>JAWHQI010000199.1:1309718-2619436 GCA_033032865.1 Dactylorhiza incarnata | reverse complement strand
TAGCCCGACAACCTACCATTCCGGCCGTGAACGGCCGCTAGTCTTCACCGCCGGTTATTTCTTTCTTCTTTCCCTTCATTGCACTCTCTGAACCACGTACTAGATGAATATTGTGATATTTACTTTGATGAAAATGAATATTTCTTTGTTTTTCTCCATGGTTTTCTCATGATTCATTCCGTTCTCACTCACTCACTCGCACACGCACGCAAGGTGTTTGCTCCGTGTTAGCAAGAGCTAACGACGGTTGTGAAGAGGTGTTTGCGACCCTCACCCTTTCGCACTTGAGTTCATTTCATCCACCTCACGAAGCACGACATCGCAGCCGTTGCATCCACCTCACTTTGCGAAGCGGTGTTCTCGACCCGCATCTCTGTTGTTGTTGTTAAAATTAGGAAAACCAACCAAAAACCCCTCTTTGTGTTTGTGAAACGCTTGTGTAACAATAATCACTGCGCGATTCGTTCACCCATCCTGCATTCCTCAAGAGACCGACATCCGGGGAATTTATTCTCCACAATTATTACTTGACAGCGACCGGTGCACTTGCCGACGCGCATCAGCGGTCTCCCAGAATCAGACCGCGACTTCTCCTCAAGTATGCGAGGTCGCGTCTTGTGATGGTCAGCATCATTCCACCTCTCCAAGCGGTCTAGAGCCAGCGGTCTCAGCGGTCTCCAAGTACAAGACTGACGGTTCATCTCGGATATACCAGATCGCTTCTTATGGAGAGAAGCGGTCTGATCCTCCCGATCTCTCCCTTATGTGGGAGTGTTCGCCACAACGGTCTAACCACCAGACGGTCTCCTCTGTCACACGACCTTCCTCCTGTCGTGTGACCGCCCGATCTCACTCCAGATCGCAGAGGTCGCTGCGGTCTCAATATTCATGATCGCCCAGACCGCCCAGCTCTCTTATGTATTTGTATTTGTTTTTAGTCCCACATCGTATATTTATATTTTACTGTTTCCCTCCTAGTCTATATAAAGGAGGCAATACACTTGTAATACTTAGTTTTTTGGAAATAAAATTTCTGTTATTTTCAAATTCTCACATGGTATCAGAGCGATCGATCCATTCGACCGGTCTCGTTTTCTTCTGACCGCACCTTCTGTGCGATCTCCTCTCTTCCTCTTCTTGTTCGCGTGATCTCTCTTATTCTCCAGACCGAGCGGTCTCCCTTATATCCGCGAGCCCGCGCGATCATGGGTACCCCTTCTGTGAATGCTACCCCACCCCCTCCCCCCCCCCCCCCCCCCGCCCACTCCTGTGGCTATTTCTACCTCTTCCTCGGGCAACCTTGGCACCACGTCAAAGCTCACTAGAACTAACTATCCTGATTGGAGTGTCTCCTTCACCTTTCTCTTACGCTCTCAACGCAAATGCCACCATCTCACCGATGGTCCTCTCCCACAGGATCTGCTACCTTTGATGATTGGGATGCTAGCGATGCTCTTGTCCGCACCTGGCTTGCTAACAGTGTCTCTGATGAGTGTCTTCCTATCATTCATCATGATGAGATAGTCAAGGCAGCGTGGAAGCATCTTGCGGCCCTTTACTCCAAAGACGCCAAAACCTCCCGCATTTACGCCTTGTATGCTGATCTCTTTGCCCGCCCAACCATGGATCCCACCACAGCATATCAAGCAGTTCAGGACCTTGGGGCTGAACTCCTTCAGCATTGCCCCTTCTCTGCTGATCTTGCCGAACAACATAAACAATTCCAAGAGCTCCTGGTTGTATGTTACCTTCTCCGTCTTCCGGAGTCTTATGATATGATACGACAACAAATCCTTGGAGAAGCTGAGTCTCTGACTCTTGATGCCACCGCTTCTTGGGTCTCTGCTATTACCTCCCATCTCCAACGACCCTTGTTGTCTTCCCCTCCTCCTCCAGAGAGCTTTGCTCACCGAGCTGAACGTGGTCACCCTGGTGGCCGTGGTGGATCTCTTGGTGGCCGTGGACCTCCGCGACACATCTGCTCTCATTGTGGTCGGAGGGGTCACCCAATTGATCGTTGCTATCTCAAGCATCCTCACCTTCGCCCTCTGGCTGCGCCTCTCACCCGGATATTAGCTCACCATCTGCTTCTATTGCTACCTCCTCAGGTAGCGTGCACGTGGTTACTAAAGGTAAATGGCTTATTGATTCTGGCGCAACAAATCATATGACACGGAACCCTCACCTTTTCTCCCAATTACTAGAGCACAAGAATTTGCCTCCGGTTCTCACCGCTGATGGTTCTCCCTCACATGTGTGTGGGACTGGAATATTTCAAGTCACTCCGACTATCTCTCTTCATAACACTATTTATGTGCCTACTTTTCCGTGCAACTTACTATCAGTCAAGGCTCTCTCTCAACAATTACAATGCTCTATTATGTTTACTCCGACTAACTGTTATTTTCAGGATCTTCATACGAAGGAGACAGTTGCTACTGGGACTGAGAGTGGAGGCCTCTACTTCCTTGACGTTCTTGCTGCTCACTCTGCCTCTACCGTCTCAAATTCTCTCCATCAATGGAACCTCCGTCTTGGTCACCCTCCACCTCGGCTGCTGTATCAACTTCTACCTCACCTCGCCAAAGATACTTCTCCTCTCAACTGTGAAGCTTGTCAAATAGGAAAGCACCATCGGGCTTCCTACCCTGCCAAACCTGGACGTAGCTCGACTCGTCTTTTTGATCTCATCCACTCGGACATCTGGGGTCCCTCTCCTACCAAGACTGTAGGTGGGGGCAGTTTGTATTTTGTTACTTTTATTGATGACTTCTCTCGATGTACTTGGGTGTATCTTTTAAAAGAACGCTCAGAAGTTTTTTCTGTTTTCAACACCTTTTATAATGAAATTTTCAACCAGTTTGGAGTGTCTATCAAGACTATTCGTACTGATAATGCTAAGGAATATGTTTCTCATCAATTTTCCGAGTTTTGCATGAATCGTGGTCTTATACATCAGACTAGTTGTCCTTATACCTCTCAACAAAATGGGATAGCAGAACGTAAGAATCGTCACCTCCTCGACATGGCTCGCACCTTACTCTTTTAGATGAATATTCCCAAAACCTATTGGGGTCATGCCATCCTCATCTCCTGCTATCTCATTAACCGCATTCCCTCCACCCTTCTTCAAGGCTCCACCCCCTTCTCCATACTATATCCCACCTCACAACCCTTCTCCTTACCTCTCAAGGTGTTCGGTTGTACTGCGTTTGTCCACACTCCTTCCCCATGTCTGGACAAACTCTCTCCTCGTGCAGTTAAATGCATCTTTGTTGGTTATTCACCAACTCAGAAAGGGTACAGGTGCTATGACCCCATTCTTCGCAAACAATATGTTTCCGCTGATGTCACATTCTTTGAAAAAGTTCCATACTTTTCTACCTCTTCCACCTCGCTGCCTCCTGCGCCTAGTCCGACGACACCTCTGATTTACTGTCCACCACCACCACCTACTCTCCCAACTCCACCACCTCTTCCTTCCCCTCCACCGCCTCCAGCATATCCTTCCACCTGTCCTCCTACTCCGGGGCCTTCACTCCCAACTCTTGGGCCAGCACCATCTTCTTCCGATGATGACTCTCCTGCAGATACAGTCACCACTGAAGACCTTCCTATTGCTCTTCGCAAGGGAGTCCACTCATGTACGCAACATTCTATCCACGATGTTGTAACTTATGCTCAACTTACCCCCTCTGCTAGGGCTTTTGCTATTGCTATTATAGATACTGCCACCCCAACCAGTTATCAGGAGGCTCTTGCCATCCCACAGTGGAAGGTTGCCATGGATGATGAAATCTCCACCCTTCAGGACCGTGGCACTTGGACTCTTGTTCCTCCACCTATTGGGATAGATGTTGTTGGGTGTAGATGGGTCTTTGTGATAAAATATCGTGCTGATGGCTCTGTTGACCGCTACAAAGCTCGCTTAGTTGCCAAAGGTTTTACTCAGACATATGGAGTAGACTTCTTTGACACCTTCTCCCCTGTCGCTCATCTTACAACCATCAGGGTCCTCTTCTCTGTGGCTGTCAACAAAGGTTGGTAACTCTCTCAGCTGGATGTCAAGAATGCTTTTCTCTATGGTGACCTTCAAGAGGTTGTTTTCATGGAGCAACCTCCATGGTATGTTGCTCCGGGGGAGACTCGTGTATGTAAGCTTAAGAAGGCTATCTATGGTCTTAAGCAAAGTCCTCGCGCCTGGTTCGAAAATTTTAACGAAGTTATCAAGATCATTGGATTTGTCCGAAGTTCTGCGGATCACTCTCTCTTCATTCGCAAGACATCTCATGGAATGGTTGTTCTGGCTGTATACGTTGATGACATCCTTCTCACAGGTAATGATGCTGAAGGTGTCTCCCTTACAAATAAACATCTTCTCCAACACTATGTAACCAAAGATATGGGGACTCCCAAGTACTTTCTGGGCATTGAGATCTCAAGGAAGCATAGCTCAATTGTTCTCTCACAACGGAAGTATGCTATTGATCTTCTAAAAGAAACAGGTCTTCTGGGTTCTAAACCCGCTAAGTATCCAATGGCAAGTGGAGACGACAAACTCTGGACTGACAACTCTCCTCCTCTACTTGATAGCACCAGATATCATCGTCTTGTTGGCAAGCTCATCTACCTAACTATAACAAGACCTGATATCTGCTATGGGGTTGGGAAGGTCAGCCAATTCATGCAAGCTCCTAAGGAATGTCATCTTCAAGCTGCTTTAAAAATATTAGAATACGTTAAGGGATCTCCACGGAAGGGACTTCTGTTCCAAAGGAACAACCATCTCAAGATAGAAGCCTACTCAGATGTTAGCTACGCTGATGATAAAGGGGACAGGAAATCCACATCTGGGTTCTGTACCTTCGTTGGAGGAAATCTGGTGAGTTGGAAGAGCAAGAAACAAGCAGTAGTTTCCAGATCAAGTACTGAGGCCGAGTACAGGAGCATGGCCCAAACTACATGCGAGTTGAAGTGGTTACAAACTCTCCTTCTTGACTTAGGAGAAGTTTACAATCATCCATTACCAATGTTCTGTGACAACAAAGCTGCAATCTATATATCTCAGAACCCAGTCTTTCATGAAAGAACCAAACACATTGAAGTGGACTTTCATTTCATCAGGGAAGAAATCTTGAAGAAACAAATCTGCACTCCCTTCATAACTTTGGATAAAGAGCTGGCTGATATCTTCACCAAACCTAAATCTTCGTCCTTCTCCGATGTGTGTAACAAGCTAGGCATGATTGATATATATGCTCCAGCTTGCGGGGGAGTGTTAGAGCCAAGCGGTCTCGAAGGTTTGAAGCCCCGCGATCTGAAGCCAACGGTCTGTGCAGTCTCCAGTAATCAGACCGCGGCTTCCCCTCTGATGTACCAGATCGTGCCAGATAAAGATAAGTTGAAGCTGCGCGGTTACAAGTCAGCGGTCTGCGCAGTCTCCCAGAATCAGACCGTGACTTCTACTCAAGTATGCGAGGTCGCGTCTTGTGAAGGTCAGCATCATTCCGCCTCTCCAAGCGGTCTAGAGCCAGCGGTCTCATCGGTCTCCAAGTACAAGACTGACGGTTCATCTCGGATATACCAGATCGCTTCTTATGGAGAGAAGCGGTCTGATCCTCCCGATCTCTCCCTTATGGGGGAGTGTTCGCCACAACAGTCTAACCACCAGACGGTCTCCTCTGTCACACGACCTTCCTCCTGTCGTGTGACCGCCCGATCTCACTCCAGATCGCAGAGGTCGCTGCGGTCTCAAAATTCATGATCGCCCAGACCGCCCATCTCTCTTGTGTATTTGTATTTGTATTTAGTCCCACATCGTATATTTGTATTTTACTGTTTCCCTCCTAGTCTATATAAAGTAGGCAATACACTTGTAATACTTAGTTTTTTGGAAATAAAATTTCTGTTATTTTCAAATTCTCACAAGGGGAAAGGAGAGGGTGCCCGGGAAGGAGGGGTGGAAGAGTTGATGATGGTAGGAGAGGCCGAGACGGAGGAAGGAGCCCAAGCGCTTGCTTGCCGTGGAGAGAAAGAAAATTCTTGGGGAGAGCAATCTAGGCTGGAGGCCGTGGATGAGGTCGTGGAGCTTGAAGTCACCACTCGGCTTGGGGTGGTGGAAAAGGTCCGAGTCAGCGGAGAGCTCAGTTCGGAGGAGCAGGCCGAGATCTTGTCCTGCATGCAGAAGAATGTGGATGTCTTCACTTGGAGCGCCGCGGAGATGCCCGGGATCAATGCGGATGTGGCTTTCCACCGCCTCAACCTTGACCCCGGCACCCGCCCCATCCGTCAAAAGAGGAGGGCCGTAGCAGACAAGCTTGAAGAACCCATCCGAGAGGAGGTGGGTAAACTCCTGCAGACATGTTTTGTATCGGAGATCTAGTATCCAGGCTGGGTCTCTAACGTGGTCATGGTGAAGAAGGGAGGAGGTAAGTGGAGAATGTGTATCGATTTTTCACTACTTAATAAATCATGCCCAAAAGATTGCTACCCCCTGCCTAGAATCGACGCCCTGGTTGACTCAGCCGTCGGTTTTCCTGTAATGTCTTTCTTAGATGCTTTTTCAGGTTACCACCAAATTCCATTGCAACCCCCGGACATCAAAGATATCTCCTTCATCATGGGGGATGGATGTTACTGTTATAAGATGATGCCCTTCGGGCTCAAGAACGCATGTGCCACGTACCAAAGGATGATGTATAGGGTCTTTCGTGAACAGAAAGGAAGAAATTTAGAGGTCTATGTTGATGATCTCATGGTGAAAAGTCGGGACCTTGAGTCCCACCTCCGAGACCTCGAGGAGACGTTCGGAACTCTACGAATGTACAAGATGAAACTCAACCCCCTGAAGTGTGTCTTTGGGGCTAGCCGAGGGAAATTTCTAGGTCACTTGCTCACCCCACCGGGGGTGGAGCCTAACCCGGACAAGGTCAAGGCAATAATGGAGTTGGAGTCGCCAAGAAACCCGAAGGAGGTTCAGAGCCTCACGGGGAAGCTGGACGGACTCAGCAGGTTCCTCTCCAAGGCGGGAGAGAAGTGTGAGCCCTTCTTTAAGGCGCTAAGGGGCAACAAAAAATTAGAATGGACTTCGGAATGCGAGGGAGCCTTCCAAGCCCTGAAAGAGCAACTCACCCAAACCCCCCTACTTCAAGGGCCGAGATCGGGAGAAGATCTATCCCTATACCTGGGAGTAGGGTCTGAGGCAGTGAGTGCAGTGCTGATCTGGGAGGAGGGGAGAAAACAATTCCCTATCTACTATGTCAGCCGAGTGCTGAAGAAGGCGGAGCTCCGATACCCAATCTTGGAAAAGTTGGCTTTCGCATTGGTGGTGGCGGCTCGGAGGCTCCGGCACTACTTTCAGGCACACTCCATCAGAGTAGTGACAGACCACCCGCTTCGCAAAATCATGGAAGGGTTGGAGCACTCGGGAAGATTGGCGAAGTGGTCCGTGGAGCTGAGCGAGTTTGATATTATGTTCGTGCCCAGGACATCAATCAAGGCCCAAGCGGTGGAAGACTTCATGGCTGACTACACGACCGAGGTGGGGGAACATGAACCGCCTCCCCCAGTGGCATGGAGGATGTTAGTGGATGGTGCCTCAGGAAAGCACTCCTATGGGGGGGGGAATCATCCTAGTGACTCCCCAAGGGACAAAGATCGAGCAAGCCTTGAACATCCATTTTCCAATCACCAATAACCAAGCGGAGTACGAGGCGGTGATAGCGGGCCTGTGGTTAGCTCGAGAATTGGGAGTGCAAGATGTGGAGGTCTCGACGGACTCCATGGTGGTAGCATGCCAAGTCAAGGGAGAGTTCGAGGCAAAGGACCCAACCCTCCTGCGGTACTTGGAGAAGGTCAAGGGAGTCATCGGTCAATTCCACACTTTCTCCATCAAACACGTGCCAAGGGAAGAGAGCACCCCCGCGGACCTCCTAGCTAGGTTTGGTCCTCGAACAAGAGGGACGGTTTCAGAACACTTCCGACCCTCCATCAAGGAAGGAGAACTGATGGAGGTGGATCAGCGGGTCTCGTGGATGGATCCCTTCATCTCCTTCCTATCATCAGGGAAGTTCTCTGAAGGAGACATGGACAAGCGACGCTTCAGATATAAGTCGGCTTATTACTCTTTTCATGCAGGAGGGCTGTACAGGAAGAATCTCTCGGGACTCCTGGCCCGTTGTGTTTCAGAGGAGGAGGTTCCGAGAGTCCTAGAAGAAATTCACTCCGGGGAGTGTGGGAGTCACTCCGGGAGCCGAACTCTGGAAGCGAGGGTGTTGAGACAAGGCAACTTCTGGCCCACCCTCAGCAAGGATGTGGCGGAGTTCGCAAGGAGGTGTTCAAAGTGCCAGCTCTATGCTCCGCTCCAACTCCTCCCAGCTCAGAGGCTCTGAACCATCACTTCCCTGGCCCTTCGCCATATGGGGGTTGAACCTAGTTGGCTCTTTCCCTCAAGCTAGCGGCCAAAGAAGGTTCTTACTGGTCATGATCGACTATTTCTCCAAATGGGTAGAAGTGAAGGCGCTCGCCAAGGTAACATCTCAAGTTGTGAGGAATTTTGTATGGGGAGAAATAATCTGCAGGCACGGCCTTCCCCTGGCTATAGTGACGGACAATGGGCCGCAATTTGCTAGCGAAGAATTTGTTAGCTTCTGCACCCAGCTTTGCATCGACCTCAGGTTCGCATCGGTTCACCACCCCAGAAGCAACGACCAGGTGGAAGCGGCAAACAAAGTAATCGTCAACCTACTGAAGAAGAAGGTGGAGAACCTCCGAGGGAATTGGGTAGAGCAACTACCATCCATTCTCTGGGCCCTGAGGACTACCCCTAACACCGCCACCGGGGAGACCCCGTTCAAACTTTCTCACGGGTCCGAAGCAGTCCTTCCCATAGAGTTCGAAGTAAAGACCCCCAGGGTGATCGCCGCAGGTGAAGGAGATGAAGAGTGGCTAGTGGCTAATGATGCGGAGCAAAGGCTATCCTTAGAACTGGTGGAGGAACTCCGGGACCTGTCCATCGTCAGGCAGGAGGAAGTCAAGCGGCGAATGGCCCGATACTTTGACAAAAACATCAGAATAAAGTACTTCCAGAAGGGAGACCTGGTCTTAATGAAGGTCGACGCGTCCGGAAGAGGGGTCGCGGTAGGTAAGCTCAACCCCAATTGGGAGAGTCCATACATTGTAAGCGAGGTGCTCAAGTCAGGGGGGTATCACCTCCAAGATGTGGAAGGGGTACCTCTCGGCCGAGCCCGAAGTGGAGACGATTTGAAACGATTCTACCCTTAAAAGTTTTATGACAATATTAGTTATATATTTTACTTCTTCACTTGATGGATATAACTGTTATGCGAGGACAGGCAAGGTGACAAATGTTGGTGCTGGAATGCCCCAGATCGATTCCGCTCCTGGGCTCTCACTAGACGGGGGATTTCAGGTTGATCTCTGGAGAGGCTGGCAAGGTGACAAATGTTGCTGCTGGAATGCCCCAGATCGATTCCGCTCCCGGGCTCTCACTAGACGGGGGCTTTCAGGTTGATCTCTGTAGAGGCTGGCAAGGTGACAAGTGTTGGTGCTGGAATGCCCCAGATCGATTCCTCTCCCGGGCTCTCACTAGACGGGGGGTTTCAGGTTGATCTCTGGAGAGGCTGGCAAGGTAACAAGTGTTGGTGCTGGAATGCCCCAGATCGATTCCGCTCCCGGGCTCTCACTAGACTGGGGGTTTCAGATTGATCTCTGGAGAGGCTGGCAAGGTAACAAGTGTTGGTGCTGGAATGCCCCAGATCGATTCCGCTCCCGGGCTCTCACTAGATGGGGGGTTTCAGGTTGATCTCTGGAGAGGCTGGCAAAGTAACAAGTGTTGGTGCTGGAATGCCCCAGATCGATTCCGCTCCCGGGCTCTCACTAGACGGGGGGTTTCATGTTGATCTCTAGAGAGACTGGCAAGGTAACAAATGTTGGTGCTGGAATGCCCCAGGTCGATTCCGCTCCCGGGCTCTCGCTAGACGGGGGGTTTCAGGTTGATCTCTAGAGAGGCTGGCAAGGTGACAACTATCGATGCTAGAATGCATCAGGTCCACTCCGCTCCCAGGCTCTCACTAGACGGGGATGCAAGTTGCTCACTAGGGAAGTTGGCAAAGAGGTAAGTTCTTCACGAGATCAGGATGATATGCCTCAGGTTGGCGAGTCTTCGGCACTAAGTCTCGCTCGGCGAGCCTGCTCTCTCGGCAAAAATGAAGATTTCGCACGATGGTGTGCGGGTGACAAGAACCCACCCTAAGCACTCCGGGGTATCCGGCGCTCGTCATAGAGGTTGCCGACATTGGATAGGAGGCGAGCTCTTGCCCTGAAGGAAAGTACCCTGCGGAACTTAGAGGAAGGTGCATACCTAAAGGGCGATAATTCTAAGGCAAGTGGCGAAAGGCCAGAGCAGCCAAAAATGTCTTATGCCTATCTGTCCGATAACGTAGGGTGCGAGAACGATCATCACGAGAATAACCTACGTAAGAATAAATATCGGGGCAAGCGAGAACGAGATATCAACATGAAAAACAATATAGCAAAAAGGGCAAACACAACACAAGGCCAAAAGATATGCATCCATGCATTTCATAGTTTGATTTACCTAAGGCGACGATCTCGCCAGCCCGAAACAAGACAGAGTAAAATAAAAAGTTATAAGCCTCATGGATCGCTCGCGGAACCTTCCTCGTCATCACTGCTCTTCACTGGCGAAAGCAGGATGAAGAGCTCCGGGACGATATCCTCCAGAATCATGTCGGCCGCGTCGGCGGCTAGGAGGCTGGCCGCCTTCATCGTCTAGAAGATGTAGCGAGCCGACTCAGTAGACTCCAAGTGGATCTCCTCGTCTCACGCTCGCCGCTCTTCCTTCACACGGCGGCGAGAAGGGGGAACGACGGCACGGGTTTGGTCACAGTTCAGGGCTTTTAGCCCGGCCACCTCACCCTCCAAACCCTGAATGCGAGCGTCGGCTCTTCCGGCAGCCTCGGCATCCTGCAAGAAAAAACAAGTTAGGGAAATGAAATGGCCAAAGGAAAGGAGGGGGACAGGGCCTAGGTAACTCACCACACTGACCTCTACGGCAAGTAGCTTCTCCTTCAGTTGCGTGTTCTCGGCAAGGAGCCCCTGATAGGCCCTCGTGAGCTCCACGTTCTGATGCTCTAGCTGTAAGCAGCGCCTCCCTGTCATATGGGCAAGCTCAGCATAGCGCAACTGTGACCTCGCGCTCTCGAAAGCGAGGGTTCTCGCAGTCTCGTCTTTATAAGACCCTGCGTCCTCGCGCCCATAGAGGGCGAACGAGAGGTCGAAGGCATGACCGCTAACGGTCTCCTTCTCCACCTAGGAGGGAAGGATGGTGGAGATGTCCACCCAGTTTGTCTCCAGTTTCCAGTTTACCAAGAGCTCGCAGGTCTCATCTCGGCGCCTCTGGCCGAGGCTGAAGTTGGAATGGTTGAGGGGGATGGGCAGGACGGAGGTTCTGGAAGCCTCCTGGCAGGGCTCGTCGTCCTCACCCCCCGCGGAGAGGCCGGTGAGATCGAACTCATCGAAAGAGGCATCGCGAGGCTCCTTTCCCTTCGAGGAGGTGAGCGAGACCCCGCTCTTCTTACTCTTCTTCTTCGGCGGAGATTTTGGAGGAACGGCATGGCTACCAGAAGCCCCCGGTCTCTTGCGAGAGGAGGGCTCACCTGGAGTGACGATGCCTCGGCAGGCCTACGCCCCCATGGTCGCGAGAGCCAGGGTAGCGTCGGTTTTCCGATTGCTCGCTTAGGGGGGATGGATGGGAAGATCCCGCTCGCCTAGAAAAGGGTTGAAATTTCAATAAGTACGGGGTTACTGAGAAAGAAGTTAATAGTGATATGGCGAGATCTTTACCTTCCCCGGCGAGCACTGGAAGCAGCTTGTCGAGGTTGCGACGAAGATGGACAACCTCAAAGTTTTTCTTGCAGAAGAACTGATAGAGGAGGGCGTCGTGTCCTCCGAGGGCAGTGGGCCGGTAGGTTGTCTCGCCGTGTTGAACTGGCGAGATCAGGATGTTACCAAAGTTTCCCTGGACGAGAAGGAACTTCTCGGCCCAGAAGTGGGCTTTTTTGACAGTCTCGTCAAACTTAGGACCCTAGCCCATGAAGTAGGCAGTCCCGTCCCTGAAGGCATGAAACGAGAATAGTTTCCGAAAGACTGGGAGGCTGACCTCGATGCGCTCCTCGCGAAGGTAGCAGGCGAAGGCTGTGATCACCGCCATGGCATTAGGGGTGAGCTGGCCCAGAACAATGCCATAGTTCTTGAGCACCTGACGAGCAGCGAGAAGATCAGGATTAGTTTACATAATGAGCGAGACTTGACCCGCAGAGAATAAGAAGCGAGCGAGAATGACCATTACCTACAGAACTTCCGGCCACAGGGGGAGACGCAGTCCGACCGCGAAATAAGCGGTGGGGATGGCCAACTTGTCGACAAGCGGGGCGTTGATCACGTCGTTCTCGCTGGGACGGCGTGCCTCGAACGGGGCGGGGGGTGGGGGGATGACGTAGTCGGCGACCGCGCTGAAATATTCCTTGTAGATCAGGTTGCAGTGATAGAAGGTGTGCTCCGCGAAAGCCTTCGTAATCTTTCGCAGACCCTCCGACTCATTGGCATCGCCACCCATCTTAATAACCTGCGAGAAAGGAAGAAGAGCGAGAACATTAGGGAGCGAGAGCTCTGAAGCAGAGGAGGAAGAAGGTTGACAGTAAATGCGGTGGTTGACTCAGTTATGGCTGCCTATTTATAGCCAAAGCAAAAGGGCGGGAAGAAGTCCAAGCGCCGGTGGGCCCGGGTAGCAGTAAAAACATCACATCAAGGCTGCGGGCGAGAAAGACCTGCGGAGTTAGTACGAGCAACATTTTCGCGAGATGTAATTTTCGGGAACAGAGGGCCCTCGCGAGCATGATATAACATGAAAATGAAACAGATTTATTAGCAGCGAGCGAGAACTGATAAAAAACTAGTAATAGTTATTGTCAGACGAAATAAAGCCAACACATAAGTGGCAAGTATACGAGTTACAAGCCATTGCGAGATTGTCTAGAATAACAGCACTCGTTAGCAGGAATTAAGAGTCCGCGACGACGAAAAAAGTTAGCGAGAATCATGGGGCAACCACTTCCATCTACCCCCACCCCGCGACCCGGACCGCGGCGGTACCCTTGAGTAATAAAAATCCTCGGCCAAGCGACCCTCCCGGTCCATGAGATAAGCATAGTCTCTCATCCTAGATATATGCACCTCCAGCATCGTAGCATTCTCATCCTGGTCACGCTGCCTTGCTTGCCGGAGTCTCGCACACTCTATCCTCGGCGGCTTCCCTGTCACGTCTCGCCTGCATGCTAAGGTCCATCAGCATCCGCCCATGTTTCCTCAGCAACTCCACGGCTCATTGTTTCATCATCTCAGGATCTTGCGGATCCCCTAAAAAGTCCTCCACCTGGTCAGGAAGGGGGGACATCTCGTCGTCACCCAACTCGGAATCGGTAGGCAGATTTTTGCGATTCTCTGCGAGATATTACGAAGAGGTTAGATGGCGCGCTTGAGTTTGCGCAGGGCAGGGGGTTGTCAGAATGCTTACCCAGCGGGGGGAGAGAGGTCGAGGGATGAACCTGGAACACGTTGCCATAGTGAGGGTAGAGATATTTACCCAGGCCGGGAGGGTAGGCTGCGCTGTTGGTCAGAGGGATCTTTGGCGGTACAGAGCCACCGGTCTCCCCGCTCGTCAGGAGTTGGAATCTGGGCTTATCTATAATTTTGTCAGGAGGCGGAGGCGGAGACAGAGGCCGCGATGCCTGGCGGGCCGGTGATTTCAGGGGCGAGGCTGTAAGAAGCAAGGAACGAAGATCAGATTGTCAACAAGGAGAGGGTTGGCATGCGAGATCAAGATCATAACGGCGGCGTTTTTGCCAGGGAGATCGTTATCCGCCGGCGGACTTTAGCGAGACCCCCCAGCGGGTTCTCCAACGTCCTCGTTCGGCAAATTCATTGACGTAAACTAGAGGGGTAGCTCGTACCTTCTCGCGGGGGCTATCGTCCGGGGAGGAGACCAACAACACGGAGTCATCCCCGGTTAGACGAGCCGCCTTCGCCTTCTTAATCTTTGGGGACTGAGCAGGAGGCGACCGATTCATCCAGGCGGGGACCCTGGTCGTGGAGGGTAGCTCGCCGACTTTCACTGCCCTCAGGCGAGCCTCCGCTTCTTCGAAAAGAGGCATCTCCAAGCAGCTACAGTACCAGGCAAAGGGAAAGGAAAGGAAGTGGCGGCGCACGCCACTAGGGACTCGGGAAGATATTTATTGCCCATGAGGTGGGTCCCACAAAAGATTCCTGACAGATCATCAAGGGATTGGCGAATACAAGGGGTTGGATGTTTCTTCGCGAGCCCAAATAGCCTCGCGAAGAGCGGGGATTGTGTACAACCCCGATATTCGCCAGACGAGGAGGCACGGTTTAAGAAGGCAACATAACAAAATAATAAGAAATAGGGGACTTAGGGTCGAAGACCTCGCGAGAGGGACCGGAGAGAAATATCTCTTGGAGGGCTCGCGGAGAGGCGGCCGAGAAAGGTAGGCGAGATAAACGCCCACAGGTATTCGCCAAGAAGTTCCCAGCGTTCGACGAAAGGAATACTGCGTTCGACGAACTCTCCCGAGTTCGTCGAGCCCACCTATGATCGTCGAGCTCGCCCCTGTTTGGCGAAATCATTAACAGTCGGTGAAATGTTCTATGATCATTAAAGTCAAGGGGACGGTCTCGCAAGATCTGTCGCGAGATCCAGACCTTGGCAGGTACCGCCAGGAGGGGCCAGCGAGGTCCTCGCAGGACGATCGCCTAGGAGAGGCACCGCGAGCAGGACTCGCGAGGGGGCCCGCGAGAGCACCTCGCAAGAAGGTTCTCGCAGTTCCTTGCCCATAAGCGAATAGGGTCAAAATACCCTTTTACCTTTGGTGGTCTGCCTTTAGCCTCTCCAAACAGCGGAGTTTGGCTGTTAGCAGACCCATGTGGGGTGCGGATAGTAAAATCAAAAGGCGGAATCCCGCTATTTGCAGGCCGTATCAGAAAACCTATAAATAGGACCTTAAGGGCACCTTTGGAGAGGATGGGACTTCAGCTTCTCTCTCCTCAGGCTTTCTTTGGTTAGCATTTTCAGAGCTCTCCAAGGTGCCCGAGTCTCAGCTTTAGCTTGGGAGGGGAAGCGCTCAACGATCCTCCGGGTTAGTGGAGGGACCTCCTCACTACGACTAAGGTCTTAGTCTTCTTTCTAGTCTTCAGTCTACCTTCTTTGAGGGATCATTAAGGGCTAGCTGCCCCTCATTTCAGTGAGGGCCCCGAGCTCCACAAGAGGCCGAGAAATCAGTTTCAACATCGATAATGAATCGATGCAACAACAATATCAGAGTTCTTTTCAAAGCTTAGGTTTTCTGAAGTAGATCTCGACGTAGCTTCTAATGGAATTCAATGGCGCGTTGATATGAAATCAGAAGAGATTAGACACAACATCTAATACAGTTAAGAAATGGATACTTCTTGAATTTAATTCTGAGAATCATACAGATTATATAAATGGAAGTTATTTGAATCTTAACAGGTCGCAAGAGTACAATTAGAGAAAGAAAGCCTCTTGAGATTCAGAGGTGATAAAATTGGAAGATAAATTAAAAATCATTGATGGGCTGTCAACATATATAGAAAGAAAGCTATAATTCTCCTTCTACATCCCAATTGGAGAATCGATCAGAAGGGAAAATGATTCGATTGTAATAAAATTGGATCCACAGAAGATTATATACATACAGAAATCCAAAAGGGAGATATTTTGTTCTTTCTTCATCTCTCTCTCATTCTACCAGACAGAATTCTGGATGACAGTCTTCTTTAATAAATCTACAGCTTCATATTCTTCTCTTTTCTGAGTGAAGCCAATCAAGAACAGAAACTTTGATCCATAGTCACAAAGCAAAACAATCTATGACCTTTTGCTTATCAGGGATTCATCATATCTGAAGATTCTTCATCCACTATAGTGCTCAAAGATCCTCCGTGCTTCTGAGAGAGGATATTGATCAGAAGAATTCTCTAACTCCTATAATTCTTCTGATTTCTTATTTTGATCTCAATTTTTTTTTCATTCAAACACTTTGTAAAAGTGTTTTAAGAATCCATCTTCAATGGATTCAGAGCTGGTTCTAAAAGTCTCCTGATCAAAATACACAGGGGTTCTAAGAGTCTTCTGATCAAATGACTCATTGGTTATAAGAGTCTCCTTATCAAAAGACTCAGCATTGTGATAGTGGATTCCTACCAAGGGGGTAATAGAGTGGATGTACTCATAGTTTTGATAAACCACAATAAGTTCCTGTGTCTTATGTGTGAGTGATTTTTTTGTGATTTTGTCATGTTCTTGTCTCCTATTCTTGTATATTCTGTGATTGTTTTACTTTTGGTTGGAATATTGGATGGTATAGTAATTAATGTTTTTTCTGAACAAGTTTTAATCGAATGATTTTAATTCTCTATTCACCCCGCCCCCTCTAGAGAATTCTCAAGGGACTAACTGTGAACTTTCAATTGGTATCAGAGTGAGTTTGATCAGAAAAAGGTTAACAGCTTGATCAAAAGATCCTCTTAGTTATATTTTTGTATTTCAAAACTATTTTAAGAAAATGAGTTCTAAGGAATATGCATCCACTAGACCACCAGTGAGTAACTTGGACAAGTTTGCACTCTGGAAGACCAATATTAAATTGTATATGAATTTTATAGATGAGGATATTTTTGATGTTTTGTTGACAGTTCCTCCTAAGCCATACAGAAAGGATTCAAGTGGAAATGCCACTCAAGAAATTGTGCCAATATCAAAATGGTCGGATGCTGAAAAGAAGGCCAAGGGATGTGATTCCAAAGCAATGAATATTCTGGTGTCAACAATAAATAATGATTTATTTCAGAAGGTTGTTGAGTGCCAGTCAACTAAGGTGGAAATGCCACTCAAGAAATTGTGCTAATATCAGAATGGTCGGATGCTGAAAAGAAGGTCAAGGGATGTGATTCCAAAGCAATGAATATTCTGGTGTCAACAATGAATAATGATTTATTTTAGAAGGTTGTTGAGTTCCAGTCAACTAAGAAAATCTAGGATTCCCTTTCATGTATAGTTGAAGAAAGCTCAAATGAAAGGAAGGACAGAAAGTCTGTTGGAACAACCCTATTAATGATTTGGGCTAGGATCACTATGTGTCGAACTAGGATCAAGTTGACCCATTTGTATAGTTTAAGGGTCATGTCTTTAGGCTGTTAGAGTGGCTAGAACTTAAGGAAAATTTAAGTTCCCAGCGTTCGACAAATGTCAAGTGGTGTTCGACGAATGTCTAGCATCGTTCGACAAATTGTTCTCAGCAGACTGAAGTATTACAGCCTGTTCCAGCGCTCGACATTCTCTGAGCAGTGTTCAACAAATGGCGAGCAGCGTTCGACAAATGGCAATCAACGTTCAACAAATTTCAGCCAGAGCTCGACAAATTCTGTATTAAAGCTCAGTTCGACAAATACAAGTCGAGATTATCTATATCAGTTATTTTGTCAACACTCTGAACACAGGTCGACGACTCCAACGGATATATTCAATACATTTGGACGTATTCAAGACAGGCAAGTAAGAATATTATTTTTCCTTAAATATATTCCTTATTTCCTTTGTTCCAAGACAAGGATAGCCATTGACATTTAATGCAAAGGAGTATTTCACGGCTAAGGAATTAAAGGACCTGTAAAAGTCATTTTGTCTTTGTTGTTATTCCAAGAAAGAATTAAAGACAGATGATTCTATTTCCAGAAATAGAATATATCAAAGACAAACATTATTGTCTTATCTCTCTCGACAGAATTCAAATTAGCATTCTTGCAGAATACAGAAAGATAACAACAAGGATAGGAAAAGAAAGAAGAAGAACATTCAGTCTAATATTCTCAGTCTTCTTCTTCTTCCTCAAGCGGCACTCATCCTCTCTCTGAGAACATCTTCTTCAAGAGCCATCTCTCAGATATCTGCTGCAAGTTCAAGTCTTCTACAAGAACAACAAGGAATCTGAAGAACCTGTTCTTCCAGATCAATCTGCTACAGAAGATTTGTGTCTTCAAGAGAAAGCTTCTCCATCATCTATCAACTACTTCAATCAGACAGGGGGAGCTTTACAACAAGTCCACTAGAGTCTTCTCTCAGCATCTTGACAGAGAAGAACACTATAACCCTTTTCCCACCTCTCTTGTACAGGGTGAATACTCCCTTCAAAAGTGTAACCTCCTTGGTGGCAAGACACCTGATCAAAAAATCCTGTTGGTTTTGAGCACCTGATCAAAATCTCTGTGGTGTGTGGACACCTGATCAAAATCACCTTGGTGTTAGGGCACCTGATCAACCCTCCTAGTGGACTCCAAACAAAGGGTGGTAGAAGAGTGGACTACCCAGGTTTATTGGGGAACCACTATAAATTACTTGTGTCCTCTGTGTGTGTTTATTTCTTTGTGCTGTGCTGTGTGCCTTTATTTATTCTGTTTATCTGCTTAAATATTTATCTCACATTGCTTACACATATATATAACACTATTTTAATTCCGCTATAAAAACCAAGGAAAAGTTTTTAACACTCAATTCACCCCCCCCTAGAGTAACTTAAGATCTAATCTCCACTTTCAATTGGTATCATAGGTTGTTGATTCTTTACAGGCTAACACCTGAATCACAAAGATCAATTAGATCTTAAATTAATTTAGAGTTTTTCTTTTTCTATTTTCTGTTAAAAACTCATGGCACAAAACAAGGAGTACTCAAGCACAAGACATCCTATGTGCAAGCTTAGCAAATTTGCACTGTGGAAAGCAAGGATTAGGCTTTACATGAACTCTATTGATGAAGAGATTTTTAATGTTATTCTGACAGGGCCTCCAACACCTACAACATCAACAAGCACTGAAGCAACAACAGACAACACTGCTGTCCCACCTCCAGAATGGACAGAAGCACAGAAGAAACAAAGAAGTGCAGATGCTAAAGCCATGAACATACTGGCTCAAACTATGTCTGATGACATATTTCAAAAAGTGGTTGAATGTACTTCAGCTAGAGAAATTTGGATTTCACTAAACAATATGGTTGCAGGTTCTGCAGATGAAAGAAAAGACAGAAGATCACATTTGATCTCTCTGTATGAAAACTTCAAGAAAGGAGACACAGAGACAGTGGCTGACATGTATAACAGACTCAGTCTCATAATTAATGAGCTGAAATCTCTGGACAAAGTGATATCTATCACTGAAATAAATGATAAAATTCTAATGTGCTTCCCCAACACATGTGATTCTAGAATCTTGCCAATCAAGGAAGCCAGAAGCCTCAATGAGATTACCACTGAAGCATTGTTGGGCAAGCACGAATCCTATGAGCAGCTCATCAAGACCAGGGAAGCTGAATCGTCCACTACATCTCCAGCAACAAAGAATGAAAAGAGCATAGCTCTCAAAGCAGCTGATGCAGAAGAAGAAAAGACTCCAAAAGATGAGGAGTTTATGTGTCTCTTAGCCAAGAGAGTCTACAAAATGGCCAAGAAGGACTTCAGAAAGAAGGAGTCCAGATCAAGAGAAAAACAAAGGTATGACAAATCAACTCCTAAAGAAGTTATTTGTTATGGATGCAGTAAACCTGGACACTGTCTGACAGAATGTACAGAAAATCAAAACAAAGAGAAGAAAAAGAATAAAGAAGAAAAACTAGGCTCCAGCAAGTCTTCCTCCCACAAGCACAAAAAGAAGGGAAGAGGATTTATAGCAGAATCCTGGAGTGAAACTGAATCTGAATCATCATCCAGTTCATCTGATGATGATGAAGAAAAATCAAATGAAAGTGACAAATGTCTAATGGCAATATATGACTCAGGCAGTGAGCCAGAACATGCTTCCTCATCCAGCTCTAGTGATGATGAAGATGAAAGAACATTCTACATGATGGCTATCAATGCCTCAGGACATAATTCTGATAAAGAAAAATCAGACTTTGAAGCAGAAGATGATGCAGATCAGGTATTATCTCATTTTGATTTTACTTCAGTTGAATTCAAGGCTGAATTCAAAGTTCTTTGCTTAGACTTACTAAAATCTGAGAAAGAAATAATCTCACTCAGAAATAAGCTAGCTGACATGAAAATTATAAGTGAAGAAAATATAAACCTTAAAAAGGATTGGCTGCCTCCATGGAACATATTGTTCTCATTGAGAGCAAGTTGTCTAAAGCCAAAAAGTTTAAGGAATCCCTAAATGGGAGAACATCAAACTGATGGACATAACAAGCACAGTTAATGCTAGACTTAATAGCAAACTGGGCTTGGGTGCCTCATCAAGTGAGACACATCTAGTTAAGAAAAATATATTATCTACACCCATAAAATTCATATCTGCTAAAGGCAAAGAGGCTGTAGAAGCAAATAAAGTTATTTTAAGCAAGTCTGTTAAGAATAAAAGAATTCAGAAGAATTCGTCGAACGGAGCTCGACAAAAAGATTACAATTTGTCGAACGGAGATCGACGAAGACTGAAAACAGATTTCCAATATAGTTATTACATGTACGGCGCTCGACGAAACCCTGTACATTCATCGAACGACGATCGACGAATTTACCCAAATTTGTCGAACAGACACTATACACATAATTTCAGGAATTCTAATTCTAAACATACTAAAAATCCTTTTACTGAATGTGAAAGAAATCGTTGTCTACCTAAATCACCTAGAGGGGGGGGGGGGTGAATAGGTGATCTCTACTGCGATTGCGGAATAAAAAAATTTGCACAAACACAATAGAAAAAATCACAGCACAGAGACACAAGATTTATAGAGGTTCCCCAAGGGTGGGCACTCCTCTCTCCCGCTCTGCCTATCTAGCACTTCGGGCTAGCGTCGGCAACTTCGCCAAAACTCGGATTTATCAACAAATCTACACTCGGAGACAATGGCTCCTACAAACTCGGAGAACAACCTCTCCTACAAAAGCACTCAGAGATAAACTCCTACAACTCGGAGCAAAATACTCATACAAAATAACTCGGAGAAAAATCTACTACAAGAATTGAATAAAGTTTAAAACAAAACTTCTCTTGAATCTCAATAGAGATTAACTTCAGATCTGGAGAGACAAAATCTTCTTCCTCCTTTAGAGTGAAAGTTTGGATCTTCAAAGATTAGGAAGAATGAAAGATCAGCAAACCTGATCAGAGTAGGCCCTTCGATTACATCGAAAAGATCTTCAATGGAGAGTAGCAACTAGATCAAAGGCCTTCTTATCTGAGAAATCTCTAGCAGCACTGAAGATCGAGTCTTGAGCGGCGCACTGTAGATCTCAGAAACTTGTTCAGCACGAGGAAGAAGAAACGGCTGGCTTCCTTTTTCAATCGGGTTTTCTTCTTTTTACTTCTTCTTCGTTTGCCCTAAAAATAAAGGATTATTTATAGGGAAACCTCCAATGGCTCGGGCGACAAACAATGAGAGGTCGCCACATGTACTGTACATGGCGGCCAACCCTAAATTTCAAAAACGAAACATATTTTTGAAATCCGTCTGTCCGTCATTCGTCGAGACTTCACGTGAAGACTCGACGAATTGACTTAGCCAATAAAAAAACTGATCAAAGGCTTGAAAACCATACTTGCTTTCATTCGTCGTAATTCGTCGGGAGTTCTCGAGAATTTTCGACGAATTGACTTAGCTGCACAAATTCCTTCACAAAGCTGCCATTTTGACTTCTGTCAACATTCGTCGATATTCATCGGGAGTTCACGAGAACATTCGACGAATGGACTTGGCCGCAGAACTTTCCTCTTCAAACTGGAATTTTTGCTTCTGTCAGGATTCGTAGGGAGTCATCGGGACTTCACGTGACATCTCGACGAATTGACTTAAGCAAAAATTCCTTTTCTTCTGAAAACCTGCTCCACTCCTCAAACTTGAAAACCTTCAGTTATGAGTATATGAAGTACACCCCAAAAGAGAGATTACACATGGACCAACACTTTGTTCTACACAATGAGGGATTACATTGTCTAAAACTGTGTTTGGTGATCCATTGCAACCTGACTTTGGTGTGCACTTAGCAATTTAGAACCTGCAAACACATAACTAGAGAACAACATCAAATACAACTCAATTCAACTTAGTTCAAAGGAACACTTCTTCAAATCAAGGTAATTGTGGCTACAATACCCAACAATCTCCCCCTATTTGAAGAAGTCAGAACCTATGTACTGAGTTGAATTGCACTTAAATAAATATATATCAAATAGATAAGGAGAGTTAAAACTTAGCTTTTTCAACTTTGCCAATTCTAACTTTGCCAATTCCTCCCAACTTCAAATTCTCTTGTAATTACAACTTCTCTCCCCCTTTCTGACTACTTCAGATAGGGAAGAAAAAGCATGAGATCTCAAAGCTCCCCCTCAGCAACTGCATAGGAGTACATATTTGGGAGTATATGTAGAATCAGCTCCCCCTCAATCTTTTCTCCCCCTTAGTCTTATCTCCCCCTTAGAATTTCAGTGTCTGGACTGATTTCCTAAGCTTTTTCAGCAACCTTACTATATTTCTTCTATGTTCTGGTCATGTACCATGAACATCCACTTGTCCAAATGCCTGATTAGAGTTTTGGTTGGCCTTTGGACATACCTAGGCCTGCAAACACAGATTAATTTCTCTTAGGAACCCAAAAGGATTTGGGTCCTAGGTTTCTGGTTAGATCAACACCACTCAGAGTGTTAACATTGCAAGAGGTCATTCTTAAATTGTTAACTTGTGGAGTTCTTGGCACACTATGATTGAACCAACAATCTATGGCAAAATGACTGATTTTGCCACAACACTAGCATTCAAATCTATTTTATCTCCTCTTTGTGTTCTGCTGAGCCTTTTGAACCGGTGGCTTTGCAGGAGGAGCAACCTTGGAGGTAGAAGCCTCGTTGGTGCAACATACACAATTCTTAGGCACAATAGGCTTGACCTGCGGTGCCTTCTTAACAACTGATCCATGTACAAATGAACCATAATCCTTGGGGATTACTTTTTCATAAGGTGCCTTGAAAGCAGTTGTTTCAAAGCATCGGGGACGGGTTTGATTTTGGTCAACCTTGCCCATACCTTTAACAACTCTTTTCTTAGCAGCCTTACTATTTTCAGCCTTATGACCAAGGCCACTAACCTTCGCAGGAGCAGAAAATCTTTCAATGATTGGAATAATAGTTTTTGGTTTGGAGAAGCTTTCAACTATCTTCCTTTCCACCACTAACTTTTCTTCTAATTCATTGATAAACTTCTCCTTAAGATTTAATAATTCAGTAGAGCTTTGAAGTTCTTCTCTCATGATTTGGACTTCATCTTTGAGAGTAGTTAGTTTTTCAATTTCCTCCCTCAAATCTGATTCCATCATCTTGAGAGATTTAATCTCTTTTGCTTGAGATTTGACTACCTTGCGTCATTTGTCAAATCCTTCCAAAACGGCTTTGTACTGAGTCATTAAATCTGAATCTACGTCTGAAGAATAGACTTCATTTGCATTGGAGTCAGTTTCAGATGCAGAAAGAGGAGTATGCGAGTTTACCTTCCCTTTGTATGAGGAGACACTTCCTTCCTCATCTGAATGTGCCATAAGCCCAAAATAGGATTCCTCATCTGAGCTTGACTTCCCTGAGTCACTGTCACTAAGAGTCTTAGTCTTCTTTGCTAAGAAGCTCGTTTCTTCTTTCCTTTTTCCCTTGAAGGATTTCTTCTCTTTGTATGGACATTCCGTACTTATGTGTCCTGGCTTATTACAACAATAACAGACAATATCAGTCGAAACTTGTTTATTCGGTTTGGTTTTATACCTGTCGTTGATGTGTTCTTTCTTGCGATGTTCATCATCACGCCTTGACCTTCTTTGGCTCCTTTTTCTGAGCAATTTCTTGAATTTCTTGGCGAGTGAAGAGAACTCTTCATCGGACATGTCTGAGCTTGATGAGCAATCCACAGACTCATTGTCTTCATCTGACGGCTATGTCCTTTCAAATGAACTAGCTTTACATCTTCTTGACTCTTTGGCCTTCAGTGCCACAGAGTTCTCCCTTCTAGAAGTGGAGCATCCTTCTTCTTCAGCTTTTCTAATACTCAGCTTTAGTTCATGGGAGAGCAGCTTCCCATATAGAATCTGTGGCTCCGTAGTAGCCAACTTACCATATTCTCTGATAGCTATCACTTTGGGGTCCCATTCCTTAGACAGGGATCTAAGGAATTTATCGTTTAGTTCACCCATGGTGAATTCCCTTCCATAGTTTCTCAAACCATTTACAATCTTGAAGAATTTCTCGTAGGTGTCAGAAATTGTGTCTTTGCCTTGTTGCTTGAAGGCTTCATATTCTTGGTTCAGCAAAGACTTCCAAAAACTTAATGCGCAAATCTTAGCACACCGCTAAAGGCGGTAGTAAGACTGCGGCACGAAACGACAGTGTACCGATCGTTCAAGTAATATAAAATGGGAATGAATCACCAAGTATCGATCTCAAAGGAACACAGTAAGGTGGAGTTAACTATTGAGGAGGACTTGAGATTGAAGTCCTTAGGTCGATGTTTCACGAAGGTGGGTGGATTGGTTTTTGCAAAATAAAATAAAAGCTATCAACTACTCCTATGCAATGCCGCTATGCAATGCTTCGCTTGGCGGGATGGAAACTACACGGGCAGCAGTGCACCGAATCGCTAGGCGGATGGACGAGTAGGCTCGCGGATGGAGTGGAGAGAATGGCGGAATGAGGGTCGCAAGCACCTCTTCGCAAAGCACGCCACTAGCAATTGCTAGTGCGACACTGAACACAAACAAGCCACACCACAAGGCACACCTCAAAATGATAAGCAAGAATACCCAAATCACATAGACATAATTTAGAATAAATGCTAATAGTCAAAACACACTTTATCAAACATATAAGAAATCCAACTAAGCTATCACTACAAGGGGAGGTGAGTGTGCGAAATCGACCGATTCCGAAGTCTTGTTGAGGGTTTACGGAAGGAATCGTCGGGTTGTCAATCCGCGTCCAAGATCGGTCCTCAACTGCATCCGGGGTAGAGAAGGCTGTCACTAACTTCCAGTGAACCCGTCTTCTTCATGTCACGAACCGGAGGAATGATTACACAAGCTGCTCCGATCTTGAAGAAGAAGGCCAGGTCTATCAAGAGAGCTGAAGCAAAGAAGTTAAGTTAAGAAGATCAGAATTTTCCTAAGGCAAATATCGTCTTGGTAAGCGTCAATATCATCGAGTGAAGGTCTCGATATCATTTAATAGAATCTAAGATCCAAGATGATATTGCCTTGTAAACTCACAACATCACTCTTATCGTCTTATCTAAGAAGAAGAAGAATAATATCTAAATATTGTCTTGGTAAAATACTTTCCAAGATGATATCATTTTGACAAGGTTAAAATATATTCATATCGTCATAGAAGTATACTAAATATAGTTTGAAGAGTTTATATGAAGGAAAAAATTGATTAAGTCAATTATCGTTGAGATCACTCGAAATGTCGTCGAGGAACCAAGATGACATTTCATAAAATGGTGCTTGTTCTGTCAAAGCATGGATCACGCCCTGAAGGACTGTGCCGAGTATCTTCGCCAATTGGACGAGGATGATGAGCCGGATATCCGGATCGTCCCGACTCCTACTTCTGGAGGCACGCCTTCAACATCTGGTTATATGTCCGTGTCACCTTCATGCTTTGAAGGGGATGATGTGGACACAGTCACCAGATGCGTGGATGATCTAGGCTCTGACATGGCCGAGCCTATCTCCCCTGTGCATATATCACCGTGCATAGATTCGATTCTTTGTGAGGAATCGGTGCTTGACTTTTATTCAAGCACTGCTCCTTCCCCTTTTGTGCATACTACTACGCTCGTCTCTGACGACATTGTTTATGATGTGTCGCAAGAGGAGGCCGACGATCTATGTTTTGTGCCTACTCCTATGGAGGAGGACAACCTTCTAGGTGAAGAGGAGCTTTCCTTAGTACCGGTGGAGGAAGTCCAAATCTTAGGCATGGCCACTGTTGATCCCGCCGAACCTTGCAGCATTGATGACAATGCAAACATTATTTTACTTTCCCAATCTAATGGGAGTGAGACCGGAAACACTCCCCCGCTTGATTTTTATTTAAGTCATTCTTCTCTTTTATTTCTTGAACCCCCTTCTGCTATAACTGAGCCTGTGCAGGTTGACTCTCCGCAGGTACATAAGGAGGACTTGGAGCTTCCAGCTCAGGTCAATGATGATAGCCTCCTCATGTGCGAGGAGGTTGATCCCTCCTCCGATGAGGAAGCTCCAGCATTGATCTCTTCCTCATGCTACCCCCCTGACTACGATACATTGCTGGGCAAGGATTTTTTTATGTGAGATGAGTGAGGACCAGGCCTCCTACTCTTCTTACATTCTGTTTCCTCTACCTGCTGTTTGTGGGTATTATTATACAGGTAGAGGGGTAACTGCTCTGCCACTGTATCGGTACCCGCTACCGAAACGGATAATGGAACAACTACCTGTGCACTTTTCTTTTCATAGGCCTATAAGCTAGAACTGTATAAATGCCAAATAAGTCGTGCTGGGATGACAATAACCCCAGTAGTTATCTTACTTTTCTTGCAATTTCAATTTATCCAGTTTGTTTAGTTCGTTGCATTTCTTTTTAGCATTTCTGCTTTCTTTTATTTTTGTGGAGCTCACCCTTGCAGGTCATCTCCTGGTTGGCGGAAGCTGCTCTTTGTCTTGGTTTTCATGCGTCTTCTGGTATGCTCATTTCTGAGCATTGGGTACCCTCTTCCCCTAACTTTGTTTTAGAATATCTTAATGCATAGTTTATGTCTGGGGGAGAGTAGTTTTGTTTACCCGCTCACGTGCACGAGTGCACTGCATACTAGAAGCTCATATTTAAAGTTATTGTTCATTTTCATTGCACACCACAACACCCACTTAAGCGTGCACTTAGTTGTTGGCGCGTCTTGAGTGGAACTCCTCCCTTTGTGTGATTGGGAAAATCATTGTGCTGGCTTTTAAATTATATAGTGGAGTAAAATGTTGACTTTGGTGTTCCTAGTCTAATGCTTTTGTGAGCATAAAGATTTGTGTAGATTAGATTCCTTTTTATACTATTATTCTTATACATTTCTATTAGTGTAAATGTCGTTTACTTTACTCAAATGGTGAATCCGGTCTGCATCAAAAGGTCGCATAGGGATGTGTGTAAATTATCGCTAGACGTGTATTGCCTGATCCGGGAGAAAGGATAATTTTTCTCGGTGACTAAGAACTCGCCCCAAGCGATTCTTGAAGCATTGGCATAGGATAATTCTGTGCGCAAGAATGACGTAGGCCATCATTTTGGACCGATTGAGCCTTTGTGCCAATCCTGATATCTTATCCTCGTTAGCCCATTTGTGCCTACCCCATCCCTTTGATTCAGCCCCACATTTTATTCCACCAAAACCAAAAAGCTGATCCTAGTCACATACCCAAAGCTGAGCTTTAGCTGTTTTCAAATTTGTATTTTGGAATGTTGATGTGGTGATGTTAAATTTGGAGATGTGGTTGTACTCCCTTGAACATTTGCTGAATTTAAAAAATATATATAATTAGAAAAAGAAATGAAATGAGAAGAAAAGAAAAGAAAAATGAGAATGAGTTTAATTGAAAATCTATTTGAGATATGTATTTTGGAGTAGGCGGTGCACATACCCATGCGTTCAGGTCCAAGTCTAGGGGTGTGGTGCATCCGCGTGTTTTTGTAGCTGCGGGGATAACGTTATTGTTTAAGCTCATTTGGGTTAGGTGCTTCAAGCCGTCCTGTTTATCATTGTTTACCTCACCGTAACCCAAGCCCCATGAAAAACCTTAAGCCCTACCGACTCACGCTCTGAACTAATCTAGTGCTGTGGAGAGAATGTGACCGGGCGAGCTTATGGTCTTCGACACCGATGGATTTTGGTGGAGTTTGACCCAAACCCCAGCTTGGGTAATGCTCATCTCAGCGTGTGTTTTACTTTCTCCGTATGCGTGACCGATTGATTCACCGTTATTCATTTTTTGAGTTGTAGTAATATTTATTTTCTCCATTAGAAATATATAAACTATGTGTATAATTAGAAACCTTATCTACTATTTCTCTATGCACTTGGGGATGCGACTTCGCAGGGTACTCCTCGGTGTAATTTTAAGCTAGCTATTTATTTTTCCCCGCCTGCTTAGGATGTGTTTGCTCGGGACGTGCAAACAGGTAAGTCTGGGGGTGTGATGAGTCCAGTTTATAAAGTGATTTCCGGACTCATCTAGGCTAGGTTTCATGCACTTGCACTTCACTTTAGGCCCATATATAATTCTATTTGATCACGTTGCCCATTTCATTGCTTAGTGCGCATTTATGCCCCATCTTGGTGTGATTTCAAGTATTTTTGTGGTCTAGTATTTTTCCTGCAAGCCCTGGGATCGCGTGAACGTTCGGGATGGTGCGGGGCAATTTTTGGCCTAAAAAGCCTCTGATCGTGCGCATTCCTTCGCGCACGATCAGGCGCACGACCAGTGGTCGTGCGTTAATTCCCTTCCCTGACAGATCGTCTGCGCACGATCAGAGGATTCCTTCGCGCACGACCACTGGTCGTGCGCCCCTGATCGTGTGTTATTTTCCATCTTTTTCTTTGCTACAGATTGACTGCGCACAATCACAGGCATTCCTTCGCGCACGACCATTGGTCGTGCGCCACTGACCGTGTGCAGTGTTTATTCTGCTCCTTATTTAAACCGCTGCTCCACGAAATTAGGGATTCAGACCGATTTCCTCCGCCGTTTTCCACATTTTTTGCAGGGTTTCGCCTCCTTCTTCACCGCCCACCTTAGGGAGGAGCTCCGGGCAAGCTTTCAACGCCACATCTTCGTCGGAGCTTCCTCTTGGGCATCTCCTTCATCTAAGAGCTTCAAGAAGGGAGTCAACCTAGCTCTCACATTCAAGATCGGAGCAGCTTGTGTGATCATTCCACCGGTTCATGACACGAAGAAGACGGGTCCATTGGAGAGTAGTGACAGCTCTCTCTACCCCGGACGCAGTCGAGGACCGAGCTTGGACGCGGATTGACAACCCGGCGATTCCTTCTGTGAATCCTTAACAAGACTTCGGAGCCGGTCGATTTCGCACACTCACCTCCTCTTGCAGTTGATAGCTTAGTTAGGTTTCCTTATTTTTGATGAAGTATACTTTTATTTGTTTACATTAGTATGAAATCATGTCTATGTGATTGAGTAATCTTGTTATATTTTCATTTGAGGTGTGCCTTGTGGTGTGGATTGTTTGTTGTGTTGTGCCGCACTAGCAATTGCTAGTGGCGTGCTTGTCGACGAGGTGCTTGCGACCCTCATTCGTATGCCTACTCTTCCATCTGCCTAGCGAAGCGTGGCATAGTGGCCCATGTAATCCATTCGCCCAACGAAGCAGTGCGCTCAAGGCCTGCACAGTTCGACTCCGCTTGCCTACTCGTCCATCCGCCCTTGCGACCAGCGCGCTCAAGGCCTACCTAGTCTCCATCCCGCCAAGCGAAGCATTGCATAGCGGCATTGCATTGGAGTAGTTGTAGTTGTTTTCTTTTATTTTCCAAAAGCCAAACCAACTCTCCCGCATTCCATCCGACCTTAAGGACTTCAATCTCAAGTCCTCCTCAATAGTTAACTCCACCTTACTGTGTTCCTTTGAGATCGATACTTGGGGATTCATTCCCATTTTATATTACTTGAACGATCGGTACACTGCTGTTTCGTGCCGCAGTCTTACTACCGCCTTTAGCGGTGTGCTAAGATTTGTGCATCACCTGTCATCTCAAACTTCTTCAGTACCTTCCATCAGAACCACAATAGAATCCCACATCTCTTTTGCAGACTTGCAGTGGATCAGATTTTGTAGCATTGAATCATCAATTGCACCTGCTGTGATGTTCTTTGCCTTTTTGTCTAGAGTGACAAGTGCAATTTCATCCTTTGTCATGTCCATCACTTTCTTTGGCACTTATTTGGTGGCATCACTGGTAGAAGAAACCATGGGAATATGGGGACCTTCCTTAACTATCTGGGAGATTCGGGGATCAATTGCTTCCATGTAGAAGATAACTCTTTCTTTCCACATGGGGAAATTCTCCTTAGTGCAAACTGGGAGCTTGGAGGAAATCCTTTCCATGCCTTTGTCTAGAGATAGAGATCTTGACAACGAAGAGGGATCTTTAATCTAGGTGTTAACCTCTTAAAGATAACCTCGCTCTGATACCAATTGAAAGAAATCGTTGTCTACCTAAATCACCTAGAGTGGGGGGGGGGGGGGGGGGGGTGAATAGGCGATCTCTACTGCGATTGTGGAATAAAAAAATTTGCACAAACACAACAGAAAAAATCACAGCACAGAGACACAAGATTTATAGAGGTTCCCCAAGGGTGGGTACTCCTCTCTCCCGCTCCGCCTATCTAGCACTTCGGGCTAGCGTCGACAACTTCGCCAAAACTCGGATTTATCAACAAATCTACACTCGGAGACAATGGCTCCTACAAACTCGGAGAACAACCTCTCCTACAAAAGCACTCGGAGATAAACTCCTACAACTCGGAGCAAAATACTCCTACAAAATAACTCAGAGAAAAATCTCCTACAAGGATTGAATAAAGTTTAAAACAAAACTTCTCTTGAATCTCAATAGAGATTAACTTCAGATTTGGAGAGACAAAATCTTCTTCTTCCTTTAGAGTGAAAGTTTGGATCTTCAAAGATTAGGAAGAATGAAAAATCGGCAAACCTGATCTGAGTAGGCCCTTTGATTAAATCGAAAAGATCTTCAATGGAGAGCAACAACTAGATCAAAGGCCTTCTTATCTGAGAAATCTCTAGCAGCACTGAAGATCGAGTCTTGAGCGGCGCACTGTAGATCTCAGAAACTTGTTCAGCACGAGGAAGAAGAAACGGCTGGCTTCCTTTTTCAATCTGGTTTTCTTCTTTTTACTTCTTCTTCGTTTGCCCTAAAAATAAAGGATTATTTATAGGGAAACCTCCAATGGCTCGGGCGACAAACAAGGAGAGGTCGCCACGTGTACTGTACATGGCGGCCAACCCTAAATTTCAAAAACGAAACATATTTTTGAAATTCGTCTGTCCGTTATTCGTCGAGACTTCACATGAACACTCGACGAATTGACTTAGCCAATAAAAAAAACTGATCAAAGGCTTGAAAACCATCTCTGTTTTCATTTATCGGAATTCGTCGGGAGTTCTCGAGAACTTTCGACGAATTGACTTAGCCGCACAAATTCCTTCACAAAGCTGCCTTTTTGACTTCTGTCAGCGTTCGTCGATATTCGTCGGGAGTTCACGAGAACATTCGACGAATGGACTTGGCCGCAGAACTTTCCTCTTCAAACTGGAATTTTTGCTTCTGTCAGGATTCGTTGGGAGTCATCGGGACTTCACGTGACATCTCGACGAATTGACTTAAGCAAAAATTCCTTTTCTTCTGAAAACCTGCTCCACTCCTCAAACTTGAAAACCTTCAGTTATGAGTATATGAAGTACACCCCAAAAGAGGGATTACACATGGACCAACACTTTGTTCTACACAATGAGGGATTACATTGTCTAGAACTGTGATTGGTGATCCATTGCAACCTGACTTTGGTGTGCACTTAGCAATTTAGAACCTACAAACACATAACTAGAGAACAACATCAAATACAACTCAATTCAACTTAGTTCAAAGGAACACTTCTTCAAATCAAGGTAATTGTGTCTACAATACCCAACAGAATGGATTATACCTCCAAGGAGATATCATCCACAAGGCTATAAGGATCAGCCTGAAATGTCCTTTATTTCTGAATATTGTGGACAAACAAATGGACCCAAGGTAGCCTGGGTCAAAAACAACTAGTTTATTTTTTCTGTCTTTGTAGGTACACAACTATTCAAGGATAAAAGAATATTGGTACTTGGATAGTGGATGCTCAAAGCATATGATAGGAAACAAGGCCAATCTAAGCAATTATAAGGCAAATCATGGACCCAAAGTTGTCTTTGGAGACTCCAACTATGGACAGACAAAAGGGTATGGACAAGTCAAGGTTGGAGCAGTTACATTCAAAGAAGTATCATATGTCAAAGGTCTCAAGCACAACCTCATCAGCATAAGCCAGTTATGTGATGAAGGTTATCAGGTAACCTTTAACCCTTCCCAATGTCTTATTACCAATAATAAAAATAAAACTGTATTATCTGGTATTAGACAAGGAAATATTTATCTAGTCATTTTTGACTCTGCCAATACAGACATCTGTCTATTTAATTCAATAAGTAAGACAAATGAACTATGGCATAAAAGGATGGGACACATTAACCTTAGAACTATCTCTAAGCTTTCTAAGGACAATCTTGTCAGAGGACTGCCTTCTGGTTCATACATAAAGGAAGGACTTTGCAGGGCTTGTCAGTTAAGTAAGCAGACTAGAAGTAGTTTCAAATCTTTATCCAATAGTGATTCACCTAGGATTCTGTATCTATTGCATTTAGATCTTTTTGGACCAACTGCTATACGGAGCTTAGGAGGGAAGCATTATTCTCTAGTTATTGTAGATTACTTCTCAAGATTCACTTGGGTGTTCTTTCTTAGGAACAAGTCTGACACTTTCAAAGTTCTAACAGACTTTCTCAGGTCCATCAAGACTGAGTACTCTACTGTAGTTGCATTGATCAGAAGTGATCATGACACTGAGTTTGAGTCTCTTCTGATGAGAGAATTCTGTGGAAAAGAAGGGATCAGGCAGTGTTTCTCTGCTCCTAGAAGCCCTCAACAAAATGGGGTAGCTGAAAGGAAAAATAGAACATTAATGGAATCTGCAACTACATTGCTTGCTGATGCTCATTTTCCACTCTCCTTTTGGGCAAAGGCAGTGAACACAGCAAATTATGTGTTGAATAGAAGCCTGATACATAAACTTAAGGGAAAGACTCCCTATGAACTACTCAAGAATAAAAATCCTAAGGTTAGCTATTTTAAGATTTTTGGTTGTAAATGCTATGTGCATAACAATGATAAGAAATATCTAAGGAAGTTTGAAGCTAAGGCAGCTGAAGGCATATTCCTTGGATACTCTCTATCTAGTAAGGCATATAGAGTCTACAACAAATCCACTCTTAAAATAGAGGAGTCCATGCATGTTTCTTTTGATGAAACTAACCTATTGAATGAGGAGAGGAATACCACCTCTCCATAAATACCTTGCAGGTATCAGATCTATGTGGAGAGCTATGTGAGCTAAATCTAGAGAAAAGAGATTCTTCACTTCCAACAACTCAAACACTTGAAGATAGCGAAGAAGAAGATCATCCAGAAGATCTTGCTGACAAGTCAATTCAAGTGACTGCTGATCAAATTCATCAAGAAAATATCATTGTTGAACAAACTCCAATTGTTGACCACATCACAGTTAGAGATCATCCAATATCACAAGTAATTGGAGATATTTCAGCAGGTGTACAAACTAGGCATCAACTACACCAAAATCAGATGTATACTTGTTTCCTATCACAAGTTGAACCTCAAACCATAACAGATGCAGAATAAGATCCAAATTGGATTCTTGCAATGCAAGAGGAGCTCAACCAATTTGAAAGGAACAAGGTTTGGGATTTGGTTCCAAGACCAAAGGGCCATCCAGTTATTGGCACCAAATGGGTCTTCAGGAACAAGCTAGATGAACAAGGCAACATTGTGAGAAATAAAGCAAGACTGGTAGCCCAAGGATATTCACAGGAAGAAGGGATTGATTATGATCAAACCTTTGCTTCTGTTGCAAGACTTGAAGCAATCAGGATCTTCCTTGCATTTACTGCATACAAGAAGTTCAAGGTTTATCAAATGAATGTAAAGAGTGCATTTCTCAATGGAGATATTAAAGAAGAAGTCTATGTGGAACAACCACCAGGTTTCATCTCTCCAACTCAACCCTCTTTTGTATCTAAGCTTAAGAAAGCTCTTTATGGTCTCAAACAAGCTCCTAGAGCATGGTATGAGACTTTAGCTAGTTTTCTTTTGGAAAACAATTTCTGTAGAGGCATAGTAGATAAAACCCTATTTTTTAAGATTCATAAAAATCAAACTTTGCTAGTTCAAATATATGTAGATGACATTATTTTTGGTTCTATGTTGAAACCGATTTCTCGGCCTCGTGTGGAGCTCGGGGCCCTCACCGAAATGAGGGGCAGCTAGCCCTTACCGGTCACTCGGGAGAGGTAAGGCCGACGATTTGAGCAAAGAACAAAGACCCTAGTCTCAGCGAGGAGGTCCCTCCATTAACCCGGAAGATCGTTGAGCGCTTCCCCTCCCAAGCCAAAGCTAAGACTCGGGCACCTTGGAGAGCTAGAGAGCCCAATCCAAAGTGACCTAGGGAGAGAAGAGCTCAAAGATAATGAACCGGTCCTCTTCCAAGGTGCCCTTCAAGGTCTATTTATAGATTTTGGTTTTGTGGTCTGTCAATAGCAAACTCCCGCTGTCCGTTCTTACTATCCGCACCCCAAATTGGTCTGCTAACAGCCAAACTCCGCTGTCCGGAGGGGCTAACCGCAGACCACCAGGGGTTTTCTGGTAAAAGACCATCCCAATTACCAGCGAACCCGAGACCCTCGACCTATTCAGCGAACATGAGGTTCGCCAAGGCCACCTAGCGAGCTCCTTCGGCTGGCTGGCTCGCTTCTTCCCGGGCTCGCCCCCACCTTTGCTCGCCCTCGGTCGCCTGGCAAGCTCCTCCGACCGGCTGGCTCGCCTGTCTCTACGGCTCGCCCGCTGAACCACTCCTTAGCTGGTCGAGCTCGCCAAAATGGCTAACTGTACCCCAGAAATGGCTATTTGCACCCCAAGGGCCCGGACCTGCCCAGCGAGCTCCTCCGACCGGCTGGCTCGCCTCTTCCCGGGCTCGCCCCCTTCCTGGGTTCGCCTTCGGTTGCCTGGCGAACTGGGCAGGTCGGCTGGCTCGCCCGGTCGTGCGAACTTGGAACCCCTTTCCTGGCGAACATCGGGGTTGTACACAATCCCCGCTCTTCGCGAGGTTGTCTTGAGCTCGCGAAGAAACATCCAACCCTGGTGTTCGCCGATTCGGCTGACGTGGCGGGAATCTTGTGGTGGGTCCCACGCCCAAAGCTATAAATACCGTCCGCCGCGGCTAGTGATCAAGCTTTTTCTTCCCCATCATCCTCGCGGAAAACAACTTCTCAGAATGCCCTCCACGCTGAGCGCGCGAGATCGACTGAAGGCTTCGAGAGAGATGGCGAAGGCCCAGGTCGCCGAGCGCAACGCCTGGATGTTCAACTTAGCCACATCTCCTTCTCCACAGCCTAAGAAGGCCAAGACGGTTCGGATGTCGCATGGGGAGGACGTGTCGTCGCCTCCTGCTTCGCCCCCGCCGCCGGATACCGGGCTCGCACCACAGGTATTCTTCGTCTAGACCTTTTTACATCGCCTACCCATTTACTCCTTTTCCTCTCGCAGAACCCTCCACACGAGGAACGTATCGCGGGCCTCACGCTGACCTCCTCTCGCCCTCTGTCCCCCGCAAGGTTGGGATCGCTAGATGCTGGGATCGGGACTTCGACTCAGCAGGCGCCGACCTCGCGACCCCGTAAGTCATGCGTATCCTCCCTTATCTCCGCTCAAGTCCGTGTGATATCTACTTGTTGGTGGCCTATGCAGATACCCCGCCGCCGAGTCCCAAGGAGAAAGTCTCCACCCCGGTGAACTCGCCGGTCCCGCCTAAGGTTAACGTGGCGACCCCTGGCTTCGGTCTGATGGGCAAGCGAAGTCCAGGCGGCTCGCTTCTCGACGGTGCCCAAGTCGCGGAGAGAGTGGTGTACCCTCCTGGTCTGGGGAAACCCCACGTCCCGGGATTCCGCGAAAACTTCCGGGGTCGGCCGGAGTCTTCGCGCAAGCCCCGTCGCGAGTCTTCCTCCTCGCCAGGTTAGCATGTTTTCACGAGCTCTCATCTCTTGCTCGTCCCCGGATCCTACTAACTCTTCCTTCGTTGAAATCCCAGGAGCCACCCCTGAGTCAGAGCACGGGAGGATGGAGATGTCACCACCGCCTTCGCCTAGCCAGATTGAAGACTTCTTGGGTGACCCTGGCGACCCCGTGCGGATGAAGAGTCGGGTGTCCGAGGTGCTTCAGAAGCACGACATGATGTTACGCGAGTTGGAGGAGCGGTATGACGCGGACCGGGCTGCCTTTGATGAGAGGTTCGCCATGTTGGAAGATGCGAATGTGCGCTTGATCGCCGAGGCGGAGCCGGTGCCTCGCGCAGATGTTACCTCGCCCGGCGTGCACATCTCGCGGGGTGAGGATCAAGCGCACCTAATCCTGCGCGAGTTTAAAGCGCTTTGCGAATACCATTATCCGAGAGTGCCGCCGCGTGCGGGCAAGCGGGGTCGGGGTCGCTGGAAATGGCTTCCTTACCCCTGAGGCTACCGCGGGTTTAATTCTACTATCCTTTTGCTTTTATTTCTTTCATGACGTCTGTTGAACAATATCTGGTGTGGTAATATTCGCGAGTCCGTCGCGACTCGCCTTTTATCATTTTTCCTTTTTAATTTTCCCTTTATTCCTGTGGTGTGCATGTGGTTTATTTGGTTCGCTTGCTGTGTTTGATATGATCGCCCTCGCGGAGCGCTTGCGAGCTTCTGTGCAACGCTATGCCCGGACCTCTTTTCCTCGCGGGCCGGCCTTGGGCGGGACTCAATTACCGCGCGACGGCGAGCCCTGGCTCGCAAGACTGCAGTCCCTTTGAGCAGAAATCCACTTTATTTTAGCTATCCACACTCCCGACGCTTCGATTCCCGTGCCCATTCGAATTTCTTATAAATAGTCCGGATTCACTCTCCTACCCGTCGCATTTATTTCTCCAGTCTTCTCGCGTCTGCGCTCATCTCCGTTCTCGCAAGATCGTGCTCGCATTCGCTGCTTGTAAGTTGCCTCTTCCTGACTCGATGCGGACGAATCAGCAAATGGGGGCGGATGGCGAGAGCGAGGGGCGGTCAAAATGCGCCTTAGCGTTTCAAGCCCACGAGTTCTACTGCGTGAACATCACAGCCGAGGAGTATAAACTCGCTGTGGACTGCTATCTCCCGGAGGGTTATTCGGCTCGCTGTCCTTGTGATAGATCTACATTGAACGAGACCGGGGCTGACTAGCTCGCGATCCCCATCGCGCACTTCGAGAATGGGTTGCGACTCCCTTTGTGGCCTGAAATTTGTCAGGTACTTCGCCCAGCCTTCTCGCTGCTTCGTGCCCGCTATCGCAACTTTCTCATCGTTCTTTGTAGGTGTTGCAGTATTATGGGGTGTTACCGAGCCAGTTGACCCCAAATGCGATCGCGGAAATTGTCGCGTTCGCCAGTTACCTGCGGGAGGAGAGGATCGAGTTCAGCCTCCTCGTCTTCCGCAAGGTATTTTCCTTCCGCGCCTTCCGAGACGGGACTACCTATTTCGTGAGTCAGCACGTCACCGTCTGCGAGACGGTGAACAAGAGTCACTATTGGACCCAGAAGTTCCTCCTGGTGAAGGGACCCTTCGGCAATCTTCACTTCACCCCCCTCCAGCGGGATGACGCTACTTACCGCCCTCCGAGCTCGCTGAGTGGTGCCGACGCCAAACTTCTCCAATACCTCTCCGGCAAGAGCTTTGAAGTCGCCTATCTGCGGCGCAATGTCGACTCGCTACTCGCCGTTCCTCAAGGGGAAGGTAGGGCTCGCTCTCGCCCCACTCTCCTCTCCTTTCTTCGTTGTATAACGCTCTCATTTACAGGCGAGCGAGAGATCCCTGTTAATCCCCCGCACGCACAAGGCATCACTCTCACGGCGGACACCCTCGCGACTGCGGCGGCAGAGGCTTGCCGCGATCTTCCCGCCGCCGGGTCCGGCAAGAAGCGGCCCCCTTCTGCGAGTCAGCCGGGTTCGCGGTCTTCCAAGAAGTTGAAGGGAAAGACCCTCGCTACCAAGGATAGGAGTGCGGTCGTCTATCTAAGCGAGACCGACGGCTCGCCTCCTTCCCCTGCGAAAAAGCCTGACCCCCCGGCGGACCAGGGCGCTGGGAGTTCTTCCGTGACCCCTCAACCCAAAGGCCACAGGAACTTCGGTCTGGGCGAGAAAGTTTCTGACATCCTCGGCGAACCCCTGCTCGCTTGGGACCCCAATGCCAACCGGATTTCCTGCTCCACCCTTCACCCCTCCTGGGTGGAGCTCGGTAAGGCTGGGGAGGAGGCGTTCTCTCTCTCCTTCGGCTTATATGGCCGCGAGGACGCCGCTGCTTATAAAGATATGGGGCCACGGCAACTGGTCTATGAAGAAATGCGAGCCCAGTTCCGCTCGACGGAACTCGCGCATATGGCGGGGCGCCGCTATCTGCAGGCGGATAGGGATATCCGCGCGTACCGGGAGGAGCTCAAGAGAGCTCGCGAAGAGATCAAGGGTCTTAAGGAGAGGGAGGAGGTGACGGAAAGCCTTCTCGCCGGGATGCAGGGCAAGATGGTAAGTGATCCTTGGGTCTCTTTTCTTTGCCGTTTGCGACCTCTAGCCTTCTCTTAACTCATTTGATGCTCAGGATGCCGACGTAGCCACCCAGCTTCTCGCTCGCAACGGTGAGCTGGAGTTGGAGAATACTATGCTGAAGACCCGGGTGGACGAGCTAGTCCGCAGCGTGCTACCCCCTTCTCCTGGGCGAGCCGGCTCTAAACAGGGGGCTGCCGAAGGCGAGGAACATAGGCGATGAGATGCGCAGGAGGTCGCCAATCTCGTCTTCACGACCCTTAAGAACGCGAGTCTGCTCGCGGAAGACGCGATGGAGTTCACAGCCGAAGATGTCTGTCCGGACCTCTTCGACTTGGCGCCGTGGTTGGGAGCCCGCAAGAATGGCGAGGGCCCCCCAGAATGAACTCCTTTAGCTTCTTCTCCTCTCGAATGTGTATTATTCTTTTGGGGCTGGCGAGATCGCCGCCGAACATAGAAAAATCTTGAGTAATGCTAGTTATAATTTTTTCGTTGGTGTTTATGTGCATGCTCGCGTCTCTTTGCTCTTTCTCTCGCATTTGATCTTTTTTCCGCTTATGACAAGTTAAGCGGTAGTGCTTCCGGAAGGCCCGCGAATGCGGGTGTCTAGGCTCGCCTTCGCCGGGGCTCTCTTCTTATGGGTCTCGCGAGCCCGAGCTGTCATCGCCCGCGGGTATTGCCCAGCGAACTCGACCTTGGCGAGCTGAGGCATCGGCATTCTGCGAACCAAAAAACCCCCTGACTCTAGTGTCTCGACCCGTTACCTCAGGCCTTACCTGCCTCAATCCTTTCAATTTTGCGAACCAAACCCTTGCGGCTCTACCACTTCAATCTGTTATCTTAGCCCTTGACCCTTACTACCAGCCTTGGCATTCCAGCACCAATGTCCAACCTTGCCAGCCTCTCCAGAGATCAACCAGAACCCCCCGTCTAGGTGAGAGCCCGGGAGCGGAATCGATCTGGGGCATTCCAGCACCAATGTCCAACCTTGCCAGCCTCTCCAGAGATCAACCAAAACCCCCCGTCTAGGTGAGAGCCCAGGAGCGGAATTGATCTGGGGCATTCAAGCACCAATGTCCAACCTTGCCAGCCTCTCCAGAGATCAACCAAAACCCCCCGTCTAGGTGAGAGCCCGGGAGCAGAATCGATCTGGGGCATTCCAGCGCCAATGTCCAACCTTGCCAGCCTCTCCAGAGATCAACCAGAACCCCCCGTCTAGGTGAGAGCCCGGGAGCGGAATCGATCTGGGGCATTCCAGCACCAATGTCCAACCTTGCCAGCCTCTCCAGAGATCAACCAGAACCCCCCGCCTAGGTGAGAGCCCGGGAGCGGAATCGATCTGGGGCATTCCAGCACCAATGTCCAACCTTGCCAGCCTCTCCAGAGATCAACCAGAACCCCCTGTCTAGGTGAGAGCCCGGGAGCGGAATCGATCTGGGGCATTCCAGCACCAATGTCCAACCTTGCCAGCCTCTCCAGAGATCAACCAGAACCCCCCGTCTAGGTGAGAGCCCGGGAGCGGAATCGATCTGGGGCATTCCAGCACCAATGTCCAACCTTGCCAGCCTCTCCAGAGATCAACCAGAACCCCCCGTCTAGGTGAGAGCCCGGGAGCGGAATCGATCTGGGGCATTCCAGCACCAATGTACAACCTGCTGCGGCCTCAGTACAGCAGTAGTTATAAGCATTATATACGAAAAAAGAAGAGTAAGCCATTTATTAAATAACATGACAAAGCGTTCAAGGGTAGAATCGTTTCAAGTCATCCCCACTCCGGGCCCGGTCGAGAGGTACCCCTTCCACATCCTGGAGATGATACCCTCCCGACTTGAGCACCTCGCTTACAATATACGGGCCTTCCCAGTTGGGGTTAAGCTTACCCACTGTGGCCCCTCTGCCGGCCGCATCGACCTTCTTCAGGACTAGGTCCCCTTTCTGAAAGTGCCTGATCTGGATATGTTTGTCGAAATATCGAGCCATCCGCCGTTTGACCTCTTCCTATCTGATGGTGGCCAAGTCCCGGAGTTCTTCCACCAGGTCCAAAGACAGCCTCTGCTCTGCGTTGTTGCCCTCTAGCCACCCTTCATCCCCCTCGCTTGCGGCGATCACCCGGGGGGTCTTCACCTCAAACTCTATTGGGAGGACGGCCTCGGACCCGTGAGAGAGCTTGAATGGAGTCTCCCCGGTGGCGGTATTCAGAGTAGTCCTCATTGCCTAGAGGACGGAGGGTAGCTGTTCCACCCAATTTCCTTGAAGGTTCTCCACTTTCTTTTTTAGTAGGTTGACGATTATTTTGTTTGCCGCCTCCACCTGCCCATTGCTCCTCGGGTGGTGGACCGATGCGAACCTGAGATCAATGCCGAGCTGGGTGCAAAAACCGACAAACTCTTCACTAGCAAACTGCGGCCCGTTGTCCGTCACTATAGCTAGAGGGAGTCCATGCCTGCAAATTATCTTCCCCCACACAAAATTCTTTACAACCTGAGAGGTTACCTTAGCGAGTGCTTTCACTTCTACCCACTTAGAGAAGTAGTCGATCATGACCAGCAGGAACTTCCTTTGGCCGCTGGCCTGGGGGAAGGGACCGACTAGGTCCAGCCCCCATATGGCGAAGGGCCAGGGAGCCGTGATGGTCCGGAGTATTTGGGCTGGGAGGAGCTGGAGTGGAGCATAGAGCTGGCATTTTGGACATTTCCTTGCGAACTCAGCCGCGTCTTTGCTGAGAGTGGGCCAGAAGTAGCCTTGCCTCAATACTCTCCCTTCCAGGGTCCGACTCCCGGAGTGACTGCCGCACTCCCCGGAGTGGATTTCTTCCAGCACTCTTGGGACCTCCTCCTCGGAGACACAACGGGCCAGGAGTCCCGAGAGAGTCTTTCTATATAGCCCCCCTGCATGCAAAGAGTAATAGGCGGACTTATACCTGAAGCGTCTTTTATCCACATCCTCTCCAGGGAACTGCCCAGAGGATAGGAAGGTGATGAACGGATCCATCCATGAGGCTTGTTGATCCACTTCCATCAATTCTCCTTCCTCGATGGAGGGCCGGAAGAGTTCCGAAATCGTCCCCCCCCGCTCGAGGACCGAACTTGGCTAAGAGGTCCACCTGGGTGCTCTCCTCCATCGGCATGTGCTTGATCGAGAAGGTGCGGAACTGCCCGATGACCCCCTTAACCTTTTCCAGGTATAGTAGGAGGGTTGTATCCTTTGCTTCAAACTCTCCTTTGATCTGGCATGCTACCACCATGGAGTCCGTGGAGACCTCCACGTCCTGCACACCCAGTTCCCGGGCCAGCCGAAGACCTGCTATCACTGCTTCGTACTCAGCCTGGTTGTTGGTGATTGGGAAACGGACGTTTAAGGCTTGTTCAATCCGAGTCCCCTGAGGACTTACCAGGACTATTCCCCCTCCATAGGAGTATTTTCCCGACGCTCCGTCCACCAACATCTTCCATGCTTCTGGGGGAGGTGGCTCGTGCTCCCCCACTTCGGCCGCGTAGTCGGCCATGAAGTCTGCCACCGCTTGAGCCCTGATGGATGTCCTGGGTACGAACGTGATATTGAATTCGCTTAACTCCACGGACCACTTCGCCAACCTTCCTGAGTGCTCCACCCCTTCCATGATTTTGCGGAGCGGATGGTCCGTTACTACTTTAATTGAATGGGCTTGAAAGTAAGGCCGGAGCCTCCGGGCCGACACCACCAATGCGAAGGCTAACTTTTCTAGGATCGGGTATCGGAGTTCCGCCTTCTTCAGCACTCGGCTGACATAGTAGATTGGGAACTGTTTCTTCCCCTCCTCCCGGATTAGCACAAAACTTACTGCTTCGGATCCTACCCCTAGGTATAGAGATAGGTCCTCCCCTGGCCTCGGTCCCTGGAGCAGAGGGGTTTGAGTGAGCTGTTCTTTCAGAGCTTGGAAGGCCTTCTCGCATTCCGGGGTCCATTCAAACTTCTTGTTTCCCCGCAGTACTTTGAAAAAAGGTGCACATTTTTCTCCCGCCTTGGAGAGGAATCTGCTGAGCCCAGCCAATTTCCCTGTAAGGCTCTGAACCTCCTTCGGATTTCTCGGCGACTCCAACTCCATCACCGCTTTAACTTTGTCCGGGTTGGGCTCCACACCTGTGGGGGTGAGCAAATGGCCCAGGAACTTCCCTCGGCTCGCCCCGAAGACACACTTCAAGGGATTGAGCTTCATCTTGTACCGCCGCAGGGTCCTAAATGTCTCTTCGAGGTCTCGGAGGTGGGTCTCGAGGTCTCGGCTCTTAACCATGAGGTCGTCGACATAGACATCTAAATTTCTTCCTTTCTGCTCGCGGAAGACCCTATCCATCATCCTTTGGTACGTAGCCCCTGCGTTCTTGAGCCCGAAGGGCATCATCTAATAGCAATAACATCCATCCCCCGTGATGAAGGAAACATCCTTGATGTCCGGGGGATGCATGCGGATTTGATGGTAACCTGAAAAAGCATCTAAGAAAGACATTACAGAGAAACCGACGGCTGAGTCAACCAGCGCGTCGATCCTGGGCAGGGGGTAGCAATCTTTCGGGCATGATTTATTAAGAAGTGAAAAGTCGATACACATACGCCACTTACCTCCTCCCTTCTTCACCATAACGACGTTGGAGACCCAGCCTGGATACAGGATCTCCGATACAAACCCGGCCTGCAGGAGTTTGCCCACCTCTTCGCGGATGGGTCCCTCTAGCTTGTCCGCGATGGCCCTCCTCTTCTGACGGATGGGGCGGGCACCGGGGTCGAGGTTGAGGCGATGGCACGCCACATCCGTGTCGATCCCGGGCATTTCCGCGGCGCTCCAAGCGAAGACGTCCACGTTATTTTGTACGCAAGCCAGAATCTCCGCTTGATCTCCTGGGCTGAGTTCTCTGCTGACCCGGACCTTTTCCAGGATCCCCAGCCGGGTGGTGACCTCGAGCTCTACGACCTCGTCCATAGCCTCCAACCGGGACTGTTCTCCCCAAGCCCTTTCCTCTTCGGCACAAGCGGGATCCTGGGTCTCTTCCTCGACTTCCTTCTCTACCACCATCAGCTCTTCCGCCCTTCCCTCCTGGGCCTTCTCCTCTTCTTCCTTTCCCTCCGCCCGGGGTACCTCAGCTACCCCTTCCTGGGCATGAACTCCATCTCCCTCCTTCTCTTCGGCTACCTCCAAACCTCCGGCTTCGGCCACCTCCTCCATCACCTTATCCCACTCCTCAGCTTCTCCCATCCAGGAGATGGTGTTGACAGCCGTCACGTAGCACTGTCTTGCCACCTTGGGATCCCCCCTGATCCGCACCTGGACCCCTCCGTCGTTGAACTTGAGGCACTGGTGAAAAGTGGAAGGGACGCAGCGGAACGCGCTGATGAGTGGCCGTCCGAAGATGGCGCTGTAACTGCTCGGGGCGTCCACTATGCAAAGCGACAGTTCCGAGACTGCCCACCCAGGGTCACATGGAGCCCCACTCCTCCTTCTACCTCCTTCCTCTCTCCCGAATATCCGAACAGAGGGCCATCTGAGGCCAACACCCTTCTGGGTTCCACCTCCATCTTGTCGAATGCCTTCTTGAAGATGACATTGACCGAACTCCCATTGTCCACTAGGATTCGGGAGACGGTGAAGTTCTCGATCGCTGTCTGGATGACCAGCGCGTCGCAGAACGGGTCCTCGTAGCTCGGCATGTCCTTCTGGGTGAAAATAATTTTTTCGGCCGGGGGTGGAGCGGTGGATGTTGACGCTACGCTCCGGCGGTAGATGGTATGGAGACTAGCCTTGTGGGTTGCCTCCACCCCTACCCCCCCATGGATCACTCCGATCCCTCCCCTATTCCCCAGATCTGCTCTATCCTCACACCTTTCCTCCTCCACCTCTTGAGGTTCCACCTCTACGATCCTTAATGGTTGCTGCTGTGGTGGCGCGGGCGCTCTGCCCCTCTTCACCTCCAGGAACTCAGGACAGGTGTCCGTTGAGTGGCCTTCCACATCGTGGAAGATGCAATATGGCACCGCCACTTCCCTTGCCTCGGTCTCTGCTACCCTGTTCCTTCTTCTCCTAGCGGCCGCCGTTTCCGCTTCTCCTCCCCTTCCCCTTCCTCTCCCCCGGCCAATTGCCATGGCCTGTTGAGGTGGGGGAGGTAACTGCATCGGGCCCTGCCTCCACCCCAACTGGGGGGCTCTCCATTGACCTTCGAAACGGTTACCCCTTCCTGGGCCATAACCCCTTCCCTACCCCTGCATTCCTCCACCTTGCGGCCTCCATCCCCCCTCCAGGGCCCGGGGCTCTTCCCTTCTTCTGACCTCTTGCTGCCTCATCTCCGGCTCACTGAGCTTTGCTAGCCTCTTGGTGAGCTCTGGGTTGGCTTCTTCGCTTGCTACTTCCTCCGCCACCCTCTCCATCAGCTCCTCATAGGAGACGGGGGCCTTCCTCTTCAATGCCATCTTGAAGAAACTTTCCTTCAACCCGACCGTGAAGGCGAGTTGAAGTGCAAACCCAGGCACCTCCTGAGTGAGCTGCACTTCCTCCTAGAACTGATCCGCATACTGAGCCAACGCCTCCCTGGACTCCTGCTTCACCGCGAAGAGGGAATCAGCGTCCTTCTTCCTCCTTTTTGTAGTTGAAAATCTCAACAAAAAACTTCGGCGCAGGTCCTCTAATGCGTAGATAGAGCCTGCCGGAAGTGAATGAAACCAGTCCCTGGCCTTCTCTTTGAGAGTGACGGCGAAGAGCCGACACTTGACGGCATCGGACATCGGCCTGATGGAGACCGAGTCCTCGAAAGACTGCAGATGCTGAACTGGGTCATCTCTGCCATTGTAGTACACTCTATCCCATTCTCCGAATCCCACTTGAACGGGTGCTGACAACACCAACTCGCAGAAGGGACTTCCCCCTCCTGCCATCTTTTCTCGCTCGGCTCGCGGACCTAGCTCGCTCGCCAAGCTCGGGATCGCACTCGCGAGGGCGACGCTCGCCTGAACCACCCCGACTGTCGCCGCATCCTCCTGGCGCGCGCTCGCCTGCGCCGCGCTTGCTGGTGCAGAGCTTGTCGACACCGAACTCGTCGGCGCGGAGCTCGCCAACACCAGGCTCGCCGGACTGGCGAAAAGCACTCGCCCTTCCCTGTCATGTCCTGGTTCATCGGCAACTTCTTTTCCAGCCCTTCCTCCTGGTGCCCTCTCGCCGACCGCTGTTGGGGGAGTGGTCGCCTGAGGTGCCGGGGTCGCAAACTCACTTCGCAGAGCCGTGACCGTGAACCCCAAGGTGTCGAGCACCTCCTTCCTGAAATCCGCGAACATCCTAGCCATCGCTTCCTGAGGGGTCTCGCCGAACTCCTCGCCCTGCTCTTCATCTCCTGCCATAACTCTTCTCTGGGACTTTCTTGAACCAGCCACGCTCCACGCTCACCGCACCAAAATGTTGAAACCGATTTCTCGGCCTCGTGTGGAGCTCGGGGCCCTCACCGAAATGAGGGGCAGCTAGCCATTACCGGTCCCTCGGGAGAGGTAAGGCCGACGATTTGAGCAAAGAACAAAGACCCTAGTCTCAGCGAGGAGGTCCCTCCACTAACCCGGAAGATCGTTGAGCGCTTCCCCTCCCAAGCCAAAGCTAAGACTCGGGCACCTTGGAGAGCTAGAGAGCCCAAACCAAAGCGACCTAGGGAGAGAAGAGCTCAAAGATAATGAACCGGTCCTCTTCCAAGGTGCCCTTCAAGGTCTATTTATAGATTTTGGTTTTGTGGTCTGTCAATAGCCAACTCCCGCTGTCCGTTCTTACTATTCGCACCCCAAATTGGTCTGCTAACAGCCAAACTCCGCTGTCCGGAGGGGCTAACCGCAGACCACCAGGGGTTTTCTGGTAAAAGACCATCCCAATTACCAGCGAACCCGAGACCCTCGACCTGTTCAGCGAACATGAGGTTCGCCAAGGCCACCTAGCGAGCTCCTTCGGCTGGCTGGCTCGCTTCTTCCCGGGCTCGCCCCCACCTGTGCTCGCCCTCGGTCGCCTGGCGAGCTCCTCCGACCGGCTGGCTCGCCTGTCTCTACGGCTCGCCCGCTGAACCACTCCTTAGCGGGTCGAGCTCGCCAAAATGGCTAACTGTACCCCAGAAATGGCTATTTGCACCCCAAGGGCCCGGACCTGCCCAGCGAGCTCCTCCGACCGGCTGGCTCGCCTCTTCCCGGGCTCGCCCCCTTCCTGGGTTCGCCTTCGGTTGCCTGGCAAACTGGGCAGGTCGGCTGGCTCGCCCGGTCGTGCGAACTTGGAACCCCTTTCCTGGCGAACATTGGGGTTGTACATTCTACTGATTCAAATTTGTGCAAAAGATTTTCAAATCTAATGCAATCTAAATTTGAAATGAGTAGTATGGGTGAGTTATCATACTTCCTTGGTCATCAAGTGAAGCAAACTCCAAATGGAATCTTCATATCACAATCTAAGTATGCTAAGGAATTAGTGAAAAGATTTGGTATGTCTGATTCTTCCACCATGAAAACACCCATGCCCTCAAATGTTGTTGTTGATAATGATGAATAAGGGAAACCTATTGATTCAAAAGTATATAGAGCAATTGTTGGCTCACTACTTTATTTAACAGCTAGTAGACCTGACATAACGTTTGCTACCGGTATTTGTGCTAGGTTTCAAGTTAACCTCAAAGAATCTCACTTAATTTTATTAAAAAGGATTTTGAGATATATAAAGGGTTGCCCTAATCTAGGACTTTGGTATCCAACAACATCTGAATTTGAATTAACTGGATTCTCAGATTCAGATTATGCTGGATGCAGAATAGACAGGAAAAGCACATCAGGAACTTGTCAGTTTCTTGGTGATAGGCTTGTTTCTTGGTTTTGTAAAAAGCAAACATCTGTGTCTACATCAACAGCTGAAGCTGAATACATGGCTGCTGGCAGTTGCTGCTCACAGATGTTGTGGATACAAAATCAACTTCTAGACTATGGTGTCAACATAAATAAATCAACTATATATTGTGACAATACAAGTGCAATATCTATAGCACAAAATCCAGTTCTCCATAGTAGGACTAAACACATAGAAATTAGGCACCACTTCCTTAGGGATAATGTGGATAAAAATAAAATTTGCCTACAATTTATTTCTACTAATTTACAAAGAGCTGACATTTTCACCAAGCCATTGGATGAAAAGAAGCATATCTTCTTTATAAATCAATTAGGAATGATAGATGGAGATTCAATCTGTTAAAAAATTTAACATTTCTATTTATCCCCAAAATTCGTCGAACGGAGGACGACGAATTTGTATCATTTGTCGAACGGTGGTCGACGAAAACCTTATATCTTCAGAATTGATAAAGAAAATTTCACCTGTCAAACAGTGGTCGACGGAAAAGATATTTTTGTTGAACGCTGTCTGACGGAGACCTAAAGTCTTTTCGACTTCTGTTTTTATTAGGTTTTTGCCGAACCCCGCTCCTCAAATGCGCCCCCTTCTCCGATCTTTATAATCTCTAATTTATTTCTTAATAGATTACGCCTACAGAAATCATTTCCCTCCAGTTCCCCTCTGCATTTGATATTTTTCTCTTGCAGGTACTAATGGCGATTTCTCAAGCCGCGCTCTACTCGATGAAGTTCGATGCCGGGTTTGACATCGACATGGAATCTTTCACACAATCCGACCAAGTCTTCAAAGATATTCTTCAACTCTTTGAAGAGCAACAGTTGAAGAAAGTAATGAGCATGAGGATAAAGCTGCACACAGCAGAAATTAAAGAATGGTGTTTCACGGCTAAGCCAGATGATGAAAGTCTAACAGGAACCATCTCAGGACATCAGGTTTCTCTTACCCCTACCATTCAATCTGAGGTTTTTGGTTTTGTTAATGGTGATGATGAGTTAGAGCTAAGCTCTGTTGAAAATGGTGAAGCATTGATTAAAATGGGTCATTCTACTGGAAATCCTAATCATCTTCTTAAGAAAAACTTATCTTTAGAATATAAGTTTCTTTCTGATATTGTTGAAAAAGTGTTGTTAGGGAAAACAACAGGTCATGATTATATTAATAGGTACCAATTTATGTTGATGGTGGCCTTAATGGAAAAGAAGAAAGTGAATTGGGGATCAATTCTCTTTGGACTGATTAAGAAGAAAATATCTAAGGAAAATGTCAGTTATGGAAGAATTTTAGGTATTATATTGTAGGAAAGGCACCAAGACCTTCTGGTCTCTCCCAAGGTAACCATTAATGCTAGCAAGAAGCTGACCTCAGCTCTCTTTGCTAAATGGGACAGGGTGTTCACCAAGAAGAACCAGGAGCAGTTACACAAAAGAAAACTTCTGAAGGCACAAGGACTGATCCAGTCACTCCCTCAACCCTTCTAGAAGCTCCTTCTCCTCCTCCTCTTATTTCTTCTCCTCCACTCCCATCTCCACCTCAGCATTTCTCCCCTACACAAACTCCACCTCTAAATTCTCCCACTCCCATTGATGACATTCCTCATACTTCTCCACCTCCATCTCCAATTCATGATGACCATCATTCACCCATACACCACTCTTGTCCTATTCATTCAGACCTCACTCAACAACATGCAAATGTTTCAAACATCTTTGTACCAACTTCCATCCCATCTACTTCCCAATCATCCTCATCTCATCCACCTGAAATGTTATTTCTACACTTCCACACTGTTGCAGATCAAATTCTTGATTATATTCTTCCCAAGATAGATCAAATTCTGGATGCAAAACTTGCTCCAGTTCATCATATTCTTTCTACTCTTGACTCCACCTTGGATGCAAGAATTGCTCCAATTCTCACAGCAATTTCTGAACTATCTTCCAAAATATCTTCAATTCCTTCCTCTCTTTCTGTCCCTTCTTCTAGAGGCCTAGATTCAGGTCTCCCTGAAGCTAGGCAGGGGGAGATGCCTTATGAAGAAGCTCCAGAAGCTCCTGTTTCAGAGGCCACAGTTGTTATTGAAGATACAATTCAAATTTCTGATTCCGATATGTTTGATTTGGTTGAAGCATCTTAAATACCAGTCATAGAAGAGACAAATGATGTTACTCATTTACTCAATTGCTGTCTAAGTTCAATCCCATTTACTCATTTCTGCCAAAACATCATGATTATTCTAGAGCAATTGTTCCATACACTGCTCCCATAGATACAGTTTTGCTGAAAGCAATTATCAGTAGTTTTGAAGCTCAAACTGCAGATCTAGTTCCTGTTTCAATTCCAGTTCAAAGTCATCCAAATGAATCAGTTGAAATTTCAGAAGAAATTATCAATAGTTTTGAATTCCCAACTTTTGTCTTTGATGAATCACCAATTCCAGATTTTGATGAAATTTGGAAAGCAGAAGATGAAGCTTATGAAGTTGAAGAGCAAAGAATTAAAGCTCTTAATTTGATCAATGATTTATATGATAATCCAATTCCTTCTTCTGATTCTAATGAAGAAGACAATGATAGTGATTCTGATGATACATTATCAAGGAAGAGAAAGAAAAGAAATGCAAAGTCTTTGGCTGTCCCCAAACCTCCAAACCAAGACAGTGATATTCCCTATTACATTCTTCATAACATCACTCTTGACAAAGATACCCCTCATTGGATGAAGTTCTCCAGAAATGAGAATAAAATAAGAAAGAAGATGAGGAAGACTGGTTACTATTCTGACAAGCCTGTCAAATATAACCATCCTCCTCCTCCTCCTCCAGCAGGATCAGCAGGCTCAGCAAGACCTTCTTCTTCCTCTCAAAAGTTCACTACTCAGCAATCAAGTAAACCAGCTACACAAGTGGTTATCAGAGCTCCTGGTCTTCAAGATTTTCTTCAACCCCTTCTAAGAATACTTCCACAGAGTATAAGCTTATAATATCTGATGGATCCTTGCATAGGAAAAGAAACATTCCTTTTGAAAAACCTTCATTGCAGGCTATTGATTCTGATGAAAGGCCTTTGTCCCCAGAAAATACAGAAGTTGATGAAATAGCACAGATGGCTAGGTTCAAGGAGACAATTGCCTCAGCACAGATTAATAAGGCAAAAGCTGAAGGAAAAGACTACTCTCAATTCTCAACCATGTCAGAGTACAGAAGAAAGGATTTGGAAAAGTACAAATCAAAGAACATTTTCAAAGCTGAAGAATTCCTGATGCAGTTCCCACAAGCAGTTGTTGTTCAAGGTAAATCTCAGACTATTATTGGAGCTCAGGATCTCTATATAAGCAAGAAGAAATCTGAAGATCCTGACAGGAAAATCATCTTCAAACCTTCATCAGCAAAGAAGTGAAAAAGGTTCAGACTTACTTATTTTGTTCTTGTTTAAACATTTTGTTGTAATGATTATGAACTCAGAGCACTATTTTTATTTTATCTGCTCAAATGAATTTTCATTCTGTAAGATATATTTTTTATGCTCTGCTGTTTATCTTTCTATTGTATTTATTTGATTGATTGTCAAATTGTATCCTAACCCAAATAGGGGGAGATTGTTGGAACAACCCTATTACTGATTTGGGCTAGGATCACTATGTGTCGAACTAGGATCAAGTTGACTCCTTTGTATAGTTTAAGGGTCAAGTCTTTAGGCGTTCGATGAATGTCGACATCGTTCGACAAATTGTTCTCAGCAGACTGAAGTATTACAGCCTGTTCCAGCGCTCGACATTCTCTGAGCAGCGTTCAACAAATGGCGAGCAGCATTCGACAAATGGCAAGCAGCGTTCAATGAATTTCAGCCAGAGCTCGACAAATTCTGTATTAAAGCTCAGTTCGACAAATACAAGTCCATATTATCTATATCAGTTATTTTGTCAACACTCTGAACACCGATCGACGACTCCAACGCATATATTCAATACATTTGGACGTATTCAAGACAAGCAAGTAAGAATATTATTTTTCCTTAAATATATTCCTTATTTCCTTTGTTCCAAGACAAGGATAGCCATTGACATTTAACGCAAAGGAGTATTTCGTGACTAATGAATTAAAGGACCTGTCAAAGTCGTTTTGTCTTTGTTGTTATTCCAAGAAAGAATTAAAGACAGATGATTCTATTTCCAGAAATAGAATATATCAAAGACAGACATTATTGTCTTATCTCTCTCGACAGAATTCAAATTAGCATTCTTGCAGAATACAGAAAGATAACAACAAGGATAGGAAAAGAAAGAAGAAGAACATTCAGTCTACTATTCTCAGTCTTCTTCTTCTTCCTCAAGCAGCACTCATCCTCTCTCTGAGAACATCTTCTTCAAGAACCATCTCTCAAATATCTGCTGCAAGTTCAAGTCTTCTACAAGAGCAACAAGGAATCTGAAGAAACTGTTCTTCCAGATCAATCTGCTACAGAAGATTTGTGTCTTCAAGAGAAAGCTTCTCCATCATCTGTCAATTACTTCAATCAGACAGGGGGAGATTTACAACAAGTCCACTAGAGTCTTCTCTCAGCATCTTGACAGAGAAGAACATTATAACCCTTTTCCCACCTCTCTTGTACAGGGTTAATACTCCCTTCAAAAGTGTAACCTCCTTGGTGGCAAGACACCTGATCAAAAAATCTTGTTGGTTTTGAGCACCTGATCAAAAGCTCTGTGGTGTGTGGACACCTGATCAAAATCACCTTGGTGTTAGGGCACCTGATCAACCCTCCTAGTGGACTCCAACCAATGGGTGGTAGAAGAGTGGACTACCCAGGTTTATTGGGGAACCACTATAAATTCCTTGTGTCCTCTGTGTGTATTTATTTCTTTGTGTTGTGTTGTGTGCCTTTATTTATTCTATTTTTCTGCTTAAATATTTATCTCACATTGCTTGCACATATATATAACACTATTTTAATTCCGCTATAAAAACTAAGGAAAAGTTTTTAACACTTTATTCACCCCCACCCCCTCTAGAGTAACTTAAGATCTAACCTCCACTTTCTAAGTCTCTCCTTATCTCATAGTATGAAAACTTTCAGAAGAAAGCAGAAGAAAGTGTTGCTGGAATGTATGTCAGATTCAGTATGATTGTGAGTGAGCTTAAGAGCCTTGACAAGGAAATCTCACTAACTAAGATAAAAATGATAAGCATCTCATGTGTTTCCCTAGCGCATGGGACTCAAGAATTTGGACTATAAGGGAGTCAAGATATCACAGGGAGATATCAACATATGCTCTCCTTAGGAAGTTGAAATCATATAAGATGTTTTAAAAGAGCAGGTCTGAATCAAAAGCCAAATAAAAAGCTTCAACTTCCTTGAGAGATAGAACAATAGCCTTAAAAACCTCTAAAACTGAACCTTCTTCTTTGGAAGAAGTGATATTTAATCTTCTAGCCAAACGATTCAGGAAGTGGGTCAGAACTGAAGACTCAAGGAAGAGAGACAGAAGCTCTAACAAGCCAAGATATGATCAGAATCCTAACAAGGAGATTACATGTTATGTATGTAGGAAGCCAAGGCATATTGCAACTGAGTGCCTTGATCTTCAAAAGGAGAAACCTTATTGAAATGATCTTAAGAAATAATCATTCGAAAGAAAGGATAAGAAGAAAAGGAGAGGATTTGTCGTTGAAACCTGGAGTGATACTGAATCCAACTCCATTAGCTCCTTAGAAAGTGAGGAGGAAACAAAGACTGAAGACCCTTGCCTGATGGCTCTTGAAGATTCCTCTAAAGAGGATCAAGTATCTTTCTTTAATGACTATGATTTTTCATTAGATGAATTTAAAAAAATGTTTTAAATTATTTTATAATGATCCTCTAGAGGCAAAAGCTTTTGAAGATTCTCTAAATGGGAGAAGTCAAAAACTAAAAGAAATCTCAGAGAATCTCATCAAGAGATTTAGATATCTTGTTTTAGAAGCAAATCCTTCAACAAGTAATGTAATTTCCAACAAACTTGCATGGTAAAGACCAGTAGCATTTGTTCGATCTAGTGAGAGTAAATTAAATCAAGGCATTGAAACTTGTGAAGAACTGCATAATCATCCAGATAGAATTACAATATTTAATAGGGTGGACGTAAATAATCATCAAGGAATAGAAGGCAAACATCCTCTAGAAAATCCATGAACAACAATCAATCTTTTAATAAAAGGAATTATGTGTCGAATAGAACTCGGCGCAACTTTAAAGATGCATCAAATGTAATTCAACAAAGTTCTGCAAGTTCTTTGACATCAATTCAAAGTAGGTATGAAGGTGCGTCAGATCATACTCAAAGCAACCAGCATCCTGCATCGACCTTTTATCGATGCAACTAAGCAGATACGTTGAATGTCTTTCATTGCAACCCTAAAGATGCGTCGACTTCTTCTCGGCGTATGTTTGCAGAAAATATTTTAATTAATTCTAGATTCCCTCTTGCAAGTTCTCACTTCAACTTTAAATGTTATTTTTGTTCTAAATTTGGTCACAAAGCAAAAAAAAAAACATTGATGGTATAATAAACCATCACTTTATCAATTTAAGGGCTACTCTGAAAGACCAACCTATTCTTTCATAACGCCTTATGATGGTAGAAGAAAGGGACCATAGCAAGTGAAAGTCCATGCTAATGGTTTTATTTATATGAAGAGCATGTCCTACCACAAAACAGCAGTGGTACTTGGATAGTGGATTTTCCATGCATATGACTGGAGTAAAATAAGTGCTGGAAAACAATAAGGCTAAGGAAGGCCCTAAGGTATTTTTTGGCAACTCTCACTATGGTGAGACCAGAGGATATGGTGTGCACGGATTTTGAGAAACCTCCTTATCTAAGGTAGCTTACGTTGAAGTTCTTCAACATAACCTAATTAGCATTAGACAATTGTGTGATCGTGAATATAAGGTTGTGTTCACTAAATCATTATGTCATATTCTTAATTCGTTAACCAGCCAAATAGAATTAACTGGGATAGAAAAGATAAAGTGTATATAGTGGATTTCAATTATACTACATTTGAAATTTGCTTGTTTAGCTCTAACTTAGAAAATAGTGAATTATGGCATATGAGATTAAGTCATTTAAATCTTAAAACAATATCTAAACTGTCTACACACAAACTAGTAAGAGGCTTAACAATTGGTCAGTACAAAAAGGATCATCCTTGTAGAGCCTGCCAATTAGGAAAATAATCAAAATCCTCATTCAAACCAATTGGTAAGAATGATTCCCTTAAAATCATATACCTATTGCACATGGATCTCTTTGGTCCAATCTGCACTCAAATCTTAGCAGGCAAGTCTTAAACCTTAGTTATTGTAGATGACTTTTCTAGTTTCAGTTGGGTGTTCTTTCTAAGAGCTATATATGGAGCTTTCAAGATCCTTTCAAGATTCATTAGACAAATTCAATCCGAATTCAATACTCAGGTTGCTATGATCAGAAATGATCATGGTATAGATTTTGAGAATCAGTTTATTTGTAGATTTTGTGAGGATGAAGAGATAAAACAAAGCTTTTTAGCTCCCAGAACCCCCAACAAAATGGCATTGCTGGAAGGAAAAATAGAACCTTAATTGAATCAGGAATAACGTTATTGGCTAAGTCTAATTTACCAAAGTCCTTTTGGGCTAAGGCAGTGAACACAACTAACTATGTTTTGAATAGAAGTCTCATCCACAAGACTAAGTTAAGAACTCCCTATGATCTGTTGAAAGGAAATATACGTATAGTCATATACTTTAGAATATTTGGATGTACTTGCATCATTCTAAATAGTGCAAAGAGCCAACTTGCCAAATTTGACAAAAAGGCGGATTATGGAATATTCTTAGGATATACCTCATCAAGCAAAGCTTATACATATTATAATAAAGGCTCACACAAAATTGAGGAGTCCATGCATGTTATATTTGTTGAAACTAATATGTTTTCTAAGGGGAAGGAAACTTCCACCAAAGCTTTTTTGTTGGAAGAAGATCAACTTGCAGATCAAATTGAAAGACTCAGTATTCTGAATCATTCATCAGGCTGTCATGAAGAAGCAAAACCGCAAACTGATAATGAATCAAATGAAGATATTCTTGAAAATGGTGAGGCACTCAAGGAACCTACGCTACCATAGTAGGAAACTATTCAATGGGAAGAAAATGTTGCTACCTCAGCCAATGAAGAAGAAGAGATCAATGTGGATATGAATCCACTAAATAGTTTACCAAGAACTAGAGAAACTCTGAAGAATCACCCTCCATCTCAAGTTATAAGAGACATGACTGAGGGAGTGAAGACCAAAAATCAACTCAAAAATGAGTCCATGTTGCAGTATTTCCTATCTCCATATGAACCAAAGCAGTTTGAAGAGGCAGACAAAGATCCCCACTGGATAACTTCCATGCAAGAAGAACTTGGGCAATGTGAAAGGAACAAGGTCTGGACTTTAGTGGAAAGACCAAGAAACTACCCAATACTTGGAACAAAATGGGTGTATAGAAACAAGATGGATTCAAATGGAGTACTAATAAGAAATAAAGCTAGACTAGTGGCTCAAGGATACAGACAAGAAGAAGAAATTGACTACAACCATACTTTTGCTCTAGTGGCTATACTAGAAGCAATTAGAATTGTTGGATCGTGAGGCTCCCTTAGAGGGGGGGGGGGGATGAATAAGGGTTTTTAAAACTTTGTTATTTAATATAGAAGCATTTGTTGTTTATCTTTAAATCAAGTTGAATCAAAAATAACGAGGAATAAAGCAATTAAAAATAAACTAGTAAGGACATGATTTTCATTATAATTTATGATTACCAAAATGTGATTTCTATAACGCTAGAAATCGTAGGAGAAATATGAAATATTCATTTTGTTTTCTATACCGACTCTTCTCACCAAGAACCGGTTGTCTTTAGCCGATCTTTCCCATATCCGGCCTCAAGCCGCTCTAGCCTTTCTATCCCCAGAAAAGGCCTGGAGCTCCCCCTAGATCTACTTCCTATACCTAGTCGCCAACACAAGTCAAATTACCCTCTGAGTCCTACCTAGACCTAGTCGCCAACACGAGGCAACTTTATTTCCAAGAAAATAATAAACGGTTATAAATAAATATTTAAATACAAATCTAAAAACTCCCTATGAGGAATTCTGGAGATGGCGAAGGCAGCTGAAAGTTCTTGAAGTCGAAGCGTGATGAGTCCCATTTATATACACATTTATGGACTCATCTGGGCCGTATTTCTAGTCGATGCACTACACTTTAGGCATATTTTCGATCATATTTGTTATTCCTTGCTAGGTGCACTCTTAGGCCCATTTCGGTGTGCATTTGCGCTCCTTGTTATCGGGGGTAAGCACATGGTGCTCTCCATCCCTTTCTCTATGTTTATCTAGTGCTGGAGGTGTTTTCCCAGCTGTTTTATCTTGTATACAGGTGGTCGGATCATCCAGTTTTCCCCCAGAATTCATGATTGTGTGCAACGCACGGTCGTGCGTTTCCTTGATGCACGGACGGTTGCGGTCGTGCGTTCTCATATGGGAAGAAAATGGGAGATCTGAGTTTGTTCGTGCGTTTTGACGCACGGGCAGAATTTCCCGTGCGTGAGTCAAATGCACGGACGCCTGTTTCTTCCTGTTTTTTTAGCTTTTCTGAATTTACCCGTGTGTTTTGACGCACGGGAGGTTTTGCCCGTGCGTGAGTAAATCGCACGGGCAGCGCAGCTTCGTCTTCACGCAAGTTTTTATCATTAATTATCGCACGGGCAGCGTACGATCATGCGTTCGCCCGTACGTGACCAAAACTCTGCATGTTTAGTATTTAAAGCAGGAAATGTTGCTACCAAAGAAGGCCCCCAATTCCCCTCGCGGGAAAAGCCAGGAATCCCGCCATTTTCGCCCTTTCCACCGGAGGAGACAAGAGGAGACCATTTCCAGTGATCTCCTTCGCCATTCCTCCATAAGGGAGCATTTGCAAGCATTCTCCGCCACTAGTTCAAGCATTCTTCGCTGAGGAGACCATAGATGTGCTGAAGATCGTTGGAGCAGTGACAGCCTCCTTCGAGTCCGCACACCATCTGAGGGCCGTGCCTGGAGAGAGCCCGACAACCTCTCACTCCGGCCGAGACCCCAAGATATGTCTGGGTGTATTTTTTGAATGAGAAGTCAGAAGCCTTTGCGAAGTTCATGGAGTTCAAGGAGCTGGTGGAAGGTCGGTTAGACCTGCGGGTGAAAAAATTGAGAACTGACAATGGTGGGGAGTTCACCTTGTAACGATCCAGGCCCACCAACACGGGACCCAGCTGGACCGCCAATACCCTCCCAGCCCAGGCCAGCCAACACGGGACCCAGCTGGCACCGGAAGGGTTCAGCCTAACCAGATGGTCTGCAGACCATGCACCCCAACCCCTCTCTGTACTCCATAGTTAAGCGTGCTCGGGCTGGAGTAGTTCTGGGATGGGTGACCTCCTGGGAAGTCCATGCGCTGATGCATAACTGACTCAATTCTCATCAAAGGTGGACTACGGTCTCCAAAAAGCCGTTGTGCCCTGTGGTGGGACAGAGATAGGTTGGGGTGCATGGTCTGCAGACCATCTGGTTAGGCTGAACCCTTCCGGTGCCAACTGGGTCCTGTGTTGGCGGGCCTGGGCTGGGAGGGTGCTGGCGGTCCAGCTGGGTCCCGTGTTGGCGGGCCTGGATCGTTACAAAAAGTCCTATCCTACAGCTCAATTGGTGATGAGAAGTGAAAGAACTCCATAGTTAAGCGTGCTCGGGCTGGAGTAGTTCTGGGATGGGTGACCTCATGGGAACTACACGCGCTGCCGCATAACTGGCTCAATTCTCATCAAAGGGGGACTACGGTCTCCAACAACCCACTGTGCCCTGTGGTGGGACAGAGAGGGGTTGGGTTGCATGGTCTGCAGACCATCTGGTTAGGCTGAACCCTTCCAGTGCCAACTGGGTCCCGTGTTGGCGGGCCTAGGGTGGGAGGGTGCTGGTGGTCCAGCTGGGTCCCGTGTTGGCGGGCCTGGATCGTTACACACCTCTGGTGGGTTCTCAAGTTTTTGCAGGAAACACGGCGTCTGGAGAGAGCTCACTTGTGCCCATACTCCACAGCAAAATGGCGTTGAGGAGAGGAAGATCCGTCATCTAACGGAAACCTGCAAATGTTGGCTTCATGCCAATAGTATCTCAAAGTCTTTTTGGGCGGAGGGAATGTCTTGTGCGGCTTATGTCATCAACAGGATGCCTCTAAGTCCTATCAACATGAAGACCCCTCACGAACTGATGTTCAAGGATAAGCCGAGTGTTGCACACCTTCGGGTGTTCGGGTCAACCTGTTATGTGCATATTCCTGATGCTCTTCGGACAAAGCTAGATGTGAAAGCAACGAAGATAGTCTTTGTTGGGTATGATGAGTGGAAGAAAGGATAGAGATGCATGGATCCTGAGACACGAAGATCAGTGGTATCTCGGGATGTGGTGTTCGATGAAGTGACTTCCTACAAGGGGAGTTCAGGAGTTGAACTACCGGAGAGCAGGGTTGATGAAGCAGGTAAAGCTGCGGGAAGTCTTCAAGTGGAGTTGCCTGTTTCACCAGGAGCTCCAGCTGTGTCAAGCTCTGAGATGGAGGCTTCAGGTTCTGAACGCAGGGGGAGCGATGCTCCAAGTTTGTCTGGAAGAGGATCTTGCACAAAAGAAGCAACTGAGGAGGTGGTTAGTCAGGGGCAACCTCTTAGGAGGTCGAAGAGGACTATCAAGCCACCAGATCGATACACAGGAGGAAACATGGTGAGCATTGTCTCATGTTTCTTTGTTGGTCCCTTGGATGAGAGGGAACCGTCGAGCTTTGAGAAAGCCAAAGGCGTGAAGCAGTGGGACATTGCTATGCAAGAAGAGATGGATGCTCTCAAGAAGAATGAGACTTGGTCTCTAGTGCCCAGGCCCAAGGGAATTACCCATGTGACATGCAAATGGGTTTATAAGCTCAAGAAGAAAGCTGATGGCACGATCGAGTGATACAAGGCTCGCCTTGTAGCTCGCGGGTTCTCACAACAGTATGGTGAAGATTATAATGAGACGTTTAGTCCAGTGGCAAAGATGACTTCGGTCCGATTTGTTATTGCTTTGGCGGCATCTTGAGGATGGGAGATTTGGCAGCTCGATGTGAAGAATGCTTTCTTATACGGAGAGATTGGCAAGGATATCTTCATGATCCATCCACCGGGTTTCATCTCGGAGGATCATCCAGACTACGTCTGCAAACTGAAGAAGGCCTGTATGGGTTGAAGCAAGCGCCTCAGGCGTGGTATGGGAAGATCGCGGAGTATCTTCTATTATGCGAGTTCTTTGCTTCAGACTCTGATTCTAGCTTGTTCGTCAAGAAGGAGGGGGCGCTTCGGGTTATTGTTTCTACTGTATGTGGATGACATGATTGTCACCGGGAACTCGAAGGAGGCGGTAGCAAGGCTGAGAGCTGAGCTTGCTATCAGGTTCGAGATGAAGGATCTGGGTGAGCTTCACCATTTCCTTGGACTCGAGGTTCAGAGGCGGGAGATCAGAATGCTCATTTCTCAGGCTGGATATGCGGAGCGGATCGTTCAACGATTTGGCATGGAAGAAGGGAAGAGCAGCTCTATACCTGTAGAATAACATCATAAACTTAGGAAGGATGAGGGAAGAGTTCTATCTGATCCTTTGGTATTCCGAGCTCTGGTTGGGAGCTTGATCTACTTGACCATCACGAGGCCTGATATTGCTTATGCAGTTGGCAAAGTGAGTCGGTACATGGCGGAGCCATGGAAGCCTCATCTTCTAGCGGCAAAAGGAATTCTGAAATATGTGAAGTCGACCTATGATTTGGGTCTCCAATTTAGGAGAGGGTCAAGCTTGGAGTTGCATGGATACATGGATGCTGACTACGAGGGAGACGTGGATGATCGGAGATCAACGTCTGGTTATGTCTTTATGATGGGCCCCACAGCTATCTCTTGGTGCAGCAAAAAGCAGGACTCGGTATCTGTATCTACCACAGAAGAGGAATACAAGGCTTGGGCCTTGGCAGCTCAGGAAGCCGTTTGGCTCAGGAGGTTGGTGGAGGACGTTCATGAGGAGGTTCGAGGTCCCACTATGCTACGCGGGGACAATGAGAGTGCTCTCAAGCTGGTTAAGAATCTGGTCGGTCACGCGAGGACCAAGCATATTGAGATTGAGCACCATTTCATTCGTGAAAAGGTGTTGGGAGGATCTCTTATGGTCGAGCATGTTCGGAGTGCGGACAATGTTGCAGAAATCTTCACAAAGCCGCTGGCAAAGGGACCGTTTACTCGGTTGCGGAGTTTACTCGGGCTAGTCTCCACTTCCCACTTCAAGGGGAGTGTTGAAATTATTGAAGTGAAGTGGAGGAGACCGGGCGGTCCATTTTTGGGTGACCGCAGAGACCGCGCAATATGTGTTAGTGACCTGCCGGTCTGTTCTGGCGATCTGCTGATTGGCCAGTCTGTTCTGATTGCTGCGGTCTGTTCCCGAGTTGTTCTGCTTGGTTGGCTTGTCTTCCTTGTTTGAAGACCGGGCGGTCTGTTCTTATATAACCGCCTGACCGGGCGGCCTGTGCTGGCGATCTGGAGACTTGTCCGAAATCGTCCAGATGGTTCCTGGTTTGCTCCTGGTGATCTAAGGGAGGAATACACTTGTGTCCGCGCAGCTTATGCACGGTCTCGTGTTCGCGCGACTTGTGCGCGATCTGCCTGCTGATCTGCGGTCTTGGTAGGATGGTTGTCCAAGTAGTGTGATCGCGCGGTCCGCCTTGTGAAACCGCTGACAATCTGATGGGTGGTGTTTGTACCTCTCCTGTGCGGTGATGACATCCGTCTACTCTCCTATAAATAGGGGTGCATGGCCCGTCATTCTTAACGAGAACTGTAAGAACTAGAGCCTGGGTTAATTCGTGCGGTCTCAACTTTTGAGGTCAAGCGGTCTCGGAAGCGAGTTGACTGTTTGTTGTGTTCACAGGTTTGCGGTCAACAGGTTGCGGTCTCCTTCCTTGGTAATTCCTAGCGGCTTGAATAAACAGTTCAGCAGCGGTCATTCTGCAAACTGGTTTATGTTTGTTCTTGTGTTGTTCGGAGCGAGCTCAGCGATCAGGCGACCTTCAGCGGTTAGGCGATCTGAGTTGCGGCCTGGCGACAGCGTCCGTTCTTCGTTCAATAAAGATCCAGTTCGTGCGGTCTGAGGTGGCGATCTTACAGTGCAGGAGGTCTGTCTATTTTCTGTTCGCGCGGTCTCAGGTAAAGCTGTGCGATCTCTGGAGTCGAGCGGTCTGTGCGGTCTCAGCTTGTCTAGCCGCCAGATTTGATTTGGTGTGTTTTGTTCTTCTCTCCTCCGTGATTCTTATGAATCATGTCTCGCCATGTATACCTCGGACTGTAAATGAAGTTTGTGATTCAATAAAGTTTCTTGTGTTGCTGTGTGGCATTGTGGTTGTTTGGCTATAACTCAGTTGATGCAACTCCTGCTTACTCCTAAATGATTCAAATGAAAAATTTTAACAGTTTTATCTTGTATACAGGTGGTCAGATCGTCCAGTTTTCCCCCAGAATTAATGATTGTGTGCAACGCACGGTCATGCGTTTCCTTGACGCACGGACGGTTGCGGTCGTGCGTTCTCATCTGGGCAGAAAACGGGAGATCTTAGTTTGTTCGTGCGTTTTGACGCACGGGCAGAATTGCCCGTGTGTGAGTCAAACGCACGGATGGCTGTTTCTTCCTGTTTTTTAGCTTTTCTGAATTTACCCATGCGTTTTGACGCACGGGCGGTTTTGCCCGTGCGTGAGTAAATCACACGGGCGGCGCAGCTTCGTCTTCACGCCAGTTTTATCATTAATTATCGCACGGGCAGCGCACGATCGTGCGTTCGCCCGTGCGTGACCAAAACTCTGCCTGTTTAGTATTTAAGCAGGAAATGCTGCTACCAAAGAAGGCCCCCGAATCCCCTCACAGGAAAAGCCAGGAATCCCTCAATTTTTTCCCTTTCCACTGGAGGAGACAAGGGAGACCATTTCCAGCGATCTCCTTCGCCATTCCTCCATCCGGGAGCATTTGCAAGCATTCTCTGCCACTAGTTCAAGCATTCTTCGCCGAGGAGACCATAGAAGCGCTGAAGATCGTTGGAGCGGTGACAGCCTCCTTTGAGTCTGCACACCATCTGAGGGCCGAGCCCGGAGAGAGCCCGACAACCTCTCACTTCGGCCGAGAACCCAAGACGTGGTGACATCTTCTACGTGGTCCTTTCTAAACTTTGATTCTTGTGCTTTCTCTTTGTGTTGTTGTACGAACGCTTGTTAGGTTAATGTTATGGATCCTTGCTTGTGTTCATGTGCAATGATGATGTGGTGGTGAGAATAGCTTTTGTTGTTGTTGTAATAGCCTAGGTTGTTTGTGGTGAAGCCATCTAGCAATTGCTAGTGTTGATGTTCGCGAAGAGGTGAGTACGACCCTCATAAAACCTCGCACTGTGGCCACTCCATCCGCTTACTGAAGCGCGGCATCGCGGCCGCTGCACTCACCCACACCTTGCGAAGCGGTGCTTTTCGACCCGCATTTCTATTATTTCCGCAATAGCTTAGGAATCCAATCACAACCCCCTTTGTTATTACTTAGTAATCCTTTTAACTAATTTCCGGGCAGAGCGAATCATACTACCCAACTTGCGGTCCTTTGAGATCGACATTCGGGGAGTTCCTCCCTATTTTATTACTTGAGCGACCGGTGCACTGCCGTCGTATCGCATTTCGTGCTTGCTAATTAGCGGTGCTGAAATCGCGCATCAAAGCGCGCGTTCTTCGTGTTGAGGAAGCGTTGATCCGGTTCTCCTTGATTTCTTCGCTCGAATGTGTGCGGGTGATGAAGTTCTGGAAAATACGGCCCTGATTGAGTTTCTGGAATGCTGGAGTAAGGCTCTAATCAATCAGTGGTTGGAGAAGATGAAATCATCCAATTTATATAAGTTGAGCCAACGTCGGCGTTAAGGCTAACGTCGGGCGTTGAACCAGTATAGCAATGTTTTGATGTCTCGAATCTTTAAAATAGGAAGGGGATTCTGCACTTTAGGAATTGTTTATTTTAGGCAATCCTAACACTGGCGTTAAGGGTAACGCTAACGTTAGGTCAGATCATTCCTAAAGTTCCCCCTGCAATCACGGTTGCTTCCTCCTTGCCATAATCATCCCAGTTAGCAACGCGTTAACGCCTAGCGTTAAGTTCTAACGCCTGGCGTTAGACCAATTTCCATACTTCAGCATTAAGTTGTTCCAGACCAATAATTTCACCTGCTAGTGTCATCACTGAGCGGGCCTGCATACTAAAAACACAATGGCAAACAAGATCAAATACAAGTAGGATTTGTTATTCTCAAATCAAAGGGATGTGGAAGAACCGTGCTCCAACAATCTCCACCTTTTGATAATAACAAATCCAATAGAGATAAATCAGATATAAGATAGATGTGTTTTTAGAAGGGTTTATGACACAAGCAATATTTAGACATTTATAACAATTATAGATTATTAAATTTTGCTCCCCCTACTTAAGTGCTCCCCCTTAGTGTATGCACCCATAGACTAGATTCATGCTCCACCTTAATCTAGTGAATCCCACTCCTTGTGATTTATCATTTTATTCTCCCCCATTTGTTATTAGCAAAAGTGGGTGGAGTGAAAAAAAGAGAGAGGGCAAAAGGTAGAACATAACTAAGAGAGGAAGTAAGAGTTTTGTTTTAACATAAGTTAAGTCATGATCGAGCTAAAGTAGAGAGTAACACAGCGGAAAGATAGAATGTAATCACTTGCATTATTTTAAGAGTGATATTACTTGTAAGAGAGATGCAATTTTCTTTGACAAGCACAAGTGAAAATACAATGTAGAAATAAGCATGAGAGCACACGGTATAAGATTATAAAAAATTAATAATTATTTAGAATAGTAATTTTTTTGTTATAGTTTGGCCATTCCGACAATATAGTTAGACTTTTCACACATGAGCAAAATAAAATTTCAGAATAAATAGGCAAGCATGATTTAACATATTCAAATGTATAATAGCTACAATGTGACCAATTCGTATTTCAAGTAAGGAAAACATTGTAGAATACACGCATTGCAATCTAGTGCGTTTACTTAAGTTTTTAGAGAACTATGTTATTTTGCATTAGGATCCAATTCTCATGAGTAGAAGTTTTATGTAAATCAATGTTGTGTGCGTAAGGTGTTATGATAAAAGTATACAAGTGAAATAATCAAAACACATGACATATGTAATGGAATAGTAACAACAATATTATGATAGTAATCTTATGATTACTTCCACACGTCACATCTAGGATAAAATTTCAAAGCACAAAACATAAGTACAACTACCAAGGTGCTTCGCCCACACAATGCTTATTAAGACTTATTAGGGTGCGAAGTAGTGCTTGGGGGATCACATAAGCATTGTTATATTTTTTTTTATTTTTAGTGATCCGGTGTACAAATTGAAGTGGTACAAGAAAGTATGTTTGCACAAGAAACTTTACAATTCTTTCCAAGATGCTCAACCTCACAATGCTCATTAAGACTTATCAGGAGGGTGAGTAGTGCTTGGTGGAGTTATCTTTGACATTAAATTTCATAGTTTTTTTTGTATTTTTGGGCCAAAGGTCTCCGAATTCACTTGTTGTTGCAAACATTTATATTATTAAAAATAACACTTCTATGTGTGCAAGAAATTTTTGTTTGAATGAAGGTGTAGGTAATTTAGATATACAATTTAATGTGTTAAAACTACACAATCATGCAAGACTAAGAATATAAACAAATGTAGATTGCCAAAAATTGTTAGTGTATGAATCATTGATTAACATAAAATATTACACATGCATAGAGGGATGCTAGTCAATCATACATAATTATCTATAGACTATTTCATTGCACAGAATCAGATTAGGGTCAAGACATGATAAAAACAATGTTTAAAATTTGAAATTAAAATTAAACATTGAAGAAAATCTTTGGGAATATGCCAAAAACAATTTTGACCAAAAAAAATTTGCTCTTTGTGAAGTCTTATAGGCAAACCATAGTTTTTGTGAATAGTTAAAGTAACAGAAATACCAAAAACATATTTTTGATTATTTTGAGTTATTATTTTTTTTCTATTTTTAAAAAAATGAATAAAATAAAAAAATAATTTGAAATCAGACAAAATGAACTGAGAAAAAATAATAGAAAAATACCAGAAATTTATTAGAGAAAATAGAATTTCAATATGGTCAAAAAGGCTAACGCCTGGCATTAACTAGTTAACGCCGAGACAGTACTCGATTTTTTTAGATTTTCAAAAAATATTCTTTGGAATAGGGAGTATGTGCATAGACCTTCTTAGAGTAGAAAGTTTAGAGAATGTGGAAATGTTTAGAAGGCTTATTAAAGAAAATTTTGGTGATTTTAAAATATTTTTAACTTTTATGTTTGAATTTTTTATTTTTCTTTGTGAGGAGACATAGCATGTTGTGAGTTTCAATTTGATAAATCTAAGACTCCAAATTCTAGTCTAAGTAGAGCAAAGCGGGAATCAGGTAAAGGCTTGGTAAAGATGTCCGCAAGTTGTGATTCTGTTTCAATAAAGTTTACATGAACATGTTCCTTTTTTATGTGATCCTTATTTAAATGATGCTTAATGTCTATGTGTTTGGATCTTGAGTGATGAACGGGGTTGTTGGTTAAATCAATAGCACTCTTGTTGTCACACTTTAGTTTAATATTAGTTAGATGAACGCCAAAGTCATCTAAGGTTTGAGTTATCCATAAAGCTTGGGCACAACAACTTCCTAGTGCAATATATTCCGCCTCGGTGGTAGAGAGGGCAACAGAATTTTTTATTCTACTTGACCATGCAACTAGAGAAGGGCCTAAGAAATGACATGTGCCACTAGTGCTTTTTCTATCTAAAGAACAACCCGCATAATCGAAATAGGAATACCCATGTAATAGAAAGGAATCATTAGTTGGATACCAAAGTCCTAATTTAGGTGTGCCAATTAGATATCTAAAAATTCATTTTACCACTTTTAAATGAGATTCTTTTGGGTTTGCTTGAAATCTAGCGCATAAGCATACATCAAACATAATGTCGGGTCTAGATACACTAAGGTACAATAAGGATCCAGTCATCCCTCTATACAAAGTTTGATCAATGGAAATTTCGGTTTCATCTTTTCCTAATTTTAGTGACACGCTCATTGGAGTACTAGCTTGTTTTAAGTTTTCAAGTACAAATTGTTTTAGCATATCATGTACATATTTAGATTGACATATGTAGATTCCATCATTTCTTTGGGTTATTTGAAAGCCTAGAAAATAAGTTAATTCACCAACTAGACTCATCTCAAATTCATTTTGCATTACTAGTACTACTTCATTACACAACTCTTCATTAGTGGCTCCAAAAATAATATTGAAAGTGCACAATTAACCTCACTAGAATTCTCTAGAGGGGGGGGGGGGGGGGTGAATAGAGATTTAAAAATTATTTGATCACAGATTAGAGCTTCCCACACACCAACAAGAATTAAGCAAGAAAATAAAGTAAATGCAAGAAAATAAATCACAGCACAACACAAGAAAATATAGTGGTTCCCTAAACTTTGGGTAGTCCACTCTTCTACCCCCTTGGTAGGAATTCACTATCTTGCACTGAGTCTTTTGATAAGGAGACTCTTAGAACCACCCTGAGTCTTTTGACAAGGAGACTCTTAGAACCAACTGAGTCTTTTGACAAGGAGACTCTTAGAACCAGTACACTGAATTTTTTGGAGAGAGATTCTAAAAACTCTTTTACAATGTTTAAGTGAGAAAGAAAGAAAGGAGAAGAAATAAAAACAAGAAAGAATCTTCTTCCTAGCAAGAAGATTGGAAGCACAAGAAGTGAATTGAATCTTTCTTCTATAGAGAGAAGAAGATTTGCAGCCTTTCTCTCTTTGTGAGAGCTATCAGATTTTGCAGCAGTGTGACTTCAGAAGCAGAAGAAGAAGAAGTGCTTGAATGTTGCTACAGAGCTTTTTCTCAATTTCTCTCTTTTCTCTTGGGAGCTTTTCCTCTATTTCAAATGTGTGTGGTAGATCACTCTGCTTTATTTTCTGCCGACCTCCTCTTTATTTATAGCTCTGTTAATTCAACATAATACTATAGGAGGATAATCAATTAGCAGTTAGAGAGAATAGAAAGAAAAAAATGTTTCCATAATGTTTATTTCTGTAGAAGGAAAGAATGAATTCTGATTTCAAATAATATCCAAAATAGAGTTAATCAGATTAGCCAAGAATCAAATAGAAGGAAAGAATGATTCAGAACGGCTATAAAATATTAACATTATTCCATACAAATCAGATTTACTGAAAGAAGGAAAGAGATCTAGCGCATATTTAAGTCTGTCAAATAAATCGACGTGCGTCGATTGCCATTCGACGCAAGCGTCGAGTACATCCTGTCTGGACGTCGAGAGGTGAATAAGGAAGGTGCGTCGACTTCACTAGATGCGTCGACTAGAAATCAGAGTAACGTCGACAACACATACGTCGAAATATTCCTAGAGTTACTTCGACTTAATCTGAAAGAGACGTCGACTACATTTCGACGTTTCGTCGAACACTATTCGACGCATATTTACTTAGCCTTGTTTTTCATTCTTGGAATTCATATTTGACTCATTTTTAGGGGTTAAGAGAAATCATTTTCCCAACAATCTCCCCCTATTTGTCTTAACCCATCTTAGAGAGAAATTAGCATATAATTAACATAGCATAGTATTTGTATAGATAAGAAATATATTGAGTAGAAGGAAAGAATTAGGAAAAGAAAGCACATGACAAGTATTTGTCTTTCACAAGAATTAAACTAGAAACTTCTTTTTGTACATGAAGTTGACAAAAGCAGAATAAAGTTTCCTAGATAAGTCATTAATGGCATCAAAAATGTATCCCCTGGCTCTATCAGGTCCTTCCTGGACATTCCTGATGATTGTATGCAGTTTTTCCAAGAGTTTATCACCATCAGGAATAGTGTCATTTATGGAGTAGCCTTTGCTGATGATGATTGCTGCCTTTTCATCAATCATCTTAATGGTAATGATGTGAGATTCTTTTTGTGCAGGCTTGGGCTCAGGAGGTCCTTTGTTATCAACCTTTGGCCTATAGAGTTTCTTCTTTTCTGGTTCCTGTTTCTCAGGAACTTCATACATCTTTCCTTTTCCTTTCCCTTTCCATGGTGAGTTAAGCCATTTGTCTAGCTTTGCAGGCCTTGTAAGGCTTCTTATAGGGAATGTAGGTTTCTTCTATTAACCCTATACCCTTCTTGTCCTTTTGACCCTTATCTAGGATAATCCCTGCCTGAGGATTTTTCTTTTGATAAGCTTCAATATCAAACAACTTATTTGGAATTCTGATAGAAGATTCAGCAAGAATTTGTTCCTTAGTCATGCCCTTGTTAATCTTCTCCATCCAGGCCCTCCTTTTATCATCCACTTCTTTCCTAGCTGCTTCATATTCATACACTTCTCTTTCTCTTATCTCTTCATGCCTCTTTTCCATGTCAGGATCATGGTACTCCTTGACAGGACTGTTAGGACAGATACTAGGCATCTTTTCAAATCTTTTTATTTGCTCACATGCTTTTCTATATTTCTTTTCTTTTGCAAACTCCTTCCTTTCTTCTTTAGAAAATTTTTGCCAGTGGGGAGTGACTTCCCTTTTTCTCTTTATCTGTCCTCCTGGACTTTGCCTAGGTATGATCTGTTTAGGGAGTCTTGCTGCTTGTGGAGGTAGAGGTAGCAGAGGAGGTAGAGAAGAAGGTAGAGGAGGAAGTTGAGGAGGAAGTTGAGGAGGAGTTTTCTCTTTGGGTGGAGAGGGAGTTATTTCAAGAAGAGTTCTTAGATGTTCTGCAATAGAGGGCAGAGTGATTTCTGGTAGGGTGATCTCTGCTGAGGGATGAATGTCTCCTCCAGACTCTTTTGTAGGGATGTCCTCAAGTAGAGGTGTCTTCAGCTTGATGTAACTGGCAGAGAAGCCAGAAGAGTGAGGTTGAAGTTCTTCCTCACATAAGGGTGCATCAATCCATATCTGCCCATTCCAATCATCAGAGGTGGCTGCTTATTCCTCCCCCTGGATTACTGGGTCCTTTACTACAGGAATCTACCCCTGGTTATAAGGATCATCAATTCTGAATGCTGAATCCACAGCATGCTCCCCTTCAGTGTTGTAAGAGGAGGATTCACCAAAATGTTTGATGAAAGTGTAGTCAGAGTGATTTGAGAGGAGTGGAGCCTATAAGAGAGTTAGAGAGAATACTTAGTGTTGGAGAGAAGAGATTTAAACCTGAGCTTTTAGTTGAGATCAAAAACCTGGCAAGAGGGGTTTCTGGAGCAACTCTCCCCCTGGTTTATATCTTTCAGGAAGGATGTAAACCTTTGTGGCGACAGAGGTTCCTCTTGAAGAAGAAGATGAAGCCCGGGATGAGAGGCAGACAGGGTGGCCAATTTGGCTTCACAGGAGGTGATCATATTGGCACATTCATTGGAGAAGTTAGTTAATCGTGTCTGGAAGTCATTGAGAAGATTTTCCAGAGCATCGTTCATTGCTTTGATAAGGTCAGTTTGAACAGGAGTAGGCGCCATTGATGCAGGAAGAGAGAGAGGTAGAAGATGCAGTTTTGGCGGGTCCAGAGAGGTATTTGTTATGAAATAAGAAGTACTATTTAAAGAAGATGAATCGTCGAGAAAGGAAACAAAAATCAAGGTAATCCAGTCGTAAAAGAAAAGGAAGTAAGGATTTGATTCCAATTTTAACCAGAAGTCGACGTTACGTCGAATTGATGTCAACGTATGCGTCGATATGTAGTCGGCGTTCCGTGAAGGTTTTGTCAGTCTAAAGATTTGTCGACGTGGTCATAGACTTGCGTCGATAAGAAGTTGACGGTACGTTGATTGTGGATCGACGTAACTTTAACTGAAAGAAATCAGAACCAGCGTCGAGGTCTTCTCGACGGTATGTCGATATGTATTCAACGCATCTCCAGGAAACTTTCTTAGATATTCTGATGTCTTTAGATTTCCCTAACAATGAGGTTTACAAGCTTCCATCAAGCATCCCCAAGGTGTTTATGAAATAGTTATGCTTAGTTTCATCTAAAGGTTTTGTGAAGATCTCTGCTCTTTGATTGTCTGTGGGAATATATTCTAAGGTTATTTTACCCTTCTCAACATTGTCTCTAAGGAAGTGATGTCTGATTTCTATATGTTTGGTCCTACTATGAAGGACTGGGTTGGATGCTATGGATATAGAACTAGAGCTATCACAATAGATCTTAGAGTTGTGTATTTCCAATTTGTAATCGAGTAGTTGATTTTGCATCCACGGGATTTGTGAACAACAGCTCCCAGCAGCTATGTATTCAGCTTCAGCTGTTGAAGTTGAGACTGAGGTTTGTTTCTTACTAAACCATGAGATCAATCTGTCACCTAGAAATTGGCAGGTACCAGATGTGCCTTTTCTATCAACCCTACATCCAGCATAATCTGCATCTGAGAAACCTATTAATTCAAAGTTGGTTTCTGCTGAGTACCATAGTCCTAGTTCAGGGGTTCCCTTTAGGTATCTAAGAATCCTTTTTACAGAGGTGAGATGGGATTCCCTTGGTTCAACCTGAAATCTAGCACATATGCAAGTGGCAAACATGATATCAGGTCTGCTTGCTGTTAGATATAGAAGGGATCCTATGATGGCCCTATAAGTCTTTTGATCTACTGATTTTCCTTTATCATCTTTTTCTATGATGGCATTGGTTGCCATGGGTGTTTTCATGGTAGATGCTGATTCCATACCAAACTTTTTGATTAGTTCTTTGGTATATTTTGATTGTGAGATAAAGATTCCTTCACTACTTTGTTTTACTTGTAGCCCTAGGATGTAGGAGAGTTCACCCATACTACTCATCTCAAATTTAGATTGCATAAGATTAGCAAATCTTTTACATAGTTTAGGATGGGTTGAGCTAAAGATAATGTCATCTACATATATTTGAACAAGGAGGAGTTGGTTTTTATGTGTTCTAGTAAAGAGTGTCTTGTCTACTTTTCCTCTTTCAAAGGAATTTTCTAAAAGAAAATTTGAGAGAGTTTCATACCAAGCTCTAGGTGCTTGCTTAAGACCATATAATGCTTTGTTAAGTCTATAAACAAAGTTAGGGGAAGAGGGATTAACAAAACCTGGTGGTTGCTCCACATATACCTCTTCTTGCAGATCTCCATTTAAAAAGGCACTCTTGACATCCATTTGGTATACTTTCATCTTCATGAAGGCTGCATAGGCGAGAAAGAGCCTGATTGCCTCTAATCTTTCTACTGGAGCAAAGGTCTGATTGTAGTCTATCCCTTCTTCTTGTCTATATCCTTGTGCTACAAGTCTTGCCTTGTTTCTCACAATTATTCCAGTGGAATCTAGTTTGTTCCTGTATACCCATTTTGTACCAATTACAGGGTAGTTTCTTGGTCTTTCAACTAGGTTCCATACTTTGTTTCTCTCAAATTGGCCTAGTTCTTCTTGCATGGCCATAATCCAGTGAGGATCACAATTTGCTTCCTCAAACTTCTTTGGTTCAACTTGTGATAGGAAGCATTGGAGCATTATCCCATTGGAGACTTGGTGTCTTGTTCTTACTCCTGCATTGGTATCTCCAATCACTTGAGCTTGTGGATGATCTTTCAAATTGATTCCTGTTCTGCCTGAATTTGTCAGTTGTTCTTCTACTTCATTCTCAATGGGATCATTGTTCAATTGTTCTTCCTGGACCATGTCCTCTTGTGGAGGAGGGTCTTGAGTGCTCTTTTCTGAGGTTTCTTGTTCAGACTCCTCACTTGGTTCCTCTAACTGGTTTTCCTTTCCATTTTCTGTGTTCTCTAGAGCTAGTTGCTCAAGCTGGGTTTCTATGCTGTTGTTTTCCTGTGGAACAGAACTGGTGGGAGTTTCCTCCCCCTTAAGCAGCATGTTAGTTTCATCAAATACAATGTGCATGGATTCTTCAATCTTAAGAGTTCTTCTATTGTAGCACCTATAGGCTTTGCTGGATGATGAATATCCCAGAAATATTCCATCATCAGACTTCTTGTCAAATTTGGCAAGATGATCTTTCCCATTGTTTAGAATAAAGCAAGCACATCCAAAAATTTTAAAATATTTAACAGTGGGTGTTTTATTTTTCAGGAGCTCATATGGAGTCTTTGATTTAGTTTGGTGTATGAGGCTTCTATTTTGAACATAGTTTGCAGTGTTGACTGCTTCAGCCCAAAAGGTTTTTGGTAATCCTGACTCTGCAAGCAGGGTTCTACCTAATTCTATTAAGGTTCTATTCTTCCTCTCAGCAACTCCATTTTGTTGGGGAGTTCTAGGTGCTGAGAAGCTTTGTTTAATACCTTCTTCCTCACAGAAACTACAAATCATCTGATTCTCAAATTCAGTCCCATGGTCACTTCTTATAATTGAAACATTTGTATTGAACTCAGATTGAATCTGTCTTATGAATTTTGAGAGAATTTTATGGGTTTCAGATTTAACTCCTAGAAAGAATACCCAGCTAAACCTAGAATAATCATCAACAATGACCAAGGTATAGGATTTTCCACCTAAGCTTTGAGTGGATATGGGACCAAAGAGATCCATGTGTAGTAAGTATAAAGACCTGGGAGAGTCATCCTTACCAATGGGTTTGAAGGATGATTTGGTTTGCTTTCCTAGTTGGCAAGGTCTGCATGGAGAATCCTTAGAGTACCTACCCTTTGGTAAGCCTCTGACTAGGTTATTCTTAGCTAGTTTACTGATTGTTTTGTAGTTTAGATGACCTAGTCTCCTATGCCATAATTCATTTTTATCAATAATATTGTTGAATAAGCAAACTTCTGTGGGTGAAGAGCTAAAGTCCACTACATATACTCTCCCTTTTCTAATTCCATTTAGTACTGTAGCACCAGTCTTGATATCTATAATATGGCAGAATAGTGTAGTGAATTTTACCTCATACTTACCATTCTCACATATCTGACTTATACTTATCAGATTGTGTTTTAGTCCTTTGACTACTGCCACATTCTTGAAGGTGACTTTCCCTTCTTTGAAATCTCCAAATCCCTTGGTTTGGCCACAGCTAGAGTCTCCAAAGGTTGCTGATGGTCCAAGTCTATCCTCAAAGTTGATTAATAGGTTTTTGCAACCTGTCATGTGCATGGAGCATCCACTGTCCAAGTACCACACCATCCTGGAGATGTGATACATCTACACATAAAAGTTTAAACATTAGTTTAGACCCTGCTAAGCTGGGGTCCCTTTCTCTCATTAGTAAAAGATTTAATAAAAGAATAAGTGGGTTTTTCAGGATATCCTTCCTCCTTATGGGGTACTGGCTTATCATACCAATCTTCTTGGATGATATCACAGAAATAGTGTTCATAATTGAAGGACATGGATTGAGGGACCTGTTTGGAAACAGAAAATTTTCTGTCTGATTTATTGCGTTGATAGGGATTCGACGTAGACTTATGGTTCCGTCGATATGAATTCGACGTAGGTTTCTGGTTGTGTCGATATAAGGTCGACGCTTCCTTCATTCTGAGTCTACTTTTAGTCGAAGCATGTGAGAGATTACGTTGAGTGGAGGTCGACGCGATTTGGTGTATGCGTCGATTAGAAATCGATGCACGTGGATAATAATTCGATGTATGTTCAAAATTTTTGTGAGGATACTTTCCTAAGATTCCTTTATCTGTAATGGGATTAGGTTTATTAAAAACAGTGGTTGTTTCTGGACCTACTTGTCATCTAATTCCTGCTAGATGATTCTCCCTAGTGAATTGAATGGGATGTTTCCAGACAGGTTTGCTGAATGTTTGTGATTTAGATGCTTCATTAGTATTCAGCTTTAGTTGTCTAAATCTATCAGTGAGATTCTCAGAGATATTCTTGAGATTCTGACCTCTTCCATTCAGAGAGTCCTCAAAGGCTTTAGCCTTTGCCAGCTCTTTCCTTAGTGTTAGATTTTCTGAATGGATTTTGTCTAATTCCTTCTTTGAGAGCTCTTGATTGAGCTTATAGTTTTCATAGTGTGTATTCACATGTTTGAGATTTCTTAATTCAATCCTTAATTCTTTTACTTCTTTTTCAGATTTGATTAGATCTAAACAGAATTCTTTGAAATCTTGTTTGAAATCAGTAGAAGAGAAATCTATATCATCAAGTATATTTACCATAGATGTATCATCAAGCTTCTCAGTGGCCATCAGACAGGTTTCCTCTTGCTTGACCTCTTCCTGATCATTGTCTGATGAGGTACTTCCTTCAGATTCTGAATCACTCCAAGATTGAGCAATGAATCCTCTTTCTTTCTTTTTCTTCTTTAGATCTGTTCTTTTCAGATCTTTCTTAATGCTGTTCTCCTTAGGAAATTCAGGTGCAATATGTCCAGGTTTCCTGCAAGAGTAACAGATAATCTCTTTAGTAGGTGTTTTATTATACCTGGTTTTTGAATCTCTTCCTCTGGATCCTTCTGTTTTGATCCACCTCTTGAACTTCCTAGCCAGGAAGCTGATTAGTTCCTCATCACTAGTAGATGGTTCACCTTCAACAACTTTCAATGCAATACTCTTTTCTCTTGAGAGTGGAGAGGCCTTTTCTTTCTCAGCTCTGGTTTTCAACAGTTGTTCATATGATTTTAATTTACCCAACAGAACATCTGTTGATATTTCTTTTTGACTTCTGTAGTCTTTGATTGGCCAGATTCTTGAGTCCCAAGAGCTAGGAAAGCAAGTCAGCAATTTATCATTTATCTCAGTGAGAGATATGTCCTTCTCAAGTGTTCTCAATTCATTGACTATGAGGCTGAATCTTGAATACATGTCAGCAACACTTTCACTTTCTTTCTTTTGGAAGTTTTCATATTGGGAGATCAGTAATGCCTTTCTATCCTTTTTCTCATCAGCACTTCCCTCTACCATTTTGGTGAGAGCTTCCCATACTTCCTTAGCTGACTCACAATCAGCAATCTTTTGGAAAATTTCATCTGAGAGGGTTGAGACTAGGATATTCATAGCCTTGGCATCATGTCCTTGGGCTTTCTTCTCATCTTCTGTCCATTCAGCTCTTGGAACAAGTGTTTCAGTCACTTTTCCACTTGAATCCTTCCTGAATGGCTTGGGGGGACCTATCAAGATCACATTAAACAATTCATCATCAATAGAGTTTAAATAAATTCTAATTCTTGTTTTCCAAAGTGCAAACTTTTCCAAGTTGCAAATTGGTGGTCTGGTGGAAGCATAATCTTTGATTTGTGCCATATGATAAAATAGTTTTGAAAAATATATATATATGAGAGGTAGGATCTTTTTGATCAAGGAGTTATCCTTTTTAGATCAACCTCCCTCTGATACCAATTGAAAGTGCACAATTAACCTCACTAGAATTCTCTAGAGGGGGGGGGGGTGAATAGAGATTTACAAATTATTTGATCACAGATTAGAGCTTCCCACACACCAACAAGAATTAAGCAAGAAAATAAAGTAAATGCGAGAAAATAAATCACAGCACAACACAAGAAAATATAGTGGTTCCCCAAACTTTGGGTAGTCCACTCTTCTACCCCCTTGGTAGGAATTCACTATCTTGCACTGAGTCTTTTGATAAGGAGACTCTTAGAACCACCCTGAGTCTTTTGACAAGGAGACTCTTAGAACCAACTGAGTCTTTTGACAAGGAGACTCTTAGAACCAGTACACTGAATTTTTTAGAGAGAGATTCTAAAAACTCTTTTACAATATTTAAGTGAGAAAGAAAGAAAGGAGAAGAAATAAAAACAAGAAAGAATCTTCTTCCTAGCAAGAAGATTGGAAGCACAAGAAATGAATTGAATCTTTCTTCTATAGAGAGAAGAAGATTTGCAGCCTTTCTCTCTTTGTGAGAGCTATCAGATTTTGCAGCAGTGTGACTTCAGAAGCAGAAGAAGAAGAAGTGCTTGAATGTTGCTGTAGAGCTTTTTCTCAATTTCTCTCTTTTCTCTTGGGAGCTTTTCCTCTATTTCAAATGTGTGTGGTAGATCACTCTGCTTTATTTTCTGCCGACCTCCTCTTTATTTATAGCTCTGTTAATTCAACATAATACTATAGGAGGATAATCAATTAGCAGTTAGAGAGAATAGAAAGAAAAAATGTTTCCATAATGTTTATTTCTGTAGAAGGAAAGAATGAATTCTGATTTCAAATAATATCCAAAATAGAGTTAATCAGATTAGCCAAGAATCAAATAGAAGGAAAGAATGATTCAGAACGGCTATAAAATATTAACATTATTCCATACAAATCAGATTTACTGAAAGAAGGAAAGAGATCTGGCGCATATTTAAGTCTGTCAAATAAATCGACGTGCGTCGATTGCCATTCGACGCAAGCGTCGAGTACATCCTGTCTGGACGTCGAGAGGTGAATAAGGAAGGTGCGTCGACTAAAGTGCGTCGACTTCACTAGTTGCGTCGACTAGAAATCAGAGTAACGTCGACAACACATACGTCGAAATCTTCCTAGAGTTACTTCGACTTAATCTGAAAGAGACGTCGACTACATTTCGACGTTGCGTCGAACACAATTCGACGCATATTTACTTAGCCTTGTTTTTCATTCTTGGAATTCATATTTGACTCATTTTCAGGGGTTAAGAGAAATCATTTTCCCAACAAATATCATCAACATATATTTGTAAAATAATTATATCATTATCAATATGCTTAATGAAGAGTGTGTTGTTGGCACTACCCATTTTATAACCATGCTTTAATAAAAAAGACGTTAGACGTTCATACCATGCATGGGGCCCTTGTTTTAAACCATAAAGCGCTTTTTCTAATCTATAGACGTGATTTGAAAATTTTTCATCTATACAACCGGGGGGGTTGTTCTACATAGACTTCTTCTTTAATTATCCTGTTTAAAAAATGTTGGGTTTCAACAATGCCCCCTGTGTTGCGGCAATAGTCGAAGCAGAAGGGTGTGTCCCCTGTGGGCCTAACTGGCTGCCTCATGGATCTGCCCGAGGATAGCCGGCTCTATATAGGAGCAGTAGGCGCCTTACCCAATAGTTTGGGCTTTTGGGAGAGTTGGTTGCGCCGCATCCCTATAAGTGGTATTAGAGAAGGTCATGGGTTCAAAACCCCGGGGTCATTTCTAGTGGGGGGGATTGTTGGGTTCCAACAATTCCCCCAGTATTGCGGCACTAGTCGAAGCAGAAGGGTGTGTCCCCTATGGGCCTAACTGGCTGCCCCGTTGATCTGCCCGGGGATAGCTGGCTCTAGAAAGGAGCGGTAGGCGCCTTCCCCAATAGTCCGGGCTGTGGGAGAGTTGGTTGCGCCGTATCCCTACAAGAAAGCACTTTTTACATCCATTTGAAATTGTTTAAATTTTTTATAACTCGCAAATGCAAGAAAAATTCTAATTGATTCAAGGCAAGCAACGGGTGCAAATGTTTCATCAAAATCTACCCCCTCGATTTTAAAATAACCTTGTGCTACCAATCTAGCTTTGTTCCTAGTGATCCTAGAATATCCATCTAATTTATTTTTTAATATCCATTTTATACCTATAACCGGGTGATTAGATGGTCTTTCAACAAGTTTCCAAACCCTATTGCTTTCAAATTGATTTAATTCTTCATTCATAGCAATATACCAAAATTCATCATTTAAAGCCGTATAAATGTTTTTAGGTTCAATTTCGGAAACAAAACATTAATTAGAAAAAGATTCATTAAAGGCAGAACGTGTAGTTACACCTTTTGATGGTTCTCCAATGACAAGATCCCTTGGATGATCTCATGTGAATCTAAGCTTGCTTGGAGGCATGAAATCTTCATGCACCGGTTCTACTTCTTTGTACTTTCCAAGTGGTTCATTGTCATCAAGCTCCAAAGGTGAAGGGGGTTCATCTTCTTTTCCTGTACTATTTGTATCTACACAAGGCACAAGTTCATAAAACTTCACATAAATAGACTCTGTAACCTTTTTAGATTTTTTTTATTATATATCCTATATGCCTTGCTAGTTGATGAGTACCCAAGAAAGACTCATTCATCACATTTTTCATCAAATTTAGCTAATGCATCTTTGGTATTTAAGATAAAACATTTACATCCAAAAACATGAAAGTGTTATACATTAGGTTCCTTTTGGTAATATAATTCTTATGGAGTTAATTTCAAAATAGGATGATGCATAATAAGATTTATAATATAACAAGATGTATTTATTGCTTCAGCCCGAAAAGATCTAGGCAACCCATACTCGGATAACATAGTGCGTGCGAGTTCCTGAAGGGTTCTATTTTTCCTCTCCACCACACCATTTTGTTGGGGGGGGGGGTTCATGGAGTGGAAAATTCGTGCTTAATACCTAGATTATTGCAGAAACGGGTGAAACTATCATTTTCAAATTCCCCTCCATGATCCGACCTTATGCATTTAATTTTTAAGTCTAATTCATTTTGAATGCGATTGCAAAGTTTTGAAAATTCAGCAAATGCATCGGATTTGGAGGTAAGAAATAAAGTCCACGTGAATCTCAAAAAATCGTCAATCAATACAAAAGTGTACTTTTTACCACCAAGACTACAAGTGCTAATTGGACCAAAAAGGACCATGTGAATTTGTTGCAATGGTTTTGTGGTGGATATTTCACTTTTACTTTTAAACGTTGTTTTTGAAAATTTTCCTTTTTGGCATGTCGAGCATAAAGAAGATAGGTTTTAATTTAGTATTGGCAAGCCTCTAATAATTTTATTTTTTGATAGTTTTAAAATCAACTTGGTGCTAGAGTGATCAAGACACTTATGCCATAATTCAAGTTCTTCATTATTGAAATAAGAAATTTAAGTGATGCACGTAATAGATCGTGAAAAGCAATTAAATAAACATTATGAATTCTTGGTGCAGTGAGTACAATATTATTAGACTTAGGATCAATAATTTTGCACAAATTAGTAGAGGACTAAAATAATACATTAAGACCATTATCGCATAGTTGACTAATAGAAATTAAGTTGTGTTTTAAACCTTCTACAAATAAGACATTTCTGAGAGAAAGAATCATTACCCAATGTACCGGTGCCTAATATCCTTCCTTTTCCATTGTCACCAAACGTCAGGGGTTCCTCCTTTTTTCTAGTGAGGGTAAGGAATTTTTCTTTATCGCCCATCATGTGCTTGGAGCAACCTGATTCCAAGTACCACATGTCTTCTTTGTCCTTAGCCTGCCAACATACCTAAGAAGAAAATGTTAGTGAAGATCCGGATACCCATGAGGTTCCTCCCATAATATAGGTGGAGACCTTAGGTACCCAGATTTGCTTAAAGGTGCGCTTTCCCTTCTTCGTGCAAGAGTCCTTGGTGTGCCCAAAAAATAAACAATTGGCTCAAGCAACAAAAAGGGTTGAGACCTTTTTCAGAGATTGTTGTTGACCCTTGCTAGTATACTCAGAGGTAGAGGGAGTGAAGGAAGTATTTCTATGAAAGGATTTTTGATTTCTGGAAACAGGGATAACGCCAGCGTTAATAGTCAACGACGGGTGGTCGGTTTTGGAAACATATCCCAGCCCAAACTTAGCAGATCCATGGCACTGGTTGCCCAAAATCATATCTAGTGATTTTTGGCCAACCCCAAATTTGTTTATTGCCACATTAAGATCATTTATTCGGGCTTTTAAGGCAAAGTTTTCACTTACTAAATTTCCACATCTCTTTACAAAATTTTTCTTTTCATTTTCAATTTGGGAAAGAGATATTCAACCTTCTTTCTAAGTCTCTCTTTTCTTTCTTGAGAGATTTGATATTGGAGAGAGTGTTAGAAAGATTGTTTTCAAGCTCCTTTGACTTTGTCAAAAGATTGTCATTCTTTTTGCAAGCCATCATTTCTTTATTTAATTTTTGATTTTGTTTTAATAGGATTGTATTCTTAGTTTTCAGAAGCTCAAGATCTTTTAAATTTCTACCAAACGATTTGCATGTTTTTAAGTATTCACCATAAAGATCATCATAAGTAGAAGGGATTACCTCAGTGTCACTTTGGACACTGCACTCATCATCAGTTGATTCTTGGTTCCCCACCATGAGACACAAGTTTGCCTCATCATCCTCGCTTGAACTTGATTCGTTTGAGCATCCGGATGAAGAATCATCCCATGTTGCCGCCTTCAAGACCTTCTTCTTCTCTTTTCCATTATGCCACTTTTATTTTTTTCTCCTTCAGGTACTTTGGGCATTGCCTTCTTATATGCCCAGTCTTCCTGCATTGGAAGAACTCGGTAGGAGGTCGCTCTTTGTCGCTTGATTTTTCCTTTTTCTCCTTTTTGGAAGATGATCTTTTTCGAAAGTACTTACGAAAAGTATTCCTTCTCTCTGGATCCTTCATGAACTTTGTGAAGTTTTTCACAAAGAGACTCTCCTCGTCATCTTCCTCATCGTCATCCTCTTTTCTTGACTTTAGTGCCAAGGCTTTATTATTTGGCTCCTTATTGTATTCTTCATCTTGAATGTTGAGTTCGACCTCATGGGTTTTGAGATTCCCAATGAGGCTCTCGATCTGGAGCCGCATTAGATCATGCGATTCAGAGATTGCAGTCACATTTGGATTGATCTTCGGAGGAAGAGACCGATGGATCTTTCTCACCAAGTCACCATTTGAGAATATTTTTCCAAGAATCTTTGAGGCGTTGACAATTTTGGTGAAGCGAGTATACATAGAGTCGACGTCCTCATTTGGATCCATCCTGACCTTTCAAACTCCGATTTCAGTTGGAATTGCTTTGAGTCCTTGACCTGCGAGGTACCTTTATGAGTTATTTCAAGCAACTTCCAAATGTCATAGGCAGTTTCACAAGCACAAACTCTATTAAATTTAGTCCTATCTAATGCGCAAAATAAAGCATTCATGGCTTTAGCATAATTTTTACTTTTATTTTTATCTCCATCATCCCACCTATCTTTAGGCTTTTCTATGGTTACTTCTCCAACAATATATGTAGGAGTCATATACAGTCTTTCAACACTAGCCCAGACGTACAGATCTAAATTAACTAGAAAATAACGCATTCGCGTTCTCCAATAATTGTAATCAGTTCCGGTGAAAAGTGGAGGTCTACTTTTCCTTGCCCTTCATGAAAAGCGAGGTCACGAGACGCCATTATTCCCATTTGTTAGACCGTATTGGAATAACCTCGCTCTGATACCACTTATTGGATCGTGAGGCGCCCTTAGAGGGGGGGGGGGGGGTGAATAAGGGTTTTTAATACTTTGTTATTTAATATAAAAACATTTATTGTTTTTCTTTAAATCAACTTGAATCAAAAATAATGAGGAATGAATTAATTAAAATCAAACTAGCAAGGACACGATTTTCATTATAATTTATGATTACAAAAATGTGATTTCTATAATGCTAGAAATCGTACGGGAAATATGAAATATTCTTTTTGTTTTCTATACCGACTCTTCTCACTAAGAACCGGTTGGCTTTAGCCAATCTTTCCCAGATCTGGCCTCAAGACGCTCTAGCCTTTTGATGAGTCCCTTTTTATACACATTTTTGGACTCATCTGGGCCGGTATTTTAGTCAAAGCACTACATTTTAGATCCATAATCACTCGTATTTGTTCTCTATAATTCATTCCAAGCTAAGTGCACTTTTAGGCCCGTCTTGGTATGCTTTTGTTCTTTTTATTGTTGGGGGAAAGCACAATGTGCTCCCCATTCTTTTTATGCGTTTATGCTTGAGATGGAGGAGTATTCCCAGCTGTGTTGTGGCTGATGCAGGTGGACGGTTCATCCATTTTTATCCCGAATTCATGTCTGCGTATATCGCACCGTCGTGCATTTTCCTTGACGCACGGTCGTATGTGATCGTGCATTCTCTTCTGTGGTGGAAAACGATGTTCTGTCGTTGATCGTGCATCTCTACGCACGGGCAGTTGCCCGTGCGTGAAGGAATCATACGATCTACCTGTTTAGCCTTATTTTTGGCTTTCTGAATTTGCCCGTGCATTTGTATGCACGGTCGGCTTCGACCGTGCGTGAGTAAAATGCACGGGCACTCTGGGTCATCTTCCTGGGTATTATTCTTAATTAATATCGCACGGTTCATGCAAGGTCGTGTATTCAACCGTGCGTGACCAAATTTCTGACGGTTTCTATAAAAGCTGCAGATCTCGACCTAATTTGGGAGTTCGCCCGATCCATCTTCTTTCCCGCGCCTAAGGGTTCCAGCTCTATTCCAGTCCGCCGTTCCATTACTGCCCACCATTTGGAGGTGCTCCGGACACATTCTTGGCTCATATCTTGAGGCGGAGTATCCTCTCGGCCGCCTTCATCATCCAAGCTCTTCAAGGTGAGGATTCACCCTCATCTTCATCGCCAAGCAAAGAGTTCTTCGCATCAGATGTGGCCGGATTGTAGTTTACCGGAGAAGACGTGTCCATTGGGAGGAAGTGACAGCCCTCTTCTACCCCGGAAGATAGTTGGGACCGAGCTAGGACGCGGATTGACAACCCGACGATTCCTACCGTGAATCTACAATCAGCCTCCGGATTCGGTCGTATCTCTTGCCTTTTTCTCTTATTTGTGTTGATGTATATGAATGTAATCCTTATTATTTGATGATGTGGCACATGTAAACCTTGTGTTGTATTTATTATTTCATGTCTATGTGAAATTTCTCATTTGTTTATATGTGTATGTGAGGTGCGCCACCAAATCCACTCCATCCTCCACCTTATTCCGTCGGTGCGATTCACTCAATCCTCAAGCGTTCTCGTCCATCCGCCTTGTGAAGCAGCGTGCTCAAGACCTGCCTAGTTTCCATCTCACCAAGCGAAGCACTGCATAGGAGTAGTTGCAGTTATTTTCTTTTATTTTCCATAAACCAAAACCCCCTTCTTTCCGCAATCCATTCGACCTAAAGGACTTCAATCTCAAGTCCTTCCTCAAAAGTAAACTCCACCTTACTGTGTTCCTTTGAGATCGATACTTAGGGATTCACTCCCACATTTTATATTACTTGAACGATCGGTACACTGTCCTTTCTTGCGGCAGTCTCACTACCGCCTATAGCGGTGTGCTAGGATTTGCGCATCATATTTTTGGCGCCGTTGCCGGGGAACACAGTCGTGTGAGTTTCTGGAGAGGAAGTCGAGAGATAGAAGCCCTTTTCCATTTGTGTATACCATTTTCTCTTTTGTTTTAGTTCTTAGAATTTGTAGTTTTAAATTTCTTTATTCCTTATCTATTTTGTGATTTATCTAAAGCAGGCATTCATTTTATTATTTTTTCTTGCGTGTAGTTAATTTTTGCAAAGAAATTTTTTCTGTTGGTGAATTATCCCCCGCTACATCTTGTATTCGGCTTTCAATATCCATTGTAGATGGTGTGGAAATCATAATCATTCTAGTGATAAATGCCCCACTGGAGATGGTAAGCATAATTCTCGAGGCCCAGTATATGGAGCACCATTTTCTTACGGTACTTCATGCACGGTACCTAAGTCTTATGGTCACTCTTCATCACCCCATTTACCATTTTCATATTCCTCTCCGGGCCCATCTGGACCGAGGAGTAATGGAAAACGGTGTTTGTGTTATCATAACACCGAGTACGCATTGAAAGAGTGCGTAGAATTTTAGCGCCAGATGGAGGAGGATAATGAAACTGATGTCTGTATCATTCCATCCACCTCTCATTTGGGTGCTCATTATGATTCTAATAATATATTCGCAGTACCACCTTGTCTATGGGGGATTGCTGTGGATATCCCCATCAGAATTTCTGTTGATTGGTGTGATGACATGGTGGAGACTTCTCTCCCGGTGCATTTGTCACTCCTTTTGGATTCACCCCCGGAGGAACCTGTGTAAATTTTCTCAGATGATGTTATTACCTCTGTTCCTCCGCTTTCTTTGCAAGAACTCTCTACACCTATTTTTGGTGAGTTGGTTGATGATGTTTGGCAGAAAGTTGATTCGAAGCCTGAGGCTGCGCCAAAGTGGGATGAGGAAGTTATTCTCTCTGATGGAGAGCTTGACTCCTTGGAACACGATGACACACCGAGGTGTGATGAGGAGGAAACCCTTTCTGATGAGGAAGTTTGCACTTCCTTATTGGGTGAGGAGGTCCAACTCAACACCAAGGACCTTGAGCTTTCGGACTCCCCTTGCTATGACTCATATGATACCGACAGTGATCTATGCTTGGATCCTGCTGGGAGTGAGACAGGGACCACTCCCCCGATTGATATTTATTTAAGTTTTTCTTCTCTTTTATTCCCTAACCCCCCCCCCCCCCCCCCCCTCTTTATCCAAGCCTATGCATGTTGAGCCTCCACAGGTACTCCAGGAGGACTTAGAGCATGATGCTCAAGTCAATGATGAGCGTATCCTCATATGTGAGGCGGTTGACCCCTCCTCCATAGTGGAAGCCTCAATCATTACCTTCTCCTCCTGCCGCCTCCCTGAAGACGACACCTTGCCGGGCAAGGATATTTTTGGTGAGAATACTGAGGAGGACTCCTCCTCTACTTCTTACTTTCTGCTTCCTCTACCTGTGATGAGCAGGTATTATTATTTAGGTAGAGGAGTAACTGTTTGATCGCTGTATTGGTACCCGTTACCGACACGGATATTAGAACAGTTACCTGTGCACTTTTCTTTTCATACTCGCATTAGCTAGAACTGTTTTAAATTTGAATAAGTCGTGCTGGGATGAAAATAACCCCAGTAGTTATCTTACTTTTCTTGCAATTTTTATTTCATCTAGTTTAGTTTAGTTAGTGTTTTTCATTTTATTTTGTATATTTTCTTTTGTTTTTGGTAGAGCTCACCCCTGCAGGTCCTTCTTCTGGATGGCGGATGCTGCAGCTTTCTTTTTGTTTACACGCCAATCTTCTGGTATGCTCATATCTGAGCATAGGTACCCTCTTCCTTAGCAATTTCTTATTTTCATTGTCAAAATTCATGTGATTGTCTAATTCAAGTCTGGGGGGGAGCGTACCGAGTGTTCACTACACGTGTACACGTTTTAGCATACCAGAAGTATATTTTCATTTATGTCATATTATAGCATACACCAGTTCACCCGCACAAGCGCGCACTCACTTGTTTGTGTGCTTCCGTACACGCTATCTTGGTTTGGAATGTGAAATAAGATGTTAGCTTAGGAATTGCAAATCAAAGTGCGATGTTGACTCTTGTAGTGATCTAGTCGCATCCGCATGCTCCCATAGAAATTTGAGTAAAATTAGATTATCTCTATGCTTTTAATTTACAATTAGTGTTCTTGCGTAGTTTTTTATTTATTTTACTCATTTGGTGAATGTGACTAAAATTTGCGGTAGCATGGTGTTGTGTGTAAGAGAGCGCTAGTTGTGCATTGCTCGAGTCTGAAGGAAGGTTTATCTTTCTCGTAGGCTAAGAACTTGCCCCAAGAGACTCTTGAAGCATGGGTGAGAGCGACTCAATAAGTTGAGCGTGACCTAGGCCATCTAGTTGGCTATTTTGAGCTTTGATTTCCATGACCCATTCGCTTACCTTTGCAAGCCAAATTGTGCGTACCCATCCTTTGTTTCAGCTCTAATTTCAATTACCAAAACTTTAAGCTTATCCTATTATCGCAACCAAGTAGTGAGTTAACGGAAATTATATTTCTTGTTTGGGTGTGATGTACGCAATTTTTGTGATGTGAAACAAAATTATATTGTGTGCTGAATACATTCTTGTCAACCAATTGGGGGATAAAATAATTAGAAAAAAAATGAAGTTAGAAGTAAAATCTGAAAAAAAAAAATTGAAATGAAAAGAAATCCCCTTGGGCGTAATAGAAAAATTCAGTTGGTATTTCTTTGGAGTACGCTGTGTGCACACCCAGTTTTAAAGCTAAGTCTGGGGGTGTGTCACACTAGCATCATTCTTGGACTGGTTCGGGTGCAGCATTGTCATTTAGCTCATTTGGGTTGTGTAGCCATCATGTTTATCATTGTATACCATACCGTAACTTAAGCCCCTGTAATAACCTAAAAGTCCTACTAATTCATCTTGTGAGTTTGCTAGTGCCGTGGAGAGAGTGTAACCGGGCAAGCCTATGGTTCTCGTCGTTGATGGATTTTAGCGGAGTTATCCCTGAATTCCAGTCTTTAGCAACATCCTCCTGAGTTGCTCGTTTACTTTCACACCGGGCACGACTGCAAAATTCTTCATGATTCACCATCTGAGTGCAAATAAATTTCTATTTACGCATTTACTCTATTGTAAATTAGTTAGTATAGTTAGAATCTTCTTTTACTGAATTCCTATTTGCATGGGTATGATACTTCACATCTTACTCTTTCTTTGCAATTCTCTACGCTAACTACCATTTTCATATCCCCCCGGATTTGTTTGCTCGGGACGAGCAAACTGGTAAGTCTGGGAGTGTGATGAGTCCCATTTTTATACACATTTTTGGACTCATCTGGGCCGGTATTTTAGTCAAAGCACTACATTTTAGATCCATAATCACTCATATTTGTCTCTATACTTCATTCCATGCTAAGTGCACTTTTTGGCCCGCCTTGGTTTGCTTTTGTTCTTTTTGTTGTTGGGGGCAAGCACAATGTGCTCCCCATTCTTTTTATGCGTTTATGCTTGAGCTGGAGGGGTATTCCCAGCTGTGTTGTGGCTGATGCAGGTGAACGGTTCATCCATTTTTATCCAGAATTCATGTTTGCGTATATCACACGGTCATGCGTTTTCCTTGACGCACGGTCGTTTGTGATCGTGCGTTTTCTTCTGTGGTGGAAAACAATGTTCTGTCATTGATCGTGCATCTCTACCCACGGGCAGTTGCCCGTGCGTGAAGGAATTGCACGATCGACCTGTTTAGCCTTGTTTTTGGCTTTCTGAATTTGCCCATGCATTTTTACGCGCGGTCGGCTTCGACCGAGCGTGAGTAAAATGCACGGGCGCTCTGGGTCGTCTTCCTGGGTATTATTCTTAATTAATATTGCACGGTTCACCCACGGTCGTGCGTTCAACCGTGCGTGACCAAATTTCTGACTGTTTCTATAAAAGCCGCAGATCTCAACCTAATTTGGGAGTTCGCCCGATCCATCTTCTTTCCCGCGCCTAAGGGTTCCAGCTTTGTTCCAGTCCGCCGTTCCATCATCGCCCACCATTTGGAGGTGCTCCGGACACATTCTTGGCTCAAATCTTGAGCCGGAGTATCCTCTCGGCCGCCTTCATCATCCAAGCTCTTCAAGGAGAGGATTCACCCTCATCTTCATCTCCAAGCAAATAGTTCTTCGCATCAGACGTGGCCGGATTATAGTTTATCGGAGAAGACGGGTCCATTGGGAGGAAGTGACAGCCCTCTTCTACCCCGGAAGATAGTTGGGACCGAGCTAGGACGTGGATTGACAACCCGACGATTCCTACCGTGAATCTACAACAAGCCTCAGGATTCGGTCATATCTCTGGCCTTTTTCTCTTATTTGTGTTGATGTGTATGAATGTAATCCTTATTATTTGATGATGTGGCACATGTAAACCTTTCTTTGTATTGATTATTTCATGTCTATGTGAAATTTCTCATCTGTTTACATGTGTTTGTGAGGTGCGCCACCAAATCCACTCAACCCTCCACCTTATTCCGCCGGTGCGATTCACTCCATCTGCAAGCCTTCTCGTCCATCCGCCTTATGAAGCAGCGCGCTCAGGTCCTTCCTAGTTTCCATCTCGACAAGCGAAGCATTGCATAGCGGCATTGCATAGGAGTAGTTGTAGTTATTTTCTTTTATTTTCCATAAACCAAAACCCCCTTTTTTCCGCAATCCATTCGACCTAAAGGACTTCAATCTCAAGTCCTTCCTCAAAAGTAAACTCCACCTTACTGTGTTCCTTTGAGATCGATACTTGGGGATTCACTCCCACATTTTATATTACTTGAACGATCGGTACACTTCCATTTCGTGCCGCAGTCTCGCTACCACCTATAGCAGTGTGCTAGGATATACGCATCACCTTTCTATCCCCAGAAAAGGCCTCGAGCACCCCCTAGATCTACTTCCTAGACCTAGTCACCAACACAAGGCGAATTGCCCCTTAAGTCCTACCCAGACCTTGTCGCCAACACGAGGCGAGTGTACTTCCAAGAAAATAATAAACGGTTATAAATAAATATTTGAATACAAATATAAAAACTCCCTATGAGGAATTCTGGAGATGGCGAAGGACGCTGAAAGTTCTTGAAGTCGAAGCACGCGTTTTTTTGCGCCGAGGAAGCATTGATCCGGTTCTCCTTGAATTCCTCGCTCGAATGTGTGCGGGAGATAAAGGTCTGGAAAATACGGCTCTGATTGAGTTTTTGGAGTGCTGGAGTGAGGCTCTAATCAATCAGTGGTTGGAAAAGAGGAAATCATCCAATTTATAGAACTTGAGCTAACGCCGACATTAAGGCTAATGTTGGGCGTTGACCCAGTATAACAATGTTTTGATGGATTGGATCTTTAAGACAGTAAGGAGATTCAACACTTTAGGAATTGTTTAATTTAGACAATCCTAACGCTGGCGTTAAGGGTAACATTGGCGTTAGGTCAGATCATTCTGAAAGTTCCCCAAGCAATCACGGCTACTTCTTCCTTGCCATAATCATCTCGGTGAGCTGCGCATTAACGCCTAGCATTTAGTCCTAACGCCTGGCATTAGACCAATTTCTATACTTCAGCATTGAGTTATTCAAGACCAATAATTCCACCTCCTAGTGTCATCACTGAGCGGGCCTGCATACAAAAAACACAATGGCAAACAAGATCAAATACAAGTAGGATTTGTTATTCTCAAATCATAGGGATGCAGAAGAACCGAGTTCCAACAAGAATGTTTCTTGATTATGCTGCTCACAAGAAAAATCAAGGTATACCAGATGGATGTAAAAAGTGCATTTTTAAAGGAACTCTTAAAATAGAAGTATATGTGGAGCAACCACTAGTTTTTGTCAATCCAACTCATACATCATTTGTTTATAGGCTACATAAAGAATTATATGGACTCAAGCAAGCTCCAAGAGCTTGGTATGAGACCTTGCCCACCTTTCTTCTAGAACACTCCTTTGTAAGAGGAATGGTGGATAAAACACTTTTCACTAGAGCACATAAGAATCAGCTACTTCTAGTACAAATACATGTTGATAACATCATATTTGGCTCCACAGACCATTGACTTTCAAAAAGGTTTGCTAAACCTAATGCAGTCTAAGTTTAAGATGAGTAGCATGGGGGAATTATCCTACTTTCTTGGACTTCAAGAAAAGCAAAGTGTCGATGACATTTTCATATCCCAATCCAAATACACAAAAGATCTTATCAAGAAATTTAGGATGGAAAATGCCTCTACCTTGAAAACCATCATGGCTACCAATATTGTACTTGACAGAGATGAAAAAAGACAATAGGGGAGTTATGCTAAATATAGTATCCATATACCTGGTTGATTCCCTATGGTTACTACAGTAGGGGGAATACACCTGAGCAAGAATCGAGGCACATATGATGTAACATCCCAGAACAAATAGACCCCTAAGATGCATTTTTCCATGACAAGGTCATGACATTGCTCTAAGAGACCAAAATGACCCTAAGAACCAAGGTGAATAGGTAAAAATCACCTTGGTTTGCAAATAACCACTTTTGGCCACCATTAGGGTTTGTCTAGTAGACCTCTAAATGAAATGTTGACCTCAATAGGACCACCTGAACCCTTTATGGAATCCCATGGGTCATTAAGGCCCCTTAGGGCCAACTCAAGTGGTCAAATTGACCAAAACCCACCTTGGGGTGATGATAGCCATTACTAGAAATCTAACATAGGGTTAGCTGAAGGGTCCCAAAATGACAAGTTGACCACACCATGACATCCCTAACCACCTTAGGGAGTCCTTTGGGTCATTTAGGACCCATTGGGGTCAACACAATTGATCAAATTTACCAAAATCAACTAAACCCCCAAATAGGTCAAACCACTCGATTTAGGGTAAATAAAGGCTCAACTAACCTAATTGACTTCCCCCAAGTCCACCTAACAATCAAGGGAGGCCAAAGGAGTCAACTTTAATCATTAGGCCTTTCAATTACATCAAATTGACCATATTCAACCCTTGGTCAACATCATCCCAAATTGGCCTAATTAGGCTAAATTGAACCAATATGGACCCCACCATGGTCCATTCCACCATTCCTTGATTTCATGTGACTCATGACCATCAAGTGGAGCCAGCCCACTCATCAATTTGACCAAGTCAACCCCAAAGTCAACACTTTGTCAAATAGGCCAAAATTTGGCTTATGTGGAACTAAATCAAATTCCCATGGGCTAAGGCCCTCAATAGAGGCCCATTCTGCAGCCCTAAACCTTATTACCATACATGCCCTCATATTTGGGCTGAAACATGACATGCAAAGGGGCAAATTAGAGAGTTTCCCCAATTTTGAAGGATCCAAGGAGGAAAAGGAGGAAGAAGTGCCAATTGGCACTCAACTTTTCTTCCAAAGCATTCCTTTGAGCTTTCCCAAAGAATCCCAAAAAGGGGTGAGGAGGCAGCTGTAGTGAAGAGGGGTAGGAGAAAACAAGGGAGTGACGGCCACCATTAATGGTGATCCAAGGATTCGAAAGAACTAAGCCTTGGTTACACTCCTAATCAACTCCTCACTCCTTAGGGATTAATTTTCCCCTGAGCTGGAGAGTTGTGAGTGGTTGCATGGTGAGGTGCTCACATTGTAGAAATCACCAACAATGGTAACTTTTAATTTAGCTTCCCCCGACCTCACCCAAGCTCACCATCACCTTAAGTATTCTGAGAGCAGGAGAACCCCTCAGTTAATTCAAGGAATCATGAACTGAAGAGGGAGATCGAGCAAGGAAGTGGAGCTCAAATCCTGGCCATGGCTATCAAGGACTTACCCCTCAATCAACCCAGATAAGGCAAGTTTCCTTATCTTCCTCCTCTTCTGCTAGAGATCTCCATCTTCCATTTTCAAAATAGCCTGAGTAATGGTGGTTTCACCACTTTAAAATTCTTGTTCTCTAGCCAGAAAATGATTTTTATGGGGGGGAGGGGGGGGGGGGGGGGGGGGGGGGGGGGGTAGCTCCGGCCACCTCCGGTCGTGATGTCACCGTCGGTCGACGGCCAAACATCGGTCGGAGGTGGTGTCTTGGGGGTTTTGCCGGATATGGTCGAAGTTCGCTGTAATTTGGAGGTAAAGTAGCTTCAGGACGAGATAATTCTGGACCTTGGCTAGCTGGGGTAGATGAAGAAGAGCCATTCGATCGGGCCCTGATGATAGCCGCAAGCCAACTATATTAATTCATGGAATTTATTTAAGTGCTTATATTACCTAGATCTGGCTAAATTTGATTTAATATAGAAAACTAATGGCTATGATTCAGAAAAATGCCCTATATGAAAGTTGTATATATGGGTCTCAACACAAATTAGAAATTTATTTCATGTGAATTGGGTGACTGTAGTTCCCACATCACTCATTTTGGTTGGACTGGTCCTAGGTTAGATAAGATTTCATATTTTGAATATCTCCTAGATAGTAACTCTAATGGGGCTAAAATTTGGGTCATGCATGCATGTGCCCTAGAACTACCTTGTGCCCCAAAATCAGAGTTTTAGGAGAAACTTTTTCATACTTTTGTATATTATTTGATTTACCTTAATATTGTAATTTAAGGAGCTAGACACCTAAAAATGACCCCAAATTTGGGTTTCATGCTTAATAAGTCATCAATTAGCCATGGTAAAAAATTTAATGCAATTGGACCATTGAATGTTGGGTTTTTCCACTTGCATATCATTGCATGGTTAAGGTGCGGTGTGCATATAGCCCAAATGGGTAATTTGTGAACCTAGCCCGTTTGGCTTGCTCTTAGTCTCTGAAATTTTAACCACACTTTTGTTATGGTATAAAATATCATCTCAGAGGAAATTAGGAGTTTTGGGATCGAAAACCCTAATTAATTGCTTAAGTCAAGATATATTCCCTTTATGTAATTTTGAAATAATTGTGGATAAAACTTAATAAGAAATTATGAAACTTTGATAAATCTCTTGTAACATCATTTTGAATCTCTGTAAATTTATTATGAATATTTTATGAGCATATGCGTTGCATAAATTCAATAATATTATTTGTCACACCTTTGAATTAATGACATAAATACCACGAAAAATGCCTGAAAATTATGATTCTCTGGATTTGACTTTGATTTATCAATATGTGTTAGTGGAAATTTTTATAGATTTTTTATATGAGTAATTTTGATACTTTATTTGGAATTACTATATAGAGACCATTGCCCATAGATGGATTTTGTTGATTTAGAAATGTTGAAAATATCTGAGATAACATTTAAAACATAGTTTCGATCCTCTTGGAATTTATTTGGGCTTTTTTGGGGATCATTTGTCACACTATTGAGTTAATGGAAAGAATATTATCAAAACTACCTAAAAAATTATGCATTTATGGGACTGACCATATTTCATCAATATGTATTCAGAGGAAATTTTGTGGAATTTTTAAATGTATAATTTTGGTACTTAATTTTTAAAGTAATATATAGGGATTATTATTCACAAATAGATATTGTTAATTTAAATGAATTGAAAAATCTTGTTACTCTGAGAGATCATTTAAAATCTAGGTTTGAACACCTAGAAATTTATTAGGAATTTTTGGTGATCATTAGATTTGCAAAATTTCAATAATATCATATGTCAAATTTTTGAATTAACGAAATAAATACCATTAAAATTGCCTGAAAATTATGATTCTCTGGATTTGACCTTATTTCATCAATATATAGCAGTGGAAAATTTTATGGAATTTTTAGATGTATAATTCTAGTACTTCATTTGAAAAGTGGCATTTAGAGGTTATTATTCATAAATAGATATTGTCGATTTAAATATGTAGGAAAAATCTGGAAACCTTGCCCACCATAATATCTTGTTTACAGTTGTCAGTGCTAATTTACATAGATTATTTGGGCGTTAGGATATGAACCCTCAGGTGTTGAATGGCATGGAAAATGGAATAACAATTTTATTTTAGGAGCAAATTAATTAGGAAAATCATGAAATTTTGGTAGCATCTCATCTATGCCCTTATTGAGTTAATAGAAAAATTTCAGAGCCCCAGTCCCAAAGGTTTGAAATATAGATTTCAAAGGGTTTAATTAGTTCATATATGCATGGTGTGTGTTTAGTAAAACTTAAACAGTGATTAAGCCACCTAGATCATTGAGCCTCTGAATGAATTTGGAGCACATCAGTAAGTTATGTAGGGTTTCAAGAATAAATTGGAAGGTTTTTGAACATGATTGTCATTTACATCTTATAAGGACCCCAGTTATACCCTTGGTCAAGGTGGTCTGCGGATAGCAATTCTGCATTTAGTGGTTGAGGCATTCTTTGGACATGACACACTGTCCCAACCTCCTTAGATCTGTTATGTGCCACATAGGGAGGTGGGTAGGCCAATTTATTTTAGAACTAGCCCCAGACAAGTTGGTCTGCAGTTAGACAAATGGTTAAGGTTGGATTACTAGATCGGAAAAGAGAATGAGATGAAACGAGCCACCAGTAACCACAATACATGTTAAGATTCTGGGACTAGTCCTAGATTGTGATCAAGTGAAAGTAAACTAAGGAAAAATCTAGTCAATAAATAATGGGCAGCGTTGAGATTCATTTGAAGATCAACATTTTCCCTCCCCTAAATAACAAAAACCCATCTTAGGAACCTAAAGTAAGCAAAGAGGTTGTGGGAGGTATGGGTAGCCACCAATAATAATAAATATCTTGAGAAATGGAGGTTTGTGATGTGACCCCATAGTAGTACCATTGTGAGCCCTTCATCGGGTAGACCTCAGGAAGTCCAAGATGCACTCTAAACATCTAAGATCAACGACAGAGTAGAAAAGACTAGATGGTTTAGGAATATGATTGATTCATACACATACATCTTAGGTGACTAGTACTTATCATAGTAGAACGGGCAAGCCTATCCATGGAGCTGTAGGCTCGGTAGTTATAATGGACGGGTTAGCCCTATGAGTGGTAGGCTCGGAATTTATGAAGGATGGGTTGGTCCTACAAACAATAAACTCGATGATCATGTAACAGAGGACTGGTTAGTCTTGTGAGCTGGAGGCTCGGATGATAGAGATGATACATAAATTCATGTGCATAAAATGTGGTGGGTCCTCGGTTCTGGCTTAGTCATCACACCGGCAGCAGTTCATTGACTCGGCAGTGCTAGAGGTTTAAGAGCCCAGTTATTTTACTACACGTCTGACGGGACGGATTCCCTAAACCCTACCTGGCTAAATAAAGGTCTAGTTCCTTCGGATCTAGCAATAGTACGCAAAAACTCATGAGTACCGAGGACAGGTGCAATAGCGTATGTTAGGGCCTAGGTCTGGTAGTGCATCATACCCACCTAGGTGAGGAGACGTCCACTCCTACGCCACCGTTTGACCACGACGGGAGGTTCCCGAGAGGTTTGCTACCTCCGAAATGTGGGAACTAAAGGTCTGTATGTATAGAGTCGTGTGTGTGAGTTGCATGTCCGTGAACCTTCAACATAGACATTGCATTGCATTTCATACAAATCTTATATATAAACCATGACCCCCATCGTATAATCTAGTATGGGCTTCCTTATACGATGGATCTTGCAAAAAGACCCCTTAAATTTTAAGACTGTATGGCTTTCCTTATAAGTTAAGGTTACAATTCTATAATGTTAGATAGTTGTACCTCTTTTACATATTTTGTTGCTCTTATTGTTGTTCTCTATAAATATAACATTTGTAGTAGAATTGTTAGTGATTATTGTACTTGCTAGTAGATCTCGGTTTACTAGATCTTATGATATTGGTTTATTACTATGTGAATGAGAGAAATTTCATCTCCTTGGACATTACCCCTTGTTATCCTCCACTTCTTCCTCCCGCCTGATGCCTAGGTGTCGCGGGAGGAGGGGATGAGGAAATTGCTTAGTCTTTTGACTAACGGTCGGTGGACCATATCATTTTAGGAGTTGTTATGATGGAGCAGCAGGACCTCATTTGTGAGACTAGGACAAGATGAAGCAATGCAGCCAATACCCATTGTCGCAACAGCAGTTACAAAGACGAGTGACTTTTGTTGGGATGATGTTGATGTACTGGGCATAAGCCTCTTATTCATTTTAATTCTTTCTCATTGTGGACATTTGTATTTAGATATATGTATAATGTGATCTTTTGGACATATTTCATTTAACGCTTCTATTACTGTGATATGTGGTTGGCCTGGATGATGTTGATTAGTCGGTAGAATTAGCGTATTGTGGTGGAGACCATCCCATGGTTGGTGCCACCGCAAGACGGAGGTTCTGGGCGGTAAGACCCGGGAATGAATACAAAAAGGGGGTCTTACAAACTCAGCTTAATTCGTGATGAGAGGTGAAAGTACTCCATTGTTAAGTGTGCTCAAGCTAGAGTAGTCACGGTATGGGTGACCTACTGGGAAGTCCGCACGCTGCAGCATAATTAGAGCTTTCCTTATCAAGGGGGCGTGGGATCGAATCCAGTCCCCAACAACCAGTCTGTTAAGTGGGGAGGGGTTGGGGTTGCGGTCTATGATGAGTCTGATTTATAAAGTGTTTTTTGGACTCATCTAGGCTAGTTTTCACTCACATGCACTTCACTTTTAGTTCATTATTGCTTATATATTCATTGATACATCGGATTACGCGAAGTGCACATTTTGGGCCATTGTGGTGTGCAATTGCGCACTATTCTGCGGGGGGTAAGCACATGGTGCTCCCCATGTCATTATTTTGTTGTTATTATATATTTTTGTGTGCTGGTGGTATGTGCCCTAGCTTGTTGTTTTACATTGCATATGGGCAGATCTTCTTTCTATTGGAATTCTAACATGGAGTAATCGCACGATCGTGCATTTCCTTGACGCACGATTTCTGCGATCGTGCAATTCCTGCAGCACCTAAAAACGGTGATCTGCCCCGGCTCGGGTGTTTTGTTCGCTCACAGTCAGTTTTGATCGTGCTTGAGCAAAATTGCACGAGTTTCCCTCTTTTGTCTAAAAAATTATGTTATTTTGCAATTTCCCAGATCGCACGGTCGTGCGTTTATCCTTCACGCACGATCTGGTTGATCATGCATTTCATTTTGCTCAAAATCATGAAAATCTGCCGTTCTGTTTTTGCCAGTGCGTTTTCTTCATGCACGAGCATTTTGCCCGTGCGTGAGTAAAATGCATGAGTAGAATGTTGTTTTCGGAAATATTATGTTTCTGCTCATCCGACGCCCGATTTTATTCTGCCATTTTTGTCACAGGAGGAGCTCCAGCTCCGTTTTTCTTCCACCTTCCATGAGGGATTTTCCTTAGGCCGCCTCCATCATCAAAGAGCTTCCAAGGAGGGGATTCTAGTCATTCACTCATCATCAAGCGAGGGAAGATTCACACCGGAGTAGATCAGGTCGTGAGAAAAAGAAGACAGGTCCATTAGGAGGATGTGACGGCCCTCCTCTATCCCGGGCGTTGTTGCGGACCCAGCTAGGACGCAGATTGACAACCCGGTGATTCCTACCGTGAATCCTAACAAGGCTTCGGATGTGGTCGATTCTCTTGCACTATTTCCTTTTGTTTTAATGAATGTAACTAGATCTCCATGTTATTGGTAATGTGCACTATAAACCTTGATTTATAATATTTATTTTATTTTTATGAAATTATCTTATTTATATGTGTATTTGAGGTGCGCCACCAAATCCACTTGATGAGTCCCAATTATATACACATTTATGGACTCATCTGGGCCGTTTTTCTAGTCATTCCACTGCACTTTAGCCTTGTTTTAGCTCATATTTGTCGTTCTATGCTAGGTGCACTTCTTGGCCTAATTTGGTGTGTTTTTATGCTTACTCTCTTTTGATAGCCTTATCGTATTGTTGAGTGCCACTTTCAGTGGCCTGATTAGCATTTCTGTTGGAACAGAAGTCGTGCAGGTGTCCCCGGTACAATTTTGTACAGGAACACTGCGCACGATCACTGGTTCTATTGCGCACGACCACTGGTCGTGTGCCGCTGATCGTGCGCACTTAACCCCTATTTTATGAGTTCTATCTCGACCAGTGCGCACGACCACTTACGATAGTGCGCACGACCACTGGTCATGCGCCACTGGTCGTGCGAACATGTTATTTTATAAATTTCTTACATTGCAGGCTCCACCCAGGCAGGCGCACGATCATAGGATTCTAGTGCGCACGACCACTGGTCGTGCGCTAATGACCGTGCGCAGTATTTTCGCCAGCGCCTATATAATGACCTGTTCCGCAAATTAGGGATAATCCGGCCTCCGGGAGCGCGATTTCTAGTCTGTACGCCGTCGTTTTCCACTTCCAGCCACCTCCACCTCATCTTCTCCGGAAGGGGAAGTCGTCTCCAGCCATCCTAAGCATTTCTCCATCGTCCAGAAGCATTCTCCGCCATCTGCAAGCACTCAAGCAAGCTGTCCCCATTTCTGTCCGGTGAGAAGAACAGCAATCCTGAGGTAGAAGATGACGGAAGCACGTGGAGAGACCGTGACAATCTCTCGACGCCGGAAGCACAGTCCGCCCGAGTCCGGAGGTAGCTTGACAAACTACCGTTCCGGCCGTGAACGGCCGCTAGTCTTCGTCCATTGGTTATCTTCTTCTTCTCCCCTTTGTTGTATTTCTTTGAATCATTTAAAATTGAATATCATGATGTTTAGTTTAAATGCAATGTTTGTTTCTTCTCTGTTCATCAACATTTGCTTGTGATTCCTTTCACCTCCACTCACTCACTCACGCACTCATTGTGTTCGATTCGCGTTAGCAAGAGCTAGCGGCGATTTGTGAAGAGGTGTCTGCGACCCTCACTCTCCGCACTAGTGATCACTTCACTCGCTTGCGCACCGTCCATCCGCCTTACGAAGCTCGGCATCGCGGCCGTTGCACCCATCTCGCCTTGCGAAGCGGTGATTTCGACCCGCACTTCTTTTATTGTTGTTAACAATAGGAAGCCAAATCAAAACCCCTCTTGTTTTGTTTGTTCCCGCTTGTGTAACAATTGTCACACAATGCGATCCGTTAACCTAGCCTGCATTCCTCAAGAGACCGACACTCGGGGATTCTATTCCCAACATTTATTACTTGACAGCGACCGATGCACTTGCCGAACATCGTATCAAGTTTTTGGCGCCGTTGCCGGGGAATGTTCAGGCATGTAACGTCGTGAGTTATGAACTTTTGTTACAAGAGAAGTTGTTTTTGATTTTCTTTGTTTTGTTTTCTCTTGGTTGTGATTGTGCATGCAGAGACAAGCCGCGGGGGAACTTGTACCCTTTGATCCCGAGATCGAACGGACCGCTCACGCACGAAGGCGCGCAACAGCCTTACAGGCGGCAATGGGTGACAACATAAACCCAGATGATGTTGAACCACGAGTGCCCAACGTGGAGCAGCACCATCCTGGAGATGAGCAAGAGGTAGTTAGCCCTCGACCCCGAACGATGAGAGATTATACCACTCCGACAGCTGGGAGTGTGTATCCTGGGTTCGGTCCCAACATTATGAACAACCAGTTCGAGATCAAACCTGCGATTTTGAACATCATCCGGAATAATGCTCAGTTCTAAGGGATGGCCAGTGAAGATCCAGACCTGCACCTGGCCGAGTTTTCCGATATCTGCGGGACTTTCCGCTACGCTGGGATTCCTGACGATACAGTCAAGCTGCGACTGTTCCCATTCTCACTTTGCGACAAGGCCAAGGTGTGGCTCCATTCTATTCCTCCTGGGACCGCTGCGACTTGGGATGCTCTCGCATCCAAGTTCCTGGCCAAATTCCACCCCGTTGATAAAATTGTGAGCCTGCGGTGGGAGATCGCAACCTTTCGCCAAGCTGACCAAGAGACCCTTGCCAAGGCGTGGGAGCACCTTAATGATCTTCTCCGCCGCTGCCCGAGCCACGAGCTCCAAACTTGGAACGTGGTAGAGTCATTCTACTTCACGATCGAGCCCAACTACCGGGCGATGATCGATGCTGCTGCGGGTGGTACTCTAATGAACCATACTCCAGAGGAGGCTCTTCGAATTCTGCGAGACACCGCCTCCCACATCACATTTTGGACTGCCGGGAGAAATGCACCAAGAAGCGCCCGTGGTCTCTTTGTGGTCGACTCACTTCCGCCTACATCCGCACCGGCTGCTGTTATTACGTGTGAAGGATGTGGAGGCGGCGGACACCACGCGTATGAATGCTCGGGCAATGATCTATCAGGTGACTTCTCGCACTTTTCTTTAAACGAATCTGTTAATTTTGTTGGTAATCAATCTAAGGGGGCGCCGTTTAATAACACATATCATCCGGGAGTGAGAAGTCACCCAAACTTCTCATGGAACACCAACAAACCTGGCCAACGATGGGCACCGGGGCAGCATCAAAATGATGCCTACGCCTTCGGGAGCCAACCAAGGCCACCTCACCCGGAATATAACCAAGGCCCCCCAGCTCCCAAAAAGAGTAGCTTGGAGGAGATGATGGAAAAATTTATGCAAGCGGCTAACTCAAACATGGTTAACCAAACCGTATCCATGCGGAACTTGGAAACGCAGCTGGGCCAATTGGCTCAAGTGCTAACCGAGCGGTTGCATGGGACTCTTCCTAGTAATACCGAAAAAAACCCAATAGACCAAGGGAAGAGTCTCGGCGATGCGGAAGTGGGTCATCCGCGTGAGTTAGTAATCTCTTGTTCCATTAATAAAATTGAAACTAAGGCCTTGTGTGATTCTGGCTCCTCCCGCAACGTCATTGCTTTGCAAGACGTTGATAAATTGCAACTTGAAATTAACACGGAGGACCAGAAATCTCTTGTGCTCGCAAACGGTACCGTCATACAATCGGAAGGGGAAGTTAAAAATGTAGAAGTTATAGTTGAGGGGACATTGGTGGTTGCTGATTTTCAAGTGTTAGGACCACGGGAGAATCACTCCGTCCCTATCTTGGGCGTACCGTTCTTGAAAGAGAGCGGTGCCACCCTTGACTTTTCTGCGGGATGTATCCTCCTACCTAATAAGGTACCGTTGCCCACTTGCCCCAAGGCTATAACTGAAACATCCATTCGCCCCTCCTTTTATTTTTGATGAATCACTGAGTTGTGCAGGGGATAAGAAAGATAATGGATCATCTGAAGGAGAAAATGAAGAGTACCAGTCAAGCGGAGAGGAAAAAGTGGATTTTCGGAGAGACTATGATTCCAAGAGGGAGGAGGACAGCAGTCCTAAACATATAGAGCTGAACTTGATTCGGGACGGCATCCCATTATTTTCTTGCATTGAATCATGTAATAAACAATTTAAGCGTTCCATCTCTTGGGCTGATCCGGTCGTCACTACGGCAAAGGAAGTGACGCCACCCACTACTAAGATTGGAGAATCTGAAAACGTTCAACGTAGGCAGTCTCCGACTGTTGCTAAACTTAAACAAGAGAAGCGTCTGCGCGATGCGCGCTCTGCCGCTCTCCGTGGCAAGAGGGCAGAGGATAGGGGAACACTGGGTGACACCAGTGTGGGCCCTAAAGCCTTCACCTCCCGCTTACAAGCTACGGGAGACGTGCACCATAAGAGCGCCTACAGCTGATTTTTTAGTTCATAGTTTGTGAAACTCTCTTTTTATGCACTTTTATTTAATTTCTGCACTCTATAAACAATTTTAATACAGGTATTTGGTCCAGCTTAAGGAAATAAAATAAAAGCGCTGCTGGGAGACAACCCAGATCTCCTAATTTTTATTTTTATCACATGTTTTAATTCAGTTTTTATATATTTTTGCTGCTTTTAGTGTGTTGCTTGCAGGTGTGCTTTGATTATTTGTCATTGGCGGATGCTGCGGATTGCTCTTGAAATTAATGCGAATCGTCTGGTATGCTCAATTCTGAGCATTGGGTAACACTTCCCCTTCCTAGCTTTCAGTTTTTGTGATGTAATGTTTAGATTAAGTCTGGGGGAAAGCACGTTGTTATCCACTATGCGCACGAGTTGCACCGCATGCTAGAAGTTTGTTTAAAAATTTTTCGTTGTCATCATTATTATTCAATGCTTCATACACCACCTCACCCACATAAGCGCGCGCTTGCCTATTTGTTTTGTTTCCGAATGAACTATTTTGGTTTGGAATGTGAATTAGGGTGTTAGCTTAGGAAGTACGATTTGGAGTGCGATGTTGAGTCATGCAGTGTTCTAGTCACATCCGCATGCTATAGTAGAATTTGAGTACAACTAGATTATCTCTATGCGTTTAATTTATGACTAGTATTTTTGCGTAGTTTAGTTTTGTTATACTCAAATGGTGAATGTGAACGAAATTGGCGATAACCCGGTGTTGTGTGTATACGAGCACTAGTTGTGTGCTGCTCGAGTCGGGAGGAAGGTTTACCTTTCTCGTGGGCTAAGAACTTGCCCCAAATGACTCTTGAAGCATGGGTGAGAGCGATTCTTTGAGTTAAATGTGATGTAGGCCACCTTTTGGCTAGTTTGAGCCTTGTCTTTCCCTGTCCTATTCGCTCACCTTTGCAAGCCAACATTTGTGCCTACCACTTCTTTGTTTCAGCTCCTCCATTCCCCAAATCCTGAAGCTTATCCTACTTTCGCAACCAAATAGCTATTTAACTGCACTCATATTCTTGATTTGGTGTGATGTTTGGAATCTGTGTTATGTGAAGGAGAAATATGTTTTATTTGCTGATTATGAACCAACCGGAGGATAAGAAAAAGAAGAAAAATATGATATTAAAATGAAAATCTGGGAAAAGAATTGTATTGAAAAGAAATCCTTCCGAGCGTAATAGAAAATCTGTTGGTACTTGTGAAGTAGGTCGTGTGTACACCTAGATTTCATGATAAGTTTGGGGGTGTATCACACGAGCTTTGTTCATGGTTTTGTTGGGTGCAGCGTTCCATTGACTCATTTGGGTTGCGTAGCCTTCGTCTTTATCCTTGAATATCATACCGCAACCTAAGCCCTAATATTATCCTGAAGTCCTATTGATTTATCTTGTGAGTTTGCTAGCGCCGTGGAGAGAGTGTGACCGGGCAAGCTTATGGTTCACGACGTTGATGGATTTCAGCGGAGTTATTCCTGAACACCGATCTTGTGCAACACCCTCCTTAGTGGCTTGTTACTTTCACACCGGGCATGATCATTCAAGTTCTTCACAATTCACCAACTGAGTATTAATATATCTTTATTTACGCTCTAATACTTTTGTAAATTAGTTAGCATAGTTAGAATCTCTTTTTACTAAATATTCTATTAGCATGCTTTTGCTACATCGCACCGTACTCCTTTGTGTAATTTTCTTTGTTGACTACCATTTTCACACTCCGCCGAATTCGTTTGCTCGGGACGTGCAAACAGGTATGTCTGGGGGTGTGATGAGTCCCAATTATATACACATTTATGGACTCATCTGGGCCGTTTTTCTAGTCATTCCACTGCATTTAGCCTTGTTTTAGCTCATATTTGTCGTTCTATGCTAGGTGTACTTCTTGGCCTAATTTGGTGTGTTTTTATGCTTACTCTCTTTTGATAGCCTTATCGTATTGTTGAGTGCCACTTTCAGTGGCCTGATTAGCATTTCTGTTGGAACAGGAGTCGTGCAGGTGTCCCCGGTACAATTCTGTACAGGAACACTGCGCACGATCACTGGTTCTATTGCGCGCGACCACTGGTCGTGCGCCGCTGATCGTGCGAACTTAACCCCTATTTTATGAGTTCTGTCTCGACCAGTGCGCACGACCACTTACGATAGTGCGCATGGCCACTGGTCGTGGGCCACTGGTCGTGCGAACATGTTATTTTATAAATTTCTTACATTGCAGGCTCCGCCCAGGCAGGCGCACGATCACTGGATTCTAGTGCGCACGACCACTGGTCGTGCGCCAATGACCGTGCGCAGTATTTTCGCCAGCGCCTATATAATGACCTGTTCCGCAAATTAGGGAGAACCCGGCCTCCGGGAGCGCGATTTCCAGTCCGTACGCCGCCATTTTTCACTTCCAGCCACCTCCACCTCATCTTCTACGGAAGGGGAAGTCGTCTCCAGCCATCCTAAGCATTTCTCCATCGTCCAGAAGCATTCTCCGCCATCTGCAAGCACTCAAGCAAGCTGTCCCCATTTCTGTCCGGTGAGAATAACAACAATCCTGAGGTAGAAGACGATGGAAGCACGTGGAGAGATCGTGACAATCACTCGACGCCGGAAGCACAGTCCGCCCGAGTCCGGAGGTAGCTTGACAAACTACCGTTCCGGCCGTGAACGACCGCTAGTCTTCGTCCATTGGTTATCTTCTTCTTCTCCCCTTTGTTGTATTTCTTTGAATCATTTGAACTTGAATATCATGATGTTTAGTTTAAATGCAATGTTTGTTTCTTCTCTGTTCATCAACATTTGCTTGTGATTCGTTTCACCTCCACTCACTCACTCACGCACTAATTGTGTTCGATTCGCGTTAGCAAGAGCTAGCGGCGATTTGTGAAGAGGTGTCTGCGACCCTCACTCTCCGCACTAGTGATCACTTCACTCACTTGCGCACCGTCCATCCGCCTTACGAAGCTCGGCATCGCGGCCGTTGCACCCATCTCGCCTTGCGAAGCGGTGATTTCGACCCGCACTTCTTTTATTGTTGTTAGCAATAGGAAACCAAATCAAAACCTCTCTTGTTGTGTTTGATCCCGCTTGTGTAACAATTGTCACACAACGCGATCCGTTCACCTAGCCGGCATTCCTCAAGAGACCGACACTCGGGGATTCTATTCCCAACATTTATTACTTGACAGCGACCGGTGCACTTGCCGAACATCGTATCACCACTCCACCATCCACTTCATTCCGCTAGCCTACACGCCCATTCCGCAATCCTACTCTTCCATTCCGCTTAACTACTCTTCCACTACGTGGGCCTACTCTTCCATTCTGTAAGCCTTCTCTTCCATTCTGCTTGACTACTCTTCCATTCCGCATGCCTACTCGTCCATCCGCCAAGCGAAGCAGTGCATAGCGGCCTGCATAATCCCCCACATTAAGAAGCAGTGTCGGTGAACCGTATTGTAAATTTAGTTTATTTTATTTTGTTTTCCACAAACAACTTCGACCTTTCCGCAATCCATCCGATCTAAAGGACTTCAATCTCAAGTCCTTCCTCAAAAGTAAAGTCTACCTTACTGTGTTACTTCGAGATCGATACTCGAAGATTCACTCTTCGTTTTATATTACTTGAATGATCAGTACACTGTCGGGTCGTGCCGCAGTCTTACTACCACCTATAGAGGTGTGTGATGAGTTCCATATATATACACTTTTATGGACTCACCCGGGCTAGTTTTCACTCTTGTGCACGTCCTATTCGTGCTATTATTCCTTGTATTTCTCTTATAATCACTTCCGCGCTATGTGCACTATTTAGGCCCGTTTTAGTTTGCTTTTTTTGTTTCTTGTTGTTGGGGGGTACGAACATGGTGCTCCCTATCTTTTATTTTGTTTTTGTATTAAGATGGAAGGGTATTCCCAGCTGTGTTAATTATGCAGGTGGATGGATCATCCTATTTTACACATTTTCATGTCTGCATATATCGCACGGTCATGCATTTTCCTTGACGCACGGACGGCTGCGGTCGTGCGCCCTCATCTGGGGTAGAAAACAATGTTCAGTCGTTGATCGTGCGTTTTTACACACGGGCAGTTGCCCGTGCACGAAGAAAATGCACAATAGTCTGTTATGCCTAGTTTTCGGCCATCTGGAATTGGTTGTGCATTGTTATGCACGGGCGGCTTCAACCGTGTGTGAGTAAAATGCACGGGCGCTGTTGCTTCTTCCTCAAGGCACTACTTCTTCGTTAATATTGCACGTCTACGCACGGTCTTGCGTTCGATCGTGTCTGACTTAATTTCTGCTACTTTTGTTTATAAGCCAGGAAATCTGACGGCTTGGAGATGCGTACAACGGACTTCCATTTCGCGATTTTAAGCTCCGCCCAGCGCTGTTTTCGCCCCTCCTCCATCTCCACTCATCTTCTTCATCCGGGGACCATTCTCCGGTGAAACCCTAGCGGATTCCAAGAGTGTAGAAGCATTCCCTGCCTTCAACAACACCATTGCCGAGTTGTACAACCTCAGTTTGGAAGAATAAGAAGAAAACCTGATGAATAAAGACGACAGAGCAAGATCGGAGATAGATACAGTCTCTAGGTCCTGAAAGCGTATATCGACCGAGCTCGGAAGTGGTTTGACAACCCACTTTTCCGGACGAGATCGACGACTAGTCTTCTCTATTGGTTTATTCTCCCCTTTTGCCTTTTGTGGATGTATTAGTTTGTATTGAACATGATTACTCTCATTTGTCTATGAATGAAAGTGCTTCTTGTTTTTCTTAACCTTAGATATTGTGTTGTGTTGCGCTTCATCACCACTCACCAGCATCCACTCCATTCACTCACTTGAGAATCACGTTAGCAAAGGCTAACGCTGATTAGCGAAGAGGTGATTGTGACCCTCACATTCCACACTTGCTTTCCGTCCCTAGCCTAATGAAGCCCGGCATAGTGAACGACGCACTCATCTCACCAAGCGAAGCGGTGACTTCGACCCGCATCTTTATTTTCTTGTTTGTTAGTTTAGACCAACCAACCAAAGCCCACTTGTTTTACTTATTTCGCTCGTGTAACAATTGATTCACGACACGAATCACTTCATCACAACCTGCATTCCTCAAGAGATCGACATTCGAGGAAGCTATTCCCATTATTACTTGATAGCGACCAGTGCACTTGCCAAACCGCATCATGTTTTTGGCGTCGTTGCCGGGGAGTGAAGGCGTGAAATGTTTTGTGTTTTGAACCCTTGTTATAGGAGCGAGTGTTTTTTATTTTTGTTCCTTTTCTTTGTCTTTTGTTTGTGAATACAGGGGAAAGCCGCAAGAGATCTAGCACCCTTTGATACAGAAATTGAACGGACTGCTCGCGCACCAAGGCATGCTGCAGCCGCACGAGCGCAAATGGGAGATAATCTGAACTAGGGAGAGGGCCACGGAGGCGGCCAGAGAGTGACCCATGAGGGGAAGAATATTATGGTGAATGAGCAGGAGGCAGCTCGACCAAGGCAACAAACAATGAGGGATTACACCACCCCAACTGCTGGGAGTGTGTATCCGGGATTCGGGCCAGATATCATGAACAACCAGTTCGAAATCAAGTCGACTATTCTGAATATTATCAGCAACAACACACAGTTCTTGGGGATGCCTAGTGAAGACCCACATCTTCACCTGGCAGAGTTTGCTGAAATTTGTTGAACATTCCGCTACGTGGGAATCCCGGATGAAACAGTCAAACTTAGACTATTTCAATTCTCTCTGCGTGATAAAGACAAGGTCTGGCTCCATACAATCCCTCCAGGTACAGCCGCAACATGGGACACCCTCATGTTCAAGTTCCTCGCCAAGTTCCATCTGGTGGACAAGATTGTGAGCCTTCGGCGGGATATTGCTACTTTCCGTCAGGTGGATCAGGAAACTCTCGATGAGGCTTGGGAGTGCTTTAATGAACTTCTTCACAAGTGCCCAAGCCATGGGCACCAACTGTAGGAGCTAGTGGAGAACTTCTACTTTGCGATAGAGCCCCACTATCGGGAAATGGTTGATGTCGATGTTGGAGGCACCTTATTGAACCACACCCCGGAGGAAGCCTTGAGAATATTGCAAGACATTGCTTCCCACAACACTTTCTGGATAGCTGGGAGGAACGCACCCACGGGCGCTCGGGGTCTTTTCATGGTGGACTCTATACCTTCTGTTGTTGCGCCATCTACGACTATCGCTTGCGAAGGATGCAGAGGTGGTGGTCACCATGCTTACGAGTGCCCAGGAGGTGGGCTGTCAAATGAATTTGCCCGGTATAACTTAAATGACTCTGTTAATTATGTTAAGAATCAAACTAGGGGGCACCCTATGGAAATACTTATAATCCAGGAGTGAGAAATCATCACAATTTCTCATGGAACCAAAATGCGGCTGGCCAACGATGGAAACCAGGGCAGCATCAAAATGATGCTTATGCCTCCGGAAGTCATCCGAGGACACCTCTACCGGGTTACAATCAAGGTGCCCCGGCCCCCAAGCAAAGCAATTTAGATGAAATGATGGAAAGGTTTATGGAGGTTGCCCGCTCCAACATGGCAAGCAAAACTGCTTCCATGCAGAACTTGAAAACGCAATTGGGCCAATAGGCTCAAGTGCTTACCGAGCGTTCGCAAGGGACTCTCCCCAGCAATACGGAAAATAATCCCATAGATCAGGGGAAGAGTCTTGCCGAAGCGGTAGTGAGCAGCTCGAATGAGTTGGTAGTCACCTGCTCCATCAATAACATTGAGACGACTGCTTTATGCGACTCCGGATCATCCTGCAACGTTCTTGCAGTCCTATCTTTCGAGAAGTCTTTTGTGCTCGCTAACGGGACGGTTATTCAGGTTTAGGGAGAAGTAAAAAATGTCAAGTTATAATCGAGGGGAAAGTGGTGGTAGCTGACTTCCAAGTGTTGGGACCCCACGAAAATCGATCCATTCCTATCTTGGGAGTACCATTCTTGAAGGAGAGTGGTGCTACACTGAATTTGTCTACTGGTTATGTTATTTTACCCAGTAAAGTGATACCTCCTAGCTGCCCCGAGGTTATGACCGAAACATCAAATTGCTCTCCCACTTTTATTATTGATGAGTTATTCAGTGATGCAGAATACAAGAAAGAAGAAGAACCATTTGGGGAGGAAAAGAAAGAGGATTGGCTGACTGGAGAAGAGGAAGAGGTTGATGTCCGAAAAGAGAACGGCTCCAAGAGGGAGAAGAACTTCACTTCTGCATTTGTTGAGCAGGACTCAACCCGGGATAGTGTCCCATTCTTATTTTGCGATAATTTATGTAATAACTCTATTAAATGCTCTGTTTCTTGGGCCGATCTAGTCTCCACTGTGGTGACGGAAATGAAGCCACTCCCCACAAAGGTGAGAAATTTGGAAAACTATGAATGTTGGCTCTCTCCAACAGTTGAGAAGCTAAAACAGGAGAGGCTCTTACATGGTGCACGCTCTCCTGCTCTCCGTGGCGAGAAGGCGAAGGCTAGGGGGAAATTGGGTAACACCAATTATTCCCTAAAGCTTTCACCTCCGGTCTGCAAGCCACTGTATAAGTGCACTACAAGAGTGCGTATAGCTGAGCTTTATTTTTTTTCCTTGAACTGTGAATTTGTGTTGGTGAACTTGTTTTTAATTTCTTGAACTCTATAAACTGCTTTAATACAGGTATCTGGTCCACCTTAAGGACATTAAACAAAAAGGGCTCTTGGGAGACAAACCAATGGGGGACCCTTCGGTTCCCATTTTTTGCTAATCTGTTCCTGCTCCTATTTTCTTTCTATTTTTGTCTTTTGTTTACTTTATTCGCAGGAGCAGTGTTTTTCGGGCAGAGAACCTGGTGATTTCCAAGAACTAATGCCAATCTTCTGGTATGCTTATATCTGAGCATAGGTACCCTCTTCACTAGCTTTCTCTTATTTTCATTGTCAAAAATTCATGTTATTGTCCAATTCAAGTCTGGGGGGAGAGTGTACCGAGTATTCACTACACATGTACATGTTTTAGCATACCAGAAGTATATTTTTATTTGTCATATTATAGCATACACCAATTCACCCGCACAAGCGTGCACTCAGTTGTTTGTGTGCTTCCGTACACGCTATCTTGGTTTGGAATTTGAAATAGGTTGTTGGCTTAGGAATTGCAAATCAGAGTGCGGTGTTGACTCTTGTAGTGCTCTAGTCGCATCCGCATGCTCCCATAGAAATTTGAGTAAAATTAGATTATCTCTATGCTTTTAATTTACAATTATGTTTTTGCGTAGCTTTTGATTTAATTTACTCATTTGGTGAATGTGACTAAAATTTGCAGTAGCACGTTGTTGTGTGTAAGCGAGTGCTAGTTGTACGTTGCTTGAGTCAGAAAGAAGATTTATCTTTCTCGTGGGCTAAGAACTTGCCCCAAGAGACTCTTGAAGCATGGGTGAGAGCGACTCAATAAGTTGAGCATGACGTAGGCCATCTATTTGGCTAGTTTGAGCTTTGATTTCCATGACCTATGCGCTTACCTTTGCAAGCCAATTTGTGCCTACCCATCCTTTGTTTCAGCTCTTCCGTCAATCACCAATGCCTGAAGCTTATCCCACTTTCGCAACCAAGTATTTGAGCTAACCAAGAGTATAATTATCAATGGGTGTGATGTGTGTAAATTTTATGATGATGAGAAACTATTATGCTGAGTATATTGGTGAACCAAATGGGGGATTCAAATAAAAAGAAAGTAGAAAGAAAATGAAAAGAAAAATCTGAGGATGGAATAGAAATGAAAAGAATTCCACTTGTGCGTAATTGAGAAAATCAGTTGGAGTAGGCTGTGTGCACACCCAGTTTTCAAGCTAAGTCTGGGTGTGTGTCACACTAGCGCTGTTGTGGGCTTATTCCGGGTAAGCATATTGTTATTGCTCATTTGGGTTGCGTAGCCTTCAAGTTTATCTTTGTATATCATTCCGTAACCTAAGCCTCTTACAAAACCGAAAGCCCTACTGATTCACCTTATGAGTTTGCTAGCACCGTGGAGAGAGTGTGACCGGGCAAGCTTATGGCTCACGACATTGATGGATTTCAGCAGAGTTACCCCTGAATTCCGATCTTTGGCAACCCCCTCCTTAGTGGCAGGTTTACTTTCACACTAGTGCACGACTGCAAAATACACCATGATTCACCTTCTGAGTAAACTTAAATTTCTACTTACGCATTTATACAATTGTAAATTAGTTAGTATAGATAGAATTTTCTCTTATTGAATTTCTATTTGAATGAGTATGATACTTCGCATCTTACTCTTTCTTTGCAATTCTCTACGCTAACTACCATTTTCATTTCCCACCAGATTTGTTTGCTCGGGACATGCAAACAGGTAAGTCTGGGGTTGCGATGAGTTCCATTTATATACACTTTTATGGACTCATCCGGGCTAGTTTTCACTCTTATGCACGTCCTATTCGAGCTATTATTGCTTGTATTTCTCTTATAATCACTTCCGCGCTATGTGCACTATTTAGGCCCATTTTGGTTTGCTTTTGTGGTTCTTGTTGTTGGGGGTAAGCACATGGTGCTCACTAATATTTTATTTTGTTTTTGTATTGAGATGGAAGGGTATTCCCAGCTGTGTTGATTATGCAGGTGGATGGATAATCTTATTTTACCCATTTTTCATGTCTACATATATTGCACGGTCGTGCATTTTCCTTGACGCACAGACGTATGCGGTCGTGCTCCCTCATCTGGGGTAGAAAACGATTTTCTGTCATTGATCGTGCATTTTAACGCACGGGCAGTTTCCCGTGTGCGAAGAAAACACACGATCGTCTGTTAAGCTTAGTTTTTCGGCCATCTAGAATTGGTAATGCATTTTTACGCACGGGCAGCTTCAACCGTGCTTGAGTAAATTGCATGGGTGCTGCTGCTTCTTACTCAAGGCACTGCTTTTTCGTTAATATTGCACGGTCTACGCACGGTCGTGCATTCCACCGTGCGTGACTTAATTTCTGCTATTTTTGTTTATAAGCCAGGAAATCTTCCGGCTTGGAGATATGGAGAACAGACTTCCATTCCGCGATTTTAAGCTCCTCCCAGCGCCGCTTTCGCTCCTCCTCCATCTCCACTCATCTCCTTCATCCGGGAACCATTGTCCGGTGAAACCCTAGCGGATTCTATGAGTGTGGAGGCATTCCCAGCCTTCAACAACACTATTACCGAGTTATGCAACCTCAGTTTGGAAAAAGAAGAAGAAAACCTGATGAACGAAGATGACAGAGCAAGATCAGAGATAATGACAGTCTCTTGGTACCGGAAGCTTACATCGACCGAGCCCGGAAGTGGTTTGACAACCCACTATTCTGGCTGAGATCGACGGCTAGTCTTCTCTATTGGTTTATTCCCCCCCCCCCCCTTTTGCCTTTTGTGGATGTATTAGTTTGTAATGAACATGATTACTCTCATTTGTCTATGAATGAAAGTGCTTCTTGTTTTTCTTAACCTTGGATATTGTGTTGTGTTGCGCTTCATCACCACTCACCCGCATCCACTCCATTCACTCACTGGAGACTCACGTTATCAAATGCTAATGGTGATTAGCGAAGAGGTGATTGCGACCCTCACATTCCACACTTGCTTTCTGTCCACTCACCTAACGAAGCCGGGCATAGCGGTCGACACACTCATCTCGCCAAGCGAAGTGGTGACTTCGACCCGCATCTTTATTTTCTTGTTTGTTAGTTCAGACCAACCAACCAAAGCCCCCTTGTTTTAAATATTTCGCTCGTGTAACAATCGTTTCACGACACGAATCACTTCATCATAACCTGCATTCCTCAAGAGATCGACATTCGGGGAAGCTATTCCCATTATTACTTGACAGCGACCGGTGCACTTGCCAAACCGCATCAGTGTGCTAGATTTGCACATAAGGTTTTTGGCGCCATTGCCGGGGTACACAGTCGTGTGAGTTGCTTGAGAGAGAGAGCGACAAGAGATAAAGTTCTTTTCCATTTGTATATCGAATTTGTTTGAATTTAGTGTTTATAAATTCTCTTATTATTTGTTTTTAAGTATTTCAAAAACCAGGTTTCCTCTGTATTAAATTTTCTTTCCTACATACTGATTTCATTTTCTACTTATATTAATTGTGAATCCATCTTTGCTCCAATATGTATGCTTATCAACAATGTAGATGGTGTAGATCGTTTAATCATTCTAGTGATGATTACCATTTAGGAAGCCATTACTATAATCTATATAGTTCATCGTACGGAGAATCTTGATCATCATACAAAGAACCTACGTTTTATAATTATGTGTCCCCATTGCGAGCATCGCCTTCACCAGGTGGTTTGGATTTTCCATAGTCAAAGCCTACCGGGAAGCGATGCTTGTTTTGTCGGAGTTTTGATCACACGTTGAAGGACTGTGAGAAATGGAAATTGAAATTGGAAGAGGAAGATGAGTCAGAACTCATCACCATTCCACCATTTCCTTAACACAATGCTCCTTCAATAGTTGAGGACATATACGTCATGCCCCCGTGTCCATATGGGAGCAGAGCGGATGTGTCTCTAGCCGCGCCATTGATCACTACTATGACATTTTGGAGTTTTCTTCCTCTATTGAGTCGTCATTTCCTATGGATTCTATATCTGAGGATATTTCTTCACTCCTATCGGACTCTATCTTGAGCCCTATTTCTACTCAGATATTTTCTTGTATAAGTATGCATGTATCTTATGCTCTTATTGCCAAGTTTTTAGATGTGCAGGATGAGCCTATAGAGCTCAAAGCTATGCCGAGTTGCACTGAGGAGGATATTTTCCTTAGTGATGAGGTTTTTACCTCATCACGAGAGGAGAAGGTCCAACTCATCATCGAATTTCCTAGCTCCTCAAATTCTTCCAGCAGTGATTTTATTGAGATCGGCGATAATCCTTCTGTGAAACCTGATGGGAGTGAAGTCGGGACCACTCCTCCATTAGTTGAATCTTGTAGTTCTTTGTCCAGTTTATTTCTTGATCACAATTTTTATACTGCTAATATTGATACGTTCATCCTTCCTGCTTCCCCACCTGCTTTAATTTCTGATATTTTGTATATCCCCCTGTAGGTGCATGAATTTTTGGACCCATTTTTCGGTGATTTTGAGTGGCACTCTTGGAAGGGAAAGCATATGGCAATGATGAAATCAATCGCCTATTCCACCTCATCATCATTGCCTACGTTTTCCTTGAAAGACTGGCTGCAGGGTGGTAAACATTATTTCATCAATGACCGTCGATTGGAGGAGATGAAGAGGATGAAGAAAGATAAAATTTGGAGATGGAAAGCTTCCGATCTTCTAGACTGTTGTTGTTGGGTCTTTGGACTCATCTCTTTCATTTCTAGTTACTACTTTAAATCAACTTACAGTTGATCATTTTGGTGTGCATGTAATAATTAGGATTTATTAACTTTCACTTTATGCTTAGACAATCGTATAAAACTGAATAATACAGGTATTTAGTCCAGCTTAAGGACGATAAACAAAAGCGCTTTTGGGAGACAACCTAGATTTTGTTGTTTTAATTTCTCTAATCCGCAAATCATTTAGTATTTATATTTTCTTTGCTTGGAGCTGTCTTTCCTGCAGGCGCTTGCTTTATTTTGGGATGGTGGAGCCTGCTCTTTTTCATGATTTTTATGCATCTTCCGGTATGCTCATTTCTGAGCATGGGGTACATTCTAAACTTGTCCTCCTGTATATTTAATTTTTCATGTTTAAAATGCTCATTTTGGTCTCATATAAGTCTGGGGGAGAGCATTATGACTGAGTACCTGCACTGCGCACGCACCACTTCTTGTGCATACTGGAAGAAAATTTCATTTTAAGTTTTTCAAAAATTAATAATTTTCAGCATTATCCATGCACACTACTACACCCACTTGAGTGCGTACTCACTTGTTTTGAGCATCTGGGGTCAAACCCAATTTTTCATGATCAATTGGAAAGTTATGCTGGCATCAGATTGAGTCATGATGTAACATGTTGACTCCTGTAGTGCTCCTAGTCAAGTGCTCGTGTCACGTGTAAGAATTTGTGTAGAATTAACTTTTTCACATGCTTTTAGTTTTAATTTTCTGATCGCGTCGACATTGCTTATTCTACTCGTAACTTGTGAAAAGGGTAAAATCTGACGGTAGCGCTGGATAGTTTGTAAAAGATTGATATAGATGTATTGTTGGAGTCGGGAGGAAGGATATTCTTTCTCTATGGCTAAGAACTTGCCCCTAGCGACTCTCGAAGCATGGGTATAGGTTATTTCATTTGTGCAAGTGTAATATAGGACATTCTTTGGCCCGGTTGAGCCTTTGCACTAATCCTAAACGCTCTATCCTCTCTTAGACCCTTTGTGCCTATCCCTTCCTTTTGATTCAGCTCCACCGTCATTTCACCAAAGCCAAATAGTCTATCCTAATTTCACACCAAAACATTGAGCTTGAGGTTGTATACATTACTAGTTTTGGCGTGTTGATGTGGTGTTCAATTTGTGAATGCGTGGAAGAGCTCTATTGAAAAATCTTTCTAAGAAAAATTGATGTTAAAAATGTGAGAAAAAGGAGAAAAATTTTGGGAAAGAAAAAGAATGAAGTATAAAAAAATCTAAAGTGAAAAATTGAGAAAAGAATGTAAAATAAATTGTATTTCGGAGTAGGCAGTGCGCACAACCCATAGTTTCTTGTTCAAGTATTGGGGAGTGGTGTACATGTTTTTCATTTGTGAGTGGATGATATTTATATTGCGAGATCATTTGGGATTGGTGTGCTTATCCCCCGTGTTTATCATTGTTTACCCCACCTAAACCCAAGCCTAAATCTTAACCGAAAGTCCTACTGATTAGCACGTTGAACGTAACTAGTGTCGTGGAGAGACTGTGAACGGGCAAGCTTATGGCGATCGACATTGATGGATTTCTTTGGAGGCTGTCCCAATCCCCGATCTCTGGCAATATTCCTCTTAGTGATTGAACTGCTTGCTCCCTGTGCATGACGTGAGAATTTATCGAGATTCTAGTTACGAGTAGGCATAATATGTAGAAACGCAGTTAGAAAATTATAAATTAATACGTATGCGTAAAAGTTTCTTCTACTAAAATTCATACATGTGTGTGCATGCAACTTCACATTGTACTTCGCGTATTCAATTTCTTAGCCAGTACATGATTTTTCTAGTATTTTTGGAAAATTTGTTTGCTCGGGACGAGTAAACGAGTAAGTTTGGGGGTGTGATGAATATGATTTATATAGTGGTTTTCAGAATCATCTAGGATAGTTTTCACTCACATGCACTTCACTTTTAGTTCATTATTGCTTATATTTCATTGATACACCGGATTACACGAAGTGCACATTTTGTCCCATTATGGTTTACAATTGCGCACTACTCTGCTGGGTGTAAGCACATGGTGCTCCCCATGTCTTTATTTTGTTGTTATTATATATTTTTGTGTGATGGTGGTATGTGCCCCAACTTGTTGGTTTACATTGCTGGTGGGCAGATCTTCTTTCTATTGGAATTCTAACCTGGAGAAATCGCACGGTCGTGCGTTTCCTTGACGCACGATTTCTGCGACCGTGCGATTCCTGCAGCGCCTAAAATCGGTGATCTGCCCCGTCTCGTGCATTTTGTTCGCGCACAGTCAGTTTTGATCATGCGTGAGCAAAATCGCACGAGTTTCCCTCTTTTGTCTAAAAAATTATGTTATTTTGCAAGTTCCCAGATCGCACGGTCGTGCATTTATCCTTCATGCACGATCTGGTTGATCGTGCATTTTCATTTTGCTCAAAATCATGAAAATCTGTCGCATTTTTGCCAGTGCTTTTTCTTCATGCACGAGCATTTTCCCGTGCGTGAGTAAAACGCACAAGCATATTGCTGTTTTCTAAAATATTATGTTTCTGCTCCGCTCGTGTGATTCCTTCGCGCACGGTTGACTCCGAACGTGCGTTAGGTCGTGCATGGAGGATTTTCTGACATATTTTCTGTTTAAAGACCAATTTTTAGGTCATCCGATGCCCGATTCTATTCCACCATATTCGTCGCAAGAGGAGCTCCAGCTCCATTTTTCTTCCACCTTCCAAGAGGGCTTTACCCTAGGCCGCCTCCATCATCCAAGAGCTTCCAAGGAGGTGATTCTAGTCGTACACTCATCATCAAGCGAGGTAAGCTTTGCGAAGACGGGTCTATTGGGATGAAGTCACAACCCTCCTCTACCCCAGACGTAGTTGTGGAATGCGAAAGGATGCAGATTGACAACCCGGTGATTCCTACCATGAATCCTAACGAGGCTTCGGATGTGGTCGATTCTCTTGCACTATTTCCTTTTGTTTTGATGAATGTAACTAGATCTCCATGATATTGATGAGGTGCACTATTAATCTAGATTTGTAATGTTTATTTCATTTTAATTAAATAATCTTGTTTATATGTGTATTTGAGGGGCGCCACGAAATCCAGTCCAGCCTCCACTTCATTCCACTAGCCTACTCGGCCATTCCGCAAGCCTACTCTTCCATTCCGCTTGACTACTCTTCCACTACATGAGCCTACTCTTCCATTTCGCAAGCCTTCTCTTCCATTCCGCTTGACTACTCTTCCATTCCGCGTGCCTACTAGTCCATCCGATAGCAAAGCAGTGCATAACGGCCTGCATAATCACCCACATTGCGAAGCGGTGTCGGCGACCCGCATTATTAATTTAGTTTTTTTTTTTTTTCCTCAAACCACTTCGACCCTTCCGCAATCCATCTGATCTAAAGGACTTCAATCTCAAGTCCTTCCTCATAAGTAAGCTCCACCTTACTGTGTTCCTTCGAGATCGATACTCGGAGATTCACTCCTCGTTTTACATTACTTGAACGATTGGTACACTGACATGTCGTGTCGCAGTCCTTCGTCACAGCATGCTGCACACAAGATCTTAGAACAAGGCACCCCACTTATATAAAAACTACCTAAATAATCACACAAACATGATTATCATCTAGAGCAAAGTTAGGGTTTTTATACATCATGACAACATTTCAAAACACATTATCAATACTACAATAAGGAGAAGGGGGAAGAAATACAACCGAGCATACGAAGGCTTAGCGGGATTCGCGGCCGGACTCAAGGGTTGTCAGCCCTTGTCTGAGCTCGGTCCACGGTTGATGTCCGCGGTACGGAGAGGAGTTGTCAACTCCTTCTATTGAACCTGTCTTCTTCGCTGGTCTTTGCTGGAAGTAATCTTGCTGGAAACTTCCCAAAATGCAGCACGAAATGACCGAAAATAGAGCTTGAGAGCTGACAATAGAGGCAGTGTATGGAGACGAAGCTATAGTGAGAGTTTTACAAAGAGATGGTGGTTGGAGATTCTCTCCCAAGGTGGAACTAGTTGAGGGCGAAGAGGGAGCATTCCCGCTCCCCCAGATGGCTCGCCAATGAAAAGGCCGAAAAAAACCCGCCCCTTAGGTCGGACGATCCTGCGCGCTTAAATAGAGGCATTAAGTTTAAGTAACGCATGATCAAAATGCACGACCGTGCATTTTGGGCCGTGTGATTTATAGAGATAAACATATCCTGGAGCAACAGGAAGGTCATGCATTTTGTTCACGCACGAGCGGAATGCTCGTGCACGGCCAAAAATGCACGTGGTAGGATAGGCCACAGATTTTACCTGCTTCCAAGTAGGTCGTGAAATTTCCTTCATGCACGATTGGATTCAATCGTGCGTTAAGGAAAATGCATAATGAACATCATCACAAGCAACTCTGAGTAAATCGCATGATCGCCTCGATCGTGCGTCAACAATAATCGCACGGTCATGCAATTTACCCAGACTGCAATGCTCAGCTCAAGGGCACAATCCACCTGCACACATACAAAACCAAAGCTCCAACCACATAGGAAATAAGACTAATATCCACAAAACAAGCATAAACAGACATGGGGGCCCCAAAGGCATACCCCCAGCACAGAATGCGCAATTGCACACCCCAATAGGCGAAAAGAGTGCTCTATGCATAAAATGATAACTAAAGTAAATATTATCATTTTAAAGCTAAAAGGGTAGTGCACTAGTGAGAAAACAAGCCTAGATGAGTTCGAAAAATCCTATATAATTGGGAATCATCACACCCCCAGACTTAACCAATTGCGCATCCCGAGCAAACCATTTTATGCAGATGGGGAAAATAGCTCGCTACCACAGAAATTATGACACGTAATACCATGCGAAGTCGCACACTCACGGCACATAAATACTGTAGAATAGATTTCTAATTATACAAGATATTTAAAATAATTCTACTATAGTAAATGTCTATTACCTTTACTCAAAATGTGAATCACGGTGAATCATTCGGTCATGCATAGGAAGAAAATAGACTAATTACCAAGATGCGTATTGCCAAGGGTCAGGGTTTGGAACAGCCTCCACTGAAATCCATCAGTGTCGGTGACCATAAGTTCACCCATTGGAACTCTCTTCATGACACTAGATCGGTTCCTGCACGAGTCAGTATGACTTTAGGTAAGATACGGGGCTTGGGCTACGATATGGTATAAAATGATAAACGAGGAGGCTAGCACCTAAACCAAATGAGCATATACAGAAAGCTACCCACACACTACAAGACTTTGCGAGTGCACCACACCCCCTGACTTGGAATTCACAACATGATGTGTTCACCCTTACTTTCAACACAAATATTTTTAGAATTTTTCAATTTAACTTTTTCGAACAAATATTTTCTTTTTCATTCCTTCTTATTTCTTTCTTTTTTTCATTTCTAGCAATTTTCCAATAAATACATCCACAATCTCCAAAAATAAAATTCACCACATCAACACCCCAATAATGAAAACACAACAAGACTAAAGCTCAGATTTGGGTGCGCAACTAGGATTGACTTTTAAGATTTGGTGAGATAAAGGTGGAGCAGAATCAAGAGGAAGGGCAAGCACAAAGGGGATAGCGAGGGTAAGGCAATTGGCAAGGTATACGAGCTAAACCGGGCCAATATGATGGCATACATCACGCTCGAGCATTAGAATCAACCTATTACAATGCTTCAAGAGTCGCTTGGGGAATGTTCTTAGCCACCAAAAAAGGCCATCCTTCCTCCCGATTCGAGCAATACGAATCTAGCAATCGTCTACACTCATCCTTATGCTACCGTTTGATTCACAACAAATTCACGAAATTGAGTAGAATAAACAACATTTACACTAATAGAGAAATACAAAACTAAAAGTATAAAGAGAACTCTATTCTACACGGATTTCTATGTAAACCATGAGCACTGGACAAGGAGCACTACATGAGTCAACATTTTATTGCACCTCACAATCCTAAGCCAACACAGAGAATTTCCCAATCACACAAAAGAAACGAGTTGAACTCGTAACGCGCCTACGGCTAAGTGCGCGCTCGAGTGGGCGATGTGGTGTGCGGTGAAGATGTACAATACTAAATATACTTCTAGCATGCATTGACATTGAGTGCGTGCAGTGGGTAACAAATACAACAGCTCTCCCCCCAGACTTAATCTAAACATTCCAATACAAGATATAAAATAAAGGCTAAAATAACAACTAGGGGAAGAGAAGTTACCCAATGCTCAGAAGTGAGCATACCAAAAGATTGGCATGTAAACCAAAACAAAGCTGCAGCATCTCCCAAATAAGATAATTGTTGCGCACCTGCGGGAAAGAGAGACTCCAAGCAAAACATATATAAAACTCAACTAATAGCATAATAGCACAATAAAAAAAAAGAATTGGGTTGTCTCCCAGCAGCGCTTTTGTTTACCGTCCTTAAGCTGGACACAATACCCGTATTAAGTAGTAGTAACAAGTGTTCTTAACCAAAACAAGACATCACGGAAAGAAAAACATCACATAAACTAAACTGAACAGAACAAACTATGAGTAATTTATTTACTCGTCTTTTAGTTTAGGTTTATTATGCTTTTAATATAAAATTATGTTATTTATAGGAATTTTATCATATAAATCCTTCCATTGTTTATTTCATAAGCTAACTTAAGTTTATTTTGTGTTTTCAGGTTTTCTGGGCTGTTTCGAGCAAAAAGTAAAATTGCACGCCCTAGGTGACGGGCATGACCCATGGGCGTGTAACCTACGAAGTGTTCCATACCTGTTTCTGCCACTCCGGGGACGTTCCGTGAAGAATTCGCCAAGTACACGCCCCAGGTCATGGGCGTGACCAAGGGCGTGACCCAATGTCACGGCCGCGATCCGCCACAATCATCCAGAGCTATATGCCTCGTCAATTAAAATTACACGCCCCCGGTCACGGTCGTGACATCAGGTCACGGGCGTGACATTTGAGGCGTGACATCCAGTACACGGGCGTGACTCTTCCCGCGCCAATTTCCCGCCGAAGCTTCCTTCCAGCAGCGAGTTTAAAAGATTACACGCCCCAAGTCACAGGCGTGACCTAGGGCGTGACACGTCCATAACGCCTGTATTGAAGCCAGACGACACCTTCTCCGCCAGCACCGATAACGCCCCCTACACGCCCCCTGGTCACGGGCGTGACCAAGGGCGTGTAACACCAAATTTTCAGCTATAAAAAGGCAACTCCTCCAGATGATCAGGGCACTTGTTTTTGGAGTCGAAGCCTCCATTTTCGTCATTATTTCTACTGTTTTGGGTAATCTAGTTTTACTTTTTCTTGCACTTGTAATTTACCTTTCAATAGTTGTAATTCCTCTTTTGAAATAATAAAATTTAGTGTTGTTTTATTCATCCATTTCTCTAAAGTTTGTCCACCCTCTCTTCAATAATTATAATTTTCAAGTTAAGTTACTTTTCTTTTTGCAACCAAATCAAAGTTTTATTTGATAGAACAATAGAGATCTTCTTGAGTAAGAGTAATCAACACGCCCAGATTTTTATACGACCTTAACCTATACTACATTCGATACGGTACACTTGCCGTTATCGTTTGCGGATATAGTTTCGCTCATCAAGTTTTTGGCGCCGTTGTCGGGGATCTGAGTTGATATTTCGAAAGAGAATATCTATTGGCTTTATCGCTTCCTTTCTTCTCTTATTATTTTTTTTTATCATTCAAGGTGTAACTAAATTCCTGGAAAGGATGCTTTGGGCTTTAATTCCCATCATAGCCTCTAGTACCTTGCAAACCCTTCACCGGGTAGATCATGGGAAGTCCAGGACTAATTTTAAATCACCTAATAAAAAAAATATATATAAAAAAAAAATTATTATATATAAAAATTATATTTATCTAAATTTTTTCTTTGTTTTTTTCTCTCACCTCTTTCTCTCTTCTTGGTTTATGACCCGACACAACTCTGCAGCTACTTTTGAATTTGGATTTGATCCAGAAATTGAGCGCATATTGCGGCGGCGTCTCCGATTTTGTGATCTGCCTATAATTCGCGAAGAGTCGGTCGGAGAAACTAACGAGGAAATAATGGGTGATCCCATCCATAATGAGGCCCCGCTACGGACCATGTCCTATTATGCGAGACCAAATTGGGAGGGTACATAATCTAGTATTATTCGCCCAGCCGTGGCAAATAATAATTTTGAAATTAAAACGAGCATCATTCAGATGGTACAACAAACCGTCGTTTTCGATGGTTTACCAGATGAAGATCCTAATTTATATTTACTTAATTTTTTGGAAATTTGCGATACATTTAAGATAAATGGTGTCACCGATGATGCCATCCGTTTACGCTTATTTCCTTTTTCTTTGCTGACCAAGGCCAAGCAGTGGTTGGGATCTCTTCCTAGAGGTTCCATCACTACATGAGCCGAAATGATGGAGAAATTTTTAACGAAATATTTTCCTCTGGCAAAGTCCGCCAAATTACGTACGAACATTCTCTCTTTTACGCAAGTAGACTCGGAGTCTCTCTACGACACATGGGAGCGCTTCAAGGAATTATTGCGGAGATGTCCTCATCATGCCCTTCCTTTGTGGCAACAAATTCAAACTTTCTACAATGGTTTAAATCTCCAAACGAGGCAGATGATTGATGCGGCCGCAGGGGGAACTCTTAATAATAAAACCCCCGAAGCTGCTCAAGAGCTTTTTGAGGAGATGGCCATGAATGCCTATCAGTGGAATGCGCCACGGTCGCGCCCTAATAAGCCGACCGGACTTTTTGAAGTCGAGGCCACCCCTAACTTAGCACAATAAGTAGAAATGCTCACAAAACATTATGTGGTGGTGATGACTGCTTCCTCTACCACAAATTGGGCTAATAATAACAACTTTAATAATTTTATTCCTGAGCAAGTTGATTATATGGGGAACTCTTATCGCCCTCCTTATAACCCGAATAATAATCTTCCGTTTAACAATAGTTATAATCCGAGTTTAAAGAACCACCCAAATTTTTCATGGAGCAACCCCAATAATGCTCAACGCCCCCCACAAGTAAATACCCCCGGATTTGCTCCACGACCAACACCTCACAAGCCCTCTCCGCTTGAAGAGGTCTTCACCAAGTACATTGCCTCCAATGAGTCCAATATCCAGAATCTCACCGGGTCGGTCAAAAATTTAGAAAATCAAATTGGACAGCTCGCAAAAATGTTCTCCGAACGCCAGCAAGGAGCACTTCCGGGCAACACTGAGCCCAATCCGCGGGAGAGCGCTAACGCAATCACACTCCGTAACGGAAAGGAGGTAACTTCTTCAAAATTGGTCGAGCCCAAGGTAAATGTTTCATCTTCTCCCCCGCAAGTTATTTCTTCACCTGCTTTACCGTCTACTGCTTTAGCTCCGCGCATATTTAAAAATCCCTCTATTCCTTATCCTTTGAAATTAAAAGATGAGCGCAATGAGGAGCAATATAAAAAATTTATTGAAATTTTAAAACAAATCCAAAAAAATGTACCATTCTGCGAAGCAATTGCTCAAATGCCAAAGTACGCTAAATTTTTAAAAGAATTACTTTCAAATAAAAAGAAACATGAAAATTTTTTGCGTGTTTCTTTAAACGCAGAGTGTTCGGCGGCTTTATTAAAAAAATTACCACAAAAATTGAACGACCCTGGACGGTTCTCCATCCCGTGTATGTTTGGTAATTTATCAAGCAAGCACGCCTTGGCCGATCTAGGGGCTAGTATAAATTTAATGCCTTTTGTGTTATTTCAAAAACTTGGTTTGGGCAAACCAAGCCCAACTAATATAAGCATCCAACTAGCGGATCGGTCAGTTAAATACCCAATAGGGGTCATTGAAGATGTGCTATTAAAGGTTGACAAGTTTATCTTCCCGGTAGACTTTGTCATCCTCGATATTGAAGAAGACGCCGAAGTACCCCTAATACTTGGCCGACCTTTCCTAGCCACCGCTCGAGCTATAATAGATGTAAGTAACGGAAATATTCTCCTGCGAGTTGGAGAAGAGGAAGTTATCTTCAATATTAATCAATCAATGAGAAATGCAATTACTAACGATGATTCTTGTTTTATTTTAGAATCAAATTTTGAAGAAAACTAATCAACTTTTGCAGAAATAAATCCCACTTTTTATGAAAATCCGGAGTTACAAACTTTATTATGTCTTGAAGAAACAACCCGGCATGAAAATTTTGAACAAACAGATTTAAATATTTTTAAAATCAAAACATCTTATGAAGAGCCGCAGAGTCTAGAATTAAAACAACTACCGCATCATCTAAAATACGTATTTTTAGAAGAAAATTCAAAATTATCCGTAATTATTTCTTCCGCGCTTAATGATTCGGAAATTTCCGAATTAATTAAAATTTTAAATAACCACCGTCACGCAATTGCGTGGCAAATTTCTGATATAAAGGGTATAAATCCCTCGTTCTGCACACATAAAATAAATCTTGAAAATAATTCTCGCGGCACTATTCAGCCTCAACGACACTTGAATCTTAATATGAAGGACGTCGTTAAGGCCGAAATTATAAAATTATTAGACGCGGGAATTATATACCCAATTTCTGATAGCACTTGGGTTAGCCCGGTGCAAGTTGTGCCTAAGAAGGGCAGAATCACAGTAGTTGAAAACGAAAATAACGAGTTAATCGCAACCCGTACTGTTACGGGTTGGCGGGTATGCATCGATTATAGGAAATTAAATGATGCTACCCGCAAGGATCATTTTCCGTTTCCCTTTATTGACCAAATTTTAGAATGTTTATCTGGTCACTCGCACTATTGTTTTCTTGATGGTCTTTCGGGATATTTCCAAATCCCAATTGCGCCCGAAGACCAAGAGAAAACCACCTTCACTTGTCCGTTCGGCACCTTCGCATACCAAAGAATGCCGTTTGGGATTTGCAATGCGCCAGCTACATTTCAAAGATGTATTCTGGCAATTTTTAATGAATTAGTTGAGGACGTCATGGAAGTTTTAATGGACGATTTTTCAGTTTATGGCGATTCCTTTAAAAATTGTCTAAAAAATCTTGATCGTGTTCTTCAACGCTGCGAAGACACGAATCTGGCACTCAACTGGGAGAAGTGCCATTTTATGGTCCGTGAGGGATTAGTCCTCGGACATAAGGTTTCTAGTAAAGGGATCGAGGTCGATAGGGCCAAGATCAAAGTTATAGAAAAACTCCCTCCGCCTACTAATATTAAATCTATTAGGAGTTTTTTAGGACATGCAGGTTTCTATAGACGGTTTATTAAAGATTTTTCAAAAATTAAAAAACCGTTAACGCATCTTTTGGAAAAAGAAACCATGTTTATCTTTGATGAAGAATGTTCTAAGATGTTCATAAAAATTAAAAATGAACTTATCAAATCGCCTATTTTAATTTCACCAGATTGGTCTCTTCCGTTCGAAATCATGTGCGATGCAAGCGATTTTGTCGTAGGTGCGGTCTTGGGCCAAAGGGTGAATAAATACTTTCACCCAATTTATTACGCAAGCAAAACGCTTACATCCGCCCAAGCTAATTATACTACGACGGAAAAAGAACTTCTAGCGATCATTTTTGCTTTTGATAATTTTGCTCGTACATAACGCTATCAAAAATTATTGTTTTTACAGATCACTCCGCACTCCGGTACTTGCTAGATAAAGGGGATGCCAAGCCCCGACTATTGAGATGGATCCTACTCTTGCAAGAATTCGATTTGGAGATCCTAGACAAGAATGGAGCGGAGAATCTGGCGGCCGACCACCTCTCAAGGCTGGAGAACCCGGCAGCAGGAGCACTAGTGGAGGCCGAGATAGATGATAAATTCCCTGAAGAGCGCCTCCTCGCCATAGAAAAGGTAACGACTTCTTCCACCCCTTGGTATGCGGATTTGGCCAACTATTTAGTGGCCCGGGTCCTACCAAAAGATTTTTCAAGTCAGCAAAAGAAGAAATTCTTTTCAGATTTGAAAAATTATTTTTGGGAGGACCCCTTTTTATTTCGTGTCTGCGCGGACCAAGTGGTAAGAAGGTGTATTTCGGGCGAGGAAGGCATCCAAATATTGCGGCACTGCCACGAAGGACCAGCCGGCGGACACTACCAAGCAAACCGGACCGCAAGAAAAGCGCTAAAGGCGGGCTTCTATTGACCCACCTTATTCAAAGATGTTCATCATTTTGTGAGTAATTGTGATCGGTGCCAACGGTCAGGTAACATTTCTAACCGAGACGAAATGCCACAAAATATTTTTATAGAATGCGTAATTTTTGATCTTTGGGGAATAGATTTCGTAGGTCCTTTACCCTCTCCTTTAAATAATAAATATATTCTTGTTGTGGTCGATTACATGTCAAGGTGGGCGGAAGCACAAGCATTCCCCACTAACGACGTGAGAGTCATCGTAAATTTTTAAAAAAAATTGTTTTCGCGATTTGGCACACCCCGAGCACTAATTAGTGATCGGGGCACACATTTCTCTAACAACCAACTTGCTAAAATTTTAGCAAAGTATGGAGTTACCCACAAGCTATCTACCGCCTACCACCCACAAGCAAATGGCCAAGTGGAGGTGGTGAATCGCGAATTAAAAAGAATTTTAGAAAAAACTGTTTCCGTTAATAGGAATGACTGATCGCTAAAATTAGACGATGCACTATGGGCCTATCGGACAGCGTACAAAACCGCCATCGGATGTACACCGTACCGATTATTCTATGGAAAAGCGTGCCATTTACCGGTAGAATTAGAACATCGTGCATTCTGGGCGCTAAAATTTTTAAACTTAGATTTGAACTTAGCCTCCGATCAACGAAAATTTCAACTTAATGAATTAGATGAATAGCGTGCAAACGCCTATGAAAATAATAAATTTTACAAGGAGCGCACTAAGTTCTACCATGACAAAAAAATAAAATTTCCAAAATCTTTTTTACCGGGAGACTTAGTCCTTTTATATAATTCTAGACTAAAACATTTTCCGGGCAAATTAAAATCCCGATGGTCCGGCCCTTTTGTTGTAAAAGAGATTTGGCCATATGGGACCGTGCTAATAGAGCACCCGGATCAAGGCCTTTTGAAAGTTAACGGACACCGATTGAAATTATATCATTCCGGCGACACAGCGCCCGGCAAAATTGAAACGCTTAACCTCACAAACTTGTAGAACGCTGATGAGTCCTGATCATATACACATATTTGGACTCATTTAGGCCGGTTTTCTAGTCGTTTCACTGCACTTTAGCCCTGTTTCAGCTCATATTTGTCTTTCTATGCTAGGTGCACTTCTTGGCCTAATTTGGTGTGTTTTATGCTTATTCCCTTTTGATAGCCTTATCGTTTTGTTGAGTGCCACTTTCAGTGGCCTGATTAGCATTTCTGTTGAAACAGGAGTCGTGCAGGTGTTCCTGGTAAAATTTTGTACAGGAACACTGCGCACGATCACTGGTTCGATTGCGCACGACCACTGGTCGTGCGCCGCTGATTGCGTGCACATATCCCTTTTTTTCTGAGTTCTATCTCAGACAGTGCGCACGACCACCATCGATAGTGCGCACGACCACCGGTCGTGCGCACTTAACATCAATTTCATGAGTTCTATTTCAACCAGTGCGCACGACCACCTACGATAGTGCACACGACCACCGGTCGTGCGCCTCTGGTCGTGCGAACATGGTATTTTATAAATTTCTTACTTTGCAGGCTCAACCCAGGCAGGCGCACGATCACAAAATTCCAGCGCGCACGACCACTGGTCGTGCGCCAAAGACCGTGCACAGTATTTATTCCAGCGCCTATATAAAGTCCTGATACGCAGATTAGGGATACAGGGGGGGGGGGGGGTTCCGGGAGCGCGATTTACCGTCCGTACACCGTCGTTTTCCACTTCCAGCCACCTCCACCTCATCTTCTCCGCAAGGGGAAGTCATCTCCAGCCATTCTAAGCAATCCTCCATCGTCCGGGATTATTCTCCGCCCTCCGAAAGCACTCAAGCAAGCCATCTCCAGTTCGGTCCGGTGAAAAGAATAGTCATCCTGAGGCAGAAGACGACGGAAGCACGTGGAGAGGTCATGACAGTCTCTCAACGCCGGAAGCACAGTCCGCCCGAGTCCGGAGGTAGCTTAACAAACTACCATTCCGGCCGTGAACGGCCGCTAGTCTTCGTCCATTGGTTGATTTCTTCCTCCCCCTTTTGTTGTACTTCTTTGAATCATTTAAACTTGAATATCATGATGTTTAGTTTAAATGCAATGGTTGTTTCTTATCCGTTCTTCAGTATTTGCTTGTGATACGTCTCACCTTCACTCACTCACTCACGCACTCATCGTGTTCGATTCGCGTTAGCAAGAGCTAACGTCGATTTGCAAAGAGGTGTTTGCGACCCTCACTCCCCGCACTAGTGATCACTTCATTCGCACGCGCACCGTCCATCCGCCTCACGAAGCTCGGCATCGCGGCCGTTGCATCCATCTCACCTTGTGAAGCGGTGATTTCGACCCGCATTTCTTTTATTGTTGTTAACGGTAGGAAACCAAATCAAAACCCCACTTTCTGTGATTGTTCCCGCTTGTGTAACAATTTTCACACAACGCAATTCGTTCACCCAACCTGCATTCCTCAAGAGACCGACACTCGGGGATCCTATTCCCAACATTTATTACTTGCGCGACCAGTGCACTTGTCGAACATCCCATCAAGTTTTTGGCGCCGTTGCAGGGGAATGCAGACGTGATGAATTCGTTTGCGTGAAGAATCGTTGCACGAGGAACTATTCTATTTTATTATTTCTCTTTGTTTACCTCTGTTGTCTTTGTTTCTTTTTTTTATACGCACACTAATTACCTTCGTTCGTCTCATCGTGCGCTGATCTTTTGGGTTTCAAGTATTCCTAGCATAACCTCCATTCAGGAATACATCTATCAAGGAAGTTTAAGTGATTTAAAGGTTCAAGCACAAAGGAATGATCACGACTTCGGGATTTCCTCCGACATCATTGAGTGTATGACTGGGAATTGCAAGTTCAGTGGGAATAAGCATGAAGATGCGGTACAACACGTGCAGGACTTCTTAGAAATTTATTATACACGTGCGACCACATGGAAGCAGCTCGAAGGGAGATTTTTGCATGAGTTTCAACACCGTACTCGAGTTTTGGACAAGTACAGGGAACTCATAACCTTCGGTCAGGGAAAGGAGGAGACGTTAGTGGATGCCTGGGAGCGTTTTCAATCCCTGCATAGGGGATGCTACCATGAAGACCTATCAGAAGTCTTTTTGATTCAGATTTTTTATTTTGGCGTGCTGGACAAATTCCGTCTGTTATTTGATATGGCAGCCGGAGGGGCCCTGTTTAATAAATCGGGGAAGGACGCGTGGGAAGTGGTCGTGAATATAGTTCACACCAGCCAGCACTGGAGTCATGTCATTCTTCCCCCCAGTACTGCTGAAGTTAATGCAGTGACATTCAATGGGGCAGCGGATCATGTGCCGTCAGGGCAAATGGAACAGTTAGCAACCTTGGTGGTCGGGATGCTAAATAAAATGAATGACCAATCAGCAGCAATTCAACAGCTTCACTCTACTATAGGGACTCTTACCAATGTCGTTTCTGGGCTTGCAAGTCAGCATCCGGAGTCTGTGAATACCATGCGATTGAGAAGCGGTAGAGGTGTTGACAATCTTCCTCGACAGGAACCACTTGTGAGCTCCACTGACAAGTGCAATGCAGACATAGCGGAGAAGCAGACTCAGATTCATATTGAGCCGGACCCCGTGAGCGAGGCACAACCCTCGAGAAGTGTTGTTCACCCCCCATTCCCCCACAGGTTACAAAACGAGAAATCCGAGAAGCAATTCCGCAAATTCTTGGAAATAATGAAAGGAGTGCAAGTGAGCATCCCACTGATTGAAGCCATTTCTCAAATGCCGGGCTACTCCAAGTTCTTGAAAGACTTGATTTCAAAGTGGAAACTGTTGGAGCATCTCAAGACTATCGATCTCACTGAGGAGTGCTCCGCCATCGTCTCCAATATGCCCACGAAGTGCAAAGATTCGGGCAGCTTTACTATTCCTTGCAGGATCGATCATCACCGTTTCAGCCAGGCGCTCTGTGATTTGGGAGCATCAATCAACTTGATGTCGCTCTCTATCTTTCGTGAACTAGGTGCAGGGACCTTGAAGCCGACGCAGGTAATGCTACAGCTAGCTGATCGGTCGATCAAAAAACCGTCAGGAATTGTCGAGGACCTCACAATAGTAGTAAACGGTCTCGCTTTTCCAGCCGATTTTGTCATCCTCGACATGAAGGTTGATACTAAAGTATCCATTATTTTGGGGCGGCCCTTTCTCGCTACAGCTCGTGCTATCATTAATGTGGAGCAGGGGGAGCTCATGCTCAGATTGGGGGAGGACGCTATATCCTTCAACGTCTACAACCCGTCGCAACTCTTCAAAATCACGGAATGCGAACCAGCAGAGCCGCTTGAAGAACTCGACGGCCAGATCGATGCGGGTTTGGATGACTGCGAGATGTGTTGGCGGCGTGAGGACGTGGGCAATGACAATGCACATTTGGACCAGCCCGATGTTTCGCATTCAATTGGAGAGCCATCCAGTGATTCTGCTGATCCAAACATTTATCCGGCTCTCAAACAACTACCGGATTCTCTAAAGTACATTTTTCTTAGAGAAAATGCCACGCATCCAGTGATTATTTCCGCAGCTCTTTCTGCCGCCAACGAAACCGCATTTGTGGGTGTGCTGAGAAGGTACCATAAAGTCTTCAGACGCTCTCTTGCAGACATTAAGGGAATCAGCCCCACGGTCTGCATGCATAAGATCCTCCTTGAAGATCAGTACAAACCCACAGCATAGCCCCAAAGGCGTTTGAACCCGAAAATGCAAGAGGTAGTGAAGGCAGAAGTGATAAAGCTCTTAGACGCTGGCATCATTCACCCAATCAGCGACAGCAAATGGGTCAGCCCAGTTCAGGTGGTACCGAAAAAGGGAGGGATCACCGTTGTTGCCAATGAAAAGAATGAGTTGCTACCTACCCGAATGATCACCGGGTGGAGAGTCTGCATCGATTACCGCAAGCTGAATGATGCTACACGCAAGGACCATTTCCCACTCCCCTTCATTGACCAGATGTTAGAAAAGTTAGCGGGGCAGGACTACTACTGTTTCTTGGATGGGTACTCAGGTTACAATCAAATCTTAATAGACCCGTCTGATCAAGACAAAACAATATTTACATGTCCTTCCAGTACCTTCGCGTTCAAGAGAATGCCATTCGGACTGTGTAATGCCCCTGCAACTTTCCAGCGCTGTATGCTCGCTATTTTCGCTGACATGGTGGGAGACTTCCTCGAAGTTTTCATGGATGACTTTACTTTGTTTGGCAGCAGCTTCGATACTTGCCTCGCGAATTTGGCCAAAACTTTGAAGCAGTGTGAGGACACCAATCTTGTCTTGAACTGGGAGAAATGCCACTTTATGGTGCGCGAAGGAATTGTGTTGGGGCATAAGGTTTCCTGCCAAGGGCTCGAGGTGGATCAAGCGAATGTAAGTGTTATCAGAAACCTCCCTCCACCTACGTCAGTGAAAGGTATCCGAAGTTTTCTTGGTCATGTGGGATTCTATCGAAGGTTTATTAAGGACTTTTCATCCATTTCAAAGCCTTTATCTCGCTTGCTTGTTAAGGACGTCCCCTTCCACTTCGACGATGCATGCATGCAGGCCTTTGAAACTTTACGGGGACAACTCATCTCGGCTCCAATTTTGGTGGCACCCGACTGGAATTTACCCTTTATTATCATGCGTGACGCAAGTGATGTGGCCGTGGGTGTTGTACTTGGTCAAAAGAAAGACAAGACTTTTCACACCATTGCGTATGCCAGTCGAACTCTTAACAGCACGCAAGCAAACTATACCACCACGGAGAAAGAAATGCTAGTCGTGGTCTTCGCCTTTGAAAAATTTCACTCATACTTGGTGCTTTCCGAAGTAATCGTGTACACGGACCACGCTGCACTCAGGTATCTTTTCAGCAAAAAAGAATCCAAATCACGTCTAATTCATTGGATTTTACTTTTGCAGGAATACAATTTGGAAATCAAAGACAAGAAAGGGGTGGAGAACGTGATAGCTGATCATCTTTCGCGTTTGGAGTACGACACTCCCAACAGCTGTGTGGAGGAAACGAACGATTATTTTCCGGATGAAAAATTACTCGCAATCACTACGCCCCCTCCAATTGCCCCATGGTATGCTGACATCGCTAACTACTTGGCTTGTAAAACCTTCTCTCCGAATCTGTCCCCTCAGCAAAGACCGAAGCTTGCCTCTGACTCAAAATATTATTTTTGGGAAGACCCGCTCTTATTCCACACATGCAGCGATGGAATTATCAGGCGATGCGTTCCTGAAGCCGAGTTTCAGTCTGTACTGCAGCACTGCCATGACAGAGAAGCTGGGGGGCATTTCGGGGCCGTTCGAACAGCACGAAATTTTTTGCAATGCGAATTATTTTGGTCGACCCTCTTCAAGGACGCCCATGCCTATGTCACCAAGTGTGACGAATGCCAAAGGACCGGAAATATCTCTCAGCGTGACGAGATGCCCCTCAATAACATGCTGGTTTGCGAACAATTTGATGTCTGGGGGATAGACTTTATGGGTCCTTTCCCCATGTCTCATGGTAAGCATTATGTCATTGTGGCAGTTGACTATGTCTTAAAATGGGTGGAAGCCGAGGCGGTTGCCACGAATGACGCCAGCACAGTGCTACACTTTATCCACAAGAATATCTTCTCCAGGTTTGGGACGCCGAGAACTATTATCAGCGACGGCGGAAGTCATTTTAGTAATAAGCAGTTTTGGCAGCTCATGAAAAAATTTGGGGTCCATCATAAGATTTCATTAGCATACCACCCCCAAACATGTGGACAAGTAGAAGTATCCAACCGCGAGCTCAAGCTAATAATCGAGAAATCGATACATTCAAATAGGAAGGAGTGGTCTAAAAAGTTCGACGACGCATTATGGGCTTACCAGACCGCTTTCAAAACACCTATCGGCATGACTCCGTTTCAACTAGTTTATGGCAAGGCATGCCACCTCCCTGTGGAGCTGGAGCATAAAGCATTATGGGCAACCAAACTGTTGAACATGGACATTGGAGCCGCGGCCGAGGTGCGTCGTTCCCAACTCAACGAATTAGAAGAGCTCCGGCATTTCGCTTATGAAAACGCTCGCATCTACAAAGAGAAAACAAAAAAATGGCATGATCGACACATCATCCCGAAGTAGTTCAAAATTGGGGACCAAGTGCTACTTTAAAACTCCCGTCTCCGCCTCTTTCCAGGAAAGTTAAAATCGAGGTGGAGCGGTCCTTTCTCAGTGACCGATGTCTCTCCCTTTGGTGCCATCGAAATATCAGGGGGTAAGGGAGACAAATTTAAGGTCAACGGGCATTGACTGAAGTTGTATGATGGCAAAATTATAAACAAGGAGTGTCAGCTGGTGACATTGGGAGACGGGCACCATAAAAGCGCCTACAGCTGATTTTCTTTTTATCTCCTATTTTGTGAAACTCTCTGTTTCATGCACTTTTTATTTAATTTCTGTGCTCTGTAAACAATTATAATATAGGTATTTGGTCCAGCTTAAGGACATAAAATAAAAGCGCTGCTGGGAGACAACCCAGATTTGCTGATTTCTATTTTTCTAACATGTTTCAATTCAGTTTTTATACATTTTTGCTTTTATTTTGCGGAGCTCACCCACCTTGCAGGTATTCATTGCACATCTTATAAGGTGGTGGTTGTGATTCTTCGTATGGTGGTGGGGCGTCCTCGGTCAGTCACGGTCTTTTGGTATGCTCACTAGCTGAGCATGGGGTAACCTCTCTCCGTTTCTCTTTCTGATTTTCATTTTAATATCATGTGATGTACTTCTTAGGTTAAGTCTGGGGGAGGAGAGCTAGTATGTGTTACCCAATGCACGTGCACACTGCATATGCATACTAGAAGCTTTTATTGATTTATTTCGATTAGATCATTGCATCACACACCACTTGCAACCACTTGAGCGCGTGCTTAGCTGTGTGTGTGCCGCGAGTTAAACTCATTTCTTGAGCAAGATTCGGGCAAATCATCGTGCTTACTTAGGATTGTGAAACAGAGTAAAATGTTGACTCCTGCATTGTCCTAGTCGAGTGCTCTCGTTTCATGTAGAATTTGAGTAGATTTAATTTTTCTGTATGCTTATAGTTTTATATATTTCTATTTGCGTCAATACTGTTTATTCTACTCAAAAATGGTGAATTCGGTGTGAATCAAACGGTAGCTTAGGGATGTGTGTAGCCGGGCATTAGGTTTGCATTGCTCGAGTCGGGAGGACGGATAGTCTTTTTCGTTGGCTAAGAACTTGCCCCAAGCTATTCTCGAAGCATGGGTATAGGTTAGTTCAGTGCACGAACGTGATGTAGGCCTTCATTTTGGCCCGGTTGAGCTTTGTACCAATCCTAATGTCTTATCCTCATTAGCCTCGTTGTGCCTACCCCTTCTTTTGATTCAGCTCCACCATTATTTCACCAAAGCCTCAGAGTCGATCCTAGTCGCGCACCCAAGTCGAGCTTTAGTATTTTATATATTCATTCAGGGTGTTGATGTGGTGAATATTTTTGTGAAAATGTGGATGTGCTTCAATGTTTAATCTGCTGATTTTGTTGTGAAAAGAAAAGAAAAAAAAAATAGAAAAGAGAAAAAGAAAATTGAAAAAAAAAATGGATAAAGAAAGAAAAAGTTTGATTGAAAATAATTGTTGATTTGTATTTGGGAGTGGGCAGTGCACACACCCATTGTTAAAAAGTTAAGTCTGGGGGTGTGGTGTACTCACATATATTTGGGTTAACGGATAGATTATTTTTTGTTTATGCTAGCTCATTTGGGTTTGGTGCGTAGCCTCCATGTTTATCCTTGTTTACCTCACTGAAACCCAAGCCCCATCTTCACCTAAAGTCCTACTGATTCGTGAGTGAGCCAAACCAGTGCCGTGGAGAGAGTGCGAACAGGCAAGCCTATGGTCACCGACATTGGTGGATTCCTTTGGAGGTTTTCCTGAGCCCCGATCTTTGGCAATGCTCACCTTTGCGATTAGTTTATTTTCTCCCTACGCGTGACCGGATGATTCGCCGTGATTCTATTTTTGAGTAGTAATAAATTTTTGATACGCATTTGAGAAAAGTACAAACTGTTATGCATACTTAGAAATTTCCTCTGTTATATTTTTATGCGTGCGAGCACGCGACTTCGCATGGTACTCGGTGTCGCAATTTCTCTATCAGCTAGTTGTTTTTCCCCGTCTGCTTAGATTTTGTTTGCTCGGGACGTGCATACAGGTAAGTCTGGGGGTGTGATGAGTCCTGATCATATACACATATTTGGACTCATCTAGGCCGGTTTTCTAGTCGTTTCACTGCACTTTATCCCTGTTTCAGCTCATATTTGTCTTTCTATGCTAGGTGCACTTCTTGGCCTAATTTGGTGTGTTTTATGCTTATTCCCTTTTGATAGCCATATCATTTTGTTGAGTGCCACTTTCAGTGGCCTGATTAGCATTTCTGTAGTAACAGGAGTCGTGCAGGTGTTCCTGGTAAAATTCTGTACAGGAACACTGCGCACGATCACTGGTTCGATTGCGCATGACCACTGGTCGTGCGTCGCTGATCGTGTGCACTTAACCCTTTTTTCTGAGTTCTGTCTCGGACAGTGCGCATGACCACCAGTGATAGTGCGCACGACCACCGGTCGTGCGCCACTGTTCGTGCGCACTTATGATGACTCCTGATCATATACACTTTTATGGACTCATCTGGGCCATCTATTTAGTCTTTTCACTGCACTTTAGCCCTGTTTTAGCTCATATTGGTCATTCTATGCTAGGTGCACTTATAGGCCCACTTTGGTGTGATTTTATGCTTAATGTCTTTAGTTGTTTTCATGCGCTGTTAAGTGCCACTTTCAGTGGCTAGATTTGTGGTTGTGCTGGGAATAGGAGTCGGGCGAGTGTTCCCGGTGCAATTCTGCACAGGAACACTGCGCACGATCACCGGTTCTATTGCGCACGACCACTGGTCGTGCGCCACTGATCGTGCACACTTAACACCTTTTTCATGAGTTCTGTTTGCTGTAGTGCGCACGACCATCAACTCCAGTGCGCACGACCACCGGTCGTGCGCCACTATTCGTGCGCACTTAGCAGTAATTTTATGAGTTCTGTTTCATCTATTGCGCACGACCACCTACGATAGTGCGCACGACCACCGGTCGTGCGCCACTGGTCGTGCGAACATTTTATTTTATAATTTCTGTCTTTGCAGGTTCCGTCCAGGCAGAGCGCACGATCACAGGATTCTAGTGCGCACGACCACTGGTCGTGCGCCACTGACCGTGCGCACTGTTTAATTCCAGCGCCTATAAAAGCCGCTGCTCGCGATTTAGGTCGGATCGCTCGCCCGACTCCGCCATTTTCTGCTCCCGTCCGCCTGGTTTCGCTCCTCCATCGCCGCCCACCTTAGGGAGGATCTCCGGGCAAGCTTTCAATGCCAAATCTTTGCCGGAGTTTCCTCTCGGCCGCCTCCTTCATCCAAGAGCTTCAAAGGTAGACCTAGCCGCCATTACCATCAAGCAAGAGGAAGTTTGCAACCTCTACCGGATCGTGACACGAAGAAGACGGGTCCATTGGAGAGTCGTGACAGCTCTCTCTACCCCGGACGTAGTTGCAGACCGAGCTTGGACGCGGATTGACAACCCGGCGATTCCAACCGTGAATCTACAACGAGCCTTCGGATTCGGTCGATTTCTTGCTCTGTTCTTCTCTTATTGATGTCTATGTAGTTAGATCTAACATTATGATGAAGCGTGCTTGATTATTAGCATTTATACTTGATTATGTCTATGTGATTTGAGTATTCTTGCTTATTATTTTGAGGTGTGCCTTGTGGTCTGGATTGTTGGTTGTCGTGTGCCGCACTAGCAATTGCTAGTGGCGTGCTTGTCAAAGAGGTGCTTGCGACCCTCACACCGCTAGCCTACTCGTCCATCCGCCTACCGAAGCGTGGCATCGCGGCCCGTACTCCATCCCGCCTAACGAAGCAGCGCGCTCAAGGCCTGCATAGTTCGATCCGCTTGCCTACTCGTCCATCCGCCCTTACGAAGTAGCGCGTTCAAGGCCTACGTAGTCTTCCATCCCGCCGAGCGAAGCTTTGCATAGTGGCATTGCATAGGAGTAGTTATAGCATTTTCTCTTTGTTTTCCACAAAACCAAAACCCCCGTTTCCGCATCCATCCGCTCTTAAGGACTTCAATCTCAAGTCCTTCCTCGAAACCTAACTCCACCTTACTGTGTTCCTCAAGAGATTCGATACTCGGGGATTACTCCTCGTTTTATATTACTTGAACGATCGGTACACTACCGTTTCGTGTCGCAGTCGAGCTACCGCCTATAGCGGTGTGTGAGATTTGCGCCATCAAGTTTTTGGCGCCGTTGCCGGGGAGCACAGTCGTGTGAGTTTTCTGGAGAGGGAGAACCTGAGAGAGAAGCCCTTCCATTTGTAAATTGCATTTTTTTGTTTTATTTCTTTTTATTCCATTTTCCTATTTTAATTAGGTTGTTTTAGTAATTTTTGTTAGGTGTGGTATTTCGCACAATAGTGTTTTTCTATTTGAATCGTTTTATCTTCGCACTATGTGGGCACATCTTAATTTCCATTGCCGTTGGTGTGGAGCTACCTCCCACTCTAGTGATGAATGCCTTACGGAGAATAGTAGGCATAATTCTTATAGCCCAGCATATGGAGCACCGACTTCGTCTGGTACTCCATATGGAGCGCGTAAGTCTTATGGCTACTCTGTCGAGCCTTTACCGTCTTACTTCTTTTCGGCTTCAGCCCCCGCTGTGCCAAAGAAGCCCGCAAGGCAGTGCCAGTTTTGTCGGAGCACAGATCATGCCCTGAAGGATTGTGTTGCTTATCTTCGCCAATTGGATGAGGATGACGAGCCGGACATCCGGATCGTCCCAACTCCTAACTCTGGCGGCACACCTTCAACATCCGGTTATGTGTCTTTGTCACCTTCACATCTTGAAGGGTATGGCATGGATACGGTCACCGGATGTGTGGCTGATCTGGGCACCGACATTGCTGAGTCTATTCTTCCAGTGCATCCATCACCTCTAGTGGATTCGATTCTTTCCCCTGTTGTGCATACTACGCTCGTCTCTGACGACATTGTTGATGATGTGTCGCAGGAGGAGGCGGTTGATCTGAGTGTTGTGCCTATTCCTATGGAGGAGGACAACCTTCTAGGTGAAGAGGAATTTTCCTCAGCACCGGTGGAGGAAGTCCAAATCCTAAGCCTGGCCACCGTTGATCCCGCCGAATCTTGTAGCATTGATGACAATGCAAACATTATTTTACTTCCCCAACCTAATGGGAGTGAGACCGGGACCACTCCCCCGATTTTTGATTATTTATGTTCTTCATCTTGTTTATTTCTCGATCCCCCCTCTTCACCCGAGCCTGTGCAGGTTGAATCTTCACAGGTACTTCAGGAGGACTTGGAGCTTTGTGCTCAAGTCAATGATGAGTGTGTCCTTTTATGCGAGGAGGTTGATCCCTCCTCCATTAAGGAAGCCTCATTCGTTGCCTTCTCCTCCTGCAGACCTGCTGTGGACGATACCTTGCTGGGCAAGGATAGTTTTGGTAAGATGAGTGAGGACCAGGCCTCCTCCTCTTCTTACTTTCTTTTCCCTCTACCTGTGAGGAGCAGGTATTTATATTCAGGTAGAGGCGTGACTGTTCTTTCTCCGTATAGGTACCCGCTACCGACACGGATATTAGGCCAGTTACCTGTCCACTTCTCCTTCCATAGGCCCATTAGCTAGAACTCTTAAAGTTTGAATAAGTCGTGCTGGGATGACAATAACCCCAGTAGTTATCTTTCTTTTTTGCATTTTTTATTTCATCTAATCATGTTTAGTTAGTAATATTTCTTTTCAGTTTTCTATTTTCTTTTGTTTCTGCGGAGCTGACCCCTGCAGGTATCTTCTCTGGATGGCGGATGCTGCAGCTTAGTCGTGGTTTAAACGCCAATCTTCTGGTATGCTCACTTGCTGAGCATTGGGTACTCTCTTCCCCTAGCCCTATTTTGATTTTCCTGTCATATATTATGCGGATTGTTTAGTTTAAGTCTGGGGGAGAGTAGTTTTGTTTACCCGCTCACGTGCACTATTGCACTGCATACTAGAAGATTTCATTTAAATTATTGTTCATTTTCATTGCACACCACCGCACTCACTTGAGCACGTACTAGCCTGTATACATGCTCTGTAGTGAATTTAATTCTTCTGCTTATTTGGGAAAGTCTAGGTGATGGCTTAGGACTATGTAGCAGAGTAAAATGTTGACTCTAGTAGTGCTCCTAGTCGAGTGCTCGGTTGCATAGAGATTTGTGTAGATTAGACTTCTTTTTATACTATGGTTTTATATTTTTCTCTATTAGTGTAAATGTTGTTTACTCTACTCAAATGGTGAATCCGGTGTGAATCAAACGGTAGCATAGGGATGTGTGTAAACGATCGCTAGATTCGTATTGCTTGAGTCGGGAGAAAGGAGAATCTTTCTCGGTGGCTAGAACTTGCCCCAAGCGATTCTTGAAGCATGGGTATACGGTTAGTCAATTGTGTGAATGTGATATAGGCCATCATCTTGGCCCGGTTGAGCCTTTGTGCCATTCCTATTATCATTTCCTCGCTAGCCCAGTTGTGCCTACCCCATTCTTTTGGTTCAGCCCCACTATTGTTCACCAAAGCCTAAACTCCAATCCTAGTCGCACACCCAAAAAGCAAGCATTTTGTTTAAATTTCAAATTGGTGGTGTTGATTGTGGTAGTACATTGTGAAAATGTGGTTGTGCATCTTTAAAAATTTGCTGAAATTGTTAAAGAAAGAAAAAGAAAAGAAGAAAAAAATTTGAAAAGAAAAAGAAGAATGAAAAGTTTGTTTGAAAAAAAAAATCTGTTTGAGACCTATATTTGGGAGTAGGCGGTGCACACACCCATGCGTCTAAGTTCAAGTCTGGGGGTGTTGTGTACCCGCGTGTTTGTGTGGTGAATGAGGATAGTTTCCTGCATTAGCTCATTTGGGTTTAGTGTTTGAGCCGTCGTTTTTATCTTTGTTTATCCTCACCTAAACCCAAGCCTCATTTAAAACCTAAAGTCCTATTGATTCACGCATTTGAGTCAAACCAGTGCCGTGGAGAGAATGTGACCGGGCAAGCTTATGGACACCGACACTGATGGATTTCAGTGGAGTTTGTCCGGCATCCCAATCTTGAGCAATGCTCATCTCAGCGCTTAGTTTACTTTCTCCGTATGCATGACCGAATGATTCACCGTTGTTCACCATTTTGAGTAGTTGTAATATGCTTTTACTCTTTTAGAAATATATAAACTGTTTTTATAATCAGAAATCTTTTCTACTATTTTTCTAATGCACGTGAGCATGTGACTTCGCATGGTACTCTGTATTGTAGTCTTAAGCCATCTACTGTTCTTTCCTAGTTCGCTTAGAATTTGTTTGCTCGGGACGCGCAAACAGTTAAGTCTGGGGGTGTGATGAGTCCTGATCATATACACTTTTATGGACTCATCTGGGCCATCTATTTAGTCTTTTCACTGCACTTTAGCCCTGTTTTAGCTCATATTGGTCATTCTCTGCTAAGTGCACTTATAGGCCCACTTTGGTGTGATTTTATGCTTAATGTCTTTAGTTGTTTTCATGCGCTGTTAAGTGCCACTTTCAGTGGCTAGATTTGTGGTTGTGCTGGGAATAGGAGTCGGGCGAGTGTTCCCGGTGCAATTATGCACAGGAACACTGCGCACGATCACCGGTTCTATTGCGCACGACCACTGGTCGTGCGCCACTGATCGTGCGCACTTAACACCTTTTTCATGAGTTCTGTTTGCTGTAGTGCGCACGACCATCAACTCCAGTGCGCACGACCACCGGTCGTGCGCCACTATTCGTGCGCACTTAACAGTAATTTTATGAGTTCTGTTTCATCTATTGCGCACGACCACCTACGATAGTGCGCACGACCACCGGTCGTGCGCCACTGGTCGTGCGAACATTTTATTTTATAATTTCTGTCTTTGCAGGTTCCGTCCAGGCAGAGCGCACGATCACAGGATTCTAGTGCGCACGACCACTGGTCGTGCGCCACTGACCGTGCGCACTTTTTAATTCCAGCGCCTATAAAAGCCGCTGCTCGCGATTTAGGTCGGATCGCTCGCCCGACTCCGCCGCTTTCTGCTCCCGTCCGCCTGGTTTCGCTCCTCCATCGCCGCCCACCTTAGGGAGGATCTCCGGGCAAGCTTTCAACGCCAAATCTTCGCCGGAGTTTCCTCTCGGCCGCCTCCTTCATCCAAGAGCTTCAAAGGTAGACCTAGCCGCCATTACCATCAAGCAAGAGGAAGTTTGCAACCTCTACCGGATCGTGACACGAAGAAGACGGGTCCATTGGAGAGTCGTGACAACTCTCTCTACCCCGGACGTAGTTGCGGACCGAGCTTGGACGCGGATTGACAACCCGGCGATTCCAACCGTGAATCTACAACGAGCCTTCGGATTCGGTCGATTTCTTGCTCTGTTCTTCTCTTATTGATGTCTATGTAGTTAGATCTAACATTATGATGAAGCGTGCTTGATTATTAGCATTTATACTTGATTATGTCTATGTGATTTGAGTATTCTTGCTTATTATTTTGAGGTGTGCCTTGTGGTCTGGATTGTTGGTTGTCGTGTGCCGCACTAGCAATTGCTAGTGGCGTGCTTGTCGAAGAGGTGCTTGCGACCCTCACTCCGCTAGCCTACTCGTCCATCCGCCTACCGAAGCGTGGCATCGCGGCCCGTACTCCATCCCGCCTAACGAAGCAGCGCGCTCAAGGCCTGCATAGTTCGATCCGCTTGCCTACTCGTCCATCCGCCCTTACGAAGTAGCGCGTTCAAGGCCTACGTAGTCTTCCATCCCGCCGAGCGAAGCTTTGCATAGTGGCATTGCATAGGAGTAGTTATAGCATTTTCTCTTTGTTTTCCACAAAACCAAAACCCCCGTTTCCGCATCCATCCGCTCTTAAGGACTTCAATCTCAAGTCCTTCCTCGAAACCTAACTCCACCTTACTGTGTTCCTCAAGAGATTCGATACTCGGGGATTACTCCTCGTTTTATATTACTTGAACGATCGGTACACTGCCGTTTCGTGTCGCAGTCGAGCTACCGCCTATAGCGGTGTGTGAGATTTGCGCCATCAACTTAACATCAATTTCATGAGTTCTATTTCGACCAGTGCGCACGACCACCGGTCGTGCGCCTCTGGTCATGCGAACATGGTATTTTATAAATTTCTTACTTTGTAGGCTCCACCCAGGCAGGCGCACGATCACAGAATTCCAGTGCGCACGACCACTGGTCGTGCGCCAATGATCGTGCGCAGTATTTATTCCAGCGCCTATATAAAGTCCTGATCCACAGATTAGGGATATGGGGGGGGGGGGGGGTCCGGGAGCGCGATTTACCGTCCGTACGCTGCCGTTTTCCACTTCCAGCCACCTCCACCTCATCTTCTCCGCAAGGGGAAGTCATCTCCAGCCATTCTAAGCAAACCTCCATCGTCCGGTAGCATTCTCCGCCCTCCAAAAGCACTCAAGCAAGCCATCTCTAGTTCGGTCCGGTGAAAAGAATAGTCATCCTGAGGTGAAGACGACGGAAGCACGTGGAGAGGTCGTGACAGTCTCTCAACGCCGGAAGCGCAGTCCGCCCGAGTCCGGAGGTAGCTTGACAAACTACCATTCCGGCCGTGAACAGTCGCTAGTCTTCGTCCATTGGTTGATTTCTTCCTCCCCCATTTGTTGTACTTCTTTGAATCATTTAAACTTGAATATCATGATGTTTAGTTTAAATGCAATGGTTGTCTCTTATCCGTTCTTCAATATTTGCTTATGATACGTCTCACCTTCACTCACTCACTCACGCACTCATCGTGTTCGATTCGCGTTAGCAAGAGCTAACAGCGATTTGCAAAGAGGTGTTTGCGACCCTCACTCCCCGCACTAGTGATCACTTTATTCACACGCGCACCGTCCATCCGCCTCACGAAGCTCGGCATCGCGGCCGTTGCATCCATCTCACCTTGTGAAGTGGTGATTTCGACTCGCATTTCTTTTATTGTTGTTAACGGTAGGAAACCAAATCAAAACCCCACTTTCTGTGATTGTTCCCGCTTGTGTAACAATTGTCACACAACGCAATTCGTTCACCCAACATGCATTCCTCAAGAGACCGACACTCGGGGATCCTATTCCCAATATTTATTACTTGCGCGACCGGTGCACTTGCCGAACATCGCATAAAACGCCACTTAGTCAAGCTACGCGACGGCAAACAAAGCGCTTTTGGGAGGCAACCCAACGTTTTCTTTTGTTTGTTTTGTTTAACTTAATTTTGCAGGTTTCATTTTCTGTCCGGCAACCTCGTCTACCGATCAGGGAAGCCCTCTTCACCCTTTAGCCACTTATTTATTTTTTTTATTTTTTTTGTTGTTTTATTTATTTCATTTTCTAAAAAAAGGTGTAATTCCTGAATTTATCTTCTTACTTAATTTTAAACATTGGGGACAATGTTTAATTTTAAGTATGGGGGTGTAGCATAGCTTTCTTTGTAGTTTGACTTGAAAAAAAAAACAACAAAAAAAATTTAGAAAATCGAAATTAAAATTTCTTGGAAAGGACGCTTTGGGCTTGAATTCCCATCATAGCCTCTAGTACCTTGCAAACCCATCACTGGGTTGATCTTGGGAAGTCCAAGAACTAAAAAAATCTATTAGGAAATGTTCTTTTTATTGATCAAAACGCCCACTTGCTAAATTGTAAGTTCTAAGTAGACTGTTTTTCATATGGACTAAAAATAATTCTGTGCTAGAATAGATTTTGAAACTTTTGAGTAAAACTGTTGACTCATGTAGTGCTCCTATTCATATGCTTGTATGTGAGTAGGGTTTGTGTAAAATTAATTTCTTGGCATAAATCTAAAATTATGTTTTATTAACTTGCGTAGTAATAATTTATTTTATTATTAATTCGAATCTGGTCTTATCCAAAAGTAGTTTAGGTGAGTGTGTAGAAGATTGTTAGAAATCTATTACTCGAATTGAACAAAAGGGTGTCCTTTCTCGATGTCTAGAACTTTCCCCAAGCTATTTTCGAAACATGTGCACTTTAGACAAATTAACTTTACGGAAATGATTTAGGCCTTCCTTTGGATAGTTTGAGCTTTTGCACCCAACCTAGATTTACTACCATTGTTCACACAAATTTGAGCCTTACACCTTTATTTGATCCACCCTCATCATTTCGGCACCAAAGCTAAAAAGCCCAAAACCCAAATGAACACTTGTAATTTTAAGCTAAATTTTTGAAAAAGAAAAAAATTTATTTGGGTATGATTGAATGAAAAAAAATTATGGGTATCAATTCAAAAGAAATGAAGGTTATATCAAGATGCAATAATCTCATAATGATATGGGGCCTAGGTATGCACATGCATACCTGGAATGATCCCAATTATGAAGATTCGTGATAAAAAAAAGAATGAGAGTGTTTCCCATAGAAAAATATGAGTATGGGGGTAAAGCTTCTTTATTTTGTGGCAGTCATTATTTTAGCTCAAAACTTTTTGTTTAAGTGGAATGCGCCTTCATGTTTGTCATTGTTTACCTAGCCCTTAAACCCAAGCCTTAAAATATACCCAATTTAAGTCCTAAATATCCATAGAGTTGATTTAGTATGAAGTGTAGTGGAGAAGGTGCAAACGGGCAAGCCTATGGCCGTCGACATTGATGGATTTCTTTGGAGGCCACCCCGAGCGTTCAAGTTTAGTAATTTAAATCTCAGCACGTCCGCGACCCGCCACAAGCATCCAGAGCTAGATGCCACGTCAATTAAAATTACACGCCCCCGGTCACGGGCGTGACATCAGGTCACGGGCGTGACATCCAGTACACGGGCGTGACTCTTCCCGCGACAATTTCCCGCCGAAGCTTCCCGCTAGCAGCGAGTTTTAAAGATTACACGCCCCAGGTCACGGGCGTGACCTAGGGCGTGACACGTCCGTAACGCCTGTATTGAAGCCAGACGACGCCTTCTCCTCCAGCACCGATCACGCCCCCTACACGCCCCCTGGTCATGGGCGTGGCCAAGGGCGTGTAACACCAAATTTTCAGCTATAAAAAGGCAGCTCCTCCAGATGATCAGGGCACTTATTTTTGGAGTCGAAGCCTCCATTTTCTGCATTATTTCTACTGTTTTGGGTAATCTAGTTTTACTTTTTCTTGCACTTGTAATTTCCCTTTCAATAGTTGTAATTCCTCTTTTGAATTAATAAAATTTAGTGTTGTTTTATTCATCCATTTCTCTAAAGTTTGTCCACCCTCTCTTCAATAGTAATAATTTTCAAGTTAAGTTACTTTTCTTTTTGCAACCAAATCAAAGTTTTATTTGATACAACAATAGAGATCTTCTTGAGTAAGAGTAATCAACACACCCGGATTTTTATACGACCTTGGTTTTATAACCTATACTACATTCGATACGGTACACTTGCCGTTATCGTTTGCGGATATAGTTTCGCTCATCAACAAAACACAAAACTAACAGCAGAGAAACAGAAGGGCGGCTAAGGGTCCTCCACACCTCAGCTATATGTTGATTTGTGATGATCCTCCCCAGCTACATGAGAAAGAGAAGAGGTGACTGATTTTTGTCCCAAGGGAGAGTTGTCTCCCCTGCCCCACGCCTCTTCCTTCGCGCGCTAGAGGGCAAACCTGTGAGCCCTGTGCTCCAATCTTTCCCGCTTTAATTTCTCCACAAAAGGTGATCACCAACGAGCACCATACGCTCGCTTAGAAAAAGTTTCAATGCCAACATTCTCAAATTGGGGTTTCATTTTCTCAACCCCTGTGGATGAAAGATTGGCCCATCGCACCTGTTTTATAGTTTTACCGTCATTGCTCAAAATTGAAGAGGTTTCTAATATTTCATCACTCGCCATACAGGCAGTAGCAGCAACAACAATATCATTCTTCCACTCCAGCGGACTTTCGCATCTCTCCCCAACAGTGTCTACTTTAGTTTCTTCCATGATTTCAGCAAAGTTTTTTCTACTTTCGATACGCTCTTCCATGTACTCAATAATACTCAAACTATCATCAGATTTCAATAAACATGTTTCACGGAATAAATTAGGCTCATCATTGGCCATAGTGCGCATGGGAAGGGATAGAGGGTGTTCAACCTTAGTTGATAAGGCTGCATGCCTCACAGAGAAATGCAGAATTTCCCCACTCTCTTTCAGAAAGGGAGTACCCAAGATAGGGATAAAGTCGTTCTCCATGGGTCCCAAGATCGGGAAGTCGGTGATGATATCCTTCCCATCCATAATAACATGCACATTTTTTTACCTCACCTTCGGTCTCAACTATAACACCATTCGCCAGCACTAGCGACACCCGCTCATCCTTGTTCATGTTCAAGTTCAATTTCTCCACATATTGCAGAGCAAGAACATTTCAAGATGACCCCGAGTCGCATAGTGCGGACATCTCAATATCATTAATTTAGCAGCCGACTACACATGTGTCCTTATGGCTACCATCCACATCCGAGACGCTTTTTCCACGCTCCCGTGGATTTTTTTTCAGTATTACTCGGGAGAGCGCCCTGGGTGCACTTGGAGATCACTTGGGCCAATTGCCTAACTGCGTCTCCAAGTTCCTCATGGAAGCAATTTGATTGGCCATATTAGTTTGGGCCAGATCAACGAACTTCTCCATCATTTCTTCCAAAGCACTCTTACTTTGGGGTGGTGCAGGTTGCGTATAACTCGGGTGTGGTGCTGCGACTTGCTACTGGAGGCTTGAGTATCATATTGATGCTGGCCCCCTTGCCATCGTTGGCCAGGAGTGTTTTGATTCCACGAAAAGTTTGGGTGATTTCTCACACCTGGGTTATAAGCATTATAAAACGGCACCGCCCGGTTTTGACTATTCAGAAAATTCACACTTTCATCATAAGAAAGGTCAGTAGATTGCTCACCTGTGGGGCACTCATACGCATGGTGCCCGGGGTTTCCACAACCTTGGCATGAAATTTCCATCACTTGGGCCTGCTGAGTAGTCTCTATTGGTGGTGTGATTGCATTCACCTCGAAAAGATTCCTAGCACCTCTCGGTGCATTCCTTCCTGCAGTCCAATAGGTGTTATGCGAAGCCGTGTCACGGATGATCCACAGCGCCTCTTCGGGAGTTAAATTCATAATCGTTCCACCCGCAGCAGCGTCGATCATTGCCCTGTAGTTAGGTTCAATAGCAAAATAGAAGATTTCCACTATATTCCAGTGCTCACAACCATGTTGCGGGCATCTGCACAGCAGTTCCGCAAACCTCTCCCATGCTTCGGATGAAGACTCCTGATCCATCTGTCTGAAAGTAGCGATCTCTCGCCGAGCATTCACAATATTGTCCACAGGGTGGAACTTTGACAAGAACTTTGAAGAGAGGGACTCCCAAGTGGCAGCGGTCCCAAAGGGGATAGTATGCTGCCATGCCTTAGCTTTATCCCTTAAAGAAAAAGGGAATAGCCTGAGCTTGCCCACCTCATCAGTGATCCCAGCATAACGAAAAGTACCGCAGATGTCCGAGAACTCTGCAAGGTGAAGATGGGGGTCTTCACTCGGCAGACCGGAGAATTGTGTGTTATTCTGAATCATGTTCATTATGGCTAGCATGATATCGAAGTGATTGTTGATGATATTTCGGCCAAACCCCGGATAGACACTCCCCACAGTAGTAGTAGTGAAATCATGCATCGTCCGCACATGAGGGCGGACCACTTCCTCATCATCAGGAATTCTTTCACCCCGGCCATTAACAGCTTGGCCCACACCCTCAACTCATTCTCTCGCAGCCATCTCAAGTAGACGAGCTCTTCTAGCCCATTCTGTCTCCAGATCAACACTAGCAGGTTCACCTGGATTCTCTCCTTCCATAACATAAAAGACACAAAACAATCAAAAGAAAATAGCATGCTTACAACTATTCTCCTGGTAGAGAAAACACACGACAGTTGCACTCCCCGGAAACGACGCCAAAAACTTGATGCGCGTTTGGCAAGTGAACCGGTCGCACAAGTAATAAAATGGGAGAAAGTCCCCGAATATCGATCTCTCGAGGAGTGCAAGTAGGCTGTGTGGATTTCCGAATCAGAAAAATAACTGCAAGTTTGATTTCAAACCAAACGGGGGTTTTGATTTGGGTTCCTAGGTTATCAACCAGAAATAAAACAAGGGTCGCAATCACCTCTACGCCAAGCATGCTCCTAGCAATTGCTAAGACGACATAATCACAGCATGCTGCACACAAGATCATAGAACAAGGCACCCCACTAATATAAAAAACACCAAAATAATCACACAAACATGATTATCATCTCGAGCAAAGTTAGGGTTTTTATAGATCATGACAACATCTCAAAACACATTATCAATACTACAATAAATAGAAGGGAGAAGAATTACAACCGAGCATACGAAGGCTTGGCGGGATTCACGGCCGGACTCAAGGGTTGTCAGTCCTTGTCTGAGCTCGGTGCACGGTTGAAGTCCAGTGTATGGAGAGGAGTTGTCAAATCCTACTATTGAGCCCGTCTTCTTCGCTGGTCTTTGTTGGCAGTAATCTTGTCGGAAACTTCCCAAAACGCACCACGAAATGACCGGAAACAGAGCTTGAGAGCTGGCAACAGTGGCAGTGGCCAGAGACGAAGCTCTAGCGAGAGTTTTACAAAGAGATGGTGGTCGGAGCTTCTCTCCCAAGGTGGAACTAGTTAAGTGTGAAGATCAAGCTTTCTCGCTCCTCCAGATGGCTCGCCAATGAAAAGTCTGAAAAGAACCGCCCCTAGGTCGGATGATCCTACGCGCTTAAAAAGAGGCGTTAATTTTATGTAACGCACGATCAAAACACACGATCGTGCATTTTGGGCCGTGTAATTTACAGAGATAAACAGCTCCTGGAGCTACAGGAAGGTCATGCGTTTTGTTCACGCAAAAGCGGAATGCTCGTGTGCGACCAAAAACGCATGGGGTAGGACAGGACGTAGATTTTACCTGCTTCCAGGTAGGTCGTGCAATTTCCTTCACACGCGATTGGATTCAATCGTTCGTTAAGGAAAATGCACGATGAACTTCATCACAAAGTAGCTTTAAATAAATCGAACCATCGCCTTGATTGTGCGTCAACAATAATCGCACGGTCGAGCGACTTACCCAGACTGCAATGCTCAGCTAAAGGGCACAATCCACCTGCACACATTCAAAACCAAAGATCCAACCACACAGGAAATAAGACTAACATCCACAAAACAAGCATGAACAGGCATGGGGGCCCCCAAAGGCATACCCCCAGCACAGAATACGCAATTGCACACCCCGATAGGCAAAAAGAGCGGACTACGTGTAAAATGATAACTAAAGTAAATATAAGTGTTTTAACGCTGAAAGGGTAGTGCACGAGTGAGAAAGCAAGCCTAGATGAGTCCAAAAAACCCTATATAATTGGGACTCATCAGTCTGCAGACCAAGTTGTTATATATCAAGCATACTTTTATAACGGTCTCCCCAGCACACAGCTCGCAAGGAAGACCACCGGCACCCCCAGCATCAAGCTCGAAAGAGTTCAGCCTCAACCGAGCGGCAGACCATGCACCCCAACCCCTCTCCTTCCATGGGCGGGTTGTTGGAGGTTGCAACCTCACTTTGATGAAGGAAACTCAAGTTAAGCGGGCAGCACGAGGACTTCCTAGGAGGTCACCCATCCCGTGACTACTCCATCTTGAGCATGCTTAACTATGGAGTGAAAGTACTCAATAGTTATGCTTGTTCGGGATGGAGTAGTCACGAGATGGGTGACTTCCTGGGAAGTCCTCGTGCTGCCCGCTTAACTTGAGTTTTCCTCATCAAAGGGAGGTTGCGACCTCCAACAACCCACCCATGGATGGAGAGGGGTTCGGGTGCATGGTCTGCATACTGGTTGATGCTGGGGGTGCCGACGGTTGTCCTTGCAAGCTACGTGCTGGGGATACCATTATATATGATGTCGTTGGCATGATAGATAGAACAATGCCAAAGGATACCGCTTTCAGGTCTTCCAGTGCCCAACAAAGACCAACAAGGACCTGTTGAAAGCGCGTGCGCTAGCCCTTGAGAATAGGGTGAAAGGAGGCTATCTATTCTTCTGGCCTATGGACGACCCCACTAAGTATGTCGTGCGCGCCCTAACTTCAAAAAATCCAAAGTCAAGATTCCAAAACCCAACCGCAATAAAGAGAATCACACGTTTGAGGACCCAGGAAACCAACTCCCTCTTATTACCTTTCCTTAATTCCCTTTTTTAGAATCAGATTTCATCCAGCTGCAGGGAACCCCACACTGAGAACTTATTTTTCAGATTAGTTTGAGGATCAGATAGAAGGATTACTTTTTCACTCAAAGCAAAGGGAGCCCACTTCCTATTCTCCTAGGAAATCTCAGCTCATGTAAGGTCCATCCCAGTGAGTTTAAGTTGTCTAGATGGAAGTGAAAACACAGACCATCACTAGACCGGAAAAGCCCATGTTCTAAACCTATAAAAGAAGAGGAATCCCAAAGCGCGAACTCAGTTCATTCCAAGGAAAGGGTAGGGCAGATGTAGTCGATATACGTTTACGTGAGACCGGTGCCATAGATTAGATTATATCTGATCAAAAGACTGATAGAGCAGCCAATGGATCTCTTCTCTATCTTACAGCAAGCAGGCCGGATATAATGTTTGCTACTTCTATTTGTATTAGATTTCAGGTTGACCCCAAGGAATCCCACATGAGTTCTATAAAATGAATACTCAGATATTTAAAGGGTACACCTGAACTTGACTTATGGTATCCCACAGAGTTTTAATTTGATCTAGTAGGTTTCCCAGGTGCGGATTATGCTGGGTGCATGCTTGATAGAAAATGCACCTCAAGAACTTGCCAATTCTTGGGTGCTAGACTGATTTCTTGGTTTAGCAAAAAGAAGCCTTAGTCTTCACTTCTACTACTGAAGCTGAGTATATAGCTTCAAGAAGCTGCTGCTCACAGATATTGCGGATGCATAATCAGTTGTTTGATTAAAACTTGACTCTTGAGAACTCCACAATATTCTGTGATAGTTCTGGTGCTATTTCTAAAGCTTCCAATCATGTTCTCCATGGTAGAACTAAGCACATAGAGATAAGGCCCCACTTTCTCAGAGATAATGTAGAAAAGGGTAAGATCTCTCTTTATTACATTCCCACTGAAAATCAAAGGGCTGATATATTCACTAAGCCACTTGATGGAAGCAAGCACAATTTCTTCAGCAATGCATTAAAAATGCTTAATGGAGATCACTATGTCACATATATTATCTAGTAAAACCTATTTTCCATAAAAAGTTAGTGTTGGGAAAAACAAATGTTCATTCAGAGCTGCGTTGAATACAAATTAACTCACCGTTGATTTCTACTCGATGTCAGCTTCAAGAGCTGGCTGGGATAGTTAATTTGAATAGAACTTGACTTAGCGTTGAATTCATATCGACGCATGAATCGACTTAATAGTCTTTGCATTTATTCAAAGTTACGTCGATTGCTAGTGGACGAAAAATTGACTTTTCTAGCGAGTGCAAAAATTTATTCTAGAAGCTACTTAGACCTATTTTGGCGCACTGCATTTATTTCTTTTCAGCGTTGCTTCGAGTAAAACCCTAAGTTATGATGAATCATCTTCTAAAAGCAACACAGTCGTTAGACTTCATTGTGCTTTCAAATTTTCTCCCTTTGGCTCTCATGTTTTCTTGCTTTCTACTCTCGTCTTCTCTCTTCTTTGCAGATAACCATAGACAACCAATGGCCTCTAACAGTGACATCCTTGAAGCGATCAATTTGTCTTTGGAAACATTGTTGTCCAAATTTTCATCTCTATACATGGAATTCTCCGAAGACTATTATCGAAAACTATCTGAACAACATCGCATGTTGAGGTATCTCTGTAACACCCCAAAAATCGTAGTTTGTCGAAGTAGGCGGAATGGTAGTGCGGCGCTCGAAGTAGGCTGAATTTTCCCTACCTGCTCCTCGCGCACGGTCAGTGGCTTTCTTCGCGCACGACCAGTGATCGTGCGCCATGATCGTGCGTTAATTAAGAGGAATGGGGGTCGGCTGAAAGGGTGTACGCGCATGACCAGAGGTTCTTCGCGCATGACCAGTGATCGTGTGCCTGTGAACGTGCGCACTGTTTATTCTGCTCCGCAAAAATGAACGGAGAAGATGATCCGGTGGTTCAAAATTCTTGGAATTAGATCCAATGGCTGTGATGAATGGCTGGAGGGTATTAGGGCTTTTGAGAGGGGTTCTATCCTCATAATATCAAGGATCTTCTCTCTCCTAGTCTAGAGAAAGAAGAAGGAGGCAAGGAAGAAGAAGAGGAAATCCCGCCATTGACGGAGCTCCGGAGCTCCATTTCGCGAGCTGTTTCTAGATCTGCAGAGTGCAGCCCGGTGCGGTCCTATCCCTCCCTGTAAAATCTCAGATCCATGGCTAAGAAGAACGCTCCTAGGGTAACGATTCTTCCTCCCGATATTTGGACTTGTCATTTGTCCTCTCTTTAATTTCTTTATGCTTGCATGGGGAATCCCTTTCACCAAATGGGTGAAGTGTAGGATTTTACTCAAGTTCTTCGGAACTCCGGGTTGATTGTGTCCGTCCCTGGCATATTGCATGTAGAAATTTGGTAGTCGTGCGGATTTAGGCATTTTGTGTGAAGCCTATTCGTGGACGTGAGCCCGAATTAGTGATGCTTGATTTGCAACGTTGCATTTAGGTTAAGCCTAGAATGCGTGCCGGAGAATGACTCGGTGAAATCATCTATAGTATTTCGGGATTTAAGTGTAGGCGCCTTGTGATGATCCTAACGAAAGCCCCATGCTTTGAGGTTGGATGAAGGCAAACCTTCACCACAAAATTGATGCGGAGCGTATTGTACCTCCCTCGTTGAGTATTTGTGAAGCCTAGATCCTTTTGAAGGGGTTAGGTGCGTAGCTTATAAATTGTGTAGCACTTGAAAGTGCTAAACCCTTACGGGCCGAGGTGAAGCCGTACCCGCGTTGTGCGAAAGTTCGCGATGATTAGAGCACGGGCAAAGCTAAACCGAACCCGTTTCCATGCAGATCGGTAAGAGATCCCTACCTCATGGAAGCCGTGTGATCATGGGAGAGGTCGTGGAAGGTGATTTACCTAGACCGACCAAAAGCTCTTTTCCCCACCTAAGGTGATGGCCCTTACGGTGGAATGTTTTGTGGAATTGATGTTGTTAGCCTCATGCGGTTGTTTATGCGGTTGTGGAGAACCTTCGGGTGAACCCAACCAACATCATGTGCATACCTAGGTTCCCTCCTTTTTGATGCTCAACCTAGAAGATTGATTGTGCTTGAAACCTCACCTTGTGTAGTAGCACTTTCTTTATATTAGTTCTTGTGCTAGTATGGCTTGCTTGCAGGGTAGAAGCTCTGCCACCCCGGGAAAGGGGTGGGGTCGTTATAATTTGGTCAGCTGTGCTGACCGTTACTTTGTTTGCCACCGCTCGGTGGAATGTTCCTTTGCAGGTGCAGGTGAGACTAGTGGGAAATAGCGGGCGATGGCTCTATTGCCGAGTTGGCCTTAAAGGCCAGCCTCCCTTTTCTGCTTTCTCATGTGTTGCCGGCCTGCGTGCCGAAGTATGTTCTGAGTTTTGTGTTGGAACATGGTCTTCCGCATCTCCTAGGTTTGAGAATAACAAATCTTATGTGTATTTGATCTTGTGTGTTCAAGTGTGCAGTTTAGCATAGTCCACATGACTCAAGGAGTACTCATGATGTCTGCCCCCAAAATTGAGGCGAAAATTCGAAGAGGCTCACTAGCGCCGGCGGTAGCGATAGCGATAGCGCCCGGCGCTAGCGTTGATCTGCGTGTTTTCGGCATCGTTTTTAGAAGGAGCTAGCGCCCGGCGTTAGCTACTAGCGCTGGCGGTAGAATGGCGCACAAGAGGCATGGAGCAATATGTTTCCACGGATTGAAGATCCTGCCACGCAAAACGTTTCCTAATCCGGGCTAGCGCCGGCGGTAGCGTGAATGCTATAAATTGGATGCTTTGGCTCCGAATTCTTCATCCTCCTCCAATCCCAAACTCCAGAGCTTCGTGCCATAGCAGAGAGAGGAAGATTCAGAGCGATACTCCCACAATTCCATAAAGCCTTAAGGAGATCCGTGGAGAAGATTTCAACATGCGTCATCATCGCGACGAAAGGCTGCATCGACTACGATCATACTCTGCGGGCCTTCGTCCACTTCTCCAAGAAATCCACATAGAGGGAGTTTTTATTATTGTCTTTTCATTTCATATCTTTTCTGTAAATGGTAGTGAAATCGCCTCGTGTTGGCGACTAGGTCTTGGGTAGGACTTAGGGCTGAAATTCGCCTCGTGTTGGCGACTAGATCTAGGCTAGGTCTAGGGGGTGCTCGAGGCCTTTCTGGGGATAGATTGGCTAGAGCGGCTTGAGGCCGTATCTGGGGAGAGATCGGTTAAAGCCAACCGGTTCATGGGGATACGAGTCGGTATAGAAAACGAAAAAGAGTTTTTATTATTCGCCTCCGATCTCTAGCGCCATTGAGATCAAGTTTTGTAAAACTTAGTTAATATCAATAAAGCTTGTCTCTCTTTTTGTTTTACTTGACTTCTTGTTTTATTATTGCAATATTCCAAAGTTTTCTAAATAAAATATAAAGTTTTTGAAAACCCTTATTCACCCCCCCCCCCCCCTCTAAGGGCGCCGACCGATCCAACAAGTGGTATCAGAGCGGTTTTATTCCAATCGGCTTAACAACCGGGAATAATGGCGTCTCATGATCTCGCTTCTACTACTGGGGGAGATTTTTGTGAAGAGGAAAAATCACTTGCACCACCTTTATTTGAAGGGACAAATTATAAAGGATGGAAAATCTTAATTGAAAAATTTATTAAAACTTTAGACATCGAAGTTTGGGATTTAGCAATAGCAAGACCCGTAAATGAATCAAATAAAAAAGAACTTCAATTAAATGCAAAAGCTAAACACTATTTGTTTTGCGGTCTATCTAATGAAATTTTCAAATTAATATATTGCTTTTCAAGTGCATATAAAGTATGGAATTTTCTTGAAGAAATGTATGATTCTCCTTCTACAAGTATAGAACAATCGCAAGAACCGGAGAATATGCTAGCATGCATAAATCTTCAAGAATGCCCCTCTCATGATGGATCAATGGAGCACACATCTAATCGAAGAGAAGAAGAAGTATTGTGTTCGGAAGAGGAGTGCCAAAAAGATGGCAAAGAAACGATATGTTCAAATCGTGCCTCTCCCGAATGCAATGTAAGGAAATCAAATTCCATTTTTTGTACTTCTATCTCTTCATTACAATTGCTTCAAACTACAAAGCGCAAAATTAAGAAATTAAAAAATGCTAATAAACATTTGCGCTTAGAAAATAAAAATTTAAAGGCAAAAATTAATGAAGAATCAAATTTATCTAGTTCTACACATTACTCCTTAGTAGAAAACACCACAACTTGTGTAGAATATAATGAAGTAAAAGAAAAGCACAAGAAACTTGAGAAGGATTTTATTTTAGTAAAAGAACAAAATGAAAAATTATGTTTAGAAAATTCATCTTTGATAAATGATTGCGCTAACTGTAAAGAATATAAAATTGAAATTAAAGAGATGGATGAAACATTTGATGAATATAGAAACAACTATCAAGATCATATTGATTCAATTGTTTCCATTCTTAAAAATAGCACAATCGCTTATAATAAAGCTAGACATAATTTAATGATTAAAATAATGAATTAAAAACTAAAATCAACTTGCCTAAGGAAATCATAAAGAAAAACTCTCAAAACATACAATCTCAAAATAATGCAAAATCCAAAAGCAAGTTGAATATGATTTCTTATAAGTTGAACAAGCCAAGCAATAGAAATAACAGACCTCAAAAGATTGAAAATGAAATTCCAAAATACAATCATTACTATCATTTACAACATCAATCTTCTCCCAACATAAAATTAAATGCTCACAAATTTCCTATGAACAACACTTTTAATAATCATTACAATCATAATCATCAATATAAAGATAATCTCAATGGAAATTTGATGAATAAGAATAACATTAAACCAAGGTTTGAATGGAGGCCTAAAATTAAAAATGAAACATTCACTTCACATGAAAGGACTCATTCATCTTTGTCTTCACAAAAATCATCACGATGCATTTGGGTACCCAAAGGAACCTTCACTCAAGGTCCTCTTTGGATACCTAAATCTCTTATCCATTAGGTATCATCAATTTCATGAAGTAGAATCCTTTCAAAATGAAATATACAAAGTTCTACTTCATGATATGCTTTCATGTCTTTTAATTTTTCTTATTTTTCTTATTTCTTTTGAACTATCATGTCATGGTCATCCTATACAATTTTGAAAATATGATCTTATCTCTTACAAGATCAATATGTTTATAAAATCAAATTGATCAAAATTCCAAATCATATTTTATTTTGATGACCCATCTTTTATTCTTATATTCATTACTTCTAAATATCTTATATTATCCATTTGAATCAAACTCTAAATTTGTTATAAGATATTTCAAATTAAATCCGGTTATTAGATTTTTAGCCTTCACCAACAAGTGGATAAAATTCTGAATTTGCTATGAGATACTTATCTAAATTAAAAAGAAAAACACATAAGACATATTGAAAGATTAATTGTCATAAATATTGATGCCATACGCACCACCATGATCTATTGATATCTTTTGCTAAAACTCTCTAAAATCATAATTATGTAAAATCAAAAGATCTCTAAATTCAAAAGATCCACTCAATTCTAACATTTCATTGGTGATGATAATAATTACATGAATGAATTAATGTAGTATGACTTGCATGTATCTCATTTGTTTATAACCCATAGAATCAACTTTATATTAATAAATCAAATGAAATCATTCATTCTATGTCAAAATATTAAATCATTATCTCAATTAAATCAAATGAAATCAAATGAAATCACTTTCTTGAATACATGCAACATTATCTCAATTAATCTTGTGGTATAACAATTACAATCAAACTCATTATTCTAGCATTATCAACTAATAGATATTATTCATGCTAGTTATCTCATATTACCATAATGAATTAATTATGAAGTAAAATAAAATAATATTGAACGATAAAATAACTATGTGACTTTAAATTGTGATAAAAGTCTAGAAAAATTTGAATTCACATACATTATGATAATCTATTTTATAGCTCATGCAAGATCTCATTTGTCATGACTTGAGATAGGTGTCCTAGATCTTTCATGTTAAAACATGCTTACAAATGCAATTTTCTTCATTTTTAACCATCAAAAACATTTCCAAAAATTCTGCAAATTCAGCATGAAACTACTAATGGGACACCTAATCAAGTCCAAGCATCAAAATTTTCAAAACCCTAAAAAATCACTTACTGTTTCCCGCGCTAGCGCTAGCGCCGACGCTAGCGTCGAGGTTCGTTTTTCTATAATTTTAAATTTTGAAAAATCCCTAAAAATATACTAATCTATATGTACTACTTAGTTTTGCACTTCTGTATTTCTTTATTTTTTGAAAAATCAAATACAAAACTACAAAAACCAAATTACAAAAAATATGTTTTGTTTTTTCGCTTGTGTTGTTTCCTTTATTTAAAGTTCATCTTTATGCAAAAATCAAATATAAAAATTACAAAAGCAATAATTTCAAAAATATGCTTTTATTTGTAAAAATCAACTACAAAAATATAAAACAAAACAAAAACAAGTATCAAAACTATTCTTCTGAACTTAACTTTTCTATGTATCTTGCGAAAGGGTGATTGGGCTATCATCCCAACATATCACCTAGTACCGGGCGAACCTCTCACAAGGTAGTCCTCGGGAAGTCCAAGATCAATTTTGTACAACCCTGTATTCGCCGAGTAGGTTCTTGAGCCAAGAGGCATTTCAGAGTATCATTTCTCCGCGAGGTACCCCAGTTAGGGGGCTCGCCGAGACCAACAGGGTGCTCGCCGAGACCCGCGAGGTACCCCAGTTAGGGGGCTCGCCGAGACTAGCAGGGTGCTCACCGAGACCCGCGAGGTACCCCAGTTAGGGGGCTCGCCGAGACCAGCAGGGTGCTCGCCGAGACCCGCGAGGTATCCCAGTTAGGGGGCTCGCCGAGACCCGCGAGGTAGCCCAGTTAGGGGGCTCGCCGAGACCAGCAGGGTGCTCGCCGAGACCCGCGAGGTACCCCAGTTAGGGGGCTCGCCGAGACCAGCAGGGTGCTCGCCGAGACTCGCGAAGTACCCCAGTTAGGGGGCTCGCCGAGACCAGCAGGGTGCTCGCCGAGACCCGCGAGGTACCCCAGTTAGGGGGCTCGCCGAGACCAGCAGGGTGCTCGCCGAGACCCGCGAGGTACCCCCTCTCGCCCAGTTCTGGCGGGAGGGGTCGGTCTACGTTTAGCATTCCAGAACAGCGGGATTTGGCTATCTGCAGGCCAAATCCGGGGGCATTTTGGTAACTTCGCAGGCAGTTTTTGGTTATTCGCAGCCCAAATCAGAAATCCTATAAATAGGACCAAGGGGCCACCATTTGGAAGGAGCTCATTCCAGGCCAGCTCTCCCTCTCTCTCTCTCTCCCCCCACTTTCTCTCTCTAGTGGGTGAGGAGAGCCTCAAGTGGTGCCCAAGCTTAGTAGTGGCTTGGGAGGGGAAGTTCCTAAGGGGCTTTCGGGTATGTGGCGGGACCTCCCCACTAAGCCCTTGGTCCAGTCTCCAGTTCCAACACCTTCAACCTAGAGCTCTCCCTTGGGAGGAGTAAGGATTGGTCGCCCCTCGGCTAGCTGAGGGCCCCGAACTCCACAGAGACTAAGTCTTGTTCGCAAGTCTCGGTTTCAACAAATGGTGCGGTGAGCGTGGAGTGTGACCGATTCAAGAAACTCTCAAGATGAGCTCCATGGACGGAGGTGGAGGAAGCTCCGACCCGGGTCACTCGCAGCCCCCGGTTACTGGGGTGACGTTAGAGATGTTCGAAAACTTCAAGCGAGAGGTCCTGCAGACCTTTAAGGTTGCCTTCGCCATGATAGTCGGAGGCAGAAGAAGAGATGGTCCGGAGATCCCGCCCCAGCAGGTGGACGAGGGAACTCTCGACCAGCAGTCCAGGAAGGAAGTACCGGTGGGGGGGGGGGGGAGTGGGGAGGTGTCATACCCCCACTCGCCCATCCCCATGGGGGGCGAGCTCAGGAGGGAGGCGCCATCCCAGCTCGCCCCACCCCTGCAAGGGGGCGAGCTCAGGAGGGGGCCACCCCCCCAGCTCGCCCCGCCCCTGTTCCAAGGGGGCAAGCTCAGGAGGGGGCCGCCCTCCCAGCTCACCCCGCCCCTGTTCCAAGGGGGCGAGCTCAGGAGGGGGCTGCCCTCCCAGCTCGCCCAGCCTCTGTTCCAAGGGGGAGAGCTCAGGAGGGAGGCGCCCTCCCAGCTCGCCCCGGGCCTTCTAGCCCCGTCCCGAAAGGGGGCGAGCGGGGAGGCATCCGGCCCCCACTCGCCCCACCCCAAAAGAAATCGAGTGAAGGGTGGTGGGCGAGACCACCCCTGTAGGAGGCCATCCAATAGCCCGGCGGGCGCGGCTGCCAACAAGCCGACTCCACGAGGGGGGGGGGGGGGGGGGGGGGGGAAGGAGGAACCATAAAAGGAAAAGATCCAGCTGCCCGAAGTGGAAGCAGGGACCAAGGCCACCCCCTCCACCGCCTCCGCAGGCTATGGCGAAGGGCGTGGGAAGGAGGAGAGCCAGGAAAGCCGAAAGAAGAGGAAGAGGATGGGGTAGGGTGGAGTTATCCTACTGTGATTTCCACCAGGAGGAAGGTCACGCAACATCCACCTGCCCTGAGTTTTTGGAAATAAGAGAGGTAATGGCTCCGATACAACAACGACACTGGCCAAAGGGGGTCGAGGAGGACGGACCCTAGGACGTTGGAGGCAAAGAAAGGATATCCCGATCTAAGTGGTGGCGACCAAAAACGCTTGTACCAGTAACTCCACGTAATGCGATGGTTTGTTTTCTTACTTAGGTTATTTTTCTCGCATGCACTATTATGACTAACAAGGTGTGATATATGTTGGTGCTGGAATGCCCCAGATCGATTCCGCTCCTGGGCTCTCATCTAGACGGGGGGTTCAGGTTGATCTCTGAAGAGGCTGGCAAGGTGTGATATATGTTGGTGCTGGAATGCCCCAGATCGATTCCGCTCCCGGGCTCTCATCTAGACGAGGGGTTCAGGTTGATCTCTGGAGAGGCTGGCAAGGTGTGATATATGTTGGTGCTGGAATGCCCCAGATCGATTCCGCTCCCGGGCTCTCATCTAGACGGGGGGTTCAGGTTGATCTCTGGAGAGGCTGGCAAGGTGTGATATATGTTGGTGCTGGAATGCCCCAGATCGATTCCGCTCCCGGGCTCTCATCTAGATGGAGGGTTCAGGTTGATCTCTGGAGAGGCTGGCAAGGTGTGATATATGTTGGTGCTGGAATGCCCCAGATCGATTCCGCTCCCGGGCTCTCATCTAGACGGGGGGTTCAGGTTGATCTCTGGAGAGGCTGGCAAGGTGTGATATATGTTGGTGCTGGAATGCCCCAGATCGATTCCGCTCCCGGGCTCTCATCTAGACGGGGGGTTCAGGTTGATCTCTGGAGAGTCTGGCAAGGTGTGATATATGTTGGTGCTGGAATGCCCCAGATCGATTCCGCTCCCGGGCTCTCATCTAGACGGGGGGTTCAGGTTGATCTCTGGAGAGGCTGGCAAGGTGTGATATATGTTGGTGCTGGAATGCCCCAGATCGATTCCGCTCCCGGGCTCTCATCTAGACGGGGGGTTCAGGTTGATCTCTGGAGAGGCTGGCAAGGTGTGATATATGTTGGTTCTGTAATGCCCTAGATCGATTCTGCTCCCAGGCTCTCATCTAGACGGGGGGTTCAGGTTGATCTCTGGAGAGGCTGGCAAGGTGTGATATATGTTGGTGCTGGAATGCCCCAGATCGATTCCGCTCCCGGGCTCTCATCTGGACGGGGGGTTCAGGTTGATCTCTGGAGAGGCTGGCAAGGTGTGATATATGTTGGTGCTGGAATGCCCCAGATCGATTCCGCACCCGGGCTCTCATCTAGACGGGGGGTTCAGGTTGATCTCTGGAGAGGCTGGCAAGGTGTGATTCATGTTGGCTAAGGCCCCGAGCAGACCCGCTGACCAGGCTCTCATCTAGCTGGCAGGTCCGAAGGCTCACTCGGTGGCAGGTTCTAAGTTTTCCAAGGTTGGCTCCGAGCAGACCCACTGACCAGGCTCTCATCTAGCTGGCAGGTCCGAAGGCTCACTCGGTGGCAGGTTCTAAGTTTTCCAAAGTTGGCTCCGAGCAGACCCGCTGACCAGGCTCCCACCAAGCTGGCAGGTCCGAGGATCACTCGGTGGCAGGAAAGTCCCAAGTACTTAGTCCCGATGCTGACCTGCTGACCAGGTTCCCACCTAGCTGGCAGGGTCAGGAACCGCCCAGTGGCCGAAAATTCTCGTGTTTTCACCCGAGGTGGTCTCGCTAGCCGGGCTCTCACTAGCCGTCAGAGTCGGAAGACCTCTCGGGGAGGCTAAGTATTTTTCCCCCAAGGTGGTCTCGCTAGCCGGGCTCTCACTAGCCGACATAGTTGGAAGACCACTCGGGGAGGCTAAGTGTTTTCCCCCGAGGTGGTCTCGCTAGCCGGGCCCTCACTAGCCGGCAGAGTTGGAAGACCTCTCGGGGAGGCTAAGAGTTTTTCCCCCGAAGTGGTCTCGCTAGCCGGGCTCTCACTAGCCAGCAGGGTTGGAAGACCTCTCGGGGAGGCTATGTATTTTTCCCCCGAAGTGGTCTCGCTAGCCGGGCTCTCACCAGCCGGCAGGGTTGGAAGACCTCTCGGGGAGGCTATGTATTTTCCCCCAAGGTGGTCTCGCTAGCCGGGCTCTCACTAGCCGGCATAGTTGGAAGACCACTCGGGGAGGCTATGTATTTTCCCCCGAAGTGGTCTCGCTAGCCGGGCTCTCACTAGCCGGCAGAGTCGGAAGACCTCTCGGGGAGGCTAAGTGTTTTTCCCCCGAGGTGGTCTCGCTAGTCGGGCTCTCACTGGCCGGCAGAGTTGGAAGACCTCTCGGGGAGGCTAAGAGTTTTTCCCCCGAAGTGGTCTCGCTAGCCGGGCTCTCACTAGCCAGCAGGGTTGGAAGACCTCTCGGGGAGGCTATGTATTTTTCCCCCGAAGTGGTCTCGCTAGCCGGGCTCTCACTAGCCGTCAGGGTTGGAAGACCTCTCGGGGAGGCTATGTATTTTTCCCCCAAGGTGGTCTCGCTAGCCGGGCTCTCACTAGCCGGCATAGTTGGAAGACCACTCGGGGAGGCTAAGTGTTTTCCCCCGAGGTGGTCTCGCTAGCAGGGCCCTCACTAGCCGGCAGAGTTGGAAGACCTCTCGGGGAGGCTAAGAGTATTTTCCCCCGAAGTGGTCTCGCTAGCCGGGCTCTCACTAGCCGGCAGAGTCGGAAGACCTCTCGGGGAGGCTAAGTGTTTTTCCCCCGAGGTGGTCTCGCTAGCCGGGCTCTCACTGGCCGGCAGAGTCGGAAGACCTCTCGGGGAGGCTAAGTGTTTTTCCCCCGAGGTGGTCTCGCTAGCCGGGCTCTCACTAGCCGGCAGGGTTGGAAGACCTCTCGGGGAGGCTATGTATTTTCCCCCGAAGTGGTCTCGCTAGCTGGGCTCTCACTAGCCGGCAGAGTCGGAAGACCTTTCGGGGAGGCTAAGTGTTTTTCCCCCGAGGTGGTCTCGCTAGCCAGGCTCTCACTGGCCGGCAGAGTCGGAAGACCTCTCGGGGAGGCTAAGTGTTTTTCCCCCGAGGTGGTTTCGCTAGCTGGGCTCTCACTAGCCGGCGGAGTCGGAAGACCTCTCGGGGAGGCTAAGTATTTTTCCCCCAAGGTGGTCTCGCTAGCCGGGCTCTCACTAGCCGGCATAGTTGGAAGACCTCTCGGGGAGGCTAAGTGTTTTCCCCCGAGGTGGTCTCGCTAGCCGGGCTCTCACTAGCCGGCATAGTTGGAAGACCTCTCGGGGAGGCTAATTATTTTTCCCCGAGGTGGTCTCAATAGCTGGGCCCTCACTAGCCGGCAGAGTTGGAAGACCTCTCGGGGAGGCTAAGCGTTTTTCCCCCAAGGTGGCTCTGTTGTCCGGGCTCTCGCTAGCCGACACGGTTGGAGGAACTCTCGGGGAGGCTATATGTTTTTTCCGTGATAACACTGTTAGCCGGATTCCCAGCGACACTCGTCGAATATGCAGGGTTGCACGTTTCTTTCTGAGCGTGTACCTCGCTCGAAAAGAGCGGGGATTGTGTACATCCCTGTATTCGCCGAGTAGGTTCTTGAGCCAAGAGGCATTTCAGAGTATCATTTCTCCGCGAGGTACCCCAGTTAGGGGGCTCGCCGAGACCAACAGGGTGCTCGCCGAAACCCGCGAGGTACCCCAGTTAGGGGGCTCGCCGAGACCAGCAGGGTGCTCCCCGAGACCCGCGAGGTACCCCAGTTAGGGGGCTCGCCGAGACCAGCAGGGTGCTCGCCGAGACCCGCGAGGTATCCCAGTTAGGGGGCTCGCCGAGACCCGCGAGGTAGCCCAGTTAGGGGGCTCGCCGAGACCAGCAGGGTGCTCGCCGAGACCCGCGAGGTACCCCAGTTAGGGGGCTCGCCGAGACCAGCAGGGTGCTCGCCGAGACTCGCGAGGTACCCCAGTTAGGGGGCTCGCCGAGACCAGCAGGGTGCTCGCCGAGACCCGCGAGGTACCCCAGTTAGGGGGCTCGCCGAGACCAGCAGGGTGCTCGCCGAGACCCACGAGGTACCCCTCTCGCCCAGTTCTGGGGGGAGGGGTCGGTCTGCGTTTAGCATTCCAGAACAGCAGGATTTGGCTATCCGCAGGCCAAATTCGGGGGCATTTTGGTAACTTCGCAGGCAGTTTTTGGTTATTCGCAGCCCAAATCAGAAATCCTATAAATAGGACCAAGGGGGCACCATTTGGAAGGAGCTCATTCCAGGACAGCTCTCCCTCTCTCTCTCTCTCTCCCCCCCACTTTCTCTCTCTAGTGGGTGAGGAGAGCCTCAAGTGGTGCCCAAGCTTAGTAGTGGCTTGGGAGGGGAAGTTCCTAAGGGGCTTCCGGGTATGTGGCGGGACCTCCCCACTAAGCCCTTGGTCCAGTCCCCAGTTCCAACACCTTCAACATAGAGCTCTCCCTTGGGAGGAGTAAGGATTGGTCGCCCCTCGGCTAGCTGAGGGCCTCGAACTCCACAGAGACTAAGTCTTGTTCGCAAGTCTTGGTTTCAACAAATTTTATGAGTTCAAACTTTAAATAAAAATTACTCTTTAAAAATATCAAAAATATTGTATGAACTTCATTGAAAATCAAGCATGATTTAATCTATTATTTAGAATTTCTATAATGTTGCAATTTATCTTTTTAAACTACTTTGAACATTGCCTTCATCATGCTTTGATACATCTGTTAATATGTGCATCTATACTATTTTATAAACGAAAAACACCATTTGGTGCAACATTCATAATGCCTCTAATACCCTTACTATTTTTACTTAAACACTAACAAACATTCAAAATAATTTCAAATCTTTTTAAAAATAAAGGGCCCCTTCGTAAATACCTTTCTCCCGCTAAATCACATCACATCCCGTCTTTCCACATCCCGCCAGCTTTCCACGTCACGCCACCTACATCCCGTCTTTCCTCTTCTCCTCTGCATCCCGCCATCTAGGTCATTCCACCGTGAGCAAAACGCAACTCGACGGCGAACCCTCTGCGTGCAAAATCAGCAGGCAAATCCTCTGCCTCTCACGCTCAACTCGACGGCGACGCTCAACTCGACGGCGGCGACGCTCAACTCGACGGCGGCGACGCTCAACTCGACGGCGAATCCTCAAGGTTCTCAACTTTCTGGTTTCTGCGACTCCACTGAATGCTTAATTTCTGGAATTATTGTTTTGCAACTTCTCTAATGTCGGGAGGCATTCTTCCTCCTTAGAAATTTTTTGGAGATCCAAGTTCATGTCGCCATGAAAATCTTTCTTCCTTTGGGCCTTCTTCCATTCGGTTACTGATCTGGAACAGAGGTAACATCAGCCTATGGTAAAGCAGCTTTCCTCTTCTCCTCAAAGGGTCTGCACTTTGCATTTCTCCTCTCCGACACATTTCAATCTGTAATCTCGCAGCCTCGCCCTTCAATCCAACATCTTAAAAAATAACTAATCTAATCTTAAACTGAATGCAATCTTGCTCTTCCTTAAACTTCTGGAATTTTTCTAATCTTAAACTGAATGCAGTCTTGCTCTTACAACGCATTTCAATCTGTAAGCTTAATTTCTGGAATTATTGTTTTGCAACTTCTCTAATGTCGGGAGCATTCTTCCTCAGAAATTTTTTGGAGATCCAACTCCATGTCGCCATGAAAATCTTTTTGCATTTGGGCCTTCTTCCATTCGGGTACTGATCTGGAACAAAGGTAATATCAGATCTCTCCATTTATATTTCACTGCATTAGTCTATTACTTTAGGCTGTATAAGTATGCAGTTATTGAAAGTCATCTTTATTGATGTTGGACTATTAGGCAGATTGATCCAATTTTGCAATCTGTATTTATTCTCATTTATATTTACAGTTCTGAGCAGGTCCGCCTTATGTTTTTCTTACTCAATCTGTGCCATTAGTTGAAGCTTTTTTATAATTAAGTTTTCTTCGTATTCACTTGGTATTCATTCTTTATTTTGCCAGATTATCCAATTAATTTTTCTTGGTATTATATACATTTTCAACAGTTCTGTCTTATGTTTTTTTAAAAATGAAATTTTAGCATCAGTTGAAGCTTTTTTTATTCATAAGTTCTATTTAATTGAATCATGAATTGCAATATATTTTATGCAATGATATGCTGCGCCGGATGAACTTCATGATCCTCATTGTATTGCTTCAGTTGACATATGTGGATAATAGTTTTTGTCAAATCGACATATATTGACAATAGTTTTGCCTAAGTCGGCATATGTATACAATAGTTTTGCTTCAACAGACATATGTTTCCAATTGTTGTTTACTTTGCTGCTTATTTCTACAAGTTTGTTCTGCCCCAATTACTATCTTATGGTTGTTAAGGAATGCTTACGATAGATTGCTCTAAAATCTACATTTCACAGCATCAGCGATGTCCAACGAAACACATACGCAAGGGGCAATTGGTCGCAAACGCACAAGGGCTTCCACGTCGGGGACACCGCACCCTCCGCAAACGCTATAGCAGCTTCCAACGCAATTGTAGAGAACAACCTTTATACGCTTGATTTACGTACATGTTTTGTGTTAATTCTACTCTATTGTAGAGAACAACCTTTATACGCTTTTTTATGGTAGCGGGAATTTCTAATGCCTTTGATTTTATATCTCATTCATGCAATGCTAATTTAATTTTATGTAATTCTTAATACTCGACGATCTCATTCCCTTCCGGTGGGGTTTCTTATTTTCCATGTTCATAAGGTATGCTTACTCATCTTCCATCAATTCCTATTTGAAGTATAACAATTATGCACAAATTTAATTCTATGCAATTCTATATATGCAGGGACATGATAAATCCTAATGGTGCATCTCGCTTTCTTTGATTACTAAATTGTGGTATAATTTAACTTTGTTCAGTGGAAATTTGGTGGTATTTTTATACTATGTTATCTTCTTCCTGGACAATGTTTTGTTCTAAATTTTAATTATACATTGTTAGAGTTAGGATTTGAACAATTTTTTGGTTCGGTAGCCATTGGGAAGTTCATGTTAGGATTTTGATTATTTTTGAATTCCTTTGATTCGGTGATGGATGATGTGCTGAATTTGCACTTACCGGAGTTTTTGAATTCACTGAACCCGGGCAATCTACCACCACATGATGAATGCCGCCCCCACGACGAATGTCGCACCCAAGACCAATATCACTGCTCACGACAGATGCGGGCGCAGCCCGCCCGAATGCGGGCGCAGCCCGCTTGAATGCCAAGCGGGCGAAGCCCGCTTGGTTACGGGCGAAGCCCGCAACGACGCATCGAGAACGGGCGTAGCCCGTTCGAAGATGCTAGTAATTTATATTGAAAAAGTTGTGTAGAACTATGCGTAGCATGCCTCTAAGTATGAGTAATGTTTTATTTTTGATAATGATCGCAATTCACTCACTTATTTTGGCATTGTCTACTTATGTGTTTAATCTAAGAATGTTTGTGTATGTTTTGTAATAGTACAATGAATTAAAATTGCACAAGTATCTTACCTACACAACCTTTATTTGCACTTTTAAAAGTTAAGAAAAGTGGTTATCTTTTTCATAAATTATATTGGTTTGCAAAACAAGTGTATTCGGAGAACTTTGTACAAAACAAAATCATAAAATAAAGCGACAAAGATAACTCCACCAAGCACTACTTGAACCTCCTGATAAGTCTTAATAAGCGTTGTGAGTTTGAGCACCTTGAAAAGAATAATAAAGTATCTTGTGCAAACCATATCTTTCTTTCAAAATAAAAACCACTTATTCTTAAGTACACCGGATCACAATAAAAATCAATCTTGAAGAATAAAACTATGTGATCCCCCAAGCACTACTTTGCACCCTGATAAGTCTTGATGAGCATTGTGTGTGCAGAGCTCCTTGGTAGTTGTACATTTTTCTTTGTGCATTGAAGTGAGTGGAAGTAAAATTATTTGTGTTTTATTGTGCTCTTTACTTTACATATCACTTGTATTTTTGATTAAAACATTTGTTTACTCTATTCAAAATACACTTTTATGCACATCATTATCTTCCATAACACTTCTATACTACTCTTTATTTATGAAATGCACTAGATAACCTAGCATGTTTTCTACAATGTTTGGTATGTTTTGAAATTGTGAATTAAAGTAACATTGTAGTAATCTCTTTTTGATAAGATTATTTCATGCTTGGTTACTGTATTGTCAAAACAAAAATTTTAAATGCAAAATGATTTACAAAAACATCTTCTTTTTGAAATTGAACTCATATATCTTTTTATGAACCATCATTGAATACCATAAGATGTTTTTTGTACTTCTATATGTCTTCCGCATCATAACCATATAATTGTTTTTACCTTGCACTTTAATACTTATTTAAAATCTTTCATCTTGTGTGCATCATCACTTGAATCTTCAAATTCCTTTCTTGCAACAAGTGGTAGACTTGCTTGGTAAACTTTATATTGGTTGAATTTTTTTTGCTTATAACTCTGATCTATTTCTATTCTAAACACTCCTCCAACAAGTGAAATATTGCTTATAAAACATCTCTTTTTAAACTTAAACTCTTATTTAGTATTATGATGTTTCTTGTTCGAAATCTTCCGCAATACTCAAACTCTGATTCATTCATGAATTTCAATATTGCTATGTGAGTTTTATTTCAAAAATTCAAATAAAATTATAAACCCATATGCTATGATATTTCCCATTAGATTTAAATGCTTAATGTTTCCAATAATTGTTATCCATGACTTCATTTCTCACCATAGCGGGGGCGTAGGGTTGTAGACATTAGATAACCTTATCTCTAGTCATGTCTTGTCCTTAACCGGGGAGGGTTCAAGTGGGGCCTTGCGAGGCACTGGGGGAAAAGAGTGCTAGGATAAGTTTTTTTCTAGTTTTTGCATATGGGATTAACACCCCAACCTACGGCATTTTTGCAGCTCCTCATGCCCATCCGTCACTTAGTACGGGGCTAGGGTGTTGACATATTGTCTGGGTAGATTGGTTACTTAGAAATCATGATTTTTTTAGGCTTAAAACTCTTATTTAATGGGAAAATCATTATTTTTTGCTAAACTCTGATTTATAAAAGGGGGAGAACTACAAACAAAAGGGATAAAATAAGTCATAACTCTGATCATTTTCAATGAAAGACAAGTCTAAAACTCCTTATCATTTACTTAAAAAGCTCGATCATGCCTTCTCTTTATTTACACATTTTTAGTGCTTTGTTTCCCTACCCACTTTTGCTAATAACAAAGGGGGAGAACTAACATGATAAAATGCAAAAGGGGGAGAACTAACAATGATAAATGTAACCCGCTATCATAAACCCAACATTTCAGTTAATAGCATACATATTAAGGGAGCATTCACATAGGGGGAGCTTATATTTAGGGGGAGCAATTCTAAATGCTAAAATCAATAATCATCCTAAAGTCATCACTCTCACACACACACAAGTATAGTCTCATTTCAGTTAATAGCATACATGTTAAGGGAGCATTCACATAGGGGGAGCTTATATTTAGGGGGAGCAATTCTAAATGCTAAAATCAATAATCATCCTAAAGTCATCACTCACACACACACAAGTATAGTCTCATCATGCTTATTTATTAATGCTTTGATTTATCATTAATGGATTTGTTATTATCAAAAGGGGGAGTTTGTTGGAACATGGTCTTCCGCATCTCCTAGGTTTGAGAATAACAAATCTTATGTGTATTTGATCTTGTGTGTTCAATTGTGCAGGTTAGCATAGTCCACATGACTCAAGGAGTACTCATGATGTCTGCCCCCAAAATTGAGGCGAAAATTCGAAGAGGCTCACTAGCGCCGGCGGTAGCGATAGCGCCCGGCGCTATCGTTGATCTGCGCGATTCTGGCATCGTTTTTAGAAGGAGCTAGCGCCCGGCGTTAGCTACTAGCGCTGGCGGTAGAATGGCGCACAAGAGGCATGGAGCAATATGTTGCCACAGATTGATGATCCTGCCGCGCAAAACGTTTCCTAATCCGGGCTAGCGCCGGCGGTAGCGCTAGCGCCGGTGGTAGCGTGAATGCTATAAATTGGATGCTTTGGCTCCGAATTCTTCATCCTTCTCCAATCCCAAACTCCAGAGCTTCGTGCTATAGCAGAGAGAGGAAGATTCAGAGCGATACTCCCACAATTCCATAAAGCCTTAAGGAGATCCGTGGAGAAGATTTCAACACGCGTCATCATCGTGACGAAAGGCTGCATCGACTACGATCATACTCTGCGGTCCTTCGTCCACTTCTCCAAGAGATCCACATAGAGGGAGTTTTTATTATTGTCTTTTCATTTCATATCTTTTCTATAAACGGTAGTGAAATCGCCTCGTGTTGGCGACTAGGTCTAGGGTAGGACTTAGGGCTGAAATTCGCCTCGTGTTGGCGACTAGATCTAGGGTAAGTCTAGGGGGTGCTCGAGGCCTTTCTTGGGATAGATTGGCTAGAGCGGCTTGAGGTCGTATCTGGGGAGAGATTGGCTAAAGCCAACCGGTTCGTGGGGATACGAGTCGGTATAGAAAACGAAAAAGAGTTTTTATTATTCGCCTCTGATCTCTAGCGCCATTGAGATCAAGTTTTGTAAAACTTAGTTAATATCAATAAAGCTTGTCTCTCTTTTTGTTTTACTTGACTTCTTGTTTTATTATTGCAATATTCCAAAGTTTTCTAAATAAAATATAAAGTTTTTGAAAACCCTTATACACCCCCCCCCCCTCTAAGGGCGCCGACCGATCCAACATTTTGTACATTGGTGAATGTAAGGCCCTAAGGCCGTAACTCTATTTTATGCTTTCATTCCTATGATAGTGGACAGTTCTAATTGAAATATAAAATCATTATGCTTCTGCTAGTGTTTATTTTACTCTGTTGTAGTTCTTTCTGTTTATCACCTTTTAACTCCTAGCTAGTGTGGTTTGTATGGCGTGGGGTCCCGGCCGGACCTACTGTTATACTATTCGTACTGGCAGGGTGTTACAATTTGGTATTAGACTTAAGGCGTCGATCCGTAGTTTAGAGAATTCAGGACGAATTCCTTTTAAGGGGTGGTGTGCACGGGATGTGCATTCACCTAAAACGACAAAAACTAATAAAAATGTCCACTTAGGAATGGAAAAACATACTTGTTTGCGGAACCTGAGCATTCCACGATTATTGTTTGCTATGTTTTCAGTCACTAAATTGTGTCTTACACGATTATAGGTGACTAGGAGTGGTGCGGGGCAGTCTCAACCCCATAACACTGCTGAAAGTAGTGGGTCGGCTGAAGTGCCAGCGACCACTCCTCCTGCTGAGATGATCAGGTTAATCGCAGAAGCTGTCTTCGCGATGATCAATGCTCAACCGCAAAGTCTTGCACAACCTGCTACGCCTAATACAGATGCGGCCCCGGTGATCGAACCTGCGGTGGAACCGAGGGTTGAGACCCCTGTGCCAGTGGCTGCAGCGGAACCTGCGGTGCAAAGGGTGGAGCGTCCTGTAGAGCATGTAGCCATTGCGCGAGCGCGTGATCAACAACTGCAACACTTTCTAAGCTTCCACCCTCCATCCTTCTCGAGGACCGGATCCCCAACGGAGGTGGAGGACTGGCTGTCAATGGTTAGAAAAACTCTAAAGGCGACAACAACAGAAGAAGCAATGATGGTCACTTTAGCCACCTTCCTCCTTAACGGAGAGGCAGAGCGTTGGTGGGCCGAACAGGAAGTGCACAAGTTTGGAGGCAAGGAGATTACCGAGATCACGATAGCGGAGTTCTCAAAGTCATTTCTTCAAAGGTATATTCCTTCTGCCCAACGCATTGCGTTGCAGAACCAGTTTCTGAAGTTAACTCAAGGTGACAGCTCAGTGGATGAGTACTTGCACGAGTTCACTAAACTGGGTCGTTATGCGGGGCCTATGATGGAAGATGAAGTGACAAAGACGAACAAGTTCTATGAAGGTCTTTGGGACGAGTTGAGGCTGCTCCTTGCAGGCCCAATGACGTTGGGTTTCCATGTGATGGTCCAAACTGCCAGATCCCTAGAGTTGGACATGAAGAGGGTACAAGCAAAAACCGTGGCAAAGAAACCTGAGTTTCATGCTCCGGCCTCTCAGTCCAAGTCAGAGTTCAGAAAGAACAAAAGGAAGTTCAAACCGGTGGAGCAAACTCGCTCAAATGTTTTGGGAGCAACGACTGTGCGGGGTCCAATCACGTGTTTCACCTACGGGAAGGTGGGACACAAGGCCGCGGTGTGTCAAAGTGGTCCCCCGAAGGCAGAGAACCGAGCGTTGGACTATGCTCGTGCTGCGGAAAAGGGTAAAGCTGCGGAGTCTTCGGCTTCCCAGCACATTATTCTGACTCAGCCGAGAGTCTATTCGCTTGGCCAGCAAGAAGCTATACGACAGACTGATGTCGTCACAGGTACGAATTAGAAACTAGCTTTTACAGCTATTTATATAATTCATACTGTTGTACGACTATGCTTTATTTGTGTACAATTAGGTTTCGTCCTAATTTTCAACTATCCGGCAAGAGCTCTATTTGATACGGGTGCATCGCACTCTTTTCTATCTGAGGACTTCGTGGTGCGAATCGGAGTGTCGTCTACCTTAGTAGAGGATAGATTGGAAGTATTGCTACCCAATGGATCTCGCATGAGTGCGGATTGGAAGAGCCGTGTGAACGTGCGGATCGGAAGTCAGTATTTCGACTTGGAAGCGTCATTATTACCGTTAGCGGAATTTGATGTGATCTTCGGCATTGACTGGCTCTCGGAGCAGCGAGCATGCATAGATTGCAATTCAAAGGAGATCACTATAGGAAAGAACACCGAAGATGAAACCACGTTCGCCGGTATGCGAGGAGCGAGCAAGACGCTGATGTCTGCTCTCCAAGTGGTTAAGGCGGTGAGACAAGGCGCCGAGTTGTTCTTCACCTTGTTGGAGGCTTCGGAACCAAAGCCCAAGTTGTGTGATGTCCCAGTTGTAGAGGAGTACGCCGACGTGTTTCCTAACGAACTCCCTGGGGCTCCGCCTCAGCGAGAGATTGATTTCTGTATCGAGTTGGTGCCAGGTGCCAAACCTGTGGCCCGCTCACCGTACCGGATAGCGCCAAAGGAATTGGTAGAGCTGAAGGTCCAATTGCAAGAGCTGCTAGAGCAAGGCTACGTACGTCCAAGTTCATCGCCTTGGAGTGCACCGGTCCTCTTTGGGAAAAAGAAGGATGGGAGCTTGCGTCTATGTATCGATTATCGAGAGCTAAACAAGTTTACCAAGAAGAACCGATATCCGATTCCAAGAATCGATGATTTATTCGACCAACTGGTTGGGTCGACGGTATACTCCAAACCGGACCTATGGTCCGGTTATTACCAACTACGGATAAGGGAATGTGATATTCCAAAGACAGCGTTCAGTACCCGCTTTGGGCACTATGAGTTCACGGTGATGCCGTTCGGTCTGTCAAATGCACCGTCGGTATTCATGGACTTAATGAACAGGACTTTTCGAGAGTATTTGGATCAATTTGTGATCGTCTTCATCGACGACATTTTGGTATACTCTCAGTCGAAAGAGGAGCATGTAGGGCATCTGCACGCAGTTCTGAGCACCTTGAGGAGGAGTCAGCTATATGCCAAGTTCTCCAAGTGCGAGTTTTGGCTACCGTCTGTAGCATTCCTTGGTCATGTTGTTAGTGGAAAAGGAATTGCAGTTGATCAGTCGAAGATAGAAGCGATCCGAGCGTGGCCTTTGTTGAAAAATGTTGCGGAAGTCCGAAGTTTCTTAGGACTTGCCGGTTATTATAGGCGCTTTGTGGAGAACTTCTCGAGGATTGCACTCCCTCTCACTAAACTGACTAGGAAAGATCATAAGTTCGTTTGGTCGCCCAAGTGCGCACGAGCTTTTGAAGAGCTGAAGGGTCGTCTGACCACGGCGCCCATTCTATGCTCGCCATGTGGTACGGAAGGCTACGAAATCTATAGCGATGCCTCGGGGAGTGGTTTGGGTTGTGTCCTAGTGCAGTTCGGAAAGGTAATTGCCTACGGCTCCCGACAACTGAAGGTTTATGAGAGGAATTACTCGGTCCATGATTTGGAGCTAGCGGCCGTGGTATTTGCTCTTAAGCTTTGGAGGCATTATTTGTATGGCGTGAAGATCGACATCTTTACCGACCACAAGAGCCTCAAGTACCTGCTGGATTAAAGGGAGTTGAATATGCGTCAGAGGAGGTGGATGGAGTTCCTTGGGGACTACACCTTCGACATCAAATATACTCCTGGAAAGGGAAATGTAGTTGCAGACGCGTTGAATCATCGGGCTCCCGCTCAAGCAAATTGGATTTTGATGCACGATGAACGTCTAATCCGCGAACTGGAAGAAATGGAGATCATTTGCGTTGATAGAAGAGCGTCTACTTCAGCATGCTTGAACTGGACGGAGGTTCAATACGACCTTGCCGACCGAGTTCGATAAGCATTGGAGCTGGATGAGAGCATGAAACGCTATAAAGCGGAAACCGTGGATGGGTTAAACGCTGATTTCTCCTTCGAAGATGGCCTTATGTGGAAAGAAGGCAGATTGTGCGTCCCAAACATTGGTACTCTATGGGCGGACTTGATGTACGAGGCTCATCATACCAAGTACTCGATCCACCCTGGGAGCACGAAAATGTACATGGACATGAAGAAACTTTTCTGGTGGCCGGGTATGAAGAAGGACATTGCCCTCTACGTGGCCAAGTGTAATACTTGCGCGTTGGTGAAGGTGGAATGTCAACGTCCCGGTGGATTTTTGAAGTCCTTGCCGATTCTAGAATAGAAATTTGATGATATTTCGATGGATTTCGTGCACGGTTTGCCGAGATCACAGCATGGAAACGACGCCATCTGGGTGATCATGGACAGACTGACAAAGGTATCACACTTCATTCCGGACCGGAAGGATGATTCTGTAGAAAACCTGGCAAAGTTGTACATGGATAACATCGTACGGTTGCACGGGATTCCCCGTAGCATCGTCAGCGATCGTGATGGGCGGTTCACATCGACTGATTGGAAGCTGATTCATCAACTATTGGGTACCAAGCTGAAGTTTAGCACGGCCTTCCACCCCCAAACGGATGGACAGATCGAAAGGACCAATAGGACGATGGAAGACATGCTGAGGATGTGCGCCTTGGATTTCGGAAAGAGATGGGAGGACCATCTCTTTATGATCGAATTTGCTTACAACAACAGCTACCAAGCGAGTATAAAGATGGCCCCTTCCGAGGCTCTTTATGGTAGGAAATGTCGCACATCGTTGTCTTGGGCTGAAACGGGCGACACTAAGTTGTTAAAATGCAAAGACGTGGATTAGGTGAATACCTTGATCCGGGCTATTCAGAAGCGCTTGCTCATTGCCCAGGATCGGCAGGCAAAATATTACAACGCAAATCACCGAAACGTCGAGTTTTCCGTTGGCGACTGGGTCTATCTCAAGATCAAACCATTGAAAGGAGTATCAAGGATCCGGCGCTTGAAAAAGCTAAGTCCGAGGTACTTAGGACCATTCGAGATCTTGGAGCGCATCGGTGAAGCTGCTTACCGGCTTGCTCTATCTTTGGAGTTGAGCGGGCTGCATGATGTATTCCACATCTCTGTGTTGCGGAAGGCTGTTAAAGAGCCTAGTGTGGTTGTTGATGTCAACGAAGTGTCGGTAGATGGTGGGCTAACGACGAAAGTCAAGCCCATTTGCATTGAAGACACTGAAGTGAAGCAGTTGCGGAACAAGTCCATACGGATGGTGAAAGTCCGTTGGAATAATTGCGGAAGAGAGGAACTCTCTTGGGAAAGAGAGCAAGCGATGCTCGCGGAGTACCCCGAGCTATTCCCCTCAGGTAATTTTAACTGTATTTACTATTACTACGGTTTTCGAAATTTCGGGACGAAATTCTTTTAAGGGAGGTGGAGTTGTAACACCCCAAAAATCGTAGTTTGTCGAAGTAGGCGGAATGGTAGTGCGGCGCTCGAAGTAGGCTGAATTTTCCCTACCTGCTCCTCGCGCACGGTCAGTGGCTTTCTTCGCGCATGACCAGTGATCGTGCGCCATGATCGTGCGTTAATTGAGAGGAATAGGTGTCGGCGGAAAGGGTGTACACGCACGACCAGAGGTTCTTCGCGCACGACCAGTGACCGTGCGCCTGTGAACGTGCGCACTGTTTATTCTGCTCCGCGAAAATGAACGGAGAAGATGATCCGGCCGTTCAAAATTCTTGGAATTTGATCCAACGGCTGTGATGAATGGCTGGGGGGTATTAGGGCTTTTGAGAGGGGTTCTATCCTCATAATATCAAGGCTCTTATCTCTCCTAGGCTAGAGAAAGAAGAAGGAGGCAAGGAAGAAGAAGAGGAGATCCCGCCATTGACGGAGCTCTGGAGCTCCGTTTCGCGAGCCGTTTCCAGATCTGGAGTGTGCAGCCCGGTGCGGTCCTATCCCTCCGTGTAAAATCTCAGATCCATGGCTAAGAAGAACGCTCCTAGGGTAACCATTCTTCCTCCCGATATTTGGACTTGTCATTTGTCCTCTCTTTCATTTCTCTATGCTTGCATGAGGAATCCCTTTCACCAAATGGGTGAAGTGTAGGATTTTCCTCAAGTTCTTCGGAACTCCGGGTTGATTGTGTCCTTCCCCGGCATATTGCATGTAGAAATCTGGTAGTCGTGCGGATTTAGGCATTTTGTGTGAAGCCTATTCGTGGACGTGAGCCCGAATCGGTGATGCTTGATTTGCAACGTTGCATTTAGGTTAAGCCTAGAATGCGTGCCGGAGAATGACTCTGTGAAATCATCTATTGTATTGCGGGATTTAAGTGTAGGCATCTTGTGACGATCCTAACGAAAGCCCCATGCTTTGAGGTTGGATGAAGGCAAACCTTCACCACGAAATTGATGCGGAGCGTATTGTACCTCCCTCGTTGAGTATTTGTGAAGCCTAGATCCTTTTGAAGGGGTTAGGTGCGTAGCTTATAAATTGTGTAGCACTTAAAAGTGCTAAACCCTTACGGGCAGAGGTGAAGCCGTACCCGCGTTGTGCGATAGATCGCGACGATTAGAGCATGGGCAAAGCTAAACCGAACCCATTTCCATGCAGATCGGTAAGAGGTCCCTACCTCATGGAAGCCGTGTGATCATGGGAGAGGTCGTGGAAGGTGATTTACCTAGACCGACCAAAAGCTCTTTTCCCCACCTAAGGCGATGGCCCTTACGGTGGAATGTTTTGTGGAATTGATGTTGTTAGCCTCATGCGGTTGTTTAGGCGGTTGTGGGGAACCTTCAGGTGAACCCAAACAACATCATGTGCATACCTAGGTTCCCTCCTTTTTGATGCTCAACCTAGAAGATTGATTGTGCTTGAAACCTCACCTTGTGTAGTAGCACTTTCTTTATATTAGTTCTTGTGCTAGTATGGCTTGCTTGCAGGGTAGAAGCTCCGCCACCCCGGGAAAGGGGTGGGGTCGTTATAATTTGGTCAGCTGTGCTGACCATTACTTTGTTTGCCACCGCTCGGTGGAATGTTCCTTTGCAGGTGCAGGTGAGACAAGTGGGAAATAGCGGGCGATGGCCCTATTGCCGAGTTGGCCCTTGAAGGCCAGCCTCCCTTTTCTGCTTTCTCATGTATTGCCGGCCTGCATGCCGAAGTATGTTCTGAGTTTTGTACATTGGTGAATGTAAGGCCCTAAGGCCGTAACTCTATTTTATGCTTTCATTCCTATGATAGTGGACAGTTCTAATTGAAATATTAAATCATTATGCTTCCGCTAGTGTTTAGTTTACTCTGTTGTAGTTCTTTCTGTTTATCACCTTTTAACTCCTAGCTAGTGTGATTTGTATGGCGTGGGGTCCCGGCCGGACCTACTGTTATACTATTCGTACTGGCAGCGTGTTACAATCTCAAAGCTCAGATGAAAGCAATTGAGAAGGAACTGAGGTCGTCAGAGTTGCCTGCTGAGTTCTTTATATCTTTCTTCAAAGATATAAAGCAGGGGGGAATGGTGAAAGCAAGCCAAGTCCTGAATCAGTTTATACCTATATTGAACATGAACCAATATCCTTGATAAATGAAGGGAATCCTGAGTATCAATCCTCTCCTTATGTTTCTGAAGGAGAACATGTAGTCATTTCTAAACTTCTTCTCACTCCTATGCCATATTCTCCAAATAGATTCCTATATGGAATCTAGGGGGAGTCTTTAGTTCAGGAGGAGCCTGGCCTTTTCTCCAACGATGAGGATTATTGGAAAAGTTTGAAAGAACCTATGGTAAGGACTGAATCAGTTATTGTTGAGAACACATAAATGAAATCTATTTCTGAAGAATCAACAACTATATCTCATGTTCTGTTTCCTCCTTCTCCTGTTATGCTTCCTTCAGTTTGAGCACCAGCACTTATATCTCTTGCAGCTCCTATTATAGAAAAGAAAGTTGTTCCTGAGAAAATAAAGAATCCAGCTCCTAGAAAAGTCTAGCAAAGGGGAAGAAGGACATTCAGATGTAGGCCATATGGAATGAAAAATACCTATCTGGGAAAGGTATTCCAAAGAAGAAAGAAAGCAATACACGATGGACGAATTATATTATAAAACCTATTAGAAGATACAAATGCCTGGAAATCAGATGAAAGTACATACTAATCCAGAACTTGACAAAACCTGAAATGAAATTATAGAAAGGGATCAGTATGAATATGATTCTACTCAAAAAGAGATTGAGGATAATAGAAAGAAGTTTATTGGAAGGCTAAAGAAAGGGAAAGATTAGTTGAAGAAGAGCAGATCAAAGAAACCATAAAAATCCCAAGTACTTTGTTTGACCCAACAAAATATGCTACTAAAAATGCCCAAGCAAAACTTCTGAAAGATGAATGACAAATTCATAAAAGGGGTCTTGGATTTAATGATAATGTAGCAGCTCAGTCATTTCAACAGCAAAAGAGTAGAAAGATTGTTTTCAAAACATCTCCAACTACTGGTATCACATAATTAACTTTCATAGTGCTAGATCCAAAATCAAATGAGTCAGACTTGGATATAATAAATGAATTGATGACAAAAATTCTAAGCCTTGGATTCAAAGTAAATGATTTCTATCATGATGCTGAAGTTGATATTGGAAAGCTATTCAAAGGGTGTGACATAATTCAGAATAACCCAGAAAAGGCAAAAGCTGCTAATCAAGTATCCGGAAGCTAAATTCAGAAAACTCTATGAAGCTTTTTCTAAATTCATAGCAAAGAAAAAGCACAATGCTTAATTTTGGGTAACTCAATTATGGTGGACATAATTATTCTTTATCATTCATAAGTTTCAAATTTTATCTCATAAGACTCTTTACAGTTTATGTGTTACTGTCTTTTTCATTATCTGATTGTATATGTATTCTTTTCCTTTTCAAATCACTTAAGAGACTGTAAAAATTGCTAAGCTAAATAGGGGGAGATTATTGAGAAAAACACCCTCATGATTGATGCGATGATTCGGCAAGTGCACCGGTCGCGCAAGTAATAATAATGGGGAAAATCCCCGAGTGTCGGTCTCTTGAGGAACACAGTAAGGTGGAGTTAGGTTTCGAGGAAGGACTTGAGATTGAAGTCCTTAAATCGGATGGAATGCGGGGGAGTTGGGTTGGCTTTTGGAAAATAAAATAAAAGCTATCAACTAATCCTATGCAATGCCGCTATGCAATGCTTCGCTTGGCGGGATGGAGACTAGGCAGGCCTTGAGCGCGCTGCGTCGAAAGTGCGGATGGACGAGTAGGCAAGCGGAATCGAACAGTGCAGGCCTTGAGCGCACTGCTTCGTTAGGCGGGATGGAATACGGGCCGCGATGCCACGCTTCGGTAGGCGGATGGACGAGTAGGCTAGCGGAGTGAGGGTCGCAAGCACCTCTTCGACAAGCATGCCACTAGCAATTGCTAGTGCGGCACATGAACGTGACGGCGGGATGGAGGATGGAATGGGGCGCACCTCAAGCAACTCAAACAACAAATATTTCACATAGACATGAAATAAATAGAAATACAACTAGTTTAAGTGCCACTTCATCACAATAATGAGATCTAAAACATATACACATCAATAAGAGAAGAATAAGGCAAGAAATCGACCGAATCCGAAGTCTCGTTGTAGATTCACGGTTGGAATCGCCGGGTTGTCAATCAGCGTCCAAGCTCAGTCGCAACTACGTCCGGGGTAGAGAAGGGCTGTCACACCTCCCAATGGACCCGTCTTCTTCGTGTCACGATCCGGTAGAGGTTGCAAACTTCCTCTTGCTTGATGGCAATGGCGGCTAGGTCTTCCTTTGGAGCTCTTGGATGAAGGAGGAGGCCGAGAGGAAACTCCGGCTCAAGATTGGCGTGAAGAACAAGCCCGGAGCACCTCTAGATGGTGGGCGACGATGGAGGGGCGAAACTGGGCGGAACTGCGTAAGAAACGGCGGAAAAATGTGGATCTCCGACCTAATTCGCGAGCAGCATTATTTATAGGCGCTGGAATTAAACAGTGCGCACGGTCATTGGCGCACGACCAGTGGTCGTGCGCAATAGAATTCGGTGATCATGCGCTCTGCCTGGACGGAACCTGCAAAGGCAGAGATTATAAAATAACATGTTCGCACGACCAGTGGCGCACGACCGGTGGTCGTGCGCACTATCATAGGTGGTCGTGCGCACTAGCCGAAACAGAACTCATAAAATTGATGATAAGTGCGCACGAACAGTGGCGCACGACCGGTGGTCGTGCGCACTATTGTAGATGGTCGTGCGCACTGCTTGAAACAGAACTCAGCAAATAAGGTTAAGTGCGCACGATCAGCGGCGCACAACCAGTGGTCATGCGCATTAGAATCGGTGATTGTGCGCATTAGAATCGGTGATCGTGCGCAGTGTTCCTGTATAGAATTGTACCGGAAACACCTGCACGACACCTGTTCCAGCGTACGACACCAGTCTAGCCACTGAAAGTGGGACTTAACATCGCAAGAAAACTAATAACAAAGATAGATACGAAATTACACCAAATAGGGCCTATAAGTGCACCTAGCATAGAATGACCAATATGAGCTAAAACAGGGCTAAAGTGCAGTGAAAAGACTAAATAGATGGCCCAGATGAGTCCATAAAAGTGTATATGATCAGGACTCATCACACCCCCAGACTTAACTGTTTGCGCGTCCCGAGCAAACAAATTCTAAGCGAACTAGGAAAGAATAGTAGATGGCTTAATGATTACACTACAGAGTACCATGCGAAGTCGCATGCTCACGTGCATAAGAAAAATAGTAGAGAAGATTTCTGATTATACAAACAGTCTATATATTTCTAAAAGAGTAAAAGCATATTACAACTACTCAAAATGGTGAACTACGGTGAATCGTTCGGTCATGCATACGGAGAAAGTAAACTAAACGCTTAGATGAGCATTGCTCAAGATTGGGATGCCGGACAAACTCCACCGAAATCCATCGGTGTCGGTGACCATAGGCTTGCCCGATCACATTCTCTCCACGACACTAGATTGGTTCATAGCGTGAGTCGGTAGGACTTTAGGTTAGAGATGGGGCTTGGGTTACGGTGAGGTAAACGATGATAAACAAAATGGCTTAAACACATAACCCAAATGAGCTTTAAAAATAACTACCCGCGCACCACAATCGAATGCAAGTGCACCACAGCCCCAGACTTGTACTTTTGCAACATAGGTGTGTGCACCACCTACTCCCAATACATAATTTTTCTACATGATTTTTCAATAAAACTCATTTTTCTTTCTTCTCTTTTTTTTCATTTTTCTTTCTATCTTTCTTTTTCTTGTCTTTTTTTTTTCCTTTCAGCAAAATTTTCAAATGAGCACATCCACAGATTCACATAATAGACACCACAATCAACACCCCCCAAAATGTAAATGAAACTACAACTAAAGCTCAGATTTGGGTGTGTGACTAGGCTAGGCTTTTAGGCTTTGGTGAGATAAATGTGGAGCTGAATCAAGAAAAGGGTAGGCACAAAGGGGCTAGCAAGGGTAGACGATAGGCATGAAATAAAAAGTTCAACCGAGCCAAAATAATGGCCTACGTCATTCTCACGCACTAGAACTATCCTATGCCAATGCTTCAAGAATCGCTTGGGGCAAGCTCTAGCCACCGAGAAAGATTCTCCTTTCTCCCGACTCAAGCAATACGAGTCTAGCGATCGTTTACACACATCCCTACGCTACCGTTTGATTCACACCGGATTCACCATTTGAGTAGAGTAAACAACATTTACACTAATAGAGAAAAATATAAAACCATAGTATAAAAAGAGATCTAACCTACACAAATTCCTATGCAACCGAGCACTCGACTAGGAGCACTACGGGAGTCAACATTTTACTCTGCTACATAGTCCTAAGCCATCACCTAGACTTTCCCACATAAGCAGAAGAATTAAATTCACTACAGAGCATGCATACAGGCGCGTACGCGCTCAAGTGGGTGCGGTGGTGTGCAATGAAAATGAACAACAATTTAAATGAAAACTTCTAGTATGCAGTGCAATAGTGCACGTGAGCGGGTAAACAAAACTACTCTCCCCCAGACTTAAACTAAACAATCCACAGAATATATGACATGAAAATTAGGAAAGGCTAGGGAAAGAGAGTACCCAGTGCTCAGAAATGAGCACACCAGAAGATTGGCGTGTAAGCTAAAATGAAGCTGCAGCATCCGCCATCCAGAAAAGATACCTGCAGGGGTCAGCTCCGCAGAAGCAAAAGAAAATAGACAACTGAAAAGAAATACTACTAACTAAACATGATTAGATGAAATAAAAAAGCAGAAAAGAACGATAACTACTGGGGTTATTGTCATCCCAGCACGACTTATTCTAAATTAAAACGGTTCTAGCTAATGGGCCTATGAAAAAGAAAATGCACAGGTAACTGCTCCATTATCCGTTTCGGTAGCTGGTACCGATACAGAGATAAGGCAGTCACCCCTCTACCTAAATAATAATACCTGCTCCCCACAGGTAGAGGGAAAAGAAAGTAAGAAGAGGAGGAGGCCTGGTCCTCACTCATCTCACCAAAACTATCCTTGCCCAGCAAGGTATCGCCCACAGCAGGTCCGCAGGAGGAGAAGGCAACGAGTGGAGCTTCCTCTACGGAGGGGGGATCAACCTCCTCACATGAGAGGATGCTCTCATCATTGACTTGAGCATCATGCTCCAAGTCCTCCTGATGTACCTGTGAACACTCAACCTGCACAGGCTCAGATGAAGAAGGGGGGTCAGGAAATAAAAGAGAAGAATGACATAAATAATCAAAAATCGGGGGAGTGGTCCCGGTCTCACTCCCATTAGGCTGGGGAAGTAAAATAATGTTTGCATTATCATCAATGCTACAAGATTCGGCGGGATCAACGGTGGCCAAGCTTAGGATTTGGACTTCCTCCACCGGTGCTGAGGAAAACTCCTCTTCACCTAGAAGGTTGTCCTCCTCCATAGGAGTAGGCACAATACTAAGATCAACCTCCTCCTCTTACGACACATCATCAACAATGTCATCAGAGACGAGTGTAGTATGCACAACAGGGAGAGGAATAGTGCTCGGATAAAAGTCGAGCACCGATTCCTCACAAAGAATCGAATCCACTAGAGGTGGTGGATGCACTGGGAGAATGGCCTCAGCAATGTCGGTGCCCAGATCAGCCACACATCCGGTGACCGTATCCATGCCATACCCTTCAAGATGTGAAGGTGACAAAGACACATAACCGGATGTTGAAGGTGTGCCGCCAGAGTTAGGAGTTGGGACGATCCGGATATCCGGCTCGTCATCCTCGTCCAATTGGCGAAAATACTCGGCACAGTCCTTCAAGACATGATCAGTGCTCTGACAAAACCGGCACTGCCTAGCAGGCTTCTTTGGCACAGTGGGTGCTGAAGCCGAAAAGAAGTATGACGGTAAAGGCTCAGCAGAGTAGCCATAAGACTTACGCGCACCATATGGAGTACCAGACGAAGTCGGTGCTCCATATGCTTGGCTATAAGAATTATGCCTACTATTCTCCGTAGGGCATTCATCACTAGAGTGGGAGGTAGCTCCACACCAACGGCAACGGAAATTGAGATGTGCCCACATAGTGTGAAGATAAAATGATTCAAAAAGAAGAACACTATTGTGCGAAATACTACACCTAACAAAAATTTACTAAAGCAACCTACTATAAAACAGGAAAAAGGAATAAAAAGAAATAAGACAAAGAAATGCAATTTACAAATGGAAAGGGCTTCTCTCTCAGGTTCTCCCTCTCTAGAAAACTCACACGACTGTGTTCCCCGGCAACGGCGCAAAAAACTTGATGCGATAATTTCGGCAAGTGCACCGGTCGCGCAAGTAATAATAATGGGGAAAATCCCCGAGTGTCGGTCTCTTGAGGAACACAGTAAGGTGGAGTTAGGTTTCGAGGAAGGACTTGAGATTGAAGTCCTTAAATCGGATGGAATGCGGGGGAGTTGGGTTGGCTTTTGGAAAATAAAATAAAAGCTATCAACTACTCCTATGCAATGCCGCTATGCAATGCTTCGCTTGGCGGGATGGAGACTAGGCAGGCCTTGAGCGCGCTGCGTCGAAAGGGCGGATGGACGAGTGATGAGTCCCGATTATATACACATATATGGACTCATCTGGGCCGTTTATTTAGTCATTTCACCGCACTTTAGCCCTGTTATAGTTCATATTGATCAGTCTATGCTAGGTGCACTTCTAGGCCCATTTTGGTGTGTTTTCATGTTTATCTTCATTAGTAGTTTTCATGCACTGTTAGGTGTCACTTTCAGTAGCTAGATTCGTGGTTGTACCCTAGAACAGGAGTCGTGCAGGTGCTTCCGGTGCAATTATGCACAGGAACACTGCGCACGATCACCTGTTCTATTGCGCACGACCACTGGTCGTGCGCCACTGATCGTGTGCACTTAGCCCTTTTGTATGAGTTCTGTTTGGTGCAGTGCGCACGACCATCTACGCTAGTGCGCACGACCACCGGTCGTGCGCCACTGTTCGTGCGCACTTATCATCAATTTCATGAGTTCTGTTTCGGCTAATGCGCACGACCACCTACGATAGTGCGCACGACCACCGGTCGTGCGCCACTGGTCGTGCGAATATGTTATTTCATAATTGCTGTCTTTGCAGGTTCCGTCCAGGCAGAGCGCACGATCACCGAATTCTAGTGCGCACGACCACTGGTCGTGCGCCACTGACCGTGCGCACTGTTTATTCCAGCGCCTATAAATTGACCTGCTCGCGATTTTAGGTCATCATCCCGATTTTCACCGCCGTTTTCCGCCCGGTTCCGCCCAATTTCGCTCCTCCACCATCGCCCACCATATGGAGGTGCTCCGAGCTTGCTCTTCACGCCAATCTTGAGCCGAAGTTTCCTCTCGGCCTCCTCCTTCATCCAAGAGCTCCAAAGGAAGACCTAGCCGCCATTACCATCAAGCAAGAGGAAGTTTGCAACCTCTACCGGATCGTGACACGAAGAAGACGGGTCCATTGGAGAGTCGTGATAGCTCTCTCTACCCCGGACGTAGTTGCGGACCGAGCTTGGACGCGGATTGACAACCCGGCGATTCCAACCGTGAATCTACAACGAGCCTTCGGATTCGGTCGATTTCTTGCCTTATTCTTCTCTTATTGATTGTTGTAATAGCTAGATCTTGTGTATTTTGATGAAGAGCACTTAAACTTGCTTTTAGTTATATATATTTCATATTGTTGTGAAATGCTTTTGTGGTTTATGTGTTTATGAGGTGCGCCACCATCCCTTTTCCACTCCACCACCATGTCCGGTGCCGCACTAGCAATTGCTAGTGGCGTGCTTGTCGAAGAGGTGCTTACGACCCTCATTCCGCTATCCTACTCGCCCATCCGCCTACCGAAGCGTGGCATCGCGGCCCGTATTCCATCCCGCCTTACGAAGCAGCGCGCTCAAGGCCTGCATTGTTCAATTCTGCTTGCCTTCTCGTCCATCCGCCCTTGCGACGCAGCGCGCTCAAGGCCTGCCTAGTCTCCATCCCGCCAAGCGAAGCATTGCATAGCGGCATTGCATAGGAGTAGTTGTAGCTTTTTCTCTTTATTTTCCACAAACCAAATCAACCCCCGTGTCCGCAATTCATCCGACCCATAGGACTTCGATCTCAAGTCCTTCCTCGAAACCTAACTCCACCTTACTGTGTTCCTTGAGAGATTCGATACTCGGGGATTACTCCTCGTTTTATATTACTTGAACGATCGGTACACTGCCGTTTCGTGTCGCAGTCGAGCTACCGCCTATAGCGGTGTGTGAGATTTGCGCCATCAACGAGTAGGCAAGCGGAATCGAACTGTGCAGGCCTTGAGCGCACTGCTTCGTTAGGCGGGATGGAATACGGGCCGCGATGCCACGCTTCGGTAGGCGGATGGACGAGTAGGCTAGAGGAGTGAGGGTCGCAAGCACCTCTTCGACAAGCATGCCACTAGCAATTGCTAGTGCGGCACACGAACGTGACGGCGGGATGGAGGATGGAATGGGGCGCACCTCAAGCAACTCAAACTACAAATATTTCACATTGACATGAAATAAATAGAAAATACAACTAGTTTAAGTGCCACTTCATCATAATAATGAGATCTAAAACATATACACATCAATAAGAGAAGAATAAGGCAAGAAATCGACCGAATCCGAAGTCTCGCTGTAGATTCACGGTTGGAATCCCCGGGTTGTCAATCCGCGTCCAAGCTCGGTCCGCAACTACGTCCGGGGTAGAGAAGGGCTGTCACACCTCCCAATGGACCCGTCTTCTTCGTGTCACGATCCGGTAGAGGTTGCAAACTTCCTCTTGCTTGATGGCAAGGGCGGCTAGGTCTTCCTTTGGAGCTCTTGGATGAAGGAGGAGGCAGAGAGGAAACTCCGGCTCAAGATTGGCGTGAAGAACAAGCCCGGAGCACCTCTAGATGGTGGGCGACGATGGAGGGGCGAAACTGGGCGGAACTGCGCAAGAAACGGCGGAAAAATGCGGATCTCCGACCTAATTCGCGAGCAGGTCGTTTTATAGGCGCTGGAATAAACAATGCGCATGGTCATTGGCGCACGACCAATGGTCGTGCGCACTAGCATCCTGTGATCGTGCGCCTGACTGGACGGAGCCTGCAAGGTAAGAAAATTTATAAAATACAATGTTCGCACGACCAGTGGCGCACGACCGGCGGTCGTGCGCACTATCGTCGGTGGTCGTGTGCACTGGTCGAGACAGAACTCATAAAATTAATGATAAGTGCGCACGAACAGTGGCGCACGACCAGTGGTCGTGCGCACTATCGTAGATGGTCGTGCGCACTGCACCAAACAGAACTCATGAAAAAAGGGTTAGGTGCACACGATCAGTGGCGCACGACCAGTGGTCGTGCGCAATAGACCCGGTGATCGTGCGCAGTGTTCCTGTGCAGAATTGCACCGGGAACACCTACACGACTCCTAATCCAGCACAACCACGAATCTAGCCACTAAAAGTGGCACCTAACAGTACATGAAAACTACTAATGAAGATAAGCATGAAATCACACCAAAATGGGCCTAGAGGTGCACCTAGCACAGAATATCAAATATAAACAATAACAAGGCTAAAGTGCGGTGAAGAGACTGAAAAATGGCCCAGATGAGTCCATAAAAGTGTATATGATCAGGACTCATCAATGATTTACCATACAAATTATGTAAAAGTGATTTCATTCTCTAGGAATTATTACCCAAGTTGTATAGTGAGGGTTAGTTGGTCTTTAGATGTCCTAGGACGTCATATTCACATTAGGTTGTCGAAGACTAATCAAAAGGAGACCAAAAATTAGTTGAGTTAAACCTACGTCAAAAAGCAACCGATGCAACTTCAATTGGAAGTCAAAGCAACTTCTAAAGGAAGTAAAAGGTAACTCAGACTGGCAGTCGACACTTGATTTGTTTGGTAGTCGACGCAACATCGACTATGTATCGACACAATGACATAAGTTTAAGTTGATGTATGCTTTAATTTGTTCTAAATCAAATGGTGTCGGGGAGATTTAGATATTGCGTCAAGAAGGATTCAAAGTACTGATGCAAGTTGAACTTGACGCAACATTGACTGTTTTTCGACTTAGAAGTCAGAAGTTGAAGTCTATGTTCTTTAACTTGACGTATATGCCAATAATGAATCGAAGCAACATCGATAACAGAGTTCTTTTCAAAGCTGAGGTTTTTTGAAGTAGATTTCAACATAGCTTCTAATGGAATTCAAATGTGCATCGATATGAAGTCGAAAGAGATTCGACACAATGTCGAATACAGTTTAAAAATGGATTCTTCTTGAATTTGATTTTGGGCATTATAAAGATTATATAAATGGAAGTTATTTGAATCTTAATGGGTCGCAAGATTACAAATAGAGAAAGAAAGCCTCTTAAAATTCAGAGGTGATAAAATTGGAAGTTATGTTAAAGATCATTTACGGGCTCTCAACATATATAGAAAGAAAGCTAAAATTCTACTTCTATATCCCAATTAGATAATCGATCAGAAGGGAAAGTGATTCAATTCTAATTCAATTGGATCGACAGAAGATTATATATATACGGAATTCCAAAAGGGAGATATTTTTTCTTTCTCCATCTCTCTCTCTCTCTCTCTCTCTCTTTCTACCAGACAAAATTCTGGATGACAGTCTTCTTCTCTAAATCTGCAGCTTCATCTTCTTCTCTTTTCTGAGTGAAAGCACTCCAGAACAGAAAATTTGTAGTCGTGAAGCAAAATAATCACTAACCTTCTGCTTATCAGATATTCATCAGATCTGAAGATTCATCATCCACTATAGTGCTCAAAGACCCTCAGTGCTTCTGAGAGAGGATCTTGATCAGAAGAATTCTCTAACTCCTATATTTCTTCTGATTTCTTATTCTGATTTATTATTCTAATCTCTAATTCTTTTTCATTCAAACACATTATAAAAGTGTTTTAAGAATCATTCTTCAAAGGATTCAGAACTAGTTCTATGAGTCTCCTGATCAAAAGACTCAGTGGTTCTAAGAGTCTCCTAATCAAAAGACCTAGTGGTTTTGAGAGTCTCCTTATTAAAAGACTCAGCACTAAGATAGTGGATTCCTACCAAGGGGGTAGCAGAGTGGATGCACCCATTGTTTTGGGGAACCACTATAAGTTCTTGTGTCTTCTGTGTGTGTGAATTTTCTGTTATTTTGTCTTGTACTTGTCTTTTATTCTTGTATATTTTGTGATTTTTTTACTTCTGGTTGGAATCTTGGATGTTATAGTAATTATTGTTTAATTTTGAACAAGTTTTAATCAAAAGATTTTAAATCTCTACCCCCCCCCCCCCCCCCCCCCCACCCCCCTCTAGAGAATTCTCTGGGGAACAATTGTGCACTTTCACAATCATCCTTATCTATGAATTACATTCATTCTCCTTCATCATGATCACTCTGGAACTAGGTGGTAACTCTCCTCCAATCAAGCTTGGAAATCATGTAACAGAGACAAAATAGTTCCCTACCCCAAATTCTTATCCAATTTCTCATTCTCTCCCTCTTTCCCCCGTCACTAAAACTGATCCAGAAATTGCATTATAAAATACTTTTATGAAAGTGGCTGTAGTTGAGATGTAGTCGAGAAGGGAACTATTGTTGAATAAGATCATGATATTGAGGCTATTGAAGTGACTAAGGCTTCTATATTTCATGAAATTCGGATGGTCAAAGAAAATAAATTTAGAATTCTTTTTTGGAATAGGGGAACTCCCATATGTTTATTGGAGAAATTTTCCTTCTCTCCAAAGGAGCTATGGATTTAGTAAACTGCATTTGGCTGCAAACCCAAAATGCAGCTTTTGATACTTCCTTCAACAATGCATTGCTCGTTAGGTTCTTTAGGAAATTAATTTATCATTTTATTTGCTGATTTCAAATTACCCATATTCTTTAGACAACCATTCTCTTGAGCATTTTCACTAATCAGATAATTTTGTTTTAGCATTCCCACAACATTTTGATCTTCTGAAGGATTGGGACCTAAGAGAAAATAATTGATATCATGCAAATATTTGATCTTGTTATCTTGCAAATATTTGATTTTGTTATCATGTAGATAATTAATGGCTCATAAGAGAACATTTGCTCCAAGAAAATTATTTGTTTCAAGGGATAACTCTCTATTTAAAGATCAACACAAAGCTAACGGTGACCCTCATTTGAGCACTTCAAATGCCCACAAGTAACCACTACATGATTCAACAACTACACAATATTTTTAACATATGAAAGCTCTGATGAGGATCAATATAATGATCAAGAAGCTGTCAATCTTAGTAAGGAAGTCCTAGAAACTTCAGATAAATAATGCATATTTTTCTTTATATGATTTGCTATAAATGCAAGTAGAATAATCAAAGTTTTTGTATATGTAGTTACAAAAAAATGTAAAAAAGGTTAAGAGAATCAGCGTCATGTAATGATATTCATCTTATGCCATCAGATAAAGCTATGTTATTAGAGTGAAGCAAACATGAGCAATTTGTTGGAAGTGGCACACATACGTTCATCATTCTTAAAGATATATGCGCTCTATTGCGGCGATTCCAGGTGAGTTTCTCATTGACCTTGCCCACCCCTCAACGCCTATGTTCCCGCCTTCAATGTCTGAAGTTGATCTTCCCATCGACTTTGCCCTAGATTTTCGATGCTCTGGTGTTCCTCCTCTCATTTACGATTTTGGTTTTCACTACTTTGCTCCTAATTGGATTGGATTTGGTTTTAGCGATAAACAACAGCTAGGATACGGTTTCTCGTAAACAGGTACCCTAAACCCTAAACCTTCGGTAACTTCATTTATATTGCCTTTAAAGGAAGAACTGACTTTTCAGATCCTGATGCAAAAGATTTATTTTCACCTCTAACCTTTGGGTTTTTGCTGAATATTAGACCTATCTATTTATGATTTAAAATCATATCTTCTAGTATGTTTAGATTCATCATGTCTATTTTAAGTATGAATCTATTTATGATTCAGTTGGTTCATTAGCTCTTAGCCATTATCATGATGAGGACACTTTTTTAGCAGTTGTTATTTGAACAGAAACCAATGTCTGCTATGTGGAACATACATATGAGATTAAGTCTCGAGGTCTCCTTACAAATTTTGGATTTGCTCTACTTTTTAATTGTTAGGTTGTTAACATGGAATGGGGATTTATATTCTAAACAACAAAGGTGTAATGTCTGAAGGCTTTGTACCATTTGGGGCCAGATGGTTGTCACAGTATGCCTATTCATCATCAACAACTGCTGTCAAACAACTTGAAATTAGCAGTGATAAAGAGGACGATAAAAATTAGAATCAAAATCAGAGTAAAGAGGCATCACCATCGGAGTGTGATCAGGAAGTTGAGGACTTAAGCACAGCATAAGCAAAAGAAAAAGCTAATCAATTTATTTGCAGAATTTGGGCCATGCTACTACGGATAGGTACTGTTTTATGAGCATTTGTTTCCATGAGCAGGTGCCAACTCTTCACCTTTTTTATTTCCTAGTTACAAGGATCATGTAATCCTTATACTTTTGACACTAACTTACTGGTGTGAGGAAGGGCAACATACTGAGAAAATTTGTTGAAGGATTTGCCTCAAGAGAGCAGGTTAGGCACTCTAGCTATATTTGTTGGATGTGGTGGATTATCTGAAGGACTACAACAATCGGGTACTTCACATTTCCTTTTCATGTTGTTTTTTGTAGGCTACCATGTTTACGGAATTTGATTTGTTCATTTTTACATAGGTGTCACAGTTACAAATTGGGCATTTGAATATAAACAGTCTACTGGCGGTGCGTTTAGCAAGACGATTCATATTCTGTGTTGTTCATAGATAACTGCAATGTGATTTTAAGGTTATAATCCATATAATCATGCATCTTCTCCTGAAAATAAGCATGTTCATGCACATACATATAGAATTTGAAGTTAATGAGCATAATTTTGAGATAATTGTAGATTTCCTGATGTATAGGACCATCACGGAGAAGTGTGGCGATACAGATAATTGCATCGCAACTTTTGAGGCTGTAGAATTGGTAGCCAAGCTTGATGAAGAAAAGCGTAAAAATCTTTTGATGCTTGATCATGTAGATTTCATTAATGGAGGACCTCCTTGTCAGGTCTCTCTCTCTTCTAATCCCTCATCAGTTTCTCTTAAATTGCATTTGGAGTATAACTTGTCAACTCTAAAACAAAACTTTAAATTAAATTTTGATAATTTAATCAAATTCAATGAACTTTGAGTTCCAGTGGAGGGTGATGGTTGCATTAAGTGTCCTTATCAGTGCGAAGGTATGCACACTGTGTACAACCCTATGTTTGTCGAGTGGATTCACCGAGCCATCAGGAGATTTAGAGTGAGACTAGCTTTGGTGAGTCAGTCGAGCGAGTGATGGGCCTTAGCTCACACTCGCCCCTAGCATACACTCTCCCCTAGCTCGGTAGGAGTGGCGAAGTCCCAGCCATACCAAGCACTCGTCTGTTTGGTCAGCGGTTTGTTTTTTAGGGAATTTCATTCTGACATGCAGTTAGTCATTTCAAACAGCGGGATTCTGCTGTTAGCAAACCAATTTTGGCTGCCTTTAGTAAAACCAAGAGGCGGGATTCATCTATTCGCAGACCATTTTAAGAAAACTATAAATAGACCCCCAAGGGAACCTTTGGGGAGATCTCTCACTCGTTTCTCTCTCCTCTGGTTAGCTTTGGTCGGTTAGAGAGTCCCAGCTTGCTCCTTACCGTGGTTTTCGAATGGGTAGACAAGGACCCTCTAGCACTCTCCAAGGTGCCCAGCTAAGCATTTGGCTTGGGAGGGGAAGTTCACTAATATCTTTTGGGTTAGTGTAGGGACCTCCTCGCTGCAGCTTACGGGGTCTGTTCTTAGTTTTTCACCCTCTATGAATGAGGTTCTTTACTTTGAGTGCATGGCCCAGTGATTGAACTCAGGAGAAGTAAAAGCAAGTTACACCTATCCAAACTCCTCTCAAGCCGTGGTTTCTGGGCTCAGAGGTTGAATCGTGGTTTCCGGGTTCAACATTTTTGGTGCGATGAGCGACCATAGCTTGTTCGGAAAATCCTGAGTGAAATTCCATGGCCGGAAGCGATGCACAAGGAGGGAACCTTGGGAGCTCATCCCCTTCAGGCGAGTTTGTTTGAAAGAGAGACTTCGATGAATTCAGGATGTCGATTTTGGAGACCCTGCACATCGACCTCTCAGGCGAGTGCTCGACTCCTGCGGTTCTAGTGCTCGCCCCACAAGCTTTGGGAAAGGATGCGCCCGACAGGCAACCCAGGAAGGAGGTGCAGGCGGGGGAGCACGAGCAAGCCATTCACACGTGAGTGTAATTTTCCATCCTGTCAAGTGCTCGCTACCCGGGCAAGGAGACTAGGCTAGTGCCCCCAGCTCGCCAAGTAAGGACAGGATGTCCATTCTGCGAGCTGATTCTTTCAAATCCCATTCCAGAGGGATTCACAGAGCCCATTGTGTCCTACTACATGGGCAAGGATTATCCCTTCCATCATCTCCAGTGGTTTGAGAACATTGTCTTCATCAGGAAGATGATAGATGCCTTCAAATGCAAGCTATTTTCCATTTCCTTTAATGGAAAGGCAAGAGACTGGTTCCATCAGCTCCCTTCCAGAACCATTTACAGTTTCGAAGATCTTCACTGAAGTTTCCTGCTACGGTTTGTTATGTTAAAGAAGAGGATGAAGGGGGTCTAGGCTCTTTTTCTAATACAACAAAAGACCGAGGAGTCATTAAGGAGTTATTTGGATTGATTCTAGGAGGAGGTACTCTTTGTCCATGAGGTGTTAGGGCATACCTTGCAGCTTACCTTCACCCTCAGATTACGGCAAGGGTTATTAAAAATGGGACTTGCCCGAGATCCTCCTCTATCTTATGAGGAATTGATCGAGAGGGCGGGGCAAGAGATCGAGGGGGCCACCAATAGCGCTTTCGTGGAAAAGTTGGCCAAGTGGGTTGGAGCAGAAGAGAAGGGGGAGGAGGATCCCAGCAACAAGAAGTGAGATGAAGGGAGGAGCCGAGGATATAGGGGTTCCAAGTACCCCTGGTGGGCAGGAGACAGGGGGGAGGTACCAACCACCCATCAATCGACTAGTTTGGAGGCCACCAGGAGGATATCTTCAAGGTCAAAGAAGAGGATTCGCCCAGGGTGGGGAACCCATCCAAGGAGGCGGGGGGAACTTTTAAGGAGGGAAGGGATTGTTTAGTTCTCTGGGGTGGCGACCAGGTATGAGACCTTTCCATCCCCTACCTCAGCATGCCATGGAGATAGGCCAAGGAGGAAGAAGAGGAAGAAAGAATCGCCTAGGAGGGGCAGAAAGGGGGAGCGCGGCATTTCCATACAGTGACTTCCACCAGGAGGAAGGTCACATAATAACAACCTATCTCGAGTTGTTAGAAATAAGAGGAGGGAGGAGAGCTCTGGCGGGGCAGCAACAACTTCAGGATGTCGAAAGAGGAGGAGGAGCAAAGGTAGAGGACTGGGTCGACATGGGAACCTGAGGAGGGATTGGGGGATCCATAGGGGGTAGGAATCGAGGCCACCCAAAAGGGTAGTCTCCATGCCATATACAATGGGATTGTTGCTTTGACATCCAGAACCCAACCCCTCGAGGAGAAAATCACATTCACCATCAAGGACATGCCCGATCATGAGGATCCATTCTGCAATGCGCTAGTAATCTAAATAGTGATCGGGAACTTTACGGTTTCCAGGATCCTCATTGACATAGGAGTTTAGTTAACGTGATCTTCAAGAAGACATTCGATAAGATGAAGGTGGAGGCGAAGAAAGTACTCGCCTCGGATGGACCCCTCTTCAGATTCTCTGGAGAAAGGAAGAAAGTGGAGGGAGGAGTCGAGATCCATGTTACTCTAGGGGGAACATCCAAGAACTTCTAGTTTGTCATCGTGGATGCTCCGAGTATCTATAAAGCCATCATCGGATGGCCCCTCATTAGTGCATTCCAGTATGTACCCTCCTCCTACCACCAATGCTTAAAGTACAACATTGGAGGAGTCCATATCCAGGTCAGGGAGACCCTAATGTGGATAGGAAATGCTATGTCACGGTCATCAACACCATCACCTAGAAAGAGGAGGCGGAGGAGGTTGATAGAACAATAGAGGGGCAAGCCAAACTGGAAGTAGCTGAGGAAGTCGGGATGAATGAAGTCATCACCCAGGATTGGTGTCCGGAGAAAGTGCAGGTCAGCAGGAAGCTGAGCGAGGAGGACTAGGAGAATGTCTGAGAGTGCATCAAGTGAAACATCAATGTCTTCGCGTGGACCGCTGAGGATATGCCAAGGATCGAAGCAAATGTTGCGTGTCATCGGCTCAACCTCGACCTGAGTGTATGCCTCATCCACCAAATGAAAAGAGTTGTGGCAACTACTCTGGCCGAACCCACCCGAGAAGAAGTAGGAAAACAGTTGAAGGCAGGTTTTGTATCGAAAAATCAGTACCTAGGCTGGGTCTCCAACGTTATAATGGTGAAGAAAGGAGTCAAAAAGAGTGGAATGTGTATCAACTTTTCTTTATTGAATAATGCATGCCTAGAGGATTGTTATCCTCTGCCTTGAACCATTGCGCTTTCCCTGTAATGAGTTTTTAGATGCTTTTTCAGGATACCATCAGATCCGAATGCACCCGCCGGATGTCAAGGTCGTTTTCTTCATCACGGACGAGGGATGTTATTGTTACAAAATAATGCCCTTTGGGTTGAGAAATGTGGGGACCACATACTAAAGCATGATGGATTGAGTGTTCAGAGAGCGGAAGGGGAGGAACTTGGAGGTCTATGTAGATGACTTGATGGTGAGAGCAAAGATGTCGGGTTTCACCTCCATGATCTATCGGAGACCGTTGCCGCCCTGCAAAAATTAAAGATGAGGCTCGGTCCTCTGAAGTGTGTCTTTGAGGTAGGGAGGGGGAATTTTTTGGGTCACCTCCTCACACCTGCAGGGATAGAACCCAACCCCAATAAAGTAAGAGAGATTTTAGACTTATAGTCTCCTAGGAATATGAAGAAAGTCCAACAACTGATAGGGAAGCTGGTAGGGTTGAGCAGTTTCCTCTCTCGAGCAGGGAGTAGTGATTTCCCTACTTCAAAGTGTTACACGGGAATCAAAAGTTTGAGTCGACCTCAGAATGCGAGGAGGCCTTTTAATAGTTAAAGAGACAGCTCACGCATGCCCCTCTACTCCAAGGGACAAGGGAGGGAAAAGACCTAGCTCTATACCTGGGAGTGGGAGTTGAGGAGATAAGCTCGGTACTAGTCTGGGAAGAGGGAAAGAAGTAGTTACCCATCTATTATGTCAACAAGGTCTTGAAGAAGGCAGAACTTAAGTACCACATCCTTGAGAAGCTGGCATTTTCTCTGATCATCTCGGCAAGAAAGCTTCGTTCGTATTTCAAGGCACACTCGATCAAGGTAGTGACTGACCATCCCCTCTATAACATCATGGAAGGAGTGGAACATTCAGGAAGATTGGAAAAATAGTCGGTGGAGCTGAGCAAGTTTGATATTTCCTTCATACCCCAACTGTCGATTAAAGTGCGGGCGGTGACTGACTTCTTGGCATAGTATGTGGTCGAGGTGCAAGAATCCTAGTCACCCAAGCACTTAGCCTGGTAGATGCTGGTGGATGGGCATCAGGAATGTACTCCCTTGGAGGAGGATTTGTCCTTGTAAGTCCACAGGGGATAAAGATAGAGCAAGCAATTGACATCCATTTTCCTCTTACAAACAATCAAACCAAGTACGAGGCGGTGATAGCAGGGATCTGCTTAGCAAGGGAGCTAGGGGTCCAAGACGTGAAGGTCACTACAAACTCGATGGTGGTAGCATTCCAAATCAAGGGAGAGTTCGAGACCAGAGAACCGACTCTCCGGCGGTATCTGACGAAGGTCATGAGGCTCATCATTTTGTTCCGAACCTTTTACATTCAACATGTGCCAAGGGAGGAAAATACTCAGGTGGACTATCTAGCAAAGCACAGCCCTCGTGCAGGAGGGACGATGATGGAATTGTTTTGGTCATCCATCAAAGAAGGAGAGTTGATGGAGATCGATTGGCTACCAACGTGGATGGTTTCATTGCTTTCATGACCATGGGTAAGTTCCCATAGAAGGTTCTGGATAAGCGGCGATTCAGGTACAAGTCGGCTTACTATGTGCTTCAAGGGTGAGACCTGTATCGGAATACTCTGTCCAGACTCCTCGCAAGGTGTGTCTCCGAGGAGGAAGCCCTGAGGGTTCTAGAGGAGTTCCACTCCGGAGAGTGTGGAAGCCACTCCGGGAGTCTGAACTTGGAGAGGAGAGTGCTGAGGCAAGGTTATTTTTGGCCCATGATTAGCATGGATAATTCAGAATATGTGAAGAAGTGTCAAAAGTGTCAGCTCTTCGCATCGTTGCAACTTGTACCAGCACAAAGGCTCAAATCACGGCACCAAGGTCCTTTACAATTTGGGTAATGGACCTAGTTGGCCCTTTCCCCTAGGCCAATGGGCAAAGGAAGTTCCTCCTAGTCATGGTCAACTACTTATCCAATTGGCTAAATCTCAAGGAGCTAGCAAAAACAACCTCGCGGGTAGTCAGAATCTTCATTTGGGGAGAGATAATCTATTGGCACGGGTTGCCCCTAGCGATCATCATAGATAACATGTCGCAGTTTGCTAGCGATGAACTCACCAGCTTATGTAGTCAGTTAGGCATCGATCTTTACTTCGAGTCTGTCAACCATCCCAGGAGAATCAGACAGGTGGAGGCAACGAACAAAACCATCATAAACCTGTTAAAAAGAATGTAGAAAATCTGAAGGGTAACTAGGTGGAGCAGCTCCCCTCAGTCCTTTGGGCTTTGAGAACCACTCCCAGTATGGCCACGGGGGAGCCTCCTTTTAAACTCTCCCACATTCCGTGGTTGTGTTGCTAGTGGAGTTCGAGGTAAGGTCCCCTCGATTCGTAGCCGCGGGAGAAGGAGATGATGAATGCAGGGTAGAGAACGAAGAAGAGCAGCGGCTCTAGCTTGACCTCGTGGAAGAACATCGAGACCTGGAAACCATTTAGTCGGAGGAGATCAAATGAAGGATGACAAGGTACTTCGAAAGAAACATTAGAATCAAACATTTTGCAAAATTGGACCTTGTTCTCAAAAAGGTCAACGCAGCGGGAAGGTCAGCATCGGTTAGAAAACTCCACCCCAACTGGGAGGGTCCCTTTGTAATTTTAGAAGTATTATAGTCAGGAGAGTATCACCTCCAAAATGTAGAGGGAGTCCTTTTTAGCAACACCTGGAGCGGTGATGACCTGAAGCATTTTTATTCATAGTTGATATTATATACAAACAAAATATGGTTATATACAAACCAAATTATTTCATTATTTTAGGTGTTTTAAAACACTATCCACAAACCTAATAAAAGCCTAAAATTTAACCTAATTTCTATTCCTTCCTCCAGCCGCTCGACATCTCCCATGTGCGTGATTTCTTCTCCGTATTCTCCATCGGGTCTTCGTCGGCGCCACCCCTCCTCCTTCCCCATCCGGCGAGCCTCCTTCCCTATCTGGCGACCTCTCTCCATGGCCGACGGTGAAACCATGGTCGACGGTCCTTGCCTCCTTCCCCATCCGGTCCTTGCCAACGATTCACGAGGAAAAATGAAGCCACCGTTGCCTCTCCTCTCCATGGCCGACGGTGAAGCCATGGTCGTCGACCTCTCCCCTTCCATAGCTTTTGTCCAAATTTCTAAAGTTCAAAGTCTCACATTTCTTCCAATGAATTCGCCACCGCCACCTTCACAACGGTTAGTTGCAATGAGTTATATAGATGGAAATCATTTCATACAGTTGGTGATGCAGGAAGGGTGTCCTCTACCGCATATTATTTGTTATTGGAGACGACATCATGATCCAATAGAAAGCAAATAAAAGGAAATATACAAATCCCGATTACCAACTCCAAATCAACAAATGTGCCCGTCAAGTGAGATAGTAAATGTGGACACCTTCTAACTCAAAAGGTTAGCAAAAATATATATATTTTTACTTTATATTTAGTAAATTTGTATGTATCTAATTTTTTTGAGTGGATTATAGGATCTAACAATTTTTTGGGTTCTTGAAGGTGAGAATGATGAAATAGTACTTAGAAATGTTCATTTGTTGTGAAAAATACACGATTTCTTATTTTCCTTGTGCAGGTATTTTCAGGTTTTGTAATAACTAACCTTCCGAACACAATCCAAAATGTTGGGGTTGTAACATGAAGGCGATTCCAAGTCTTTACTCGTTGTAATTGGAATGTTTTGAAACAACGAATATAATTGATATTGCATACTTTCTATTTTGATGAGAGAAAATTGTTTTTGAGTCACCTTTAATTTTAAAGATTTTAGCTAATAAAAAAATTAATTTTTTTTTAATTTTGTATTGGTCTGTATATAACCATTAGGTTTGTGTGTAACAAAAATATATTTGTACTAGCTTGTTTATAGTGAGGGTTTATATATAGCTAAAAGCGGTTTGTATATAACAACACCCTAAAATATATCTAATATATATGTTTAGGAGATGCGTAGACTTCTGCCCTGCCAGCGGCAGGGTTCCAGGAATCAAATGTTCCATGTTATTTAGAAGTTAAAATTTCTAATGATGAAAGACCCCTTAGTTGGTTCCGCTGACCAGGCTCTTGCAAGCCGGTAGGGCGGGTTGACCACTCAGGTGGCAGGTTGTAAGATTATGTTGAAAGACCCATGAGTTTGTTTCGCTGACCGGGCTCTCGCAAGTTGGCAGGGTAGGTTGACCACTTGGGAGGCAAGTGGAGAGATTATGTTGAAAGGCCCCTGAGTTAGCTCTGCTGACTTTGCTCCGCTGACTTGGCTCTCGCAAGTCGGCATGGCAGGTTGACCACTCAGGTGGTAGGTTGTAAGATTATGTTGAAAGGCCCTTGAGTTGGTTCTGCTGAACGAGATCTCGCAAGCCAGCAGGGCAGGTTGACCACTCGGGAGGCAGGTTAAGAGATTATGTTAAAAGACCCCTGAGTTGGTTCCACTGACCGGGCTCTCGCAAGCCTGCAGGGCAAGTTGGCCACTCAGGTGGCAGGTTGTATGATTATATTGAAAGGCCCCTGAGTTAGATTTATTTACTGGGATCTCACAAGCCAACAGGGCAGGCTGACCACTCGAAAGGCAGGTTAAGATATTATGTTGAAAGACCCCTGAGCTGATTCTGCTGTCCTGACTCTGTCAAGCCGGCAGGGCAAGTTGACCACTCGGGAGGTAGGATGAAAGATTATGTTGAAAAACCCCTGAGTTGGTTCTGCTGACCGGGCTCTCACAAGCCAGCATGGCAGGTTGACCAGTCAGGTGGCAGGTTATAAGATTATGTTGCAAGGCCCTTATGCGTTATGGCAAGTGCATCGGTCGCTGTCAAGTAATAAATTTGGGAATAATTTCCCCTAATGTCGATCTCTTGAGGAATGTAGGGTATGGTGAAGCGAATCGTGTCGTGTGACGATTGTTACAACGAGCGAGAAAAAATGAACACAGGGCTTTGGTTTGATTTCTATTTCTAACAACAATAAAATAAAGGTGCGGGTCGAGATCACCGCTTTGCAAGGTGAGATGGAATACGTCAGCTGCTATGCCGAGCTTTGTGAGGCGAGTGGACGGAAAGAAAGTGTGGAATGCGAGGGTCGCAATCACCTCTTCGCCAATCACCGTTAGCCTTTACTAACGTGAGTCTCAAGTGAGTGAATGGAGCGTACGCGGGTGAGTGGTGATGAAGCGCAACATAACACAATATCCAAGATTAAAAACAAGAAGCACTTTCATTCATAGACAAATGAGAGTAGTCATGTTCATTACAAACTAATAACAACAATAGGAAAGTGGGAGAATAAACTAATAGAGAAGACTAGCCGTCGAACTCAGCCGGAATAGCTAGTTGTCAAACCACTTCCAGGCTCGGTCTATGTATGCTTCGGAGACCAAGAGACTATCATTATCTCCGATCTTGCTCCGTCGTCTTCGTTCGTTAGGTTTTCTTCTTCTTCTTCTTCCAAAATGAGGTTGCAAAACTCGGAAATGGGGTTGTTGACGACCGGGAATGCTTCCAAACTCTTGGAATCCGCTAGGGTTTCACCGGAGAGTGGTTCCCGGATGAAGGAGATGAGTGCATATGGAGGAGGAGTGAAAACGGCATTGGGCGGAACTCAAAAATCGTAGAGCAGAAGTACGATCTGCCCTAATTCGCTGGGAGGCATCTTTAAATATGCGTTGTGCAAAATAGTGTGCATGATCATTGGCGCATGACCAGTGGTCATGCACAATAGAAGTCGGTGCTCGTGCGCGTTGTCTCGAAAAAACCTGTAACATAAAATCTCATAGAAAAATAAGATACGCATGACCAGTGGCGCACGATCAGTAATCGTGCGCACTATAGCCAATGGTCGTGCATTTGGCAAGATAGACCTCGAAATTTAGGGGTTAAGTGCGCACGAGCTGTGGCGCACGAGCTGTGGCGCACGACCAGTGATCGTGCGTAATATAGCCAGTGGTCGTGCGCAGTATTCCCGGGCAAATTTACACTGGGAATACCTGCACGACCCCTGCTCCTGCAGAAACACAAATCACTCCACCGAAAGTGTCACTCAACATTGCATGATAACTTATAAATAGGAAAAACATGATATTACACCAAAAGGGGCCTAGAAGTGCACTTAGCATGGAATAACAGATAACGATCAAATATGAATGATAATAGGTCTAATGTGTAGTGCTTTGACTAGATTACCGGCCCAGATAAGTCCATAAATGTGTATATAAATGGGACTCATCACACCCCCAGACTTACCTGTTTGCACGTCCCGAGCAAAAAAATTCGGTGGGATATGAAAATGGTAGTTAGCGTAGAGATTTCCAAAGGAGTAAGATGCGAACTATCATACCCATGCTAATAGAGATTCAGTAAAAGTAGATTCTAACTATACTAACTAATTTACAATAGTATAGATGCGTAAATAGAGATTTATTTGTACTCAGATAGTGAATCATGAAGAATTTTGCAGTCGTGCCCGGTGTGAAAGTAAACGAAAAACTCAGGAGGGTGTTGCTAAAGACCGGAATTCAGGGATAACTCCGCTGAAATCCATCAACGTCGTGAGCCATAAGCTTGCCCGGTCACACTCTCTCCATGGTGCTAGCAAACTCATAAGGTGAATCAGTAGGGCTTTCGGGTTTTTAAGAGTCTTAGGTTACAGAATGATATATAAAGATAAACTTGAAGCTACGCAACCCAAATGAGCTACATCAATATGCTTACCGTGAATAAGCCCAAAATAGTGCTCGTGTTACACACCCCCAGACTTAGCATTAAAACTGGGTGTGCACACGACCGACTCCAAACAAATACCAACTGAATTTTTTCTATTACGCCCAAGGGGATTTCTTTTCGTTTCTATTCCTTCCTCAGATTTCTCTTTTCATTTTCTTTTTGCTTTCTTTTTATTTCAATCCCCCATTTGGTTCACCAATATATTCAGCATAATAGTTTCTCATCATCACAGAATTTACACACATCACACCCAACGATAATTATACTCTTGGTTAGCTCAAATACTTGGTTGTGAAAGTGGGATAAGCTTCATGCTTTGGTGATTGACGGAAGAGCTGAAACAAAGGATGGGTAGGCACAAACTTGGTTTGCAAAGGTCAACGCATAGGTCATGGAAATCAAGGCCCAAACTATCCAACTAAATGGCCTACTTCACGCCCAACTTTGTGAGATGCTCTCACCCATGCTTCAAGAGTCGCTTGGGCCAAGTTCTTAGCCCACGAGAAAGATAAACCATCCTTCCAACTCGAGCAACGCACAACTAGCACTCGCTTACACACAAAACCGTGCTACCACAAATTTCAGTCACATTCACCAAATAAGTAAAATAAATAATAAACTACACAAAAACACTAATTGTAAATTAAAAGCATAGAGATATTCTAATTTTACTCAAATTTCTATGGGAGCATGTGGATGCGACTAGAGCACTACAAGAGTCAACATCGCACTCTGATTTGCAATTCCTAAGCCAACATCCTATTTCACATTCCAAACCAAGATAGCGTGTACGGAAGCACACAAACAAGTGAGTGCGCGCTTGTGCAGGTGAACTGGTGTATGCTATAATATGACATAAATAAAAATATACTTATGGTATGCTAAAACGTGTACAAGTGTAGTGAATACTCAGTACTATCCCCCCTGACTTGAATTGGAACATCACATGAATTTTGACAATGAAAATAAGAGAATGCTAGGGAAGAGGGTACCTATGCTCAGATATGAGCATACCAGAAGATTAGCGTTAGTCTTTGGAAATCACCAGGTTCGCCACCCGAAAAATCAATGCTCCTGCGAATAAATCAAACAAAAGACAAAAATAGAAAGAAAACAGAAGCATAAGTAGATTAGCAATAAACGGGAACCGGAAGGTCCCCCATTGGGCTGTCTCCCAAGAGCCCTTTTGTTTATTGTCCTTAAGGTGGACCAAATACTTGTATTAAAGCAGTTTATAGAGTTCAAGAAATTAAAAACAAGTTCACAAACACACATTCAACCAAATAAGGATAACATCAATTATTCTTGCTCTGGATCTCCGTGAATCAAACTTTGGCATTATTCGACAATCAACCCGCTATCATATATCTTTAGACGATGACCATTAACCTTGAAGTTGTCCCCATTCTTCCCAACTAATTCAATAGCATCGAAAGGAGAGACTCCCGTGACAACAAAGGGGCCACTCCAACACGACTTCAATTTCCCTGGAAATAGATGGAGGTGGGAGTTATTGAGTAGTACATGGTCGCCAGGCTTGAATTCCTTTGGGATGATATGCCGGTCATGCCATCGCTTTGTTTTTTCCTTATAGATGCACGCATTTTAATAAGCGAAGTGCCTGAGTTCATCTAACTCGTTTAATTGCGTGGGGTTTTATCAACAGCGGACTCGAGATCCATGTTCAGCATTTTGGCCGCCCAGAGTGCCTTGTGCTCAAGCTCCACAGGCAGATGGCAAGCTTTCTCATAAACTAATTTGAAAGGTGTCATGCCGATGGGTGTTTTCTAGGCAGTACGATAAGCCCATAAAGCATCGTCAACCTTTTGGGCCCACTCTTTCCTGTTTGAATGTATAGATTTTTCGAATATTCTTTTAAGTTCGGGGTTGGACACTTCCAGTTGCCCGCATGTTTGAGGGTGATAAGCTAGAGACACCTTGTAGCTGACCCCAAATTTATTCATCAATTTCACGAACTTCTTATTACAGAAGTGGCTACCTCCATCACAAATTATAGTCCTCGGTGCCCCGAACCTTGAGAAGATATTTTTGTGAACGAAGTTTAGAACTGTGCGCACATCATTAGCTGCAACTGCTTCAGCTTCCACCCACTTTGACACATAATCCATAGCTACAATGATATATTTCTTACCATGTGACGTTGGAAAAGGACCCATGAAGTCTATTCCCCAAACATCGACTGGTTCGCACGCCAACATATTATTAAGCGGCATCTTGTTTCTCCATGATATATTCCCAGTTCTTTGACACTCGTTACACTTGGAGATATGGGCGCGAGAATCCCTGAAGAGCGTGGACCAATAAACTCACATTGCAATACCTTCAATGCTGTCCTGTTAGCTCCAAAATGTCCACCGGCTTCCCTGTCATGGCAATGTTGCAGAATAGACTGGAAATCAGCTTCTAGGACGCAATGCCTAATAATCCTGTCACTGCATATGCGAAAGAAGACCGGATCTTCCCAAAAATAGTATTTCGAGTCAGAAGACACCTTCCATCTCTGCTGAGGAGAATGATTAGGTGAGGATGTTTTACAGGTAAGATAATTTGCAATATCAGCATACTATGGGGTTGTCGGAGCATGCGCAGTGATTGCGAATAACTTCTCATCCGAAAAATAATCCATCATTTCCTCCCCTTTGCTGTTGGAGACTTCTGCCAACTTGTCATTCCCCAATCACGATAAGTGATCGGCAATTACATTCTCCACCCCCTTCTTAACTCTGATTTTAAGCTCATACTCTTGTAGATGGAGAATCCAGCGGATTAAATATGGTTTGGCCTCTTTCTTCTTGAACATGTACCTAAGTGCGGCATGGTCCGTGTACACTATTACCTTTGATAGCACCAAGTACGAGTGGAATTTCTCAAAGGCAAAAATCATGGCTAACAATTCTTTCTCCGTGGTGGTGTAATTTGCTTGGGTGTTGTTGAGAGTCCGACTGGCATAAGATATGGTGTGGAAGATTTTATTTTTCCTTTGACCGAGCACTGCTCCTACGGCCACGTCACTTGCATCGCACATGATAATGAATGGTAGACTCCAATCAGGTGCCAACATGATCGGGGCAGAGACAAGTTGGCCCTTTAAGGTCCCAATGGCTTGCATACACTCTTCATCGAAGTTGAATTGGACATCCTTGGCTAGCAAGTGAGAAAGAGGTTTCAAAATGGATGAGAAATCCTTAATAAACCTTCGATGAAATCCCACGTGTCCCAAAAAACTGTGGATACCCTTCACAGACGACGGCGGAGGAAGATTCTTGATAACACTCACTTTTACCTGGTCCACCTCGAGCCCCTGGCCGGAAACCTTATGCCCCAGCACGATTCCCTCGCGTATCATAAAATGGAATTTTTCCCAATTCAAGATGAGATTGGTGTCCTCACACCGCTTCAAGGTCTTGGCTAAATTGGCGAGGCACGAATCGAAACTGCTGCCAAATAAGGTGAAATCATAAATGAAAACTTCAAGGAAATCTCCCACCAAGTCGGCGAAGATAGCGAACATGCATCGTTGGAAAGTTGCAGGGGCATTGCAAAGTCCAAACGACATTCTCTTAAATGTGAAGGTGCCTGAAGGTGTTGGGAAAAACCCTTGATTTAACTTAACAAATTAATTAAAAGAGATTTTATCTACTAGGATTAAATTACCCATTGTATAGTGAGGGTAATATGGTCATTGGATGTCTTAGGATGTCACACTCAACATAGGGTGTCTGTACCAGATCAAGGGAAGCAAAATTGGGCTAAGTTAACATTTGCGTTGAATAGAATTCGACGCAACATCAAGTCCATATCGATGTTGTTCTGACTAGAAGTCCAAGTGGTTCAAACCCTCTGTCGAAGTAACTCAAGTCGATGTACCATCGAATAGATGTCAACGGGGAGGTCAGGGACTTGTCGGAGTAATTGGAGAAGTCGACGCAGCTTCTATTTCAACTCGACGCAGAAGAGGATATCTTTCGAAGCCGACTAAAGTCGACGGAACGTCAACTTCATCTTGACATAAAAGATGGAGTTCAGTGCAAGGCAGATCAACTCGATAGGTGCGTTGAGAAGATATCGATGCAACATCGACTAGCAGAGTTCAGTCAAAGCACAAATGAAATCGAAGCAGCTCCTAGAAGAACTCAAAGCTACGTATATAAGAGAAGAAATGAATTTGACGCTAAGTCGAATACAGTCTGTAAAAGTTTTTCTTTTCAGCAGTCTTTCTGATCCATCTTTCATGGCCCACATATCTCAAGACCATTCTCCAACGGCTCAATAATTGCCTGGAATAGAAAGAGGCATTAAAGATAGAGATAAAAAGGTTTCTTGGTAACATATTCTTTCCAGGTGGACGGGTTGAGAATTAAAGAGGAAGGAAAGAGAATGTGATAAGTAGATTACCTTATCAAGGCATATCAGAAAGGGAAAAATATTCAAATTTGAAACAGAGATAACAAAAAGGCAAGAGAAGATAGAGGCAAAAAAGGGCATTCAATACTATCAGCCGTCTCCTTCATTTTTTCTAGGGCATCCTCTTCTTCTTCCTCTCTCAGGAACTCTAACACAAAAAACAAAAAGAGGAGATGCCTTTGCTGTTCTTCAGAAAATAGAACAGAGGATCTGAAAGCTGTTGATCATCACATTCTCATAGCAGCCAGATCATAATCTGAAGAAGAAGAAGAAGAAAGGATCTGACAATAGAAAGCTTCTGCAAATCATCACTATCAAAAGCAGGGGATAATCAAGAGCAGATCCTATGGATCAACTCATAGGCTGATCTTCATACAGCCATCTTCAAGAATTCTGAGAATAGAATTCCTTTAACCTTCTCCCTTCTTCTTTCTCATTCTGTAAAAGAGTTTTATTAATCCCTCTTCAAAGGATTCAGTGGTTCAAGATCTCCTTATCAAAAGATCTAGTGGTTCAAGATCTCATTATCAAAAGATCTGGTGGTTCATGATCTCCTTGTCAAAAGATCATTGGTTCTAAGAGTCTCCTGATCAAAAGACTCAGGCACAGGTGGTGCATTCCTACCAGGTGGTAGAAGAGAGAACTACCAACAGTTTGGGGAACCTCTATAAAATTCATTGTGTCTGTGCTGTGATTTTCTGTGATGTCCCAGTCTTTTATTCTGCACTTATTTCCTGCATTCTTTATTCTGCCTGGATTGTTAAGCATAACTTCTTAGAATAATTTATTGATAAACACAGTTAGGATAGAAATATTTTAAAACTCTATTCACCCCCCTCCCCCTCTTGAGGAATCTCAGGGGCACACTGTGAATTTTCAATTGGTATCAGAGGGAGGTTGATCATTAAGAGGCTAACACCTTGATCAAAAAGACCTACTCTTAATTCTCTTCTATAAATATATTTTATAAAGAAAATGAGTACTAAAGATTATGCTTCAACAAGACCTCCAGTGTTTAACTTAAATAAGTTCACACTCTGGAAGGCCAGAATAAAACTTTACATGAATTCCATTGATGAAGATATCTATGATGTTCTTCTCACAGGTCCTCCAGCTCCCGTCAGACAAAAGGAAGGAGAATCCTCAACAACTGAGGCTGTTCCAAGAAAGGAATGGACAAAGGCTGAAAAGAAGGTCAAGGCATGTGATGCCAAGGCCATGAATATTTTATTGTCAACAATGTCAGATGACATCTTCCAGAAGGTTGCTGAATGCCAATCAGCAAAGGAGATCTGGGATTCACTCACCACAATGGTGGAGGGAAGTGCTGATGAAAGAAAGGACCAAAAGCCCCTTCTCATATCCTAGTATGAGAACTTTCAAAAGAAGGCTGAAGAATTTGTTGCCAATATATATGACAGATTCAGTCTTATCATTAATTAGCTTAGAGGCATAGACAAGGAAATATCCTTGACTGAAATTAATGATAAGATTCTCATGTGCTTCCCTAGCTCATGGGATTTAAGGATCTGGCCAATCAGGGAATCCAAATGTCATAGGGAGATCTCTACTGAAGCTTTGCTAGGGAAGCTTATGTCATATGAGATGCTCTTAAAGAATAGGGATGAATCAGAACAAGAGGAGAAGACCCCAGATCCCATCCAAAGGAGCCTTGCCCTGAAAGTCTCAGAAGAAGAATTTTCCACCCCAGAAGATGAGATGTTCAATCTCCTAGCTAGGAGAATCAAGAAATGGGTCAAGACAGAAGATTCAAGGAGAAAAAGGGATTGGAGCTCAAAGCCCAAGTATGACAAAACTCCAAAGAAGGAGGCTACTTGCTTCTCCTGCAACAAACCAGGGCATTTTCCTTCTGAGTGCCTAGAAGAGCAAAGGGACAGGAAAAGCAGCAATATAGAGGAGAAGAAGAAGAAGATGTCCTACAGAGGAAAGGACAAGAAGAAATCCAAGGGCTTCAGTGCTGAAACCTGGAGTGATTGAGAAGTAGAGGAGAGCTCATCCTCATCAGAAAGTGAAGATGAAGCAGAAGCTGAAGCAGCCTGCATGATGGCCCTAGGGATATCATCAGATGATGAAGAGGAGCAGGTATCTTTATTTGATAATTTTGATTTCAATTCAGAAAACTTCAAAATCTGTTTCAAAAATTTCTGTAATGATCACCTAAGGGTAGAAAAGGAACTAGACTCTGTTAGGTAAAAACTAGAAAACCTAAAGAAAGATGATGTATATGTAAGAAATCAAGGCCTAATAAAAGAAATTAAAAATAAAGAATTAGAACTAATAGAAATTAGAAAAGAACTTAAGATTGAAAGAAGAGCCAGTAGAGGCAAAGGCCTTTGAGGACTCACTCAATGGGAGGAGTCAAAAGCTCAAAGACATCACTGAAACCTCTCTATGAGGTTTAATCAACTAGGATTAGGAGCAGAGCCCTCCACAAGCAGAGATCAACCAAGGAAGCCTGCCTGGAAAAATTAAGTGGCCTTTGTTAGACCTATTAGCTATTTACCCAGTGAGAAGAGAACTCCATCTAAGGACACAGATAACAATCATCCAAACAGGTTAGCAGACCAAAAAAGGTAAATCAGAATAAAAAAGAAACATCCCTAGGCACGAATCATGTAGAAAAGTCAAATTATCTCAATCAAAAGGGTAGAGCAAAATCTAGAATAATAAAACATTCTGCTGATTTGTTATATTTTGATACATTTTATACATATTTCAAGTTTCAGGATAAAAGGTTTGGGAAATCCATTCCCTATCAACCAAAAGGGTATCATGAAAGACCCTTCTATTCTTTCATTGAACCATATAATGGTAAAAGCAAAGGGCCCAAGGTAACCTGGGTCCATTCTAATATTTGAGTTACCTGTGCATGTGTAGGTAGGGTCTCACTCATGAGAAAGTGGAGTGGGGAGAATTATGTAGGTCATGAATATGGAACAAAAAATATTCAAAGGATTAATCTCTATCTTTAATCCTCCTTAGCATTTATTACATCATATTATCATCCATTTTCAATAAGTAAAATTGCTGGGAAAAACAGCAAGGATTTTCTAAAAGAAATAAATATGTTTATTAAGAGGTGCGTCGAAAAGAAGTCGACGTACCATTGACTTCTACTCGACGCCAGCGTCGAGAAGCACCCAGAGCAGACAATTCAAATAGAATTCAAAGCAGCATCAAGTTCCTATCGACACATACGTCGACTTAATAATTGCTGATTAAATTCGAAGTCACGTCGATTGGAAATCGATGTAACGTCGACAAGACTACGTCGACGTATGGTCTCTGAATAGTCTCGAATCTACGACGAGTACTAGTCGACGCAACGTTGATATAGCAGTGCACGCAGAATTGCTTTTAGAAGCAATCTCGACACAGCTTTGCACGACAAATAATAAGTAATATCGACGGTGCGTCGACATAAACCGTAAGTAGCGGTGATTCATCTGCTTTTAAGTAATTACTGCTTCGAAACATTTGCGCTTTCGAATTCTCTTTCTCTTTCTCTCTTGATCTCCAGCTCTCTCGTGCCTCTTTCTCTCTCGCTTTCTGTGTCTTTGCAGGCACCCAAAATCAAATGGCTCCACCAAAGGTGAAATCGGGATTTGATGTGGATGTTGAGTCATTCAGTGTAGCAGCAGAATGTTTCAAAGCCATTCTTGGCTTGTTCTAGGAGGCAGGCCTAACCAAGCTCATTTCAACAAGATGAAAGATCCTAGACATGGAGCTAACAGAGTTCAAAGACAATGTTCATATAGGAGAGGATGGCTCTCTCAAAGGCAAAATATATGACACAGATGTATTGATAACCAAGGGAATGCTAAACCAAACATATGATCTTCAGACAGGGGATGAGTAAGATGAATTATCAGGGGATGAGACCAAGAGGTTCCTGGAAATTATGCAGTTCAAGAAAGATAAGCCCATCAATCTAAAGAAGATTGATCTTGGGGAGGAATATAGGTTCCTTGCAGACATTGTAGGGAAAGTGTTGTTGTGTAAAATATCAGCACATGATGTTGTTCCAAAGCAACAACTTCACATAATGGGAGCTCTAGTTCAGAAAAAGAGGATTAATTGGGGAAGATGCCTCATGAGATTGATTGGGCACAAGTTTGCTCATAAAGAAAATGCTTACATGAGAATAATGAGCCAAGTGCTCCTCCAGCATTACCCAGTATCTGCAAATCCAAGGGAGTGCCCATTCCTCCAGGGAAAAGGATCAACATAGGAATATTTTCAAAGTGGACAAGGCAAATCTTGAAGCCTGGTTAAGCTCCAGCCTCTCCTCCTCCATCTCCTTCTCCTCATAAGCCAGACAGGCAGATTCCAGACCCCCCAAGGGATGATATCCCTCCACTGAACATTGTTCTAGAACTCCATCAGGATGATACTGCAGCTCAACATCAAGAGTCACAACAACAACATCAGAAAGATCTTCCATCTACCTCAGTCCCAGAGCCAACATCACACATTCCTCATAAACTAACATCCACTCTCATTCCAGATCTTCAGCTGCTCCATAATGGCACAAATCTCACACACCGCAATAGGCTGTGTCGAAACTGCGGCACGAAACGGCAGTGTACCGATCGTTCAAGTAATATAAAACGAGGAGTAAATCCCCGAGTATCGATCTCGGAAGGAACACAGTAAGGTGGAGTTGACTATTGAGGAGGACTTGAGATTGAAGTCCTTAAGGTCGGATGGATTGCGGGAGGCTTGATTTGGATTGCGGAAAACAAAATAAAATAGCTACGACTACTCCTATGCAGGCCTTGAGCGCACTGCTTCGCCACGCGGGATGGAAGACTACACGGGCCGCAATGCACCGAATCGCTAGGCGGATGGACGAGTGGGCTAGCGGATGGAGTGGAGAGAGCGGCGGAATGAGGGTCGCAAGCACCTCTTCGCAAAGCATACCACTAACAATTGTTAGGGCGGCACAACACAACAAACAATCCACACCACAAGGCACACCTCAAATGAAAATATAACAAGATTACCCAATCACATAGACATGATTTCATACTAATGTTAACAAATAAAAGTATACTTCATCAAACATATAAGAAATCCAACTAAACTATCAACTACAAGAGGAGATGAGTGTGCGAAATCGACCGACTCCGAAGTCTTGTTGAGGTTTCACGGAAGGAATCGCCGGGTTGTCAATTCGCGTCCAAGCTCGGTCCTCAACTGCGTCCGGGGTAGAGAAGGTTGTCACTACATTCCAGTGGACCCGTCTTCTTCGTGTCACAAACCGGAGGAATGATCACACAAGCTGCTCAGATCTTGAAGAAGAAGGCTAGGTTGACTCCTTTCTTGAAGCTCTTGGATGAAGGAGATGGCCGAGAGGAAGCTCCAGCGAAGATTTGACGTTGAAAGCTTGCCCGGAGATCCTCCCTAAGGTGGGCGGTGAAGAAGGAGGCAAAACCCAGCAGAAAATGTGGAAAACGGCGGAGCTGGGCGGAGTCGGATGGTCGATCCCGACCTAAAATCGCGCATGTCTATTTATAGACGGAGCAGAATTAAACAATGCGCACGATCAGGCGCACGACCAATGGTCGTGCGCGAAGGAATGCCTCTGATCGTGCGCGAAGAACCTGTTGCTCGATCCAAATCTGCACAAAAGTGCACGGTCAGCGGTGCACGACCAGTGGTCGTGCGCAAAGAAGGACAATGATCGTGCACCGTCGCTCGATCAGGGAAGGGAATTAACGCACGACCAGTGGTCGTGCGCCTGGTCGTGCGAGAAGGAAAACACACGATCAGATGCTTTTTCGATCGAAAATCCCCCAGGACCCATCCCGAGTGTCGCACAACCCTCGGACCTGCATGAAAATATACTAGACCACAGAAATACATGAAATCACACCAAGATGGGGCATAAATGTGCACTAAGCAATGAAATGGGCAATGTGATCAAATAGAATTGAAAATAGGCCTAAAGTGAAGTGCAAGTGCATGAAAACTAGCCCAGATGAGTCCGAAAATCACTATATAAACTGGACTCATCACACCCCCAGACTTACCTGTTTGCACGTCCCGAGCAAACACATCCTAAGCAGGCGGGGAAAAAATAAATAGCTAGCTTAAAATTACACCGAGGAGTACCATGCGAAGTCGCATACCCAAGTGCATAGAGAAATAGTGGATAAGGTTTCTAATTATACACATAGTTTATATGCTTCTAATGGAGTAAATAAATATTACTACTACTCATAAATGTGAATCACGGTGAATCAATCGGTCACGCATATGGGGAAAGTAAAATACACGCTGAGATGAGCATTGCCCAGGCTAGGGTTTGGGACAAACTCCACCGAAATCCATCGGTGTCGGAGACCATAAGCTCGCCCGGTCACATTCTCTCCACAGCACTAGATTAGTTCATTGCGTGAGTCGGTAGGACTTAAGGTTTTTCATGAGGCTTGGGTTACGGTGAGGTAAACAATGATAAACAGGACGACTTAAAGCACCCAACCCAAATGAGCTTAAACAATAACTCTATCCCCGCAGCTACAAAAACACGCGGATGCACCACACCCCCAGACTTGGACCTGAACGTATGGGTATGTGCACCGCCTACTCCAAAATACATATCTCAAATAGATTTTCAATTAAACTCATTCTCATTTTACTTTTCTTTTCTTCTCACTTCATTTCTTTTTCCAATTTTATATTTTTTTAAATTCAGCAAATGTTCAAGGGAGTACAACCACATCTCCAAATTTAACATCACCACATCAACATTCCAAAATACAAATGTGAAAACAGCTAAAGCTCAGCTTTGGGAATGTGACTAGGATCGGCTTTTTGGTTTTGGTGGAATAAAATGTGGAGCTGAATCAAAGGGATGGGGTAGGCACAAATTGGCTAACGAGGATAAGATATCAGGATTGGCACAAAGGCTCAACCGGGCCAAAATGATGGCCTACGTCATTCTTGCGCAACAGAATTATCCTATGCCAATGCTTCAAGAATCGCTTGGAGCGAGTTCTTAGTCACCGAGAAAGGTTATCCTTCCTCCCGATACAAACAATACACGTCTAGCGATAATTTACACACACCCATATGCTACCTTTTGATTCAAACTGGATTCACCATTTGAGTAGAGCAAACATTATTTACACTAATAGAAATGTATAAGACTAATAGTATAAAAAGGAATCTAATCTACACAAATCTCTATGCTCACAAAAGCATTAGACTAGGAACACCGGAGTCAACATATTACTCCACTATATAATTTAAAAGCCAGCACAATGATTTGCCCGAACCTTGCTCAAGAAATGAGTTTAACTCACGGCACACAAACAGCTAAGCACACGTTCAAGTGGGTGCAAGTGGTGTGTGATGCAATGATCTAAACAAAATAAATCAATAAAAGCTTCTAGTATGCATATGCAGTGTGCACGTGCATTGGGTAACAGATACTAGCTCTCCCCCAGACTTAAACTATGCATTAAGATATTCTAAAACAAAGTTGGGGGAAGAGGGTACCCAATGCTCATCAAGTGAGCATACCAGAAGACGCGTGTAGAACAAGACCAAGCCGCACCTCCGCCATACGAAGAATCGCGACCGCCGCCTTCCATAGGAATGAACTGCAGGGGTGAGCTCCGCAAAAACCAAAAGAAATAGAAAAACTAAAACTAAATTGAAATTTAACTAACTATTCTACTTAACGAAAAATACAATGCAAGAAAAATAAGATAAATACTGGGGTTATTGTCTTCCCAGCACGACTTATTCAAAACTTTACGAGTTCTAGCTAATGGGCCTATGGAATAGAAAATGCACAGGTAGCTGTTCCATTATCCGTTTCGGTGGCCGGTACCGATACGGCGATAAAATAGTCACCCCTCTACCTGTATAATAATACCTGCAACGCACAGGTAGAGGAAACAGAATGTAAGAGGAGGAGGAGGAATAAGCCTCACTCATCTCACACAAAAAATCCTTGCCAAGCAAGGTGTCATCCACAACAGGTCTGCAGGAGGAGAAGGCAATGAATGAGGCTTCCTCTATGGAGGGGGGATCAACCTCCTCACATGAGAGGATACACTCATCATTGACTTGAGCAGAATGCTCCAAGTCCTCCTGAAGTACCTGCGAAGACTCAACCTGCACAGGCTCAGATATAGCAGAAGGGGGGTCAAGAAATAAAAGAGAAGAAGAACATAAATAAAAATCAAACGGGGGAGTGGTCCCGGACACACTCCCAAAAGGTTGGGAAAGTAAAATAATGTTTGCATTGTCATCAATGCTATAAGGTTCGGCGGGATTAACAAGGGCCATGCCTAGGATTTGGACTTCCTCCACCGGTGCTGAGGAAAGCTCCTCTTCACCTAGAAGGTTGTCCTCCTCCATAGGAGTAGGCACAATACATAGATCGCCAACTTCATCTTGCGACACATTGATGGCGTCGACGGCCCACAACAACATGAATTGGATGGCGACGGCCCGCAACAACATGAATTGGATGGCGACGGCCCGCAACTTGAAGATATGATGGAAGGCGCACTTATAGATGATGGCGCCACTTCCACCAAAGATTCCCGCAACCGCCGCCTCGGTGACACGCTTGATGAGCGGCGCTACAACCTTCGCCCGAGGCGCCCGCTTTCGAAATAACTATCTTTATTCTTACGTTATGCTAATTTTATTTTGATGTCATGTTATTTTTATTTATTTACTTGGACTGCGTTTAGCATGATATTTGGGCTGCGTTTAGCCGCCATTGTGTGTAAGCCTATATATAGGCCTAACTCTTGTTATTTTAGGGGACACATTTTTGATGAAAAGAAAAACAAAACCCTAAACTAATCTCTCTTGTGCTCAGCCGATTCTCTCCTCCTCTCCCTCCTCACCGTTCCCTCTCTTTCTCTCGACCGGCAAGGAGGCCGCACCCCCCCCCCCCCTCTCTCGCTCTTTCTCTCGATCGGCAAGGAGGCCGCACCCCCCCCCCTCTCTCGCTCTTTCTCTCGATCGGCAAGGAGGCCGCACCCCCCCCTCTCTCGCTCTTTCTCTCGATCGGCAAGGAGGCCGCACCTCCCTCTCCAGTTCGGCGCCCCTCTTGAAGCCGCACCCTCACCTTCTTCCTCCTCCTGAAGGTTCGGCCATCAAGGAGCAGCCGCCCCTTGTTGTCTCCACCCAGCAGCCGCCCCCCCTCTTCCCGTCCCCTCTCCAAGTTCGGCCAAGGCCGCCCCACCCTCCCCCATACTCGCTCCCTTGCCGCCGGCCTCACAAGGAGCAGTCGTACCCTTGCATCCAATCTACCCGGGACAAACGTGAAGACGAAGACGGCGTTCAAATCTCCCTCCGGCGACGCAACTCCGGCGGATCCGTGGTACGGCAACCGGGCAAGAGTTTGCTTGAGGCCAATCCTATCTCAAGCGGGTACGAACTAGCCACTCAACGTGATTTCCCTCTTAGATTATTGTGTGGTGGATTCTGTGGCGTGATCTTTGTATCACGATTGATTTTTCGTTGGTCTTCTCATTTAGAGTCTTGCATACATCCTCGTTGTTTTAATCGTCGAAAGGGGTGTGGCGACCCCGCTTTTGTTGGGAGAGGTCTACCATTTTCCGATCGTATCTTTCGGTGGATCTCTTTTGGTACAACGCATAGCTCGTTCGGATCGGGTGGGTCCTTTTGCTTGATCAAACATCGGCTAATCGCCCTTGGGAGATCTCAAGAGGTTTGGCAACCTTCGTTGGCAATTGTTTCTCTTTGCCTAGTCCGGTGCACTTGCACTGTGCGGCTTGCATTCGCATCATTTTTCTTGTGTCTCGCGTATTAGTAACAGTCCATCGGCAAACGCGGCGTCGTGAGCGAGTAGCCTACATCACACATCATCAACAATGTCGTCGGAGACGAGCGTAGTAGAATGCACAACAGGGGAAGGAATGGTGCTTGGATAAAAGTCAAACACTGATTCCTCACAAAGAATCAAATCTACGCTAGGTGATGGATGCACAGGGGAGATAGGCTCGGCCATGTCATAGCCTAGATCAGCCACGCATCTGGTGACTGTGTCCACATCATACCCTTCACAAGATGAAGGTGACACAGACACATAACCGGATGTTGAAGGTGTGCTGCCGGAAGTAGGACTCGGGACGATCCGGATATCCGGCTCATCATCCTCGTCCAATTGGCGAAGATACTCGGCACAGTCCTTCAGGGCGTGATCCATGCTTTGACTGAACAAGCACCGTTTTATATTACTCCTTGGTCCTTGAGGGGCCGGGGAGGAATATAAAAATGGTGTATGCGGCGAGGACGAGTGTCCATAAGACTTGGGCACAGGGCATGAAGAACCATAGGAAAATGGTGCTCCGTACACCGGGCCACGAGAATTATGCCCACCATCTTCCGTAGGGCATCTATCACTAGCGTGAGAAATATCTCCACATAAACGACAACGAATATTAAATGCAGCCCACATTATATGGAGATAGCAAGATTCAAAATACAGACACTATCGTGCAAACTGTTACACCTAACAGTAATTTACTAAACAACCTATTTAAAAACAGGAAAATAGAAAAAAAAGAACTGAAATAAAAATAAACGAAGCAATTTACAAATGGAAGGGCTTCTCTCTCAGATTCTCCCTCTCCAGAAAACTCACACGTTTGTGTTCCCCGGCAACGGCGCCAAAAACTTGATGGCATAAATCTCACACACCGCAATAGGCTCTGGCGAGACTGCGGCACGAAACGGCAGTGTACCGATCGTTCAAGTAATATAAAACGAGGAGTAAATCCCCGATTATCGATCTCGGAAGGAACACAGTAAGGTGGAGTTGACTATTGAGGAGGACTTGAGATTGAAGTCCTTGGATGGATTGCGGGAGGCTTGGTTTGGATTGCGGAAAACAAAATAAAATAGCTACGACTACTCCTATGCAGGCCTTGAGCGCACTGCTTCGCCAGGCAGGATGGAAGACTACACGGGCCGCAATGCACCGAATCGCTAGGCGGATGGACGAGTAGGCTAGCGGATGGAGTGGAGAGAGCGGTGGAATGAGGGTCGCAAGCACCTCTTCGCAAAGCACACCACTAACAATTGTTAGGGTGGCACAACACAACAAACAATCCACACCACAAGGCACACCTCAAATGAAAATATAACAAGATTACTCAATCACATAGACATGATTTCATACTAATGTTAACAAATAAAAGTATACTTCATCAAACATATAAGAAATCCAAATAAACTATCAACTACAAGAGGAGATGAGTGTGCGAAATTGACCGACTCCGAAGTCTTGTTGAGGATTCACGGAAGGAATCGCCGGGTTGTCAATCCGCGTCCAAGCTCGGTCCTCAACTGCGTCCGGGGTAGAGAAGGTTGTCACTACCTTCCAGTGGACCCGTCTTCTTCGTGTCACGAACCGGAGGAATGATCACACAAGCTGCTCAAATCTTGAAGAAGAAGGCTAGGTTGACTCCTTTCTTGAAGCTCTTGGATGAAGGAGATGGCCGAGAGGAAGCTCCGGCGAAGATTTGGCGTTGAAAGCTTTCCCGGAGATCCTCCCTAAGGTGGGCGGTGAAGAAGGAGGCGAAACCCTGCAGAAAATGTGGAAAACGGCGGAGCTGGGCGGAGTCGTATGGTCGATCCCGATCTAAAATCGTGCATGTCTATTTATAGACGGAGCATAATTAAACAACGCGCACGATCAGGCGCACGACCAATGGTCGTGCGCGAAGGAATGCCTCTGATCGTGCGCGAAGAACCTGTGGCTCGATCCAAATCTGAACAAAAGTGCACGGTCAGCGGCGCACGACCAGTGGTCGTGCGCGAAGAAGGCCAATGATCGTGCGCCGTCGCTCGATCAGGGAAGGGAATTAACGCACGACCAGTGGTCGTGCGTCTGGTCGTGCGAGAAGGAAACCGCACGATCAGAGGCTTTTTCGACCGAAAATCCCCCAGGACCCATCCCGAGTGTCGCACAACCCTCGGACCTGCATGAAAATACACTAGACCACAGAAATACATGAAATCACACCAAGATGGGGCATAAATGTGCACTAAGCAATGAAATGGGCAATGTGATCAAATAGAATTGAAAAAAGGCCTAAAGTGGAGTGCAAGTGCATGAAAACTAGCCCAGATTAGTCCGGAAATCACTATATAAACTGGACTCATCACTCCATCTCCACCACCATCAAGTCACTTCTCACATACTGTCTACCATGCTCTCTCCCCCATTCAAGAAGACTTCCCTTCATCACCTCCACCTCCAGCTCATCCTCACATTGACATTGACCAAATCATCTTCAAAACTGTGGCCCTTGCCTCCTCCACCTTTGCTGACCTAGTGTCCACCCAGGCAAGAAAATTTGACAGGAAGCAATCTCAGATAGAAGCTGAGTTACTTGACTCCAGGAAATTCCTCCAGGTTCTCCAGGAGTTTGTCTCTTCCTCTATGATTACGAGAGAATTCATAACCTCACTGGCAAGCAAGGTCAAGAAGAGTGAGAATATCTTAGAGGAAGAGGACCTTATCTTAAGGGGAAAAGTTCAGGAAGAAGCTGATAATTAGCATGACCCTGGCAAGGTGACTATCTCTCAGGGAGCACAAATCCAAGGGGAGCCAGCTCCAGATATTCAGAGGACTCTGAATATGGAATTTGAAGTTGTGAGCACAACAGGAGTCTAGATTGAGCCTCAAGATAAAGATCTGCTAGGTCAAGTTGCTCAGATAGCTTAGGAAGCTGCCCAGGAAGCTGAGCAGAATGCACAAACACAGGGGGAGCTTCCTAAGGAAAGTACTGTTGTTGTCGATCCTAATAAAGCAGATGGTGATAAGGGTGAAGAGTCTGTTGATGATGATGATGTGCCTATAAGAGTGGTGATGAGGCAAGCCCCACCGAATGTATTCTTAAGGAAGAGAAGAACTCCTGAGAAGGATTCATGAACTTCAGGTATCAGATAAATTATTTGGATTCTGTGAAATTACATTTGGTGGGTAAAATACTAGTACAAAATTTCTTGATATGGAAATTTGTTGTCTGTAATTTCAGTTGTTTCCTCTTTGTGTTTACAATACCTTGCATGTATGTTTGATTCTGCAAAGAAATGTATAAAATCACTCAGAACAAAATGTAAAATTTGTTAAGATAAATTAGGGGAGATTGTTGGGAAAAACCCTTGATTTAACTTAACTAATTAATTATAAGTGATTTTATCTACTAGGATTAAATTACCCATTGTATAGTGAGGGTAATATGGTCATTAGATGTCTTAGGATGTCACACTCAACATAGGGTGTCTGGACCAGATCAAGGGAAGCAAAATTGTGCTAAGTTAACATTGGCGTCGAATAGAATTCGATGCAACATCGAGTCCATATCGATTCTGCTCTGACTAGATTTCAAAGTGGTTCAAACCCTCGGTCGAAGTAACTCAAGTTGACGTAACATCGAATAGATGTCGACGTAGAGGTCAGGGACTTGTCGGAGTAACTGGAGAAGTCGACACAACTTCTATTTCAACTCAACGCAGAAGAGGATATCTGTCGAAGCCAACTAAAGTCGACAAAACGTCGACTTCATCTCGACGCAGAAGATAGAGTTCAGTGCAAGGCAGATCAACTCGATGGATGCGTTGAGAAGATATCAATGCAACATCGATTAGCAGAGTTAAGTCAGAGCACAGATGAAATCGAAGCAGCTCCTAGAAGAACTCGATGCTACGTCGATTAGAGAAGAAATGAATTCGACGCTACGTCGAATACAGTCTGTAAAGTATATCTTTTCAGCTATCTTTGTGATCCCTCTTTCATGGCCCACATCTCTCAAGACCGTTCTCCAACGACTCAATAATTTCCTGGAATAGAAAGAAGCATTAAAGATAGAGACAAAAATGTTTCTTGGAAACATATTCTTTCCAAGTGGACGGGTCGAGAATTAAAGAGGAAGGAAAGAGAATGTGATAAGTAGATTACCTTATCAAGGCATATTAGAAAGGGAAACATATACAAATTTGAAACAGAGAGAATAAAAGGCAAGAGAAGATAGAGGCAAAAAAGGGCATTTATTACTATCAGCCTTCTCTTACATTTTTTCTAGGGCATCCTCTTCTTCTTCCTCTCTCAGGAACTCTAACACAGAAAACAAAAAGAGAAGAAGCCTCTGCTGTTCTTCACAAAATAGAACAGAGGATCTGAAAGCTGCTGATCATCACAATCTCATAACAGCCAGATCATAATCTGAAGAAGAAGAAAGGATCTGACAATAGAAAGCTTCTGCAAATCATCACTATCAAAAGCAGGGGCTAATCAAGAGCAGATCCTTTGGAACAACTCATAGGCTGATCTTCATACAACCATCTTCAAGAATTCTGAGAATAGAATTCCTTCAACCTTCTCCCTTCTTCTTTCTCATTCTGTAAAAGAGTTTTATTAATCCATCTTCAAAGGATTCAGTGGATCAAGATCTCCTTATCAAAAGATCTGGTGGTTCAAGATCTCCTTATCAAAAGATCTAGTGGTTCATGATTTCCTTGTCAAAAGATCATTGGTTCTAAGAGTCTCCTGATCAAAAGACTCAGGCACAGGTGGTGCATTCCTACCAGGTGGTAGAAGAGAGGACTACCCACATTTTAGGGAACCTCTAAAAAATTCATTGTGTATGTGCCTGTGATTTTCTGTGTTGTCCCAGTCTTTTATTCTGCACTTAATTCCTACATTCTTTTTTCTACCTGGATTGTTATGCATAACTCGTTAGAATAATTTTTTGATAAACACAGTTAGGATAGAAATATTTTAAAACTCTATTCACCCCCCTCCCACCCCGTAGAGGAATCTCAGGGGCACACTTTGAATTTTCAGAAGGGCAGGTAAATGTAATTTTGCCTTGATCTTCAGGGTCGATCGGGATTTGATTGTACCCTGAGTATCCATCTAGAAAACGGTAATAGTCTTTCCCTGCCAACTTTTCTATCATCTGATCAATGAAAGGGAGCGGGAAATGGTCCTTTCGCGTTGCATCATTTAGTTTGCGGTAGTCAATACAAACTCTCCACCCAGTGATCATTTGGGTGGGTAGAAACTCATTCTTCTCATTGGCGACAACAGTGATCCCTCCCTTATTTGGCACCACCTAAACTGGGCTGACCCACTTGTTGTCGCTGATTGGGTAGATAATACCAGCATCCAAAAGCTTTATCACCTCCATCTTTACTACATATTGCATGTTGGGAAACACCCTTAATTTAACTTAACAAATTAACTAAAAGTGATTTTATCCTCTAGGAGTAAATTACCCATTGTATAGTGAGGGTAATCTGGTCATTAGATGTCTTAGGATGTCATACTCAACATAGGGTATCAGTACCAGATCAAGGGAAGAAAAATTGGGCTAAGTTAATATTTGCGTCGAAAAGAATTCGACGCAACATCGAGTCCATATTGACGCTGCTCTAAATAGAAGTTCATATGATTCAACCACTCTGTCGAAGTAACCCAAGTCGGCGTTATGTCGAATGAATATAGACGTAGAGTTCAGGGACTTGTCAAAGTAACTAAAGAAGTTGACACAACTTCTACTTCAACTCGACGCAGAAGGAGATATCTGTCGAAGCCAACTAAAGTCGACGGAATGTCGACTTCATCTCGACACAAAAGATCAAGTTTAGAGCTAGGCAGATCAAATCGATGTTGCGTCGATAAGATATCGATGCAACGTCGAGTAGCTGAGTTCAGTCAGAGCATAGGTGAAATCGAAGCTGCTCCTAGAAGAACTCAAAGCTACGTCGATAAGAAGGGAAGTGAATTCGATGCTACGTCGAATACAATCTGAAAAGTATAACTCTTTCAGCTGTCATTCTGATCCCTGCCTCATGGCCCACATCTTTCGAGACCGTTCCCCAATGGCTCAATAATTGCCTGAAATATAAAGGAGCATTAAAGAAGGACAGAAAAGGTTTCTTGGAACCATATTCCTTGTAGGTGGTTGGGACGAGAATTAAAGAGGAAAGAAGGAGAATGTCATAAGAATATTAACTTTTCAAGGCATACTAAAAAGCGAAAGTAATTTGAAATTGAATAGAGAGAATAAAAGGAGAAGAGAAGACAGAAACAAACAGAGCATTAATCACAATCGGCTGTTCGTCTTCTTGCTAGGGTTTTCTCCTCCTCTCTCCCTCTAAGCAACCCTAACATAGAAAAGAGAAAAGAAAAGAAAAAGCTCTGATTTTTCTTCATCTAATAAAATAGAGGATCTGAAAGCTGCTCTTCATCACAATCTCATAGCAGCCAGATCTCAATCAGCAGAAGCACAAAGGATCTGACATACAAAGCACCTACAATTCATCACTATCTAAAGCAGGGGCTAATCAAGAGCAGTTTCTGTGGAACATAATAGAATGTTCTTCATACAGCCCTCTCAAGAATTCTGAGAATAGAATTCTTACAACCTTCTTTCTTCTCCTTCTTTCTCATTCTGTATAAGAGTTTTATTAATCTCTCTTTAAAGGATTTAGTGGTTCAAGATATCCTTATCAAAAGATTTAGTGGTTCAAGATCTCCTTATCAAAAGATCTGGTGGTTCATGATCTCCTTGTCAAAAGATCAGTGGTTCTAAAGTCTCCTTATCAAAAGACTCAGGCAATGTGTGTTGGAACATGGTCTTCCGCATCTCCTAGGTTTGAGAATAACAAATCCAATGTGTATTTGATCTTGTGTGTTTAAGTGTGCAGGATAACAAAGTCCACATGACTCAAGGACTATATAAGAAGGTTTCCCCCAAAGTTGAGCCATCAAATCCAAAACTCCTACTAGCGCTGGCGGTAGTACTAGCGCAGGCGCTAGCTGTCGTTCGACGAAATGTTAGCGGCGCTCGACAAATTGCTCAAAGCTGCGTTCGACAAAATTTCGTTCGAGAAACTCTTAGCGGCATTCGACGAAATCTCGTTCGATGAAATATTGGATTAAGCGCAATTGCCGAGAGAACTTATAGAAGGAGATAGCGCTAGGCGATATCCGATAGCGCAGGTGATAGCGAGGAGCACAGTAGGCAAGAGAGAATTGTTTCCTCAGATTGAAGATTCTGCCGCGCAGAATGTGTCCTAATATGGGATAGCGTCGGCGATACCACTAGCGCAGGCGCTAGCGCTGTTGCTATAAAAAGGACCACTCTTCTCTCGTTTCTTTCAGACATCAGAGAGAGAGATTGAGTGCTAGAATTCCAGAGGCTACCTTGGCCGAAAGTTGATGTCCTACCAAAGTTCTGCAAACTTCTGACGGAGAATCTCATCACGCCGGATCCAAACGAGGTCCGCTTCTACAACGCTTATTCTACAGCGGATCTTCGTCTCCAACTTCAGAAGTTCATCAAGAGGGAGTTTTAATTATTTTCATTTCTTATTTCTTGTAAACGGTTAGTGAAATCGCCTCGTGTTGGCGACTAGGTCTGGGTAGGACTTAGGGCAGAAACTCGCCTCGTGTTGGCGACTAGATCTAGGCTAGGTCTAGGGGGTGCTCAAGGCCATATTCGGGGAAGGGTTGGCTAGAGTGGCTTGAGGCCGAATCCAGGGAGGATAGGCTAGGGCCACCGATTCATGGGGATGCGAGTCGGGATAGAAAACAAAAAGAGTTTACTATTCATCACCACCGATTTCTAGTGTTATTGAAGTCAACTTTTGTAAAACCTTATTTGATATTAATAAAGCATGTCTCTACTTTATTTCAATTGTTTTACTTGACTTCTTATTGTCTTTATTTTGCAATATTACAAAGCTTTTCAAAATATCACTTAAGTTTTTGAAAACCCTTATTCACCCCCCCCCCCCTCTAAGGGCGCCTACCGATCCAACAAGGGGTATCAGAGCGGTTTTATTCCAATCGGCTTAACATCCGGGAATAATGGCGTCTCATGATCTCGCTTTTCCGGAGGGTCAAGGGATTAGTCGACCACCTCTCTTTACTGGGTCAGATTTTAACTACTGGAAAAATCGAATGATGTGTTTTCTTATGACCATAGATGTAGAAGTATGGAACATGGTAGAAGTTCGGTACTCTCCTCCTACAACTTTAGTGGGAGAGGCGACATTACTAAAACCTAAAGATAAATGGGATGATAATGATAAATTAAGGTGTAAAAATAATGCTAAAGCAATGAACGCTTTATATTGCGCTTTAAATAGGACTGAGTTTAATAGAATTTCTGCATGCACAACTGCTTATGATATTTGGCATCAATTGGAAGTTACTCATGAAGGTACATTGCAGGTGAAAGATGCAAAGCTATTCCAACTGGAATCTGAATATGAAAAATTCAGGATGGATACCGAAGAGGACATCAACTCGATGTACACTCGCTTCACCAAGATCATAAACGCTTCAAAGGCACTTGGAAAGACCTACTCAGACGGGGACTTAGTGAGGAAAATTCTTCGCTCCTTACCTCCAAGGTTCAATCCAAAGGTGACAGCCATCTCGGAGTCGCACAACTTAAGAACGCTCCAGATCGAGAACCTTATTGGGAATCTCAAAACCCATGAGGTAGAACTCCAGATTCAACACGATGAATACAACAAAGAGCCAAAGAAAAAGGTGCTAGCACTAAAATCAAAGAAGGAGAGCATCGAAGATGATGATGATGATGAAGAAGGTCTCCTGGTGAAGAACTTCAGGAAGTTCATCAGGAATCCAGAAAGAAGGAACACATTCCGAAAATACTTCCAAAAGGATACTCGACGAAAGGGATCTTCCTCTTCATCAAGGAAAGAAAAAGGAAGCAAAGATGAAGAAGAAAGACCACCACAGGAGTGCTACCACTACAGAAAGACTGGGCACATTCAGAGCCAGTGCCCGAAGTATAAAAAGGAGCAAAAAGAATAATACAAAGCAAAAGAGAAAAAGAAAGTACTGAAAGCCGCAACTTGGGATGATTCTTCCTCTGAAGAGTCAAGCGAGTCTGAATCAAGCAGCAAGGAGGAAGCAAACTTATGCTTAATGGCAAAAAGCAACGATGACGACACCAGTGTTCTTAGCGACACTGAGGTAACTCCTCCTACTTTCGAAGAACTCTATGATGAATTTGTTCTAACTTGCAAATCCTATGATCAAAGTATAAAAGATAATATTATATTAAATCGTGAAAATGAATCTATTATCAAAGAAAATCATAAGCTCACAAAAAAGTGATTTCCCTTGAAAAGAGAAAGGTTTCATGTCAAGAGTGTGAGCACTCTTTATTTAAGACAAAAGAACTTGAAGTTTCTCATTCTAAGGCCCTCTCACAAAACAAAACTATTGCAAAAGAAAAGGGGGACTTAGAGAGAAAACTAAAAACCACTCTTGTACAAATTGAAAATAACAAAAAGGGATTTGAAAATAAATGTGTTATGATTGTACAAGAAAATACATTTCTTAAAAAACAAAATCATGACCTCAATATAGCCATAAAAAAATTCGGGATTGGTCAAAAATTCCTGGATATGATTTTGGGAAACCAATGTTATGGTTCTGGAAAATTTGGGGTCGGATATAAAAGTGAACCCTACCGCTCAGCGCTAGCCACTAACGTCGGCGGTAGCTCAACTGTTAAAAAATCTTCTGCTTTTTCTAATGTCCAAACAGAATCCAGCAAGAGCAACGTAGAAACTCAGAAAAGGGTCTCAACCACCTTTATTTCGTGTGCTAATTGTCTTAAGTTTGGACACACGTCTAGCTCTGGCAGGAATATAAAACAACGATCATTAAAACAAATCTAGGTACCTAAGAAATCCACTTACTCTATGGGTGGTATCTCTTGGGTATCTGGATCTTTACTCTCATCTTCTCTCTAGATTTGCAGGAAGGCTAAGGAAACGGAGGACGTGTGGTACTTGGACTCAGGCTGCTCCAAGCACATGATGGGCAATAATGCAAAATTCCTTAGCCTAGAAAAGAAGAAAGGAGGGATCATAACGTTGGGTGATAACGGTAAAGGAAGGATCATGGGAGTAGGTACAGTGGGTAACGAATCCTTTCTTATCTCAAATGTTTTTTATGTAAAAGGATTAAAACATAACTTAATATTTATAAGTCAACTGTGTGATAAAGGACTAGACGTACTATTTGAACCATCCACTAATCTTTGCAAAATAGTTAATCCTAAAACAAAAGATGTGTTACTAACTGCACCTAGAATTCACAATGTTTACATAGTTTCGTTTCATAATCTTTCCAAATCATCTATAAAATGCTTTATAACCAAAAATGATGAATTAGAACTATGGCATAGACGTTTAGGTCACGCTAGTATAAAGCTCATTTTAAAACTAGCAAAAAGGGAATTGATTAGAGGATTGCCTAAGTTGAATGGAAATTTATTTTCACTATGTTCTCCATGCCAAAAAGGAAAATTTACAAAATCATCCTTTAAAAGCAAAAACGAAATTTCTACTTCAAAACCACTGCAATTAATTCATATGGATCTCTTTGGTCCCGTTAACACCGCAAGTCTTGGTGTTAGAATATACACTTTTGATCTAAGAGATGATTTCTCAAGATATTGTGGACTTTATTTCTCTCTTCCAAATCTGATGCATTTTGCGAATTCTCAAAATTATGTACTCATATTCAAAATGAACTAGATTTAAAAATAAAATGCATTCGCTCAGATCATGGAGGTGAATTTGAAAATGAAAATTTTAAATCTTTTTGTGAAATGTTAGGTATTAAGCATGAGTTCTCCGCTCCACGCACACCTCAACAAAATGGTGTTGTTGAACGGAAAAATAGGACAATCTAAGGACTAGCACGCACCATGTTATCTGAATATAAATTACCTAAGTCTTTTTGGGCCAAAGCCGTAAGCACATCATGCCATCTTTGGAGCACGACGAAGAGGAGCCTTCCAAAGAAGAGGAGGAGAAGTCCAAGGAAGATGAATATGTACCTCCAAGCATTTTGAACTTCTCCAAAAATCATCCAAAAGAGCTAGTCATTGGGGAACCTTCTACTGGGGTAAGAACTCGATCCACTCTTCATGAAACATTTTCAAATATTTGCTTTGTTTCCGAAATAGAACCTAAAAACGTTTCCACCGCTTTAAATGACGAATTTTGGTTTTTGGCTATGAATGAAGAGTTAGGTCAATTTGAAAGAAATAAAGTTTGGAATCTAGTAGATAGACCATCTAATCATCCAATTATCGGCGTAAAATGGATCTTTAAAAATAAATTAGATGGTGAATCTAGGATTATAAGAAATAAAGCACGTTTAGTTGCTCAAGGTTATTCTCAAATCGAGGGGGTAGATTTTGAAGAAACTTTTGCACCCGTTGCTCGCTTAGAATCTATAAGAATATTTTTGGCATTTGCGAGTTTTAAAAGAATAAAATTATTTCAAATGGATGTTAAAAGTGCTTTTTTAAACGGGTTTATAAAAGAAGAAGTTTATGTAGAACAACCCCCCGGTTTCAAAAATGAACTATTCCCTAATCATGTTTATAAATTAGAAAAAGCGCTTTATGGTTTAAAACAAGCGCCCCCTGCATGGTATGATCGACTTCATTGTTTTTGTTAAAGCACGGTTATGTTATGGGAAGTGCCGACAACACACTCTTCATTAAGCATAATAATAACGATCTAATTATTTTACAAATATATGTTGATGAAATCATTTTTGGAGCCACTAATGAAGAGTTGTGTAATGAAGTAGTCTTAATAATGAAAAATGAATTTGAAATGAGTCTTGTAGGAGAACTATCATATTTTCTTGGTTTTCAAATCTCACAACGAACTGATGGTATCTTTATTTGCCAAACAAAATATGTTCACGATATGCTTAAACGATTTGGATTTGAAAATCTTAAACAAGGTTCTACTCCTATGAGTGCTTCTTTAAAACTAGGAAAAGATGAATCTGGAATTTCCATTGATCAAACGTTATATAGAGGAATGATAGGATCTCTTTGTTACTTAATTGCATCTAGACCAGATATAATGTTTGTCGTATGTTTATGTGCTCGCTTTCAAGCCAATCCAAAAGAATCTCATTTAAAAGTGGTAAAACGTATTTTTCGTTATCTATTAGGGTCATCTAAATTAGGTTTATGGTACCCACATAATGATTTATTCACACTCCATGGCTATTCCGATTCGGACTACGCCAGTTGTTCACTAGATCGAAAAAGCACTAGTGGTACTTCTCACTTTCTAGGACCCTCTTTAGTAGCTTGGTCTAGTAGGAAACAATCTTTAGTTGCACTCTCCACCACGGAGGCCGAATATATCGCACTTGGTAGTTGTTGTGCACAAGCGTTATGGATGAGCCAAACACTAGAGGATTTTGGATTTCATCTCAAAAACATTGATCTTAAATGTGACAACAAAAGTGCAATCGACCTCACATATAATCCCGTACATCATTCTAGATCCAAACACATCGTTGTTCGTCATCATTTCATTAGGGATCACATTAAGAAAGAGCATGTAAAAGTAAGATTCATTGGCACGGACTCTCAACTCGCTGACATATTTACTAAACCTCTTCCAGATGATAGATTTTGATTATTACGACTTGAGTTAGGTGTCCTAGATCTTTCGAGTTGAAACACATTCACAAACACAATTTTGTAATTTTTAACCATCGAAAACATCTCCTAAAATTCTGAAATTTCAGCATGAAACTACTATTGGGACACTTAATCAAGATCAACATTTAAAATATTCAAAATCATAAAAAATCATTTACTATTTCCCGCGCTAGCGCTAATGCCGGCGCTAGCGTACTTATTCATTTTTCTATATTTTTAAAATTTTGAAAAATTCCTAAAAATATATTAATCTATATGTACTATTTATTTTTGCTCTTCAAATTCTATTTTATTTTTGAAAAATCAAATACAAAAATACAAAAGACAAATTACAAAAATATGTTTTGCCTTTTTGTTTAAATTCTCTTTTTATGCAAAAATCAAATACAAAATTAAAAAAGCCAAATTACAAAAAATATGTCTTGCTTTTTGTTTAAAGTCTATCTTTTATGCGAAAATCAAATACAAAAATACAAAAGCCAAATTACAAAAAAAAATTATGTTTTTGCCTTTCTTGTTTTCGCCATTTGCTTAAAGTCTATTTTTGCAAAAATCCAATACAAAAATATAAAACATTAAAACAAAAAATTGTATGGATTTTCCTATGAAAATCAAGCATGATTTAATCTATTATTTAGAACTTCTATAATGTTGAAATTTATCTTTTCAAACTCTTGAACATTGTTTTCATCATGCTTTGATATATCTATTAATCTGTGCATCAAGTATCTTTTAAAAGTTGTGTAGAATTAAGCTTAGCATGCCTCTAAGTATGAGTAAATGTTTTATGTTTGATAATGATCTTTATTCACTCACTTATTTTGGCATTGTCTACATATGTGTTTAATCTAAGAATGCTTGTGTATGTTTTGTATTAGTACAATGAATTAAAATTGCACAAGTATCTTACCTACACACCTTTATTTGCACTTTTAAAAGTTAAGAAAAGTGGTTATGCTTTTCATAAATTATATTGATTTCCAAAACAAGTGTATTCGGAGAATTTTGTTCAAAACAAAAATCATAAAATAAAGTAACAAAGAAAACTCCACCAAGCACTACTTGAACCTCCTGATAAGTCTTAATAAGCGTTGTGAGGTTGAGCACCTTGGAAAGAATAGTAAAGTATCTTGTGCAAATCAAATATTTCTTTGAAAATAAAAACCACTTACTCTTAAGTACACCGGATCACTAGTCTCAACATTAAAAATAAAAATATGTGATCCCCCAAGCACTAATTTGCACCCTAATAAGTCTTAATGAGCATTATGTGTGCAAAGCACCTTGGTAGTTGTACATTTTTTTTGTGCATTAAAGTTTGTGGAAGTAAAATTATTTGTGTTTTATTGTGCTTTTACTTTACATATTACTTGTATTTTTGATTAAAACATGTGTTTACTCTCCTCAAAAATACACTTTTGTGCACATCATTATCTTCCATAACATTTCTTCTCATGAGTATTGGATCCTATTGCAAATTCTATACTACTCTTTATTTATGAAATGCACTAAGATAACCTAGCATGCTTTCTACAATGTTTAGTATGTTTTGAAATTATGAATTAACATAACATTGCAGTACTCTCTTTTTTATAACATTATTTCATTCTTGGTTACTTCATTAGTGAATTTAAAGATTTTACTTGAACAATGATTTACAAAACATCTTCTTTATGAACTTTAACTCATATATCTTTTATGAATCATCATGTCTTACAAAAGATGTTTGATTGTATTTTTCTAAGTCTTCCGCAACTTTACATTTACCTTGTATTTGTTTATGCTATAAACTCTGATTTATGCAAATGTTGTAATACTCAAACTCTGATCTATTTAAATGAAAAGTATTCTAAAACTCCTTATCATTTCCTTCTCTTCAAGCTCGATCCTGCTTTTATCTTATTCTCAACTTTTAAGTGGTGTCTCCTTACCCTCTTTTGCTAATAACAAAAGGGGGAGAACTAACATGATAAATATAATCCGCTATAAAAAAAACACCAACATGATTAATTAAGATGATAGCTTACATATTAGGGGAGCACTCACTTAGGGGGAGCAATTCTAAATGCAAACATTGTTAATTATCCTAAGTCATCACTTTCACACACACACAAGTAAGTTTCATCATGCTTATATATTAATGCTCTGATTTATCATTAATGGATTTGTTATTATCAAAAGGGGGAGTTTGTTGGAACATGGTCTTCCGCATCTCCTAGGTTTGAGAATAACAAATCCTATGTGTATTTGATCTTGTGTGTTTAAGTGTGCAGGATAACAAAGTCCACATGACTTAAGGACTACATAAGAAGGTTGCCCCCAAAGTTGAGCCATCAAATCCAAAACTCCTACTAGCGCTGGCAGTAGTACCAGCGCAGGCGCTAGCTGTCGTTCGACGAACTGTTAGCGGCGCTCGACAAATTGCTCATAGCTGCGTTCGACGAAATTTCGTTCGACAAACTCTTAGCGGCGTTCGACGAAATCTCGTTCGACGAAATATTGGATTAAGCGCAATTGCCGGGAGAACTTATAGAAGGAGATAGCACCAGGCGATATCTGATAGCGCAAGCGATAGCGAGGAGCACAGTAGGCAAGAGAGAATTGTTTCCTCAGATTGAAGATTCTGCCGCGCAGAATGTGTCCTAATATGGGATAGTGCCGGCGGTACCACTAGCGTAGGCGCTAGCGATGTGGCTATAAAAAGGACCCCTCTTTTCTCGTTTCTTTGAGACATCAGAGAGAGAGATTGAGTGCTAGAATTCCAGAGGCTACCTTGGCCGAAAGTTGATGTCCTACCAAAGTTTTGCAAACTTCTGAAGGAGAATCTCATCACGCCGGATCCAAACGAAGTCCGCTTCTACAACCCTTATTCTACAGCGGATCTTTGTCTCCAACTTCAGAAGTTCATCAAGAGGGAGTTTTAATTATTTTCATTTCTTATTTCTTGTAAACGGTTAGTGAAATCGCCTCGTGTTGGCGACTAGGTCTGGGTAGGACTTAGGGCGGAAACTCGCCTCGTGTTGGCGACTAGATCTAGGCTAGGTCTAGGGGGTGCTCGAGGCCATATCCGGGGAAGGGTTGGCTAGAGCGGCTTGAGGCCGAATCCGGAGAGGATAGGCTAGCGCCACCGGTTCGTGGGGATGCGAGTCGGGATAGAAAACAAAAAGAGTTTACTATTCATCGCCACCGATTTCTAGCGTTATAGAAGTCAACTTTTGTAAAACCTTATTTGATATTAATAAAGCATGTCTCTACTTTATCTCATTTGTTTTACTTGACTTCTTATTGTCTTTATTTTGCATTATAACAAAGCTTTTCAAAATATCACTTAAGTTTTTGAAAACCCTTATTCACCCCCCTTTAAGGGCGCTTACCGATCCAACACTGTGGTGCATCCCTACCAGGTGGTTGAAGAGGGGAGTACCCACATTTTGGGGAACCACTATAAAAATTCTGTGTGTCTTCTGGTTGCCAATTTTCTGTGTTGTCTCTATAGCTGGTTTATTATATAGTTTCTGCTTTTCATTTCAGCACAAGTTTATTCTGCCTGAGATCTCAGTGAGCATAAATCCTTAGATTAATTTTATTGTTTTTATAGTTAGGATAGAAATAAATTTACATCCATATTTACCCCCCCCCCCCCCACCTGCTCTAGAGGATTCTCAGAGGCACACTGTGCACTTTCAATTGGTATGAGAGGGAGGTTTATCACTAAAAAGTTAACACCTTGATCAAAAAGCCTCCTAATCTTATTTTCTTTTATACACATATAGTTCATAAAAAAAATGAGTTCTAAGGATTATGCCTCAACAAGACCTCCAGTGTGTAATCTGAAGAAGTTTACCCTCTGGAAGGCCGGAATAAAACTATATATGAATTATATTGATGAAGAAATCTTCAATGTGATCCTCACATGTCCTCCAGCTCCAATAAGGAAGGATAGCAGTGGAAAAGTTATACAAACTTCAATTCCCAGAGCAGAATGGACTGATGATGAGAAGAAGGTCAAGGCATGTGATACCAAGTCCATGAACATACTGGTCTCAACTATGTCTGATGACATATTTCAGAAAGTTCCTGACTACAACTCTACAAAGGAGATCTGGGAATCTCTCTCCAGATTAGTTGAAGGAAGTTCTGATGAGAGGAAAGACAAAAAGGCTCTTCTCATATCTCAATATGTGAACTGTAAGAAAAATGCTGATGAGAGCATTACAGAAATGTATGACAGATTTAGCCTCATCATAAATGAGCTGAGAGGGCTTGACAAGGAAATTTCTCTCACAGAAATTAATTACAAGCTCCTCATATGCTTTCCCAGCACATGGGACTCTAGAATCTGGGCCATCAGAGATTCTAGATGCCTCAGAGAGATATCAATAGATGATCTCTTGGGAAAGCTCAAATCCTATGAGCTTCTACTGAAAAGCAGAGCTGAGTCAGAAGCCCAAGAGAGGACACCAACTCCTAAAGAGAGGACTCTTGCATTAAAGACTGCAGAAGCCGAGTCCTCCTCCACTGAAGAGGAAATGTTTAATCTCTTGGCTAAGAGATTCAAAAAGTGGGTTAGGACAGAAGAGTCCAGGAGATGAGAGAGGAGGTCAAGCAAGCAAAGGTATGATAAAACTCCTAATCATGAGGTTATCTGTTTCACTTGCAGGAAGCCAGGACACTTCTCTACTGAATGTCTTGAAGATGAAAAGAACAAGAAGAACAAGCAAAAGAAGGAGCACAAGAGAAAATCCCTCATGAGAATGGAAAAGAGAGGAGAGAAAGGGTTCATAGATGAGACCTGGAGTGACTCAGACTCTGAATCAAGCTCCTTATCATCTGATGATGATGAAGAAGGTGTACCAGGAGAAACCTGTCTGATGGCCTTTGAAAATTTCACTGATAATGCTGAGGTATGCATATTTGAATACTTTGTCTTCTCCTCAACAGATTTCAAAGAATGCTTTCAGAAATTTTGCAAAGATTTTATCAACAAACAAACTTGAAACAATCACATCTGAAATAAAATCTCTTAGTAAAGATCCCTCATCCTTAGTTAACAATGATCTGAGATGTGAACTGCTTGAGAAAGAAAAAGAAATAGATATTTTAGATAATGAAAATTCAGATCTAAGAAAAGAACTCTCAAAGGCAAAAGCCTTTGAAGACTCCCTCAATGGAAGGAGCCAAAAGATCAAAGAGATTTCACAAAATCTCTCCAAGAGATTTAATCATCATAATCAAGATTCACAATCACTCACTAGCAAAATTGCTTGTGATAGACCTGTAACATCCTATAGGTCTAGACCAAATAATTTATCAGAATCATGTAAAGAACAAGAGAAAGATAACCCTATTAAACTCACCACATTTAATAGGGTAGACACTAGTGATGAACCAGGAATCCTAGGCACACAACCCTTTGAAAATTTAGATTTGAAGAATGAGTGTGCTACATGTATAAGTTATAAAATTGAAATAGAAGAGATGGATGAAACTTTTGAAGTATATAGAAATGATTACCAAGCACACATTGACTCTGTCATTTCTACTCTAAAAAATAGCACAAATGCCTACAATAAAGCTAGACAAGACTTAATGATCAAAAATGATAAATTAAGGTTAGAAATTAACTTGCTTAAGGAAATTGTAAGCTCAAATTCACAAACACTGAATGATATGAATTATACATCAAATAGAACTCAACGCAATTCTAAGAATACATCAAATGTATCTCGACGGACTCCAGCATATGCGTCGACATCATCTCGAAGCAACTATGTGGGTGCGTCAAAATACACTCGACGTAACCAATATCTTACTTCGAAGGATTATCGACGGGACTATGCAGATACGTTGAATTGCACTTGACGTAACTATAAAACTACGTTAATTTCTTCTCGACGCATATTTCCTGCACAAAATCATCAAACATCAAAATCTTCTTCGTTTATCTCAAGATGTCTTTGCTGCTCCAAACAAGGACATACTGCCGAGTATTGTTGGCATAATTATGCAGCACTTCTTCACCCAAGGGTGAACAATGGAAGACCATCTCATTCTTCCATATCTCCATATGATGATAGAAGGAAGAGACCCCAACATGAGAGGGTCTTTATTAGTGTTTAATTTACATGTGCAGAGGGAAGGCTGTTCAACCACAAACCAGCAGTGATATCTGGACAGTGGATGCTCCTGCATATGATTGGAGCAAGAGATCTGCTGGAAAATTTCAAGGGAAATGAAGGGTCCAAGGTAATTTTTGGGAACTCTAACTCTGGTTCAACCAAAGGATATGGTTTGCTCAGGATTGGAGAAATCTCCTTTGCTAAAGTCGCTTATGTTGAAGGACTTCAACATAATTTGATCAGCATTAGTCAGCTGTGTGATGGTGAATACAAAGTTGTATTCACTAAGTCATTGTGTCATATAGTTAACTTTAAGACTGATCAAACAGTTTTGACTGGTCTCAGAAAGGATAAAGTATATGTTGTAGACTTTGAGTACACAAAGTCTGAGATCTGCTTGTTTAACTCCCAATTAGAAAATAGTGAGTCGTAGTATAGGAGACTTAGTCACCTTAACTTTAAGACCATAGCCAAACTTTCCAAACTGAACCTAGTCAGGGGTTTACCAAATGGTAAACTCAATAAAGACCACCCCTATAGAGCCTGCCAACTAGGGAAGCAGATCAAAGCCTCATTCAAACCAATTGGTAAGAATCATTCTCCTAGAATCATTTTCCTGTTGCACATAGACCTGTTTGGTCCCATATACGCTCAAAGCTTAGCAGGAAAGTCCTACATCTTAGTCATTGTTGATGAATTCTCTAGGTTTAGCTGGGTGTTCTTTCTAAAAGCTAAGTCAGACACCTTCAAGATCCTCTCAAGATTTATTAGACAGATTCAATCTGAACTCAATACATAGGTTGCTGTGATCAGAAGTGATCATGGCACTGAGTTTGAGAATCAGTTAATGTGTAGATTCTGTGAGGATGAAGGAATCAGACAAAGCTTTTCAGCTCATAGGACCCCCCAACAAAATGGGGTGTTTGAAAGGAAAAATAGAACCCTAATTGAATAAGGAAGAACATTGTTAGCTGAATCTAACTTGCCAAAGTCCTTCTGGGCTGAGGCAATAAATACTGCAAAATATGTTCTGAATAGAAGTCTCATCCACAAGACTAAGTTGAAGACTCCCTATGAGCTGCTGAAGGGAAAGGCACCCATAGTCACCTACTTTAGAATCTTTGGGTGTTCTTGCTTTATCCTTAACAATGGGAAAAACCATCTTGCCAAATTTGACAAGAAGGATGATGATGGAATATTCTTGGGATATTCTTCATCAAGCAAGGCATGTAGGTGCTTCAATAAAAGTTCTCTCAAAATTGAGGAGTCAATGCATGTAGTTTTTGATGAAACTAACATGGTATACAAGGGGAAGGAAACTTCCACCAGTCCTATTCTACAAGAAGAAGATCATCTTGCAGAGTGGGTTGAAAGGATGAGCATAGTAGATCAACCATCAGTATGGCAAGAAAAGGAACAATAAGAAATTTACACTGACTCTGGTGAGGACTATGCAGTAGATGAAGATGAAACTGCAGCACCAGGAGTACCAGCTACAGATACTGTTTCAGTACTTGAGGCTGATATTCCAAATATTACTGAGCAAGTGATAGCCCAGGAAGAAGAGCAGATCCTAGATAACTCAACTAGATCCAGGATGACCCAAAAAGACCATCCTTCAACTCAAGAGATAGGAAACTTGACAGCAGGAGTCAAGATAAGGAATCAACTCACAACTGAGACTATGTTGCAGTGTTTCCGATCACAATATGAACCCAAGAAGTTTGAAGAAGCATACAATGACCCTCACTGGGATATCTGCCATGCAAGAGGAACTGACCCAGTTTGAGAGGAACAAGGTGTGGACTCTGGTAGAAAGACCAAAGAACTACCCAGTCATTGGCACCAAGTGGGTGTTCAAGAATAAAATGGACTCAACAGGAGTCATTCTGAGAAACAAGGCTAGACTTGTGGCACAAGTGTACAGACAAGAGGAAGGCATTGATTTCAATCAGGCATTTTCTCCTGTTGCAAGGCTGGAGGCAATCAGAATGTTCCTTGCATATGCTGCTCACATGAAAATAAAAGTCTACCAGATGGATGTTAAGAGTGCTTTCCTCAATCAAAATCTACAAGAAGAGGTGTATGTGGAACAGCCACAAGGTTTTGCCAATCCAGCCTTTCCATCTTTTGTATTTAGACTAGATAAATCACTATATGGTCTCAAGCAAGCTCCAAGAGCTTGGTATGAGACCTTATCCACTTTTCTTCTAGAACACAAATTTGAAAGGGGGAATGTGGATAAAACCCTTTTCACAAGAGCACAAAAGAATCAGCTACTTCTTGTACAAATATATGTCGATGATATTATATTTGGGTCCACAGATCAATCTTTATGCAAAAGGTTTGCTTATCTAATGCAGTAAAAATTTGAAATGAGTAGCATGGGGGAGTTATCCTATTTCCTTGGACTCCAACTTAAACAGAGTCCAGCTGGCATTTTCATATCTCAATCCAAATATACCAGAGAACTCATTAAGAGGTTTGGGATGGAAAATGCATCAGTTATGAAAACCCCCATGGCTACTAATGTTGTTCTAGATAGAGATGAAGAAGGTAAGTCATTTGATCAGAAGACTTACAGAGCATCCATTGGCTCTTTTCTCTACCTAACAGCTAGCAGACCTGATATAATGTTTGCCACATATATCTGTGCAAGATTTCAGGTTGACCCAAAGGAATCTCACATGAGTTCTGTCAAAAGAATCCTCAGATATCTGAAGGGTACTCCTGAGCTTGGCTTATGGTATCCAGCTGAATCTGGATTTGAATTGGTTGGATACTCAGATGCAGACTATGCTGGATGTAGGCTTGATAGAAAAAGCACTTCAAGAACATGTCAGTTTCTAGGTGGTAGACTGATATCATGGTTTAGCAAGAAGCAAACCATAGGCTCCACTTCTAAAGCTAAAACTTAGTATATAGCTGCAGGAAGCTGCTGTTCACAAATTTTGTGGATGAAAAATTAGTTGTTAGATTACAACTTTTCCCTTGGTAATTCCACAATCTATTGTGACATCTCTAGTGCAATTTCAATTGCTTCCAATCATGTTCTCCACAGCAGAACTAAGCACATAGAGATAAGGCACCACTTTCTCAGAGACAATGTAGAGAAGGGTAAGATCAACCTTCAATACATATCTACTGACACTCAAAGGGCTGACATCTTCACTAAGCCTCTTGATGAAAGTAAGCACAAGTTCTTCTTCAATGCGTTACGGCAAGTGCACCGGTCGCTGTCAAGTAATAAATTTGGGAAAAATTTCCCCGAATGTTAATCTCTTGAGGAATGCAGGGTATGGCGAAGCGAATCGAGTCGTGTGACGATTGCTACAACGAGCGAACAAAAATGAACACAGGGCTTTGGTTTGATTTCTATTTCTAACAATAATAAAATAAAGGTGCGGGTTGAGATCACCGCTTCGCAAGGTGAGATGGAATGCGTCGGCTGCTATGCCGAGCTTCGTGAGGCGAGTGGACGGAAAACAAGTGTGGAATGTGAGGGTCGCAATCACCTCTTTGCCAATCACCGTTAGCCTTTGCTAACGTGAGTCTCAAGTGAGTGAATGGAGCGGACGCGAGTGAGTGGTGATGAAGCGCAACACAACACAATATCCAAGATTAAGAAAAACAAGAAGCACTTTCATTCATAGAGAAATGAGAGTAGTCATGTTCATTATAAACTAATAACAATAATAGGAAAGGGGGAGAATAAACCAATAGAGAAGACTATCCATCGATCTCGGCCGGAATAGTGGGTTGTCAAACCACTTCCGCGCTCGGTCAATATATGATTCTGGTACCAAGAGACTATCACTATCTCCGATCTTGCTCCGTCGTCTTCCTTCGTCAGGTTTTCTTCTTCTTCCAGAATGAAGTTACAAAACATGGAAACGGTTTTGTTGACGGCCGAGAATGCTTCCAAACTCTTGGAATCCGCTAGGGTTTCACAGGAGAGTGGTTCCCAGATGAAAGAGATGAGTGGAGATGGAGGAGGAGAGAAAATGGCGCTAGGCGAAACATAAAAATCGTGGAGCGGAAGTACGATCTGCCCTAATTCACTGGGAGGCTTCTTTAAATACGCGATGTGTGAAATAGTGCGCACGATCATTGGTGCATGACCAGTGGTCCTGCGCAATAGAAGTCGGTGCTCGTGCGTGTTGTCCCGGCAAAACCTGTAACATAAAATATCACAAAAAAATTAGATGTGCACGACCAATGGCGCACGATCCGTGATCGTGCGCACTATAGCCAATGGTCGTGCGTTTGGCAAGACAGACCTCGAAATTTAGGGGTTAAGTGCACACGAGCAGTGGCGCATGACTAGTGGTCGTGCGCAATATAGCCAGTGGTCGTGCGCAGTATTCCCGGGTAGATTTGCACCAGGAACACCTGCAAGACCCCTGCTCCTGCAGAAACACTAATCACTCCATCGAAAGTGGCACTCAACATTGCATGATAACTTATAAATAGGAAAACATGATATTACACCAAAACGGGCCTAGAAGTGCACTTAGCATGGAATAACTGATAGCGATCAAACATGAACGATAGTAGGTCTAATGTGTAGTGCTTTGACTAGATTACCGGCGCAGATGAGTCCATAAAAGTGTATATAAATGGGACTCATCAGGCCCCAAAGTTGGTTTCGCTGGCCGGGCTCTCATAAGATGGATGGGCAGGTTGATCATTCAGGGGGCATGTTAAGAGATTATGTTGAAAGTCCCATGAGTTGGTTCCGCTGACTTGGCTCTCACAAACCAGAATGGCAGGTTGACCACTCAGGTGGCAGGTTGTAAAATTATGTTGAAAGACCTGTGAGTTAGTTCCGCTGAATGGGATCTCACAAGCTGGCAGGGCAGGTTGACCACTTGCGAGGCAGGTTAAGAGATTATGTTGAAAGACGCCAGAGTTGTTTTTGCTAACAGTCTCTCGCAAACCGACAGGGAAGGTTGACCACTCAGGTGGCCGGTTATAATATTATGTTGAAAGGCACCTGAGTTGGTTCTGCTGACTGGGGTCTCGCAAGCTGGCAAGGCAGGTTGATCACTCGGGAGGCAGGTTAAGAGATTATGTTGAAAGACCCCTGAGTTGGTTCCGCTGATTGGGCTCTCACAAGCTGGTATGGCAGGTTGACCACTCGGGTGGCAGTTTGTAAGATTATGTTAAAAGACCCATGAAATGGTTCCGCTAACTGGGCTCTCGCAAGCCAGCAGGGTAGGTTGACCACTTAGGTGGCAGATTATAAGATTATTAAAAGATACCTTAGATGGTTCCGCTGACTGGGATCTCACAAGTTAGAATGGAAGGTTCACCACTCTGGTGGCATGTTATGAAGCATGTTAAAAGGTCCCTAGAAATGATTTCGCTGACAAGGCTCTCACAAGCTGGTAGGGCAGGTTGATCATCTAGGTGACAAGGAAGATTGGTTGAGAGAGGGATTCAACCCAAACAGGGGAAGGAGGCGAGCCAATGTGGACTTGCCTTGTCCATCCATTTCTCCCACTCGCTCTCTCATGGATGAAAATTAACGCGCGAGTCGCACAGCTTGGGACTAGGGTAGGGGTTCGGTGCTCTCGTGGAATCATGGGCGGAGAACTGCCCCTAGTTTTTGCCGAAGGGATATGAGCACACATGGACCGTAAAGCCTAGGTCTCGCAAGTCTCTAGGTCTCGCAAGTCTCTAGGTCTCGCAAGTCTCTAGGTCTCGCAAGTCTCTAGGTCCTATATGTCAAGGGAAATCCAACACTGGTCCCTAAGATTGGCACTCGCTGAGTCCAAGAAGTTTAGACGAATTGCCATGAGTACAAAAAAGAGGAAAGCAAGAACATTTGAAAAAATTTCATATCATTCATAAATAACCAAAAAGTTGGGGTTTCGCCCCTTACATACATCACAAAAGCTGAGGGGCTCGCCCCTTTGCAAATAACAAAAAAAGAAGGAAAAAAGAAAAGAAGTCTCGGGAAGCTTGTCTTCATTCGCCATCACTTTGGTCAGTGGGCGAGTAGGCGTGCGAGTCACAGGACGAGCCTGTCGTTGGGTCGGGGAGGAAGAGCGTGGGGATCAACTCCTCCGCGGTGATGTTCTCCGACCCTGCCCCAAATGCGTTGGCATCTCGCAGCATGTCGAGCGTGGTCTCGGTGTTCTTGATCACCATGAGCCTCTGAATCGCCTCGATCTCGTTGGAGGTGAATTGCACCACCTCCTCATGCTTAGAGGATGATCCACCATTCTCCGCCACTAGTGTCTTCGCGGCCCGGGCGAGCTGTTTCTTCAGGGCCTCTACTTTAGCCTCTAGCTCCCTATTTTGAAAGGTCATCTGGGTCGCGGCCTCGACATCCTGTATTAGATTCGCATGCGGAAACAAGAAAAGAAAAGAGAAGGGGAAAGTAGCTACTTAGAGGAGACTTATCTCCTTCTTCGGGGCCTGTTCAAGGAGCCTTTAGGCTACTCTGATCCACATTTTGAGGTCCTAATCTCGCTCTAACGCGAGCTCTCAGGCGGCATCAACTTTGTAGAACCACTTCATGAAGGAGAGGTTTCGGCGAGCCATCATGTGCGAGAGATTCATTGCACGCATTTGGGCCCGTGAAATCTCATAGGAGAGCTCCCGCAAGGTAGACCCCTCATAAGTGATGGCCTCTTCACCCCCATACAACCCAGATGCGAGGGAGTAGGCATGGCTGTCGGCCCTACCTTGATCATTCCAGGAGGGGAGGGGAGTGGAAATGGTGATCTTCTCCCCCACTCCCTCCCAAACAAGCAAGGGCTCACCCGCGCTGTCCGGTGGTAGCTCCCCAAAACTGAAGTGGGGTGCACATCTGGCGCACATGACCCACTCGTTCCTTCATTGGCATGGGTTGCGGGATCTAGGCAACTCGTCGTGGTGGTCTTCTTTGAAGCCACGATCTTCTTCAACTTCTTCCGCGAGCTGGAAGTGTAGGGGTGTCGAGGTCCACCACCGCCCTCTTCCCTTTGACACTGCTGGACTTGGGCTTTCCCAAGTCATCGACGTAGGCCTCTGCAGCAGATCTCTCCACATTAAGCGGAGAGGTCAGCTTCGCGACACCCACATGAGGCAGGTGCACAGGACTCAGGTGCTCTCCTTCAACAAGAAAACAAGTTAGATAAGGAGGGAGAGAAAAGTAAAGGAGATCTGAAATATGCAAGTAGAAGCATACCTTCCACTTGTGGAACCGAGGGGGGAAGTTGAGATGTTGTCGCAGGTAGGTGATCTCGAAATTCTTCTCGAGGAAGAACTTGTAGAGCTCCGCCATCTCTCCCTCCATGCGAGGACCTTGGTTGATGATTTAAATTGGGGTTCGCTTCAAGAAAGGCTTTTGTGATGAGAATAGAATTTGGCGGGCATTTTTGAGGTGTCTCGCGAGTACTCCTACATCGATAAACTAACCATTATCCTATTGAGAGATAGAAGTAATGGTCTTTCCTTCTTTCTAAATATCAACAATTACATCGCGGCGACGGTGCCAAAAACTTTATTTTTTTAAGAAAAGGAGCTTTCTGTAGAGCTTTTGTATCGTTTATCCAAACTAATCTCTTGATAAAAACAAGTATACCTTATTGTGTATAGCATAGGATATTTTTAGAAATTTGTCAAGGTTGTATTTAGACTCGGGTCTGTCGAGTAATTCTACTTCGAGAAAATGGAAATAAATGCTTTGCAATAAGTTAAAACTAAACTATTCAAGAAAATTGCATAAGCTATTAAAATAAAACTAAAACCAAAATAAGAAAATGAAATAGCAAGAAATTTAAATCTAAGCTGGGAACAAAAAATTAATGAAAACGGAAATCGCTTTGAAACGAAAGTAAATGAAAACATAATATTTGGCTCTAATCAATACCGTGTCAAGGAAGAAAAGAATGGAAATTACGAAGACGAATAAATTCGAATCAAGCGAAGAACAAATATTACAGCAATAAATAAACTTAGCTAAAGAAAAGAAAAATGCTGGAATTGAAATTGCGGAAATTGAAGCTACTCTATGAATTAAAATTGCATGACAAAATTGAAACTAAATTAGGAATTAAAATTGCATGACAGAATTGAAACTAAATTAGGAATTAGAATTGCATGACATAAAGGAAATTTCAGAATTGAAACTACGCTACGAAATTGAAATTACAGAATGAAAATGCGGGAATTAAAAACTAAACTTATTTATTGCCATAATAAAGGGGTTACAAGAAATAAAATTACATTTAAGCTAAGAAATAAATTTACAAAATATTTCAAAAGAAAATACAAAAAAGAAACAAAATACAAAAAGTGGAGAAATATTGTGGAAGATCACCCAAAATAGGGCAATCCAATAGGGGGAATTGATGAGGGGGTCGGGCTCTATTTATAAGCAAAATTTGGAATTACACGAGAGCGTGACCAGAGCTGTGTTGAAGAAGTCGGGACAACTAGACTTCTGGGAGTTTCTGCAAGCTTTGACCGCTGAGGTGGCTGAACACACCCATTACCGGGGGCGTGACTAGGTGCATGACTTGGGGCGTGTTGGAGAAGCCAGGCCAGCTGGCCTTCTGAAAGATTTGTTTGACACAGGCTACACGGCCTCGGTCACGGGCATGACTAGATCGATTGAGATGTTATGATGATCGGCTTGAAGGCGCGGCATGTTGTCTTGACCAGGAGTACACGGGCGTGACCAAGTACACAGCCTTAGTCTTGGGCATGATCGATGGCGTGACTTGACAATTCATCGAGATTCTTCACCAAAAGAGGCTGAGAGATGGAAATTGGCACGTGAACTGACACGCCATTGGTCACAGGCGTGACCGAAGGCATGACCTAACAAAAAGAAAAAAAAAATACAATGTAGAAATAAAATTAAGTTGGAAAAGAAAATATATAAAACAAGCAATTTATTCATTAATTTACATATAAAATTCACAATTTTAAATAAAACAATACAAGAACTATATAGAAAATACGTATAAATTACAATTCTTCAAATACCCTCATACTTAATCTTTTGTTATTCCAGAGCAAAAGTAAGAGATACCCATAGGACATTAATGGAATTTTTAAAATACTAAAAATTTATTTAATCAAAAGGAAGCTTGAAATAAACTTTGGAGAATTAAAGAGGTAAATCCTAAATTATGATAATGATTTAAAAAGAGCGAAAACGTTTTAGCCGACAAGACTTCTTAGGTTAACTAGATAGAGAACCTAAGTTTGCAAATATTAGCACCATGATTAGAGTAGAATTATAAAAATTTTAAATTTAAAAGAAATTTTTATGAATAAATAAAAATTACTAATTATGCTCTCCCAAATTTTTTAATTTATATCTAGTTTCAATTATATTGGTTAAGGAGTATGGGAAACTTATTAAGAGAAGAGATTTTTTATTATGGGTGATGAATTTTATTCTCTCACCCCACTCAATTTTTTTTTCATTTGAATATGCTTAGGGAATGAAATCTTATTCCCATAATAAATTTTTTCTCAATTTTCAAAAATACCCCAAAATGTATATGTTTAAGGAACGAAAATCTTATTCCCATGCCATATAATCTTTTAATAAAATTGGGTGTCTATGTTTACGGAATGAAATCTTATTTCAATTAAAATAAAAACTTTTAAAATAAAAATACCAAGTAAATGGGATAAGAGGTAAGCAAGAAATTTCTCGAGTTTATAAATTAAGAAAATTTTGAGAGCAAATTTTAGTACATTAGAATATTCCTAAAGTTTCACAAGTTTGAAATAAAAAATAATTAAAATCAAAGGATGGTTTGCCAATATAATACAAAATGAAGCTATTTATGGGTAATGAGAAATAGTGCTACAAAAATTATTCTCTACTTAAATTAAAATCATAACGTGCTCTTTACAACTAAATTTTCAAAAATTTAAATCTACAAATTATGATAAAAATAAAAGTTTTAGCAAATCAAAAGTAATGAAAATGCTTATAAATAAACTCTACTTAGCTTTGAAAAAAACAAAAAAACTATGTATGGGGTTTTATTCTATTTTGGAATTTTTTTGCTAAGTTTATTCTTCATTTTTTTTATTTTGATTTTGTTATAAATATAGACATTAATACTTAGCAAAAAATAGAAAAGAAGAAAGAAAAAAGGAAGAAAGAAGAAAGCAAAAAAATACAAATATGATTTTTTGGGGGTTTTCTAAGTTATTTTGTTTTCATCAAAAAATTTTCATCATTTTTGAAATTTGCCAAATATTAATACTTAATAAAAATATAAAGAAATGAAACTTAAGATAAAACAAAAAATACAAAAGGATTGAAAGAAATAGAAAAAAAAATACATATATAAGTTTTTTGGTTTTTTCTAAGTAAATCTTTTCATCATTTTTTTGGAATTTTTGAAAAATTTTTATTTGGATTTTGTTATATCAAATTTTTTTTTTTTTTTTGCATTTTTGAAATATTATCTTTCTTTTTTAGTTTTTTCTAAGAAAAAAGAGAGGGAGAAAAATTACAAAAGAGGGGAAAACACCCCACACTTAAAAGTCAACATTGTCCCCAATGTTGAAATTAAGTATGAGAAACAAAGATATATATACAAAAGCATGAAAATGAGGAAAAAATAAAAGACAAAAAAATAGCATGGTGTTGGTACAAAAAATGTACCTCCATGATTCACACTAAAAGAAGAGGAAAGGGACTACGGAGTGCAGGTTACTTAGGACTGGGAATGCCAGAAAAGAGGTCTTTGAAGGAAAACTTCTTTGATTTATCTCAAAAAAAGATTACAGAGGGGGGGGTCTAAAACAGGCCATTGTGAGAGGTAGAAAAGTGACATAATTCGAGACCTCTTATACAGGTTGTAAGCTGGAGGCTCGAAGCAAAAGTCCTTTTTCAGGTACCCCTACCCCTCTATTTATAGATGCGGAGGCTGCCCAAATGGGCAGGCCCAAAAATTATGCGTTGCCCATGGTACAGGAGAACAGGGGTAGAGGAAAGGGGGTGCTAATAACAAAAAAGGAGAAAGGGACCAGACTGCGCGACCTGGCGGTCTGGCGGGGGCTTGAACGCCCGTGCCTTGGAGAAAACACCAGAGGGAGAGTAGGTGATCTATGCGGTCTCGCAAAACTGAGACCGCTTGAAGGGCTCCTTTCTGACTGGAGAAGAGGTCGCAGGGATTCCGGGCAAACATGATCCCCGCACATTTTCAAGTTGCGCTGGAACTTCAGAAATGTTTTCCTTGACCGCTGAGACCGCGACCACCATAAATGCATTGGGATCTATAAATTAGGCTTCAGGGCTTCAGAAATCATAATTTCCTGAAAAGAACAGCGAACTTTAACTTTATGTGCTCACAAAAAACCACACAAAAATGATCTCTTGCAATGGTGACTGTCCTTTCTCGGCTGAACAAGCGATCACCAGGAGCGGCTTCTCCAAAGAAGAAGGAGATCGCCAGCTTGAAGATGAAAATGGTCAAGGCTCCTCAAACTCTGGTTGAAGCGAGCACATCAAAAGAGACTGCCCCATCTTCTCTGAAGAAGCAACCCAACTTGCAGGAGAGCACGGTCTTGCTGGTCTCTACCGTTGTTGATTTGTCAAGTAGTTCTTCGGGTCCTCCCATGCTGAACTTTCCTGATCTCTCTATTTCTTTTGATTGTCAGAAGGTTGTTGAGGTCCTCAATCAGACCGCTATCCTATCTTGAGAGTCCTCTTCGACCAAGGCCATTTTGGCTAGGATGCATGAGAAGAAAGTTGAGTCTGAGAGGATTAGGAAAAAAATTTCTAATTTCTCAAGAAGCTGCAAAAATAAAAAATAGAAAGCACTCAAAATTTTCTGCCAAAACTGCCAAGAAGAAGAAGAGCGAAGAAAGTAAAGGTGTGACCACTCTAGAAATGGTCATTCGTCCTTAAAGTAGCGGTCTTAAACATCCAGAGGATGCTCCTGAGAAGGCAAGTAGTGGGTTTGGTCTCCATTTCCCTTCTGCGATCTCAGCTTTTCAAGAGAAGCGGACTCCTAGCTGATTGCATATCTTGATGAAGATTCTTCTAATGACTGATCTCATTCGATCTTGCAGGTGCTGGACCCTTTTGAATCTGAACGTCTCTAGGAGGCTGCCGCAGAGAAGGAGATCACCGAAAGGGAATAAGAGACCGCTGTAGAGGTGGTCAGATTAAAGTCGGAGGCCAAGAAGGAAGAGGGGGAAGAGAGAGAGAGAGAGAGAGAGAGAGAGAGAGAGAGAGAGAAGCGCGAGCTACCGAGAAGAAGAAGGGAGAGAAGAGAGCTGCTCTGCTTGCCGCAGAGAAGAAAAAGGAAGAGGAGAAGAAGCTTGCTTTGCTCGCTGCAGAGAAGGAGAAAGAAGAGGAGAAGAAGGCTTCTCTGCTCGCTGCAGAGAAGAAGAAAGAAGAGGATAAGTAGGCCGCTCTGCTCGCTGCAGAGAAGGAAAAGAAAAAGGCTTCTGATGAGGAGAGAGATGGTCAGATTGAAAAAGAGAAAGTCACACTTTCTGGCGGTCTGGAAAACCCCTCTACTGCTCAGACTGACAAAATATACAAAGCGGCGGCAGATCGCGCATCGGCGGACTCTGCCTTGCGGACTGGTAAGATAACGAAGGTTGCAAAATCATTTGAATTCCTTCCCCTGGCTACTGTTCGACCTATATCTCCAGAGAAAAGGCATGAGGTCATCATCATTGATACAAATGACATTCTTGTAAGCAACGCAGAGTTGAAAAGGAGGAGAAAAGAATGAGAGAAATCGCAAAAGAGAGAATTGGAAAGAATGAACCTTGATCTCCTAAGGGGATCGGACCGCCTTTTGCTAAGCGCAGAGCCCACGGTCACAAAAGATATCGAATGTACCTTACATTACTGCAGTCTTGATTTCTTTCCAAGTATTCTCTTTTACGCGAAAACTTCCATCTTTGAATTGTTTGTAGTTGAGCTAAGATTTGAACTTTTCTGATCGCAGGTGATGAGGTCACGGAGTTTCCATAGGAAGGAGAGCTCCTTCCACAAGAGATGGTGGTTCCACCTCAGCTCACTGACATCCTCAAGCCAATGTTTGAGGATGTCCGTTCCATGATGATTTTGGAGCGATCACAAAATGATCAACTCCGCGCTCGAGATGATCAGCTCTAGGTTCAGACCGTCAACTTTGAAGAAAGACTGCTAGCTAATGAGAAATGAGTCCGCGAGGAGTGTGACCAAAAGAATGCCGATCTCATTCGGGCGCTTCAGAAAGCTGAGAAGGATGCTGAGTATTATATGGAAAAAGTCACAGCTTTATCCACTGAGGTTTCCATCCTGAAGGGTGGCCCTGTAAAAATGACAATGAGGCTGGAGACTTCTGGCGATCATGCGGAGGAGAGACCGACTTCAGAAATCATGGTTATCTCTATGGAGCAGGTAGACAAAGAAAGGTCAAAAATCCACCGAGCTGAATTTTTGTAGTTGATTTTTCATAATGTGAATAAAATAAAAATACCAAATGTAAGAAATACAAAAACAAAGTAGTACATATAGGCTAAAATATTTTTAATGATTTTTAGAAATTTTAAAACCCAGAAAAATCAGACACTCACGCTAGCGCCGGCGCTAGTGATAGCGCGGCAAACAGTACATGATTTTTTAGGAATTTTAAATTTTTTACTTTTGATATTGATTAAGTGTCATTAAAGTAGTTCCATGCTGAAATTTCAGAATTTTTGGAGATCTCTAGGTGGATCAAATTTGCATGAAACTTTGGCTTTTCAAATTCCTGTGTTTTACAAAACCATTTAAACATGAAGATATAAACTATGAAGACACAAGAGGACATTTTTTATTAAACAACCCAAGATATGCATGATTTAAGTGATAAGTAAATAAAATGATCATGCAAAGAGTAATATAAGTACGTCCTAAGATTAAAAACTATCCCGACTAAATGTCTACACCCTAGCCCCGTACTAATTGACGGATGGGCATGCGGAGCTGTACACATGCTGTAGGTTGGGGTGTTCGTCCCATATGCACACACTAGAGAACACTCAACCTTGCACTCTTTCCCCGCAGTGCCTCGCAAGGCCCCACTGGAACCCTCCCCGGTTAAGGACAAGACATGACTTAGAGGTTAGGTCTCTTATGCATACAGCCCTACGCCCCCGCTATTGTGAGATATGAAGTCATAGGTCAAATAATCTTTTGGACAACCTATGCTTTTAAATCTAAGGGTTGATATAAAAACTATGGGTTTTGTTTAATGTGATGAGTTATATAAATCCGCATAGCTTTTCTACTATTATGAGATGACAGTATGAGATAACTAGCATAATTACTAATATTCAATAAGTGACAATGCTAGAATGATGAGTTTTGGGTTTAATGTCATGTCATAAGATTTATACTAATATTGCATGCATTCCAAAATGGAGTTTCAAATTATAGATCTAGAATATAGTGATGATTAAGTTTGATGTATCTTTATTATTCCAAAGTTAATTCTAGAATCTATATAAATGTGAGATACATGCAATCAATATCAAATCATATCCATACACCAACTAATGCAAAGAAAAACAATATTCATATTTGTATCATAAGATTCATAATTCCTAGTTTGATAGAACATGAATTATGATTTATGATTATAGAGATTTTGCATAGAATAAATGTTAGATCATCATGATGTATGAGAATTCTAATCCTTCTAGACTTGTGATATAGTGATATAGTGATTTTCTTTTGAAAGAACATGATTGAATTGTAAGTCTAGAAAAATGTAGTCATATCAAAGACAAAGATCAAATATACAATGTTTTGAAATTTTTAATAAAATTTGCATTCATTAATTGAATCTATTGATCTTTGGTTTTGTATGATAATATATGATTTATGATATAATATTCATATATATATTCTAATGATTAATCCATAAACTATGTGTTTGTTGGAATTTTAGTATTCTATATAACTTCAAATCACATAGTTATCAGCAAATTTAAATAACATTGTAAGTGTTATACCTCGCATATAAATTTAAGCACAAATTAAGAAGTGATGCTAGAATGATACGTTTGAATGCAATGTTTTTACATAGAATTAATGGAGATAATGTTGCATGTAATATGAGAAGTTTACAAATTAATTTTCTTTAGACCTATAATGAAATGATTAAACTTTTGATTTGATCTTAATGATATAAGATGATTCTAAGTTCTAAATTACATGCAAACAATGGTGACACACATCACACATAATATCTAAATTAATATATGAAATAATTATACGTAGGATATCATGTGATGAAAAATCCATAAACACAGAAATTTCCGAATCAAGCGAACTAAGATAGCATTTAAAAACGGAGTTGAAATTGGGCAAATTGACTGCACCAAACAAACTTAAATGGGCAAGTTTAGTTTGCCGATAGATGGAGATTTCTGTGCTCTTTCCGAAAAGATATTAAACGCGAAAATCGGACTAGCGGATCAAAAGATATGGTTATTTGAAGTTTTGATCAAAAACTCGCTTTTTGAAAGATTAAGCATGCGTTTAGATGAATTTTTGTTTTCGATTTTATTTGATAATATTTTTCATTATAAGGGCTATCAAATGCTACAAATAGAAAAATAATCAAAATGTTGCGCATGGTATAATTTCTTTAAAATCCATAAATTTTTTTAAAATAATTTCATTAGTCTTGAAAATAATTTTATATTCAAATGATAATGTTAATTCAAGACATTGATGGGCAACAGATTTAAAAGGATATATTTAAACAATTTAAGATGAGAGATAGATCACTTTGAAAAATATATGACTTAATGTTCAATTTTAATTCAAATTTGATTTGATAAACATTAGGCTTAATATATGAAAGTCATATTTCATGGTATATAAAGTGATCATAGCATGTTTGTTTTTTTAAAAAAAATATAAAATAAACAAAAGAAAAGAGACAATAAGCATATCATGAAGTAGAGTAGTGATATTTTATTTTTATTTGTTTCTGCTTCATGCAAATGATAGGATACTAATGAATAAGAGATTTAGGTATCCTAAGTTGACCATATGTAATGGTTTCTTTGGGCACCCAAACATGACATGACGACCTTTTAGGAGACAAGAGTAAATGGGCCTTTTCTATTAAAGTTGATGAATCATTTTTCTTTAAGGGTCTCCATTCATACCTTGGTGGTTTATATTTTAAATTCATATTATGATTATATGACATCTTTATATGATTATATTTGTTTGAAAAATAATTCATTTGTGATTTATGTTTATTCAAATTATTTTTCAAAATAGATTGATGTTGATAATCATAATGATTTTCATTATATGGATTCTTTGAAATTTTATAAGAGTGATTGTCTTTCATTAGAAGTGATTGTTGAAAGAGTGGGTTACAATATGTTTTAAAAGATTGATTATAATTTTGATGATTTCCATTTTCACTCTTTCTTATTGACATACTCTTAGGATAATATTTTGAATTTTGATTTTCATGAAAAGGAGTTTTTAAATATGAGTCATGATTGAAAATATATTGAGACCTATAATAGTGACTCTTAAGAATTTTGTGAGGATCATAATTCTTTTTGAAACTAAACTCCTTTTGATTTAATGTGCGAAAATGGTCCTTTTTAGAAATGATTTTGTAAGTTTATTTATCCTTGTTTTTCAAAATCTTATGATGAAATTCATTACATGACATTTGAAATTTTTCAACAAAAGATTTTAATTGTATTAACTTATAAGTTAAAGCATCATTTTCAACTATCAAATTTTCATTATGCCTTTTAGAAATTAAAAGCCTTTTTCAATTTCCTTGAATTTTTCTTTAAATAAATTGCAATCAAAACAAGGAGTAGGAATTGTAACTAAAGAGCATGAAATAGAATTTAACACATCAATATTTGTTTCTACTTTATCGTTTGCTTTTAAGGATTTATTTTCTAAACGTAATTTGGAATTAGCAATTTTTAACTTTAAAATTTTACGTTTAGCAAATTTAAGCATACGAGATTTAGAAATGGAATTTGTTACAAAAAGAGAAGTTTTTGATTTTCTTACATTGCTATGGTTTCCTTCTTCTCTTTTGCTTGATGTGTTGCGAACAAATGAGTCCAACATTGTGACGTTGTATTTTTCTTCCTCCAAGTATGAGTCCTCATCGATTTCTTCTCTTGGATCCATAAGGAATTCCACGTCGATTTCCTTCTTAGATTTATCTTCCTCCAAGAAAGAGTCCTTGTCGATTCTTCTCTTGGATCCATGAGGAAATCCTCTTGTTCATCATCTGTTGAAGGAAAACTATAAGTATTCTCAAAAAATTTCCAAACTTCATAAGCAGTAGGAAGTGTATAAATAAGTTTGAAAATATTTTGATCTAATGCACAATATAGACTATTCATAGATTTGGCATTTAAAGACATTTCATTTTTATTTAAAATACTTGGGGACATTTTAATTGTAATATTCCATACTTTACTCTCCAAAGATTTAAGAAATCTTTCCATAAGAAATTTCCACCCATTATAATTTTTGCCTTCAAATAAAGGTGGTGCTAAAGATTTTTCATTAATAAGAAAGTTCCCCCCACTAGTAGAAGCGAGATCATGTGACGCCATTATTCCTGGTTTTTAAACCGTTTGGAATAACCTCCCTCTGATACCACTTTTTGGATCTTACGGCGCCCTTAGAGGGGGGGGGGGGGTGAATAAGGGAATAAAAATCTTTTTATAATTTTATGGAAATTACTAAATTGTTTAAAGTAATATTAGAACACAAAAATAACAATTTAGCTAAAGGAAGAAAATATCATAATTTGCAAGTTTAGGATTTAGAAACAAGTGCTAAATTGTTATATGATGAAATAGATTAAGATAAACAAATTAGACAAAGTGATTTAAATTGAAAGCTTTGTAACCAATATTTTAGAGATAACGCCAAAAGTGAGAAATCAAGTAAACACAAATAGAGACATGATTGTATTTATATAAAAAATGGTGTTTACATAAATTTGATTTCTATATCGCTAGAAATCGGAGGCGTACAAATGTAAATAATTTTTCCTTTTCTATACCGACTCGTATCCCCACGAACCGGTTGGCTTTAGCCAATCCTTCCCCAGATATGGCCTCAAGCCGCTCTAGCCAATCCTTCCCCGGATATGGCCTCGAGCACCCCTAGATCTAATCACCTAGACCTAGTCGCCAACACAAGGTGAATTTCCCCCTAAGTCCTACCCATACCTAGTCGCCAAAACAAGGCAAATTCTCTAAACGGTTACAAAAAGTATGGAATGGAAATAATGAAAAACATTAATAAAACTCCTTATATGAGATCTCTGGAGTCGAGGATGAAGGATCGCTGTAGCATAAGCGAGGTAGAAGCGATCGTCCTTCGGATGTAGCGTGACGTAGTCCTCCTCCAGAATTCTCCTTAAGCTTTTTATGGGAGATCCATCTTCGGCAGCATAACAACACAGGAATTTGTGGCACAAGCAACCTCTCTGGGATGGATAGCCAAAACGAGAAGCAAAGCTCCAATTTATAGAACTTGGAGCTAGCGCCTGCAGTAGTGGCTAGCGCCTGTGGTAGCATTCGTGTGGAGCGGTTGCGAAACCGTCGGCGGCGTGGCGCTGTGCACGAACCGGAGATAGCGCCTGGCGTTAGCGATAGCGCTGGCGGTAGCGAAAACTGTCGGTGGCGTGGCAGAACGAACTTTCGTCGGTCAGAGCTTCAAGTTTGTCGAATGGACATTTCGTCGAACGGAGCCAAATTCGTCAAACGAAATTTCGTCGAACGCAGCTTCAGTTTCGTCGGACGGCTAGCGCCTGGCGGTAGCGTTAGCGCCGGCGGTAGCGCTGCTCCTTTCAAAAGTTTGATTCCATGCTGCCTTCTACCTGTGCAGTATTGCACCTATAGTTCTTGCACACTATAAACACACTACAAGCAATATCAAATACAATATGGGATTTGTTATTCTCAAACAAAGGGATGTGACACACATGTCCAACAGTAAGCTGGAGGCTCGAAGTAAAAGTCCTTTTTCAGGTACCCCTACCCCTATATTTATAGACGCGGAGGCTGCGCAAAGGTGCAGGTCCAAAAATTACGGGCTGCCTGGGGTACAGGAGAACTGAGGTACAGGAAAGGTGTGCTAATAAAAAAAGGAGAAAGGGACCAGACCGCGCGGTATGGCGGTCTGGCGGGGGCTTGAACGCCCGTGCCTTGGAGAAATCACCGGAGGGAGAGCAGTCGATCTGGGCTCTCTCGCAAAACTGAGACCGCTGGAAGGGATCCTTTCTGACTAGAGAAGAGGTCGCGTGAATTCCAGGCAAACACATGGGAAATGGGCTCGCCCCAGATTTGGAGATGGGGTGACCACATGAATACCTGCAAAACACGTTTAAAATAAAAAAATCTTATTTTTTTGCATATACAAAACAAAATAAAATAAGAAAAACAAAAAAAAAACACATATACCAAACAAAACAAAAATATACAAAACAAAATAAGAAAACCAAAAGAAAAGAATGAAAAACTATTTTGTCAATTTAAAGAGTTTTGTAATTTTTTATTTTGGTTTTTTTAATGTTACGAAAAGATATAACAAACGTTATTTATATATATATAAATTATACAAAATAAAACAAAACAAGTAAAACAAAACAAAAGAAAGACACATTTTTTGTGTGGGTTTTTTTAAGTTTTTCATTTTTTGTGATTTTTTGGATTTCTTAAAGTTTATAAAATATGGAATTAAATTTTTTTGGTGTTTTGGAAATTTTTTAATTTTTTTGTTTGTTTTTTTAAAGGAATAAAATAAGGATAAAATCAATAGTGTTTTCTCTTTTCAAAATGTCAATAAAAATCCCCGGCAACGGTGCCAAAAACTTGATTATTTAAATTAGGGTTCACTGTAGGAAAAGCTTTTGTGATGGGAATAGAATTCGGCGGGCATTTTTGAGGCGTCTCGTGAGTACTGTTACTTTGAGAAACTAACCATTATTCTATCGAGAGATAAAAGTAATGGCTTTTCTTTCTTTCGAAATATCGACGATTACGCCGCGACAACGACGCCAAAAACTTTAAGTTTTTAAGAAAAGGAGCTTTTGTATCGTTTATCCAAACTAATCTTTCAATAAAAGCAGGTATACCTTATCGCGTATATGATAGGATATTTTTAGAAATTTATCAAGGTCATATTTAGACTCGGGTCTGTCGAGTACTTCTATTTCAAGAAAATGGACTATTGTTCTGCCAAAAGATAGCGTGAATTAAGACTAACTAAAACAGAAATGAAAATTAATACGAGAAAAAGAAACTTGAAATGAAAGCAAGAAAGGAAATTATAGAAAATGAAATTGCATAATTAAAACAAGAAATGAAATTACATTATCGAAAGATAGAAGTGCAATTTCCACCCAAATAGGTAGAGGGGAAATAAATGTGTGAGCGAGTTCTACCCAAACGGATAGACGGGAAATAAATGCGTTGCAATAAGTTAAAACTAAACTATTCACGAAAATTGCATAAGCTATTAAAAATGAAACTAAAAACAAAACAAGAAAATGAAATCTCAAGAAATTGAAATCTAAGCTAGGAATGAAAATAAACAAATACTGAAATTGCTTTTGTTGCGGATCGCTCAGGGCCTCCGGTAGATCGGGCAATCTGACCGTCTTAGCCCGCTAGCGCCCGAACGTGCAAACAGATAAATGGGTCTCCTAAGAAGACCAAGTCCAAGAGGTGATGACGTGGAAGACCCACAATCGGGGTGAAAAACCACACGACCGGAGTTGTGCCAGCTTAACCTTCACTATGCGTTGAGTTCCTCTACAAATTCATTCTTGAGAGAGCGAGGGCGATAGGCCATGCCTCGTTATAATGATGGAGGTGAGAGATAGAGTCTGTTGCTTTGCTCCAATGCGTGTTTGCCCCTCGGGTCCAAGCTTCGTCCGTACCACTGCGGGCCTTCGACTCCGCGATTGGTCTGCCAATAGCAAGTTCCAAGCCTCCAAGCGGTCTGCTGATAGCAAGTTCCAAGCCTCCAAGCGGTCTGCTGATAGCAAGATCCAGGTCTCCAAGTAGTCTGCCGATAGCGAATTCCAAACATCCAAGCGGTTTGCCAATATCAAGATCTAGGTCTCCAAGCGGTCTGTCGATAGTGAATTCCAAGTCTCCAATCTCTAGAGAGAGAGATAGAGAAAGAGAGAGAATCCCTCCTCCCAAAAATTGTGCCAATTAGTGAATAGAAGGGGTCTATTTATAGGCTTTAGAAGGGGTGGTTCGGTAATTATACCCGCTAATTATTGTACCATCCAATAAGATCGCCCAGATTTTATTATATGGATCACCAAATTCCCAGAAATGACAGTCCTACCCCACACCCTAAATGGGCATAGTCAGAAGGAGGAGACGACGTGCGGCCGCCTGCCAAGATGGCGGTCGGGATGGAGGGCGGCCAGCCCGGCCTCGGGCGGCCTTGCACAAGGCCGGCGAGGCCTTGGGCGGCGGGGCCCTAGGCGGCCGCGGCATACGGTGGCCTGGAGCGGCGGCATGGCCTGGAGCGGCGGCAAACTGAGCGGTCATGACCTCAGCCTGGGGAATCCTCGGCCAAAGCCGGCGCAGAATCGGGCGGCGGTGGCCGCGAACTCAGGCGGCGGCGCCATAGGCAGCCGCGACCTAGGGTAGTTGCCTTGGGCGGCCTCTGGCAGCGATTCCCTAGGAAACCGCTGCCTAGGGCAACCGAGCCCTAGGGCGACTGAGCCCTAGGGAGACCAAGCCCTAGGCGAGGCGGCAGCCTTGGGTGGCTGCGCCAAAATCCTGCGGTGCCTTGGGTGGTCGCGCCCTAGGCGGCCATGTTTTAGGGCGGCTGCACCTTGGCAGGGGAGGTCAGCCATGGCCAGCGCCGGAAGGCCAACCCTTGCTTGGTCGGCCGTAGGCATGAGGGGACACGTGGGGATCATTGTCTGCTTGCGGTATTCAATGCGCTGATTGCCCGCGGGGAAGAGCTTTCCTTGTGGGGAGGATTCCATAAATGTTCTATTTCATTGTTTGTTAATCCATCCATAAGCGGGGATCCCCTAACTAGTGGGTTTGACCCCATCATTTTCCCCCCAAAGCTTTCGGGGCCAAGGATCAGAATAAGTGGGTTTCGAGAGCTTTTTTCTCTTTTCCTCGGGGATGGCGACCGGTGTTAATGGAGATCAAGTCGCGTATAATGGGTGCAAGGTACATGCGTGCGGAGCACGTGACAATGAGCGTGATACACGTGGAGGGCGCGTGCACATGCTACATGTTCTCGAAGTGCGTGTGCGCCCGATGATGCATGCACGCATGTTATATGCTCGCGCTGTGCATGTGCTATCCGCGCACGCTATGTGCACGTCGTGCGTGCATGTGCCATATGTGCGCACGCTGTCTGCACGCACTATATGGTCGATGTGCGCACTCGACGTGCACCGTGCACTCGACATGCGTCACGCACGTGTGATGCGTGCGTTCGTGTTGTGCGCGCACTGCACGCACGCGATGTGCGCATGTTTTTCATGCGTGCTATACGTGCATTGCGAGCGCGTTCTATGCGGGGGCACTGAGTGTGTTCCATGCACATGCTTGGCGTGCGCATGCTTTTTGCGCGTGGTTATTGGTGGCCCATTTTTCTTACGTGGGTGGTATGATGTTGCTCCGCCGGTTGGCGAGGCCTAGTTGGGTTCGTGTTTAGCCCCAGGGGCGAATGATGAACCCTTTGAACCTATCGGTGGAGGTTATGAGCGCCATCTTGGAGGGTTTCTTGTTTAGGGATGAGACCCAGGCATATCGGGGGACGTTTCTTAATGCTCGGACTAGACTCGGGTGTATCGGGGGTGTCGCTGAATATTTGGGCGTGACCTGGGTAAACCGGGGTATGCTGCTGAATGTTTGGGCGAGTCCCGGGTAAACCGTGGGATGTTGTTGAATGTCTGGGCAAGACCCAGGTAAACCAGTGGATGCCGCTAAATGTCTGGGCAAGACCCAGATCAACCATGGGATGCCGCTGAATGTCTGGGCGAGACATAGGTAAATCGGGGGATGTCGATGAATGTCTGCTCGAGACCTGGGTAAACTGGGGGATGTCGTTGATGGCGTGACCCAAGATTACTAGGGGATGTCGTTGATTCTGTGTCGCTGAAGAGCATATCTTCGAACAGAGGTGACCGTGAGAGGGGCAGGCCCTGACGGTGTTTCAACTTGCTGTGCGGAGAAGGACTGACCTTCGATCCTTGACAGCAAGAGGTCATGAAGGATGAGACCCAGATATCTCCGTGCTCGATCGCGTGGACTTGGGGGCAACCTTTGCCCACCAGGGAGAGACTGAGGGTGTTATCCTGGGGGATGCCGCTGAATATCTAGGCGAGACTTGGGTAAACAGGGTGATGCGGCTGAATGTCAGGGAGAGACCCGGACAAATCGGGTGGTGCCGCTAAATGTCAGGGCGAGACACAGACAAACTGGGGGGTGCTGCTAAATGTTTGTATGGCCCTCCTGCCCCGTAATGCTCCAATGGGCTTGTAGTCCTACAGCAATCATGGCATGCCATATATGGTCCAGCAAGATAAAGAGTGCTTTGGTACAAGCTTGCATCCTCATAGAGACAATCTTGCATGCCGCCCCGTAGGAGGGGTGAGGTTACTGGTAGAAGCGTCGTAAATTCTAAGCGTTCCAAGCATGGGGCAGATTCTTCCCTTCTACCATCTAAATTCTGAATACTCTAGGCCTAATGATTGTTATGTCGACGTATGGTCCCTCCCAAGATGGGGATAGATGGGTCTTTTGTGGTCCCTTCCCCGCAGCCTCGAGATTCCTTAGTACCAAGTCCGCGATGTTAATTGGTCGGGATCGGACCCTGCGGTCGTAGTAGCGGGACACTTGCCTCTGATAAGCAGCGCTTCGCAGGGCAGCCTTGTCCCTTACTTCTGCGATCAAGTCCAGGTTCTTGCGGAGCCGTTCGTCATTCTTCTCTGGATTGAAGGCCAGTACACGAGGGCTAGGGAGACCGGCGTCAATTGGAATGATGGCCTCAGATCCATAGCATAGGTTGAACGATGTTTCTTCAGTCGGATTTCTTTCCGTCATGCGGTATGCCCATATTCCGCTTGCGAGTTCATCTACCCATTGCCCCCCTGCCTTATGGAGGTGAGTCTTTAACCCTTTGAAGACGGTTCTATCGGTCACCTCTATCTGCCTGTTTGACTAGGGGTGCACCACAGAGGTGTGCCTGAGCTTGATCTTAACATCTTCGCACATCTTCGTGAATGATTTCCCGGTGAACATTGTCCTGTTGTCGGCCACAATGACAGAGGGTATCCCGAAGCGGAAAACGATACCCTTCTAGACAAACTTATTTGCGTTGTCCTCGGTAATCTTGGCAAGAGGATACGCCTCAACCCATTTTGTGAAGTAGTTGATTGCCATGATGATGAACTTTCTTTGCCCGGCAGCGATTAGGAGTGGCCCTAAAATGTCGATCCCCATAGAGCGAAGGGCCACGAGCTCTGAATAGCTATGAGGGAGGTCGATGATTGTCGTGGTGTGTTGGCATTGACTTGGCATCCAGGGCATCGGCGGACGAACTCCTGTGCGTCTTTCTACAGTGTGGGCCAGTAGAACCCTTGACGAAGTAACTTCCTTTCCAGGCTCTTTCCTCCAAGGTGCTCACCGCAAACCCCTTCAATCACCTCCCGTAGAGAGTACTTCGCTTCTGCTTCGGATAGACACCTTAGGAAAGGTCCGGAGAATGCCCATGTGTACAAGTCTCCACTGATGATGGTGAAGGACGCAGCTCACAGGAGGATCAATCGTGCTTGTGTGCGATTACTGGGGAGCTGTCCCTGCTCGAGGTAGTTCCTTATGGAGTGCTTCCAAGATGCCCCAGAGTCGTCAAGGGTGGCGATGTCCCAGGTTCCCTGGATGCTCAGTACCCTAAGATCATCCACCCTTTGTCTTCGAGACTGGTACTGTGTCGGGGAGGCTGTGAGCTTGGAGAGTGTGTTTGCTCAGGCATTTTGCTCCCTAGGGATGTAGAGAAGTTGCCATGATGGGAACCTTTGGATGCAATCCCGAGCTTGGGCGTGGTACTGGGCCATCTGGTCATGCTTTGCTTCAAAATCTTTGTTGACCTACGTCATGACTAGTTGGGAGTCGGGCTAGACTGCCAAGCTCTCATTTCCGCAGGTCCGGGCGAGTCGAAGGCCCGCGATAAGGGCCTTGTTCTCCGCAATGTTATTAATGGTGGGGAACTTTAGTCAGAGGTCATACTCTATTTTTTCGCCCTCCGGACTTATCAATTGCATACCTACTCCCGCTCCTTCCCCTCCTGATTCTACGTCCATGTACAGCATCCAGGGAACTGCTATTGGTTCCTCGCTTGGTGCCGGCTCTGGGATGGTGCACTCCATAATGAAATCTGCAAGGACCTGCGATTTGATGTCTAGTCGTCGGTGGAAGTTGATATCAAACTCACCGAGTTCGATTGCCCACATAACCAGTCATCCCGAGGCCTCCAGCTTTTGAAGTATGGCTTGCAGCGGGAGCTGTGTTAGGACCTTTATGGTGTGAGCCTGGAAGTAGGGGCGAAGCTTTCTTTCCAAGAAGACCAAGGCCAACGCCATTTTTTCTGCCGCTGAATATCTTGTCTCTGCGCCGGCGAGGACCGTACTGAGGTAGTAAACAGGCCGCTGGATGCCTCCTTCATCCCTTATAAGCACAGAGCTAAGTGCGGCGGGCGACACCTCTAGGTACAAGAGTAAGTCTTCCACCGGCTCTGGCCTCGATAATAGGGGCGGAGCTGCTAGGTGTTGCTTGAGGAGGTCAAAAGCTGCCTGACACTCATCTGTCCACTGAAATCCAAAGTTTCGGGCTCCTTGGAGGGCCTTGAAGAAAGGAAGGTACTTGTCTCCTGTGTGGACCAGGAACCGAGAGAGTGTCGTGATTCTTCCTTTCAGTCGTTGTGTTGGTAAAAACTCCTTTTGATTTAACTTAACAAATTATCTTTAAGTGATTTTACTGCTTAGGTTATATTACCCACATTGTATAGTGAGGGTGAATTGCTCATTAGATGTCTCAGGATGTCACACTCACCTTAGAGTGTCAAGACCAAGTCAAAACAATCACAAAATAAGTTAAGCTAAGACTTGCGTCGTATGAAATTCGATGCAACTTTGACTTGATGTCAGCGCAACTCTGACTAGAAGTCCAAGCAACTTATTCAGCCTGTCGAAGTATAATTCAAGTCAACGCAATGTCGAATGGAACTCGACGCAGAAGGAATAGCTTGTCGAAGCCATTCAAGAAGTCGACACAACTTCTACTACAATTCGACGTAGAAGATAAAGCTCAAAGTCCAAGTGTTCAACTCGATGGATACGTCGATAAGGAATCGATGTAGCATCGACATCTGAGGTCAGCCAAAGCTAATAAGGAATTTGAAGCTACGTCGATCAGAACTCAGAGGTGCGTCGACATGAAGAATGATAAAGTCGACACATCGTCGAAAATTGTCAGAAAAAGGAAGCATTTTCTGCTGTCCTTTTTGAGACCTTTTCAGAAGGTCCACTAGGCTAGAAACAATTCTCCAATGGCTCATTTATTGCCAAGAATGGAATGGAGCTTTCCAGGACACAGCAAATCATTTTTGGAAGTATTCAAAATTAATGGACGGGTCGAGAACAAAAGATGATAGGAAAATTGGTGGCTAAGATGAATTCCTTTTCAGGACAGCCCAAAAGAAGAAAGGATTTGAAATCCCAATCATACAGAATAAGTATGCAAAAAGAGGAGAAGAAAATAAGAGAGTGATTACATTATTCTCATCTGTTGAATAGGGTGTTCATCTTCTTCCTCCTCAAACCCTAAATGACAGATAATCACAAGTGATCTCACTGCACAAAGAATACATACAGCTGGTTCTTCTTCCTCATTATACAGCAGCTGGATTACAAGAACTGCTCAGAGAAAAGGATCAACAAAATAACCATTGCAAATCATCACTATCATAAGCAAGGGTTCATCATTTCAGATCCTGTGAAAGACACAAGTAGCATCAGTCCTTCTGAAGAATTCTGAGAATAGAATTCTTTCTTCTTCTTCTTCCTTTCTTCTTACTTTTTCCCTTGAATTGTAAGGAGTTTTATTAATCCCTCTTCCAAAAAATTCAGTGGTTCTAAGAGTCTGCTTATCAAAAGACTCAATGGTTCTGAGAGTCTCCTTTTCAAAAGACTCAGTGGGTCTTTGAGTCTCCTTATCAAAAGACTCAGGCACAGGTTATGCAATCCTACCAGGGAGTTAGAAGAGAGGACAACCCACATTTTGGGGAACCTCTATAAAAATTCCTGTGACTTAGCTTTGTATTTTTTTGTGTTGTCCCTACTTATTTATTCTGTGTTTATTTTCAGCAAACTGCATTTAATTTATTCTTTCTTTGGTTTTGCTGAATGCATAATACTTAGTGTTTTTATTATGTGTGCATAAATAGAATAGAAAATATTTTAAATCTTTATTCACCCCCCCCCCCCCCCCCGCCGCCTTTAGAGAATTCTCAGAGGCAGACTGTGCACTTACAATTGGTATTAGAGGGAGGTTGATTATTAAAATGTTAACACCTTGATCAAAAGATCTCCTACTCTCATTTCTTTACTAAAAATTAATTAAAAAAATTTCTTAAAGAAAATGAGTTCCAAGGATTATTCATCAACAAGACCTCCAGTGTGTAACTTGAATAAGTTAACACTCTAGAAGGCCATAATAAAGTTGTATATGAACTATATTGATGAGAACATTTTAATGGCATTATTGCAGGTCCTCCAGTCCCAATAAGATAAGATGTTAGTGGGACATGATTTAGTTTGAGGTTTCTTTTGTGTTTGGTTGCATGACCTTTATGTGATAAGATTAGAATTAGGTGGAGGTTTTCGAGGAGTTTCACAAGTACTCCTACTTCGAGAAACTAACTGATATCCAATCGAAAGATAGAAGTAACGGTCTTTTCTTCTTTCGAAGTATTGACGATTACGCCCCTGCTATGACGCCGAATTCTATTGATTTTTAAATAGCAAAGGAGAGTTTTGCAAGTTTTGGTTTTGAAAAGCTTTTGTTTAATTTATATCCAAACTAATCATATGATAAAGGTAAGTATACCTTATCACGTGTAGTACAGGATATTTTGGTTTAGAAAATATCGAGGTCGTATATTTCCGCGGATCCTGTTGATTACTTCTACTTATAAGGAATGAACTATTATTTTATCGGAGTAATATTTTGAGGTTGTTTTATAAGGAACGATAATATGTGTATAACTAGAGTTCTAAACAATGATGAAGATAGCGCCCGGTGTCGAATTACCTTGAGATAAAAATAGTCTTTTTTTAATAGTAAAAGATATGACTTTTTAAAATATTAAAATGGCTTGGCCATGGAGGTTCCATAAGTTTGAACGCACCTCTCTTGAGGGTACGCCCACCTGAGATTGAGAGTATTCGACTGAACTCTTGTTCTTTAATCGAATCTCCTTAATACTAGCTTTATGTTGTGAACCCCTCTATTGCATTTTTATTTCTAATTCGGGAGACTTACCTCATCCTCTATCGAGGGTAGAGCGCACTTCTCTAGAACCATACATCGACTATATGGCCTTTCTCGACGTTTTTCTCAGGTAAACCTTAAGTTCGTTAATTAACTTTTAGAAAAGAGATGTTTTATTTTTTAGAAAACCATTTATTTGTCCTAATGCTCTTCGACATCGTGCACTAAAGGAAATTAGTCACTCATCGTAATGGAGACGACATAAGTAATTAGAAAAGACATGTTAATATTTTAAGCGGATATGAGTGGGAAAATTGAAAGACTTATAAAAATGAAGAAATAATATCCGTCCCAACCATCTTAATCAAGCTAAAAAATACTTAGCCTCTCATCCAGGATGGGGGTGGTAATAAGACTTGAAATAAAGCAATTTACTAAGTTGTTTTATAATAGGAGGTTGCAAAATAACAATTTAGCTAAATTAAGAGAATATTATAATATCCAAGTTTAGAAGCAAGTACTAAATTTTTGTATGATGAAAGAGATTGAAATAAACAATTTAGATAAAGTAATTAGAAATGAAAACTTAGTAACCAATATTGTAGAGATTATGCCAAAGGAGAGAAATTAAGTAAACACAAATAGAGACAAGATTGTATTTATATAAAAAGGTGTTTACATAAATTTGATTTCAATATTGCTAGAAATCGAAGGCGTGCAAAAGTAAATATCTTTTCCTTTTCTATACTGACTTTTATCCCCATAAACTGGTTGGCTTTAGCCAATCCTTCCCCGGATATGGCCTCAAGCCGCTCTAGCCTATCCTTCCACAGATATGGCCATGAGCCCCCTAGATCTAATCTCCTAGACCTAGTCGCCAACTCACGCGGCGAATTCCCCCTAAGCCGCGCAAGTACCTAGCGCCAACATAAGGCGAATTCTCTAAATGGTTACAAAAATATATGGAATGAAAATAATGATAACAATAATAAAAACTCCCTATATGAGATCTTCTGAAGTTGGAGATGAAGGATCGTTGTAGTATGAGCGAGGTCGAAGTGATCATCCTTCGGATGTAGTGTGGCGTAGTCCTCCTCCAGAATTCTCCTTAAGCTTTTTGTGGCAGATCCATCTTCGGCAGCATAACAGCAATAGAATTGTGGCACAAGCAATCTCTCTGGGATGGATAGCCAAAATGAGAAAGAAATCTCCAATTTATAGAACTTTTCGCTAGTGCATGCGGTAGCTCCTAGCGCTTGCGGTACCATTCGTGTGGAGCGGTTATGAAACCGTCGGCGGCGTGGCGCTGTGCACGAACTTGAGCTAGCACCAGGCGGTAGCGCTAGCGCTGGCGGTAGCACTAGCACCTGCGTTAACCCCTAACACTAGCGGTAGTGCTTCAGTTCAGTTTGTTGGTTCCAAGCTGCTTTCTTCCTGTGGAGTATTCCACCTATTGTTCCTGCACACTATAAACACACGACAAGCAAGATCAAATACAATTTGGGATTTGTGATTCTCAAACAAAGGGATGTGACACACATGTCCAACAATCTCCCCCTTTTGATAATAACAAATCCTCCTAGAAAGAGATCAACAAAGGTGTTTATGGTAAATGATAAGCAAGATAAAAGTGCAACTATAGTATATGATAAGCATGGGAATAGTGCATACTCCCCCTATCTTAATTCCCCCCTACATAAATGCAATTTATGTTTTACTCCCCCTAAATGTTATTACATGAATATTCTCCCCTTAATCTTCTATATTTCTCCTATAGATTTCTTCAATTAATCTCCCCCTTTTGGTGTTATCAAAAGAAGGTGGGGTGAGGGTAGTAAGGAGGCACTATTTACAAATGAAAAAGCATGATCGAGCTTTTGTAATATAGATAATTATAAAGAGTTTAAGCATAATATAAGAGATTTCAAATAGAATGATAAGAGTTGTAAGCAAGCGGAAAATTATAAGAAACATATTTTTGTAAGCATGAAAAGCATAAGTATAAATATGGGTTTATATTTACAAATGTAAAGATGTTTTAACCTTTTTGAAATCTCAAAGTTTTTCATAAAGATACCAAGCATGAAATGAACATATCAAAAAGAGATTATACTACAATGTTACTTTAATTTTAAGTTTAATAGATACCAAACATTATAGAGATCATGATAGGTTATCTAGTGCATTTCTTATATAAAGAGTAGTATAGAAAAAGCATTAGAATACAATACTCAGGAGAAGAAGTATTACGAAAGATAATGAAGTGCACATAAGTGTATTTTGAGCAATGTTAACAATTGATTTAAATCACAAAATACACGACATATGTAGAGTAAAGTGCACAATAAAACGCAAGTATATTACTTTCACATACTTTTAATGCACATATATTTTTAGAAAAAATGGTGTATTAACCAAGGTTTGCACAAGACACGTTACTATTCTTTCCAAGGTGCTCAACCTCACAATGCTTACGAAGACTTATCATGAGGTTCGAGTAGTGCTTGGTGGAGTTATATTTGTCTATTTTTTGTTCATTTTGTGAGACAACATTCTCCGAATACACTTATTTTGCAAACCCGACATAGTTTTTTTTAAACCACGTTTCTTAATTTTTAATTGCAATTCAAATGTAGTGTAGATAATAAACATATGCAAATTTTAATTCATTGTATAATTACAATACACAAGCAAGAATTTTTAGATTTAAAGACACATGTACATTACCAAACAAAAGTGAGTGTAAAAGTATCATTATCAATCACAATACATTTACTCATACTTAGAGGCATGCTAAGCTTGGTTCTATACATATTTTTAAATACAATTGATGCACTTAAATAGATATATCAAAGCATGATAAACAACACAATGTTCATAGTAATATGAAGAAACGGGTTTTAACATTGTAGATAATTCTAAATAATAGACTTCATACATGATTGATATTGACAATAAAGATCATACAGTTTTTTTATTGAAAATTTTAATGAATGAAAGAAACAGAAAACCATAAAAACATATTTTTGTATTTTTGAATTTTAAAATTTTATAGTTGATTTTCCATAAAACAAAAAATATCAAAAGTTAGAAGTACAAAATTAAAGTAGTAAATATGAACTAACATATTTTTATAGATTTTTAGAAATTTTTAAAAACAGAAAAATCAGACACCCACGCTAGCGCCGGCGCTAGTGCTAACACGGCAAATAGTACTTGATTTTTTGAGAATTTTAAATTTTCACTTTTTGATCTTGATTAAGTGTCCTTATAGTAGTGTCATGCAAAAATTTCAGAATTTTTGGAGATCTCTAGGTGGATCAAATTTGCATGAAACTTTGGCTTTTTCAAACACTTGAGTTTTACAAAATCATTTAAGCACAAAAATAAACAAATTATGCAAAACACAAGAGGACATATTTTGAACAACCCAAAATATGCATGATTAAAGTGATAAGTAAATAAATTGTTCATGCATTGAGTAATATAAGTAAGTCCTAAGATTAAAAAACAACACGGACTAAATGTCTACACCCTAGCCCCGTACTAAGTGACGGATGGGCATGAGGAGCTGCACACATGCCGTAGGTTAGGGTGTTAGTCCCATATTCACACACTAGAGAACACTCAACCTAGCACACTTTCCCCTCAGTGCCTCGCAAGGCCCCACTAGAACCCTCCCCGGTTAAGGACAAGACATGACTTAGAGGTTAGGTCTCTAATGCATCCAATCCTCCACCCCCTCTATTGTGAGATATGAAGTCAAAGGTAAAAAATATTTGGGTAACCTGTGCTTTTAAACAATGGGTTGATTTATAAATTATGGTTTTTGTTTAATGTGAAGTATTATAGAAAAAATATAAAACTGCATGGTTTTTCTATTTTTATGAGATGACGATATGAGATAACTAGCATAATTACTAATGTTCAATAAGTGTTAATGCTAATATGATGAGATTTGAGTTTAATGTCATGTCATAATATTAACATTGATATTGCATGTATTCCAAAATAGAGTTTCAAATTATAGATCTTGAATAAAGTGATGATTTAATTTGATTTATTTTTATTATTACAAAGTTGATTCTAGAGTCTATATATGTTAGATACAAGCAATCAATAGTAAAGCATATCCATACACCAAAAGTAATGAAAATATTATTCATATTTTTTATCATAAGATTCATAATTCCTAGGTGATAAACATTATTGTTTTGAGATATTACTTGATAAAACATGAATTTTGATTTATGATTATATAGAATTTTGCATAGCATATATGTTAGATCATCATGATGTACATGAATTCTATTCCTTCTAGACTTATGGCAATATGATTTGGTGATTTTCTTTTGAATGTGCATGTTTGAATTGTAAGTCTAGAAAATGATGATCATGTAATCATATCAAAGATAAAGATCACATATATAACGTTTTGAAATGTATAATAAAATTGCATTCAATAATTGAATTTATTGATCATTGGTTTTGCATGATAATATATGATTCATGATACAATATTCATTAATAGTCTAATGATTAATCCATAAATTATGTGTTTGTTGGAATTTTTGTATTCTATTATAATTTCAAATCACGTAGTTATCATGATATTTTAATAACATTGTAAGTGTTATACCAAGCATATAAATTTAAGCATAAACTAAGAAGTGATGCTAGGATGATGAGTTTGAATACAATGTTATTATATATGTTTTAATGGAGATAATGTTGCATGTAATATGAGAAGATTTCAAATTAATTTTCTTTAGACCTAGAATGAAATGATTTATTCTATTTGATTTCATCTTGTTGATATCAAGTTAATTCATAGATCTAAATATAATGAGATACATGCAAACAATAGAGATACATATCACACACAAAACAAGATATGAAACTATAATATCAATAGCCATCTTATATTTCATAATTCCTAAGATTGGTAGTATTAGTTTAGTTGATTTAAGATAATTCTTGTTAGATCATGAATTATGATATATGATTATAGTGAATTTTAGCATATGATATTAACAGATCATGGTGGTGATTATATAGTTCATATTCATCCCTTTTAATATGTAGTGACTGCTTGTAAAGAGAATATTATACTACATATATATATATATATAGGACAAAAAATGTTTTGGATATTTTGAATTGTTTTGTAAATTTTCTTTTTAATTTTAATACAAGGTATCTGAATGTAGAAGATAACGATACTTAATATAGTAAAATAATTTTTGTTTAGAAAATGATAATTTGAGGAATTGAATTTTTTTTGGGAAAATAAGCTACAGTCGGCGTTAGTGATAACGCCTGGCGTTAGCAACTCATGGTTTTTGATGTATAATTTTGAGTTACAATTTTTGATTTAAAAACACATGGTTTCTTTTATATCATTTGATTCCGATTTTTCTCGATTATGATTTTTCAATATAGGGGTTATCATATACAACAAAGAAATTAGACAAATATACAATAAGTTGTGCATTTAATATTTTTAGCCTAAGACCCCTAAATAAACCATTTAAATCCATTTTTTAAAAATAATTTCATTAGTCTTGATAATAATTTCATTATTCAATTTATAATGAAAATTCAAGACATTTATGGGTAAAGGATTTAAAAGGGTAAAAATTAAAAAGATTAGAGATAGGTCACTAAAGAAAATGACTTAATGTTCAATTTTAATTCAATTTGTTTTGTTAAATATTAGGCTTAAAATGTGAAAGTCATATTTCATGATATATAAAGTGACCATAAACATGTTGGATAAAAAAATACATAACAAACAAGAGTAAAAGAAATAAAGCACATCATGAAGTAGAGTATTGATATTTCATTTTTAATTGATTCTACTTCATGCAAATGATTGGATACTAATGAATAAGAGATTTAGGTATCCAAAGGGGACCAAGTGGGATGGTTCCTTTGGGTACCCAAATACATCGTGGTGGCTTTTGGAAAGATAATGATGAATGGGCTTATTCAATTAAAAATGGTACGTCATTTTTATTTATGGGTCTCCATTCATACATTGGTTGTTTATCACTTAAATCCATATAATAATTATGTGACATCTTTATATGATTATAGTTGTTTGACAAATAATTCATTGGGGGTTTATGTTTATTCAAATTATTTTTCAAAATAGCTTGATGTTGATAATCATAATTAATTTTATTATATGGATTCTTTGAAAGTTTATAAGAGTGATTGCCTTTCTTTAGAAGTGATTGATGAAAGAGTGGGTTATAATATGTGTTAAATGATTGGTTGTTATTTTGATGATTTTCATTTCCACTCTTTCTTATAGACATGCTCTTATAATGTGAAGGAAAAGATTTTATAGTTTGATTTCCATGAAAAGGAGACTTTAAATTTGAGTCATGATTGAAAATATATTGAGACTTATAATAGTGACTCTTAAGAATTTTGTGAGGATCATAATTCTTTTTGAAACTAAACTCCTTTTGAGTTAATGTGTGAAAATGATCCTTTTTATAAATGATTTTATAAGTTAATTTATCTTTGTTATTTAAAATCTAATGATGAATGTCATTACTAGAAATTAGAACTTTTTCAACAAAAGATTTTAATTGTCTTAACTTACAAGTTAAAGCATAATTTTCAATTATCAATTTTTCATTATGCCTTTAAGAAACTAAGAGCCCTTTTTTAATATCCTTGAATTTTTCTTTTAATAGATTGCAATCTAAACAAGGAATAGGAACTTTAACTAAAGAGAATGAAAGAGAATTTAACACATCAATATTTGATTCTACTTTATCATTTGTTTTTAAAGATTTATTTTCTAAACGTAATTTAGAATTAGCAATTTTCAATTTTAAAATTTTACGTTTAGCAATTTTAAGCATACGAGATGTAGAAATAGAATTTGTTACAAAAAGATAAGTTTTTGATTTTCTTACATTGCTATGGGATGAGGGAAGATTTGAACCAAGGGTTCCTTTGACATCTTCTTCGCATTCCTCTTCCATAGTTGAATTTCTGTCTTCTCTTTTGCTTGATGTGTGGCCAACAAATGAGTCCAATATTGTGACGTTAAATTCTTCTTCCTCCAAGCATAAGTCCTCATCAGTTTCTTCTCTTGGGTCCACAAGGAATTGTTTTTGTTCATCATCTGTGGAAGGAAGACTATATGAATTCTCAAGAAATTTCCAAACTTCATAAGCAGTAGGAAATGTATAAATAAGTTTAAAAATATTTTGATCTAATGCATAATATAGACTATTTATTGATTTGGCATTTAAAAACATTTCATTTTTATTAAGAATACTTGGGGGCATTTTAATTGTAATATTCCATACTTCAATATCAAAAGATTTAAGAAATTTTTCCATAAGAAATTTCCACCCATTATAATTTTTGCCTTCAAATAAAGGTGGTGCCAAAGATTTTTCATTTATAAGAAAGTTTCCCCCACTAGTAGAAGCGAGATCATGAGATGCCATTATTCCCGATTTTTAAACCGATTTGGAATAACCTTCCTCTGATACCACTTGTTGGATCGATAGGCGCCCTTAGAGGGGGGTGAATAAGGGAATAAATTTTTTTTTGTAATATTAAGCAATTTACTAAGTTCTTTTATAATAGGAGAAGGCAAAATAACAATTTAGCTAAATTAAGAGAATATTATAATATCCAAGTTTAGAAGCAAGTACTAAATTGTTTAATGATGAAAGAGATTGAAATAAACAATTTAGATAAAGTAATTAGAAATGAAAACTTAGTAACCAATATTTTAGAGATTTTGCCAAAGGAGAGAAATCAAGTAAACACAAATAGAGACAAGATTGTATTTATATAAATATGTTTTTACATAAATTTGATTTCAATATCGCTAAAAATCGGAGGCGTACAAAAGTAAATATCTTTTCCTTTTCTATACCGAGTTGTATCCCCACAAACGGGTTGGCTTTAGCCAATCCTTCCCCGGATATGGCCTCAAGCTGCTCTAGCCAATCCTTCCCCGGGTATGGCCTCGAGCCCCCCTAGATCTAATCTCCTAGACCATTTTGCCAACTCATGCGGCGAATTCACCCTAAGCCGTGCAAGGACCTATTCGCCAACACAAGGCGAATTCTCTAAATTGTTACAAAAATATATGGAATGAAAATAATGATAACAATAATAAAAACTCCCTATATGAGATCTTCTGAAGTTTGAGATGAAGGATTGTTGTAGTATGAGCGAGGTCGAAGCGATCGTCCTTCGGATGTAGTGTGACGTAGTCCTCCTCCAGAATTCTCCTTAAGCTTTTTGTGGGAGATCCAACTTCGGCAGCATAACAGCAATAGAATTGTGGCACAAGCAATCTCTCTAGGATGGATAGCCAAAACGAGAAAGAAAGCTCCAATTTATAGAACTTCTCGCTAGCGCCTACGGTAGCTCCTAGCGCCTGCGGTAGCGTTCATGTGGAGCGGTTGCAAAACCATCGACGGCGTGGTGTTGTGCATGAACTTGAGCTAGTGCTAGGCAGTAGCGCTAGCACTGGCGGTAGCGCTAGCACTTGCGTTAACCCCTAACGCTGGCGGTAGTGCTTCAGTTCAGTTTGTTGGTTCCAAGCTACTTTCTTCCTGTGGAGTATTGCACCTATAGTTCATGCACACTATAAACACACGACAAGCAAGATCAAATATAATTTGGGATTTGTTATTCTCAAACAAAGGGATGTGACACACATGTCCAACAAAACATGTAAAAAGAACAATGCATAATAAAATATTAGATAGATATGCGGTGCCTCACACAAGTTCTTTGTTTACCGTCGCGTAGCTTGACTATTTGGCGTCGTGAGATTATAAACTAAAGGATTCGAGATTATAGCCCACTGGATTGCCCGGAATGTAAAGTTTTAAATGATGCCCATTGACTTTAGATTCGCCTTTTTTTGGGGTGGGAGATAGGAACGGTCCCATACGGCAAAACCACTTTGACTTCAAAGGGGCCGGACAATCGAGATTTTAGCTTACCCGGAAAAAGACGAAGGCGTGAATTATAAAGAAGGACAAGATCTCCAGGCGCAAAAGTTATGGGAAATTTTATTTTTAGATCATTGTAGAACTTAGAGCGCTCCTTATGAAATTTATTACTCTCATAAGCGTTCACAGGCCATTTATCGAGTTCGTTTAGTTGGAACTTCCGACTTTCGTAGGATAAGTTTAAATCGAGATTTAAAAATTTTAAGGCCCAAAAAGCGCAGTGCTCTAACTCTACCAGTAAATGGCACGCTTTGTCATAGATTAATCGATAGGGCTACAACTGATGTCGGTCTTGTACGTCGTACGATATGCCCACAATGTGTCATCGAGCTTAAGCGAACAATCTTTCATATTTAATGAAACACTTTCTCCAAAATGCGTTTAATCTCGCGATTTACTACCTCTACTTGGCCGCTTGTTTGGGGGTAATAGGCGGTGGCGAGCTTATGCGTGATGCCATGTTTAGATGAATTTTTTGAAAACTGGGCATTGCAGAAGTGCATACCCCGATCACTCACTTTCGCGCGAGGGGTGCCGAAGAGTGAAAATATTTTTTTGAGAAAATGGACGACGACTCTCGAATCATTTGTGGGAAGAGCTCGCGCTTCTGCCCACCTAGTTACGTAGTCGACCACCACTAAAATATAGTGATTATTAAAAGAAGAAGGTAGGGGACCTGCAAAATCTATGCCACATAAATCGAAGATTTCACACTCGAGAAAAAGGTTTTGGGGTATCTCGTCACGACGAGAGATGTTACCCGACCGCAGACAGCTATCGCATTTACTCACAAAATTATAAGCATCTTTAAAGAGAGTGGGCCAATAAAAGCCCGCCTCTAATGCTTTCTGCGCGGTCCGGTTGGCTTGAAAATGCCCCTCACCCGATCCCTCATGGCAGTGTTGCAAAATTTGCGCACCCTCCTCGCTTGAAGCACATCTCCTCACTACTTGGTCCACGCAGACATGAAAGATAAAGGGGTCTTCCCAAAAGTAGTTTTTTAAATCAGAAAAGAATTTCATCTTTTGTTGAGTCAAAAAATCTTTTTGAAGGACCCGCGCGACTAGATAGTTCGCGTAATCTGCGAACCAAGGGGTGGAAGAAGTTTTTATATGGTTTAAAGGTAAGAGGCGCTCCTCAGGAAATCTATCATCTATTTCGGGTTCGACAAGCACTTCTGCGACGGGGTGTTCTATACACGAGATGTGGTCGGCTGCCAAATTTTCAGCCCCGTTCTTTTCCCGGACCTCTAAGTGAAATTCTTGTAAAAGGAGGATCCATCAAAGTAAGCGGGGCTTGGCATCAACTTTGGCCAAAAGATATTTATGGGCAGAGTGGTCGGTGAAAATAACTACTTTTGAAAGCATTACATAGGGCCTGAACTTATCGAAGGCAAATACGACGGCAAGATGTTCCTTTTTCATCGTTGTGTAGTTAGCATGTTGATGAGTTCCATTTATATGCACATATTTGGACTCATCTGGGCTTATTATCATGCATATGCACTTCACTTTTAGTCCTTAATTGCTTATATTTCACTTGATCACATTTCTTCATGAAGTGCACATTTATGCCTGTTGTGGTGTGCAATTGCACACTATTTTGTTGGCGGCAAGCACAATGTGCTCCCCGTTCTTTTTATGCTTTTATACTTGTGCTGGAGGTGTGTTCCTAGCTTTTGGGTTTGTTGTGCAGGTGGGCAGATCATCCATACTGCCCAGAATTCACCCTGTATGAATCGCACGGTCGTGCGTTCACTTGACGCACGGTCGTGCGAAATGATCGGCTGGTCAATATCGTGATCTGCCCTGCTCGTGCATTTTCTTCACGCACGGTTGGCCTCAACCGTGCGCGAACAAAACGCACAACCTCCTGTTGTTTGCCGGAATTCGATGTTTCTGAATTTGCTCCTGCGTTTTTATGCACGGTCGGCTTCGACTGTGCGTGAGTAAAACGCACGGGCGTGGCTGCTTCCTCTTCCTGGCCTTTGTTCTCGATTAATATCGCACGATTCACGCACGGTCGTGCGTTCGACCGTGCGTGACCAAATTTCTGATTGTTTTCTATAAAGGTGTATATTTCCTCCCTAATGAGGGATCAACCTTCTTTCTCGCTCCCAGAGCTCTAGTTCCGCGCCATTTTCACCACTCCATCACCTCCACCTTCAGGAGGAGCTCTGGCTGTCATTCTCTTGCAAATATCAAGCCAGAGCATCCTCTAGGCCTCCTCCATTGTACGTGCACCTCCAAAGCTCCATTTTGAGGGATTTTCTGCTGCATATATGAAGTTCTCCAGTGAGATCGTGGCCAAATAAGATTGACGGAGAAGACCGGTATATTAGAAGAAGGTTATAGCACTTTTGGACCCCGGACGGCAGTTGGAGCCCGAGCCCGGACAAGGATTGACAACCCTAGATTCCGGCCATGAACCTCCGATGAGTCTCCGTGCTTTGGTTGTAATCTAAACCTCCTTTACATTGTAGTGTGTTATTCCTTAACTATTTGGGTGTATGAACAATGTTTGCTAAACCTTGTTTTTTCATTTAATATTTCATGTCTATGTGAAATTATTATGTGTGGTTTATGCAAGTGAGGAGCGCCCCCAACCATTTTCCATTCCGCCGTCATGTTCATGTGTCGCACTAGCAATTGCTAGTGGCGTGCTTGTCAACGAGGTGCTTGCGACCCTCATTCTGTAAGACTACTCGTCCATCCGCCTAGTGAAGCTTGGCATAGTGGCCCGTGTAATCCATTCGCCTAACGAAGCAGCGCGCTCAAGGCCTGCACAGTTTGATTCAGCTTGCCTACTCGTCCTTCTGCCCTTGCAAAGTAGTGCGTTCAAGGCCTACGTAGTTTTCCATCCCTCCTGGCGAAGCATTGCATAGCGGCATTGCATAGGAGTAGTTGTAGTATTTTCTCTTTATTTCCACCAACCAAAACCCCCGTTTCCGCAACCCATCCGACATAAAGGACTTCAATCTCAAGTCCTTCCTCGATAGTAAACTCCACCTTACTGTGTTCCTTCGAGATTGATACTCGAGGATTTGCTCCTCATTTTATATTACTTGAACGATCGGTACACTTCCATTTTGTATCGCAGTCTTGCTACCGCCTATAGCGGTGTGCGAGATTTGCGCATCAAGTTTTTGGCGTCGTTGCCGGGGAACACAGACGTGTGAGTTTGCTGTAGAGGGAGACAAGAGATAGTTGTTCTTCCAGTGTGTATAGCCGCCTTATTATTTTTGTTTGCTTTTTAATTATATATTATTTGTTATTATTTCTCTCCTATTTTAAAGTTTTAGGCAAGTTTAATCCAAGGAGTTTTTTTAGCTTGTGTAAATTTCCTTGCAAAGAATTTCAGTTTCATTATATCTGCTTTAATTGTTGAAAATGTCTTCATGAGATATTTCTCCTAGCACTTACGACAAGATGGTTTATTATATAGACCAAATGAAGGAGTTAAATGCTAGGCAATGTAGGAACATTGTTTGCTTGTTGTGTCGAGGAGAGGGTCATGAATTGAAGGACTGTCCTAGTCTTTTCAATCCTGACCGCCGCTCCTTCACTCATGACAACAGTATCCCTATAACTCATTCTTTACCCATGGAGGCAATCATTCACTCTACCCCCGATCTTATTTCGTGCATGGACTCCTCACTCCCTGTGTATGGATTTACTCCTAGTGATGATGATCACTCATCTGTTAGCCAACAAGGAGAGGAATGGGAGCTCCTAGATGTACCTGAGTGGGATGACGAAAGTATTCTCTCCAACGGGGAGGCATTAGCAGATCTTTTTGCGGAGGAACCAAAATCTTTTTGTTCCTCCAGTTTCCTTGCAAGATTTTTCTACACACATTTTTTATGAGCCCGTCGAAGTAATTGAGCAGGGTGATGATTCTGAGCTTGAGGTTGCTCCCCGGTGGGATGATGAGGGTACTCTTTTTGATGAGGAGGCTTGCACTTCTTCATGAGACGAGGAGGTCCAACTCACCATCGAGGACCTTGAGTTCACGGGCCTCCCTTTCTATGATACTTACAATGATGACAGTGATCTATCCTTGGATCTTGCCGGGAGTGAAACCGGGACCACTCCCCCGATTTTTGATTATTTAAGTCATTCCTCTCTTTTAGTTCCTGAACCCCCTTCTTCATCTGAGCCTGTGCAGGTTGAATCTTCACATGCACTTCAGGAGGACTTGGAGCATTTTGCTCAAGTCAATGAGGAGCGTAACCTCATATGTGAGGAGGTTGACCCCTCCTCCATAGTGGAAACCCCACTCATTACCTTTTCCTCCTGCCACCTCCATGAAGACGACACCTTGCTGGGAAAGGATAGTTTTGGTGTTGAGTGAGGATTCCTCCTTATCTTACTTTATATTCCCTCTACCTGTGATGAGCAGGTATTATTTATATTCGGGTAGAGGCATGACTATTCTATCGCCGTATCGGTACCCGCTACCGACATGCATATTAGAACAGTTACCTGTGCATTTTCTTTTTCATAGACCCATTAGCTAGAACTGTTTTAAATTTGAATAAGTCATGCTGGGAAGACAATAACCCCAGTAGTTATCTTACCTTTCTTGCAATGTTAGTTTATCTAGTTTGTTTAGTTAGTTTTACTTTATTTTAGTTTGTATATTTTCTTTTGTTTTTGTGGAGCTCACCCATGCACACACTAGAGAACACTCAACCTTGCACTCTTTCCCCGCAGTGCCTCGCAAGGCCCCACTAGAACCCTCCCCGGTTAAGGACAAGACATGACTTAGAGGTTAGGTCTCTTATGCATACAGCCCTACGCCCCCGCTATTGTGAGATATGAAGTCATAGGTCAAATAATCTTTTGGACAACCTATGCTTTTAAATCTAAGGGTTGATATAAAAACTATGGGTTTTGTTTAATGTGATGAGTTATATAAATCCGCATAGCTTTTCTACTATTATGAGATGACAGTATGAGATAACTAGCATAATTACTAATATTCAATAAGTGACAATGCTAGAATGATGAGTTTTGGGTTTAATGTCATGTCATAAGATTTATACTAATATTGCATGCATTCCAAAATGGAGTTTCAAATTATAGATCTAGAATATAGTGATGATTAAGTTTGATGTATCTTTATTATTCCAAAGTTAATTCTAGAATCTATATAAATGTGAGATACATGCAATCAATATCAAATCATATCCATACACCAACTAATGCAAAGAAAAACAATATTCATATTTGTATCATAAGATTCATAATTCCTAGTTTGATAGAACATGAATTATGATTTATGATTATAGAGATTTTGCATAGAATAAATGTTAGATCATCATGATGTATGAGAATTCTAATCCTTCTAGACTTGTGATATAGTGATATAGTGATTTTCTTTTGAAAGAACATGATTGAATTGTAAGTCTAGAAAAATGTAGTCATATCAAAGACAAAGATCAAATATACAATGTTTTGAAATTTTTAATAAAATTTGCATTCATTAATTGAATCTATTGATCTTTGGTTTTGTATGATAATATATGATTTATGATATAATATTCATATATATATTCTAATGATTAATCCATAAACTATGTGTTTGTTGGAATTTTAGTATTCTATATAACTTCAAATCACATAGTTATCAGCAAATTTAAATAACATTGTAAGTGTTATACCTCGCATATAAATTTAAGCACAAATTAAGAAGTGATGCTAGAATGATACGTTTGAATGCAATGTTTTTACATAGAATTAATGGAGATAATGTTGCATGTAATATGAGAAGTTTACAAATTAATTTTCTTTAGACCTATAATGAAATGATTAAACTTTTGATTTGATCTTAATGATATAAGATGATTCTAAGTTCTAAATTACATGCAAACAATGGTGACACACATCACACATAATATCTAAATTAATATATGAAATAATTATACGTAGGATATCATGTGATGAAAAATCCATAAACACAGAAATTTCCGAATCAAGCGAACTAAGATAGCATTTAAAAACGGAGTTGAAATTGGGCAAATTGACTGCACCAAACAAACTTAAATGGGCAAGTTTAGTTTGCCGATAGATGGAGATTTCTGTGCTCTTTCCGAAAAGATATTAAACGCGAAAATCGGACTAGCGGATCAAAAGATATGGTTATTTGAAGTTTTGATCAAAAACTCGCTTTTTGAAAGATTAAGCATGCGTTTAGATGAATTTTTGTTTTCGATTTTATTTGATAATATTTTTCATTATAAGGGCTATCAAATGCTACAAATAGAAAAATAATCAAAATGTTGCGCATGGTATAATTTCTTTAAAATCCATAAATTTTTTTAAAATAATTTCATTAGTCTTGAAAATAATTTTATATTCAAATGATAATGTTAATTCAAGACATTGATGGGCAACAGATTTAAAAGGATATATTTAAACAATTTAAGATGAGAGATAGATCACTTTGAAAAATATATGACTTAATGTTCAATTTTAATTCAAATTTGATTTGATAAACATTAGGCTTAATATATGAAAGTCATATTTCATGGTATATAAAGTGATCATAGCATGTTTGTTTTTTTAAAAAAAATATAAAATAAACAAAAGAAAAGAGACAATAAGCATATCATGAAGTAGAGTAGTGATATTTTATTTTTATTTGTTTCTGCTTCATGCAAATGATAGGATACTAATGAATAAGAGATTTAGGTATCCTAAGTTGACCATATGTAATGGTTTCTTTGGGCACCCAAACATGACATGACGACCTTTTAGGAGACAAGAGTAAATGGGCCTTTTCTATTAAAGTTGATGAATCATTTTTCTTTAAGGGTCTCCATTCATACCTTGGTGGTTTATATTTTAAATTCATATTATGATTATATGACATCTTTATATGATTATATTTGTTTGAAAAATAATTCATTTGTGATTTATGTTTATTCAAATTATTTTTCAAAATAGATTGATGTTGATAATCATAATGATTTTCATTATATGGATTCTTTGAAATTTTATAAGAGTGATTGTCTTTCATTAGAAGTGATTGTTGAAAGAGTGGGTTACAATATGTTTTAAAAGATTGATTATAATTTTGATGATTTCCATTTTCACTCTTTCTTATTGACATACTCTTAGGATAATATTTTGAATTTTGATTTTCATGAAAAGGAGTTTTTAAATATGAGTCATGATTGAAAATATATTGAGACCTATAATAGTGACTCTTAAGAATTTTGTGAGGATCATAATTCTTTTTGAAACTAAACTCCTTTTGATTTAATGTGCGAAAATGGTCCTTTTTAGAAATGATTTTGTAAGTTTATTTATCCTTGTTTTTCAAAATCTTATGATGAAATTCATTACATGACATTTGAAATTTTTCAACAAAAGATTTTAATTGTATTAACTTATAAGTTAAAGCATCATTTTCAACTATCAAATTTTCATTATGCCTTTTAGAAATTAAAAGCCTTTTTCAATTTCCTTGAATTTTTCTTTAAATAAATTGCAATCAAAACAAGGAGTAGGAATTGTAACTAAAGAGCATGAAATAGAATTTAACACATCAATATTTGTTTCTACTTTATCGTTTGCTTTTAAGGATTTATTTTCTAAACGTAATTTGGAATTAGCAATTTTTAACTTTAAAATTTTACGTTTAGCAAATTTAAGCATACGAGATTTAGAAATGGAATTTGTTACAAAAAGAGAAGTTTTTGATTTTCTTACATTGCTATGGTTTCCTTCTTCTCTTTTGCTTGATGTGTTGCGAACAAATGAGTCCAACATTGTGACGTTGTATTTTTCTTCCTCCAAGTATGAGTCCTCATCGATTTCTTCTCTTGGATCCATAAGGAATTCCACGTCGATTTCCTTCTTAGATTTATCTTCCTCCAAGAAAGAGTCCTTGTCGATTCTTCTCTTGGATCCATGAGGAAATCCTCTTGTTCATCATCTGTTGAAGGAAAACTATAAGTATTCTCAAAAAATTTCCAAACTTCATAAGCAGTAGGAAGTGTATAAATAAGTTTGAAAATATTTTGATCTAATGCACAATATAGACTATTCATAGATTTGGCATTTAAAGACATTTCATTTTTATTTAAAATACTTGGGGGCATTTTAATTGTAATATTCCATACTTTACTCTCCAAAGATTTAAGAAATCTTTCCATAAGAAATTTCCACCCATTATAATTTTTGCCTTCAAATAAAGGTGGTGCTAAAGATTTTTCATTAATAAGAAAGTTCCCCCCACTAGTAGAAGCGAGATCATGTGACGCCATTATTCCTGGTTTTTAAACCGTTTGGAATAACCTCCCTCTGATACCACTTTTTGGATCTTACGGCGCCCTTAGAGGGGGGGGGGGGGGGGTGAATAAGGGAATAAAAATCTTTTTATAATTTTATGGAAATTACTAAATTGTTTAAAGTAATATTAGAACACAAAAATAACAATTTAGCTAAAGGAAGAAAATATCATAATTTGCAAGTTTAGGATTTAGAAACAAGTGCTAAATTGTTATATGATGAAATAGATTAAGATAAACAAATTAGACAAAGTGATTTAAATTGAAAGCTTTGTAACCAATATTTTAGAGATAACGCCAAAAGTGAGAAATCAAGTAAACACAAATAGAGACATGATTGTATTTATATAAAAAATGGTGTTTACATAAATTTGATTTCTATATCGCTAGAAATCGGAGGCGTACAAATGTAAATAATTTTTCCTTTTCTATACCGACTCGTATCCCCACGAACCGGTTGGCTTTAGCCAATCCTTCCCCAGATATGGCCTCAAGCCGCTCTAGCCAATCCTTCCCCGGATATGGCCTCGAGCACCCCTAGATCTAATCACCTAGACCTAGTCGCCAACACAAGGTGAATTTCCCCCTAAGTCCTACCCATACCTAGTCGCCAAAACAAGGCAAATTCTCTAAACGGTTACAAAAAGTATGGAATGGAAATAATGAAAAACATTAATAAAACTCCTTATATGAGATCTCTGGAGTCGAGGATGAAGGATCGCTGTAGCATAAGCGAGGTAGAAGCGATCGTCCTTCGGATGTAGCGTGACGTAGTCCTCCTCCAGAATTCTCCTTAAGCTTTTTATGGGAGATCCATCTTCGGCAGCATAACAACACAGGAATTTGTGGCACAAGCAACCTCTCTGGGATGGATAGCCAAAACGAGAAGCAAAGCTCCAATTTATAGAACTTGGAGCTAGCGCCTGCAGTAGTGGCTAGCGCCTGTGGTAGCATTCGTGTGGAGCGGTTGCGAAACCGTCAGCGGCGTGGCGCTGTGCACGAACCGGAGATAGCGCCTGGCGTTAGCGATAGCGCTGGCGGTAGCGAAAACTGTCGGTGGCGTGGCAGAACGAACTTTCGTCGGTCAGAGCTTCAAGTTTGTCGAATGGACATTTCGTCGAACGGAGCCAAATTCGTCAAACGAAATTTCGTCGAACGCAGCTTCAGTTTCGTCGGACGGCTAGCGCCTGGCGGTAGCGTTAGCGCCGGCGGTAGCGCTGCTCCTTTCAAAAGTTTGATTCCATGCTGCCTTCTACCTGTGCAGTATTGCACCTATAGTTCTTGCACACTATAAACACACTACAAGCAATATCAAATACAATATGGGATTTGTTATTCTCAAACAAAGGGATGTGACACACATGTCCAACAGTAAGCTGGAGGCTCGAAGTAAAAGTCCTTTTTCAGGTACCCCTACCCCTATATTTATAGACGCGGAGGCTGCGCAAAGGTGCAGGTCCAAAAATTACGGGCTGCCTGGGGTACAGGAGAACTGAGGTACAGGAAAGGTGTGCTAATAAAAAAAGGAGAAAGGGACCAGACCGCGCGGTATGGCGGTCTGGCGGGGGCTTGAACGCCCGTGCCTTGGAGAAATCACCGGAGGGAGAGCAGTCGATCTGGGCTCTCTCGCAAAACTGAGACCGCTGGAAGGGATCCTTTCTGACTAGAGAAGAGGTCGCGTGAATTCCAGGCAAACACATGGGAAATGGGCTCGCCCCAGATTTGGAGATGGGGTGACCACATGAATACCTGCAAAACACGTTTAAAATAAAAAAATCTTATTTTTTTGCATATACAAAACAAAATAAAATAAGAAAAACAAAAAAAAACACATATACCAAACAAAACAAAAATATACAAAACAAAATAAGAAAACCAAAAGAAAAGAATGAAAAACTATTTTGTCAATTTAAAGAGTTTTGTAATTTTTTATTTTGGTTTTTTTAATGTTACGAAAAGATATAACAAACGTTATTTATATATATATAAATTATACAAAATAAAACAAAACAAGTAAAACAAAACAAAAGAAAGACACATTTTTTGTGTGGGTTTTTTTAAGTTTTTCATTTTTTGTGATTTTTTGGATTTCTTAAAGTTTATAAAATATGGAATTAAATTTTTTTGGTGTTTTGGAAATTTTTTAATTTTTTTGTTTGTTTTTTTAAAGGAATAAAATAAGGATAAAATCAATAGTGTTTTCTCTTTTCAAAATGTCAATAAAAATCCCCGGCAACGGTGCCAAAAACTTGATTATTTAAATTAGGGTTCACTGTAGGAAAAGCTTTTGTGATGGGAATAGAATTCGGCGGGCATTTTTGAGGCGTCTCGTGAGTACTGTTACTTTGAGAAACTAACCATTATTCTATCGAGAGATAAAAGTAATGGCTTTTCTTTCTTTCGAAATATCGACGATTACGCCGCGACGACGACGCCAAAAACTTTAAGTTTTTAAGAAAAGGAGCTTTTGTATCGTTTATCCAAACTAATCTTTCAATAAAAGCAGGTATACCTTATCGCGTATATGATAGGATATTTTTAGAAATTTATCAAGGTCATATTTAGACTCGGGTCTGTCGAGTACTTCTATTTCAAGAAAATGGACTATTGTTCTGCCAAAAGATAGCGTGAATTAAGACTAACTAAAACAGAAATGAAAATTAATACGAGAAAAAGAAACTTGAAATGAAAGCAAGAAAGGAAATTATAGAAAATGAAATTGCATAATTAAAACAAGAAATGAAATTACATTATCGAAAGATAGAAGTGCAATTTCCACCCAAATAGGTAGAGGGGAAATAAATGTGTGAGCGAGTTCTACCCAAACGGATAGACGGGAAATAAATGCGTTGCAATAAGTTAAAACTAAACTATTCACGAAAATTGCATAAGCTATTAAAAATGAAACTAAAAACAAAACAAGAAAATGAAATCTCAAGAAATTGAAATCTAAGCTAGGAATGAAAATAAACAAATACTGAAATTGCTTTTGTTGCGGATCGCTCAGGGCCTCCGGTAGATCGGGCAATCTGACCGTCTTAGCCCGCTAGCGCCCGAACGTGCAAACAGATAAATGGGTCTCCTAAGAAGACCAAGTCCAAGAGGTGATGACGTGGAAGACCCACAATCGGGGTGAAAAACCACACGACCGGAGTTGTGCCAGCTTAACCTTCACTATGCGTTGAGTTCCTCTACAAATTCATTCTTGAGAGAGCGAGGGCGATAGGCCATGCCTCGTTATAATGATGGAGGTGAGAGATAGAGTCTGTTGCTTTGCTCCAATGCGTGTTTGCCCCTCGGGTCCAAGCTTCGTCCGTACCACTGCGGGCCTTCGACTCCGCGATTGGTCTGCCAATAGCAAGTTCCAAGCCTCCAAGCGGTCTGCTGATAGCAAGTTCCAAGCCTCCAAGCGGTCTGCTGATAGCAAGATCCAGGTCTCCAAGTAGTCTGCCGATAGCGAATTCCAAACATCCAAGCGGTTTGCCAATATCAAGATCTAGGTCTCCAAGCGGTCTGTCGATAGTGAATTCCAAGTCTCCAATCTCTAGAGAGAGAGATAGAGAAAGAGAGAGAATCCCTCCTCCCAAAAATTGTGCCAATTAGTGAATAGAAGGGGTCTATTTATAGGCTTTAGAAGGGGTGGTTCGGTAATTATACCCGCTAATTATTGTACCATCCAATAAGATCGCCCAGATTTTATTATATGGATCACCAAATTCCCAGAAATGACAGTCCTACCCCACACCCTAAATGGGCATAGTCAGAAGGAGGAGACGACGTGCGGCCGCCTGCCAAGATGGCGGTCGGGATGGAGGGCGGCCAGCCCGGCCTCGGGCGGCCTTGCACAAGGCCGGCGAGGCCTTGGGCGGCGGGGCCCTAGGCGGCCGCGGCATACGGTGGCCTGGAGCGGCGGCATGGCCTGGAGCGGCGGCAAACTGAGCGGTCATGACCTCAGCCTGGGGAATCCTCGGCCAAAGCCGGCGCAGAATCGGGCGGCGGTGGCCGCGAACTCAGGCGGCGGCGCCATAGGCAGCCGCGACCTAGGGTAGTTGCCTTGGGCGGCCTCTGGCAGCGATTCCCTAGGAAACCGCTGCCTAGGGCAACCGAGCCCTAGGGCGACTGAGCCCTAGGGAGACCAAGCCCTAGGCGAGGCGGCAGCCTTGGGTGGCTGCGCCAAAATCCTGCGGTGCCTTGGGTGGTCGCGCCCTAGGCGGCCATGTTTTAGGGCGGCTGCACCTTGGCAGGGGAGGTCAGCCATGGCCAGCGCCGGAAGGCCAACCCTTGCTTGGTCGGCCGTAGGCATGAGGGGACACGTGGGGATCATTGTCTGCTTGCGGTATTCAATGCGCTGATTGCCCGCGGGGAAGAGCTTTCCTTGTGGGGAGGATTCCATAAATGTTCTATTTCATTGTTTGTTAATCCATCCATAAGCGGGGATCCCCTAACTAGTGGGTTTGACCCCATCATTTTCCCCCCAAAGCTTTCGGGGCCAAGGATCAGAATAAGTGGGTTTCGAGAGCTTTTTTCTCTTTTCCTCGGGGATGGCGACCGGTGTTAATGGAGATCAAGTCGCGTATAATGGGTGCAAGGTACATGCGTGCGGAGCACGTGACAATGAGCGTGATACACGTGGAGGGCGCGTGCACATGCTACATGTTCTCGAAGTGCGTGTGCGCCCGATGATGCATGCACGCATGTTATATGCTCGCGCTGTGCATGTGCTATCCGCGCACGCTATGTGCACGTCGTGCGTGCATGTGCCATATGTGCGCACGCTGTCTGCACGCACTATATGGTCGATGTGCGCACTCGACGTGCACCGTGCACTCGACATGCGTCACGCACGTGTGATGCGTGCGTTCGTGTTGTGCGCGCACTGCACGCACGCGATGTGCGCATGTTTTTCATGCGTGCTATACGTGCATTGCGAGCGCGTTCTATGCGGGGGCACTGAGTGTGTTCCATGCACATGCTTGGCGTGCGCATGCTTTTTGCGCGTGGTTATTGGTGGCCCATTTTTCTTACGTGGGTGGTATGATGTTGCTCCGCCGGTTGGCGAGGCCTAGTTGGGTTCGTGTTTAGCCCCAGGGGCGAATGATGAACCCTTTGAACCTATCGGTGGAGGTTATGAGCGCCATCTTGGAGGGTTTCTTGTTTAGGGATGAGACCCAGGCATATCGGGGGACGTTTCTTAATGCTCGGACTAGACTCGGGTGTATCGGGGGTGTCGCTGAATATTTGGGCGTGACCTGGGTAAACCGGGGTATGCTGCTGAATGTTTGGGCGAGTCCCGGGTAAACCGTGGGATGTTGTTGAATGTCTGGGCAAGACCCAGGTAAACCAGTGGATGCCGCTAAATGTCTGGGCAAGACCCAGATCAACCATGGGATGCCGCTGAATGTCTGGGCGAGACATAGGTAAATCGGGGGATGTCGATGAATGTCTGCTCGAGACCTGGGTAAACTGGGGGATGTCGTTGATGGCGTGACCCAAGATTACTAGGGGATGTCGTTGATTCTGTGTCGCTGAAGAGCATATCTTCGAACAGAGGTGACCGTGAGAGGGGCAGGCCCTGACGGTGTTTCAACTTGCTGTGCGGAGAAGGACTGACCTTCGATCCTTGACAGCAAGAGGTCATGAAGGATGAGACCCAGATATCTCCGTGCTCGATCGCGTGGACTTGGGGGCAACCTTTGCCCACCAGGGAGAGACTGAGGGTGTTATCCTGGGGGATGCCGCTGAATATCTAGGCGAGACTTGGGTAAACAGGGTGATGCGGCTGAATGTCAGGGAGAGACCCGGACAAATCGGGTGGTGCCGCTAAATGTCAGGGCGAGACACAGACAAACTGGGGGGTGCTGCTAAATGTTTGTATGGCCCTCCTGCCCCGTAATGCTCCAATGGGCTTGTAGTCCTACAGCAATCATGGCATGCCATATATGGTCCAGCAAGATAAAGAGTGCTTTGGTACAAGCTTGCATCCTCATAGAGACAATCTTGCATGCCGCCCCGTAGGAGGGGTGAGGTTACTGGTAGAAGCGTCGTAAATTCTAAGCGTTCCAAGCATGGGGCAGATTCTTCCCTTCTACCATCTAAATTCTGAATACTCTAGGCCTAATGATTGTTATGTCGACGTATGGTCCCTCCCAAGATGGGGATAGATGGGTCTTTTGTGGTCCCTTCCCCGCAGCCTCGAGATTCCTTAGTACCAAGTCCGCGATGTTAATTGGTCGGGATCGGACCCTGCGGTCGTAGTAGCGGGACACTTGCCTCTGATAAGCAGCGCTTCGCAGGGCAGCCTTGTCCCTTACTTCTGCGATCAAGTCCAGGTTCTTGCGGAGCCGTTCGTCATTCTTCTCTGGATTGAAGGCCAGTACACGAGGGCTAGGGAGACCGGCGTCAATTGGAATGATGGCCTCAGATCCATAGCATAGGTTGAACGATGTTTCTTCAGTCGGATTTCTTTCCGTCATGCGGTATGCCCATATTCCGCTTGCGAGTTCATCTACCCATTGTCCCCCTGCCTTATGGAGGTGAGTCTTTAACCCTTTGAAGACGGTTCTATCGGTCACCTCTATCTGCCTGTTTGACTAGGGGTGCACCACAGAGGTGTGCCTGAGCTTGATCTTAACATCTTCGCACATCTTCGTGAATGATTTCCCGGTGAACATTGTCCTGTTGTCGGCCACAATGACAGAGGGTATCCCGAAGCGGAAAACGATACCCTTCTAGACAAACTTATTTGCGTTGTCCTCGGTAATCTTGGCAAGAGGATACGCCTCAACCCATTTTGTGAAGTAGTTGATTGCCATGATGATGAACTTTCTTTGCCCGGCAGCGATTAGGAGTGGCCCTAAAATGTCGATCCCCATAGAGCGAAGGGCCACGAGCTCTGAATAGCTATGAGGGAGGTCGATGATTGTCGTGGTGTGTTGGCATTGACTTGGCATCCAGGGCATCGGCGGACGAACTCCTGTGCGTCTTTCTACAGTGTGGGCCAGTAGAACCCTTGACGAAGTAACTTCCTTTCCAGGCTCTTTCCTCCAAGGTGCTCACCGCAAACCCCTTCAATCACCTCCCGTAGAGAGTACTTCGCTTCTGCTTCGGATAGACACCTTAGGAAAGGTCCGGAGAATGCCCATGTGTACAAGTCTCCACTGATGATGGTGAAGGACGCAGCTCACAGGAGGATCAATCGTGCTTGTGTGCGATTACTGGGGAGCTGTCCCTGCTCGAGGTAGTTCCTTATGGAGTGCTTCCAAGATGCCCCAGAGTCGTCAAGAGAGGCGATGTCCCAGGTTCCCTGGAAGCTCAGTACCCTAAGATCATCCACCCTTTGTCTTCGAGACTGGTACTGTGTCGGGGAGGCTGTGAGCTTGGAGAGTGTGTTTGCTCAGGCATTTTGCTCCCTAGGGATGTAGAGAAGTTGCCATGATGGGAACCTTTGGATGCAATCCCGAGCTTGGGCGTGGTACTGGGCCATCTGGTCATGCTTTGCTTCAAAATCTTTGTTGACCTACGTCATGACTAGTTGGGAGTCGGGCTAGACTGCCAAGCTCTCATTTCCGCAGGTCCGGGCGAGTCGAAGGCCCGCGATAAGGGCCTTGTTCTCCGCAATGTTATTAATGGTGGGGAACTTTAGTCAGAGGTCATACTCTATTTTTTCGCCCTCCGGACTTATCAATTGCATACCTACTCCCGCTCCTTCCCCTCCTGATTCTACGTCCATGTACAGCATCCAGGGAACTGCTATTGGTTCCTCGCTTGGTGCCGGCTCTGGGATGGTGCACTCCATAATGAAATCTGCAAGGACCTGCGATTTGATGTCTAGTCGTCGGTGGAAGTTGATATCAAACTCACCGAGTTCGATTGCCCACATAACCAGTCATCCCGAGGCCTCCAGCTTTTGAAGTATGGCTTGCAGCGGGAGCTGTGTTAGGACCTTTATGGTGTGAGCCTGGAAGTAGGGGCGAAGCTTTCTTTCCAAGAAGACCAAGGCCAACGCCATTTTTTCTGCCGCTGAATATCTTGTCTCTGCGCCGGCGAGGACCGTACTGAGGTAGTAAACAGGCCGCTGGATGCCTCCTTCATCCCTTATAAGCACAGAGCTAAGTGCGGCGGGCGACACCTCTAGGTACAAGAGTAAGTCTTCCACCGGCTCTGGCCTCGATAATAGGGGCGGAGCTGCTAGGTGTTGCTTGAGGAGGTCAAAAGCTGCCTGACACTCATCTGTCCACTGAAATCCAAAGTTTCGGGCTCCTTGGAGGGCCTTGAAGAAAGGAAGGTACTTGTCTCCTGTGTGGACCAGGAACCGAGAGAGTGTCGTGATTCTTCCTTTCAGTCGTTGTGTTGGTAAAAACTCCTTTTGATTTAACTTAACAAATTATCTTTAAGTGATTTTACTGCTTAGGTTATATTACCCACATTGTATAGTGAGGGTGAATTGCTCATTAGATGTCTCAGGATGTCACACTCACCTTAGAGTGTCAAGACCAAGTCAAAACAATCACAAAATAAGTTAAGCTAAGACTTGCGTCGTATGAAATTCGATGCAACTTTGACTTGATGTCGGCGCAACTCTGACTAGAAGTCCAAGCAACTTATTCAGCCTGTCGAAGTATAATTCAAGTCAACGCAATGTCGAATGGAACTCGACGCAGAAGGAATAGCTTGTCGAAGCCATTCAAGAAGTCGACACAACTTCTACTACAATTCGACGTAGAAGATAAAGCTCAAAGTCCAAGTGTTCAACTCGATGGATACGTCGATAAGGAATCGATGTAGCATCGACATCTGAGGTCAGCCAAAGCTAATAAGGAATTTGAAGCTACGTCGATCAGAACTCAGAGGTGCGTCGACATGAAGAATGATAAAGTCGACACATCGTCGAAAATTGTCAGAAAAAGGAAGCATTTTCTGCTGTCCTTTTTGAGACCTTTTCAGAAGGTCCACTAGGCTAGAAACAATTCTCCAATGGCTCATTTATTGCCAAGAATGGAATGGAGCTTTCCAGGACACAGCAAATCATTTTTGGAAGTATTCAAAATTAATGGACGGGTCGAGAACAAAAGATGATAGGAAAATTGGTGGCTAAGATGAATTCCTTTTCAGGACAGCCCAAAAGAAGAAAGGATTTGAAATCCCAATCATACAGAATAAGTATGCAAAAAGAGGAGAAGAAAATAAGAGAGTGATTACATTATTCTCATCTGTTGAATAGGGTGTTCATCTTCTTCCTCCTCAAACCCTAAATGACAGATAATCACAAGTGATCTCACTGCACAAAGAATACATACAGCTGGTTCTTCTTCCTCATTATACAGCAGCTGGATTACAAGAACTGCTCAGAGAAAAGGATCAACAAAATAACCATTGCAAATCATCACTATCATAAGCAAGGGTTCATCATTTCAGATCCTGTGAAAGACACAAGTAGCATCAGTCCTTCTGAAGAATTCTGAGAATAGAATTCTTTCTTCTTCTTCTTCCTTTCTTCTTACTTTTTCCCTTGAATTGTAAGGAGTTTTATTAATCCCTCTTCCAAAAAATTCAGTGGTTCTAAGAGTCTGCTTATCAAAAGACTCAATGGTTCTGAGAGTCTCCTTTTCAAAAGACTCAGTGGGTCTTTGAGTCTCCTTATCAAAAGACTCAGGCACAGGTTATGCAATCCTACCAGGGAGTTAGAAGAGAGGACAACCCACATTTTGGGGAACCTCTATAAAAATTCCTGTGACTTAGCTTTGTATTTTTTTGTGTTGTCCCTACTTATTTATTCTGTGTTTATTTTCAGCAAACTGCATTTAATTTATTCTTTCTTTGGTTTTGCTGAATGCATAATACTTAGTGTTTTTATTATGTGTGCATAAATAGAATAGAAAATATTTTAAATCTTTATTCACCCCCCCCCCCCCCCCCCCCCGCCGCCTTTAGAGAATTCTCAGAGGCAGACTGTGCACTTACAATTGGTATTAGAGGGAGGTTGATTATTAAAATGTTAACACCTTGATCAAAAGATCTCCTACTCTCATTTCTTTACTAAAAATTAATTAAAAAAATTTCTTAAAGAAAATGAGTTCCAAGGATTATTCATCAACAAGACCTCCAGTGTGTAACTTGAATAAGTTAACACTCTAGAAGGCCATAATAAAGTTGTATATGAACTATATTGATGAGAACATTTTAATGGCATTATTGCAGGTCCTCCAGTCCCAATAAGATAAGATGTTAGTGGGACATGATTTAGTTTGAGGTTTCTTTTGTGTTTGGTTGCATGACCTTTATGTGATAAGATTAGAATTAGGTGGAGGTTTTCGAGGAGTTTCACAAGTACTCCTACTTCGAGAAACTAACTGATATCCAATCGAAAGATAGAAGTAACGGTCTTTTCTTCTTTCGAAGTATTGACGATTACGCCCCTGCTATGACGCCGAATTCTATTGATTTTTAAATAGCAAAGGAGAGTTTTGCAAGTTTTGGTTTTGAAAAGCTTTTGTTTAATTTATATCCAAACTAATCATATGATAAAGGTAAGTATACCTTATCACGTGTAGTACAGGATATTTTGGTTTAGAAAATATCGAGGTCGTATATTTCCGCGGATCCTGTTGATTACTTCTACTTATAAGGAATGAACTATTATTTTATCGGAGTAATATTTTGAGGTTGTTTTATAAGGAACGATAATATGTGTATAACTAGAGTTCTAAACAATGATGAAGATAGCGCCCGGTGTCGAATTACCTTGAGATAAAAATAGTCTTTTTTTAATAGTAAAAGATATGACTTTTTAAAATATTAAAATGGCTTGGCCATGTAGGTTCCATAAGTTTGAACGCACCTCTCTTGAGGGTACGCCCACCTGAGATTGAGAGTATTCGACTGAACTCTTGTTCTTTAATCGAATCTCCTTAATACTAGCTTTATGTTGTGAACCCCTCTATTGCATTTTTATTTCTAATTCGGGAGACTTACCTCATCCTCTATCGAGGGTAGAGCGCACTTCTCTAGAACCATACATCGACTATATGGCCTTTCTCGACGTTTTTCTCAGGTAAACCTTAAGTTCGTTAATTAACTTTTAGAAAAGAGATGTTTTATTTTTTAGAAAACCATTTATTTGTCCTAATGCTCTTCGACATCGTGCACTAAAGGAAATTAGTCACTCATCGTAATGGAGACGACATAAGTAATTAGAAAAGACATGTTAATATTTTAAGCGGATATGAGTGGGAAAATTGAAAGACTTATAAAAATGAAGAAATAATATCCGTCCCAACCATCTTAATCAAGCTAAAAAATACTTAGCCTCTCATCCAGGATGGGGGTGGTAATAAGACTTGAAATAAAGCAATTTACTAAGTTGTTTTATAATAGGAGGTTGCAAAATAACAATTTAGCTAAATTAAGAGAATATTATAATATCCAAGTTTAGAAGCAAGTACTAAATTTTTGTATGATGAAAGAGATTGAAATAAACAATTTAGATAAAGTAATTAGAAATGAAAACTTAGTAACCAATATTGTAGAGATTATGCCAAAGGAGAGAAATTAAGTAAACACAAATAGAGACAAGATTGTATTTATATAAAAAGGTGTTTACATAAATTTGATTTCAATATTGCTAGAAATCGAAGGCGTGCAAAAGTAAATATCTTTTCCTTTTCTATACTGACTTTTATCCCCATAAACTGGTTGGCTTTAGCCAATCCTTCCCCGGATATGGCCTCAAGCCGCTCTAGCCTATCCTTCCACAGATATGGCCATGAGCCCCCTAGATCTAATCTCCTAGACCTAGTCGCCAACTCACGCGGCGAATTCCCCCTAAGCCGCGCAAGTACCTAGCGCCAACATAAGGCGAATTCTCTAAATGGTTACAAAAATATATGGAATGAAAATAATGATAACAATAATAAAAACTCCCTATATGAGATCTTCTGAAGTTGGAGATGAAGGATCGTTGTAGTATGAGCGAGGTCGAAGTGATCATCCTTCGGATGTAGTGTGGCGTAGTCCTCCTCCAGAATTCTCCTTAAGCTTTTTGTGGCAGATCCATCTTCGGCAGCATAACAGCAATAGAATTGTGGCACAAGCAATCTCTCTGGGATGGATAGCCAAAATGAGAAAGAAATCTCCAATTTATAGAACTTTTCGCTAGTGCATGCGGTAGCTCCTAGCGCTTGCGGTACCATTCGTGTGGAGCGGTTATGAAACCGTCGGCGGCGTGGCGCTGTGCACGAACTTGAGCTAGCACCAGGCGGTAGCGCTAGCGCTGGCGGTAGCACTAGCACCTGCGTTAACCCCTAACACTAGCGGTAGTGCTTCAGTTCAGTTTGTTGGTTCCAAGCTGCTTTCTTCCTGTGGAGTATTCCACCTATTGTTCCTGCACACTATAAACACACGACAAGCAAGATCAAATACAATTTGGGATTTGTGATTCTCAAACAAAGGGATGTGACACACATGTCCAACAATCTCCCCCTTTTGATAATAACAAATCCTCCTAGAAAGAGATCAACAAAGGTGTTTATGGTAAATGATAAGCAAGATAAAAGTGCAACTATAGTATATGATAAGCATGGGAATAGTGCATACTCCCCCTATCTTAATTCCCCCCTACATAAATGCAATTTATGTTTTACTCCCCCTAAATGTTATTACATGAATATTCTCCCCTTAATCTTCTATATTTCTCCTATAGATTTCTTCAATTAATCTCCCCCTTTTGGTGTTATCAAAAGAAGGTGGGGTGAGGGTAGTAAGGAGGCACTATTTACAAATGAAAAAGCATGATCGAGCTTTTGTAATATAGATAATTATAAAGAGTTTAAGCATAATATAAGAGATTTCAAATAGAATGATAAGAGTTGTAAGCAAGCGGAAAATTATAAGAAACATATTTTTGTAAGCATGAAAAGCATAAGTATAAATATGGGTTTATATTTACAAATGTAAAGATGTTTTAACCTTTTTGAAATCTCAAAGTTTTTCATAAAGATACCAAGCATGAAATGAACATATCAAAAAGAGATTATACTACAATGTTACTTTAATTTTAAGTTTAATAGATACCAAACATTATAGAGATCATGATAGGTTATCTAGTGCATTTCTTATATAAAGAGTAGTATAGAAAAAGCATTAGAATACAATACTCAGGAGAAGAAGTATTACGAAAGATAATGAAGTGCACATAAGTGTATTTTGAGCAATGTTAACAATTGATTTAAATCACAAAATACACGACATATGTAGAGTAAAGTGCACAATAAAACGCAAGTATATTACTTTCACATACTTTTAATGCACATATATTTTTAGAAAAAATGGTGTATTAACCAAGGTTTGCACAAGACACGTTACTATTCTTTCCAAGGTGCTCAACCTCACAATGCTTACGAAGACTTATCATGAGGTTCGAGTAGTGCTTGGTGGAGTTATATTTGTCTATTTTTTGTTCATTTTGTGAGACAACATTCTCCGAATACACTTATTTTGCAAACCCGACATAGTTTTTTTTAAACCACGTTTCTTAATTTTTAATTGCAATTCAAATGTAGTGTAGATAATAAACATATGCAAATTTTAATTCATTGTATAATTACAATACACAAGCAAGAATTTTTAGATTTAAAGACACATGTACATTACCAAACAAAAGTGAGTGTAAAAGTATCATTATCAATCACAATACATTTACTCATACTTAGAGGCATGCTAAGCTTGGTTCTATACATATTTTTAAATACAATTGATGCACTTAAATAGATATATCAAAGCATGATAAACAACACAATGTTCATAGTAATATGAAGAAACGGGTTTTAACATTGTAGATAATTCTAAATAATAGACTTCATACATGATTGATATTGACAATAAAGATCATACAGTTTTTTTATTGAAAATTTTAATGAATGAAAGAAACAGAAAACCATAAAAACATATTTTTGTATTTTTGAATTTTAAAATTTTATAGTTGATTTTCCATAAAACAAAAAATATCAAAAGTTAGAAGTACAAAATTAAAGTAGTAAATATGAACTAACATATTTTTATAGATTTTTAGAAATTTTTAAAAACAGAAAAATCAGACACCCACGCTAGCGCCGGCGCTAGTGCTAACACGGCAAATAGTACTTGATTTTTTGAGAATTTTAAATTTTCACTTTTTGATCTTGATTAAGTGTCCTTATAGTAGTGTCATGCAAAAATTTCAGAATTTTTGGAGATCTCTAGGTGGATCAAATTTGCATGAAACTTTGGCTTTTTCAAACACTTGAGTTTTACAAAATCATTTAAGCACAAAAATAAACAAATTATGCAAAACACAAGAGGACATATTTTGAACAACCCAAAATATGCATGATTAAAGTGATAAGTAAATAAATTGTTCATGCATTGAGTAATATAAGTAAGTCCTAAGATTAAAAAACAACACGGACTAAATGTCTACACCCTAGCCCCGTACTAAGTGACGGATGGGCATGAGGAGCTGCACACATGCCGTAGGTTAGGGTGTTAGTCCCATATTCACACACTAGAGAACACTCAACCTAGCACACTTTCCCCTCAGTGCCTCGCAAGGCCCCACTAGAACCCTCCCCGGTTAAGGACAAGACATGACTTAGAGGTTAGGTCTCTAATGCATCCAATCCTCCACCCCCTCTATTGTGAGATATGAAGTCAAAGGTAAAAAATATTTGGGTAACCTGTGCTTTTAAACAATGGGTTGATTTATAAATTATGGTTTTTGTTTAATGTGAAGTATTATAGAAAAAATATAAAACTGCATGGTTTTTCTATTTTTATGAGATGACGATATGAGATAACTAGCATAATTACTAATGTTCAATAAGTGTTAATGCTAATATGATGAGATTTGAGTTTAATGTCATGTCATAATATTAACATTGATATTGCATGTATTCCAAAATAGAGTTTCAAATTATAGATCTTGAATAAAGTGATGATTTAATTTGATTTATTTTTATTATTACAAAGTTGATTCTAGAGTCTATATATGTTAGATACAAGCAATCAATAGTAAAGCATATCCATACACCAAAAGTAATGAAAATATTATTCATATTTTTTATCATAAGATTCATAATTCCTAGGTGATAAACATTATTGTTTTGAGATATTACTTGATAAAACATGAATTTTGATTTATGATTATATAGAATTTTGCATAGCATATATGTTAGATCATCATGATGTACATGAATTCTATTCCTTCTAGACTTATGGCAATATGATTTGGTGATTTTCTTTTGAATGTGCATGTTTGAATTGTAAGTCTAGAAAATGATGATCATGTAATCATATCAAAGATAAAGATCACATATATAACGTTTTGAAATGTATAATAAAATTGCATTCAATAATTGAATTTATTGATCATTGGTTTTGCATGATAATATATGATTCATGATACAATATTCATTAATAGTCTAATGATTAATCCATAAATTATGTGTTTGTTGGAATTTTTGTATTCTATTATAATTTCAAATCACGTAGTTATCATGATATTTTAATAACATTGTAAGTGTTATACCAAGCATATAAATTTAAGCATAAACTAAGAAGTGATGCTAGGATGATGAGTTTGAATACAATGTTATTATATATGTTTTAATGGAGATAATGTTGCATGTAATATGAGAAGATTTCAAATTAATTTTCTTTAGACCTAGAATGAAATGATTTATTCTATTTGATTTCATCTTGTTGATATCAAGTTAATTCATAGATCTAAATATAATGAGATACATGCAAACAATAGAGATACATATCACACACAAAACAAGATATGAAACTATAATATCAATAGCCATCTTATATTTCATAATTCCTAAGATTGGTAGTATTAGTTTAGTTGATTTAAGATAATTCTTGTTAGATCATGAATTATGATATATGATTATAGTGAATTTTAGCATATGATATTAACAGATCATGGTGGTGATTATATAGTTCATATTCATCCCTTTTAATATGTAGTGACTGCTTGTAAAGAGAATATTATACTACATATATATATATATATAGGACAAAAAATGTTTTGGATATTTTGAATTGTTTTGTAAATTTTCTTTTTAATTTTAATACAAGGTATCTGAATGTAGAAGATAACGATACTTAATATAGTAAAATAATTTTTGTTTAGAAAATGATAATTTGAGGAATTGAATTTTTTTTGGGAAAATAAGCTACAGTCGGCGTTAGTGATAACGCCTGGCGTTAGCAACTCATGGTTTTTGATGTATAATTTTGAGTTACAATTTTTGATTTAAAAACACATGGTTTCTTTTATATCATTTGATTCCGATTTTTCTCGATTATGATTTTTCAATATAGGGGTTATCATATACAACAAAGAAATTAGACAAATATACAATAAGTTGTGCATTTAATATTTTTAGCCTAAGACCCCTAAATAAACCATTTAAATCCATTTTTTAAAAATAATTTCATTAGTCTTGATAATAATTTCATTATTCAATTTATAATGAAAATTCAAGACATTTATGGGTAAAGGATTTAAAAGGGTAAAAATTAAAAAGATTAGAGATAGGTCACTAAAGAAAATGACTTAATGTTCAATTTTAATTCAATTTGTTTTGTTAAATATTAGGCTTAAAATGTGAAAGTCATATTTCATGATATATAAAGTGACCATAAACATGTTGGATAAAAAAATACATAACAAACAAGAGTAAAAGAAATAAAGCACATCATGAAGTAGAGTATTGATATTTCATTTTTAATTGATTCTACTTCATGCAAATGATTGGATACTAATGAATAAGAGATTTAGGTATCCAAAGGGGACCAAGTGGGATGGTTCCTTTGGGTACCCAAATACATCGTGGTGGCTTTTGGAAAGATAATGATGAATGGGCTTATTCAATTAAAAATGGTACGTCATTTTTATTTATGGGTCTCCATTCATACATTGGTTGTTTATCACTTAAATCCATATAATAATTATGTGACATCTTTATATGATTATAGTTGTTTGACAAATAATTCATTGGGGGTTTATGTTTATTCAAATTATTTTTCAAAATAGCTTGATGTTGATAATCATAATTAATTTTATTATATGGATTCTTTGAAAGTTTATAAGAGTGATTGCCTTTCTTTAGAAGTGATTGATGAAAGAGTGGGTTATAATATGTGTTAAATGATTGGTTGTTATTTTGATGATTTTCATTTCCACTCTTTCTTATAGACATGCTCTTATAATGTGAAGGAAAAGATTTTATAGTTTGATTTCCATGAAAAGGAGACTTTAAATTTGAGTCATGATTGAAAATATATTGAGACTTATAATAGTGACTCTTAAGAATTTTGTGAGGATCATAATTCTTTTTGAAACTAAACTCCTTTTGAGTTAATGTGTGAAAATGATCCTTTTTATAAATGATTTTATAAGTTAATTTATCTTTGTTATTTAAAATCTAATGATGAATGTCATTACTAGAAATTAGAACTTTTTCAACAAAAGATTTTAATTGTCTTAACTTACAAGTTAAAGCATAATTTTCAATTATCAATTTTTCATTATGCCTTTAAGAAACTAAGAGCCCTTTTTTAATATCCTTGAATTTTTCTTTTAATAGATTGCAATCTAAACAAGGAATAGGAACTTTAACTAAAGAGAATGAAAGAGAATTTAACACATCAATATTTGATTCTACTTTATCATTTGTTTTTAAAGATTTATTTTCTAAACGTAATTTAGAATTAGCAATTTTCAATTTTAAAATTTTACGTTTAGCAATTTTAAGCATACGAGATGTAGAAATAGAATTTGTTACAAAAAGATAAGTTTTTGATTTTCTTACATTGCTATGGGATGAGGGAAGATTTGAACCAAGGGTTCCTTTGACATCTTCTTCGCATTCCTCTTCCATAGTTGAATTTCTGTCTTCTCTTTTGCTTGATGTGTGGCCAACAAATGAGTCCAATATTGTGACGTTAAATTCTTCTTCCTCCAAGCATAAGTCCTCATCAGTTTCTTCTCTTGGGTCCACAAGGAATTGTTTTTGTTCATCATCTGTGGAAGGAAGACTATATGAATTCTCAAGAAATTTCCAAACTTCATAAGCAGTAGGAAATGTATAAATAAGTTTAAAAATATTTTGATCTAATGCATAATATAGACTATTTATTGATTTGGCATTTAAAAACATTTCATTTTTATTAAGAATACTTGGGGGCATTTTAATTATAATATTCCATACTTCAATATCAAAAGATTTAAGAAATTTTTCCATAAGAAATTTCCACCCATTATAATTTTTGCCTTCAAATAAAGGTGGTGCCAAAGATTTTTCATTTATAAGAAAGTTTCCCCCACTAGTAGAAGCGAGATCATGAGATGCCATTATTCCCGATTTTTAAACCGATTTGGAATAACCTTCCTCTGATACCACTTGTTGGATCGATAGGCGCCCTTAGAGGGGGGTGAATAAGGGAATAAATTTTTTTTTGTAATATTAAGCAATTTACTAAGTTCTTTTATAATAGGAGAAGGCAAAATAACAATTTAGCTAAATTAAGAGAATATTATAATATCCAAGTTTAGAAGCAAGTACTAAATTGTTTAATGATGAAAGAGATTGAAATAAACAATTTAGATAAAGTAATTAGAAATGAAAACTTAGTAACCAATATTTTAGAGATTTTGCCAAAGGAGAGAAATCAAGTAAACACAAATAGAGACAAGATTGTATTTATATAAATATGTTTTTACATAAATTTGATTTCAATATCGCTAAAAATCGGAGGCGTACAAAAGTAAATATCTTTTCCTTTTCTATACCGAGTTGTATCCCCACAAACGGGTTGGCTTTAGCCAATCCTTCCCCGGATATGGCCTCAAGCTGCTCTAGCCAATCCTTCCCCGGGTATGGCCTCGAGCCCCCCTAGATCTAATCTCCTAGACCATTTTGCCAACTCATGCGGCGAATTCACCCTAAGCCGTGCAAGGACCTATTCGCCAACACAAGGCGAATTCTCTAAATTGTTACAAAAATATATGGAATGAAAATAATGATAACAATAATAAAAACTCCCTATATGAGATCTTCTGAAGTTTGAGATGAAGGATTGTTGTAGTATGAGCGAGGTCGAAGCGATCGTCCTTCGGATGTAGTGTGACGTAGTCCTCCTCCAGAATTCTCCTTAAGCTTTTTGTGGGAGATCCAACTTCGGCAGCATAACAGCAATAGAATTGTGGCACAAGCAATCTCTCTAGGATGGATAGCCAAAACGAGAAAGAAAGCTCCAATTTATAGAACTTCTCGCTAGCGCCTACGGTAGCTCCTAGCGCCTGCGGTAGCGTTCATGTGGAGCGGTTGCAAAACCATCGACGGCGTGGTGTTGTGCATGAACTTGAGCTAGTGCTAGGCAGTAGCGCTAGCACTGGCGGTAGCGCTAGCACTTGCGTTAACCCCTAACGCTGGCGGTAGTGCTTCAGTTCAGTTTGTTGGTTCCAAGCTACTTTCTTCCTGTGGAGTATTGCACCTATAGTTCATGCACACTATAAACACACGACAAGCAAGATCAAATATAATTTGGGATTTGTTATTCTCAAACAAAGGGATGTGACACACATGTCCAACAAAACATGTAAAAAGAACAATGCATAATAAAATATTAGATAGATATGCGGTGCCTCACACAAGTTCTTTGTTTACCGTCGCGTAGCTTGACTATTTGGCGTCGTGAGATTATAAACTAAAGGATTCGAGATTATAGCCCACTGGATTGCCCGGAATGTAAAGTTTTAAATGATGCCCATTGACTTTAGATTCGCCTTTTTTTGGGGTGGGAGATAGGAACGGTCCCATACGGCAAAACCACTTTGACTTCAAAGGGGCCGGACAATCGAGATTTTAGCTTACCCGGAAAAAGACGAAGGCGTGAATTATAAAGAAGGACAAGATCTCCAGGCGCAAAAGTTATGGGAAATTTTATTTTTAGATCATTGTAGAACTTAGAGCGCTCCTTATGAAATTTATTACTCTCATAAGCGTTCACAGGCCATTTATCGAGTTCGTTTAGTTGGAACTTCCGACTTTCGTAGGATAAGTTTAAATCGAGATTTAAAAATTTTAAGGCCCAAAAAGCGCAGTGCTCTAACTCTACCAGTAAATGGCACGCTTTGTCATAGATTAATCGATAGGGCTACAACTGATGTCGGTCTTGTACGTCGTACGATATGCCCACAATGTGTCATCGAGCTTAAGCGAACAATCTTTCATATTTAATGAAACACTTTCTCCAAAATGCGTTTAATCTCGCGATTTACTACCTCTACTTGGCCGCTTGTTTGGGGGTAATAGGCGGTGGCGAGCTTATGCGTGATGCCATGTTTAGATGAATTTTTTGAAAACTGGGCATTGCAGAAGTGCATACCCCGATCACTCACTTTCGCGCGAGGGGTGCCGAAGAGTGAAAATATTTTTTTGAGAAAATGGACGACGACTCTCGAATCATTTGTGGGAAGAGCTCGCGCTTCTGCCCACCTAGTTACGTAGTCGACCACCACTAAAATATAGTGATTATTAAAAGAAGAAGGTAGGGGACCTGCAAAATCTATGCCACATAAATCGAAGATTTCACACTCGAGAAAAAGGTTTTGGGGCATCTCGTCACGACGAGAGATGTTACCCGACCGCAGACAGCTATCGCATTTACTCACAAAATTATAAGCATCTTTAAAGAGAGTGGGCCAATAAAAGCCCGCCTCTAATGCTTTCTGCGCGGTCCGGTTGGCTTGAAAATGCCCCTCACCCGATCCCTCATGGCAGTGTTGCAAAATTTGCGCACCCTCCTCGCTTGAAGCACATCTCCTCACTACTTGGTCCACGCAGACATGAAAGATAAAGGGGTCTTCCCAAAAGTAGTTTTTTAAATCAGAAAAGAATTTCATCTTTTGTTGAGTCAAAAAATCTTTTTGAAGGACCCGCGCGACTAGATAGTTCGCGTAATCTGCGAACCAAGGGGTGGAAGAAGTTTTTATATGGTTTAAAGGTAAGAGGCGCTCCTCAGGAAATCTATCATCTATTTCGGGTTCGACAAGCACTTCTGCGACGGGGTGTTCTATACACGAGATGTGGTCGGCTGCCAAATTTTCAGCCCCGTTCTTGTCCCGGACCTCTAAGTGAAATTCTTGTAAAAGGAGGATCCATCAAAGTAAGCGGGGCTTGGCATCAACTTTGGCCAAAAGATATTTATGGGCAGAGTGGTCGGTGAAAATAACTACTTTTGAAAGCATTACATAGGGCCTGAACTTATCGAAGGCAAATACGACGGCAAGATGTTCCTTTTCATCGTTGTGTAGTTAGCATGTTGATGAGTTCCATTTATATGCACATATTTGGACTCATCTGGGCTTATTATCATGCATATGCACTTCACTTTTAGTCCTTAATTGCTTATATTTCACTTGATCACATTTCTTCATGAAGTGCACATTTATGCCTGTTGTGGTGTGCAATTGCACACTATTTTGTTGGCGGCAAGCACAATGTGCTCCCCGTTCTTTTTATGCTTTTATACTTGTGCTGGAGGTGTGTTCCTAGCTTTTGGGTTTGTTGTGCAGGTGGGCAGATCATCCATACTACCCAGAATTCACCCTGTATGAATCGCACGGTCGTGCGTTCACTTGACGCACGGTCGTGCGAAATGATCGGCTGGTCAATATCGTGATCTGCCCTGCTCGTGCATTTTCTTCACGCACGGTTGGCCTCAACCGTGCGCGAACAAAACGCACAACCTCCTGTTGTTTGCCGGAATTCGATGTTTCTGAATTTGCTCCTGCGTTTTTATGCACGGTCGGCTTCGACTGTGCGTGAGTAAAACGCACGGGCGTGGCTGCTTCCTCTTCCTGGCCTTTGTTCTCGATTAATATCGCACGATTCACGCACGGTCGTGCGTTCGACCGTGCGTGACCAAATTTCTGATTGTTTTCTATAAAGGTGTATATTTCCTCCCTAATGAGGGATCAACCTTCTTTCTCGCTCCCAGAGCTCTAGTTCCGCGCCATTTTCACCACTCCATCACCTCCACCTTCAGGAGGAGCTCTGGCTGTCATTCTCTTGCAAATATCAAGCCAGAGCATCCTCTAGGCCTCCTCCATTGTACGTGCACCTCCAAAGCTCCATTTTGAGGGATTTTCTGCTGCATATATGAAGTTCTCCAGTGAGATCGTGGCCAAATAAGATTGACGGAGAAGACCGGTATATTAGAAGAAGGTTATAGCACTTTTGGACCCCGGACGGCAGTTGGAGCCCGAGCCCGGACAAGGATTGACAACCCTAGATTCCGGCCATGAACCTCCGATGAGTCTCCGTGCTTTGGTTGTAATCTAAACCTCCTTTACATTGTAGTGTGTTATTCCTTAACTATTTGGGTGTATGAACAATGTTTGCTAAACCTTGTTTTTTCATTTAATATTTCATGTCTATGTGAAATTATTATGTGTGGTTTATGCAAGTGAGGAGCGCCCCCAACCATTTTCCATTCCGCCGTCATGTTCATGTGTCGCACTAGCAATTGCTAGTGGCGTGCTTGTCAACGAGGTGCTTGCGACCCTCATTCTGTAAGACTACTCGTCCATCCGCCTAGTGAAGCTTGGCATAGTGGCCCGTGTAATCCATTCGCCTAACGAAGCAGCGCGCTCAAGGCCTGCACAGTTTGATTCAGCTTGCCTACTCGTCCTTCTGCCCTTGCAAAGTAGTGCGTTCAAGGCCTACGTAGTTTTCCATCCCTCCTGGCGAAGCATTGCATAGCGGCATTGCATAGGAGTAGTTGTAGTATTTTCTCTTTATTTCCACCAACCAAAACCCCCGTTTCCGCAACCCATCCGACATAAAGGACTTCAATCTCAAGTCCTTCCTCGATAGTAAACTCCACCTTACTGTGTTCCTTCGAGATTGATACTCGAGGATTTGCTCCTCATTTTATATTACTTGAACGATCGGTACACTTCCATTTTGTATCGCAGTCTTGCTACCGCCTATAGCGGTGTGCGAGATTTGCGCATCAAGTTTTTGGCGTCGTTGCCGGGGAACACAGACGTGTGAGTTTGCTGTAGAGGGAGACAAGAGATAGTTGTTCTTCCAGTGTGTATAGCCGCCTTATTATTTTTGTTTGCTTTTTAATTATATATTATTTGTTATTATTTCTCTCCTATTTTAAAGTTTTAGGCAAGTTTAATCCAAGGAGTTTTTTTAGCTTGTGTAAATTTCCTTGCAAAGAATTTCAGTTTCATTATATCTGCTTTAATTGTTGAAAATGTCTTCATGAGATATTTCTCCTAGCACTTACGACAAGATGGTTTATTATATAGACCAAATGAAGGAGTTAAATGCTAGGCAATGTAGGAACATTGTTTGCTTGTTGTGTCGAGGAGAGGGTCATGAATTGAAGGACTGTCCTAGTCTTTTCAATCCTGACCGCCGCTCCTTCACTCATGACAACAGTATCCCTATAACTCATTCTTTACCCATGGAGGCAATCATTCACTCTACCCCCGATCTTATTTCGTGCATGGACTCCTCACTCCCTGTGTATGGATTTACTCCTAGTGATGATGATCACTCATCTGTTAGCCAACAAGGAGAGGAATGGGAGCTCCTAGATGTACCTGAGTGGGATGACGAAAGTATTCTCTCCAACGGGGAGGCATTAGCAGATCTTTTTGCGGAGGAACCAAAATCTTTTTGTTCCTCCAGTTTCCTTGCAAGATTTTTCTACACACATTTTTTATGAGCCCGTCGAAGTAATTGAGCAGGGTGATGATTCTGAGCTTGAGGTTGCTCCCCGGTGGGATGATGAGGGTACTCTTTTTGATGAGGAGGCTTGCACTTCTTCATGAGACGAGGAGGTCCAACTCACCATCGAGGACCTTGAGTTCACGGGCCTCCCTTTCTATGATACTTACAATGATGACAGTGATCTATCCTTGGATCTTGCCGGGAGTGAAACCGGGACCACTCCCCCGATTTTTGATTATTTAAGTCATTCCTCTCTTTTAGTTCCTGAACCCCCTTCTTCATCTGAGCCTGTGCAGGTTGAATCTTCACATGCACTTCAGGAGGACTTGGAGCATTTTGCTCAAGTCAATGAGGAGCGTAACCTCATATGTGAGGAGGTTGACCCCTCCTCCATAGTGGAAACCCCACTCATTACCTTTTCCTCCTGCCACCTCCATGAAGACGACACCTTGCTGGGAAAGGATAGTTTTGGTGTTGAGTGAGGATTCCTCCTTATCTTACTTTATATTCCCTCTACCTGTGATGAGCAGGTATTATTTATATTCGGGTAGAGGCATGACTATTCTATCGCCGTATCGGTACCCGCTACCGACATGCATATTAGAACAGTTACCTGTGCATTTTCTTTTTCATAGACCCATTAGCTAGAACTGTTTTAAATTTGAATAAGTCATGCTGGGAAGACAATAACCCCAGTAGTTATCTTACCTTTCTTGCAATGTTAGTTTATCTAGTTTGTTTAGTTAGTTTTACTTTATTTTAGTTTGTATATTTTCTTTTGTTTTTGTGGAGCTCACCCATGCAGGTTCTTTTTCTGGTTGGGGATGTTGCAGCTCTGTATTGGATTTCTAGCGTCTTCTGGTATGCTCATTTGCTGAGCATTGGGTACTCTCTTCCCCTAGCTCTTTTCTGAATTTCATAACTATATATTGTGTGTATTGCCTAGTTTATGTCCGCGGGAGAGCAGTTTTGTGTTCCCACTCACGTGCACTTTTGCATAGCATGCTAGAAGTATTTTATTTTCAGTTATATTATATGTTCATTTTCATCGCACGCCACAACACCCATATGACCGTGTACTTAGTCGTAGGCGCGTTACGAGTTCAACTCGTTTCTTTTGTGTGATTGTGAAAATCTCTGTGCTGGCTTAGGATTGTGAGACGGAGTAAAATGTTGACTCCCATAGTGCCCCTAGTCGAGCGCTTGCGTCTCACGTAGAAATTTGTGTAGAATTAATTTTTCCTTATGCTTATAGTTTTATATTTTTCTATTTGCGTAAATATTGTTTATTCTACTCAGAAGTGGTGAATCCGGTGTGAATCAAACGGTAGTGTAGGGATGTGTGTAGATGTTTGCTAGATTCGTATTGCTCGAGTCGGGAGGAAGGATTGTCTTTCTTGGTGGCTAAGAACTTGCCCCAAGCGACTCTTGAAGCATTGGCATAGGTTAGTTCAGTGCGTGAGCATGACGTAGGCAATCATATTGGCCAGGTTGAGCATTGTGTACCATTCCTATCATTTATTCCTTGCTAGCCCCTTTTGTGCCTACCCCATCCTTTGATTCAGCTCCACCGCTTTCTCACCAAAGCCAAAAAGCCGATCCTAGTCGCATGCCCAAAGCTGATCTTTAGCTGTTTTCACATTTGTTTTTGGGGGGTGCTGATGTGGTAATGTTAATTTGGAAATGTGGATGTATTTTTTTTAATTTGTGCTGAAAATAGTTAAAAAGAAAAAAAATGAAAATAAAAAAAAAATGAAAAGAAGAGAAAAAGAAAAGAAAAATGAAAAAAAGAAATGAGCCTAATTGAAAATCTTTGTGAGATATATTTTGGGAGTAGGCGGTGCACACACCCATGTTTTCAAGTTCAAGTCTGGGGGTGTGGTGCACCCGCGCGTATTGTGGCAGCTTGGTTGGCTTTGTTGCAGTAACTCAATTGGGTTTCGTGCGTAAGCCTTCATGTTTATCATTGTATATCCCACCGAAACCCAAGCCCTGTCTTATACCTAAAGTCCTACTGATTCGTGCATTGAATCAAACTAGTGCCATGGAGAGAGTGCGAACGGGCAAGCTTATGGTCACCGACATTGATGGATTTCTTTGGAGGTTTTCCCGAGCCCCGATCTTTAGCAATGCTCACCTTAGTGATCGGTTTACTTTCTTCCTACGCGTGACCAGATGATTCACAGCGATTCAGATTCTGAGTAATAATAATATATAGATACGCTCTTAGAAAAATTTAAACTTTTATGCATAATTAAATATTTCTTCTACTGAATTTTTATGAGTGTGAGCTTGCGAGTTCGCATGGTACTCTGCCATTACAATTTCTATGTCAGCTTGCCTTTTTCTTGTCCGCTTAAGGGATGATTTGCTCGGGACGAGCAAATGTTTAAGTCTGGGGGTGTGATGAGTCCCATTTATATACACTTATTTGGACTCATCTGAGCTTATTTTCATGCATATGCACTTCACTTTTAGTCCTTAATTGCTTATATTTCACTTGATCACATTTCTTCATGAAGTGCACATTTATGCCCGTTGTGGTGTGCAATTGCACACAATTTTGTTGGGGGCAAGCACAATGTGCTCCCCATTCTTTTTATGCTTTTATACTTGTGCTGGAGGTGTGTTCCCAGCGTTTGGGTTTGTTGTGCAGGTGGACAGATCATCCATACTGCCCTGAATTCACCATGTATGAATCGCATAGCCGTGCGTTCACTAGACGCACGGTCGTGCAAAATGATCGGTTGGTCAATATGGTGATCTGCCCCGCTCGTGTGTTTTCTTCACGCACGGATGGCCTCAACCGTGCGCGAACAAAATGCACGACCTCCTGTTGTTTGCCGGAATTCGAGGTTTCTGAATTTGCTGGTGCGTTTTTATGCACGGTCGGCTTCGACTGTGCATGAGTAAAACACACGGGCGCGGCTTTCCCACGGTCGTGCATTCGACCATGCGTGACCAAATTTCTGATTGTTTTCTATAAAAGCGCAAATTTCCACCCTAATGAGAGATCGACCTTCTTTCTCGCGCCGAGAGCTCTAGTTCCGCGCCATTTTCGCCGCTCCATCACCGCCACCTTCGGGAGGAGCTCCGACCGCCATTCTCTTGCAAATCTAAAGCCGGAGCGTCCTCTAGGCCTCCTCCATTGTTTGTGCACCTCCAAAGCTCCATTTTGTGGGATTTTCTGCTGCATATATGAAGTTCTCCGGTGAGATCGGGGCCAAATAAGATTGACGGAGAAGACGGGTATAATAGAAGAAGGTGACAGCTCTTCCGGACCCCCGACGATAGTTGGAGCCCGAGCCCGGACAAGGATTGAAAACCCTAGATTCCGGCCGTGAACCTCCGATGAGTCTCCGTGCATTGGTTGTAATCTAAACCTCCTTTACATTGTAGTGTGTTAATCCTTAACTATTTGGGTGTATGAACAATGTTTGTTAAACCTTGTTTTGTCATTTAATATTTCATGTCTATGTGAAATTATTATGTGTGGTTTATGCAAGTGAGGAGCGCCCCCATCCATTTTCCATTCTGCCGTCATGTTCATATGTCGCACTAGCAATTGCTAGTGGCGTGCTTGTCGACGAGGTGCTTGTGACCCTCATTCCGTAAGACTACTCGTCCATCCGCCTAGTGAAGCGTGGCATAGCGGCCGGTGTAATTCATTCGCCTAACGAAGCAGCATGCTCAAGGCCTGCACAGTTCAATTCCGCTTGCCTACTCGTCCTTCCGCCCTTGCGAAGTAGTGCGTTCAAGGCCTATGTAGTTTTCCATCCCGCCTGGCGAAGCACTGCATAGCGGCATTGCATAGGAGTAGTTGTAGTATTTTCTCTTTATTTCCACCAACCAAAACCCCCGTTTCCGCAACCCATCCGACATAAAGGACTTCAATCTCAAGTCCTTACTCAATAGTAAACTCCTCCTTACTGTGTTCCTTCGAGATCGATATTCGGGGATTTGCTCCTCGTTTTATATTACTTGAACGATCGGTACACTGCCGTTTCGTGCCGCAGTCTTGCTACCACCTATAGCGGTGTACGAGATTTGCACATCACATGTGCGGCTGTGAGCATGCGAGAAGCGTAATAGATTGGATGAAAATATTTATTATTGTGTTGGCGTAGTATGGCTCCTACCGCATTATCGCCCACATCGCACATTACCTCAAACGGAAGGGGACAATCTGGCGCCACCAGAATAGGAGAATTGATAAGTTGGTTTTTTATAAAATTAAATGCCTATACGCAGGTGGTATAAAAAATAAATAGGGAATCCTTCTCCAGGACGTGGGTTAGAGGTTTCGTTATCTTATAAAACTCTTGAATAAACCGCCTGTAAAAACCCGATTGGCCTAAAAAACTTCGGATAGATTTTACGTTTGAGGGTGTGGGAAGTTGTTCAATTCTGGCGACTTTGGCCTTATCGACCTCCATCGCCTTGGAAGAATCTTATGGACGAGGACTAAGCCATCTCGGACCCTGAAGTTGCATTTCTCCCAGTTTAAAACTAAGTTCATCTCTGCACACTGCTGAAGAACTCTATCTAAATTTTTCAAGCAGTTTTGAAAAGAGTTTCCAAAAACGGAGAAGTCATCCATGAAGACTTCCATTATATCTTCTACGAGCTTGCCAAATATCGCGAGCATACATCTTTGGAATGTAGCTAGCGCATTGTAGAGGCCAAACGACATCCTTCGATATGCGAAGGTGCCGAATGGGCAAGTAAAAGTTGTGTTTTCCTTGTCTTCGGGGGAAATAGGGATTTGGAAAAACCCCGAGAGATCATTGAGAAAACAATACAAAGGATGACCTGAAAGACGCTCCAGGAATTGACCGATGAACGGTAGTGGGAAGTGGTCTTTTCGTGTGGCATCGTTTAATTTTTGGTTGTCGATTCACACCCTCCAACCCGTAACAGTACGAGTTGGGATTAATTCATTATTCTGGCTTGCCACGGTCGTTATACCGCCTTTTTAGGGATGACTTGTACGAGGCTTACCCACGTACTGTCGGATATAGGATAGATAATTCCCGCATCGAGGAGCTTTATAATCTTAGTATTAACAAAGTCCCGCATATTCAGGTTTTGGCGTCGTTGAGGCTGAATAGTTTTGCGGGGGTTATCTTCCAAAAAATTTTATGGGTAGGAGGGGTTTATTCTCATGATATCTGAAATCTGCCATGCAATTGCACGGCGATTTTTGTTTAAAACTTCTAATAATTCAGAGGCCTCTGGATCAATTAGGGAAGAAGAAATAATAACAGGGAGTTTTAAATCTTGTTCTAGAAAAACATATTTCAGATTATCGGGGAGTTGTTTTAATTCGAGGACTGGTGGTTCTCCAAATGATGATTTAATTTTTAAAGCTTCTGAATCAAAGGGTTTGAATGGCGAATCTGTCGGCATGTCGTTGAGACAAGATAGATTCACCAAACCCGAATTATCGAATGCTAAGGAAAAAAATTCAAAAAGCGAAGAACATTCCTCTTCAAACGCGGGTTCCAGGTTATAACAGGAATCATCGTTCGATAGGGAGTTCCACATCGTTGGATTAATATGTAAAGTAACTTCGTCGTCTCCGACCCGAAGAAGGTGTTAAAATTTTTGATTTGAATTGTTTAGGAGTAAGCAGGAGTTGCATCAACTGAGTTAAAGCCAAACAACCACAATGCCACACAGCAACACAAGAAACTTTATTAAAACACAAACTTCATTTACAGTGCGAGGTATACATGGCGAGACATGATTCATCAGAATCACGGAGCCGAGAAGAACAAAACACACCAAAAACAAATCTGGCAGCTAGACAAGCTGAGACCGCACAGACCGCTCGACTCCAGAAGTCGCCCTGCTTGACCTGAGACCGTGCAAACAGAAACCGGTCAGACCGCCAGCACTGCAAGACCGCACCTCAGACCGCCTAACCGCTGAAGGTCGCCTGATCGCTGAGCTCGCTGCGAACAGCACAAGAATGAACATAAACCAGTTCTTAGACAGACCGCTGCCGAACTATTCAAGCCGCTGGGAATCACCAAGGAAGGACACCGCAACCTGCTGACCGCAAACCTACGAACACAACAAACAGTCAACTCGCTTCCAAACATCCCGACCTCAAAGTGAGACCGCACGAATTAACCCAGGCTCAGTTCTTACAGTTCTCGTTATGAATGACGGGCCATGCACCTCTATTTATAGGAGGATAGATGGATGTCGTCACCGCACAGGAGAGATACAATCACCACCCATTAGATCGCCAGCGGTCTCATAAGGCAGACCGCGCGATCACACAAACTTGGACGACCATCCAACCAAGACCACAAATCAGCAGACAGATCGCGCACAGGTCGTGCGAACACGAGACCGCGCATAAGCCGCGCGGGCACAAAGGTACTCCTTCCTTAGACACTAGGAGCAAACCAGGAACCCTCTGGCCGACTTAAAACAAGTCGCCAGATCGCCAAGCACAAACCGCCCGGACAGGCGGTCACACATAGGAACAGACTGCACGGTCTTCCAATAAGGAAGACATGCCAACCAGCACACCAACTCGGGAACAGACTGTAGCTACAAGGAACAAACCGGTAGAACCAGCAGACCGCCAGAATAGACCGGTAGAGCCAGACTGGCAGAATACAAGCACAGACCGTGCTGTCTCGGCGGTCTCCCAAAATCAGACCGCCCAGACACCTCCACTTCATTTCAAAATTTCAACAGAAGGAGGCAACCGTTACTGACATAGATTAATGCATAGGAGGTTGCGAGGAAAGGGAGACCAAGTATAATTGGTACCTCAGCGTCCTCCTCTATGTCCAGAATGACAAATTCCGCCGAGAAGATAAACTTTTCGACCTTCACCAGAATATCCTCCACTACCCCTATCGGGTACTTTACCGAGCGATCCGCGAGTTGGATGCTCATCTTTGTGGGCTCGGGATGCCCAAATCGAGTTTTTGGAAAAGGGAAAATGGCATCAAATTGATGATGGTGCACAAGTCCGCTAGAGCGTACTTTATTAACAAATTACCGAAGAGACACGAGATGGAAAACCATCTCGGGTAATTCAATTTTGGCAGTAATTTGTTAAGGAGAACAACCGAGCATTCCGCGTTAAGGGTAACACGCAAAACATCCTCGAGTCGCTTTTTATTAGAAAGCCACACTTTAAGATATTTCGTGTATTTCTGCATTTGGGAAAGTGCCTCATAGAAAGGAACGTTTATTTGGATTTGTTATAAAAATTGTAAGAATTTTTTATATTGCTCGTCCTTCCGCTCTTTGTTTATTTTCGAGGGATAAGGAAGGGACGGGCTAAGAACATTAGGCATAGTCAGAATACTCGATGAAGTATCTTTCGAAGAAGAGGGTGTAGGGGTCGGTGTCGAAATAGGTACCTTAGGCTCAACCCGTTTCGGGGAAGTTACCTCCTTTCTGTTGCGAAGGTTTATGGCGTTGGCATTATTTCTGGGATTTGGCTCTGTGTTCCTTGGTAGAGTTCCATATGGCCGCTATGAGACCATCTTTGTAAGCTTCCCAACCTGATTTTCCATGTTTTTAATTGATCTGGTAATATTCCGGATATTTGACATGGTGGACGCGACATATTTAGCAAAAATGTCTTCGAGCGGAGAAGGTTTTGTAGGAGGAGGTGGAATCCGTGCAGAAATCCTTGCAGATTCATAATTGGGTGCCTTTGAGCATTGTTGATATCACTCCAGGAGAAGTTTGGGTGGTTCCTCCAACCAGGATTAAAATTATTACTGTAAGGGTTGTTGTTAGGGTTGAAGGGGGGCCGAACTGGGTTGCCTAAGTAATCAACATTTTCTTTGACAAAATTATTATTATTAATTGGAGGCCATGCGGGAGCAGAGGAGGAAATAGTCATCTCTGCCACTTGCTTACTTAACCTTTTGACTTGAGAGGCTAAGTGAGAAGTGGAATCCACTTCATATATCCTGATTGGTTTGTTAGGGCGCGATCTAGGAGCCTTCCATTGATAGGCATTCATAGCCATTTCTTCGAACAGTGCTTGAGCAGCCTCCGGGGTTTTGTTGTTTAACATTCCCTTGGCAGCTGCATCGATCATCTATCGCGTTGAGAAATTTAAACCATTATAGAACATCTGGACCTGCAGCCACGACGGAAGCGCGTGATGAAGACACCTACACAAGAACTCTTTAAAATGCTCCCAAGTCTCGTAGAGAGACTCAAAATCGAATTTAATGAAAGAGGCGATATCTGTGCGTAATTTAGCGGTTTTAGACGGGGGGAAATAATTCTTTAGAAATTTCTCCATCAATTGGGCCCACGTAGTTATGGATCCTCTAGGGAGAAAACTTAACCACACTTTTGCCATTGTCCGCATCAAAAATGGAAATAAGCGTAGACGAATAGCGCCATCAGAAATGCCATTAATCGTGAAAGTGTCGCAAATTTCCAAAAAACTAGAAAGATGTAAATTCAGATCCTCATCAGGCAAACCATCAAATTGGAATGACAATTGTACCATTTGATTGATGCTAGATTTTATTTCAAAATTATTATTAGCCACTGTTGGGCGTGTAATACTCGATCCGGTATCTTGCAAATTCGGCCTGGCATAATATGCCTTGGTCTGTGGCGGGGCCGCATCTGGAATTGGATCGGTCATAGGTTCAGTGTAAGTATCTCCGATAGACTCTTCGGGAAACTCGAGTAAGTTTTGATCACAAAATCGTAGGCGCTCATGAAGGGTGCGCTCGATTTCAAGGTCAAAAGGAATGTTCTAATCGTCCGAGGAGATTCCTCGGGTCATATACTAATAATAGAAATTATTTTTTGTTTTTTGTGGTTTTGGCTTTTTCAAAAAAAAAATTATTTTAATTTTTTGTAAAAAATATATAAGTAATAAAATTAATAGTGATTCCTTTTTCAAAATAACAACAAGTTCCCTGGCAATGGCGCCAAAAACTTGATGATTTAGACTCCGTTTGGGGGGACTTATTTTCACCGGTCAAGCGGTTATGACCGCATGAACCGGACCTTAATTAAGGTCCGGTTCATGCGGTCGTAACCGCTTGACCGGTGAAAATAAGTCCCCCCAAACAAAGCCTTAGTTTGGGGTTTTCTTTTGTGTTTGGTTGCACAACTTTTATGTAATGAGATTAGAATTAGACGGATGTTTTCGAGGAGTTTCGCAAGTACTCCTACTTCGAGAAACTAACCGATATCTTATCGAAAGATAAAAGTAACAGTCTTTTCTTCTTTCAAAGTATTGACGATTACGCCCCGGCTATGACGCCGAATTCTATTGATTTTTAAATAGCAAAGGAGAGTTTTTCAAGTTTGGTTTTGAAAACTTTTTATTTAATTTATATCCAAACTAATCATATGATAAATGCAAGTATACCTTATCGCGTTTAGTGCAGGATATTTTTGTTTAGAAAATATCGAGGTCGTATATTTCCGTGGATCCTGTTGATTACTTCTACTTATAAGGAATGAACTATTATTTTATCAGAGTAATATTTTGAGTTGGTTTGATAAGGAACAGTAATATGCATATAACTAGAGTTCTAAACAATGATGAAGATAGCGCCCGATGTCGAATTACCTTGAGACAAAAATAGTCATTTTTAAAAGTAAAAGATATGACTTTTCAAAATATTAAAATGGCTTGGTGATGAGTCCCAAATATATACACATTTATGGACTCATCTGGGCCGATTTTCTAGTCTATGCACTACACTTTAGGCATGTTTTCGCTCATATTTGTTGTTCCATGCTACGTGCACCTCTAGGCCCGTTTTGGTGTTATTTCTTGTTTATCTTCATTATTAGTTTTCATGCATGGTTAAGTGTCACTTTCAGTGGTTTGATTAGTGTTGTATGCTGGAGCAGGAGTCGTGCAGGTGTTCCCGGTACAAATCGGTACAGGAATACTGCGCACGATCACTGGTTCTATTGCGCACGACCACTGGTCGTGCGCCACTGATCGTGCGCACTTACCCCCTGAAATCTGAGTTCTGTCTTCCTTATCGCACGACCACTTACGATAGCGCGCACGACCAGTGGTCGTGCGCCACTGGTCGTGCGAATATTGTATTTTATAATTTTCTTACCTTGCAGGCTCCGTCCAGGCAGGCGTACGATCACAGGATGCTAGTGCGCACGACCACTTGTCGTGAACCAATGACCGTGCGCACTGTTTATTCCAGCGCCTATATATTGACCTGCTCGCGAATTAGGTCGGGATCGACGCATTTCTTCCGCCCAGCTCCGCCGTTTTTGCCCCTTCCGCAGGTTTTTCGCCCCTCCATCGCCGCCCACCATATGGAGGTGCTCCGGGCTTGTTCTTCACGCCAATCTTGAGCCGGAGCTTCCTCTCGGCCTCCTCCTTCATCCTAGTGCTCCAAGGGAAGACCTAGCCGCCATTACCATCAAGCAAGAGGAAGTTTGCAACCTCTACCGGATCGTGACACGAAGAAGACGGGCTCATTGGAGAGTAGTGACAGCTTTCTCTACCCCGGACGTAGTTGCGGACCGAGCTTGGACGCGGATTGACAACCCGGCGATTCCAACTGTGAATCTACAACGAGACTTCGGATTCGGTCGATTTCTTGCCTTATTCTTCTCTTATTGATGTGCATGTAGTTAGATCTATGTATTAAGATGAAGTTGCACTTAAAACTAGTTTGTATTTCTATATATTTCATGTTTATGTGAAATGTTTGTTGTTTGAGTGGCTTGAGGTGCGCCCCATTCCATCCTCCATCCCGCCGTCACGTTCGTCGCCGCACTAGCAATTGCTAGTGGCGTGCTTGTTGAAGAGGTGCTTACGACCCTCACTCCGTTAGCCTACTCATCCATCCGCCTACCGAAGCGTGGCATCGCGGCCCGTGTAATCCACTCGCCCTTCGAAGCAGCGCGCTCAAGGCCTGTAGTTCGATTCCGTCTGCCTACTCATCCATCCGCCCTTGCGACGCAGCACGCTCAAGGCCTGCCTAGTCTCCATTCCGCCAAGCGAAGCATTGCATAGCTGCATTGCATAGGAGTAGTCATAGCATTTTCTCTTTATTTTCCACAATCCAAAATCCCCGTTTCCGCATCCATCCGCTCGAAAGGACTTCAATCTCAAGTCCTTCCACGATAATAAACTCCACCTTACTGTGTTCCTTTGAGATCGATACTTGGGGATTTACTCCTCGTTTTATATTACTTGAACGATCGGTACACTGCCGTTTCGTGCCGCAGTCGAGCTACCGACTATAGCGGTGTGCAAGATTTGCGCCATCACTTGGCCGTGGAGGTTCCATAAGTATGAACGTGCACCTCTCTCGAGGGTATGACCACCTGAGATTAAGAGTATTTGACCAAACTCTCGTTCTTTAATCGAATCTCCTTAATACTCACTTAATGTTGTGAACCCCTCTATTGGGTTTTTATTTCCAATTCGGGAGACTTACCTCATCCTCTCTCGAGGGTAGAGCACACTTCTATTCACCCATGAGTGATCAATCCATATGCATGAGCCTCTCGGCTAACTAGTGTATGGAAACAGAAATGAGAGCTATACATCGAACATATTGCCTCACTCGACATTTTTCTTGTGTAAACCTTAAGTCCGTTAATTAATTTTTAGAAAAGGGATGATTTAATTTTTAGAAAACCATTTATTTGTCCCAATGCTCTTCGACATCTTGCACTATTGGAAATTAGCCACTCATCGGAATGGAGACCGCATAAGTAATTAGAAATGACATGTTAATTTTTTAGGCAAATATGAGCGGGAAAATTGAAAGACTTATAAAAATGCAGAAATAATATTTGTCCCAACCATATTAATCAAGCGCTAAAAAGTACTTACCCTCTCATCCGGGATGGGGGTGGTAATAAGACTTGAAATAAAGCTAAGTTACAGAAAAAAAGGAAAATACTATCTCATACACACACGCACTTTACTTGTAATAAAAAGACTGAATCGAAAGAAAGCGTTAAAAGAAAGCGATAAATAAAGCATTAAAGAAAGCGATAAACTATTTTATGAAAGCTTTTAAATCTAAATTATGAAAGTGATAAATCTAAATTATGACAGCAATAAACAAGATTTTATTTTCAAAACAAACATTACAACTAGGCTATGAAAGTACAAATTACAAAAGAACTTAAAACTTAAATGCATAAATAAACTCACACACACTCAAAGAAATTTAAAAAAACACTAAAACACTCTCAAAATCTGGATGGAATTGCTTCAGCCGAGCCCCTCTATTTATAGGAAAAAAATTATTTTTACACGCCCTCGGTCATGGGCGTGACCGAGGGCGTGACTTTTGCGGTGCTGGAAGGATAGGCTCGGCCGCCTTCTGTAAGCTTTTTACCAAAAAAATAGCTGCACACGGGCGTGACCTTGGCGGCGCACATCTAGTTCAACTAGGGCATGATGGCTGGCATGTACGCTGACTTCTAGATTGATTTGATGTGTCACGGCCTAAGTCACGGGCATGACTTTGTAAAAATCGATGGGACCAGGAACCGATCGACGGGACGGGATGTCGATCAACGGGATGGGAGGTCAATCGATGGCACGGGAGTTGATCGCGGAGTAAACGGGCGTGACTTAACAAAAAATCGAGCTGAAATTTGGGACGGGATGCAAGTCGATCGATGGGACGGGATGCCAATCGACAGGATGGGATGCCGATCGAGCTGAAATTTGGCATTTTAAGATTACACGCCCTTGGTCACGGGCGTGACTCAAGGTCACGGGCGTGACTCAAGGTCACGGGCGTGACCCAGGGCGTGACTTAACAAAAAATTGCCAAAATGCTGAAAAATAGAAAAACAAAAAGCTAAGTTAGTAAGGAAAATAATAAAACAAGCAAGTTATTCATTAATTTACATAAAATAATTACAATATTAATTACAATTATACTCAACTATACTATAAATACGTGTATTTTATTACTTATAAGGACAGTAACACAAATTGCAGCCCCTAGAGCAGAGTGGACTGATGTTGAGAAGAAGATCAAGGCATGTGATGCCAAAGCCATGAATACCCTGGACTCAACTATGACAAATGACATGTTTCAAAAAGTTATTGATTGCAACTCTGCCAAAGAAACCTATGAATCTCTCTCCAGATTAGTTGAAAGCATCTCTGATGAAAGAAAATACAAAAAGTTAGTTCTCATATCTCAATATGAGAACTTCAAGAAAATGGCTGATGAAAGCATAACTGAAATGTATGACAGGTTCAGCTTCATCATAAATGAGCTGAGAGGGCTTGACAAATAAATTTCTCTGATATAAATTAAAGGCAAGCTCCTCATGTGCTTCCCAAGCACATGGGACTCTAGAATCGAGGCCATCGGAGATTCTAGATGCCTCAGAGAAATATCAACAGATTCTCTGCTAGGGAAGCTCAAGTCCTATGAGCTTCTACTGAAAAGTAGGGTTGAGTCAGAGGCCCAGGAGAGAATCTCAACTCCTAAAGAAAGGACTCTTGCACTAAAGACTGTTGAAGCAGCGTCCTCCACCTCTGAAGAAGAGATGTTTAATCTCTTGGCTAAAAGATTCAAGAGATGGGTCAGGACAGAGGACTCCAAAAGAAAAGAGAGGAGTTCAGGCAAGCCAAGGTATGACAAAACTCCTAAATAGGAGATTATCTGCTTTTCTTGCAGAAAACCAGGTCACTTTGCCACTGAATGTCCTGAGTAAGAAAAGAATAAAAGCAACAAGCAGAGGAAGGAGCACAACAAGAAATCCTTCAGGAGGAAGGATAAGAAAGGAGGGAAAGGTTTCATAGCTCAAAGCTGGAGTGATTCTGACTCTGAGTCAAGCTCCTCCTCATCTGATAGTGATGAAGAGTGTGGACATGAAGAAGCCTGGTTAATGTCTCTGGAAGACTCCATTGCTGAGAATGATGTAACAATCTTTGATAATTTTGACTTTTTCTCAAAAGATTTTAAAGAGTGTTTTAAAGAATTCTCTCAAGATTATATTAATAGCCAAAAGGAACTTAAAATAATCAGAATAGAACTAGAAGACCTTATGAAAGATAATCTATAAAGAGTCATCTATGATCTGAGAGATCAATTGTTTAAGAAGGAAAAAGAAATATACATATTAGATAATGAAAATTCTGATCTAAAGAAAGAAATTACAGAGGCAAAAGCCTTTGAGGACTCCCTCAAATGGAAGGAGTCAAAAGTTTAAGGATATCTCAAAAAATCTCTCCAAGAGATTTGATCATCTTCATTTAGAATCACTGTCATCTACTAGCACACTAATCCCTAACAAACTTGCATGGGAAAATCTTGTAGCATTATTTAGGTCTAGACCTAATAACAACTTAGGATCATGTGAAGATCATAATAATAACTATAATCTCACTATATTTAATAGTGTAAACATTACTAATCAACCAGAAATTTTAGGTAAACACCCCTTAGAAAAGCCAAATAAAAATAATAAAAATATTAATAAAAAGAATCATACGTCGAATAAAACTCAACGCAATTTTAAATATGCGTCGAATGCAACTCGATGAAGTTCAGTATGTGCGTCGACATTAATTCAAAGCAGGTATGATGGTGCGTCGAATTATATTTGATGCAACCAATACTCTACATCAAATTAGTATCGACGGAATTATGCAGACACATCGAATAACACTCGACGCAACTCTAAAGTTGCGTCGATTTCTTATCGATGCATGTTTCCTCCAAGAATATTTCAAACATCTAAACCACTATCTACCTCTGTTCCTAGATGTTTCTACTGTTCTAAACTTGGGCATATAGCCAAACATTCCTGGCTTAATACTGCAGCACTTCTTCACCTTAAGGGGTATACTGAAAGACCATCTTATTCTTTCATAACTCCATGTGATGATAGAAGTAATAGATCCAATATGAGATGGTCTATACTAATGTTTGATTTCATGTGCTGAAGGGAGACTATTCAACCACAAACCAGCAGTGGTATCTGGACAGTGGATGCTCTATACATATGACTGGAGCAAAAGAACTGCTGGAAACTACAAGGCCGAGGAAGAAGGCCTATGGAACTCTGGGAATTCCCACTCTGGTCAAACTAAAGGGTATGGTCTGCTCAAGATTGGGGAAGTCTCTTTTTTTAAGGTAGCTTATGTTGAAGGTCTCCAACATAATCTAATTAGTATTAGCTAGCTCTGTGATGGTGAATACAAAGTTGTATTCACTAAACCTTTCTGTCATATAGTTAGTTCTATAACTAACCAAATAGTATTGACTGGTCTTAGGAAAGGTAAGGTCTATGTTGTAGACTTTGAGTATACAAAGTCAGAGATCTGCTTGGTTAACTCCCAGTTAGAAAACAATGAGTTATGGCATAGGAGACTTAGTCAACTTAACTTTAAGACCATTGCCTCACTCTCTAAGCTTAACCTAGTAAGAGGCTTACCAATAGGTAAGTTCAATAAAGACCATCCCTATAGAGACTGCCAACTAGGAAAGCAGATCAAATCATCATTCAAACCAATTGGTAAGAATTATTCCCCCAGAATCCTATTCTTGTTGCACATGGACCTATTTGGTCCTATCTCCACTTAGATCTTAGCAAGTAAGTCCTATACTCTTAACATTGTGGATGATTTTTCTAGATTCAGTTGGGTGTTCTTTCTAAAAGCTAAGTCAGATGCCTTCAAGATCCTCTCAGGATTCATTTGACAGATTCAATCTGAAGTCAACACTCAGGTTGTTGTGTTCAGAAATGATTATGGTACTTAGTTTGAAAATTAGTTAATATGTAGATTTCATGCTGATGAAGGGATAAGACAAAGTTTTTCAGCTCCTAGAACCCCCCAACAATATGGGGTGGCTGAAAGGAAAAAAATAGAACCCTAATTAATCAGGAAGGACATTGTTGGCTAAATCCAACTTGCCAAAGTCCTTTTGGGCTGAGGCAGTGAATACTGCCAACTATGTTCTGAATAGAAGACTCATTCAAAAGACAAAGTTGAAGACTCCCTTTGAGTTATTGAAGGGAAAGGCACCTATAGTCGCTTACTTTAGGACCTTTGGTTGTACCTACTTTATCCTTAACAATGAGAAAAGTCATCTTGCTAAATTTCACAAGAAGGCTGATGATGGGATATTTTCGGGATATTCCTCATCAAGCAAGGCCTATAGGTTCTACAATAAAAGCTCTCTTAAGTTTGAGGAGTCTATGCATGTGGTCTTTGATGAAACTAACATGTTTTATAAAGGGAAGGAAGCTTCCATCAGCATTGTTCTGTAGGAAGAAGACCAGCTAGCAGATCAGGTTGAAAGACTCAGCATCATGGATCATCCATCAGTATGTCAAGATAAAGGAAAATAGAAAGTATACACTGATTCAGATGAAGATTATGCAGCAGATGAAGAGGAAATTACATCACCTAAACTACCAGCCACTGAGATCATTCTAGTGAATGAAGATGGTGCTCCCACTATCACTGAGCAAGTGGATCTTCATGAAGAAGAAAATCTCCCTAATAACTCAACAAGATCCAGGATGACCCTAAAGGATCATCCTTCAACACAAGTTATAGGATATTTGATAATTGGAGTCAAAACAAGGAATCGGCTCACAAATGAAACAATGTTGTAGTGTTTCCTCTCTCAATATGAACCTAAAAGGTTTGAAGAAGCAGACAGTGATCCTCACTAGATATCTACAATGCAAGAAGAGCTAACACAGTTTGAGAGGAACAAGGTCTGGACAATGGTTGAAAGACCAAATAATTACCCAGTTATTGGAAGCAAATGGGTATTCAAAAACAAAATGGATTCAACAGGAGTCAGAATCAGGAATAAAGCCAGACTTGTGGCCCAAGGATATAGGCAAGAGGAGGGTATTGACTTCAACAAGACATTTGCTCCAGTAGCAAGGCTGGAGGCCATCAGAATGTTCCTTGCATATGCAGCTCACATGGAGATTAAAGACTATCAGATGGATATGAAGAGTGCATTCCTAAATGGAACTCTTGAGGAAGAAGTGTATGTGGAGCAGCCCCCAGGTACTCACAAGATTTCAATGGCATCTCCTTCAAATCAAAGAGACATAATCGAAGTAGTTGATCTTGCTCTCGAGACATTACTATCTCAATTTAGTGCTCTCTATCTTGACTTCTCAAAGGATTGCTATCGCAAGTTGTGCGCTCAACAAAGAAGGTCGCGAGACCTCACAGCTGAAATCAAGGCCCTTGAAATAGAAATGAGATTGTCTGTATTGCCTGCCGATGTCTTTAAATCTTTGATCAATGATATAAAGCAGGGGGAGAAGAGTATCAGCAGGCAGCCACCTTAAGACTTAGTATACATTACAGCTCTCCCTTTATCCTTTGTTTCTGAAGGAGATACTACCATCACCTCTAAGCTTCTTTCACTCCTGGCATTTTACTCTCCTCCAAGAACCATACCCTTAATACAGGGGGAGAGTGACCTCTTTTCAGATGACATTAGTTACTTGAAGAATGTGCAATAGCAATATGAGTCAACTGATCTGTCCATCCCTGAGATGCAGGGGGTTCTGGACTTACTCTGAAGAATCTATAATAGTCCCATCATCCAAACCTACTAACCAGGCTCCTGATCATGTTCCATCATCTCCACCACCAGCTCAGCTCCCTCCTGATTCCACTCCAGCATCCACCCATACTGTCCAAGCATCTGCTCTCAAAGGAAGACCTCCATACAGAGGGACAGGTCAGGGAAGAAATTTCAGAGGAAGAAATGCAAGAGAAAGAGGTCATGGAAGAAGTATACCCATCTGGGAGAGGTATACAAAAGAACAAAGAAAAATGTATAAAAGGGACAAATCTTATTACAAGAGTTATGAGAAAGTTGATATTCTTGAAAATACAATGAAGGAATATGTTGATCCAAAACTTAACAGTGCTCTAAACAAAATCAGAGAAAAAGAGAAAAATGAATTTGAAGCTTCTCAAAGAGAGCTAGAGGAAATGAGAAGAGTGTTCATTAAAAGGCTGAAAATGGGTAAAGAGGCTGTGGAAAAAGAACAATTAGAAGAGGCACTCAAGATTCCAAGCACTCTGTTTGATCTTTCTAAATATACTTTCAAGAACCCTCAGGCCAAACTTGTTAAATTTTTTGAAGTGTAAGTGGAGTCCGGGTTGTCTGGTTCTGGAGACCACAATGTTTGCATGGTCTGCGAGAGCTTGTTTTGACAGACAGCTATGGTTAGCCGATGTGCCCAAGTAGTTTGTTTTTATTGAGACTAGGCGGTCTAATTTCTGGTGATCGCGCGACTTAATAAGGAACGTGCATGTATCCTTCTGAGGCGGTGACGGTATCTATCTGCTTGACTATAAATAGAGGTGCAAGACCCTCATTCTATAGAGAGAACTGTAAGAACTAAAGTTTGGATTGTTTATGTCGGTCGCATTTTCTGAGGTTGCGCGGTCTGAAGTTTTGTTGACCGGTTGTTGTGTTCACAGGTTAGCGTCCAGTGGTTTACCTGTCAACAATCTTCGTACTTTCCAGCTTTGAATAACCAGATCGCCAGCGGTCTTGTATGGGTGATCTGTGTTTGAAGTTCTTGGATTGTTCAAAGCGAGCTCAGTGATCGGGCGACCTCAGCGGTCAGGCAGTCAAGAGTTGCGGTCTGACAGCAGTGTGCAGTTCATTCCTTTTGTTTACGGGATACTTCTGTGATCAGGCGACCTCGCAGTCTGGCGATCTAAGAGTGCGAACAGGTTCTTCCCAGTAGTTCAATTATTCAGCATTTCATGCGGTCTGAGGTTGGTGGTCTGGCAGATAGCAGGTTTCAGTCATGTGCTGTTCGTGCGGTCTCAGGGTTGTTGTGCGGTCTTGCTGACTCAAGCGATCTTAGCAGTCTCAGTTTTCTAGCTGCCAGATGCTTATTTCCTACCTGTTCTTCTCATCTCAGTTTTTCTTATAAATCATGTCTCGCCTTGTATACCTCGCATTGTAAAGAGATAGTCAATAAAAGATTTTGTTGTCCTTCTATTGTCACTTGTTACTTTGCTTGAGATAGATTGAAGTCTTCTGTTGTATTGTCTTCGATCCTTCTTGAAATTTTAACATGGTATCAGAGGTAGGTTCCAAGCAGTGATCAGCCACAGAATCTTGCTTAAGTCTCTGAAGTTCTTGTTAACCAGCGTGATAGCAATGGAAGGAGGATACGCAAGAGGTCTTGTTATTGAGCTCCTTATGTAGACTAATTTTAAAAAGTGGAAGTTTTGCATGGAGAGATATCTTCTTGGAGAGGATTTATGGGAGGTAGTCGGAGGAGATGCGAGAGAGGCAGTGGTAGCTAATGAAGGGAATGTTGAGAAGGTAAAATCTTGGAAGAGAACAAATGCTAAGGCAGAGTTCACTCTCAAGCGTGTTATCATTACGGAGCTATTTGACCACATCATTGGATGTCGATCTACTGCAGAGATTTGGATAACCATAGATGGCTTGTTCAATAAGAAGAATGTAGCTCGGCTACAGTTTCTTGAAAATGAGTTGGCAAAAGCAACTCAAGGAGACTTGTCTGTCTCATCTTTCTTTTTGAAGATGAAGAATCTATGTGTGGAGATATCGGCATTGGACCCGGAAGAGCCTATCTCAAAATCAAGGCTGAAGAGGCACATAATCCGCGGCTTGCGGAGGGAGTATGTGTCCTTTGTCACTTCTTTGCAAGGTTGGGACAATCAGCCATCATTGCTAGAACTGGAAAACATGCTTGCTTCGCAAGAGTGCTTGGCAAAGCAGATGGCTGGGATATCTGTCTCTGGGGGAGAGAGTGAGGTTCTCTATTCTGCCAAGTAAGAGACGGGACAAGAAGAAGAAGTCATATGTTTGCGATGGACCTTCAACTTCATATCAGCAAGAGAAGAGCAATGCTCCTAAGGAAGATGGGAAGAAGAAGGAAAGGCCAAGGTGCAAAGCAAGGATCGCCAATCCTTTTCGTACGTTTTGAAAGTATCAAAGATAACACAAATCCACAACAAAATAACCACGAAAATCCGATGCTTCCAAAGCCACGCCAAAACTCTGTCACAAGAAAAAATCTAAGAAAAGAAAACTCTTTGGTAGGAAGTTTCGTTACCCACTCGGAGTTTGTAGATCCGAGATATTAGATCCACAACAATCGATCGTTCCCTCCACTAGCCCACCGGAGATGAGCCGAAGAATATGTACACGTCCGTATTCGTTGAACCACGCCCGAGTAAGTTTTCCCAACCCTACGTTGCACCTTGGATCTTCCTCCATATTGCTGGCCGAAACTCCTTGAGGAGGTGGGAGGGTTCGTGTGACACGTACAGAGTAAGAAGGATATAGGAGAGGGGAAAGGTGGCGGAAGTGTAGTGGGGAAAGGAGAAAAGAGGGAAGGGGGGAGGAGAGGTGGTGGCCGGCGGACTAGAAGAGGAGAGATGGCCTTTGGCCGAACCTGCGAGAAGGAGAAAGAGAGGGGGCGGCGATTTAGAGGAGAGGAGATTCTTAGGGTTTCAAGTTTTCAATCATAATCTGCCTATTAATCTCAAAGTCATGGCCTTATATAGCCTTACACACCAAAGGCTTCGAGCGCTGCTAGCTTTTTGTCAATCGTAGTTTATATTATATTCTTTTCTGTGTCTTCTGCATTAATGAGATTTGATCTAGTTTATACAAGATGTGTAATGATAGAAACTTAGACCATAAAGATGGATCCTAACTCAAATCAAAACTAAGGTTCCAACACAAGAAGAAGATAGCTGAGATAAAAGCTACTGCTCCAAAATAGGAGGTTGCTGATGAAGATGCTGAATGCTCAAGTGTTGCAAAGAAAAGAAAACATGAACCTGCATTTAGATTTTCATTTGAATTAAATATGGACTGAAAGTTGTATTTACATTTTATCACTAATGAAATTGATTCTTATGTTGAAATGAAATCTTGAGTTAATAGGCCAATCAAAGTGAAGCTTAATATTTGTTCTGTATTAATGCTTAATATCTACTATGGTGCTAATATTTTGTTAATATATGGTTATGCTGTCATGACTTCTAATTCTGCTATTTCATTATATGTCATGATATTGTTATTGTGGTTTTGTATCTTAGCAGTGGTGTATGTTCTGCATTCTTCAAATAGGGGAGATTGTTGGGAATATTGCCCTACATGCTCCCTAGATTTGAAGAGGCATCACACTCAATGCTAAGTACAAATTGTATTTGATAGGCCCTCTTTTATATCATGTCTATGAAGTGTTAGGTCATTCCAAACATTGGAATTATTCCCTGATTGTACTATCAAAATAGCTGAGACAACAACCTGGTCTCATCTGAACCGCTGAGATGCATCCAGAGCCGCTGAGAAGGAGTTTATCTCAGCTGAGCTGCATTTAGAGGAAAACCGTTGAAAAGACTATCTATCTCAGTGGATCCGCTGAGACAAAGTCTGCTCTGCCGCTGAGACTGGAGCTTGTCTCATCCCATCCGCTAAGATAGATTCATATTTGAATAAAGCCTGACGGGATCTATTTTTGGCTCAAGTGACTAGAAAGCAAGGATAATATTTGTTGAAAAACTTGAGGTCCGGAGATGAAGTAAAAATGCGGAACACTTCACAAAACTTTCCACAAGTATCACAACATAATGATAATGGGAAGACCGAATAATGCTTTGGTATTAACTATCTCTTTACAATTTTAGGTATACATGGCGAGACATGATTCATAAGAATCACAGAGGAGAGAAGTACAAACACAAAAGTAAACAAGCTGCTGACGACCTGACGACTTGAGACCGCCAGATCGCGCGAACAGACAAGTCAGACGAGAAGTTTCTGAGACCGCGCGAACAGTACATAAGCCGCACCTGCCAGACCGCAACCACAGACTGCCCGACCTGCTACTTTATTCAACTGCTGAAAGACAACCTGTTTGCACTCTTTGATCACCCAGACCGCACAGTCTTGATCACAGAAGAACCCACGAACTCTTGCCAACGAAAACTGCTTCCTGATGCAGAGTGAAACTCAAGATCGCCTGGCTACTTAAGACCGCCTGATCAACTGAGTTCGCTGCACAGTCCAAGAACACCAAAACACATTCCGCTCGGACTGGTTTATTTAATGCTGGAAGAAGGGAGAAAAGTTGACCGCGAGCTGCTAGTCGCTAACCTGCGAACAAACAAACATGTCAGTCAAAATCTCAGACCGCACAACCTCAGAATGAGACCGGCACAATCAAGCCAACTTTGTTTCTTACAGTTCTCGTTATTAATGACGGGCCCTGCACCCCTATTTATAGCCGAGCAGATGGATGTCGAAACCGCACAAACCGGGATACAATAACCGCCCATCAGATCGCCAGCGGTCTCACAAGACAGACCGCCCGAGCTCAGCAAGGCTAAAGCTCCCTTATTGAACCATACGGTTATTCACAAACCACCCGGTTACCGCGGTCTCCGAAAATAGACCGCACGGTCTTATTTCCAAAATAAAGGAACTTCTTCGGTAACCCAGACCGACTAGAACAAAATGTCAGACCGCCCGATCACTGCAAGAAGGCAGACCTACTTGAACATCTGGACGACTTGAACAAGTCACCAGAACAACCCGCGCGAGCTGATTGGATAACATGCGATCTCTCTCAGATCAGACTGCCCAGATCAGATCGACTGAGACAGAACCGGCCAGAGCACTAGGGCAGACCGGGCGGTCTCTGCGGTCTCCAAGCTTCAGACCGTCCAGCACCATTCCACTTCCACTTCAAAAATTTAGCACTTCCCCTTGAAGTGGGAAATGGAAGTAAGCCCAAGAAAACTCTGCAACCGACCAAATTGTCCCTTCGATAGCGGCTTAGTAAATATGTCAGCAACATTCTCCTTGCTCTGCACATGCTCCACAGTCAGAGATCCCTCCAACACCTTCTCACGAATGAAATGGTGATAAATCTCTATGTGCTTTGTATGCGCGTGACAAACTGGATTGTTCACCAGTTTGAGAGCACTCTCATTATCACTACGTAGTAGAGTCGGACCTCGCTCCTCCCGATGAATGTCCACCACAAGCCTCCTAAGCTAGATGGCTTCCTGAGCGCCAAAGCTGAAGCTTTGTACTTCGCTTCTGTGGTAGAGACAGACACAGAATCCTGCTTCTTGCTGCACGATGATATAGCTGTAGAGCCTGTCATAAAGACATATCCAGACTTCGATCTCCGATCATCCGAATCTCCTCCATAATCAACATCCATGTACCCCTGCAAACAAAAGCCTGAATCTCTCCCGTAGAGGAGACCCAAATCCGAGGTGGATTTGGCATACTTCAAGATACTCCAAACCGCCACAAGATGAGGTTTCCGAGGCTCTTCCATAAACCTACTCACCTTGCCAACTGCATAAGCAATATCTGGCCTCGTGATCGTCAAGTATATCAGACTTCCAACCAAAGCCCGGAACACCAAAGGATCGGTAAGAACCTTCCCTTCATCTCGTCGAAGATGAACTCCAACCTCCAATGGAGTAGAGCTGCTCTACCCCCCTTCCATGCTGAACCTCTTCACGATTCAATCCGCATAGCCCTTTTGGGAAACAAACATACCGCTCTCTTTCCTCTCCACTTCGAGCCCAAAGAAATTGTGGAGCTCACCCAAATCCTTCATCTCAAATCTGATAGCTAGCTCAGCACGAAGCCTAGCTACCTCCACATCAGAATTCCCCGTGACGATCATATCGTCAACGTACAGCAGCACCAAAACCTGAAGCTCCCCCGTCTTATTTACGAATAAGCTTAAATCTAAATTAGAAGCAAAATATCCGCAAAACTGGAGGTATTCTGCGATCTTCCCGTACCACGCCCGAGGCGCTTGCTTCAAGCCGTAAAGAGCCTTCTTGAGCTTGCACACATATCTTGGGTACTCTTCGGATACATAACCAGGTGGCTGATCCATGAAGATATCCTTGTCAATCTCACCATATAAGAAAGCGTTCTTCACGTCGAGTTGCCAAATCTTCCACCCTTGGCACACTGCCAATGCGATCACCACCCATACCGAAATTATCTTGGCAACGGGACTAAATATTTCTTCATAATCCTCCCCATACTTCTGAGAGAAACCTCGGGCTACAAGGCGAGCCTTATACCGCTCAATACTTCCATCAGCCTTCTTTTTCAGTTTGAAAACCCACTTGCAAGTCACCGGAGTAACTCCCTCAACCTTAGGCACCAAGTCCCAAGTCTCATTTTTTCTGAGGGTAGCCATCTCTTCATCCATGGCTCCTTCCCACTCCTTGACTACAACAGCATTTTCATAACAAGATGACTCTCTCTCATCCAGGGGACCTGCAAAGAAACATGAGACAAAGCTCACCATGTTTCCGCCCGTATACCGATCAGGTGGAATAATGGTCCCCTTGCACCTCCTCAGAGCTTGACTCTAAACCACCTCTTCAACTGCAGCTTTTGTACTAGCTCTCCTTTCAGGTAGGCATGAAGCATCGCTCCCCCAGCTCCTAGATCCTGAAGCACCTAAGCTAGAGCTAGAAATACCTGGAGCACGTGGAGAAACAGGCAACTCCACCAGAACTTCCTTTGCAGCTTCCTCTGGTCCACCATCTACCATGCTTCCTTGTAACTCTACAGAAGATCTACCTTGGTATGGCATCAACTCATTAAATACCACATCTCTAGAGACCACATATCTCCGTGTCTTGGGATCCATGCATCTCCACCCTTTCTTCTGGTCATCATAACCGACGAAGACTAGTTTCCTTGTCTTTGCATCTAGCTTCTTTCGAAGGGCATCCGGAACATGCACGTAGCAGGTAGAACTAAACACGAGAAAGTGTTCCACGCTTGGTTTCTCCTTGAACATCAACTCATGAGGGGTCTTCATGTTGATGGGGCTGAGAAGCATCCGGTTGATAACATAGGCTGCACAAGACATTCCCTTTGCCCAGAAGGACTTTGGGATACTCTTGGCATGATGCCAACATTTGCAGGTCTCCGTCAAATGACGGATCTTCCGCTCTGCAACTCCGTTCTGTTGTGGAGTGTGAGCATAAGAAAGCTCACTTTGGATGCCATGCTTCATGCAGAAGTTAAAGAGTACCTTGGATGTGAACTTCCCTCCGTTGTCAGTTCTGAACCTCTTGACCCGCAGGTTAAGCCGACCTTCCACAAGCTCCTTGAACTCCTCAAACCTCTCGAATGCCTCCGACTTCTCCTTCAGAAAATATACCCAAGTATATCTGGTGAAGTCATCAACCAAAATCAGCATATACCTGCTACATCCAAGACTAGCAGTGTGGGTAGGTCCAAACAGATCACCATGTATACACTCCAATGGTCTTTTATATCTGCTTGGTGATTTGTCAAATGGAAGACGTTGAGCCTTACCAAACTGACAACCTACACAAGCATGGCCATCCCCGAAAGATGACAAGCTAGGCAGACTTTTCACTAGGCCTCTTCCCGCCATGGATTTCAACTTATCCATCCCAACATGCCTAAGTCTTTTGTGCCAGATAGCAGCGCTGTCGTTAGCCCTCATCTTATCAACATAAGAACTTGTTGAAAGAACAAACAAGTCCTTCACCCGTCTCCCTATATGAGTGACCTCAGCTTTCACAGCTGAAACATTTCAGAGCAATTTCACTTCTGTTGGACCGAACAGAACGTGATAGCCAGTATCCAGCGCATTGGTCACAGAGAAGAGGTTTTTCTTCATCCCCGAAACATGATAGACACTCTTCAATGTAAGAGTACCTTTATTATCGTTCAAAGAAACCACACCCTCTGACTCATCCCCGGTGAGGTGATGACCACACCCAGAGTCCACTATCCAATCATCCAGATAGTTGATGGAAGGCATAGCTCGAACACATGTGCCCGTCATGAATGCACCTCCACCACCCCAACTACCTTCAGAATTGGAACCAGCCTCCTCCTTCCCTGCAGCATGCCCTTGCTGAAGATTAACTTGGCAATCTCTCTTGAAGTGACCAAGCTTGTTGCACCTGAAGCATCTAGTTCCTTCCTTCCTCTTCCCATCACGCTTAGGAGCATAGCTCCTCTCCTGCTGATATGATGTAGATGGACCATCATCTCCAGATGTCTTCTTCTTCTTGTCCCATCTCTTCTTCTTGCCAGAAAAGAGAACCTCACCTTCTCCCCCAGAGACAGACATCCCAGCCATTTGCTTAGCCAAACTTTCTTGCGAAGCAAGTAAGTTCTCCAGCTCCAGCAACGAAGGCTGATTGACCCAGCCTTGAACAAAAGTAACAAAGGCAACATACTCCCTCCGCAAGCCACGGATAATGTGCCTCTTCAGCTTGGCTTCTGAGATAAGCTCATCCGGGTCCAAAGCCGATATCTCTGCGCAAAGGTTCTTCATCTTCAAGAAGAAAGTTGAGATAGACAAATCTCCCTGAGTTGCTTTCTCCAACTCAATCTACAAGAACTATAGCCTAGCTACATTCTTCTTATTGAACAAGCCATCCAAGGCTGTCCAAATTTCAGCAGTCGATCTACATCCGATGATGTGATCAAACAGCTCCGGAATGATAGCTCTCTTGAGAGTGAACTCCGCCTTAGCATTCGTTCTCTTCCAATCCTTCACGAGCTCAACATTCTCTTCAGCAGGAATAACAACTTGTCTTGCTTCTCCTCCTACAACCTCCCACAAATCCTTGCCAAGAAGATAACTTTCCATACAAGACTTCCACTTCTTGAAGTTAGTCTGCGTAGGGAGATCAATACCAAGACCTCTAGCATATCCTCCTTCTATTGCTATCCCACTGGTTGTTAACCAACTTGAGGAACCCGAGAGAAATATCAGCAACTACTGCTCAGCAACCTAACTCTGATACCATGTTTAAAAACTTGAGGTCCAAAGATGAAGTAAAAATGCGGAACACTTCACAAAACATTCCACAAGTATCACTACACAATGACAATGGAAGACCGAATAGTGGTTTGGTATTAACTATCTATTTACAATTTCAGGTATACATGGCGAGACATGATTCATAAGAATCACGGAGGAGAAGCACAAACACAAAAGTAAACAAGCTGCTGATGACCTGACAACTTGAGACCGCCAGACCGCGAGAACAAACAAGCCAGACAAGAATCCCCTGAGACCGTGTGAACAGTGCACAAGCTGTACCTGCTAGACCGCAACCACAGACCGCCCGACCTGCTACTTTATTCAACTGCTGAAAAACAACCAGTTCGCACTCCTTGATCGCCTAGACCGCACGGTCTTGATCACAGAAAAACCCATGAACTCTTGCCAACAAAAACTGCTTACTGATGTAGACCGCAACTCAAGATCGTCTGGCCACTTAAAACCGCCTGATCAATTGAGTTCGTTGCACAGTCCAAGAACACCTAAACACAGTGCGCCCGGACTGGTTTATTCAAAGATGGAAGAAGGGAGAAAAGCTGACCGCGAGCTTCTAGTCGCTAACCTGCGAACAAATAAACTGGTCAATCAAAATCTCAGACCGCACGACCTCAGAATGAGTCCAGCACAATCAAGCCAACTTTGGTTCTTACAGTTCTCATTATTAATGACGGGCCCTGCACCCCTATTTATAGGCGAGAAGACGGATGTCGTCACCACACAAACTGGGATATAATAACCTCCCATCAGATCGCCAGCTGTCTCACAAGATAGACCGCCGGAGCTCATCAAGGCTAAAGGTCCCTTATTGAACCATACGGTTATTCACAAACCGCCCGGTTACCACGGTCTCTGAAAACAGACCGCCCAGTCTTATTGCCAAAAGCAAAGAACTTCTTCAGTAACCCAGACCGACTAGAACAAAATGTTAGACCACCCGGTCACTGCAAGAAGGTAGACCTACTTGAACATCTGGCCAACTTGAACAAGTCTCCAGAACAACCCGCGCGAGCTGCTTGGATAACATGCGATCTCTCTCAGATCAGACCGCCCAGATCAGATCAACTGAGACAGAATCGTCCAGAGCACCAGCGCAGACCACGCGGTCTCTGCGGTCTCCAACCTGCAGACCGCCCAACACCATTCCACTTCCACTTCAAAAATTTAACAATATTATCTATTTATGTCCATGCTGTGACAGGGCACTCCTTATGCCATTACAGATTGGAGGAGGTATAAAAGAAGATGTTAGGTCATTAATGAAGGTGTGTAAAGGATTTGAAAGAGAAGGCCGCTACTGTTCAATTGAAAGATAAATTGCTTCCACAAGATATCTCAATCTGCCTCATGAAGCTACAAGCAGATTACTGAGATATGTTTGTTCTTGCATATTTAATCCAGAAGAATAAGTGGATCTTCATTCATCTACTAAAGAAGTAGATCAGAAGGAACAAGGCTTGAAGCTACTACTATTCAGCCCTATTTCAAGATAGCATCTGTTGTGCTTCAACAATAGAAGATCTAAGCTGAATGTTTAATCTATATTATCCTCTTTTGTGTAAGCAAAAATATAAACTCTGTAAGTACTTATTTTTTCTGAGTGTGTACGGCCTTGTGCCTGAGTGTGTAAGGCTTTGTACCTGAGGTTATAGGGTTGTACTCCTAGCTTGAGTAGTACGATCTCTGAGAAGACCTGAGGTAGGAAATCAGGTGGATTTCTGAGTTGTAGGAGTTGGAGTGCTTTGAGTGGTAGAGCTATTGGCCCGAGGTAGGGTTTTGGAGGAAACCTGAGAGACCCTGAGGGATCTGAGTTGTAAACTCTTGGAGCTGAGATTTGGAGGAGTTTGCCTTGTCTAACAAACTGTTAGAAAGGTTTAGAGGGAAAGTGGACTACCCATAGACACAATATCTTGTGGAACCACAATAAATAGCTATGTGTTTTCGGTGATTTGCTTTTACTTTAATTAATCACTAAACAACTATTATCTACAAGTAGAAAATTTCAAAGGAACCTATTCACCCCCCTCTAGGTGAGTTAGACTACTACCAAGTAAACTATCAGACCAGGCTTCAAAAATCTGCCTGGTCCATTTTGAAAAGATCCCAATATGGATTCTTTTCCCAGGTGGAATTGGCACCCCTTTTGATGTGCATACACTTGGATAATGATGGAGCAAAACTTGACTCATCATTCTCATGTAAGAATTCTCAATTTTAGCATATTTGTGTCCTATCAACTTCAGGAGGCACCTCCCCCAGTTTATCTTCTTGTTCAGAACCAGAACTCCAATTACTTGTAGTTGTTGTTTAGGAATTGCATAATGAGCAAAGATTTTACATTGTAAAACCTTGCCTACAATGTCTGCCAAGAATCTGTACTCTTCATAAAAGTCATTCTTCTTAAGATTGATTGACTTGTCTTTTGAGAAATTCATGATCTGCAAAGCTTGTCGAGTTTCTTCAGCTGTCAATTCATATGGCTCCTCTCCTGCCGGCAATTCAAAGGGGAGGTTCAGCAGTTCCTCAGTAATTTGAATATCTGTATTATAGATCTTCCCTCGAAGGGACCTATACTATTCAATATGGTTATTATCTTTTAGCTCTGTTAATTCTAAATCATATATCTTGCATCTGGTAGAAATCAGTTTTGTGAGTCCTGCTGTAGGGAAGAGATCCAAGATCGCTTTGAAACTTACTGCTGCAGCATTGAATGACTCTATGTTAATGTCAAATCATGAGTTCACCTTTGGAGGATCCATCTTCATTGAAGTTCCTGCAAACACAAGAGGAAAGAGAGAGAGAGAGAGAGAGAGAGAGAGAGAGAGAGAGAGAGAGAGAGAGAGAGAGAGAGAGAGAGAGAGAGAAGAATGCGAGAGAGATGGAGAGAAAGAAAGCACGAGGGCAAGAAAGAGAAAATTTGAAAGCGTAATGAATTCGACGCTTATGGCTTAAAAGAAGATGATTCATCGCAACTTAGGGTTGTATTTGAAGCACCGTCGACAAAGATTAATAGTCAGAATGCCAAAATGTGTCAAAGTAGCATGTAGAAGTGAAACTGCGCGTGCTTGTCATGTCGACATTCCGCCGATTAGAACTAGACGCACCTTCAAATTTGACGAGCAAGTATTAAATCGACGGATGCATCAATTTGAAGTCGACGTCACGTCGAATGCTATTTGAATTATCTGTTGCAGATTGCTCTCGAAGCAGGCGTCGAGTAGAATTAGACGGTATGTCAAATTCTATTCGATGCAACTCTGAATAAACAGATCTATTTTCTTAGAAAGTTCTTGCTATTTTTCTCCGCAATGATTTTTATTGAAAATAGTATTTATACTATTATTTTCATGAACCAAAGAAAATAACAAGGGGATTCATAGAAGAAATCACTCTCTCTGTTGGATTTAGTTCTTTGTTAAGGCCTTAGTTCTTCCTTCCCCCTCCATTATCTCTTAGGAAGGATCCTCTCTTATCCTGCACAAGTAGCTCAAACATTAAAGGGTACCCAGGATACCTTGGTGATGCGCAAATCCTACACACAGTTATAGGCGGTAGCAAGACTGTGGCACGAAACGGCAGTGTACCGATCGTTCAAGTAATATAAAATGGGTGAATTTCCCCAAGTATTGATCTCGAAGGAACACGGTAAGGTGGAGTTTACTTTTGAGGAAGGACTTGAGATTGAAGTCCTAAAGGTCGGATGGATTGCGGGAAGCTTGGATTGGATTGTGGAAAACAAATAATATAAACTAAATTAACACTACTATGCAGGCCGCTATGCACTGCTTCACCGGGCGGATGGAAACGATGCAGGACACTATGCACTGCTTCGCAAGGCGGATGGACAAGTAGGCAAGCGGATGAGGTGAGAATAACTGTGGAAAGAAGTGAGAGCCATTAGCACCACTTGGCTTGGAAGATGGATTATACGGGCCATTAGCACCGCTTCGCTATGCGGATGGATGAGAAGGCTTGCGGATGGAGTGAGTCACACCGACATAATGAGGGTCGCAAGCACCTTATCACAAAACTCACACCTAGCAATTGCTAGTGTAGCAAACCCAAACACTCACACCACAATTATCACAAGATCTCACCTCAAGGACTCATACAAGAATAATAACATTGCATAACAATGAGATGAAGAATAAATCAAATGTAGAGTGCAAACATCATCAAAAAAGAAGATTACACTAACAACAATAGCCCAAGAAGAGAAAAATGCAAGAGATACAACCAAATTCGGAGGCTTGTTGTAGATTCATGGCAGGAATCGTCGGGTGTCAATCTGCGTCCTAGCTCAGTCCCAACTATCATCCGGGGTAGAGGAGGGCTATCACTTCCTCCCAATGGACCCGTCTTCACCGGTAAACTACAATCCAGCCACGTCAGATGCGAAGAACTCCTAGCTTGGCGATGAAGATGAGTGTAGAATCCTCTCCTTGAAGCACTTGGATGATGCGAGGTGGCCTTGGGCAAAAGGTGGAGGAAGAGTGGAAGAAAACGGAGCTGGAGCTCCCCTTGCGGTGGAAAAAGACAGAACTGTCCGGTCTCCTGAAAACCTAAAAATCGCAGCTTAAATAGAAAAGTTGCAGAATTTTATTCATGCACGACCGTGCGTTTTAGAAACGCATGACCGTGCTTGAACAAAATAAAACATAATTTTTTTCAGACGAAAGAGGAGCTCGTGCGATTTTACTCACGCACGGGCAAATCAACCATGCGTGAACAAAAGGCACGACCAAATCCAGAAAGCAACTTTGGGCCATAAACGAACGCGCACGGTCGGAGCGATCGTGCGTCAAGAAAATGCATGACCGTGCGATTCATGCAGACATGAAATCTAGGCATAATGGATGATCTACCCACCTGCATAACACCAAATAATAATCACACAGCTGAGAATACCCTTCCATCTCAATCCAAATAAAGAAAAAGGGTTGGGGAGCAACATGTGCTTACCCCCAACAAACATAGCGCGCAATTGCACACCAAAACGGGCCCAAAGAGTGCACTTCGTGAAGAAATGTGTTCAAGTGAAATACATGCAATAAAGAACTAAAAGTGAAGTGCATGTGTGTGAAAACTAGCACAGATGAGTCCGAAAAACACTATATAAATTTGAAACCGATTTCTCGGTCTCCCGTAGAGCTCGGGGCCCTCACCGAGATGAGGGGCAGCTGGCCCTTACTGATCCCTCGAAGAAGGTAGACTAAAGATTAGGAAATTGACTAAGACCTTAGTCACAGCGAGGAGGTTCCTCCACTAACCCGGAAGATCGTTGAGCACTTCCCCTCCCAAGCCAAAGCTGAGACTCGGGCACCATGGAGAGCTGTGGAAATGCTAACCAAAAAAAGCCTAAGGAGAGGGAAGCTGAAGTGAGATCCCCCCCAAAGGTGCCCTTGAGGTCCTATTTATAGATTTTCTGTTCTGGCCTGCAAATAGCATGATTCCGCCTTCTGGTTTACTATCCGCACCCCAAATGGGTCTGCTAACAGCCAAACTCCGCTGTTTGGAGAGGCTAAAGGGAGACCACCAAGGGTGACAGGGTAATTTAGCCCTATCGGCTTATGGGCAAGAAACTGTGAGAACCATCCTGTGGGATGCTCTCGCGGTCCTTCTCGCGAGTTCTTCTCGCGGTGCCTCTTCAAGGCGATCGCCCTACGAGGACCTCGCCGGCCCCCTCTTAGCGGTATCTCCTGAGGTTTGGTCTCGCGAGGCCTGGATCTCGCGACCCCTCTTGTGTGAGTCCCTTGGGCTTCAACGACTGCTCGTCTCGCCAACCGACCCTTCTCGCTCGCCATTTCGGCGAGCTCCATTCCATTGCCTTCTTTAGACCATCTCTTTGCCCGACGAATATCGGGGTTGTACACAATCCCCGCTCTTCGCGAGGACATTTGTGCTCGCGAAGAATCATCCAACCCCTGGTATTCGCCCGCGACTTGATGATCAGTCGGGAATCTTTGGTGGGACCCACTCTGGGTTATAAATATCGTTTCGAGTCCCCAGTGGCGTGCGCCGCCACTTCTCTTCTTTTTACTTTTCCTGACACTGTAGCTGTGTGTAGATGCCTCTTACTGAAGAAATCAAGGCTCGCATGAGGGAGGTGAGAGCCGGCGGGCTCCCTTCCACGGCCAAGGTCCCCGCCTGGATGAACCGGCCCCCTCCCGCCAAGTCGCCAAAAGTCAAGAAGGCGAAGGCGGCTCGCCGAACCGGGGATGACTCCACGATGTTGGATTCCTCCCCCGACGATCGCCATAACGAGAAGGTACGAGCCACCCCTCCAGCTCGCGTTAATAAATTTTCTTGTCATTCATTTCTACTCGCAGGATGCTTTGCCGAGCGAGAACGCGGGGGAACCCGCGGAGGGGTCTCGCAAAAGCCTGCAGGCAGATATGAACCTTGCTGGGAAGAACGTTACTGGTATGATCATAATCTTGCGCGCCATAATGTTTCTTGTCAACTATCTGACTACCGTTCCATACCTCTTACAGTCTCGCCCATGAAGTCCCCGGCCCGCCAGACATCGCGGCCTCCGTCTCCACTTCCGCCTCCTGACAAAATCATAGACAAGCCCGGATTCCGGCTCTTGACGAGCGAAGAGACCGGGGGTTCTGCGCCGCCGACGATCCCTCCTACCAACAGTGCAGCCTACCCCGCCGGCTTGGGCAAATCTCTCTATCCTCACTACGGCAATGTGTTCCAGGGCCGTCCCTCGACTTTTTCGTCCCCCGCTTGGTAAGTCTCCTGACCTCGCCGAAACACTGCGCGATCTCACGCGCGCCATCTGACCTCTCCTTAATATCTTGCAGACAATACCGAAAATCCGCCTACCGATTCCGAGCTGGGCGACGACGAGATGTCCCCCCTTCCGGACCAGGTAGAGGACTTCTTAGGGGATCCGCGAGACTCCGAGATGTTTAAGCAGCGAGCCGCGGAGTTGCTGAGGAAGCACGGGAGGATGCTGATGGATCTCAACATGTAGACGAGGCGGGACAGGGAAGCCGCCGAGGACAGGCATGCAGTTTTGATGGAAGAGTGTGCGAGGCTCCGACAGGCCAGACAACGCGACCAGGATGAGAGCGCTACGATGCCGTAGGTTCATATAGCTAGGATGAGAGAATACGCCTACCTTACGGATAGATAGGCCCAATTGGCCGAGGAGTACTACAACTCTAGAGTACCGTCGAGATCAGGGTCGCGGGGCGGAGGCAGGTGGAAATGGCTCCCCCACGATTCTCGCTAGCTGCTATATCATGACATTATTCGTAACAGTTGTCATCGCTTTTGAATGATCTCGCTACGTCTAGTGGCTCGCATATTTGCCACTGATGCTGGCTTTTATTTCTCTCGACAATAAGTATCGTTATCTTTTATGGTTTCTCGCTCGCTGTCAATGGATCTATTTTAATTGTTATATTATGCTTGCGAGGATCCTCTATTCTCGCTAAACGTGTCCTGCCGAAATGTTGTTTGCACAAAACCCGCAGGTCTCCTTCGCCTGCGTACGTGATGTGATGTTTTTGTGGATACTCGTGCTCGCCGGCGTTTGGACTTCTTCCCGCCCTTTTGCTTCGGCTATAAATAGGCGGTCTTAACTGAGTCAACCACCACATTTACTCTCGACCTTCTTCTTCCTCTGCTTCAGATCTCTTGCTTCTTCTCGTTCTCGTGTTTCATCTTTTCTCGCAGGTTGCTAAGATGGGTGGCGACGCGGAGTCGGAGGGTCGGCGAAGGGTCGCGAAGGCCTTCGCCGAGCACAGCTTCTTCACTTGTAATTTGATCGATGAGGAGTACTTCAGTGCGGTCGCTGACTACGTCACCCCCCCTTTCGAGGCACGCCGCCCTAGCGAGGACGACGTCATCAACGACCCATTGGTCGACGAGTTGGCCATTCCTACTGCCCATTTCGCGGTCGGTCTGCACCTTCCCTTGTGGCCCGAAGTTCGCCAGGTAATAATCGCTCTAGCTTACTTCCTATATTTTTTTTTGTTGCCACTCGAGTTTCGCTCGCCAGGTGGACTAATCCCGTTCTCGTTGCTTGTTAGGTGCTCAAACACTACGGCGTGGTTCCCGGCCAGCTCACACCTAATGCCATGGCGGTGATCACCGCCTTCGCCTGTTACCTTCGCGAGGAGCGCATCGAGTTCAGCCTCCCGGTCTTCCGGAAGCTGTTCTCGTTCCGTGCCTACAAAGATGGGATAGCCTACTTCGTGGGCTCGGGTCCGAAGGTTGTTGTGACCATCAACAAGGCCCACTTCTAGGCACAGAAGTTCGTCGTCGTCAAGTGGAACTTCGGCAACATTCCCCTCTCGCCGGTTCAAGATAGCGAGACCACCTACCGGCCCACCGCCCTCGGTGGCCATGACGCCCTCCTCCATCAGTTCTTCTGCAAGAAGAACTTTGAAGTCATCTATCTCCGCTGCAACCTAGATTCGCTGCCTCCGGTTCTTGTCGGAGAAGGTAAAGATCTCGCCTAACACCTGCGTCTTTATTCGCTACCATATCGTACTTATCAAAACTATTGTTTGTTTCTAGGCGAGCGAGATCTGCCCCTTCATCCCCCCTACGCGAGCAACCGTAAAACCGACGCTACCATGGCTCTCGCTACCATGGGGGCGGAAGCTTGTTGAGGCATCGCCACCCCGGCTGAGCCCTCTTCTCGCAAGAGATCGGGGGCTTCTGGTAGTTACGCTGCCCCTTCAAAATCTCCTGCCAAAGAAGAAGAGCAAGAAGAACGCAGTCTCGCTCGCTCCCTCGAAGGGCAAGGAGCCCCGCGAGGCCGCCTTCGACGAGTTTAACCTTACAGGCCTCTCGGGGGGTGAGGACGAAGAGCCCTGCCAAGAGGCGGTCAGGACCTCCGTCCTCCCCATCCCGGTGAACCACTACAACTTCGGCCTTGGCCAGAGGCGCCGGGACGAGACTGGTGAGCCCCTCATCACTTGGAAGCCGGAGACTAATAGGGTGGATATCTCCTCCATCCTCCCCTCTTGGGTGGAGAAGGAGACCTTCAGTGGTCATGCCTTCGACCTCGCGTTCGCTCTTTATGGTCGCGAGGACGCGGGGTCTTATAAGGATGAGACCGCGAGAACCCTTGTTTACGAGAGTGCGAGGTCTCAGCTGCGCTCTACCGAACATGCCCACATGACGGGGAGGCGTTGCTTACAGCTGGAACTTCAGAATGTGGAGCTCACGAGGACCTACCAGGGGGTTCTTGCCGAGAACACGCAGCTGAAGGAGAAGCTGCTCGCCGTAGAGAGCAGTGTGGTGAGTTTAGACTTCCTCATCCTTCTTTCCTTTGGTTGTTTCGGCTTTTTAATTGAACTTAATTGCAGGATGCTGATTCTGCCGGGAGAGCCGACGCTCGCATCAAGGATTTGGAGGGCGAGGTGGCCGGGCTGAAGGCCCTAAACAGCGACCTCACCCGTGCCGTCATTCCCCCCTCACCTCGACGTCTGAAGGAAGAGCGGCAAGCGCGAAATGAAGAGGTTCGCTTGGAGTCTACGGATTCGGCTCACTACATCTTCTAGATGATGAAGGCGACTGGCCTCTTAACCGCCGATGCCGCCGATCTGGACCTGGAAGATGTCGTCCCTGAGCTCTTCCACCCGCTTTCGCCAGTGAAGAGCAGCGACGATGGGGAGGTGTCCGCGAGCGACCAGTGAGGCTTATGATGAGTCCTGATCATATACACTTTTATGGACTCATCTAGGCCGTTTTTCAATCATTTCACCGCACTTTAGCCCTGTTATTGCTTATATTTGATAATCCATGCTAGGTGCACCTCTAGGCCCATTTTGGTGTGATTTCATGCTTATCTTCATTAGTAGTTTTCATGTACAGTTAGGTGCCACTTCCAGTGGCTAGATTTGTGGTTGTGCCTGGAATAGGAGTCGTGCGAGTGTTCCCGGTGCAATTCTGCACAGGAACACTGTGCACGATCACCGGTTCTATTGCGCACGACCACTGGTCGTGCGCCACCGATCGTGTGCACTTAACACCTTTTTCTTGAGTTCTGTTTGGTGCAGTGCGCACGACCATCAATGCCAGTGCGCACGACCACCGGTCGTGCGCCACTGCTCGTGCGCACTTACCATTTAATTTCCGAGTTCTGTTTGCTGTAGTGCGCACGACCATCAACTCCAGTGCGCACGACCACCGGTCGTGCGCCACTATTCGTGCGCAGTAACAGTAATTTTATGAGTTCTGTTTCATCTAATGCGCACGACCACCGACGATCGTGCGCACGACCGCCGGTCGTGCGCCACTGGTCGTGCGAACATGTTATTTCACAATTTCTGTCTCTGCAGGTTCCGTCCAGGCAGAGCGCACGATCACCGAATTCTAGTGCGCACGACCACTGGTCGTGCGCCACTGACCGTGCGCACTGTTTAATTCCAGCGCCTATAAATTCCGCTGCTCGCGATTTAGGTCAGATCGACCGCCGTTTTCACGCCCAGCTCCGCCGTTCCGCGCCAGTTTCGCCCCTCCATCGTCGCCCACCATCTGGAGGTGCTCCGGGCTTGTTCTTCACGCCAATCTTGAGCCGGAGTTTCCTCTCGGCCTCCTCCTTCATCCAAGAGCTCCAAAGGAAGACCTAGCCGCCATTACCATCAAGCAAGAGGAAGTTTGCAACCTCTACTGGATCGTGACACGAAGAAGACGGGTTCATTGGAGAGTAGTGACAGCTCTCTCTACCCCGGACGTAGTTGCGGACCGAGCTTGGACGCGGATTGACAACCCGGCGATTCCAACCGTGAATCTCCAACGAGCCTTCGGATTCGGTCGATTTCTTGCCTTGTTCTCCTCTTATTGATTGTTGTAATAGTTAGATCTTTTGTATTATGATGAAGAACGCTATAGACCTTGCTATTTAAAGTTATTTCATGTCTATGTGAAGTACCATTTTTGTTTATTTGTGTGCTTGAGGTGCGCCCCATTCCATCCTCCATCCCGCCGTCACGTCCGGTTCCGCACTAGCAATTGCTAGTGGCGTGCTTGTCGAAGAGGTGCTTGCGACCCTCATTCCGTTAACCTACTCGCCCATCCGCCTACCGAAGCGTGGCATCGCGGCCCGTGCATTCCATCCCACCTAACGAAGCAGCGCGCTCAAGGCCTGCATAGTTTGATCCGCTTGCCTACTCGTCCATCCGCCCTTACGAAGTAGCGCGTTCAAGGCCTACGTAGTCTTCCATCCCGCCGAGCGAAGCATTGCATAGCGGCATTGCATAGGAGTAGTTGATAGCTTTTATTTTATTTTCCAAAAGCCAACCCAACTCCCCCGCATTCCATCCGATTTAAGGACTTCAATCTCAAGTCCTTCCTCGAAACCTAACTCCACCTTACTGTGTTCCTCAAGAGACCGACACTCGGGGATTTTCCCCATTATTATTACTTGCGCGACCGGTGCACTTGCCGAATCATCGCATCAAGTTTTTGGCGCCGTTGCCGGGGAACACAGTCGTGTGAGTTTTCTTGAGAGGGAGAGCCGAGAGATAGTAGTTCTTCCAGTGTGTATAGCCGCTTTATTATTTTTGTTTGCCTTTTAATTATCTTTTGTTTGTTTTTATTTCTTCATCCCCTATTTTAAAAGTTTTAGGCAAGTTTTATTCAAGGAGTTTTTCTAGTTGTGTAGATTTCCTTGCAAAGAATTTCAGTTTCTTTTTATCTGCTTTGAATTTTGAAAATGTCGTCATGGGGTACTTCGCCTAGCTTTAATGATAAGATGGTTTATTATATAGACCAAATGAATGAGTTGAATGCTAGGCAGTGTAGGAACATTGTTTGCTTGTTGTGTCGAGGAGAGGGTCATGAATTGAAGGACTGTCCGCGTCTTTTCAATCCTGACCGCCGCTCCTCCACTCATGACGACATTGTCCCTATCATTCATTCTTTACCCATGGAGGCAATTGTGCCCTCTACCCCTGAGCTTGTCTCGTGCACGGACTCCTCACTCCCTGTGTGTGGCTTCACTCCTAGTGATGATGATCACTCATCTGTTAGCCAACAAGGAGAGGAATGGGAGCTCCTAGATGCACCTGAGTCTGATGAGGAAAGTATTCTTTCCATCGGGGAGGCTTTAGCAGATCTTTTTGCGGAGGAACTAAATCTTTGTGTTCCTCCAGTTTCTTTGCGAGATTTTTCTACACATATTCTTTATGATCCTATCGAAGTAAAGGAGCTGGGCGATGCTTCTGACTCAGAGGGTGCTACAAAGTGGGATGAGGATGTCATTTTCCCTAAGGGGGAGAATGAATACTTTGAACACGATGATGCACCTCAGTGGGATGAGGAGGATACTCTCTCTGATGAGGAGGGTTGCACTTCTTCATAGGACGAGGAGGTCCAAATCACCACTGAGGCTCCTGAGTTCTCAAGTCCCCCTCGCTATGATATTTATGATGATGATAGCGATCTACCCTTGAATCTTGCTGGGAGTGAAACCGGGATCACTCCCCAGATTGTTGATGATTTACGTTTTTCTTCTCGTTTCTTTCTGGACCCCCCTTCTTCTTCCGAGCCTGTGCAGGTTGAGTCTTTACAGGTGCCCCAGGAGGACTTGGAGCTTTTTGCTCAAGTCAATGATGAGAGTATCCTCTCATGTGAGGAGGTTTATTCCCCCTCCGTTGAGGAAGCTCCACCCATCGCCTTTTCCTCCTGCTGCCTCCCTGTTGACGATACCTTGCTAGGCAAGGATGTGTTTTGTGAGATGAGTGAGGACCAGGCTTCCTCCTTTTCGTACATTCTCTACCCTCTACCTGTGAGGAGAAGGTATCTATATTTAGGTAGAGGGGTGACTGCTCTGTCTCCGTATCGGTACCCGCTACCGATGCGCATATTAGAACAGTTACCTGTGCACTTTTCTTTTCATAGGCCTATAAGCTAGAACTGTACAAAATCTGAATAAGTCGTGCTGGGATGACAATAACCCCAGTAGTTATCTTACTTTTCATGCATTTTATTTTATTCAATCCTGTTTAGTTAGTAGTATTTTCTTTTCAGTTTTCTTTTGTCTTTTGTTTTTGCGGAGCTGACCCCTGCAGGTATCTTTTTATGGATGGCGGATGCTGCAGCGTTGTCTTAGTTTGCACGCGTCTTCTGGTATGCTCACTTGCTGAGCATTGGGTACTCTCTTTCCCTAGCTCCATTTTGATTCTCCTGTCATATATTGCGGATTGTTTAGTTTAAGTCTGGGGGAGAGTAGTCTGTTTACCCGCTCACGTGCACTATTGCACTGCATACTAGAAGATTTCATTTAAAATGTTTTGTTTAATTTCATTGCACACCACAGCACCCACATGAGCGCGTGCTTATCTATTTGTTTTGTTCTGAACAAACTATCTTGGTTAGGAATGTGAATTGGGATGATAGCTTAGGAATCACTATTGGGAGCGCAATGTTGACTCGAGCAGTGTTCAAGTCGCATCCGCGTGCTACAATAGAATTTGAGTAAAATTAGATTATTTCTATGCTTTTAATTTATGATTAGTATTTATGCGTAGTTTTAGATTTATTCTACTCAAGTGGTGAATGTGAATGAAATTGGTGATAGCCCGGTGTTGTGTGTATACGAGCGCTAGTTGTGTGTTGCTCGAGTCGGGAGGAAGGTTTACCTTTCTCGTGGGCTAAGAACTTGCCCCAAGCGACTCTTGAAGCATGGGTGCGGGCGATTCGTTGAGATAAATGTGATATAGGCCACCTTTTGGCTAGATTGAGCCTTCGCTTTCCATATCCTATTCGCTCACCTTTGCTTCCCAACACTTGTGCCTACCACTCCCTTTGTTCAGCTCCTCCTCCATACACCAGGACTAAAGCTTATCTCACTGTCGCAACCAAGTTTATGTTATCTGCACTCATGTTTTAGATTTGGTGTGATGTTTGGAATTGTCGTGTTGTGAAGGAGAAATAAACTCTATTTGCTGATTTTGAATCAACCGGAGGATAAGAAAAAGAAAAAGAAAAATATGGTATTGAAATAAAAATCTGAAAAAAGTGTATTGAAAAGTTATCCTCCCGAGCATTTTAGAAAATCTGTTGGTATTTGTGGAGTAGGACGTGTGCACACCTAGTTTTCACAATAAGTCTGGGGGTGTGTCACACGAGCTTTGTTTTTGGTTTTGCTTGGTGCAGCGTCCCGTTGACTCATGTTGGTTGCGTAGCCTTCGTTTTTACCTTTGATTATCATACCGCAACCTAAGCCCCAATATAATCCTAAAAGTCCTATTGATTTATCTCGCGAGTTTGCTAGCGCTGTGGAGAGAGTGTGACCGGGCAAGCGTATGGTTCCCGACGTTGATTGATTTCAGCAGAGTTATTCCCGAACCCCGATCTTGTGCAACACCCTCCTTAGTGGTTTATTACTTTCACACCGGGCATGATCGTCAAATTCTTCACAATTCACCAACTGAGTATTGATAAGTCTTTATTTACGCTCTAGTATTTTCGTAAATTAGTTAGCATAGTTAGAATCTCTTTTTACGAAATCTCTATTTGCATGCTTTTGTTACTTCGCATTGTACTCCCTTGCGTAATTTTCTTTGCTAACTACCTTTTACACACTCCACCGGATTCGTTTGCTCGGGACGCGCAAACAGTTAAGTCTGGGGGTGTCATGAGTCCTGATCATATACACTTTTATGGACTCATCTGGGCCGTTTTTCAATCATTTCACCGCACTTTAGCCCTGTTATTGCTTATATTTGATAATCCATGCTAGGTGCACCTCTAGGCCCATTTTGGTGTGATTTCATGCTTATCTTCATTAGTAGTTTTCATGTACTGTTAGGTGCCACTTCCAGTGGCTAGATTTGTGGTTGTGCCTGGAATAGGAGTCGTGCGAGTGTTCCCGGTGCAATTCTGCACAGGAACACTGCGCACGATCACCGGTTCTATTGCGCACGACCACTGGTCGTGCGCCACCGATCGTGTGCACTTAACACCTTTTTCTTGAGTTCTGTTTGGTGCAGTGTGCACGACCATCAATGCCAGTGCGCACGACCACCGGTCGTGCGCCACTGCTCGTGCGCACTTACCATTTAATTTCCGAGTTCTGTTTGCTGTAGTGCGCACGACCATCAACTCCAGTGCGCACGACCACTGGTCGTGCGCCACTATTCGTGCGCAGTAATAGTAATTTTATGAGTTCTGTTTCATCTAATGCGCACGACCACCGACGATCGTGCGCACGACCGCCGGTCGTGCGCCACTGGTCGTGCGAACATGTTATTTCACAATTTCTGTCTCTGCAGGTTCCGTCCAGGCAGAGCGCACGATCACCGAATTCTAGTGCGCACGACCACTGGTCATGCGCCACTGACCGTGCGCACTGTTTAATTCCAGCGCCTATAAATTCCGCTGCTCGCGATTTAGGTCAGATCGACCGCCGTTTTCACGCCCAGCTCCGCCGTTCCGCGCCAGTTTTGCCCCTCCATCGTCGCCCACCATCTGGAGGTGCTCCGGGCTTGTTCTTCACGCCAATCTTGAGCCGGAGCTCCAAAGGAAGACCTAGCCGCCATTACCATCAAGCAAGAGGAAGTTTGCAACCTCTACCGGATCGTGACACGAAGAAGACGGGTTCATTGGAGAGTAGTGACAACTCTCTCTACCCCGGACGTAGTTGCGGACTGAGCTTGGACGCGGATTGACAACCCGGCGATTCCAACCATGAATCTCCAACGAGCCTTCGGATTCGGTCGATTTCTTGCCTTGTTCTCCTCTTATTGATTGTTGTAATAGTTAGATCTTTTGTATTTTGATGAAGAACACTATAGACCTTGCTATTTAAAGTTATTTCATGTCTATGTGAAGTACCCTTTTTGTTTATTTGTGTGCTTGAGGTGCGCCCCATTCCATCCTCCATCCCGCCGTCACGTCCGGTTCCACACTAGCAATTGCTAGTGGCGTGCTAGTCGAAGAGGTGCTTGCGACCCTCATTCCGTTAACCTACTCGCCCATCCGCCTACCGAAGCGTGGCATCGCGGCCCGTGTATTCCATCCCACCTAACGAAGCAGCGCGCTCAAGGCCTGCATAGTTCGATCTGCTTGCCTACTCGTCCATCCGCCCTTACGAAGTAGCGCGTTCAAGGCCTACGTAGTCTTCCATCCCGCCGAGCGAAGCATTGCATAGCGGCATTGCATAGGAGTAGTTGATAGCTTTTATTTTATTTTCCAAAAGCCAACCCAACTCCCCCGCATTCCATCCGATTTAAGGACTTCAATCTCAAGTCCTTCCTCGAAACCTAACTCCACCTTACTGTGTTCCTCAAGAGACCGACACTCTGGGATTTTCCCCATTATTATTACTTGCGCGACCGGTGCACTTGCCAAATCATCGCATCAGCTTACAACTTTGTTTTGTTCGATTTTGTTTTTTGGCTGGCGAGATCGCCGCTTTAGGTAAATCAGACTTTTAAAGGGAATGAATACATATTTTTTGCTGTGTTGCGCTCGCTCCTTTCTTTGTATTGTTTTCTGTGTTGATATCTCGCTCTTGCTCATCTCGATGTTTACCTATATGTAGGCCACTCCCGCGATGACCATTCTCGCATTTTATGTTGTCGAATAGACGAGCGCAGGACCTTTTCGGCTGCCCTGGCCTTTCGCCATTCGCCTTACTATCCTTTTAGTCGCGCTTATTTTCTCTAGGTTTTGCAAGGCATTTTTTCTCTTGGCGTGAGCTCGCTTCTTGCCCGGAACAGGCACCCTTTCTGCCGAGGACTGGATGTTCTGAATCGCATAAGATTGATTCTCGCCACTCGCATAGTATCGTGCGAAATCTCTTTTTGCCTAGCGGGCCTGCCCGCCGAGCGAGACGGAACCTTCAAGTATAAAGACCTGTCATCCTTGCCAGCCTCTCCAGAGATCAACCAGAACCCCCCGTCTAGGTAAGAGCCCGGGAGCGGAATCGATCTGGGGCACTCCAGCACCAACATTTCCATCCTTGCCAGCCTCTCTAGAGATCAACCTGAACCCCCTATCTAGGTGAGAGCCCGGGAGCGGAATCGATCTGGGGCATTCCAGCACCAACATATCCAACCTTGCCAGCCTCTCCAGAGATCAACCTGAACCCCCCGTCTAGGTGAGATCCCGGGAGCGGAATCGATGTGGGGCATTCCAGCACAAACATATCCAACCTTGCTAGCCTCTCCAGAGATCAACCTGAACCCCCCGTCTAGGTGAGAGCCCGGGAGCGGAATCGGTCTGGGGCATTCCAGCACCAACATATCCAACCTTGCCAGCCTCTCCAGAGATCAACCTGAACCCCCCATCTAGGTGAGAGCCCGGGAGCGGAATTGATCTGGGGCATTCCAGCACCAACATATCCAACCTTGCCAGCCTCTCTAGAATCAACCTGAACCCCCCGTCCAGGTGAGAGCCCGGGAGCGGAATCGATCTGGGGCATTCCAGCACCAACATATCCAACCTTGCCAGCCTCTCCAGAGATCATCCAGAACCCCCCTGTCTAGGTGAGAGCCCGGGAGCGGAATCGAGCTGGGGCATTCCAGCACCAACATATCCAACCTTGCCAGCCTCTCCAGAGATCAACCTGAACCCCCCGTCTAGGTGAGAGCCCGGGAGCGGAATCGATGTGGGGCATTCCAGCACCAACATATCCAACCTTGCTAGCCTCTCCAGAGTTCAACCTGAACCCCCCGTCTAGGTGAGAGCCCGGGAGCGGAATCGGTCTGGGGCATTCCAGCACCAACATATCCAACCTTGCCAGCCTCTCCAGAGATCAACCTGAACCCCCCATCTAGGTGAGAGCCCGGGAGCGGAATCGATCTGGGGCATTCCAGCACCAACATATCCAACCTTGCCAGCCTCTCCAGAATCAACCTGAACCCCCCGTCTAGGTGAGAGCCCGGGAGCGGAATCGATCTGGGGCATTCCAGCACCAACATATCCAACCTTGCCAGCCTCTCCAGAGATCAACCTGAACCCCCCGTCTAGGTGAGAGCCCGGGAGCGGAATCGAGCTGGGGCATTCCAGCACCAACATATCCAACCTTGCCAGCCTCTCCAGAGATCAACCTGAACCCCCCATCTAGGTGAGATCCCGGGAGCGGAATCGATCTGGGGCATTCCAGCACCAACATATCCAACCTTCATCACTCTGGCATGGCAGTGACTATAAGCATCACATAAAGGAGTATGACGTTCTGTAACCAATGTAATAAAGCTTTTAAGGGTAAAATCGTTTCAAATCATCCCCACTCCTGGCTCGATCGAGGGGCACCCATTCCACATCCTGGAGATGAAACCCCCCCCCCCCCCCGACTTGAGCACCTCGCTTATAATATATGGACCCTCCCAGTTGGGATTAAGCTAACCCACCGCGGCCCCTCTGCCGGCCGCATTGACCTTCTTCAGGACTAGGTCTCCTTTCTTAAAGTGCTTTATCCGGATATGTTTGTAAAAATATCGAGCCATCTGCAGTTTGACCTCTTCCTGCCTGATGGTGGCCAAGTCTCGGAGTTCCTCCACTAGGTCCAAAGACTGCCTCTGCTCTGCATTGTTATCTTCTAGCCACTCTTCATCCCCCTCGCTCGCAGCGATCACCCAGGGGGTCTTTACCTCTAACTCTATGGGGAGAACGGCCTCGGACCCGTGAGAGAGCTTGAACGGAGTCTCCCCGATGGCGGTATTCGGAGTAGTCCTCATGGCCCAGAGGACGGAGGGTAGCTGTTCCACCCAGTTCCCTCGGAGGTTCTCCACTTTCTTTTATAATAGGTTAACAATTATTTTGTTCGCCGCCTCCACCTGCCCATTGCTCCTCGGGTCGTGGACCGATGCGAACCTGAGGTCAATGCCGAGCTGAGTGCAGAAGCCAACAAACTCTTCACTAGCAAACTGCGGCCCGTTGTCCATCACTATAGCTAGAGGGAGCCCGTGCCTGCAAATTATCTCCCCCCACACAAAATTCCTTACAACTTGAGAGGTTACCTTAGCGAGTGCTTTCACTTCTACCCACTTCGAGAAGTAGTCGATCATGACCAGCAGGAACTTTCTCTGGCCACTGGCTTGGGGGAAGGGACCGACCATGTCCAACCCCCATATGGCGAAGGGCCAGGGAGCCGTGATGGTCCGGAGCCTTTGAGCTGGGAGGAGTTGGAGCGGGGCATAGAGCTGACACTTATGACACTTCCTCGCGAACTCTGCCGCATCCTTTCTCAGAGTGGGCCAAAAGTAGCCTTGCCTCAACACCCTCCCTTCCAGGGTCCGGCAACCGGAGTGACTGCCGCACTCCCCGGAGTGGATTTCTTCCAGGACTCTCGGAACCTCCTCCTCGGAAACACAACGGGCCAGGAGTCCCGAGAGAGTCTTCCTATATAGCCCTCCTGCATGCAAGGAGTAATAAGCGGACTTATACCTGAAGCGCCTATTGTCCACATCCTCTCCAGGGAACTGCCCGGAGGATAGGAAGGTGATGAACGGATCCATCCACGAGGCTCGTTGATCCACCTCCATCAACTCTCCTTCCTCGATGGAGGGCCGGAAGAGTTCCGAAGCCGTCCCTCCCGCTCGGAGACCGAACTTGGCTAAGAGATCCGCCTGGGTGCTCTCCTCCCTCGGCACATGCTTGATGGAGAAGGTGCGGAACTGCCCGATGACCCCCTTAACCTTCTCCAGGTATAGTAGGATGGTCGGGTCCTTCGCTTCAAACTCTCCCTTGATTTGGCATGCTACCACCATGGAGTCCGTCGAGACCTCCACGTCCTGCACCCCTAGTTCCTGGGCCAGCCGAAGGCCCGCTATCACTGCCTCGTACTCAGCCTGGTTGTTAGTAATTAGGAAATGGATGTTTAAGGCTTGCTCAATCTGGGTTCCCTGGGGACTCACCAGGACTATTCCCCCTCCATAGGAGTACTTTCCCGATGCTCCGTCCACCAACATCTTCCATGCCTCTGGGGAAGGTGTCTCGTGCTCCCCTACCTCGGTCACATAGTCGGCCATGAAGTCTGCCACCGCCTGAGCTCTGATAGACGTCCTGGGCATGAACGTGACGTTGAATTCGCTTAACTCCACGGACCATTTTGCCAACCTTCCTGAGTGCTCCACCCCTTCCATGATTTTCGGAGCGGATGGTCCGTCACTACCTTGATTGAATGGGCTTGGAAGTAAGGCTGAAGCCTCCGAGCCGACACCACCAATGCAAAGGCTAACTTTTCCAGAATCTGGTACCGGAGCTCCGCCTTCTTCAGCACTCGGCTGACGTAGTAGATGGGGAACTGTTTCTTCCCCTCCTCTCGGATCAACACAGAACTTACTGCTTCGGACCCTACCCCCAGGTACAGGGATAGGTCATCTCCTGGCCTCGGCCCCTAGAGCAGAGGGGTCTGGCTGAGTTGTTTTTTCAGCGCCTGGAAGGCCTCCTCGCATTCTGGGGTCCATTCAAACTTCTTGTTGCCTCGTAGCACCTTGAAGAAAGGCGCACACTTCTCCCCTGCCTTGGAGAGGAACCTGCTGAGCCCAGCCAATTTCCCTGTGAGGCTCTGAACCTTCTTCGGATTCATCGCTGACCCCAACTCTATTACCGCCTTAACCTTGTCCGGGTTAGGCTCCACCCCCGCGGGGGTGAGCAAGTGGCCTAGGAACTTCCCTCGGCTTGCCCCGAGGACACACTTCAAGGGATTGAGTTTCATCTAGTACCGCCGCAGGGTCCCGAACGTCTCCTGAAGGTCTCGGAGGTGGGACCCAAGGTCCGGCTTTTTACAAAGAGGTCATCAACATAAACCTCCAGGTTTCTCCCCTTCTGCTCACGGAAGACTCTGTCCATCATCCTTTGGTATGTGGCACCTGCATTCTTGAGCCCGAACGGCATCATCTTATAACAGTAGCATCCATCCCCCGTGATGAAGGAGACATCTTTGATGTCCGGGGGGTGCATGCGGATTTGATGGTAACCTGAAAAAACATCTAAGAAAGACATCACAGGAAAACCGACGGCTGAGTCAACCAGCGCGTCGATCCTAGGCAGGGTGTAACAATCCTTAGGGCATGATTTATTAAGTAAAGAAATGTCGATACACATCCTCCATTTACATCCTCCCTTCTTCACCATAACAACGTTGGAGACCCAGCCTGGATACAGGATCTCCGATACAAAGCCTGCCAGTAGGAGCTTGCCCACCTCCTCGCGGATGGGTCCTTCCAGCTTGTCGGCGATGGCCCTCCTCTTTTGGCGGATGGGGCGGGTGCCGGGGTTGAGGTTGAGGCGGTGGAAAGCCACATCCGCATCGATCCCAGACATCTCCGCGGCGCTCCAAGCGAAGAAATCCACATTTTCCTGTACGTAGGCCAGGATCTCCGCCTGCTCTTCTAGATTGAGTTCTCCACTGACCCGGACCTTCTCTACCACCCCTAGCCCAGTGGTGACCTCAAGCTCCACGATCTCATCCACGTCCTCCAGCCGGGATTGCTCCTCCCACGTATTTTTCTCCTCTCCAATGCCAACGAGCTCTTGGGCTCCTTCCCCTGTCTCTCCCCTCCTACCATCATTACTTCTTCCGCCCCTCCTTCCGGGGCACCTTCTCCCTTTCCCTCTTCTCCTCTTCCCGCCCTGGGTCTCTCAGCGATCCCTTCCTGGGCACGAACCTCTTCTCCCTCCATCTTCTCCTCAGCTCCTTTCTCTCCTCCAGCTTCTACTGCCTCCTCCATCCTCTTATCGAATTCTTCCGCCTCTCCCATCCAGGCGATGGTGTTGACAGCCGTCACATAGCACTGTCTCGCCATCTTGGGGTCTCCTCGGATCCGGACCTGGACTCCACCCACATTGAATTTTAGACACTGGTGGAAGGTGGAAGGGACGCATCTAAATGCGCTGATGAGAGGACGCCCAAAAATGGCGCTGTAGCTACTTGGGGCATCCACTATCACGAAGCGGCAGTTCCGGGACTGCCCTCCGAGGGTCACATGGAGACCCACTCCACCTTCTACTTCCTTCCTTTCTCCTGAGAACCCGAACAGAGGTCCATCCGAGGCTAACACCCTCTTAGATTCCACCTTCATCTCATCAAACGCCTTCTTGAAGATGACGTTGACTGAGCTACCGTTGTCGACTAGAATCCTTGAGGGGGTGAAGTTCTCGATGGCGGTCTGGATGACCAACGCATCGCAGAAAGGGTCCTCGAAGCTCGGCATGTCCTTCTGGGAGAACGTAATTCTCTCCGCTGGGGGTGGAGCAGTGGATGTTGAAGCCACGCTCCACCGATACATGGTATGAAGGCTAGCCTTGTGGGTCGTCTCCACCCCTACCCCCCCATGGATCACCCTGATCCCTCCTCTACTTCCCACGTCCACTCTGTCTTCACACCTTTCTTCCTCCTCCCCCCGAGGCTCGACCTCTTCAATTCTCACTTGTTGCCTTGGCGCGGGTGCTCGGCCCCTTTTCACCTCCAGGAACTCCGGGCAGGTGTCCATTGAGTGACCTTCCTCATCATGGAAGATACAATACGGCAATGTCACCTCCCCCGCCTTGGCCTCCGCCACCCTATTCCTTCTCCTCCTAGCGGCTGCTGTTTCCACCTCGCCTCTCCTTCCTCTTCCTCTTCCCCTGCCAATGGCCATGGCCTGTTGGGGTGGGGGAGGCATCTGCATCGGACCCTGCCTCCACCCCAACTGGTGGGGTCTCCCTTGACCTCCGAAATGGTTACCCCTTCCTGGGCCGTAACCCCTTCCCTGCCCTTGCATTCCTCTGTCGTGCGGCCTCCATCCCCCCTCCGGGGCCCGGGGCTCTTCCCTTCTCCTGACCTCCTGCTGCCTCACCTCCGGCTCACTGAGCTTTGCTAGCCACTTGGTGAGCTCCGAGTTGGCTTCTTCACTCGCGACTTCCTCCACCACCCTCTCCATTAGCTCTTCATAGGAGACGGGGGCCTTCCTCTTCAACGCCATCTTGAAAAAACTCTCTTTCAACCCGACCGTGAAGGCGAGTTGGATAGCAAACCCCGGCATCTCCTGAGCAAGCTGCACTTCCTCCTGGAACCGATCCGCATACTGAGACAACGACTCCCTGGGCTCCTGCTTCACTTTGAAGAGGGAATCAGCGTCCTTCTTCCTCTTTTTTGAGGTCGAGAACCTCAGCAAAAAACTTCGGCGCAAGTCCTCGAATGCGTAGATTGATCCTGCAGGGAGCTGATGGAACCAGTCCCTGGCCTTCTCCTTGAGGGTGACGGCGAAGAGCTGACACTTGAAGGCATCTGACATCGGCCTGATGGAGACCGAGTTTTCGAAACTCTGCAGGTGCTGGACAGGTTCATCCCTACCGTTGTAGTATACCCGGTCCCACTCCCCGAACCCCCCCCCGGGACGGGTGCGGAAAGCACCAGCTCGCAAAAGTGGCTTCCACCTCCTGCCCTCCTTTCTGGCTCCGCTCGCCCCCCAAGCTCCCTCGCCAAACTTGAGCTCGCCGGGACTGCACTCGCGAGGGCGACGCTCGCCTGAACCACCACTACCATCGCCGCATCCTCCTGGCACGCGCTAGCCTGCGCCGCGCTCGCTGGGACAGAGCTTGTCGGCACTGAGCTCGCCGGCCCGGAGCTCGCCGGCACGGACCTCGCCGGCATCGGGCTCGCCGGACTGGCGAACAACACTCGCCCCACTCTGTCCTGCCCTGACCCAACGACAACTTCCTTTCCGGCCCTTCCACCTGGGGCATTCTCGCCGACCGCCGCTGGGGGAGGGGTCACCTGAGGTGCTGGGGTCGCAAACTCGCTTTGCAGAGCTGTGACCGTAAACCCCAAGGTGTCGAGCACCTCCTTTCTGAAATCTGCGAGCATCCTGGCCATCGCCACCTGGGGTGTCTCGCCGAACTCCTCGCCTTGCTCTTCGTCTCCCGCCATAACCTTTCTCTGGAACTTTCTTGAACCAACCACGCTCCACGCTCACCGCACCAAAATGTTGAAACCGATTTCTCGGTCTCCCATAGAGCTCGGGGCCCTCACCGAGATGAGGGGCGGCTGGCCCTTACTGATCCCTCGGAGAAGGTAGACTGAAGATTAGGAAATTGACTAAGACCTTAGTCACAGCGAGGAGGTCCCTCCACTAACCCGGAAGATCGTTGAGCACTTCCCCTCCCAAGCCAAAGCTGAGACTCGGGAACCTTGGAGAGCTCTGGAAATGCTAACCAAAGAAAGCCTAAGTAGAGGGAAGCTGAAGTGAGATCCCCCCCAAAGGTGCCCTTGAGTTCCTATTTATAGATTTTCTGATCTGGCCTGCAAATAGTAGGATTCAACCTTCTGGTTTTACTATCCGCACACCAAATGGGTCTGCTAACAGCCAAACTCCGCTGTTTGGAGAGGCTAAAGGCAGACCACCAAGGGTGACAGGGTAATTTGGCCCTATCGGCTGATGGGCAAGAAACCGCGAGAACCATCATGTGGGATGCTCTCGTGGTGCTTCTCGCGAGTCCTGCTCGCGGTGCCTCTTCAAGGCGATCGCCCTACGAGGACCTCGCCGGCCTCCTACTAGCGGTATCTGCCGAGGTCTGGTCTCACGGGGCCTGGATCTCGCGACCCCTCTTGCGTGAGTCCCTTGGGCTTCAACGACTGCTCGTCTCGCCAACCGACCCTTCTCGCTCGCCCTTTCGGCGAGCTCCATTCCATTGCCTTCTTTAGACCATCTCTTTGCCCGGCGAATATCGGGGTTGTACACAATCCCCGCTCTTCGCGAGGACATTTGTGCTCGCGAAGAATCATCCAACCCCTGGTATTCGCCCGCGACTTGATGATCTGTCGGGAATCTTTGGTGGGACCCACTCTGGGTTATAAATATCGTTTCGAGTCCCCAGTGGCGTGCGCCGCCACTTCTCTTCTTTTTACTTTTCCTGACACTGTAGCTGTCTGTAGATGCCTCTTACTGAAGAAATCAAGGCTCGCATGAGGGAGGTGAGAGCCGGCGGGCTCCCTTCCACGGCCAAGGTCCCCGCCTGGATGAACCGGCCCCCTCCTGCCAAGTCTCCTACGCGAGAAAGAATATCCTTCCTCCCGACTTGAACAATACGACTCGAGTGATCTTCTAAAAGCTCGTCTACGCTACCATCGAATTTTACCCGTTTCAGAAGTTACGAGTAGAATAATCGACGCGATCAGAAAATTCAAAAACTAAAAGCATGTGAAAAAGTTAATTCTACACAAATTCTTTCATGTGACACGAGCACTTGACTAGGAGCACTACAAGAGTCAACATGTTACTTCACGACTCAATCCTATGCCAACATAATAACTTTCCAATCGATCATGAAAAATTGGGTTTGACCCAAGATGCTCAAAACAAGTGAGTACGCGCTCAAGTGGGTGTAGTAGTGTGCAAGGAAAATGCTGAAAATTATTAAATTTTGAAAAACTTAAAATGAAATTTTCTTTTGGTATGCACAAGAAGTGGTGCGTGCGCAGTGCGGGTACTCAGTCACAATTCTCTCCCCCATACTTATATGAGACTAAAATGACCATTTTAAACATGAAAAATTAAATAGACAGAATGAGTAGTTTAGAATGTACCCCATGCTCAGAAATGAGCATACCAGAAGATAGGCGTGTAAACCAGGACAAAGCCGCAGCATCCGCCGAACAAAATAATCTCCGCACACCTACGGGAAAAAGACTCCAAGCAAAAAAATATATAAAACTAAACTATTAGCATATTAAAGAACATAAAAACAAAAATACTTGGGTTGTCTCCCAGCAGCGCTTTTGTTTACCGTCCTTAAGCTGGACTAAATACCTGTATTAAGCAGTTTTAAAAGTGTCTAAGCATAAAGCAAAAGTTAATAAATCCTAATTATTATTACATGCACGCCAAAATGATCAACTGTAAGTTGATTTAAAGTAGTAACTAGAAATGAAATAGATGGGTCTGAAGACCCAACAACAACAGTCTAAAAGATCGGAAGCTTTCCATCTCCAAATTTCATCTTTCTTCATGCTCTTCATCTCCTCCAATCGACGGCCATTGATGAAATAATGTTTACCACCCTGCACCCCATCTTTCAAGGAAAATGCAAGCAATGATGATGAGGTGGAATAGGTGATTCATTTCATCATTGCCATCTGCTTTCCCTTCCAAGACTGCTGCTAAAAATCACCCAAAAATGGTTCCAAAAAATCATGCACCTGTAGGGGGATATACGAAATATCAAAAATTAAAGCAGGTAGGGAAGCAGGAAGGATGAACCTATCAATATCAGCAGTATAATAATTGTGATCAAGAAATAAACTGGACGAAGAACTAAAAGATTCAACTAAAGGAGGAGTGGTCCCGACTTCACTCCCATCAGGTTTCATAGAAGGATTATTGTCGATTGCAATAAAATCACTGCGGGAAGAATATGAGTAGCTAGGAACATCGATGATGAGTTGGACCTTCTCCTCAGGTGATGAGGTAGAAACCTCCTCACTAAGGAAAATATCCTCCTCAGTGCAACTTGGCACAACTTCGGGCTCCAGGGGCTCATCCTGCACATCTTGAAACTCGAGAATGAGAGCAAAAGATATATGCATACTGATACAAGAAAATATCTAAGTAGAAATTGGGCTCAAGATAGAGTCTGATACGAGTGAAGAAATATCCTCAGATACAGAATCCACAGGAAATGACGGCACAATAGAGGAAGAAAACTCCAGAATGTCATCGTTGTTTGCCCAGAAAAGCCCGCGACCTCCTCTTACTAGTCAATTCGTTCGGTCTCAGCGGTCTCAGCTTCAGTGATCGCCCAGACCGCCAGTTGCCTTCTCATCCAGAATTTTCTAAGTATCAAGCGGTCAGAAAAGCCCGAGATCGCCAGACCGAGCGGTCTTTTTGTTTTTTCTATTTTTGTTATCTGCACCCCTCCTCCCTGCCCTGGCTCTCCTGTATCCCGGGCAGCCCGTAGTTTTCAGTTCTGCCCGTTTGGGTAGCCCCCTCGTCTATAAATAGAGGGGTAGGGGTACCAGGAAAAGGACTTTTGGCTCCGAGGCTCCAGCTTACAACCTGTGTAAGCGGTCTCATTTTTTCGTGATCGCCTTTTCGTGATCGTTTTCCTCTTGTTTTAGCATCTTCTGTCTCAGTAACCTACACTTCGCAGTTTTCTCCCATCCTTTTTAGTGTGAATTTTGGAGGTACCATTTTTGGCACCAACAGAACGAACACGCGACCTTCAGATTCGAAGTGTTAGGTGAAATCCAGGCTTTCAAGATGGTTGATCGCCGTAGAGGTCGTCCTTTGCGGTCTCCCAGTGTTCCCCCTCCGATCACAATCCGTTAGAGGCGATGGAGCGCCGCTTCGAGCTTCGCGTAGAGCAGGCTCTTCGCGAGGCCGCCCGAGCTAGGCAGGACGCTGCCGCTGTTCAGCAAGAGATCGCGCGGTCTCAGCAGGAGGCCGCTCGAGATCGACAAGAAGTTGTCCGGACTCAGCAGGAGTCCGCGAAGCAGATCGAGGCCATGAACCAGGTTCTGGCCGCGATCTCCCAGAAGATCCTTCCTCAATCCCCTCAGATCGCTACCCCTGACCGCATGGTAAGCGGTCACCCTAGCGATCATCCCGTTTTCCAGCCTGCAGCTCCTCAGCGATCTCAGCATGAAGAGTTCGCCGCCCGTCGTAATTATTTCTGAGCCGCAGCCCAGGGGCCTCCGGCTCAGACCTTGAATTTTGAAGAAGGGTTTGCTTACCCTCAAGATCCTCCAGCTCCTTTTCTTCCTCCAGGACCTTCTGTTTTTGGGGAGCCTTCCCCCTTCACTGATGAGATTCGTCGGGATCCAATTCCTCATGGATTCAGAGAGCCCCGTCTTCCTGTTTATACAGGAGAGACCGACCCCATGTGTCATCTTCAAGCCTTCGAGTCTGCCGTGGCTCTCAGGAACATTTCAGATGGAGTGAGGTGCAAGCTGATGGTCACCTCCTTCGATGGGTCAGCCATGGAATGGTTCTATAAGCTGCCTTGTCAATCTATCCCAAGCTTTGCCACCCTAAGGCAAGAACTCCTCCTGAGGTTCGCCACCGCAAAGAAAAGGAAGAGTGGTCCTGCGACCCTCTTCAAAATTAAGCAAGGAGACAACGAGACTGCAGCGCATTTCGTTGATCGCTTTCAGAAGGAGATCTTGGGAGTCAGAGACATGGACCCCAAACTCTATATGGTAGCTTTGATCAGCGGCCTGCAGGAGGGCCCTCTGAAGTTCAAAGTCACAACCAAAGAGCCTGGCTCCTATCAGGAGCTGATCAGCATTGCCAATCGCTATATAGAAGGGGAGATCAACAACCCCACCTACGTGAGCAATCTGACCAACAGAGCCACCCAGAAAGGCTCTGCGGGATTCTATCCTGCTCCATCTTCCTCGAAAACTAAACAAGAGCTTCCACCTCCAGCTCCAAGAGGTAAGAATTACCGCAACAACCGCTTCAACCGAGGTAATCAATTTTTCCCACCTCAAAATTCATTTCTTCAAACTCCTGCTACTCCTGCTCCGCAAGTCACCCCCATCCACCAGATCCAGTACGTTCAACCTCCTCTTCTACCCGTTCCTTCACTTTATAATGAATCCCAAGAGTCCTTCACGGACTTTGGTGTTTCTATGAATGAAGTGCTGCAAGTTCTCCAGAAACAGCCCTTTTTTAAGAGGCCAGCTCCGCTGAATTCTGATCCGAAAACCAGAAACCCAACCCTCTACTGTGAGTATCACAGAGATAGAGGGCATTTGACAGAGGATTGTAGAGCTCTCCGCCTATTTTTAGAGAAACTATTAAAGGAGGGAAAGCTTCGCGATCTCATTCAAAAGAATGACTCTGCCAAAGCTTCAACCTCCAAGGCCAAGGAGGTAGCAGAGGTTCACTGGGAGTGCGAGGAAGTAGATGATGTTGGCCATCTGGGCAACATCGGTTTTCCCAGCGAATGCGTGGACGCTAATGATGAGGGTGCCTTGGGCAACCTTTTCTGCATCCATGGGGGTGCAGGCCCGGAGTCCTCGAGAAAGGCAAGTCTAAAGAGAGTTTATCAGTCAGAGGTTGCCGCTACTTCTTCGACTCCGATTCGAGGGACGGTCACCTTTGGAGATGAAGATCTTCCTCAGACCGCGAATCCCTTTGATGATGCAGTCGTCATCAAAGCTGTGATTGAAAATTATACGGTGGAAAAAATTCTAATAGATACGGGGAGCTCAGTCAATGTGCTTTTTAAGCCTGCCTTTGAGGCGTTAAAGACAGGTAAAACTCTCCTACCAACTGAAGGACCTCTTTATGGTTTTTCAGGAGAAAAGAAAGAAGTTGAAGGGCTCGTCACCCTCTCCGTGATTCTCGGAGGAATAGTAAGGCTGGTCAAATTTATAGTCGTTGATGCTCCCAGTAGCTACAACGCAATTTTCGGAAGACCCTTCCTGAACGGGTATCAAGCCATTGTCTCCACTTATCATCAAGCGGTGAAGTTCGCCTTGAATGGCAAATAACATCGAATCAGGAGCGACCCCAAGAAAGCTAGAGAATGCTATGTAAAGACGGTCAACATGATCATGTCTTCTCCACCCCAGGAAGTTATAATGACTAAATCCATTGAAGTTCCTGAACAAGTTCAAGTCGCAGAAGAGGTGGAGGATGTGAGAGATGGAGTTCGCTTGGAGCCTTCCCAAACAACTCAAGCTATTCAGATCAGCGAGGAAGATGAGAGCAAGAGCCTCTCCATCAACGCTGAATTATCTGAGGCTGACAAGAGTCAGCTCATCTCTTGTCTTCTGCAAAATTTAGATATCTTCACTTGGTCGGCGGACGACATGCCTGGAGTGGATCCAGATGTTGCTTGCCATCACCTTAACATCAGCCCAAATGTCATCCCAATTCAGCAAAGGAAGAGGACTGTTGCAACCACTCTGGCTCAACCTATCCGTGAGGAAGTGGAGAAGCTCCTGAGGGCGAAGTTCATCCAACCGATCCAATATCCTGAGTGGGTGTCAAACGTTGTAATGATAACAAAGCCAGGTGGAAAGTGGAGGATGTGTGTCGATTTTACCAAACTCAATAAAGCTTGCCCCAAGGATTGCTATCCCTTGCCTCAGATAGATTCTTTAGTGGATTCTGCGGTAGGTTATTCTTTTATGAGTTTTTTAGATGCTTTTTCAGGTTATCACCAAATCAGGATGCATAAACCGGATATACCGCATACTTCGTTTATCACAAATGATGGTTGCTTCTGTTATCTCGTGATGCCTTTTGAGTTGAAAAATGCTGGAGCAACTTACCAAAAAATGATGGATACAGTTTTCAAAAGTCAGAAGGCAAGAAACCTTGAGGTGTATGTCGATGACCTCTTGGTAAAAAGCAAATCCTTCTCCTCTCATCTCAAAGATCTCTCAGAAACTTTTGCAACCCTACGAACCTTCAATATGAGGTTGAATCCATTGAAGTGTGTTTTTGGAGCAAACAGAGGCAAATTTTTGGGTCATCTCCTCACTCCAGAAGGGTTAGAACCAAATCCAGATAAGGTAAAAGCTATTTTGGAAATGTCACCTCCCAAGACCCCAAAAGAAGTTCAACAGTTGGGAGGGAGAATGGCAGGCTTGAGTCGATTCATCTCCCGGTCAGGGGATAAAAGTGCACCTTTCTTTAAGACCCTCCGGGGAGGGACCAAGTTTGAATGGACTCAAGAGTGTGATAATGCTTTTAGTCAGCTTAAAAAGCAGTTAACGTCAATTTCTCTGCTCCAAAGCCCGCGAGAAGGGGAAGATCTTTTCCTGTATTTGGGAGTTGGCGCCGATTCTATAAGCTCTGTTTTGGTTCGAGAAGAGAAAAAGAAACAATTTCCAGTTTACTATGTAAGCCGAATTTTGAAGAATGCAGAGACTCGATATCCAATCCTAGAGAAGCTAGCCTTAATGCTCGTAATTTCAGCAAGAAGACTAAGACCATATTTTCAAGCTCATTCGATTTTAGTCGTTACTGACCTTCCATTAAAGAGTGTCTTGGAGAAGCCGGAGCATTCAGGCAGATTGGCAAAGTGGGCAATAGAGCTCAGTGAGTTTGACATATCCTATGTTCCAAGAATGGCAATCAAAGCTCAAGTCTTAGCGGACTTCATGGTGGATGCTAAAGAAGTTGAGTCGCAGAAGGGGGTCAGAGTGCCTCTTGCCTGGAAAATCTTCGTGGATGGAGCCTCAGGGAAAAATTCTTCCGGAGCAGGAGTTATCTTAATCAACCCAAATGGAGTAAGGCTTGATCAAGCACTGAAGTTCTATTTTCAAGTAACAAACAATCAAGCGGAATACGAGGCTTTGCTAGCCGGTCTCAAGTTTGCCAGGGAACTGGGGATTGACGATGTCGAAGTTTTTACAGATTCTTTGGTGATGGCTTCTCAAGTAAATGGAGCTTTCGAAACAAGAGATAGTATTTTAAAGCGGTATCTAACCTTGGTAAAAATCGAGGTTGGAAAGTTCAAGAGCTTTACCATCAATCATATTCCAAGAGGTGAAAATGTAGAAGCAGATGAGTTGGCAAAATTTGGACTTCCCTCGGGAGGAACAACTTCGGAACTGTTTCGCCCAGCAATTGAAGAAGGAGAAGTTATGGAGATTGATCAGCATCCGTCTTGGATGGATCCATTTATTCAATATCTTTCGACTGGAGATTTCCATTCAGCAATAAAAGATAGAAAAAGGTTTAAGCGGAAAGAAGCTAACTATTATCTTGTTGCAGGAGTGCTTTATAGAAGAACTTTTCTATCGCCATTAGCACGGTGTGTTTCGGAAGAAGAGATTCCGGCGATCCTCCAGGAAGTCCATTCTGGAGAATGTGGAAGTCACTCTGGAGCTAGAACTTTGGAGAAAAGAATTCTGAGGCAAGGCTATTTTTGGCCCCAGATGAGGAAGGATGCGGAGAAATTTGCTAAGAAATGTGTAAAGTGCCAGAAGTTTGCTCCTCTCCAAAATCAACCGGCTCAACAACTTAAGTCAATAGCAACTCCATGGCCGTTTGCAGTTTGGGGAATGGATCTGATTGGGCCTTTCCCTATGGCAAGTGGGCAGCGGCGATATATCATAGTCATGATTGACTATTTTAGCAAATGGATAGAGGCAAAAGCATTGGCCAAAATTACCACTCAAGCCGTGAAAAACTTTATTTGGGGAGAGATAGTATGCCGACACAGGATTCCAATGGCAATCATCACGGATAATGGTTCTCAATTCAACAATTCAACTCTTATTGATTTCTGCAAGCAAATTGGCATTGAGCTTCGTTTCGCTTCCGTGCATCATCCTAGAAGCAATGGGCAGGTAGAGGCCGCCAACAAACTCATCATAAATCTCTTGAAAAAGAAGGTAGAAAACGTTAGGGGCAACTGGGCAGAACAACTACCTTCCGTCTTATGGGCCTTGAGGACAACTCCGAGTTCTGCTACTGGGGAAACTCCGTTCAAATTATCACACGGTTCCGAAGCCCTTATTCCGGTAGAATTTGAAGTGAAAAGCCCAAGAGTATTATTGGCGCAACAAAATCAAATCGAGTGGATGGAAGAAAATGATGAAGAGTTAAAGTGCAGCCTTGATTTAATTGAGGAATTGAGAGATACTGCAATCATCAGACAGGAAGAGGTGAAAAGAAGAATGGCGAAGTTGTTCAATAAGAATGTAAGAACCAAAGAATTCGTTGTTGGGGATCTAGTCTTGAAGAAGGTAGATGCAGCAGCAAGGGCTGGTTCAGTTGGAAAGCTTAATCCAAATTGGGCAGGGCCGTTCGTAGTAAAGAATGTGCTTAAAAATGGTGCTTACCATCTCCAAACTTATGAAGGAGAAGAGTTGCCCCATTCCTGGAGCGGAGATGATCTCAAGCTTTTCTTCTCTTAAATGTTCGTACCTAATTCACTCATTCCTTGATCCTCACTCTTTTCTTTTCTTAAACATCATGCAGGTATCACCAAGGCATTCGCAATACAAGTGTTGGATGATAAATCTTAAAAATAAGTTGATTTTTGAAAAGCCAAAAACCTGTCAAGTGAGATATCGCCGGATCCTACTATCTTCCCCCTCGACTGGTTAGCTCGACGTGTAATTCTGCCAGGACCACAGATGTCGGGGAGATTTCGAATCTGTGTAGCAGTAGCTCGCCAAGCTCGAGCGGTGGAAGTTTGGGATACCGGGTCCTTGCTGACATCTGGCACACCTCAGCATTTTAAGGAGGACTAGGTGGCTGGCTCAGCTCTGTCATGCATTGAAAAGGACATTGTTACAATCTTAATGATCTTTTAGGGAAAGCAATGTCGGTGTAGCCTCCGCGGCATGACCACACCTGCCCTACCGATCATTTTTTGATTTGTAACTCTCGAATACTCGATGAAGCGTGGTTAGATAAGGGGCGGCAAGAAACATTGATGAGATAGATTCGCGCTGCGCAAAATTAAAATATTATCCACGTATAATTCGATAAGGCAAGTGTACCTATCGCTTTATAGTATAGGATTTAGAAAATCAAGTGTCGTATTTTTCCGGGCTTGTTGAGTACTTCTACTCACAAAGAAGAGCTATTATTTTATCGATCAAAAGTTGGGTTTGTTTTGGAAAAACGATTTGGAGAAAATTAACTACGAAGAAAGATTATGATTAAAAGGATTAGCACTTGGTCTTGAATCCCTTTGGAATAAAATTTAATTTTATAAAAGATGAAACCGCAAACTCTTATTGAAATATATTCGACCGTGGAGGTTCCCAAAATATGGTAGAGCCTCTCTCGAGAGAACTACCACCTAACCTTAGGTTGATCGATTAAGACCCCTCGGCCAGTCGAAACCCCCTAAGCTTGCTTTAAGCGGTGAACCCCACTATTGGATTTGACTCCAATCCGGAAGATTTGCGTCACCCTCTCTCGAGGAATGCATACAACTCTTTTTATCTTTGAGTGATCTCCTCATTCGCATGGATCTCTCGATCACTAGCAAACGAATCTTAGATTGAAAGTCATATTCCGGACATATGAAATCAAAACGAAATAATTCAAAGATAAATCGAAGATAAACAATACGAGAGTTTGCTAATTAGAAAAATTCAAAACATATTTTATTTCATTCCAAAGTTCATCATGACCAAGTGCTAAAGGAAATTTAGCTACTCATCATGATGGAGGAAACACATATGATAAGAGAGAAATACATGATTTAAAAAAAAACTAGAATACTTGAAATGAAATTGCAATAATAAAAGCTTTCAACTTGAAGAAAAACTAGCTAGAACAACGATAATAGTAGACTAAAGCTGTAAGTAAACTCCAAAATCGAACCCCTGAACTTCTGGAGATTGCTGCCTTTTATAGCTGAAAAATCGGGGAGTCACGCCCTTGGTCACGCCCGTGACCAAGGGCGTGTAAGCTGCGTAATTGCTGTCATGAAAGCCCGGGACGTTGGGGAAGAGAAACCGGCAGAAATCAATTGCATGGCGGGTCACGGCCTCGGTCACGCCCGTGACAGAGGGCGTGTCTTGAACGGGTCAGGAAACGGCGGGAAACGCCGCGAACAGGAGCTAATCTGGCGGTTGCAGAAGAGTCACGTCCTTAATCACGCCCGTGACCAAGGGCGTGTAAGCTAGAAACGGCGGGAATTGATTGCTGGCTGAATTGAATGCATTCCGGGCGTGTCACGCCCGTGACACTTTAGGTCACGCCCTCTGTCACGCCCGTGACAGAGGGCGTGTAATTTTAATCTGACGTGGCGGCTGACTTTTCAACTGGAATGCGCGGGGGCTGGATCACGGCCGTGACAAAATGTCACGCCCTAGGTCACGCCCGTGACCGAGGGCGTGTACTTTGCGATTTTGGCCGAAATGCTCCAAATAATCTCCTGATTAGTCTTATGAGCTTTAAATTGCTATTGGCAGCCCAAATTATCTGAAATTATAAAAAAGAAGATAAATTAGTGATAAATTAACTAAAACTAAATTAAATTAAATTAATTATTAATAAAATATTATGTGAAAATAACAATAAATATAGCATTATCAAATACCCCCATACTTATTCGTTTGCTAGTCCCGAGCAAACAACTTTCCATAGGAGTAGAAAAATTTAAATATAAGAAAAGAATTTTGAACCTAAAGAGTAAAAATGCGAAGTCTTGCGCCTAAGCGTGTAGAAATTCTAGTAGAAAAAACCTATTCAGCATAAACATTAGCTTATAATTTTCAAAAGTGCGTTATAACATATTGTTATTACTTTCAAATTGAAAATCCGGTAAATCCTAAAATGATATTTAAGGAGCGGGTAGCGTGTTTACTAAGATCAATATTACACAAAATCAAAGTTTGGGATAGCCTCCAAAGAAATCCATCAATGACGATGGCCATAGGCTTGCCCTTTCACACTCTCGCCACGGCACTAGTTTAACTCATAAGCATGAATCAATAGGACTTAATTAGGTTGAAATGTGGCTTAGGTTCAAGGTGCGGATATCAAAAGATAAACGTGAAGGGTTAAGGCACACTTAAAACAAAAATAAGAGCTTTGCAAAAACTTGTATGCTAATTAATTTTTACACCCCAAATAATTTTGAAGTATAAAGGTAGGGGTCAAAAATGTACTCTGCAAAAAAAAATTTTCTCAATATTTTTTTTCTCATTTTTTTTTATTATTATTTTTATTTTTATTTATTTTTTCATTTTTTTCTTCTTTTGCAGCAAAATGATAGCAATATTAAAATCACCATTTTCCAAAATAAGAAACACAAGCTAGCAACAAATAAAGCTCTAAATTTCAAGCGTGCACCATAGGTAGGCCATTTGGCTTTGGTGAAAATGAGTGGGGCTTACAAAAGAAACGGTAAAAAGCACAAAATGGCTAGCAACGGTTAAGATTTTATGGCTTGGAATGCAAAGGCTCAAACGAATCAAGAGGTGGCCTAAATCATTTTCATGCTCATGAATCTAACTTATGCAAATGTCTTGAGAGTCGCTAGAGGCAAGTTCTAGACATCGAGAAAGAATACCCTTCCGTTCAAATTGGGTAATATTTCTCCAGTAAACTTCTACATACTCACTAAAAGTATTTTTGGATTCTACCGGTTGCAAATTAAAAGTAAAACAAAAATATTCTACGCAGTTTAGAAAAACATAAATCTAATTTTATGCTGAATAGTTAATTCGACATGAGATCCTACTAACGCGTGCGCGTAACTAGAACACTGCACGAGTCAACAATTTTACTCCAAAATTCAAAATCTAATGAAGTATATAAAATTTTCTACAACACTATGTAAAAGTAAATCTACTAAGAATTTTGCAAACAAGTAAATATAGAAATATTGATAAAACTATATATATATATATTTTTTGTAGATTTTTTAATTTTGTATTTTTTTTTTTGCTTCTTTTTTTTTGTTATAAAAATTTTTAATTTTGTAATTTTGTAGATTTTTTTTTTTTTGATAAAAATTTTGGGTGTTGCTTTGCAATACAACCGTCGTGAAATACCCTCCCCCCCCCATACTGAAAAGAAAACAGTGTCCCCAATGTTTTAGAAATAAGTACGAGTAAAGAAAAGAAAACTTCCCTGATGAAGAGCAAATCAATACCCAAGCCATCCTGAAGAAAGACATAAAGCAAAACATTTTTTTTGATATTTTTAATATTTTGGTAGAAATAAAAGAGAAATAAAACAAATACAAAAGTGCAGGACAGAAAATAAAAGATACAGACGACCAAAAATAAAAATCTCAAACATCATCGTCGTCGTCCTCCTGCTGATAATAAGCACGCAGATCAGCAAATTCCCGCTGCAGATGCTCCATAGAGGAAGCATGGCGCTGCTCGAGGGTATCAAAACGTGCGTCAAAATGAGTGCGCATGGACAGCTGCTCTGTCTGAATCTGATCCAAACGAGTGTGGATCCGCCCAAACTGCTGATCGAAACAAGTCGATGAGTCGGGCGCAGGGGGAAAATGCTGCTGTGGCGGCTGTGGAAACTGTGGAGCTGGAGCAACGCCACCGGAATCAGCTTCGAAATCAAGATCGATCGGGTCGCCACCCACTTCGCCAGGAACGGCCTCGTACTCGCGGCCACGCCTACGCATCAAACCAAGGGCTCGGAGGTTTTGGAAAGTGATAGGCGCAGGCGTTTGGAGTGGAGACATGGGAGGAAGTGCATCCCAGAGCCCCAAACGCTTGGCCAAAAATGTAACAAACGAGCCTCCATGTAGCGCACTAAGCCTCCGATTTTCGGCCTGATGCCGGAAAAACATCGCTAGCGCCGAACCAAGATTGAGGGGGACTCGTTCGTGCATGCTATATAAATATAACAGGTCCGCGCGGGTCACCACTCCATGGCTATCGCCGCGAGCGGAAAGTGTGAAAGTGAGGAGGTAGTGGAGATAGCGTAAGGCGGGGGAGAGGAGATGACTACCCTTGGATTTTTTAGGCGAATATGGATTGGGGTCGTTACTGATTTCCGCCCAAAATCCGGGAAGGTTATACTCACGAGGGAAATCAAGGGGGAGAGCGTTGTAGGCCTCCGTAAGAGTGAAGGCCTCGTCGCAGAAGCCCATGAGAACGTTGAACTGACGCAAAGGAAGAGTTTGTGAAAGCCCGCCCATTCGAAATTCAAGCACGTTGTCGGCCCCGGCCCAGTGGAAATCAAACGAAGAGAAAAACTCCACCGTCAGCTCGTAGTACGCCGGCTCCGAAATGGAGAAGAAAGGAGCCCACCCCGGAGTAGTGAGTAGATCTCGCACCGCGTTCGCCTGCCCGAGGGTGGTGAGAACGTTCCAATCGATGACGCGGAAAACTCCAAATTCTTTCCCACGGAGGCGGGTACTTCGGTCTTGATGAGTGGGATGGGAAAAATTGAGCATAGCCTCCGCATCAAAAGTTTCATCGGGGAGTGAAGAGGAGGATCCGCCAATGGCGTGATTGCGGCGGCGGCCGGCCATTTGGAAGGAAGAAATGAAGTAATCGGCCAAAGATGAGAGAAAAGAAGGGAGAGATGGTGGACAAGGTGTGGAGAAAAGAGAGGGGAAAGTGGCCTTTAAATAGGTGAAAATTTAGGTGTCACGCCCTCGGTCACGCCCGTGACCTAGGGCGTGTAAGAGGCGACACGTGATATCTGGCGTGAGGGAGGAATCCTATGCTTGACCGGTCAAAAAGTGGAATTTTGTCAAGTCACGCCCTCGGTCACGCCCGTGACCAAGGGCGTGTAACTGGCGAAATCAAAGAGAGCAGGGAATCCAATGCTCGCGAGGTGTCAGCGCTCAGGGTCACACCCGTGACCATGGGCGTGACTTAACTGTCACGGGCGTGACAGTCAAAGAGAATCTTTGACCTGGTGCGGTGGAGGTGATGCGCCAGCGGGATGAGTCACGGCCGTGACCTTCAAATGTCACGGGCGTGACTCGAGTTGTCACGGGCGTGACATCCCAAACTTAGCCCGTGTGTGCCGGCTCAGGCCAAAATGTCCTTCCGTTGATGTCACGCCCGTGACCAAGGTTGGTCACGCCCGTGACTTTTACGGAAGACGGATTGGAGTGCAACTTGTCGAGAGATTCGCCAGGAAAACGAATCGTAATGCGCCACGCCCTGGTCACGGCCGTGACTGAGGCCGTGACTGAGAATTTTTGTTTTATTTTTTTTATATTTTTTGATTTGAAAAGAAAACAAAACAAAAACAAAATCAAGGTAATAAAATAAAAAGAGAAATACTTAAAAAGAAAGTACCGACTTGGAGAGCGGGTTTCAAGCGTATTTGCGAGTGACCGTTATCACGCAAATCTCCTCCAAACCTGTAAAAACCTCAAAATAGAATAATAACATTTTTTTTTATTTGTTTTTTCCATTTTTATATGTTGTAATTTTTTTATTGTTTTTTTTTAAAACAAGAATAAAAATACTTAGAATTTTTTAAACGGAAGAAAAATAAAATAAGATAAAAACATGGGTTGCCTCCCAAGAGCGCTTTGGTTACGGTCGTTGAGCTCGACCATGGTGGCACGCCGATTTAGGTGTTCGGAAGGTGAATTTCCTCCCGGTGCTCATGAAAATTATCGCCGGTGAAAAATAATTTCAACCGGTGCCCATTCACTTTAAATTCACCTTTTTCAGGATGTGTTATTGAAACGGTCCCGTAGGGCCAAACCTCTTTGACGATAAAGGGGCCGGACCAACGGGACTTAAGTTTTCCCGGAAAAAGTCGTAAGCGCGAGTTATAGAGGAGAACTTGGTCTCCCGGTCGAAAAGTTTTAGGATTCCTAAGTTTCTTATCATGATAAAATTTAGTGCGCTCCTTGTATAATTTATTACTTTCATAAGCAAGGGAGCGCCATTCATCGAGCTCGTTAAGTTGGAACTTGCGGAGCTCGGAAGCAATATTGCTATCTAGATTAAGAAATTTAAGCGCCCAAAAGGCGCGATGCTCAAGTTCGACCGGTAAATGACATGCTTTCCCATAGACCAATCGATACGGCGTACAACCGATAGCGGTCTTGTACGCGGTCCGATAGGCCCATAAAGCATCATCGAGTTTATGCGACCAATCTTTCCTATTGGTGGAAACCATTTTTTCTAAAATTCGTTTTAATTCACGGTTAACCACTTCTACTTGGCCACTTGTTTGAGGGTGATATGGGGTGGCCATCCTATGTGTAACGCCATATTTAGATAAAACTTTAGTGAATTGGGCGTTACAAAAATGAGTTCCCCTATCGCTAATTATCGCCCGCGGTGCTCCAAATCGCGAAAAGAGTTTTTTGAGAAATTGGGTTACGACTCGGGCATCATTGGTGGGAAGGGCTTGCGCTTCCGCCCACCTAGACACGTAATCGACCGCTACCAAAATATATCGATTTCCAAAAGAAACTGGTAGCGGGCCGACAAAATCGATCCCCCATAAATCAAAAACCTCAATTTCTAAAATAGATTTTAAGGGCATTTCATCAAGACGGGAGATATTACCTGAGCGTTGGCATTGTTCACAACGACTTACATGTGCGTGAGCGTCTTTGAAGATGCTCGGCCAATAGAAGCCCGCTTCAAGTACCTTCCGTGCCGTCCGATTTGCTTTATAATGCCCGCCGGCGGGTCCCTCGTGGCAATGCTTTAAAATTTGAGCGCCCTCCTCATGAGATACACACCTCCGCACCACTTGGTCCGCACAAACTCGAAAAAGGAACGGATCTTCCCAAAAATAATTTTTCAAATCGGAAAAGAATTTCTTCTTTTCTTGATAGGAAAAATCTTTTGGGAGAAATCTCGCAACAAGGTAGTTTGCGAAATCGGCGAACCAAGGGGTGGGGAGATCTATTACCTTATGAATAACGAGGAGGCGTTCCTCAGGAAAAGTATCATTAATTTCTTCCTCTATGAGCTCCTCCGAATTGGGATTCTCCAACCGAGAAAGATGATCCGCCGCCAAATTTTCCGCTCCCCGTTTGTCCCGGATCTCCAAATCAAATTCTTGTAAAAGTAAGATCCACCTAATCAACCTTGGCTTGGCATCAGTTTTTGTTAGCAAATAACGTAAAGCCGAGTGATCAGTAAAAACAATTACTTTAGATAAAGTAAGATAAGAGCGAAATTTATCAAAAGCAAAAATCACGGCTAAAAGCTCTTTCTCGGTTGTTGTGTAATTCTCTTGTGCGTCGGTAAGTGTCTTGCTCGCATAATAAATAGGATGAAAATTTTTATTTATGCGTTGTCCTAGGACTGCACCAACGGCAAAACTACTAGCATCGCACATAATCTCAAAAGGAAGATCCCAATTGGGAGCTATCATAATAGGAGCGTTTATTAATTTTTCTTTAATAATAGAAAAAGAATGCAAACAATTTTCATCAAAAATAAACGGTGCATCTTTTTCTAATAAGTGAGTGAGGGGCTTGGTTATTTTAGAAAAGTCTTTTATAAACCGGCGATAGAAACCGGCATGCCCAAGAAAACTACGTACGGCCTTAACATTTGAAGGGGGAGGTAATTTTTCTATAGTTTCAATTTTAGCTTTATCTACCTCTATACCCTTACTAGAAATTTTGTGGCCTAAAACTAAACCTTCCCGTACCATAAAATGGCACTTCTCCCAATTTAACACTAAATTTGTCTCCTCACATCTTTGGAGAACGCGGGAAAGGTTAGTCAAACATAAATCAAATGAATCTCCGAAAACGGAGAAATCATCCATAAAAACTTCCATAATATCCTCCACTAGCTCGTCAAAAATTGCTAGCATACATCTTTGGAATGTAGCCGGCGCATTGCATAACCCAAATGGCATCCTACGATAGGCGAAGGTGCCAAACGGACAAGTGAAGGTTGTTTTCTCTTGGTCCTCGGGCGCAATTGGGATTTGAAAATACCCCGAGAGACCGTCAAGAAAACAATAAAACGAGTGTCCGGATAATCGTTCAAGGATTTGGTCGATGAACGGTAAAGGAAAATGATCCTTACGGGTCGCATCATTTAATTTGCGATAATCAATACAAACCCGCCATCCGGTAACGGTTCTAGTTGGGATTAATTCATTTTTTTCGTTTGGCACTACCGTTAACCCTCCTTTCTTTGGCACCACTTGGACCGGACTAACCCAAGAGCTATCCGAAATTGGATAGATGATGCCCGCATCTAATAATTTAATTACCTCCGCCTTAACCACCTCCTTCATATTAGGATTGAGGCGGCGTTGAGGTTGAATAGATTTACGTGAAGTTTCTTCTAATAAAATTTTATGCGTACAAAATGAGGGATTAATCCCTTTTAAATCCGTAATTTTCCACGCAATTGCGCGGCGATGAAGTTTTAAAACATTTAATAATTTTAATTTTTCTTCATCGGACAGAAACGCCGACACGATTACGGGAAGCTTAGAATCCTCCGCTAGAAATAAATATTCTAAATGATTAGGCAATTGTTTTAGTTCTACTACGGGAGGTTCCTCATAAGAAGTTTTTAATCGATCACTACTTAATTCTAAAATTTCAAAAATAGGTTCGTGAGTGATCGTGTCGTCAATAATTTCATGAGAAATAAGTTCGAGATTTTCAAATTCTTCATCATAGAAAGATGACGGTGAAATATATTCAGAAAATAAAATTGAGTCTTCATCAGGTGAAGCCTCCAAGAAAAAACAAGAGTCGTCATTTGAGAGCGTATTTTTCATAGAAGAATTTATAGTAAAGGCAACTTCCTCATCTCCGACTCTAAGGAGAAGTTTACCGTTACTAACATCAATTATGGCGCGCGAGGTGGCAAGAAAAGGGCGACCGAGAATGAGTGGTACCTCGGCGTCCTCATCTATGTCAAGGATGACAAAATCTACCGGAAAGATAAATTTATCAACCTTGACAAGCACATCCTCGATAATACCCATTGGGTATTTTATGGATCGATCCGCCAATTGGATGCTCATTCTCGTAGGATTAGGCTCTCCTAAACCCAATTTTTGGAAAAGAGAATAAGGCATCAAATTTATAGAGGCGCCTAGATCGGCCAACGCATGTTTTACTAAGAAATCGCCAAATAAACAAGGAATTGAGAAACTACCCGGATCGGTTAATTTCTTAGGTAATTTATTAAGTAAAACTGCCGAGCACTCCGCGTTCAATTGAACGGTAGAAATATCCTCAAGTTTCTTTTTATTAGACAAAAGCTCCTTGAGGTATTTAGCATACTTCGGCATTTGCGCGATAGCTTCGCAAAACGGTAGATTAATTTGAATTTGTTTAAACATATCTAAAAATTTACCGTAATGCTCATCATTTCGATCTTTTTTTTTTTTAGACGGATAGGGAAGTGGTGGTTGAAATTCCTTAATTTTATTTTGCGTTGGAACTTGAGGAGAAGGAGAAGATGAAGAGATTGTTACCTCTGGTTCAACCAATTGTGAAGGGGTAGTTACCTCCTTCCCGCTTCGTAGCGTGATAGCCTTTGCTTGCTCCTTTGGGTTGGGCTCCGTATTGCCTGGAAGTGCTCCCTGCTGGCGATCGGAGAGCATCTTCGCGATTTGCCCAATTTGATTCTCCAAATTGCGAACAGATCCGGTAAGATTCCGGATATTGGCATCGTTATTTGCTGCATATTTGGTGAAAACCTCCTCAAGAGAGGGAGATTTTGGAGCTTGTGGTGGAGGAAAACCAGGTGGAATTGTGTTTGGGGGTTGTGCCGCATTCCCTGGATTACTCCAAGAGAAATTTGGGTGGTTACGGAAACCCGGGTGATATGTGTTACCATAATGAGTGTTACCCGAATTAAAGTTTGGCCGATTCGGATTACCCATGTAATCCACATGTTCGGCGATGGTGGAGGGGGATCCCCAGGTAGGTGTAGAAGAGGAAGCAGTCATCTCTTCTATTTTTCTATTTAAAAGCTCAACCTGGACAGATAAATTCGAAATTGCATCAACTTCATACAAACCGGCCGGTTTATTTGAGCGCGACCGAGGTGTACTCCATTGATACGTATTCATGGCCATACTCTCTAAAAGCTCTTGCGCTCCTGCCGGTGTTTTGTTATTCAAGGTACCACCGGCGGCGGCATCAATCATTTGACGCGTTTGAGAATTGAGGCCGTTATAAAATGTCTGAATTTGCAACCAATCGGGGATTGCATGATGGGGGCATCGGCGCAAATATTCCTTAAATTGCTCCCAAGTATCATAAAGTGTTTCCGTTTCAACTTGGGAGAAAGAAATGATATCCTTACGCAATTGAGCCGATTTAGCGGGCGGAAAATATTTCGTGAGAAATTGTTCCGTCATTTGGGCCCATGTGGTGATAGATCCTCTTGGAAGAGAACTGAGCCACTGCTTAGCTTTATTGCGCAAGGAGAAAGGAAAAAGCCGAAGCCTTATTGCGTCATCGGATACCCCGTTAATTTTGAAAGTATCGCATATTTCTAGAAAACTAAAAATATGCGCGTTGGGATCCTCATCTTGAAGCCCATCAAATTGTACATATTGTTGTACCATTTGAATGATGCACGGCTTTAATTCAAAATTATTGTTCGCTATAGCAGGTCGAACAATACTAGAAGTGGTATCCTCTAGATTAGGCCGGGCATAATAGGACATAGTCCGTTGCGCGACCTCATCCGGATTTGGATCACCCATATTAGAAGAGGTAGAAAAGGAGGGGGAAGAAAAAGAAGATGAAGAAGGAAGAGTATTCGGAAAGGAAGTGTCACCTACGGATTCCTCAATCGGATCTTGAGAACTTGGTCGTTGGAATCTTAAGCGTCGCCGAATGGTTTGCTCGATTTCCGGATCCAATTCAAGAAGATCGGACGGATTCCTTCGGGTCATACACCAAACAGAAAAACGTAGAAAAGAGAGAAGAAGAGAAAAAAAAAATGATAAAATTAATAGAACTAAGCTTTCAAAATATCAACAATTTTTCCCCGGCAACGGCGCCAAAAACTTGATGAGATAGATTCGCGCTGCGCAAAATTAAAATATTATCCACGTATAATTCGATAAGGCAAGTGTACCTATCGCTTTATAGTATAGGATTTAGAAAATCAAGTGTCGTATTTTTCCGGGCTTGTTGAGTACTTCTACTCACAAAGAAGAGCTATTATTTTATCGATCAAAAGTTGGGTTTGTTTTGGAAAAACGATTTGGAGAAAATTAACTACGAAGAAAGATTATGATTAAAAGGATTAGCACTTGGTCTTGAATCCCTTTGGAATAAAATTTAATTTTATAAAAGATGAAACCGCAAACTCTTATTGAAATATATTCGACCGTGGAGGTTCCCAAAATATGGTAGAGCCTCTCTCGAGAGAACTACCACCTAACCTTAGGTTGATCGATTAAGACCCCTCGGCCAGTCGAAACCCCCTAAGCTTGCTTTAAGCGGTGAACCCCACTATTGGATTTGACTCCAATCCGGAAGATTTGCGTCACCCTCTCTCGAGGAATGCATACAACTCTTTTTATCTTTGAGTGATCTCCTCGTTCGCATGGATCTCTCGATCACTAGCAAACGAATCTTAGATTGAAAGTCATATTCCGGACATATGAAATCAAAACGAAATAATTCAAAGATAAATCGAAGATAAACAATACGAGAGTTTGCTAATTAGAAAAATTCAAAACATATTTTATTTCATTCCAAAGTTCATCATGACCAAGTGCTAAAGGAAATTTAGCTACTCATCATGATGGAGGAAACACATATGATAAGAGAGAAATACATGATTTAAAAAAAAACTAGAATACTTGAAATGAAATTGCAATAATAAAAGCTTTCAACTTGAAGAAAAACTAGCTAGAACAACGATAATAGTAGACTAAAGCTGTAAGTAAACTCCAAAATCGAACCCCTGAACTTCTGGAGATTGCTGCCTTTTATAGCTGAAAAATCGGGGAGTCACGCCCTTGGTCACGCCCGTGACCAAGGGCGTGTAAGCTGCGTAATTGCTGTCATGAAAGCCCGGGACGTTGGGGAAGAGAAACCGGCAGAAATCAATTGCATGGCGGGTCACGGCCTCGGTCACGCCCGTGACAGAGGGCGTGTCTTGAATGGGTCAGGAAACGGCGGGAAACGCCGCGAACAGGAGCTAATCTGGCGGTTGCAGAAGAGTCACGTCCTTAATCACGCCCGTGACCAAGGGCGTGTAAGCTAGAAACGACGGGAATTGATTGCTGGCTGAATTGAATGCATTCCGGGCGTGTCACGCCCGTGACACTTTAGGTCACGCCCTCTGTCACGCCCGTGACAGAGGGCGTGTAATTTTAATCTGACGTGGCGGCTGACTTTTCAACTGGAATGCGCGGGGGCTGGATCACGGCCGTGACAAAATGTCACGCCCTAGGTCACGCCCGTGACCGAGGGCGTGTACTTTGCGATTTTGGCCGAAATGCTCCAAATAATCTCCTGATTAGTCTTATGAGCTTTAAATTGCTATTGGCAGCCCAAATTATCTGAAATTATAAAAAAGAAGATAAATTAGTGATAAATTAACTAAAACTAAATTAAATTAAATTAATTATTAATAAAATATTATGTGAAAATAACAATAAATATAGCATTATCAAACATCTATGACCGTCACCTGAATCTTAGATTGGCAAATTTACAACAAACTCAGTGGTCCTTTAAGAAAAGAAGTGTCGGTATAGCCTCCGCGGCATGACCACACTATCCCTTTAAGTCATTTTCGAGATCCATTTTTCTATTTTTTCTTACTATAAAGGTCTTATTCATTCCTGTACTGGGATCGGGCGGTCAGCAGTTTATGAGACCGCATGTTCCTCCCTACAAAGAATGAAATCGTTTATGATTGTCGGATGAAATTCTTTCAGGATAATTAAGGTCGCTATTCAGGAGTCTCCTATGCCAGCTTGATGGAGGTCGTCCCGGTCTCAACAAAATCGAGATTTCAAATTTCCCTGTTAAAATTACATGAAATAATCGTGATGCTCTGTTTCTCATCAAATGGAAGTTGGATCTTTTTCTTCAAAAGGGCGGTCTGAATATAATGTGATCGCTGAAATGAAAATTCATAAGGAGTTATTTCCTTGTTTCAAGAAATAACCTTTGACTACCAAGGGATCGTCAGACGGATTTCCTGGAAGACCTTTGGGCGCCGATCACCCAGAATCTAATGCGTTCAAATCATTGTCTTGTAGTTTCCTTATATTTCGATATGTGTAATATGAGACCGCAAAACTATTGTGAATAAGATTATTTCTTGATCATATCTTTGGTGTCTTTTCCAAGAGATCGCTACTTAAAGTTCGTTAATGATTAAATTATGTTAAACTCGAGGCATTGAGATCGAATGCCAATTTTAGATTCAGAAGGACAAATCAATATATGCATCAAAAATAAACATGCACTTAGGCAAAACCCAACAGATATCAAATTTTATATACTCTGAAATATCAATTACAACAAGACCGCTCGGCCTCCGAAAAGGAAAAAGGGAAGTTACAATTCACTCTTTCTTTGATCTCTTGGAAGACCGCTCGCCTGAAGAAGAAGAATCGGTTTCTGCAGAAGGTTCTTCTAAACTATTCCCTGGAATTCTAGATCCAGAGCTCGAGCTCGAACTGGAATCCAGACCAAGGGTATAGCGGCTTCCGCTCTCTTCGTCTTCAATCACGACATTTTCCTCTTGATCTGCGGTCTCATCAGCAGCATCCGCGGTCTCTTCAGCAGTCATAGATTGTTCTTCAATTCTTTGTGCCGCGTCAGGGAAGAGATCGGCAAATGTGACGTCTTTATACTCTTCAGTAAAACCACCACGGTTACGAACCTCGTCCAGCACCTGGTTGGCGGTCTCTTTTATATGATGCATCAAAGCCCTCTGGAAAGCCAGATTCTCAGGGTCGTAAGCCGCTTTTTCAGATTGCTGCAAAAGAAATATATGTTAGACCGCACGATCACAAGTAACACATTCATAAAACAAGAAAAATTCTCACTCTTCTTTCTTCTTGCAAGGCAGTTATTTCGTCCAGAGCGCTGCAAAGAGACCGCCCCATATGGTGATTCAAGATTGTACTTCTAGCAGTCACTTGAGCGCAGAGGTTGGGAAGCGCATCGGTCTCAATATTTAATATCTCATTTGTGTTCTTTTTCCCGTACAAAGCTGAAGTGACCGCATATGCGTGACGGGTCGTCTTCCCACTCCATAAGGGTAAATCAGTGGATACCTTCACAGAATTTCCTGAGGCCGCCCATTTGAGGAGAGGCTTTCCTTTGATATCCTTCATTTTTCTTTTAAAACCCACCAAGGGAAAAACTTGCTCGGCGGTCTCAGAAGTTACGCCGAACACGTCGGCCTCACGCTTCAGCCTCCTCTCCCTCTGAGTAAGAACTTCTGCTGCTGGGGAGATAGGGTCTAGTGCAGGGACCGCGAAGCTCGCTAAAAAGTAAAGAAAGGTTTTAAGTAAAAACATTCAAAAGACAAAAGGAAATTGTTCGAGACCGCAAGAAAAATTTACTTTCAGCAGGGGTGATCTCGGCGATCTCGGGCCAGATCGCTAGATAATAAACAAGATCGATCTTCTTGCCCGCCAAGAAGGCTAGAATCTTCAGCTCCTCCTTTGAGACCGCCTTTATCTTCTTAAAAATGCTGTCAGGTCGCGGAGAGGGTGAGCTCCTGAGACCGCCAAGGTCACCTTCAAAGACAAGGAATCTTTCTGTCCAGAAAGAAATTTTATTAGGAAGGTTCAGAATTTTTATTCCATCTGCTGAAAAATACATCAATCCTTTAAATTCTTCTTTCTTTCTGCCTTCTTTCAAAATTTTCGCAGTGAAGGTTGCACGGAACAAATTCATTGTGAATTTCACTCTTTCTGATCTCAAATAATTGATGAAGACATTAACCAGACCGATGGAGTTCGGAGCCAGCTGGGCGAGCACGAAGCCATAGTATTCCAGAATCTCTAACCATTCCCAAGGGAGTGGAATCCTCAGCCCATTATCAAAGTGATCGATGGGGATGATAAATTTCTTCTCCTCTACAAAGTTTAACCTTTCTTGCTCAGTTGGCGGTCTCACAACCACCTGAGTTTGGATCATATATTTCTTTATAAACTCAATGTATTCATCCTTTGATAAACGTCCTTGTTTGTGATCGGCGTTCAGGAAAATAGTAGCAGAAGAAGCACGAGCGGACACCATATTCAGTGATCGCTGAGATCGGAGCTTATAGAGCAATCAAGAAGGCATAAAATAAAGATCATGAAGACAACTATTTATAGAAGACCAAGGGTCATTTCGTAATCATTACATCTTGAAGACCGCCCAACTAAAACATGATCAGACCGTTCGACCTATGCAAAGTAATATGAAAGCATACTATGGTAGGCGATCTCAATCAATAAAAAATACAGCAGCAATACAAACAATCCAGGCATAAAGAGATCGAAATTTAACAAATCAAGACCACAATATTAAAACAAAACAGCCACAGATATGGGACTATAACAGTGAAAATATTACAAGATATATTGTTCAAGCATAGAGATCGCTCGGTCTCAAGATTAATGTTCATCTCCTAAGAGGCCTGTTCCTCCCTATATGAGCGGCGACATTTTGCATGTCGTTCACTGCGGCCATAACTGACACCAGGCTGTGGTTAGCCAGCATTGCAGACTGGTGAATTTTTGACATTTCCTTGTCCACCTGCTCCATGGGGATCAGTACAATCTCAGGTTGCGGTCTCTCCGACGGATGATCGCTGGAGGCTCCCGGTCGCATCAGCATCTTACCGTGACCGCTCCTCAGCCTCTCATTTTCCGCGGACAGCGCCGCAGCTTTTCCCCTATAGTATTCAGCCTCTTTTTCAGCCTTCTTAAGAGCCCGCGCGATCTCGGCAACCCTCAGATCGCATTCTTCACGAATCCTCTTCTCATTGGAACGCAATCTTTCTTCAAGATCGCGGATCTGGTCATTCTGCGTCCGCTCCCTCATCAGCATAGAATGAACATCCTCGAACATGGGATTAAGGATGTTGTTTAACTGAGGAGTGATCTCGATGGGTCGAGGAAGTTCTCCCTCCTCGATCTCAGCATTTTTGTTATCTGCGGCCATAGGAGATGGATTATTTCAATCATAAGCATATAATCAGATGAACTTTTTAATAAGCAGAAAGAGTACTTGGAAAAAAGTCGAGACCGCAGTCACGTAAAGCCCTTCCGATATCTTTAGTGACCGCGGGATCTGCGGTCAAAGAAAGACGATCTGATCCCCTTAAGCGCTCCAGATCAGTTCTTTCCAAATCTCTTTTCTGCGTTTTTTCTCCCTCTTTTCGTCTCCTTTTTAATTCCTCGTTACTTAAGAAGACATTGTCGGTCTCAATAAAAACGACCCCATGTTTTCTTTCAGGAGAAGCAAAATGAACTGTAGGAAATGGAGGGAACTCAGCTGACTGACGAATCGTTTTATTCTATCCAGCTCGCGAAATCAAGGCCGCCGCCGCACGATCTGCAGCAACCTTGTTCGAACGATCTCCCTGGAGAAAATCATCCGGGAGACCGCTAGAAAGCACAGTTTTTTCTTTGGCAATCTGCGGCCTCTCCACGGTCTCCTCACCGTTTTTATCCGAAGTCTGCAAGACCTCATCCGTTTTTCTCTCTTCAGCGATCAGGGCGGCCTTTTCCTCAGCGACCCTGACCGCTTCTTTCTTCTTCTCCTCAGCGATCAGAGCCGCTCTTTCCTCAGCAACTCTGACCGCCTCCCTCCTCTTCTCCTCTTCTTCCTTTTCCTTCTTTTCTTTCTTCTCCTTGTCTCTCTTCTTCTCCTCGTCCTCCCTCTTTTTCTTCTCTTTTTTCTCCTTCTTTTCTTTCTTATCTTTCTCTTCTTTCTCCTTTTCCTTCTCTTCTTTTTCCCTCTGCTCTTCTACCACTTTACTTTCCTCCTCTTCACTATCTCTTCCATTTCTATCTTTTTTCTTTCCTCCTCTTTTGCCTTGATCGCTGCGTCGGCGATCTCCTTCTCCCTGCCCGCGATCTCCTCATCAACGGCGGCATTTCTGAGAGCTGAAGCCTCTAAAGGATCCAACACCTGCAATGATGAAAAAGATGAATTGTTAGAAGAAACCTCATCAAGGTAGGCGATTAATCCAGAATCATCCTCTCTTGGTAAGGTTGAGACCGCGGGAAGGAAGGGGAGATCGCCCTTGGCATTCACCTTCTGAAAATCAGCGGAGTCCTCCAGATCGATGGATTTAGAAAATCGGGTCGCCTCCATGGCGGTCACATCTCCTCCTTCCTCATTTCTTCTGCTCCTCTTATAAGTTAAACTAGATGGACTTGTATTCTTCCTTTTCCTGTCCTTTGCAGCGATCTCCTGGTCAGCGATCTTCTGCCTTAAGGATTCGGCCTCAGCTCCCTTCTGACGCAGCCCAGCCAGAATGATCTCGGTGGAGGCGGTCTCAGGAAGCTTGGAAGATGATTGACCCAGTGCCTCCATAGATTTCTGACAATTAAAAGAAATGGAAAAGTCAGGCAATTTCCATACAGGATCTGAAGAAGTATTAGACAGATCAGAAGCAACAGAGACCGGCACAATCGGGCCTTCAGGAAGCTCAGATTTCTTTAGTGGAGATCGGGCGGTCTCCTTTGAAGTGCTCACTTTTGTTAAGATTTTCGGCGCTTTCTTTCCTTTCCTTGAGCTGACGCTTTCCTTTTTCCCAGGAGAGTTCGCTTTCGATGGGAGAGCCTTTAAGAGATCAAGCATGGTCATCTTTGTAAGGTCGCACCTGCGTAATTATCAAAGACCGCTCGAATAGTGGAGTTCCTCAATGTCTTGCAAAATGAAGTTTTCAGCCGGTATTTATAGACCAAGCCGCATTAATGATGGTCACAGTCTCAGCGGTCAAAGCTTACATTTTCGAAGTTCCAGGTGCAACTTAAAAATGTGCGGGGATTATGTTTGCCCAGAAAAGCCCGCGACCTCCTCTTACTAGTCAATTCGTTCGGTCTCAGCGGTCTCAGCTTCAGTGATCGCCCAGACCGCCAGTTGCCTTCTCAGCCGGAATTTTCTAAGTATCAAGCGGTCAGAAAAGCCCGAGATCGCCAGACCGAGCGGTCTTTTTGTTTTTTCTATTTTTGTTATCTGCACCCCTCCTCCCTGCCCTGGCTCTCCTGTATCCCGGGCAGCCCATAGTTTTCAGTTCTGCCCGTTTGGGCAGCCCCCTCATCTATAAATAGAGGGGTAGGGGTACCAGGAAAAGGACTTTTGGCTCCGAGGCTCCAGCTTACAACCTGTGTAAGCGGTCTCATTTTTTCGTGATCGCCTTTTCGTGATCGTTTTCCTCTTGTTTTAGCATCTTCTGTCTCAGTAACCTACACTTCGCAGTTTTCTCCTATCCTTTTTTAGTGTGAATTTTGGAGGTACCATTTTTGGCACCAACAATCGTAGTGATCAATAGTGAAAGTGCACAGTGTGCCTCTGAGATTTCTCGAGAGTGGGGGGGGGGGGGGGGGGGGTGAATAGAGTTTTAAAATATTTCTACCCAAACTGTGTCTAACAATAATTTACTCTAAGGAGTTATGCTTAACAATCCTGGCAGAATAAAGAACGTATAAAATAAGTGCAGAATAAAAGACTGGGACAGCATAGAAAATCACAGCACAGACACAATGAATTTTATAGAGGTTCCCCAAAATATGGGTAGTCCTCTCTTCTACCACCTGATAGGAATGCACCACCTGTGCCTGAGTCTTTTGATCAGGAGACTCTTAGAACCAATGATCTTTTGATAAGGAGATCATGAACCACCAGATTTTTTGATAAGGAGATCTTGAACCACTGAATCCTTTGAAGAGGGATTAATAAACTATTTTACAGGAAATTGAAAGAGAAGGAGAAGAAGGAATGTTAAAGGAATTCTGTTCTCAGAATTCTTGTGATGGCTGTATGAAATTCTGCCTCTTAGTTATTCCAAAGAATCTGCTCTTGATTAGCCCCTGCTTTTGATGATAATAGATTGTCGGAGCTTTGTATTGTTAGATTCTTTCTTCCTCTGCTGATTGAGATCTGGCTGCCAAAAGATGGTGATGAAGAGCAGCTATTCAGATTCTTTGTTCTATCAGATGAAGAACACTAGAGCCTGCTATTCTCTTTCACAGCTCTGTATTAGGGTTCCTGAGAGGGAGGGAGAAGAAGACATGAAAACCTAAATTGAGAAGAGACCGTTGATTGTGATTAATGCTCTGTTCTTATCTTCCTTCTTTATCCTTATATACCCTGTCTCTATTTTGAATTTGTTTCCTTGTTAGGTAAGACCTAAAAAGATATAGTTGATAGACATTCTCTTTCCTTTCCTAATTACTTCTCGACCCGTCCAACCAGAAGGTGTATACTTCCAAGAAGGCATTTTTCTCCTTCCTTAATGTTTCCTTCTTCTTCAGGCAATTATTAGACCGTTGGAGAACGGTGTGAGAGATGTGGGCCATGATAGAAGCCTCAGAATTACAACCGTAAAGATTGAACTTTCACAGAATGTATTCGATGTAGCATCGAATTAACTTCCTCTCGTATTGACGCTGCTTCGAGTTCATCTAAGAGCTGCTTCGATTTCTTCTGTGCTCTGACTGAACTCGGCTAGTTGTCATTGCATCGATTCCTTATAGATGCACCCATCAAGTTGAATGGCATACACTCTGACTTCCATTAATTGCGTTGAGATGAAGTTGACGTTGCGTCGACTTTAGATGGCTTTGACATGTATTCCCTTCTGCGTCGAGTTTGAAGTAGAAGCTGCGTCGACGTCTCAAGTTCCTTCGACAAGTCTATGGTCTCTGCGTTGATATCTATTTGACGTAACATCGACTATTGTTACTTCGATAGTAGAGTTGAGCCTCTTGGATTTCTAGCCAGATTAGTTTCGACATGAACTCGATGTTGCGTCGAATTCCATTCGACGCCATTATTAACTTTGCCCAAATTTGCAGCCCTTTAACTGGTCTTGACACTCTAGGTTGAGTGTGACATCCTAAGACATCTAGAGACCAAGTTACCCTCACTATACAATGGGTAAATTAAATCCTAGTGAATAAAATTACTTTTAATTAATTTGTTAAGTTAAATCAAGGGTTTTCCCAACAATCGCCCCCTATTTATCTTAACAAATTTTACATTTTGTTCTGAGTGATTTTATACAATTCTTATAAACAACAATACATACAATGCAATAAAGACATAGTAAAATGACAAAGCTAGATGATCTGATACCAGCACCAGATTAGTGATAGTCAGAAGATTTATCATAGATTACCCAGAGTGAGTATCACTTCTTGTCTTTGAGATATAAGAATAGATCTTCATACACTCTTCTATACTTATACTCCACATATTTGAAGTTTGCTTGAGTGGCTTTCTCTGGATTTCTCTATATCATCCATGTCCTTTGAAAAGCTTTTCCAGGTCTACTTCTGTATTGGGATGAACATCATTGAGTGTAAAACCCATTCCAAACACCTTGGTTGTCATCAGATTTATAAGTTCAGATTCAGATCAGCTGATGTCGGATCTTCCTCTAACTCTGGTTCAACAGGCAGTGCTTGGGTTTCACTAACTATTGTCTTTTCTTGCTTAGAGGTTGATGCCTTTGTGAACATAATCTTCTTCATCTCCTTCTCCTTTTCAGTGACTCTTCCCTTTTCTTCATTTTCTGAGAGAATTGTACTGCTTCCTTAGGTTTGCACCCAATGCCTCCTCTGTGGAGTTGTCCAACTCCTTCTAGCATTTTAGCCTGAGGATTCTTTGCAATATATTTTGACTGATCAAACCAACTAGGTTTGGTAGGAATTGCTTTGGCCAGTTCCTCCTTTTCAACTACTTCCTTCCCTCTTTTTAGTATATCAATAAATCTGTCTTTCTTGGCTTGAAGCTCCTTTTGAGCAGCTTCATATTCATACCTTTCCCTTTCACCAATGTCTTCTAATATTGCATCCATCCCTGGATCAGTATAGGTCTTCATTGTATTCTCTGGTATTTCAACCTTTTCTTTCTTCGTATAATATGATTTATCCTTTCTATATTGTGTCCTTTGCTCCTTTGTATATTGTTCCCAATCGAGTATTCTTCCTCTAGCTTTATAAGTAGGTCTTCCTCTGAAGACAGGTGTTGGAAGGAGAGGAGCAGTTGTATGTCTTGGAGCAGGTGGTGGACAAGGAGGCTGAGCTGGTGGTGCAGTTGTATATCTTGGAGCAGGTGGTGGACACGGAGGCTGAGCTGGTGGTGAAATTTGGTCTGTTGCAGGAAGATCTGGAGCATAATTAGTGGAGTCATATTCTTGATCAGTAACTTTGGCAGGTGGAGGTGATGTAGAAGAATCACCAGAAGACACCCTGAATTGAAGAGGATCAGGAATGAGTGTCTCATTATTAGCAATATATCCATGAAGATGCATGACATGGATCTGATCGTTTGAGCAGACAGGATTCTCCCCCTGTGTAGATGACTCCCCCTGTATCATAGGCAGAACTCTTGTAAGTAAGGACTCCCCCTGGATCTCTGCATTGGTGAGCTGTAGTTTGGACACTACAGCAGGCTCTCCTTCAGAAATGAAGGAGAGAGGAATTGCAGCTGTGTAAACCAAGTTCTGTGGAATCTTTGGCCTGCTGGTAGACATCTTCCCCTGCTCTATATCCTGAATGAAGGATGTAAAGATATCAGCAGGCATCGCTGCCAATCTTACTGCACCATCGAGGGCCTTTATCTCAGAATTGAGGTATTGCAACCTCTTATGTTGGCCACGTAATTTCCAGTCACGCTCATTTGAGAGATCAAGGTAGAGGGAACAAAACTTGGACAGAACTGCTTCCATCGCAAGGTTGACTGCCTCTTCCACATATTATTGATTTTATGGGAATGCCATTTGAAATTGGAGAGTACCTGCACGAAAACAGAAAGAAGAGACGGAGAGAGGGTAGAGAGAGGAGAGCAGGGAAAGAGATCTCGAATATCACCAGAAAAATTTTGTACAAAAGTTGCTTTGAGTAGACGAATCGCCGCAACTTAGGGATGTATTTGAAACAACGCCGAGAAGAGCCGAGTTCAGCGCACCAAAGAGATGGAAGTGTGCGCGACCTATCAATGTCGACGGAGCGTCGAGTTGATGTCGACTTAGCTTCGAGAAGAAATCATCACTGATGATATCGACGTAAGCGTCGATAGTAATTTGACATTATATCGAATGATATTCGAAGGATACTTTCCAACGTGCTCTCGTAGCTTGCGTCGAGTATAATTCGACGTAGCGTCGATTGGTATTCGACGCAGCTTTGATTATGTATATATGATTCTCTGTAAAAATTCTTGCTATTTTTGCCAGCAAATGTTTGTTATAGAAAATAGGTGTGTATGCATAATAAAGGGAACCTACAAAGATCCATCAAGCATTCCCAGAGCATTAATGAAAAACTTGTGCTTGCTTTCATCAAGGGGCTTAGTGAAGATGTCAGCCCTTTGAGTGTCAGTAGAAGTGTATTGAAGGTTAATCTTGCCCTTCTCCACATTATCTCTGAGAAAGTGGTGCCTTATCTCTATGTGCTTAGTTCTACTATTGAGAACATGATTGGAAGCTATTGATATAGCACTAGAGCTGTCACAAAATATTGTGGAATTGGCAAGTGAAAAGTTGTAGTATAACAACTGATTTTGCATCCACAATATTTGTGAACAGCAGCTTCCTGCAGCAATATACTCAGCCTCAGCTTTAGAAGTGGAGACTGTGGTTTGCTTCTTGGTAAACCATGAGATCAGTCTAGCACCCAGAAACTGACATGTCCCTGAGGTACTTTTTTTATCTAGCCTGCATCCAGCATAGTCTGCATCTGAATATCCAATCAATTCAAACCCAGATTCAGCTGGATACCATAAGCCAAGCTCAGGATTACCTTTTAGATATCTAAGAATTATTTTGACAGAACTCATCTGGGATTCCTTTGGGTCAACCTGAAATCTTGCACAAATACAGGTAGCAAACATTATATCAGGTCTGCTAGCTGTTAAATAGAGGAGAGAGCCAATGGCTGCTCTGTAAGTCTTCTGATCAAAAGACTTACATTGTTCATCTCTATCTAAGACATCATTAGTGGCCATGAGGGTTTTCATAACAGAGCCATTCTCCATGCCAAACCTTTTAATGAGTTCTCTTGTATATTTGGATTGGGATATGAAAATGCCATCTGAATTTTGTTTGACCTGGAGTCCAAGAAAATAGGATAGTTCCCCCATGCTACTCATCTCAAACCTTGACTGCATTAAGTATGCAAACCTTTTGCATAAAGTTTGATATGTCGACCCAAATATAATATCATCCACATATATTTGTACAATAATAGCTGGTTCTTGTGTGCTCTTGTGAAAAGAGTTTTATCTACCTTCCCCATTTCAAATTTCTGTTCCAGGAGAAAAGTGGATAAGGTCTCATACCAAGCTCTTGGAGCTTGCTTGAGACCATATAGTGCTTTATCTAATCTATATACAAAAGAAGGATAGGTTGGATTTACAAAACCTGGTGGCTGTTCCACATACACTTCTTCTTGTAATTTTCCATTGAGAAAGACACTCTTGACATCCATCTGGTTCTTCTTGTAATTTTCCATTGAGAAAGGCACTCTTGACATCCATCTGGTAGACCCTTATCTTCATATGGGCAGCATATGCCAGGAACATTCTGATTGTCTACAATCTTGATACAGGGGCAAATGTTTGGTTGAAGTCAATGCCTTCATCTTGCCTGTACCCTTTAGTTACAAGTCTAGCCTTATTTCTGAAAATGACTTCTGTTGAGTCCACTTTATTCTTGAACACCCACTTGGTGCCAATAACTCGGTAGTTTTTGGTCTTTCAACCAATGCCCACACTTTGTTTCTCTCAAACTGAGTCAATTCCTCTTGCATAGAAGATATCCAATTAGGATCACTGTCTACTTCTTCAAACTTCTTGGGTTCATATTGTGATAGAAATCATTGCAGCATTGCCTCACAAGTTAGTTGTTTCCTGGTCTTTACTCCTGCTCTCAAATCTCCTATTACTTGAGTTGAAGGATGATCCTTTTGAGTCATCCTAGATCTTGTGGGATGATCCAGTGGGTAGTCTTCTTCCTGAGCTACTCCCTGCTTAGAGATAGTAGGAGCTTCATCCTCATTCACCTGAATGATGTCTATAACTGGTAGCTCAGGTGCTGTAGTCTTCTCTTCTTCTGCTGCATAATCATCATCTGAGTCAAAGTCAATGTCCTGTTGTGCCTTTTCCAGGCACACAGATGGGTGATCCACTATGCTCATCCTTTCCACTTGCTCTACTAATTGATCTTCTTCCTGTAGGATATAGCTGGTGGAAGTTTCCTTCCCCTTGTAAACCATGTTAATTTCATCAAAAACTACATGCATTGACTCCTCAATTTTGAGAGAGCTTTTATTGAAACACCTATAGGCCTTGCTTGATGAAGAGTATCCTAAGAATATTCCATCATCATCCTTCTTGTCAAATTTGGCAAGATGGTTTTTCTCATTGTTAATGATAATGCAAGTATACCCAAAGATCCTAAAGTAGGTGACTATGGGTGCCTTTCCCTTCAGTAGCTCATAGGGAGTTTTCAACTTAGTCTTGTGGATGAGACTTCTATTCAAAACATAATTTGCAGTATTTACTGCCTCAGCCCAGAAGGACTTTGGCAAGTTAGATTCAGCTAACAATGTTCTTCCTGATTCAATTAGAATTCTATTTTTCCTTTCAGCCACCCCATTTTGTTGGGGGGTTCTAGGAGCTGAAAAGCTTTGTCTGATTCCTTGATCCTCACAGAATCTACACATTAACTGATTCTCAAACTCAGTGCCATGATCACTTCCGATCATAGCAACCTGTGTATTGAGTTCAGATTGAATCTGTCTAATGAATCTTGAGTGGATCTTGAAGGTGTCAGACTTAGCTTTTAGAAAGAACACCCAGCTGAACCTAGAAAAATCATCAATAATAACTAAAGTGTAGGATTTCCCTGCTAAGCTTTGAGTGGAGATGGGACCAAACAGGTCCATGTGTAGCAGGAAAAGGATTATAGGAGAATCATTCTTACCAATTGGTTTGAATGAAGCTTTGATCTGCTTCCCTCGTTGGCAGGCTCTACAGGGATGGTCTTTATTAAATTTACCATTTGGTAAACCCCTGACTAGGTTCAGTTTGGAAAGTTTGGCTATGGTCTTAAGTTTGAGATGATTAAGTCTCCTATGCCACAACTCACTATTTTCTAACTGGGAATTAAACAAGCAGATCTCCGATTTTGTGTACTCAAAGTCTACCACATATACCTTACCTTTTCTGAGACCAGTCAAAACTGTTTGATCAGTCTTAGAACTAACTATATGACACAAGAACATGGTGAATACAACTTTGTATTCACCATCACACAGCTGACTTATGCTGATCAGATTATGTCGAAATTCTTCAACATAAGCTACTTTAGCAAGGGAGATTTCTCCAATCCTGATCAAACCATATCCTTTGGTTTGACCAAAGTGGGAGTTCCCAAATATTACCTTGGGCGTTTCCTTGGCCTTGAAATTCTCCAGCAACTCTCTTGCTCCAGTCATATGCATGGAGCATCCATTATCCAGATACCACTACTGGTTTGTGGTTGAACAGCCTTCCCTCTCAAATTCATTAGTGGAATCTTCCAAAGCCATTAGGCAGGCTTCTTCTGGTCCACTATCTTCACCATCATCTAATGAGGAGGAGTTTGACTTTGAATCTGAATCACTCTAGGTCTCAGCTAAGAGACCTCTTTCTCCTTTCTTATCCTTTCTCATGGAGGATTTCTTCCTGTGCTCCTTCTTCTGCTTGTTTTTCTTGTTCTTGTCTTCCTCAGGACATTCTGTAGAAAAGTGTCCTGGTTTCCTACAAGAAAAACAGATTATCTCCTATTTAGGAGTTTTATCATACCTTGGCTTGCTTGAGCTTCTCTCTCTCCTTTTGGAATCTTCTATCCTAGCCCACTTTTTGAATCTCCTAGCCAAGAGATAAAAAATTTCTTCTTCAGTAGTGGAGGACTCTGCTTCTGCACTTTTTAGTGTAATAGTTCTCTCCTTGGGAGTAGGTGTCCTTTCTCGGGCTTCTGACTCAGCCCTGCTTTTTAGTAGGAGCTCATAAGACTTGAGCTTTCCTAAGAGAGCATCAGTTGAAATATCCTTGAGGCATCTAGAATCCCTGATAGCCCATATTCTAGAGTCCCATGTGCTAAGGAAGCACATAATGAGCTTGTCATTAATCTCTGTCAGAGAGATGTCGTTGTCAAGCCCTCTCAGCTCATTTATGATGTGGTTGAATCTGTCATACATTTATGTAATGCTTTCATCAGCCTTTTTCTTAAAGTTCTCATATTGAGATATGAGAAGAGCCTTTTTCTCTTTCCTCTCAACAGAACTTCCTTCAACTAGTATGGATAGAGATTCCCAAATCTCCTTTGCAGAGTTGCAGTCAGCAACTTTCTTAAATATGTCATCAGACATGGTTGAGACCAATATGTTCATGGACTTGGAATCACATGCCTTGACCTTCTTCTCATCCTCAGTCTATTCAGCTCTAGGAACTAAAGTTTGTATGACCTTTCCAGTAGAGCCTTTCCTTATTAGAGCTGGGGGACCTGTGAGGATGACATTGAAAATTTCCTCATCAATAAAATTCATATATAATTTTATTCTAGCCTTCCAGAGTGTAAACTTATTTAAGTTACACACTGGAGGTCTTGTTGAAGCATAATCCTTAGAGTTCATTTTCTTTATCAATTATGTTTAAAGAAAAGAGAATAAGAGTAGGAGGCCTTTTTGATCAAGGTGTTAACCTCTTAATGATCAACCTCCCTCTGATACTAATTGAAAGTGCACAGTGTGCCTCTGAGATTTCTCTAGAGGGGGGGGGGGGGGGGGGGGGGTGAATAGAGTTTTAAAATATTTCTACCCTAACTGTATCTAACAATAATTTATTCTAAGGAGTTATGCTTAACAATCCAGGCAGAATAAAGAATGCAGAAAATAAGTGCAGAATAAAAGACTGGGACAGCACAGAAACAAAGAATTTTATAGAGGTTCCCCAAAATGTGGGTAGTCCTCTCTTCTAGCACCTGATAGGAATGCACCACCTGTGCCTGAGTCTTTTGATCAGGAGACTCTTAGAACCAATGATCTTTTGATAAGGAGATTATGAACCACCAGATCTTTTGATAAGGAGATCTTGAACCACTAAATCCTTTGAAGAGGGATTAATAAAACTCTTTTATAGGAAATAGAAAGAGAAGGAGAAGAAGGAAGGTTAAAGGAATTCTGTTCTCAGAATTCTTGTGATGGCTGTATGAAATTCAGCCTCTTAGTTATTCCAAAGAATCTGCTCTTGATTAGCCCCTGCTTTTGATGATAATAGATTACAGGAGCTTTGTATTGTCAGATTCATTCTTCCTCTGCTGATTGAGATCTGGCTGTCAAAACATGGTGATGAAGAGCAGCTGTTCAAATTCTTTGTTCTATCAGATGAAGAACATAAGAGCCTTCTATTCTCTTTCACAGCTCTGTATTAGGGTTCCTGAGAGGGAGGAAATGCTCATCATAGCGTTCGCTCGACAAACTGTTAGCTGCGCTCAACGAAATAGATCTTGCGTTCAACGATCTTGTGTTCCACGAATTTCCGTTCGACGAATGATGAAGCCCGTTCGACGAACTCCGTTCGACGAAAATTTCGATCGACGGAAAGAATGCTTAAGCGCAATTCCGGGAGCACATATAGAAGGAGATAGCGACTGGCGGTATCAGATAGCGCAGGCGGTAGCGCTGAGCAGAGAAGGCAAGAGAGAATTGTTTCCTCAGATTGAAGATTCTGCCGCGCAGAAACTGTCCTAAAATGGGATAGCGTCGGCGGTAGCACTAGCGCAGGCGCTAGCTCCAAGGCTATAAAAAGGACCCCTTGGCTTCGTCTTCCGAATCCTCGAGAGATCCAAAATTCCAGAGCTTCGTGCCACAACATACAGAGGAAGGTTCAGGGAGATACTCCCACAAATCCATAAAGGCTTAAGGAGATCCGTGGAGAAGATTTCAACACGCGTCATCATCGTGACGGAAGATCGCATCGACTATGATCATACTCTGCGTCTTCGTTTACTTCTCCAAGAGATCCACATATAGGGAGTTATATATTATTGTCTTTTAATTTCACATCTTTTCTTGTAATCGTTTAGTAAACTCACCTCGTGTTGGCGACTAGGTCTGGGTAGGACTTAGGGCAAATATTCGCCTCGTGTTGGCGACTAGGTCTTGGGTGTAGGTCTAGGGGGTGCTCGAGGCAATATCCGGGGAAGGGTTGGCTAGAGCGGCTTGAGGCCGTATCCGGGGAAGGATCGGCTAAAGCCAATCGGTTCGTGGGGATACGAGTCCGTATAGAAAACAAAAAGAGTCTTTCATATTTCGCTTTGATTTCTAGCATCATTGAAATCAAAATTTTGTAATCAATTATATTAATAATAATCATGTCTCTCTTTGTGTAATAAAATTGATTTGTTCTTCATTTCTCTAAATTGTTTATTATCCTCTCCTTTATTATAAAACAATTTAGATCTTTAAACAAAATCACTATTTTGATTTCTTATCACAAGCAAGTATTTTAAAATATAATATATGTTTTTAAAACCCTTATTCACCCCCCTTCTAAGGGCGCCTACCGATCCAACAAGTTGTATCATAGCTAGGTTATTCCAAATCGTCATAACAATAGGGAATAATGGCGTCTCATGATCTCGCTTCTACTAGTGGGGTAAATTTTTATGAAGAAGAAAAATCTCTTTAACCACCTTTATTCGAAGGGAGAAATTATAAAGGGTGGAAATTATTAATGGAATTTTTTTAAAAAAATTTAGATATCAATGCATGAGATATAGCAATAGTTAGACCAGCGGATGAATCAAATAAATAGGAACATCATCTAAATGCAAAAGCTTTAAATAGTATTTTTTGTGCTTTATCCTACAAAATTTCAAAATTAATATACTGTTTTTCTAGTGCATACAAAGTATGGAAATTTCTTGAAGAAATGTATGATTCTGCTTCTATATGTATGGAACAATCACAAGAACCGAAGAATATGCAAGCTTGCACAAGTCTTCAAGAATGCTCCTCTCATGACGAATCATTGGAGCACACATCAAATGGAAGAGAAGGAGAAGTATTGTCTTCGGAAGAGGAGTGCCAAAAACATGTTAAAGAAACTATGTGTTCAGATCGTGCCTCTCCTGAAAGCGACGTAAGGAAATCAAATCCCATTTTTTGTACTTCTATTTCTTCATTACAATTGCTTCAAACCACAAAGCGCAAAGTTAAGAAATTAAAAGATGTTAATGAACATTTGCGCTTAGAAAACAAAAAGTTAAAGGCAAAAATTAATGAACAATCAAATTCAAATTTATCTAATTCTATACATGGTTCCTTAGTTGAAAACACTACACCTTGCTTAGAATATAATGAATTAAAAGAAAAATGCAAGGAACTTGAAAAGGAACTTCTCTTTATAAAAGAACAAAATGAAAAATTATCTTTAGAAAAAACATCTTTAAAAAGTGATTATGCTACATGCAAAAGTTATAAAATTGAAATTGAAGAGATGGATGAAACATTTGAGGAATACAGAAATAAATATCAAAACCATATTGATTCAATTGTTTCTACTCTTAAAAATAGCACAATTGCTTATAATAAAGCTAGACATAATTTGAAACTTAAAAACAATGAATTAGAAACTAAAATTAACTTGCTTAAGGAAATCATAAAGAAAAATTCTCAATATCAAGCAAACTCCAAGAGCAAGTTGAATATGAATATGAATATCGTAACTAAGTCTAATAATGGGAGTAAGAAACAGAAAGGATTTGTAAATCAAAATCATCATTATTTACAAAATTATGTATCTCCTAAAGTAAATTCAAATATGCAAAAATTTCCTTTGAAAAATGATTTCAAATGTCATCATTATTTTAATCCTAAATTTAATGAATATGGAAATTTAAAGCAAAATTATAATATTAAACCTAAGTATGAGTGGAGACCCAAAATTAAAGATGAAACATTAACTCCACTTGAAAGGGTCCAGTCGTACTTGTCTCCCCAAAAGCCATCTCGCTATATTTGGGTACCCAAAGGAACCATCCCACATTGTCCCCTTTGGATACCTAAAACATTTATTCATTAGGTATCATCAAATGCATGAAGTAGAAACTTTTCAAAATAAGATATACAAATTTCTACTTCATGATGTGCTTTAATGTCCTTTTTATTTTTCTTGTTATTTTCTTTTTGAACTATCATGTCATGGTCATCCTATATTGTATTGATAATATGATCCTATCTCTTAAAATCTTAATATGTTTATAAAATCAAATTGATTAAAATTCAAAAGTCATATCTAATTTTGATGACCTATATATCTCTCTCATATTCATTATCTATAAATATCTATTATTATTCATATAAATCAAATTCTAAATTTGCTATAAGATATTTTAAAATTAAATCAAGTCATTAAGCTATTAAGCTTTTTAGCCTTCACCAACAAGTGGTTTAGAGAAATAACATAATCTACAAGAAAGTTCAAGATCTAAATGAAAGCTCAACTTTCAATATGGTTATCTTTGTTCGCAACAAAAATTATATTGTGTTCACTCCTTAATGTCAAACATGATCTAAACCATCACTATTGTTCACCTATCAAAAATCACATATATATATTCAAAATTCTTAATTAATTAAAAGAAAATCACTAAAATGTATTGAAAGAATTTACCGTCATAATAAATATTGAATTCACAAGCACCACCATGATCTATTGATGTCCTTTCCTAAAATTCTCTAACATCATATATCATAAGTCATTTCAAAAGTCTTCTAAAAACAATTATTTCTATCACAATTATGTGAATTATAATTGATATATTAATTGACGACAATTGATATTATAAATACATACCATGGTTGGTGTATTATATGTGTATTGTGATTTATTTCTAATTTATACCTTTGAATTATCTTTATATCAAATCAAATAGAATCGTCACTCCATTCTAGGTCTATAAGTTGAAACACTATCAAACCTTGGTATAACATTAATCTCAAACTTATCATACTAACATTGTCGCCTAAAGAATATTTGTGTCTATGTTAGTCTTTATTTGTTTACCAAGATATACAGGCTGGGTATTCTCATCTAGGGCTTATCCATGGTATTATTGTGCATGAACATTATTGTTAATCACTAAAATCATGCATATTTGATTTGTTCATTCATGTCCTCTCATGCTTACATTTCCTATCATTTTCAAACTACATTGGTAAATATAAGCCTTAAAAATATTAAAAATGGAGATATAATAAAATATATCACTTGCAAAGTTTATTTGGAAAAGTAATATACAAAATCGCTAATGTTTCATGCAATTTGGACTATCTAGACATCTCCTAAAATTCTGAAATTTCAGCATGAAACTACTATTAGGACACTTAATCAAGATCAACAATTAAAAATTTCAAAATCATAAAAAATCATGTACTGTTTCCCGCGCTAGCGCTAACGCCGGCGCTAGCGTACTTATATGTTTTTCTGTATTTTTAAAATTTTGAAAAATTCTTAAAAATATATTAATCTATGTGTACTATTTATTTTCGCACTTCTGCTATTATTTCATTTTTGAAAAAAATCAAATACAAAAATACAAAAGCCAAATTACAAAAAATATGTTTTGTCTTTTTTGGTTTGTTTGTCATTTGTTTAAATTCTATTTCTAAAAGCAAAAAATCAAATACAAAAATATAAAACAAAAAAATATATCAGAAATTATTATTTTGAACTTAACTTTTCTATTTACATGTATCTTGTGAAAGGGTGATTTGGGCTATCATCCCATCACATCACCTAGTACCGGGCGAACCTCTCGCAGGGTAGTCCTTGGGAAGTCCAAGATCAATCTTATGAGTTCAAACTTTAAATCAAAATTATTTTTCAAAATATCAAAAATACTATATGGACTTCATTGAAAATCAAGCATGATTTAACACATCATTTAGAACTTCTATAATGTTGCAATTTATCTTTTTAAACTACTTTGAATATTGTTTTCATCGTGCTTTGATATATCTATTAATATGTGCATCAATTATATTGTAAAAGTTGTGTAGAACCATGCTTAGCATGCCTCTAAGTATGAGTAAATGTTTTATGTCTGATAATGATATTTATTGACTCACTTATTTTGGCATTGTCTACATATGTTTTTAATCTAAAAATGCTTGTATATGTTTTGTAATAGTACAATGAATTAAAACTGCACAAGTATCTTACCTACACAACCTTTGTTTGCACTTTTAAAAGAAAAGTGGTTATTCTTTCATAAATTATATTGGTTTGCAAAACAAGTGTATTCGGAGAACTTTGTACAAAACAAAAATCATAAAATAAAGTGACAAAGATAAATCCACCAAGCACTACTTGAACCTCCTGATAAGTCTTAATAAGCGTTGAGAGGTTGAGCACCTTGGAAAGAATAGTAAAGTATCTTGTGCAAACCATATCTTTCTTTCAAAATAAAAACCACTTACTCTTATGTACACTGGATCACTAGTTTCAATTTTAAAATAAAAATATGTGATCCCCCAAGCACTACTTTGCACCCTGATAAGTCTTAATGAGTATTGTGTGTGCAAAGCACCTTGGTAGTTGTACTTTTTTTTGTGCATTGAAGTGTGTGGAAGTAAAATTATTTGTGTTTTATTGTGCTCTTTTACTTGACATATTTCTTGTATTTTTGATTAAAACATTTGTTTACTCTACTCAAAATACACTTGTATGCAAATCGTTATCTTCCAAACACTTCTTCTCATGAGTATTGGATCCTAATGCAAATTCTATACTGCTCTTTATTTATGAAATGCACTAGATAACCTAGCATGCTTTCTACAATGTTTAGTATGTTTTGAAATTGTGAATTAACATAACATAGTAGTACTCTCTTTTTGGTAAACATTATTTCATGCTTGGTTACTTTATTATTGAATTTATAGATTTTACTTGAACAATGATTTACAAAAACATCTTCTTTTTGAAATTTAACTCATATATCTTTTTATGGATCATCATTGATTGCAATAAGATGTTTCTTGTATTTCTATAAGTCTTCCGCATCATAACCATATAATTGTTTTACCTTGCGCTTTCATGCTTACTTAAAGTCTTTTATTTTCTGTGCATCATCACTTGAATCTTAAAATTCCTTTCTTTCAACAAGTGGTAGACTTGCTTGGTAAACTTTATATTGGTTACTCTAAACATGAATATTTTTTTTGCAAAAAAAAAAAAACTATGATTTATTTCTATGAAAATATTGTTATATTAAAAACTGTGATTTATTTCTATGAATATATTGTTATATTAAAAACTCTGATACATTAATGGATTTCAAAATAGCTATGTGAGTGTTTTCATAAATTCAAATAAAAATATAAATCCATAGGCTATGACCTTATCACTAAATTTAAATGCTCAAAGGTTCCAATAATTATTATCCATGATTACATATCTCACCATAGCGGGGGCGTAGGGTTGTAGACATTAGATAACCTTATCTCTAGTCATGTCTTGTCCTTAACTGGGGAGGGTTCCAATGGGGCCTTGCGAGGCACTGAGGGGAAAGAGTGCTAGGTTGAGTTTTGTCTAGTGTTTGCATATGGGACTAACACCCCAACCTACGACATGTATGCAGCTCATCATGCCCATTCGTCACTTAGTACGGGGCTATGGTGTAGACATATTGTCTGGGTAGTTTAGTTACTTGGAAATCATTATATTTTTTTTATGCTTAAAACTCTTATATAAAAAGGGGATGAACCAACATGATAATACTTGGAAAAGGTTATCTATCTCTATAAAAAAATATTCTATAACTCCTTATCATTTCATTCTCTCTAAAAGCTCGATCATGTCTTTGTCTTCTGATCAAAACTTTTCTATGTTGTGTCTCCTTACCCACTTTTGCTAATAAAAGGGGGAGAACTAACATGATAAATATAATCTGCTATCAAAATAGAAAACTAACATGCTTAATTAAGATGATAACTTACATATTAGGGGAACATTCACTTAGGGGGAGCATGTATTTAGGGGGAGCATTCACTTAGGGGGAGCATGTATTTATGGGGAGCAATTCTAAATGCTAAAATCAATAATTATCCTAAGTCATCACTCTCACAAACACACAAGTAGTTCATCATGCTTATATATATTAATGCTCTGATTTATCATTAATGGTTTTGTAATTATCAAAAGGGGGAGTTTGTTGGAACATGGTCTTCCGCATCTCCTAGGTTTGAGAAAAACAAAACCTATGTGTATTTGATCTTGTGTGTTTAAGTGTGCAGGATAACAAAGTCCACATGACTCAAGGATTACATAAGAAGGTTGCCCCCAAATTTGAGCCTTCAAATCCAACAATCCTACTAGCGCCGGCGGTATCACCTAACGCCTGGCGCTAGCGCTAAGGAACCACTGAGATGCAGACTGGTGCTCAACGAACTGCTTACTCTACCGCGACGCGCTAGTACTAGCGATGGCGCTAGCATTCGCTCGACGAACTATTAGCTGCGCTCGACGAAATGCTCATCATAGAATTCGCTCGACAAACTGTTAGTTGCGCTCGACGAAATAGATCTTGCGTTCGACGAATTTTCGTTCGACGAATGATGAAGCCCGCTCGACGAACTCCGTTCGATGAAAATTTTGATCGACGAAAAGAATGCTTAAGCGCAATTCCGGGAGCACATATAGAAGGAGATAGCGCCTGGCGGTATCCGATAGCGCAGGAGGTAGAGCGGAGCACAGAAGGCAAGAGAGAAATTTTTCCTCAGATTGAAGATTCTTCCGCGCAGAATATGTCCTAAAATGGGATAGCGCTGACGGTAGCACTGGCGCAGGCGCTAACTCCAAGGCTATAAAAAAGACCCCTTGGCTCCATCTTCCGAATCCTCGAGAGATCCAAAATTCCAGAGCTTCGTTCCATAACATACATAGGAAGGTTCAGAGAGATACTCCCAAAAATCCATAAAGGCTTAAGGAGATCCGTGGAGAAGATTTCAACACGCATCATCATCGTGATGAAAGACCGCATCGACTACGATCATACTCTGCGTCTTCGTCTACTTCTCCAAGAGATCCACATATAGGGAGTTTTATATTATTGTCTTTTTATTTCACATCTTTTCTTGTAATCGTTTAGTAAACTCGCCTCGTGTTGGCGAGTAGATCTGGGTAGGACTTAGGGCAGAAATTCGCCTCGTGTTGGCGACTAGGTCTCGGGTGTAGGTCTAGGGGGTGCTCGAGGCCATATCCGGGGAATGGTTGGCTAGAGCGGCTTGAGGCCGTATCCGGGGAAGGATCGGCTAAAGCCAACCGGTTCGTGGGGATACGAGTCGGTATAGAAAACAAAACGAGTCTTTCATATTTCGCTTTGATTTCTAGCATCATTGAAATCAAAATTTTGTAATCAATTTTATTAATAATAATCATGTCTCTCTTTGTGTAATAAAATTGATTTGTTCTTCATTTCTCTAAATTATTTATTATCCTCTCCTTTATTATAAAACAATTTAAATCTTTAAACAAAATCACTATTTTGATTTCTTATCACAAGCAAGTATTTTAAAATATAATATAAGTTTTTAAAACCCTTATTCACCCCCCTCTAAGGGTGCCTACCGATCCAACAAAGACTACATGTGCTAATGGGTCCAAAGAGATCCATGTGAATTAGTTGTAAGGGTCTTGAGGTGGACATTTCCTTTTTACTCTTAAATGATGTTTTTGAAAATTTTCCTTTTTGGCATGGCGAGCATAAGGAAGATATATTTCTGTTTAGCATAGGCAAACCTTTAATGAGTTTATTCTTTGACTATTTTAAGATTAACTTGATGCTAGAGTGACCGAGATGCCTATGTCATAGTTCAAGTTCTTCATTTTTTGATATAAGACATTTGAGAGATGCATGTGATAGATCATGAAAGGCAATTAGATACACATTGTGAATTCGTGGTGCAGTGAGTACAATACTATTGTTTTTTGGATCTATAATTTTGCATAAATCTGTAGAAGACTCAAATAAAACATTTAGACCTTTATCGCAGAGTTGACTAATAGAAATCAAGTTATGTTTCAAACCTTCTACATATAAAACATTAGTTAGAGAGAAAGAATTATTACCAACAGTACCTGTGCCTAATATCCTTCCTTTTCCATTGTCCCCAAATATCATCATTCCTCCTTTCTTCTTAGTGAGGCTAAGGAATTTTGCTTTATCGCCGGTCATGTGTTTGGAGCAACCTGAGTCCAAGTACCACATGTCTTCCTTTTCCTTAGCCTGCCAACATACCTAACAAGAAGATGAGAGTAAAGATCCGGATACCCAGGTGGTTCCTCCCATAGAATAGGTGGAAACCTTAGGCACCCAGATTTGCTTGACCGTACATCGACCCTTCATCCTGCAAGAGTCCAAGGTGTGTCCGAAGTGATGGCACTTGGCACATAACACAAAAGTGGTTGAAACCTTTTTCAGTTTTTGTTGTAGACTTTTGCTGGAGGATGGGGAATCAGCAGAATAAATTCCAGATTTGTGATTATTCGAAGAAATATGGTTTTTGTTACTTCCGCCAACGATAGTAGTTACCGCTGTGCGGTAGTTCTCAGAGATAAAACCGAGACCAGATTTCGCACTACCATGCCTTTGGTTGGCCAAAATTGTATCAAGACTTTTCTGGCCAACCCTGAATTTTTCTATGGCTAAGTTAAGGTCATCAATTTTAGCTTTTAATGCAAAATTTTCACTAACTAGATTTCTGCATCTATTTGCAAAAATTTTCTTTTCATTTTCAACATTAGAAAGAGAGAGTTTTAAATTTCTTTTTAAGTCTCTCTTTTGTTTCGTGAGTGATTCAATATTTGAGAGAGCATTATAAAGATCAACTTCGAGTTTGCTAGTCCTTGCCAAAAGATCATCATTCTTTTGGCAAGACTCCATCTCCTTTCCCAAAGCAAACACTTCCTTATATAATTTTTGATTTTGTTTCAAAAGAATTTTATTTTCAGTTTTAAGTAAATCATGATCTTTTAAAGTTTTGCAAAAAGATTTTCAAGTTCTTAAATATTCGGAAGAAAGATCATCATAGTTAGAGGGGATTACCTCAGTGTCGCTTTGGACACTGCACTCATCGTGGGTTGATTCATTGCTTTTCCCCATAAGACACAAGTTTGCCTCATCATCATCGCTTGATCTTGAACTACTTGAGCAACTGGAGGAAGAGTCATCCCATGTTGCTGCTTTTAAGACCTTCTTCTTCTCCTTTCCTTTAACCTGTTTTTCTTTTTGCTCTTTCAGGAATTTTGGGCATTGACTTCTAATATGCCCGGTCTTCCTACAGTGGAAGCACTCGGGAGGTGGCCGCTCTTCGTCTTCATCGCTAGACTTCTCCTTCTTCTCTCGTTTGGATGAGGAGCCATTGCGAAAAAATTTCTGGAAGGTGTTTCTCCTTTCTGGATTTTTCATGAATTTAGTGAACTTCTTCACAAATAAACTCTCCTCGTCATCTTCCTCGTCGTCATCTTCTTTTCTTGACTTCAGTGCCAAGGCTTTCTTCTTCAGCTCCTTGTTGTAATCCCCTTCTTGAATCTTGAGTTCTACCTCATGGGTTTTGAGGTTCCCAATGAGGCTCTCAATTTGGAGCCGCCTAAGATCATGCGATTCGGAAATCGCCGTCACCTTTGGATTGAACTTTGGTGGGAGTGATCGAAGAAGCTTTCTCACCAAGTCGCCATTTGAGAATGTCTTTCCAAGAATTTTTGAGGCGTTGATGATCTTGGTGAATCGAGTGTACATCCTCATTCGGATCCATCCTGAACCTCTCGAATTCAGATCCTAGTTGGAGTAGTTTTGAGTCTTTGACCTGCGAGGTACCTTCATGCATTATTTCTAATAAGTTCCAAATATCATAAGCTGTTTCACATGCACTTACACTATTAAATTCAGTCCTATCAAGAGCACAGAACAAAGCATTCATTGTTTTTGCATTATTCTTACACCTAGTCTTATCTCCATCGTCCCATTTATCCCTAGATTTTTCCATGGTAACTTCTCCAACAATGTATGTGCGAGAAGTGTATGGAGTTTCAATACATGCCCATACATCTAGATCTAGATTTATTAGAAAACAAAGCATACGCATTCTCCAGTAATTATAATCAGTTCTAGTAAACAACGGAGGTTTACTTATTCCCTGCCCCTCAAGGAAAGCGAGATCACGGAGCGCCATTATTCCCAGTTGTTAGACCGAATGGGAATAACCTAGCTCTGATATCACTTGTTGGATCTGTAGGCGGCCTTAGAGGGGGGGGGGAGAGTAAGGGTTTTAAAATTTCAGTGATTATGAGAGAAAATAATTCTCAGACACTACCGCCAGCGGTAGTGTTAACGCTCGGCGTTAGCAACAGTGAGAATACTTTTATGTTTGAACAATGAAAATCACAGAGTACGACTCAGAGATGAAACATAAACATATTTTCATTAATCATTAACTGGAAGTAAATGCGATTATAAAACTTTTCCCAATAATGCTTGGAAAGAGGCGACCAATGAAAACACTTTTGGTTTTCTATACCGACCCTTCTCCCAAGGACCGGTTGGCTTTAGCCTATCTCTCCCTAGACAAGTCCTCAATCCGCTCTAGCCCTTCCCTCACCGGAAAGGCCTCAAGCACTCCCTAGATCTACACCCTAGACCTAGTAGCCAACACGAGGCGAATTTCCACCTAGTCCCCGCAAGGCCCTAGTCGTCGTGTGGCGAGTTCCTCTACCGAACAAAAGATATAAAGGTTACAATAAGAAAAGTAAAATAAGACATAAACTAGAAACTCCCTCAAAAGTAGAACTTGATGTCGATGTAGATGCGATCTTATTGGTCTTCAAGTTCTTTTGCGTTCACAAACATTGATGGAGTTCTTCGGGCTGCTTTTGAAAGTTCACTCGTGTGCTCTGAAAGTAAGGCTCCAATAACTTCTGTAACAGCAAGCACCAATGGAGGAAGCACCGCTCTTTAAATAGATTTGACAGCTACCGCCTGCGCTAGTACTACCGCCCCGCGATAGTGACACGACGCGCACACGGATCGTGGCAGTTAAGGCAACTTCTGAGCGCAAATGGTTGTGACAGCCTAGCGCGTCGTGGTACCGCTAACGCCCCGCATTAGCGAGATTTCCTTCCTTCAGCCAATATCATCTTCCAAATCTGCCACTCAATCAACTGCAGACGGGATGTTTCCAAAAGCTACCGCCGGGCGTTAGACCTAACGCGTCGTGATAGTACTTTCCAAACATAGCGACCCGTCGACATTCCTTTTTCTCCACTTTCCTCTCAGTCAATTGTTTCCAAAAAAGCTAACACCAGCGTCAGTGCTGACGCTCCGCGGTAGATCATTTTGTCGGGCGCATATTCGTCGAGCTGACCTCAGCTTTCATCGATCTCAATCTCGTTCGTCGAATGACATCATTTTCTTCGAACACCATTTTGTCTTTCGAATGCTAGCGCCAGCGTTAGTGCTAACACAACGCGGTAAAGCTGTAGTTCGTCGAACGGGCCTCAGCTTTCGTCGATCGTCGAACGCCCTGATATGAATTTCGTCGAATGGGCTTCCGCGTTCGTCGTTCGTCGAATGGAGCACCGAGTTCGTTGAACCCAGTTCGTCGAACACAGGTTTCCTTCTTAGTGATTTCTTCTCAGCGGTTGTTATCGTCAGCGGTAGGCTTAACGCTGCGCGGTAGAGCTTTCAGATCTTCTCATCGGTTTCCTTCTCAGCGGTTTCGTCTCAGCGGCTCTGTCTCAGTGGTTTCTTCTCAGCGGTTTTCTAGTGCCAGCGGTAAAGGTAACGCGTCGCGGTAGCAATAACAACACAGCCCCATGGAGATTTGAAAGCACATAATCCTGCATACTATAAACACAAAACAAGTATGATCAAATACAATAGGATTTGTTATTGTCAAACCAAGAGATGCGGGAAGCATGTTCCAACAAAATTATCCCCACCAATGTATTACAAACCCTAGTTGGAGTCCAATGGACCCAAAAGCCTCATCTATAGGTCATAAATTGGTGCAATTTGACCAAAGTCAACATTTCCCCAATTTTAGTCAAATCACACATATAGGCTAAATTTGCCCAATTGGGGCATTACCAAGACCCAATCAATATTATATGGTGTCAAGTGACTCAAGACCAACACATTGGACCAGTCAACCCATCAAATTTACCAAGTCAACCCCAAAGTCAACCTTGGTCAAAGTGGAGCCCTAAAAAAGAAATTCGAAGCCCAAGCCTATTCCAATGTGCTAAGGCCTCAATAGGAAGCCCATCCTGCAGCCCAATAGCACATGACCATGCATGCCCTCAAATTTGAGGAGGAATTGACATGCAAGGAGGTAGAATTGGTATTTCCCCCAATTTTGAATTAGACAAGGAGGGATTTATGGAGTTGATGCCACATGGCATGTGTCTCCTCTCCCCAAAGCCTCCTCTCAGCTCCCCCATGAGATTTCCTGCAAATTTGAGTGATGTGGAAGCTGGGTAGAGGGAGAAATTTAGGTGGGGGAAGGTGTTGACCGGCCACTTTAATGGCGCAATCTAAGGGATGGGCTGCCATTGGACCCAATTCTCTTCCCCTTTGCTTGAATTCTGGCTGAGGAGTTAATCCAGGGTGAGCTGGAGCTCTAGTATTGGCCGGCTGAGAGATGCAACATAGAGGAAATCGCCACCTTCAATGGTTGTTAACAATAGGAGCTCCTCCAACCGAATTAACTCACCCTACTAGCTTCCTGGAGTGGAGAGGAGGAAAAGCCCCAACATTAGAGAGGAAATCGGGCTCAGAAATAGGAGATCACCATGGGAGCTCAACAAAATTTTCGGCCATGGCAAACACGAGCATCCTTCAACCTCAAGCCAAATCAACGTAAGTTCCTTCCCCTCTCCATCTGTGCTAGCTTCCCCCTTTCTTCCTTTTTTTAAAATCAATGAAGAAATGGTGAAATCGCCATTTCATTTTTGTGTTCCAAGCTCGAAAATGGAAATAGGAGCAGTCCTACTCCGGCCACCTCCGGATGTGATCTCACCGCCATTCGGTAGCCCTAGGTTGGGTGGAGGTGGTGGCGGGAGCGTTTGGCCGGAGACGGCCTCAGTTCACCAGAAAACAGCCCGCAAAATGGCCCAGGCGCCGCAAATCTCAGCCACCCGCGCCTTGAGGAAGACGAAATCATTGTCGTCTATTAATTATAATCAAATAATTTTAGATTTATATCCTTTTTATAATACTAAGTATATGCCAGCAGTGGTTGTAAAAATTCAATAAAATAATTGGCTGAGATTCAGAGAAAACATTGAATACCAAACTTGTAGCCTATGCTTCCAAGTATCTCCAGTAAAATTTTGGTGATTTTTGGAGCATCATAGTAACATGTATGAATTTTCTTGTGAGTTATAAGTGTTAGACTAAAATAGGGCTGGGACCCTAAAATAAATCTGGAAAATTATAGGCCTGGAATGAGGGGTACTGTCCAACATGAATGTTGTAGATAAGAACCAAAGGAATTCATAGAAATTGACCTTGCTTGAATTGGAGTTCTACAACTCATTTTATGATTTTTCTAGTGTAGACCATGAATGCTCCTATTGCATGCAAGTTGTTGGAATTTTTATAAAAATACTTATTAAGTTTTTGGGAAGGCCATCAACATGAAACATGTGTGACTAGGCCTTAACCAACTCAGGGAGATTAGTTTGGGCCACTTTGAGCCTTGTAACTCCTTAATCTATTTTGGGATAATGGGTGTATTATTGTAGCTTAGATCTTAGAAAAATTACTTAGGTTGTCATATACATCCAAGTACTCTGAAATTTGGGGCATGATAATTTCATGCTCCTACCATGACACTGCCAAAAATTTAGATGGTTAGGAGCACATGTTCCATGGTTTTTAGCAAAACATGACTTTTGCTAAATGATTAAATTAGGTGACTTAAATAATCCAAATCACCCCAAAATTGGCGTTATGGACTCCTTATAGCTTAGGGATGCTCTGGTTAAAATTTCAACTCATGTGCATGGGTGGATTTTTCTGAGACTCAAGTTGAAGTTTTGGTTCTTAAGAAGGATATTGGGGTGCTAATATTCATCTTGGGCTTTTGAAGTTTTTAATGGGATTGAGGGTAAAAATCACCTTTCATGTCACTAAAACCTTGGCCATACAAGTTGGGTAGCATAGAAATCCAAAACCTAGAGTTTGGAGGCCTTTGGGGCTAGATACACTTGGTTTATCTAATTAATTTAAATTATCACACTTGTATTAAATGGTAATTATGGATAAATACTCCTTGGAATATTATGAAACTTTGGCACTGAAGTTTTTAGGTCAATATTATACTACTATGATTTTATCAGAATTTATTATGACATGTAGATGGTGGTTGTAGTGTAAAACCTTATTGGCACACCACTTGTATTAAATAGTAAATATGGGTAAATATTCCTTGGAAAAATGTGAAACTTAGGTTATGATACTTTTAGGTCAATATTGTTCTACTATGATTTTATCAGAATTTATTGTGACCTGTAGATGGTGGTTGTAGTGTAAAACCTTATTGGCACACCACTTGTAATAAATGGTAATTATGGATAAATACTCCTTGGAATATTATGAAACTTTGGAACTGAAGTTTGTAGGTCAATATTGTACTACTGTGATTTTATCAGAATTTATTGTGACCTGTAGATGGTGGTTGTAGTGTAAAACCTTATTGGCCCACCACTTGTATTAAATGGTAATTATGGATAAATACTCCTTGGAATATTATGAAACTTTGGCACTGAAGTTTTTAGGTCAATATTGTACTACTGTGATTTTATCAGAATTTATTGTGACCTGTAGATGGTGGTTGTAGTGTATAACCTTATTGGCACACCACTTGTATTAAATAGTAATTATGGGTAAATATTCCTTGGAAAAATGTGAAACTTAGGTTCTGAAGTTTTTAGGTCAATATTGTACTACTGTAATTTTATCAGAATTTATTGTGACATGTAGATGGTGGTTGTAGTGTAAAACCTTATTGGCACACCACTTGTATTAAATGGTAATTATGGATAAATACTCCTTGGAATATTATGAAAGTTTGGCACTAAAGTTTTTAGGTCAATATTGTACTACTGTGATTTTATCAGAATTTATTGTGACCTGTAGATGGTGGTTGTAGTGTAAAACCTTATTGGCACACCACTTGTATTAAATAGTAAATATGGGTAAATATTCCTTGGAAAATGTGAAACTTAGGTTCTGAAGCCTTTAGTTCAATATTGTTCTACTGTGATTTTATCAGAATTTTTTGTGACCTTGATGGTAGTTGTAGTGTAAAACCTTTTTGGCACACAATTTCTATTAAATGGTAATTATGGATAAATACTCCTTGGAAAATTATGAAATTTTGGCACTTAAATTTTTAGGTCAATATTCTACTACTATGATTTTATCAGAATTTATTGTGACATGTAGATGGTGGTTGTAGTGTAAAACCTTATTAGCACACCACTTGTCTTACATGGTAATTATGGATAAATACTCCTTAGAATATTATGAAACTTTGGCACTGAAGTTTGTAGGTCAATATTATACTACTATGATTTTATCAGAATTTATTGTGACCTGTAGATGGTAGTTGTAGTGTAAAACCTTATTGGCACACCACTTGTATTAAATAGTAATTATGGGTAAATATTCCTTGGAAAAATGTGAAACTTAGGCTTTGAAACTTTTAGATCAATAATGTGATAATGTGAATTTATCAGAATTTATAGAGATCTGTAGATGATACTTGTAGTGTAAATCCTTATTTGCACCCCACTCAGGTTAAATAGAAACCATGGTTAAATAATCCCTGGAAAAATGTGAAACTTAGGGTTTGAGGTATATAGAGCAATATTATGTTGTTGTCAATTTATAAGAATTTATAGTGATCTATAGATGATACTTGTTGTGTAAATCCTTATTTGCACCCCATTCTTGTTAAATAGAAATCTGTTAAAATTTTGGTTTGAATCGCTTAGGAGTAAGCAGGAGTTGCATCAACTGAGTAATAGCCAAACAACCTCAATGTCACACAACAAAACAAGGGACTTTATTGAATCACAAAACTTGATTACAGTGCGAGGTATACATGGCGAGACATGATTCATAAGAATCACAGAGGAGAGAAGAACAAAACACACCAACAAAACAAAACTGGCGGCTTGACAAGCAGAGACCGCACAGACCGCTGAACTCCAGAGACCTCCCGTCTTGACCTGAGACCGCACGAACAAAAAACAGACAGGATGCCTACACTGCAAGACCGCAACCTCAGACCGCACGAACTGGAGCTTATTGAATTGAACGAAGAACGAAAGATGTCGCCAGACCGCAACTCAGATCGCCTAACCGCCAAAGGTCTCCTGATCGCTGAGCTCGCTGCGAATAGCACAAGAACAACATAAACTAGTTCGCAGACAAACCACTGCCGAACTGTTTATTCAAGCCGTTGGGAAATCACCAAGGAAGGATATCGCAACCTGCTGACCGCAAACCTGCGAACACAACAAACAGTCAACTCGCTTCCGAGACCGCCCGACCTCAAAGTTGAGACAGCCCAAAACAACCTAGGCTCTAGTTCTTACAGTTCTTGTTATGAATGATGGGCCATGCACCCCAATTTATAGGCGACAAGACGGATGTCATCATCGCCGCAAGATAGGTACAGTCACCACCCGCCAGATCGCCAGCGGTCTCACAGAAAAGACCGCGCGATCACACCACTTGGACAACATTATGTCCAAGACCACAGATCAGCAGCAGACCGCGCACAAGTCATGTGGACACAAGAGCACTCCTTCCTTAGATCACCTACATCAAACAAGGAACAACTGTCCGACTCCAAACAAGTCGCCAGATCTCCCAGCACAAGCCGCCCGGTCACAGCTGTTACATAAGAACAGACCGCCTGGTCTTCTACAAAGAAGATAGACCATCCAAGCAGAACAACCCGGGAAGAGACCGGAACGACAGGAACAGACCGGCCAACCAGCAGATCGCCAAAACCAGATCGGTAGAGCCAGACTGGCAGAGCACCAGCGCAGATCGCGCGGTCTCTGCGGTCTCCAATATTCAGACCGCCGACCACCTTCCACTTCACTTCAATAATTTCAACACTCCCCCTTGAAGTGGGAAGTGGAAACTAGCCCGAGTAAACTCCGCAACCGAGTAAACGGTGCTTTCGCCAGCGGCTTTGTGAAGATGTCTGCAACATTGTCTGCACTCCGAATATGCTCGACCATAAGAGATCCTCCCAACACCTTTTCACGAATGAAATGGTGCTCAATCTCAATATGCTTGGTCCTCGCATGACAGACTGGATTATTAAACAGCTTGAGAGCACTCTCATTGTCCCCGCATAGCATAGTGGGACCTCAAACCTCCTCATGAATGTCCTCCACCAACCTCCTGAGCCAAATGGCTTCCTGAGCTGCCAAGGCCGAAGCCTTGTATTCCGCTTCTGTGGTAGATACAGACACCGAGTCCTGCTTTTTGCTGCACCAAGAAATAGTTGTAGGGCTTGTCAAAAAGACAAAACCAGACGTTGATCTCTGATCATCCACGTCTCCCCTGTAATCAGCATCCATGTATCCAAGCAACTCCAAGCCTAACCCTCTCCTATATAGGAGACCCAAATCAGAGGTCGACTTCACATATTTCAAAATTCCTTTTGCCGCCAGAAGATGAGTCTTCCGTGGCTCCGCCATGTACCGACTCACTTTGCCAACTGCATAAGCAATATCTGGCCTCGTGATGGTCAAGTAAATCAAGCTCCCAACTAGAGCACGGAACACCAACGGATCAGATAGAACTCTCCCCTCATCCTTCCAAAGTTTATGATGTTGTTCCAGAGGTATATAGCTGCTCTTTCCTTCCTCCATGCTGAATCATTGAACGATCCGCTCCGCATATCCAACCATAGAAACGAGCACTCTGCTCTCCCGCCTCTGAATCTCGAGTCCAAGGAAATGGTGGAGCTCACCCAGATTCTTCATCTCAAATCTAATAGCAAGCTCAGCTCTCAGCCTTGCTACTGCCTCCTTCGAGTTCCCGGTGACAATCATGTCATCCACATACAGCAGAACAATAACCCGAAGCGCCCCCTCCTTCTTGATGAACAATCTAGAATCAGAGTCTGAAGCAAAGAACCCGTAGAATAGAAGATACTATGTAATCTTTCCATACCACGCCCGAGGCGCTTGCTTCAACCCATACAGTGCTTTCTTCAGTTTGCAGACGTAGTCCGGACACTCCTCCGAGATGAAGCCCAACGGTTGGATCATGAAGATATCCTTGTCAATCTCTCCGTATAAGAAAGCATTCTTCACGTCGAGCTGCCAAATCTCCCATCCACTGGATGCCGCCAAAGCAATAACAAATCGAACCGAAGTCATCTTTGCCACTAGACTGAACATCTCATCATAATCTTCTCCATACTGCTGTGAGAACCCGCGAGCCACAAGGAGGGCCTTGTATCGCTCGATCGTGCCGTCAGCTTTCTTCTTGAGTTTAGAAACTGATGGCGCAAATCTCACACACCGCTATAGGCGGTAGCTCGACTGCGACACGAAACGGCAGTGTACCGATCGTTCAAGTAATAAAAATTGGGAATAATCCCCGAGTGTCGGTCTCTTCAGGAACACAGTAAGGTGGAGTGAAATGTCGAGGAAGGACTTGAGATTGAAGTCCTTAACGTCGGATGGAATGCGGAAACGGGGTGATTGGGCTTTTGGAAAATAAAATAAAAGCTATCAACTACTCCTATGCAATGCCGCTATGCAAAGCTTCGCTTGGCGGGATGGAGACTAGGCAGGCCTTGAGCGCGCTGCGTCGAAAGGGCGGATGGACGAGTAGGCTAACGGAGTCGAACTATGCAGGCCTTGAGCGCGCTGCTTCGTTAGGCGAATGGAATACGGGCCGCGATGCCACGCTTCGGTAGGCGGATGGGCGAGTAGGCTTACGGATTGAGGGTCGCAAGCACCTCTTCACCAAGCACGCCACTAGCAATTGCTAGTGCGGCACCGGACAACCAACAAACCACACCACAAGGCGCACCTCAATAATATAAACAAAAATACTCAATCACATAGACATAATCAAGTAAAAATGCTATTTAATCAAAATACACTTCATCATAATGTTAGATCTAGTTGCAAATACATCAATAAAAGGAGAACAAGGCAAGAAATCGACCGAATCCGAAGGCTCGTTGAAGATTCACGGTTGGAATCACCGGGTTGTCAATCCGCGTCCAAGCTCGGTCCACAACTACGTCCGGGGTAGAGAGAGCTGTCACGACTCTCCAATGGACCCGTCTTCTTCGTGTCACGATCCGGTGGAGGTTGCCAACTTCCTCTTGCTCGATGGAGATAGCGGCTAGGTCTTCCTTTGGAGCTCTTGGATGAAGGAGGAGGCCGAGAGGAAACTCCGGCTCAAGATAGGCGTGAAGAGCAAGCCCGGAGCACCTCTAGATGGTGGGCGACGGTGGAGGGGCGAAACTGGGCGGAATCGGGCGGAAAACGGCGGCTGGAAGCGAGATCATGACCTAAAATCGCGAGCAGGGAATTTATAGGCGCTGGAATTAAACAGTGCGCACGGTCAGTGGCGCACGACCATTGGTCGTGCGCACTGGAATCCTGTGATCGTGCGCTCTGCCTGGACAGAACCTGCAAAGACGGAAATTACAAAATAACATGTTCGCACGACCAGTGGCGCACGACCGATGGTCGTGCGCACTAGCGTCAGTGGTCGTGCGCAATAGATGAAACAGAACTTAAAAATTAATGGTCAGTGCGCACGAGCAGTGGCGCACGACCGATGGTCGTGCGCACTAGCATCGATAGTCGTGCGCACTGCACCAGACAGAACTCGTAAAAAGGGTTAAGTGCGCACGATCAGTGGCGCACGACCGGTGGTCGTGCGCAATAGAACCTGTGATCGTGCGCAGTGTTCCTGTGCAGAATTGCACCGGGAACACCTGCACGACTACTGTTCCAGCGTACAACACTAATCTAGCCACTGAAAGTGACACTTAACCGCACATGAAAACTACTAATAAAGAAAGATACGAAATAACACCAAAATGGGCCTAAATGTGCACCGAGCATAGAATATCAAATATAAACTAAAACAGGGCTAAAGTGCAGTGAAATGACTAACTAAACGGCCCAGATGAGTCCATAAAAGTGTATATGATGAGGACTCATCACACCCCCAGACTTAACTGTTTGCGCGTCCCGAGCAAACAAATTCTAAGCGAACGGGGAAAGAAAAGTAGATGGCTTAACATTACAATGCAGAGTACCATGCGAAGTCGCATGCTCATGTGCATAAGAAAATTAGTAGAAAAGACTACTGATTATACAAACAGTTTATAAATTTCTCAAAGAGTAAAAGCATATTACAACTACTCAAAATGGTGAACAACGGTGAATCAGTCGGTCATGCATACGGAGAAAGTAAACTAAGCGCTGAGACGAGCATTGCTCAAGATCGGGGTACGGGAAAAACTCCACTGAAATCCATCAGTGTCGGTGACCATAGGCTTGCCCGGTCACATTCTCTCCACGACACTAGATTGGTTCATAGCGTGAGTCGGTAGGACTTTAGGTTAGAGATGGGGCTTGGGTTACGGTGAGGTAAACAAGGATACACAAAATGGCTCAAACACATAACCCAAATGAGCTTTAAAAATAACTACCCACGCACCAAAATCGAATGCAAGTGCATCACACCCCCAGACTTGGACATTTGCAACATAGGTGTGTGCACCGCCTACTCCCAATACACAATTCTTCTACATGATTTTCAATAAAACTCGCCTTTCTTTTTCTCTTTTTTCCTTTTCAATTTTTTTTTTTCTTTTTTAAATCTTCTTTTCCTTGTCGTTTTCTTTCAGCAAATTTTCAAAGGAGCATAACCACAGGTTCTCATAGTAAACACCACAATTAACACCCCCCAAAATGTAAATGAAATTACAACTAAAGCTCAGATTTGGGTGTGCGACTAGGTTAGGCTTTTAGGCTTTGGTGAGAAACATGTGGAGCTGAATCAAGGAAAGGGTAGGCACAAAGGGGCTAGCAAGGGTAGACGATAGGCATGAAATAAAAAGTTCAACCGGGCCAAAATAATGGCCTACGTCATTCTCACGCACTAGAACTATCCTATGCCAATGCTTCAAGAATCGCTTGGGGCAAGTTCTAGTCACCGAGAAAGATTCTCCTTTCTCCCGACTCAAGCAATACGAATCTAACGATCGTGTACACACATCCCTATGCTACCGTTTGATTCCATCGGATTCACCATTTGAGTAGAGTAAACAACATTTACACTAATAAGAAAAATATAAAACCATAGCATAAAAAGAAATCTACTCTACACAAAATTCTATGCAACCGAGCACTCGACTAGGAGCACTACCAGAGTCAACATTTTACTCTGCTACATAGTCCTAAACCATCACCTAGATTTTCCCAAATAAGCAGAAGAATTAAATTCACAACAGAGCAGACAAACAGATGAGTACGCGCTCAAGTGGGTGATGTGGTGTGCAATGAAAATAAACAAAATATTTTAAAATGAAATCTTCTAGTATGCAGTGCAATAGTGCACGTGAGCGGGTAAACAAAACTACTCTCCCCCAGACTTAAACTAAACAATCTGCATAATATATGACAAGAAAATCAGCAAAGGCTAGGGAAAGAGAGTACCCAATGCTCAGCAAGTGAGCATACCAGAAGATTGGCGTTTAAACCAGGACTAAGCTGCAGCGTCCGCCATCCAGAAAAGAAACCTGCAGGGGTCAGCTCCGCAAAAACAAAAGAAAAAGACAAACTGAAAGGAAATATTACTAACTAAACATGATTAGATAAAATAAAAATGCAGGAAAAGGAAGATAACTACTGGGGTTATTGTCATCCCAGCACGACTTATTCTAAATTAAAACGGTTCTAGCTAATGGGCCTATGAAAAAGAAAATGCACAGGTAACTGTTCTAATATGCGCATCGGTAGCGGGTACCGATACGGAGACAGAGCAGTCACCCCTCTACCTAAATATAAATACCTGCTCATCACAGGTAGAGGGAAAAGAAAGTAAGAAGAGGAGGAGGCCTGGTCCTCACTCATCTTACCAAAAATATCCTTGCCTAGCAAGGCGTCGTCAACAGGGAGGCAGCTGGAGGAAAAGGCAATGAGTGGAGCTTCCTCTACGGAGGGGGAATAAACCTCCTCACATGAGAGGATGCTCACATCATTGACTTGAGCAAAAAGCTCCAAGTCCTCCTGGGATACCTGTGAAGACTCAACCTGCACAGGCTCGAATGAAGAAGGGGGGTCGAGAAATAAAGAAGACGAATGACATAAATAAACATTAATCGGGGGAGTGGTCCCGGTCTCACTCCCATTAGGTTGGGGAAGTAAAATAATGTTTGCATTGTCATCAATGCTACAAGATTCGGCGGGATCAACGGTGGCCAGGCTTAGGATTTGAACTTCCTCCACCGGTGCTGAGGAAAATTCCTCTTCACCTAGAAGGTTGTCCTCCTCCATAGGAATAGGCACAATGCTCAGATCAACCGCCTCCTCCTGCGACACATCATCAACAATGTCGTCAGAGACGAGTGTAGTATGCACAATAGGGAGAGGAGTAGTGCTCGGATAAAAGTCGAGCACCGATTCCTCACAAAGAATCGAATCCACTAGAGGTGGTGGATGCACTGGGAGAATGGGCTCAGCAATATCGGTGCCCAGATCAGCCACACATCTGGTGACTGTGTCAACGCCATACCCTTCAAGATGTGAAGGTGGCAAAGACACAAAACCGGATGTTGAAGGTGTGCCGCCAGAGCTAGGAGTTGGGACGATCCGAATATCCGGCTCGTCATCCTCATCCAATTGGCGATGAAAAGCAGCACAATCCTTCAGGGCGTGATCTGTGCTCCGACAAAACTGGCACTGCCTAGCAGGCTTCTTTGGCACAGCGGGAGCTGGAGCCGAAAAGAAGTATGACGGTAATGGCTCAGCAGAGTAGCCATAAGACTTACGCGCACCATATGGAGTATCAGACGGAGTCGATGCTCTATATGCTGGGCGAGAGGAATTATGCCTACTATTCTCCGTAGGGCATTCAACACTAGAGTGGGAAGTAGCTCCACACCAATGGCAACGGAAATTTAGATGTGCCCACATAATGTGAAGATAATACGATTCAGACAAAATGTGCAAAATACTACACCTAACAAAAATTTACTAAAGCAACCTAATAAAAACAAGAAAATGGAATAAAAAGAACAGAAATAAAATAACAGAAAATGCAAATTACAAATGGAAGGGCTTTTCTCTCAGGTTCTCCCTCTCCAGAAAACTCACACGACTGTGTTCCCCGGCAACGGCGCCAAAAACTTGATGGCGCAAATCTCACACACCGCTATAGGCGGTAGCTCGACTGCGACACGAAACGGCAGTGTACCGATCGTTCAAGTAATAAAAATTGGGAATAATCCCCGAGTGTCGGTCTCTTGAGGAACACAGTAAGGTGGAGTGAAATGTCGAGGAAGGACTTGAGATTGAAGTCCTTAACGTCGGATGGAATGCGGAAACGGGGTGATTGGGCTTTTGGAAAATAAAATAAAAGCTATCAACTACTCCTATGCAATGCCGCTATGCAAAGCTTCGCTTGGCGGGATGGAGACTAGGCAGGCCTTGAGCGCGCTGCGTCGAAAGGGCGGATGGACGAGTAGGCTAATGGAGTCGAACTATGCAGGCCTTGAGCGCGCTGCTTCGTTAGGCGAATGGAATACGGGCCGCGATGCCACGCTTCGGTAGGCGGATGGGCGAGTAGGCTTACGGATTGATGGTCGCAAGCACCTCTTCACCAAGCACGCCACTAGCAATTGCTAGTGCGGCACCGGACAACCAACAAACCACACCACAAGGCGCACCTCAATAATATAAACAAAAATACTCAATCACATAGACATAATCAAGTAAAAATGCTATTTAATCAAAATACACTTCATCATAATGATAGATCTAGTTGCAAATACATCAATAAAAGGAGAACAAGGCAAGAAATCGACCGAATCCGAAGGCTCGTTGAAGATTCACGGTTGGAATCGCCGGGTTGTCAATCCGCATCCAAGCTCGGTCCACAACTACGTCCGGAGTAGAGAGAGCTGTCACGACTCTCCAATGGACCCGTCTTCTTCGTGTCACGATCCGGTGGAGGTTGCCAACTTCCTCTTGCTCGATGGAGATAGCGGCTAGGTCTTCCTTTGGAGCTCTTGGATGAAGGAGGAGGCCGAGAGGAAACTCCGGCTCAAGATAGGCGTGAAGAGCAAGCCCGGAGCACCTCTAGATGGTGGGCGACGGTGGAGGGGCGAAACTGGGCGGAATCGGGCGGAAAACGGCGGCTGGAAGCGAGATCATGACCTAAAATCGCGAGCAGGGAATTTATAGGCGCTGGAATTAAACAGTGCGCACGGTCAGTGGCGCACGACCATTGGTCGTGCGCACTGGAATCCTGTGATCGTGCGCTCTGCCTGGACAGAACCTGCAAAGACGGAAATTACAAAATAACATGTTCGCACGACCAGTGGCGCACGACCGATGGTCGTGCGCACTAGCGTCAGTGGTCGTGCGCAATAGATGAAACAGAACTTAAAAATTAATGGTCAGTGCGCACGAGCAGTGGCGCACGACCGATGGTCGTGTGCACTAGCGTCGATAGTCGTGCGCACTGCACCAGACAGAACTCGTAAAAAGGGTTAAGTGCGCACGATCAGTGGCGCACGACCGGTGGTCGTGCGCAATAGAACCTATGATCGTGCGCAGTGTTCCTGTGCAGAATTGCACCGGGAACACCTGCACGACTACTATTCCAGCGTACAACACTAATCTAGCCACTGAAAGTGACACTTAACCGCACATGAAAACTACTAATAAAGAAAGATACGAAATAACACCAAAATGGGCCTAAATGTGCACCGAGCATAGAATATCAAATATAAACTAAAACAGGGCTAAAGTGCAGTGAAATGACTAACTAAACGGCCCAGATGAGTCCATAAAAGTGTATATGATGAGGACTCATCAGAAACCCATTTGCATATCACAGGGGTAATGCCCTTGGGCCTGGGCACTAGAGACCAAGTCTCATTCTTCTTGAGAGCATCCATCACCTCTTGCATAGCAATGTCCCACTGCTTCATGCCTTTGGCCTTCTCAAAGCTCAACGGCTCCCTCTCATCCAAGGGACCAGCAAAGAAACATGAGACAAAGCTCACCATGTTTCCTCTTGTGTATCGATCTGGTGGTTTGATAGTCCTCTTCGACCTCCTAAGAGGTTGCTCCTGACTAACCACCTCCTCAGCTACTTCTTCTATGCTAGCTCCTCTCCCAGAAGAACTTGGAGCATCGCTCCCCCTGCTTCCAGAACCTGAAGCCTCCATCTCAGAACTTGACATAGCTGGAGCTCCTGGTGAAACAGGCAACTCCACTTGAAGATTTTCCGCAGCCTTCCCTTTTTCATCAACCCTGCTCTCCGGTAGTTCAACTCCTGAACTCCCCTTGTAGGAAGTCACCTCATCAAACACCACATCCCGAGATACTACAGATCTCCATGTCTCAGGATCCATGCATCTCCATCCTTTCTTCCGCTCATCATATCCAACAAAGACTAGCTTCCTTGCTTTCGCATCTAGCTTTGTCCGAAGAGCATCAGGCATATGCACATAACAGGTTGACCCGAACACCCGAAGGTGTCCAACACTCGGCTTCTCCTTGAACATCAGTTCGTGAGGGGTATTCATGTTGATAGGACATAGAGGTATCCTGTTGATGACGTATGCCGCACAAGACATTCCCTCCGCCCAAAAGGACTGTGGGATACTCTTGGCATGAAGCCAGCACTTGCAGGTTTCCGTCGGATGACGGATCTTCCGCTCTGCAACGCTGTTTTGCTGTGGAGTATGAGCACAAGTAAGCTCTCTCTGAACGTCATGCTTCCTGCAAATACTTGAGAACTCACCAGAGGTGAACTCCCCACCATTGTCAGTTCTCAATTTTTTCATCCGCAGGCATAACCGACCTTCCACCAGCTCCTTGAACTCCATGAACTTCGGAGAAGATTATGACTTCTCTTTCAGAAAATACACCCAGACATATCTGGTGTAATCGTCAATCAACACCAACATATATCGGTTGCCTCCAAGGCTTAGGGTGGCAGTCAGTCCCATCAAATCACCGTGAATGCACTCCAACGGCGCTTTGTATCTTGTTTGCGATTTATCAAATAAAAGTCGCTGAGACTTACCAAACTGACATCCCGCACAAACATGACCGTATCCATAGGAAGACAAGCTAGGCAAGCCCTTCACAAGGCCTCTTACCGCCATAGCCTTCAATTTGTCCATTCCTACATGCCCCAACCTTTCATGCCAGATAGCCGTGCTATCATTGGTCTTCATTTCGTTAACATAGGTGCTTGTCGATAAAATGAACAAGTCCTTTTCCCGCTTTCCAACATGGATAACATCTCCCTTTATCTTTGGTTGAGTTTTAAGAAACTTCACTTCTGTTGGGCCAAACAGAACGTGATAACCGACATCGACCGCATTGGTCACAGAGAAGAGATTCTTCTCCATACCCGGCACGTGATAAACACTCCTCAATGTGAGTGGACCCTTATCACTACTCAGAGAGATAACACCTTCTTGTTCTACTGCATGAACAAAATTATCAGCCGTAATGATAGCATCGTTACCTGAGTAAGGTGCCAAAGAGGAAAACTTTGATTCATCCCCGGTGAGGTGATGCCCACACCCTGAATCCACAATCCAATCCTCTTCGAAGTTGATGGCAGCCAAGGCCTTAACGGGCATCGCCGTCATATTGGCTGCAATGGCTCCTCCCCATCCAGCTTCATCAAATTTTGGCTTCTCCTTCTCCGCTGCATGTCCCGGCTAAAGATTAACCCGACAATCCTTCTTGAAGTGGCCAGTCTTATTGCATCTGAAGCACTGATGCGATAATTTCGGCAAGTGCACCGGTCGCGCAAGTAATAATAATGGGGAAAATCCCCGAGTGTCGGTCTCTTGAGGAACACAGTAAGGTAGAGTTAGGTTTCGAGGAAGGACTTGAGATCGAAGTCCTTAGTCGGTGCTACAATGAATGGGTGGTTTGGTTTGCAAGTAATTAAATAAAATACTATGCCTACTCCTATGCAATGCCGCTATGCAATGCTTCGATTGGCGGGATGGAGACTAGGCAGGCCTTGAGCGCGCTGCGTCGAAAGGGCGGATGGGCGAGAAGGCTAACGAATTGAGGGTCGCAAACACCTCTTCAACAAGCACGCCACTAGCAATTGCTAGTGCGGCACCGGACATGGTAATGGAGCGGAAAATCAATCGGGGCGCACCTCATTAACACAAATGAACAAAATGATTTCATAATCATGAAATAAGCAATCTTAAACATCATTCATAGCGTTCATCATCGATATAAAGAGAATACAACACTATAACCACATAAGTAGAGGAAAAAGGGCGAGAGATACGACCGAATCCGGAGTCTCGTTGTAGATTCACGGTAGGAAGCACCAGGTTGTCAATCCGCGTCCTAACTCGGTCCCAACTATGTCCGGGGTAGAGGAGGGCTGTCACACCTCCCAATGAACCCGTCTTCTCCAGCGATTTACCATCCGGCCACGTCTCAAGCGAAGAACCTCTTCATTAGCGATCAAAGTGAGTGTAGGAACCCTTCTTTCAAGCCCTTGGATGATGGAGGAGGCCTAGGGGATGAAATCCCTCTGAAAACGGCGAAAACGGCGGACGGAACGGAGCCAAATTGCGACCCCCCGACCTAATTCGCGATCAGGTCATTATATAGGCGCTGAATTAAACAGTGCGCACGGTCAGTGGCGCACGACCAGTGGTCATGCGCACTAGAGTCCGGTGATCGTGCGCGCTGCCTGGACGGAACCTGCAAAGACAGAAATTATGAAATAAAATGTTCGCACGACCAGTGGCGCACGACCGGTGGTCGTGCGCACTAGCGTCGGTGGTCGTGCGCAATAGATGAAACAGAACTCATAAAATTACTGGTGAGTGCGCACGATCAGTGGCGCACGACCGGTGGTCGTGCGCACTAGCGTTGATGATCGTGCGCACTGCACCAGACAGAACTCGTGAAAAAGGGTTAAGTGCGCACGATCAGTGGCGCACGACCAGTGGTCGTGCGCAGTAGAACAAGTGATCGTGCGCAGTGTTCCTGTGCAGAATTGCAACCGGGACACTTACACGCCTCCTATTCTAGCACAAACACAGATCTAGCCACTGAAAGTGGCACTTAACAACATATGAATACTACTAAAGATAATAAACACGAAAACACACCAAAGTGGGCCTAAATGTGCACCTAGCATGGGTTATCAAATATAGACTATAATAAGGCTAAAGTGCATGATATTGACAAAATAACGGCCCGGATGAGTCCATAAATGTATATATGATCAGGACTCATCACACCCCCAGACTTAACTGTTTGCGCGTCCCGAGCAAACGAATCCGGTGGAATGTGAAAATGAGTAATTAACATAGAGAATTACACAAAGGAGTACGGTGCGAAGTAACATACGCATGCGAGTAGAAATTCTAGTAGAAAGAGATTCTAACTATGCTAACTAATTTACGTAAGTATTAAAGCGTAAGTAGAGATTTAATTATACTCAGTTGGTGAATTATGACGAATTTGGCGATCATGCCCGGTATGAAAGCGACGAGACACTGAGGCGGGTGTTGTACAAGATCGGGGCTTAGGAATAACTCCGCTGAAATCCATCAACGTCGTGAACCATACGCTTGCCCGGTCACACTCTCACCACGGCGCTAGCAAACTCACAAATCAAATCAGTAGGACTTATAGGATTAAAACGGGGCTTAGGTAACGGTATGATATTCAAAGTTAAACACGATGGCTACGCAACCCAAGTGAGCTATCGGAACGCTGCACCCCACAAAACCACAAACTACGCTCGTGTGACACACCCCCAGACTTATCATGAAAACCAGGTGTGCGCACGGCCTACTTCACAAATTCCAACAGATTTTCTGTTTTTAGCTCGGGAGGATTTTTTTCAAACTACTTTTTTTTTCTTTTACATATTTTTCTTCTTTTATATATCCTCCGGTTGGTTCAAAATCAGCGGATAGACAATATTTTCCCTTCATAACAAAATGATTCCACACGACACGCACATTGAGACTTATGAGCGCAGTTAAAAACAATTTGGTTGCGGGTGTAGGATAGGCTTCAGGCTTTGGTGGATGAAGAGGAGCTGAATAAAGGATTGGTAGGCACAAATTTGGCTCGCAAAGGTGAATGAAATGGACATGGAATAACAAAGCTCAAACTAGCCAAATGGTGGCCTACGTCATTTTTAACTCGACGAGTCGCTCTCACCAATGCTTCGAGAGTCGCTTGGGGCAAGTTCTTAGCCCACGAGAAAGATAAACCTTCCTCCCGACTCGAGCAACACACGACTAGCAATCGTGCACACACAATACCGGGTTATCGTCAATTTCATACAAATTCAGCATTCGAGTATACTAAATCTAAATTTACGCAGAAATACTAAATATAAATTAGATGCATAAAGAAAATCTAGTTCTACTCAAATTCTACCATAACATGCGACGTGACTAGTACACTACATGAGTCGACATCGTGCTCCAAATAATAATTCCTATGTTAACAAACTATTTCACATTCCAACCAAACTAATTTAAACGGAACAACACAAAAAGACAAGCACGCACTCAAGTGGGTGAAGTGGTGTGTAAGGAATGCAACAATGATAATGATAATGAAAAATAAAAAGCAACCTTCTAGTATGCAATGCAGCTCGTGCACAGTGGATAATAACAACCGCTCCCCCAGACTTAAGCTAAACACGATATCTAGAAATTTGAAGCTGAAAGAGGGGAGGAAGTGTTACCCAATGCTCAGAAATGAGCATACCAGATGATTGGCGTTTAAGATCAAGAACAGTCCGCAACGTCCGCCATCATGAGAAACAAAGGCCACCTGAAAGTTATACACTAGAGCAACAAAAATAGTGAAAACTGAACTAAACATGTGAGAGCACAAAAAAAAATCAAGAAATCTAAGTTATCACCCATGGGAGTGAACTTGTTCCTGCCATTAATATTGAGCACTCGCACACAAAATAAGGGAACAGAAAAAGCTGAATAAATAAACTATGCCCAGAAGAGCATTCCACAAGCAAAATGTTATTATTACAATTAATAAAAGATAAGGAGTTCAAACGACTCAACAAAAGAAACTAAACAGAAAACAAGGCTTAGAATATCTCGCATGCAGGGGGGAAGATCACTCGTCGTCGCTGTCGCGATCTAGCACCACAACGGACGGCGACCGTCTGGAAGATGATGCGGCCCGCCCCGGAGGTGGGGGAATATTTAGCCCTCCCCGCAATGCCTGCTGATAGACGAAATCCGTAAGCCAGTACTGGTTTGCCTCCAAATCGGAGAGGCGCCGATCGAAACTTGGCACCTCCGGCGCTCTAGAAGAACTGCCCTCTTCCTTGGCTCTCCTCCCCTGCTGAAAAGAATGACTCTGCGGCTGCGGAAGAACTACCTCGCGGTGAGTATTAGGCGGCTCAGCCGGCTCTCCGTGCTCCTCATCGTCATGCCTCTCCCTAGGCGCATCTCCTGGCATCACGACCACAAAACGTCGACTACTCTTCTTCCCCACGACCCGTAATAGATGGAAACTCACCATGGTGGCCCGCGTGATGAAAGAGGGTGCAGTCACCTGCACCATCAGAGGCAGAAGACTCCAAACCCCCAAGCTTTTGGCAATGCGGGTGATATAGTAGGCACCACCAATGGCACCGGTGAGACCGTAGGTAGCCTCGTGATGGAAGAAGAAGGCCAACATGTAGCCGAGATGCAAGGGCTGCCGAAATTCCATACTATAGAGGGAGATCAGATCTTGCCACCCTACTACATTCTGACTAAGGGCACGGGCAACAAGAGAGTGGCTGAGGACGTGCTGCAGGTATCAGAGAGCAGGCGCGACGATCCATGTGGATTTGCTTTTTCTGGCCACGTATTCCTCATCACGACCCGTAAGAGCACCCCACGCAGCACGCGGAGTAACGCCATCTGGGAAGGAGACATCCAAGTCCAGAAAAGGGATCGTCGCGGCCTCGGCTTCAGTGTAAAATCCAGCGCACACCGCCAACTCGGATAAGGAGAGAGTGTAAACCTTGCCCAAAATTCGGAAAGAGCACTTTCCCGGACGTTGGCCGGAGGGCAACACTTCCCACTCAAATGTAGCGAGAAATTCCAAGGAGAGCTCCCGGTAGCCGAGATCATCGCACCCAAGCACCCCACTCCAGTGATCGAAGGAATAACGTTGGCGGACGGCCTCGCACAACTCTCCATTATCGCCGATAGAATTCAACTCGTTCCAATCCACTAGACGCTGCGATAGGAACGGCTTCGCCTTAAGAGAGTTGAATCGCCTCGTGTGCGAATCTTTGGAAAAGGTAGCCATCCTAGCGAGGATCTGAGCGGGAGAGGCGGAAGTTCGGCCGAAGCGTTGGTAGACATTTTGACGATCACGGGAGCTCATGGTGGTAGGCGGCCGAAGGAAGGAGGAGAAATAGAGGATGAGCTCACCGGAAGGGAAGGAGGTGCACGATCGGCGGCAAGCGGGCAGAAGCGGCGCACGGGCGATCGCAAACGAGAACCCTAGGTCGTGCGCGAAGGGCTCGGGCGGACGGGGTTTTTTTTATAAAAATCTGGGCCGATCGCACGACCAGTGGTCGTGCGCTATAAGTAGTGCGCACGATCAGTGATCGTGCGCTTTAGGAATTTTTCAGCGGCCAAAATTTTAGTAAAAACTCCATTCACCGTGCAGTTTACGCACAAACAGGAGTCAGCACACGCAGCGAGACATTCATAGCATTAACAAAAACTCAACTAAACCAAACAAAATAAAGTTTCAGGAAAAATAAGGATAACTACTGGGGTTAATGTCATCCCAGCACGACTTATTCGAAAATATAAAAGTTCTAGCTAATGGGCCTATGGAAGGAGAAGTGCACAGGTAACTGTTCTAATATGCGTGTCGGTAACGAGTACCGATACGGTGATAGAACAGTCACCCCTCTACTTAAATAAAGATACCTGCTCCTCACAGGTAGAGGGTAGAGAACGTAAGAAAAGGAGGAGGCCTGGTCCTCGCTCATCTCACGAAACATATCCTTGCCTAGCAAGGTATCGTCAACAGGGAGGTAGTAGGAGGAAAAGGCAATGAATGGAGCTTCCTCTACGGAGGGGGAATAAACCTCCTCACATGAGAGGATGCTCTTATCATTGACTTGAGCAAACAGCTCCAAGTCCTCCTGAAGCACCTGTGAAGACTCAACCTGCACCGGCTCAGATGACGAAAGGGGGTCAGGAAATAAAAGAGACGAAAGACGTAAATGATCAAACATCGGGGGAGCGGTCCCGGTCTCACTCCCAACAGGTTGGGGAAGCGAAATAATGCTTGCATTGTCATCAATGCTACAAGGCTCGGCGGGATCAACGGTGGCCAAGCTTAGGATTTGGACTTCCTCCACCGGTGCTAAGGGAGACTCCTCTTCACCTAGAAGGTTGTCCTCCTCCATAGGAATAGGCACAACACTCTGATCAACCGCCTCCTCTTGTGACACCTCATCGACAATGTCGTCGGAGACGAGTGTAGCGTGCACAATAGCGGGAAGAATCGAATCCACTAGAAGTGGTGGATGCACTGGGAGAATAGACTCAGCAATGTCGGTGCCCAAATCAGCCACACATCTGGTGACTGTGTCAACGCCATACCCTTCAAGATGTGAAGGTGGCAATGACACAAAACCGGATGTTGAAGGTGTGCCGCCAGAGTTAGGATTCGGGACGATCCGGATATCCGGCTCGTCATCCTCATCCAATTGGCGACGAAAAACAGCACAATCCTTCAGGGCATGATCTGTGCTCCGTCAAAACTGGCACTGCCTAGCGGGCTTCTTTGGCACAGCGGGGGCTGGAGCCGAAAAGAAGTATGACGGTAAAGGCTCAGCAGAGTAGCCATAAGACTTACGCGCACCATATGAAGTACCAGATGAAGTCGGTGCTCCATATGCTGGGCTGCAGGAACTATGCCTACAATTCTCCGTAGGGCATTCATCACTAGAGTGAGAAGTATCTCTACACCAACGGCAACGAATATTGAGATGTGCCCACATAGTGTAAAAATAATACGATTCAAGATAAGAATGCTATTATGCAGACACTATACCAAACAGAAATTACTAAAGCAACCTAATATTAAATAAGAAAGCGGAATAAAAAGAACAGAAATAAAATTTAAAGGATGCAATTTACAAATGAAAGGTCTTCTCTCTCAGATTCTCCCTCTCTAGAAAACTCACACGACTGTGTTCCCCGGCAACGGCGCCAAAAACTTGATGCGATAATTTCGGCAAGTGCACCGGTCGCGCAAGTAATAATAATGGGGAAAATCCCCGAGTGTCGGTCTCTTGAGGAACACAGTAAGGTGGAGTTAGGTTTCGAGGAAGGACTTGAGATCGAAGTCCTTAGTCGGTGCTACAATGAATGGGTGGTTTGGTTTGCAAGTAATTAAATAAAATACTATGCCTACTCCTATGCAATGCCGCTATGCAATGCTTCGATTGGCGGGATGGAGACTAGGCAGGCCTTGAGCGCGCTGCGTCGAAAGGGCGGATGGGCGAGAAGGCTAACGAATTGAGGGTCGCAAACACCTCTTCAACAAGCACGCCACTAGCAATTGCTAGTGCGGCACCGGACATGGTAATGGAGCGGAAAATCGATCTGGGCGCACCTCATTAACACAAATGAACAAAATGATTTCATAATCATGAAATAAGCAATCTTAAACATCATTCATAGCGTTGATCATCGATATAAAGAGAATACAACACTATAACCACATAAGTAGAGGAAAAAGGGCGAGAGATATGACCGAATCCGGAGTCTCGTTGTAGATTCACGGTAGGAAGCACCAGGTTGTCAATCCGCGTCCTAACTCGGTCCCAACTGCGTCCGGGGTAGAGGAGGGCTGTCACACCTCCCAATGAACCCGTCTTCTCCAGCGATTTACCATCCGGCCACGTCTCAAGCGAAGAACCTCTTCATTAGCGATCAAAGTGAGTGTAGGAACCCTTCTTTCAAGCCCTTGGATGATGGAGGAGGCCTAGGGGATGAAATCCCTCTGAAAACGGTGAAAACGGCGGACGGAACGGAGCCAAATTGCGTCCCCCCAACCTAATTCGCGATTAGGTCATTATATAGGCGCTGAATTAAACAGTGCGCACGGTCAGAACCTATGGTTCCTGTGCAGATTTGAGGTTGTTAGATCATTACTCATTGAGAACCTATGGTAAGAACTTGGAACTCATTAGGACATGATAGAGCCAAGGTTGCGTCTTAAGAGTCAAACCTAGTTCAATCTCACCTTGGTCTGCGAATAGTAGAAACTGAAAACATAGATGCAGACCCCTTCCTTATGGTCACCACCCCCAGAGTTACTAACTCTAAGAGAATTGCAGATGCCCAATTAGGTTGAAGGATTAATCACCAAGGGCAGTCATCGGAAATAAATACGGGGTGCATTTAGTAAAACTATCAATTCAGGAATTTGACATGGACCTATTAGGGGAGGCGAAGGATGACTTAGCATGAAGTGAAAATTGTGATTGAGAGATAACACAAGGAAATAGTCGGTCACTAGGAATGACATGGTTCGGTGTTCAATAGAACACCGACACATGTCTGCCCGAGTCAAATGGTAATCCACCCTAGGATTTTAGAGCAATTGGAGAGCAAATGGACATACAAGAATGGGTAGCAACTAAATAAAATAAATATGCTGGAAAGGGGGATTTGGGCTTCAATCACCATCACATTCCCTAGTACCGTTGCGAGCCCTACACTGGGTAATCCATGGGAAGTCCAGGATTCACCCCAAGATGCTAAGATCAACTAACAATAGACAAGAGTAGTAAAGTAGGAGAACTTGAAACATAATCTGCCTCCCAAATTTGGGAAGTAATGAAATAAGGACTGGGATAGTGATGCGTGTCGGCAAGTGCACCGGCCGCTGTCAAGTAATAATTGTGGAGAATAAATTCCCCGGATGTCGGTCTCTTGTGGAATGCAGGATGGGTGAACGAATCGCGCCGTGATTATTGTTACACAAGCGTTCAACAAACACAAAGATGGGGCTTTTGGTTGGTTTTCCTAATCTTAACAACAGTAAAAGAGATGCGGGTCGAAAACACTGCTTCGCATAGTGAGGTGGATGCAACGACCGCGATGTCGTGCTTCGTGAGGCGGATGAAGTGAACTCAAGTGCGAGAGGGTGAGGGTCGCAAACACCTCTTCACAACCGCCGTTAGCTCTTGCTAACGCGGATCAAACACCTTGCGTGCGTGCGCGAGTGAGTGAGAGAAAGCGGAATGAATCACCACCAAACCATGAAGAACAACAAAGAAATATTCATTTCCATCAAAATAAACATCACAATATTCAAGTATTGCACGGTTCAAAGAGTACAACGAGGGAAAAGAGGAAAGAAATAAACGGTGGTGAAGACTAGCGGCCATTCACGGCCGGAATGGTAGGTTGTCGGGCTACCTCCGGACTCAGACGGACTATGCTTCCGGTGTAGAGAGCTGTCACAATCTCCCTACATAGCTCCATCGTCTTCGACTTCAGGTTTCTTCTTCTTCTAACCGAGCGGAATGCGAGAATGGTTGCTTGGAGGCTTGCGGACGATGGAGAACACTCACGGACAATGGAGGAAGTCTTGGAAAGGATGGAGGAGGCTTCCCCTTGCGTAGGAGATGAAGTGGAGGCGTCCCACGGTGGAGATCGGCGGTGTACGGAACAGGAATCCCGCTCCCGGAAGTGAACGAATGCCCTAAAATCGCAACAGGCGTTTAAATAGGCGCTGGATTGAATACTGCGCACGGCCATTGGCGCACGACCAGTGGTCGTGCGCACTGGAATTCTGCGATCGTGCGCACTGCCTGGGTGGAACCTGCAAGATACGAAATTATAAAATAAAATGCTCGCACGACCAGTGGCGCACGACCGGTGGTCGTGCGCACTGGAGTTGATGGTCGTGCGCACTACAGCAAACAGAACTCAGAAATTAAATGATAAGTGCGCACGAGCAGTGGCGCACGACCGGTGGTTGTGCGCACTGGCGTTGGTGGTCGTGCGCACTACACCAAACAGAACTCATGAAAAAGGTGTTAAGTGCACACGATCAGTGGCGCACGACCAGTGGTCGTGCGCAATAGAACCGGTGATCGTGCGCAGTGTTCCTGTGCAGAATTGCACCGGGAACACTTGCACGACTCCTATTCCCGCACAACCACAGATCTAGCCACTGAAAGTGGCACTTAACAGCACATGAACACTACTAATGACAATAAGCACGAAAATCACACCAAAGTGGGCCTAGATGTGCACCTAGCGTAGATTATCAAATATAAACTATAACAAGGCTAAAGTGCGGAGAATTGACTAAATAACGGCTCGGATGAGTCCATAAATGTGTATATGATCAGGACTCATCACACCCCCAGACTTAACTGTTTGCGCGTCCCGAGCAAATGAATCCGGCGGAGTGTGAAAACGATAGTTAACATAGAGAATTACACAAGGGAGTACGGTGCGAAGTAACATACGCATGCAAGTAGAGAATTTAGTAGAAGGGGATTCTAACTATGCTAACTAATTTACAAGAGTATTAAAGCGTAATTAAAGATTTAGATGTACTCAGTTGGTGAGTTATGAAGAATTTGACGATCATGCCCGGTGTGAAAGTGACAAGACACTGAGGCGGGTGTTGCAAAAGATCGGGGCTTAGGAATAACTCCGCTGAAATCCATCAACGTCGTGAACCATACGCTTGCCCGGTCACACTCTCTCCACGGCGCTAGCAAACTCGCAAATCAAATCAGTAGGACTTATAGGATTAGAACGGGGCTTAGGTTACGGTATGATATTCAAAGTTAAACGCGGTGGATACGCAACCCAAGTGAGCTAACGGAACGCTGCACCACACAAGACCAACAAACTATGCTCGTGTGACACACCCCCAGACTTATCATGAAAACCAGGTGTGCACACGGCCTACTTCACCAATACCAACAGATTTTCTGTTTTTAGCTCGGGAGGATTTTTTTTCAAAATACTCTTTTTTTTTCTTTTACATATTTTACTTCTTTTATGTAACCCCCGGTTGGTTCAAAATCAGCAGATAGACGTTATTTTCCCATCATAACACAATGTTTCCACACTCCACACAAGTTTAGAATTATGAGCACAGTTAAAAACAATTTGGTTGTGGGCGTGGGAAAGGCTTCAGGCTTTGGTGGATGAAGAGGAGCTGAACAAAGGATTGGTAGGCACAAAATAGGCTTGCAAAGGTGAATGAAATGGACATGGAATAACAAAGCTCAAACTAGCCAAAGGGTGGCCTAAATCATGCTTGAATCAACGAGTCGCTCTCACCCATGCTTCGAGAGTCGCTTGGGGCAAGTTCTTAGCCCACGAGAAAGATAAACCTTCCTCCCGACTCGAGCAACACACGACTAGCAATCGCACACACACAACACCGGGTTATCGTTAATTCCATACAAATTCACCACTTGAGTATATTAAATCTAAATTTACGCAGAAATACTAAACATAATTTAGATGCATAAAGAAAATCTAGTTCTACTCACATTCTACCATAGCATGCGAAGTGACTAGAACACTACATAAGTCAACATCGCACTCCGAATAATAATTCCTACGTTAACAAACTATTTCACATTCCGACCAAAATAGTTTAAACGGAACAACGACAAAAAGATAAACACGCACTCAAGTGGGTGAAGTGGTGTGTGAAGCATGAAAAACAAAAATAATGACTAGGATAAATAAAGATACAACCTTCTAGTATGCGGTGCAACTCGTGCACAGTGGGTAACAACAACCGCTCCCCCAGACTTAAGCTAAACGATATATCTAGAAATTTGAAGCTAAAAGAAGGGAGGAAGTGTTACCCAATGCTCAGACATGAGCATACCAGACGATTGGCGTTTATGATCACGAATAGTCCGCAGCATCCGCACCATCGAACACAAAACCTGCAAGCACAAACTCAAAGCAACAAAAGCAAATACAAAAGCTGGACTAAAAGAAGTTAGAAAAAAGGAAATACGAAAACAGGAAATCTGGGTTGTCTCCCAGGAGCGCTTTCATTTAACGTCCTTAAGCTGGACCAAATACCTGTATTAGCATTGTTTAAAGAGTGCAGGAATTAAAAGAGAAATATTCAGAAGCAGTTCACCACATCAACTAAACACAAATCAGCTAAAAGCGCTCTTATGGTGCGCTTCTCCCGTAGCACGTAGGCGGGGGGTGAAGGCTTTAGGGCCAGCACTGGTGTTACCCAATGCTCCCCTAACCTCTGCCACCTTGCCACAAAGAGCGGCAGCACGAGCGTCGCGCAGAAGTTTTTCCTTTTTAAGTTTGGTGACAGTCGGAGACTGCCACCGTTGAAAGTTTTCAGAATTTTCCGCCTTAGTGGCGGGTGGCGTCACCTCCGGTATCGCGGTGACCACCGGATCGGCCCAGGAGATGGAGCACTTAGATAGTTTATTACAAGATTCACCACAAGAAGATAAATAATCAGCATCCCTAACTAGATCCAAGTCAACGTTTTCCGAACTGCAGTCTTCCTCCTTCTCGGAGTCGAACTCTTTCCGGAAGTCAACCTCTTCTTCCTCATCTGATTGGAGCTCCTCCTTTACTCCTTCACTTGTTTCTTGATCATGTATCTTTCCTGCACAGCTTAGAAATTCATCAGAAATCACGAGAGGGGGAGGAGTGGATGTGTCAGCTGTAGCTTCGAGGCGATTGGGCTGCAGCGCCTTGTTAGGCAGGAGAACACACCCCGTAGCGAAGTCAAGGGTGGCGCCGCTCTCTTTCAAGAACGGCACGCCCAAGATAGGAATGGATTGATTTTCCTGGGGGCCCAACACCTGAAAGTCCGCGACCACAGTCGTCCCCTCAACTATTACTTCCACATTTCTCACTTCCCCCTCAGATTGGATAATAGTGTCGTTAGCGAGAATAAGCGATTTCCTTTCCTCCGTGTTCATCTCAAGTTGTAATTTCGCAACATCTTGCAGTGCAATGACGTTGCGAGAGGAACCGGAATCGCATAAAGCTTTTGATTCAACCTTATTGATGGCACAAGAAATTACCAGCTCACTCGGTTCAACCTCTACCACATCCCCAAGACTCTTCCCTTGATCAATTGGGTTCTTCTCCGTGTTGCTGGGAAGGGTCCCCTGCGATCGCTCGGTTAGCACTTGGGCCAATTGGCCCAACTGCGTTTCCAGGTTTCGCATGGATGCAGTTTGATTTACCATATTCGAATTAGCTACTTGCATGAATTTCTCCATCATCTCTTCTAGACTACTCTTTTTTTGAGTAGGGGGTGCTTGATTATAGTCCGGGTGTGGTGGCCTCGGTTGGCTCCCGGAGGCGTAAGCATCGTTTTGATGCTGCCCCGGTGCCCATCGTTGGCCAGGTGTGTTTGGATTCCACGAGAAGTTCGGGTGACTTCTCGCTCCCGGATTATAAGCATTATTGAAAGGCGCCCCCCTAGGCTGATTTCCTACATAATTAACAGATTCGTTCAAGTTCAAGTGTGCGAAATCACCTGCCACGTTGTTCCCCCGAACACTCATACGCGTGGTGGCCTCCGCCTCCACATCCCTCGCAGGTAATGACATCAGCAGTCACGGATGGAGAAGGGAGAGAGTCGACCATGAAAAGACCTCGGCCGCTTCTTGGAGCATTTCTCCCTGTAGTCCAGAATGTACTGTGGGAGGCAGTGTCGCGCAGAATTCGAAGGGCTTCTTCAGGAGTGTGGTTCATCAAGGTACCACCCGCCGCAGCATCGATCATTGCCCGATAGTTGGGCTCGATCGCGAAGTAGAACAATTCAACCACATTCCATGGTTGGAGCTCGTGGCCAGGGCAACGGCGAAGGAGATCGTTGAGGCGCTCCCAAGCTTCAGCAAGGGTCTCTTGGTCAAGTTGGCGAAATGTGGCGATCTCCCGCCGCAAGCTTACAATCTTATCCACAGGGTGGAATTTAGCAAGGAACTTGGATGCGAGGGCATCCCAAGTTGCAGCAGTCCCGGGCGGAATGGAGTGGAGCCACACCTTTGCTTTGTCGCGGAGTGAAAAGGGAAACAGTCTGAGCTTGACTGTGTCGTCGGCAATCCCTGCGTAGCGGAAGGTTCCGCAAATATCAGAAAACTCCGCCAGATGCAGATGCGGATCTTCGCTGGCCAACCCCGAGAACTGAGCGTTGTTCCGGATGATGTTTAAGATCGCTGGCTTGATCTCAAACTGATTATTCATAATGTTTGGCCCGAACCCCGGATACACACTCCCAGCAGTTGGAGTGGTGTAGTCCCTCATCGTGCGGGGTCGAGGCCTAGCTGCCTCCTGCTCAATCCCAGGCTGATGTTCCCCCACGCCGGGCATTCTCGGATCAGCATCATTTGGGTCTACCTGATCACCCATGGCCGCTTGTACAGCCGCAGCGCGCCTTCGTGCGCGAGCAATTCGTTCGATTTCTGGATCAAAAGGTGCGAGTTCACCTGCGACCTGCCTCTGCATGAACTGTCAAAAACAAAAAGAAAAACAAAGAAAATAAAAAAAAACAACTGCTCGTATAACGAAAGTCACAACACAAGACGAAACACGCCTGCAATCCCCGGCAACGGCGCCAAAAACTTGATGCGTGTCGGCAAGTGCACCGGTCACTGTCAAGTAATAATTGTGGAGAATAAATTCCCCGGATGTCGGTCTCTTGAGGAATGCAGGATGGGTGAACGAATCGCGTCGTGATTATTGTTACACAAGCGTTCAACAAACACAAAGATGGGGCTTTTGGTTGGTTTTCCTAATCTTAACAACAGTAAAAGAGATGCGGGGCGAAAACACCGCTTCGCAAAGTGAGGTGGATGCAACGACCGCGATGCCATGCTTCGTGAGGCGGATGAAGTGAACTCAAGTGCGAGAGGGTGAGGGTCGCAAACACCTCTTCACAACCGCCGTTAGCTCTTGCTAACGCGGATCAAACACCTTGCGTGCGTGCGCGAGTGAGTGAGAGAAAGCGGAATGAATCACCACCAAACCATGAAGAACAACAAAGAAATATTCATTTCCATCAAAATAAACATCACAATATTCGAGTATTGCACGGTTCAAAGAGTACAACGAGGGAAAAGAGGAAAGAAATAACCGGTGGTGAAGACTAGCGGCCATTCACGGCCGGAATGGTAGGTTGTCGGGCTACCTCCGGACTCGGACGGACTATGCTTCCGGCGTAGAGAGCTGTCACAATCTCCCTACGTAGCTCCGTCGTCTTCGACTTCAGGTTTCTTCTTCTTCTAACCGAGCGGAATGCGAGAATGGTTGCTTGGAGGCTTGCGGACGATGGAGAACACTCACGGACAATGGAGGAAGTCTTGGAAAGGATGGAGGAGGCTTCCCCTTGCGTAGGAGATGAAGTGGAGGCGTCCCACGGTGGAGATCGGCGGCGTACGGAACAGGAATCCCGCTCCCGGAAGTGAACGAATGCCCTAAAATCGCAACAGGCGTTTAAATAGGCGCTGGATTGAATACTGCGCACGGTCATTGGCGCACGACCAGTGGTCGTGCGCACTGGAATTCTGCGATCGTGCGCACTGCCTGGGTGGAACCTGCAAGATACGAAATTATAAAATAAAATGCTCGCACGACCAGTGGCGCACGACCGGTGGTCGTGCGCACTGGAGTTGATGGTCGTGCGCACTACAGCAAACAGAACTCGGAAATTAAATGATAAGTGCGCACGAGCAGTGGCGCACGACCGGTGGTCGTGCGCACTGGCGTTGGTGGTCGTGCGCACTACACCAAACAGAACTCATGAAAAAGGTGTTAAGTGCACACGATCAGTGGCGCACGACCAGTGGTCGTGCGCAATAGAACCGGTGATCGTGCGCAATAGAACCGGTGATCGTGCGCAGTGTTCCTGTGCAGAATTGCACCGGGAACACTTGCACGGCTCCTATTCCCACACAACCACAGATCTAGCCACTGAAAGTGGCACTTAACAACACATGAACACTACTAATGACAATAAGCACGAAAATCACACCAAAGTGGGCCTAGATGTGCACCTAGCGTGGATTATCAAATATAAACTATAACAAGGCTAAAGTGCGGAGAATTGACTAAATAACGGCCCGGATGAGTCCATAAATGTGTATATGATCAGGACTCATCAGATAGTCCCGCGAGCGGTAGGCTCGGGGTATAAGGAAGGACTGTGATAGTCCTGCGAGCGGTAGGCTCGGGTTATAAGGAAGGACTGTGATAGTCCTGCGAGCGGTAGGCTCAGGTTATAAGGAAGGACTGGGATTGTCCTGCGAGCGGTAGGATCGGGTTATAAGGAAGGACTGGGATAGTCCTGCGAACGATTAGCTCAATTTTTATAAATGTCAGTTTAGAATTACGAGCTGAAGGCTCGGTGATAAGAGACAATACATATTTGCATATGCATAAGATGTGGTGGATCTTCAGTTCTGGCTTAGTCATCACACCGACAGCAGTTCGTTGACTCGGCAGTGTTAGTGGTTTGATTAGGGGCCAGGTTGTTTTACTACGCGTCCGACGGGACGGATTCCATAAACCCCGCCTGGACAATTCAGTTTAGTACGCAGGAGCTCGTGAGTATCGGGTACCGGTATCACAACGTACGTTAGGGCCTAGGTCTGGTAGTGTGACTGACGCACCTAGGTGAGGAGACGCCCGCTCCTCTGCCACCGTTTGACCACGACGGGAGGTGCCCAAGAGGTTAGCTACCTCCGAAAAGTGGAAACTAAAGATCTGTACGTACAGAGTCGCGTGTGTGAGTTGCACCATTGCATTGTATTTCATAGCATAGAATTCTTGCATAAAGCAGAGACCTCGTCGTATAAATTAGTATGGGCTCTTTTATACGATGAGTTTACCTTAGTGCTAGATCCCTTAGCTTATGTGCTTTTGTGTGTGCATATAAGTTAAGTTACATTTGTAGCTGCTCTTGTTTGTTATACCTACTTCGTTATATTGCATTGTCTTTTACTTATTGTTGTCGCACTATACTCTACTAGCATAGAATTGCTATTATTTAATGTTCGGTAATTATAAACCCTGTTAGTCTAGCCACATGTCACCTGCTTTTGATTTACCCCTTGATGTCCTCCGCTTCCTCATCCCGCACGGTGCCTAGGAGTCGCGGGTGGAGGCGGTGAGGAATATGCCGAGTCTTATAGACTAACGGTCGGTGGACCTCATCATTTTAGGGATGATGTGTCAGAACAGCAGGACCCCGTTCAAGAGACAGGACAGGAGGATGGGACGAAGCAAAGGAGCCGCTACACATCATCTCCGCAGCAGCTACAGATGCATGAAGACAGAGTTTGATAGCTTCCGCATAGATGTAGAGTGAGAGTGTTGTTGCACTATATTTGAACATGTACTGGGCATAAGCCCTTATTCATTTAGTTCTTTCTCATCGTGGACATTGTAATCATGTATTATGATAAATATATAATGTGATTTCGTGGACTTATTTCATTTAATACTTCAATTACTGTGATTATGGTTGGCCTGGATGATGATGAATAGCCGGCAGGATCGGCGTCTTGTGGCGGCGACCATTGGGTGTAATTGTGTCGCCGTACGGCGATTCTGGGCGGTAAGACCCGGTTTAAAAGCAAAAAAAAGAGGGTCTTGCAATACGTAGGTTCATTGTATGAAGATCTAGATTCTTCATATGATGAACTATACATATTATAGTTATGGTTTCCTAAATGGAAATCATCACTATAATGATTAAATGATTTACACCATCTACATTGCTGATAAGCATACATATTTGTGCAAATATGGATTCACAATTAATATATGTTAAAAAAAGAAATCTCAGTATGCACGAAGGAAAATTTAAATCAACAGAAACCTGATTTTTGAAATACTTAAAAACTGTATAATAAAAGAATTTGCAAACACTAAATTAAAACAAATGCGATATACAAATGGAAAAGAATTTATCTCTTGTCGCTCTCTCTCAAGCAACTCACACGATTGTGTTACCTGACAACGGCGCCAAAAACATGATGCGCAAATCCTACACACCGCTATAGGCGGTAGCAAGACTGCGGCACAAAACGGCAGTGTACCGATCGTTCAAGTAATATAAAATGGGCGAATTTCCCAAAGTATCGATCTCGAAGGAACACGATAAGGTGGAGTTTACTTTTGAGGCAAGACTTGAGATTGAAGTACTAAAGGTCAGATGGATTGCGGGAAGCTTGGATTGGATTGTAGAAAACAAATAAAATAAACTAAATTAACACTACTATGCAGGCCGCTATGCACTGCTTCACCGGGCGGATGGAAACTATGCAGGTCGCTATGCACTGCTTCGCAAGGCGGATGGACGAGTAGGCAAGCGGATGAGGAGAGAATAACTGCGGAAAGAAGTGAGGGTTGTTAGCACCTCTTGGCTTGGCAGATGGATTACACGGGCCGTTAGGACCGCTTCGCTAGGCGAATGGATGAGAAGGCTTGCGGATGGAGTGAGTCGCACCGGTGGAATGAGGGTCGCAAGCACCTCGTCACAAAACTCACACCTAGCAATTGCTAGTGTAGCAACCTCAAACACTCATACCACAATTACCACAAGATCTCACCTCAAGCACTCATACAAGAATAATAACATTGCATAACAATGAGATGAAGATTAAATCAAATATAGAGTGCAATCATCATCAAATAAAAAAGATTATAATAACAACAATAATCCAAGAGGAGAAAAATGCCAGAGATACAACCAAATCCGGAGGCTTGTTGTAGATTCACGGAAGGAATCATCGGGGTGTCAATTTGCGTCCTAGCTCGGTCCCAACTATCATTCGGGGTAGAGGAGGGCTATCACTTCCTCCCAATGGACCCATCTTCTCCGGTAAACTACAATCCGGCCACGTCCGATGCAAAAAACTCATAGCTTGGCGATGAAGATGAGTGTAGAATCCTCTATTTGAAGCGCTTGGATGATGCGAGGTGGCCTTGGGAAAAAGGTGGAGGAAGAGTGGAAGAAAACAAAGTTGGAGCTCCCCTTGCGGCGGAAAAAGGCGGAACTGCCCGGACTCCGGAAAACCTAAAAATCGCAGCTTAAATAGAGAAATTGCAGAATTTTGTTCATGCACGACCGTGCGTCTTAGAAACGCACGACCGTGCGTGAACAAAATAAAACAAAAAATTTTCAGATGACAGAGGAGCTCGTGCGAATTTACTCACGCACGAGAAAATCAACCGTGCGTGAACAAAATGCATGGCCAAATCCAGAAAGCTATTTTGGACCATAAATGAATGCGCACGGTCGGAGCGATCGTGTGTCAAGAAAACGCATGGCCGTGCGATTCATGCAAACATGAAATCTGGGCATAATGGATGATCTACCCACCTACACAACACCAAACAACAATCAAACAGCTGGGAATACCCTTCCAGCTCAATCCAAATAATGAAAAAGGGTTGGGGAACAACATGTGCTTACCCCCAACAAACATAGTGTGCAATTGCACACCAAAATGGGCCCAAAGAGTGCACTTCATGAAGCAATCAGACTCATCACACCCCCAGACTTACTCGTTTGCTCGTCCCGAGCAAACAAATTTTCCAAAAAGGCTAGAAAAATCATGTGCTGGCTAAAAAATTGAATACGCAAAGTACAATGCGAAGTTGCATGCCCGCACATGTATGAATTTTAGTAGAAGAAAGTTTTTCGCATATGAATTAATTTACAATTTTCTAACTGCATTTCTACATATTATGCCTACTCGTAACTACAATCGCGGTAAATCCTCTTGTCATGTGCAGGGAGTATGCAAATCAATCACTAAGAGGAATATTTCCAGAGATCGAGGATTGGGAGAGCCTCCAAAGAAATCCATCAATGTCGATGGACATAAGCTTGCCCGTTCACACTCTCTCCACTACACTAGTTACGTTCAACGTGCGAATCAATAGGACTTTCGGTTAAGATTTAGGCTTGGGTTTAGGTGGGGTAAACAATGATAAACCCGGGGGCTAAGCACACCAATCCCAAATGAGCTCACAATACTAATATCATCCACGCACAAATGAAAAGCATGTACACCACTCCCCAATACTTGAACATGAAACTATGGGTTGTGCACTCTGCCTACTCCCAAATACAATTTATTTTACATTTTTTTCTCAAATTTTTACGTCAGATTTTTTATACTTCTTTCTTTTTCTTTCCCAATTTTTTTTTTCACATTTTTAACAACAAATGTTTTAGCAAGATTTTTCAATAGAGCTCTTCCACGCATTCACAAATCGAACACCACATCAACACGCCAAAACTAATAATGTATAAAACCTTAAACTCGATGTTTTCGTGTGAATTTAGGATAGACTATTTGGCTTTGGTGAAATGACGGTGGAGCTGAATCAAAAGGAAGGGATAGACACAAGGGGCTATGCGAGGAAAAAGCGTTTAGGAATGGTGCAATGGCTCAACCGGGCCAAAGAATGGCCTATATCACACTTGCATAAATGAAATAACCTATACCCATGCTTCGAGAGTCGCTTGGGGCAAGTTCTTATCCATCGAGAAAGAATATCCTTCCTCCCGACTCGAACAATACGACTCTAGCGATTTTCTACAAACTCTCCTAGGCTACCGTTGGATTTTACCCAATTTCACAAGTTACGAGTAGAATAAGCAATGTCGACGCGATCAGAAAATTATAAAACTAAAAGCATGTGAAAAAGTTAATTCTACACAAATTCTTACACGTGACACGAGAACTTGACTAGGAGCACTATAAGAGTCAACATGTTACTTTACGACTCAATCCTATGCCAGCACAATAACTTTCCAATCGATCATGAAAAATTGGGTTTGACCCAAGATGCTCAAAATAAGTGAGTACGCGCTCAAGTGGGTGTAGTAGTGTGCAAGGAAAATTATTAAATTTTGAAAAACTTAAAATGAAATTTTCTTCTGGTATGCAAAAGAAGTGGTGCGTGCGCAGTGCAGGTACTCAGTCACAATGCTCTCCCCCAGACTTGTATGAGACTACAATGAGCATTTTAAACATGAAAAATTAAATAAACAGGATGAGAAGTTTAGAATGTACCCCATGCTCAGAAATAAGCATACCAGAAGATTGTCGTGTAAACCAGGACAAAGCCGCAGCATCCTCCGAACAAATTAATCTCCGCGCACCTACGGGAAAAGAATCCAAGCAAATAAAATATAAAACTAAACTATTAGCATAATAGAGAAAATAAAAACAAAAATACTTGGGTTATCTCCCAGCAACGCTTTTGTTTACTGATACGTCATTTTTTGTCATAATATTTTAGGTTAGTTTAGCATAATATCTCCTATGTTTTATTATATTTTTATGTATTTTATGTTTGTTTTAATGTCCTATTTTCCCATTTTCAAATCTAATGTTTTTTTATGTCTGTTATGTTGTTTTATATTTTCTTAAACTAATGTTTTATTTGACTAATGTTTTATTTGTTATTTTATATTGTTAGGTTAGTTAATTGCATTTTATGTTTGTTTTATTTTATATTTTATAACTAATGTTTTATTTTATTTTATTTTGTAGGTTCAATGTTGTCGTTGCCATCACCGCCATGCTCGCCGCCATCTTTGCATGAAGTCGTCGCATTCGCCGTCGTGTGCCCGTTTACGCCGCAACGCCATCGCCGCATCCGTTCAAGCACATGTAGCAGCCCTCCTCATCAAAAAAATCATGCTTGCCGGCCACCTACATGTTGTTGTCCAGCCTTAAATTAATTCAGCAAACCGATCATATGCAGCCACCTTCCAAGTGTTGTCCAATCAACCCGTCAAACCAACAACATCCAAGCAGCCGGTTTGCCTCCTTGGAGCAGCCCACTCCATTTCATTTAAATCATGCAGCCACCTTGCATGGCATGAATTATTTCATGCAATCCCATTAATTACATGCATTTTAATATGCATGGCCGGCCACCTCACTCCCCTCTCTTTCATTTTATTATTTTCTTTTATTTCTCTCTCTCTCTTTTCCTTAACTGTCATTCATCCCCCTTTCTATTTCCTATTTTTATTTTCTTTAATTAAAAATGCAATGTATCTCTCCCTCTCTCTCCTCCTCTTTATTGCCTTCATCTATTGCCATGCATGAACCTTCCCATGAGTCTTTTCATTTCCTCCACCATCTAGAACTTTCTCCTTCTCCTATAAAAAGGGCCGTCTTCTCATGCATTTGGGAGGTTAGAGAGGAAGAAAGAAGAGAGTTCCAATTTTCATGTGTGTTCTTTTTCTAGTGTCGATTTATATTTTCATGCTTGTATTTTCTTGCTTTTTAATAATATTGTAGTAGTTTGCTTTCAATCTTGTACTCTTTTTGTTTCTATTAATAAAAATGCAATTTCTCTTTTTCTCTATCTCTGTCTCATCTTCAACTATGCTTAGCTAATTTTGTTGGTGCCCGATCGCGATGATCTTTGCGATAAAATAACGAATCTTTTATTTTATGTTTCACTTTTGTATTTTAATTTTTGATCTAACCTTGATTTTTATCGTATCGACTCCGTATTTCATGTATACGGTAGTAGATTCCAATCTCATATTTGAGTAGCCGAGAGGCTCGTGAATGTGAAAGATCACTCAAGGAAGGAAGGAGTTCCACGCAACCCTAGGGATAGGATGACGTAAATCCTCCGGATTGGAGTCAAATCCAATAGTGCGGGTCACTTCGATAATGCGACTTTAGGCCTTTTTTGATTTGCAAAGAGATTTCGGTCAAAACGTCTAGAAGTTAGGAGATTTAATGCTCTAGCGAGATTATTTCTCATTTTCGGATCCGCCACGGTCTTTATAAAATTGCAAATGTCAAACTAATTTATTCCGTTATTTTATTTCAAAGTGAATCGTCGATCGAGCACTCTTTTCGTACTAGTTTATTTCTCTTTTAATTAAGCTTAGTTTATTTTTATTTCAAAAACCCATATCTTTATTCGGTAGAATAATAGAATCGTTGTGAGTAATAGTACTTGCCAGACCCGAGTTTAAATACGACCTTGATATATTTTATATCCTATGCTATATTTCGATAGGTACACTTGCCTTATTGGAGAACACAAATTTCTCTATCAAGTTTTTGGCGCCGTTGCCGGGGACTATTTTTGGCAATATTACGAAAGCATCGAGTGTATTACTTCTACTAAAATTCAAAAAATATTATTATTATTATTATTATTATTATTATAAATTATAATTAACCCACATCATCGTTTTTCTATTCCACCTAAATTCCTAGAAAGGACGCTTTGGACTTGAATTCCCATCACAACCTCTAGTACCATTGCAAACCCCTCACAGGGCAGATCTCGGGAAGTCCAGGACTAACATAATCCGCCTAAAAAAATAAAAAAAATTAAATTTTCTCTTTCTTTTTTGGTAACAGTTTTTCTTTATCATGGAATCATCTTCTTTTTGCGCTCTTTGCGCGTCGCCCGACCATTTTAATTTTGCATATTTTTCGGGAACCCCTCCCTCATATGATTTCAATTTTTCTGGAGTAGGTCAAAGTGGCCAATTTGACCCTTACTCTAATTTTTATCCTACTTGGTAGATGGGGAACCCGTCTTATTTTTCGCATGATTTTGCCCCGCAAAGCGCCGCGCCTCAAATTTTTAATTCTATCGATAATGGGCATCTTGAATTGCAAACTTCTTTAAATAATATCAATTCGCATTTTAAGACCATTATCGATTATTTTTCTCGTGAGGCCGCATCTTTTTCTTCGTCTTCTTCTCCGTCTCCTCCAATTTCTTTATGTAATGAGTCACCGGATATCCCGGCTTGTCTTATTCCTCTCGAGGAAGATAACTATTCGTATGTTCTGGATTGTTTCCTTCCTCCTTTGGATGACACACATATGGATATTCCGGCGTGCTTCTTACCTCTTGAGGATGACGAGACGTCTCATAATTCTCTTTCTTTTTCCGATGACGTTGGTGATTCCATTTCAGATTTAAATTCAACTGTTCCAACTTTTTTGATTTTTAACGAGTCTTTTTCTTCTCCTTCTTTTATTTTAGATAATCCATCTTTAGTTCTTTCTACTCCTTCTTCTCCCAAAATTTCACAAGATTCTCTTTCTCCTTGTGAAATTTCTGTTGATGAAATTTCTTTTTCACCTTCTTTTATTCCTCTTTCTATTTCTTCTTCTTTTATCTCTTCTTCTTTTGACGACCCCTTCTTCCCCGTTCCGCATACGGCGGAGTTCTTCAATAACTCCGTCCGTACATTCTCGGCCGTCATTCCTTTGAAGATTCCACCGCATGTCGGTGCGATTCTTCATTTCTTCTTTTTTCTTATTTACTCTCCTAAGCGCATACTTAGGGAGTTACCTATTCACTTCACTTTTTATTTTCCATTTAGCTAACCAATAACGTCGGGCTCAGACGACGTTAAACAAAGAGCGCTCTTGGGAGGCACCCCTTGCTTATCCTTTTCTTTCTTTTTGTTTTTGCTGTTTTTATTTTGTTTTGCAGGAATAAAACCCCCGGCGGTTTGTTTGGCTCCATCATTCTTTCTCTCCCTTAGGCCCGATCCGTTGTCCAGCTTAAGCATGGGGGAGCGACATCAGCATTCGGCCTCACGAATCTGGGGAAGTCATTTTTTTAATTATTTACTTTATTGCACCCCCCCCCCTCTTTTCTTTTTTTCCTCATACTTACTATTCAACATTGGGGACAATTTTGAACTTTAAGCATGGGGGAGTGTTTTCCCTTTCTTTTTAAGTCTTTCAAAAAACACAAAAAAATTTGAAAACAAAACCAAATAAAAAAAAAATTTATTATAGTACTATTTTGTTTCTTTAGCCTTATGAAACAATCCAAAAAAATTTAAAAATATATATATATATATATATAATCTATTTGAAAATCAAAGTCAAAAAATTATTTCCTATCTTTATGTTTATGCGTCTTCTAGTGATGTGTATGCCCGAGCGGTTCTTTTGTCCTAGGTAGAATTTTCTTGAATAGGTTTTCTAAACTTATTAGTTTAACATATTTTAGTTTTACGATTTTCTAATCTCTAAATATAGACATCAGTCCTTTAAGGACTATAAGTTAGCAAATTGTAGTTTTTCTTTTTATTTGGTGTTATTGCCTAGGAACGGTTGCTAAATAGAGTTATCACTTTTTCATTTAGGAATAATTCTTTCTTGGTGTCTAGAACTTGTCCCTAGCTACTCTCGAAGCATGTGCGTAGTTTTTGATTTTCACGAACTTTAGAAATGATCTAGGCCACCCTTTGACCCACTTGAGCCTTTTTGCCCACCAAAACATTACACCATTGCAAACTATTTTGGGCCTTTCCCTTTTCTTTGTCTAAGCTCCACTTTTCACTTTTTCACCAAAGCCAAAATGCCTAACCCTTTTTCCGCACTAAACCTTGAGCTTTTTGTTTACTCATTTTTGTTATGGGGTTTATGTTTGAAAAATGAAAAGAAACTTGAAAGCTTACATTTGGAGATCCCATTTAGAAAAGTAGTACCAAAAAGAAGAAGATCATCATCAAAAAAAAATTGTGTGAAATCAAAAGAAAAAAAAATGAAATGAAGTTTATTCGTGGCCAATTATGAAAAGAAAAAATTACATGGCCTTGTTTTTATTTTTGAAATGAAAAATGTTGTACCTCTCAATTCTTGTTTTTGTGCTCAACTTTGGTTTAGTGTGTTTAGTTTCCCTTTTTATCTTTGAATTATCACTCCTAATCATTTACCTAAACCAAATTATTACGCCTATTAAGTCCTAGTGATCTTTAGAACGTGTTACAAATCTGCATAGTGGAGAGAGTGTGAACGGACAAGCCTATGGACACCATCATTGATGGATTTCTTTGGAGGTTATTTTGAGGTAATTTAGGGGTAGTCGTTATTTTAGCAACCTAGTAATTCGTCTAATGCACCGTTTATTTAGAAACTCTATATTTTTGTTTTTCTTATTTTCCTAAACTTTTGGATGTCTTGTTTTAGGGATTTAGAAATGTGTAATCCTTCTTTATGTTTTAATAATATTTATAGGTCTCCTCTTTTCAAGTTTTCTATTTTGGATATCTCACCTCACTAGTTGCTAGCATAGAAATTAGGATAGTTTAATTTTCCACATTTTGGTTTTCTTAATTATGCAACTTAAAAATTATTTTCCTTTTTGTTTCCCCTCTATTTTGATTTCCATTTGCCTGAGGACAAGCAAAAGCTTAAGCATGGGGGAGTTTGATAAGTCATTTTTAGTCATAATATTTTAGGTTAGTTTAGCATAATATCTCCTATGTTTAGTTATATTTTTATGTATTTTATGTTTGTTTTAATGTCCTATTTTCCCATTTTCAAATCTGCACGACGTGTTTCATATTTCAGTTCTGAGGAAGGCAGTGCAAGAGCCTACTCATATCGTTGCGGTCGGCAAAGTGTCGATGGATAGTGGGTTGTCGACGAAAGTCAAACCCTTACGCATCGAGGATACCGAGGTAAAGCAGTTGCGGAACAAGTCCATTCGGATGGTAAAGGTCCGGTGGGATAATTGCGGCCGAGAGGAGCTAACTTGGGAGAGAGAGCAAGCGATGCTTGCGGAGTACCCCGAGCTATTTCCCTCAGGTAAATTTTCTTTAAAAACTGTAATTTCCTGCTGTTACTGTTTTCGAAATTTCGGGACGAAATTCTTTTAAGGGGGGTGGAGTTGTAACACCCCAAAGATCGTGGTTCAGCGAGGTAGGCGGAATGGTAGTGTTGCGCTCGGGATAGGCTCAAGACTCCAGATCCGGTCAATGCGCACGACCATTGTGTTGGAGCATGCGTTCCGCACTCGTCCGGTTTGAGAATAACAAATCCCGGATGTATTTGATCCTATTTTTATTTAATGGTGTGCAGATAGCAGGTGCAAGAATATCATGGTTTCATTTGGAGCAAAATGACACTTTCCAGAATTTTGCGCTATCGGATTTCCGACAGCCCTATCGGATTTCCGACAGCCTGCTTATTTATTCACGTACAGCGGTTAAGAGCTATCGGATTTCCGATATCACTATCGGATGGCGACAGCCCACGATCTTCCGATAACGCCAGAACGAGCAGCGGTTACCTTGGCTATCGGATATCCGACAGTACTATCGGATATCCGACATCCCACGTCTCAACCACGACTTCAACACGACGCAGAAACTTCGTTTTAGTGGGACACGTGGCAGCCTCTGGAGCTATCGGATTTCGGCGACAGAAGGTATCGGACGGCGACAGCTCTTTTCTATAAAAAGGGCTCAAACTTCGTGGAATTGTGCATTTCAGTTCTCTAAGCCTCCTTCCTGAGTGTTATGATCCAGAGAGCTCCAGAGAACGAAAATCCCCATCCTTGAAGAAGAAAAGCGAGAGCGAAGCCGAAGATTGTACACGCATTCCAAGGAGACTTTCTCAAGGGCTCTTCGCTGTTTTGGTCCAGAAATTCTAAAGGGGGTTTTTCATATTGTATTTTCATTCATTCACTTTTCATTTTGTAATCGTTGTAGAAATCGTCGTCTTGCGTGCGGCGTCTAAGTCCTTGCGCGGCTTAGGGGAAAATCGCTTCCTTGTGTGGAGCGTCCAAGTCCTTGCGTGGCTTGGTGGGAAATCGTGGCCTTGTGTGCTACGTCTAGATCTTGGGAAGATCTAGAGGATAGGCTTGGGCTTGGTCTTGGGAAAGACAAGCGATAGCCTTCCGATCCTTGTGAGAAGGATTGGTAAATCAAAAATATTGTATTTACATATTATCATTGTGCCTTGATCTTAAGCATTGTTAAGATCATTTCTATTGTACTCAAAATTTCTTGATTAATATAATTATGTCTTTTCCTTTAATTACATATTTGATGGCATAATCTTTATCTTGGAAATTTGTGTTTTGATTTAATACTTGAATTGCATTGATTTGAAAATATTTGTAAGTAATATTTTAGTGAAGTAAAATCTCTTTAAAAAATTATTAAGTAAAAAAATTATTTTTAGACACACCCTTATTCACCCCCCCCCCCCCTCTAAGGGCGTCATACGATCCAACACATTGTCCTCTTCGCGCACGACCAGTGATCGTGCGCCAATGATCGTGCGTAACCCGCAAAGAATTGGAGTTCTGTCTCGGCTTATGCGCACGACCATTGTCCTCTTCGCGCACGACCAGTGATCGTGCGCCAGCGATCGTGCGTTAATTCAGAAGAGAATCGAGTTCTGTCTCGGACAGTGCGCACGACCATCTCCCTCTTCGCGCACAACCAGTGATCGTGCGCCTGTGATCGTGCGCCCTGTTTATTCTGTTCCGCGATTTTGAGCGGAGAAGAAGATCGGACCGTCCAAATCTTTTGGAAATTGATCCAATGGCTAGGTTTAGTTGCTGGAGGTTATTAGGGCTTATGAGAGGGGTTTAATCCTCATTATTTCATATCCATTCTCTCTCCAAACCTAGAGGAAGAAGAAGGAGGCAAGGAAGAAGAAGGAGAGATTCCGCCATTGACGGAGCTCCGGAGCTCCGTTTTGCGAGCCGATTCCAGATCTGGAGAGTGCAGCCCGGTGCGGTCGTTTACCTCCGTCTAGAATCTCGGATCCATGGCGAAAAAGAACGCTCCTAGGGTAACGATTTCTTCTCCCGTTGTTTGGACTTGTCTTTTGTCCTCTCCTTCGTTTCTCTATGCTTGCATGAGGGATCCCTTTCACCAAATGGGTGAAGTGTAGGATTCCCTCAAGTTCTCTGGAACTCCGGGTCGATTGTGTCCGTCCCCGGCAAATTGCATGTAGAAAATCCGGTTGTCGTGCGGATTTAGGCATTTTGTGTGAAGCCTATTCGTGGCCGTGAGCCCGAATCGGTGATGCTTGGATTGCGACGTTGCATTTAGGTTAAGCCTAGAATGCGTGCTGGAGAATGACTCCGTGAAATCATCTATAGTAGTGCGGGATTTAAGTGTAGGCGTCTTGTGAAGATCCTAACGAAAGCCCCATGCTTTGAGATTGGTTGAAGGCAAACCTTCACCGCGAAATTGATGCGGAGCATATTATACCTCCCCTTTTTGAGTATTTGTGAAGCCTAGATCCTTGTGAAGGGATTAGGTGCGTAGCTTATATTTGTGTAGCACTTGAAGGTGCTAAACCCTTACGGGCCGAGGCGAAGCCGTACCCGCGTCGTGCGACAGATCGCGACGATTAGAGCACGGGCAAAGCTAAACCGAACCCGTTTCCATGCAGATCGGTAAGAGGTCCCTACCTCATGTAGCCGTGTGATCATGGGAGAGGTCGTGGAAGGTGGTTTACCTAGACCGACCAAAAGCTCTTTTTCCCACATAAGGCGATGGCCCTTACGGTGGAGTGTTTGTGGAATTGATGTTGTTAGCCTCATGCGATTGTTTAGGCGGTTGCGGGGAACCTTCGGGGGAACCCAACCAACATCATGTGCATACCTAGGTTCCCTCCTTTTTGATGCTCAACCTAGAAGATTGAATGTGCTTGAAACCTCACCTTGTGTAGTTGCACTTTCTTTATTTTAGTACTTGTGCTAGTATGGCTTGCTTGCAGGGTAGAATCTCCGCCACCCCGGGAAAGGGGTGGGGTCGTTATAATTTGGTCAGCTGTGCTGACCGTTACCTTGTTTGCCACCGCTTGGTGGAATGTTCTTATGCAGGTGCAGGTGAGCCTAGTGGGAAATAGCGGGCGGTGGCCCCTTTTGCTGAGTTGGCCCTTGAAGGCCAGCCTCCTTTTTAGCTTTCTCATGTATTGTCGGCCTGCGTGCCGATGTATGTTTTGGAGTTTTTGGTACATTTGCTAAATGTAAGGCCTTAAGGCCATAACTCTCTTTCTTGGTTTCGTTCCTATGATAGTGGACAAGTCTAATGGAAATGTTAAATCTTTATGCTTCCGCTAGTGTTTAGTATACTCTATGGTAGTTTCTTTCTGTTTATCACCTTTTAACTCCTAGCTAGTGTGGTTAGTATGGCGTGGGGTCCCGGCCGAACCTACTGTTATATTATTCGTACTGGCAGGGTGTTACAATTTGGTATCGGACTTAAGGCGTCGATCCATAGTTTAGCGAATTCGGGACGAATTCCTTTTAAGGGGTGGTGTGCACGGGATGTGCATTCACCTAAAACGACAAAAACTAATAAGAATGTCCACTTAGGAATGGGAAAACATACTTGTTTGCGGAACCTGAGCGTTCCATGATTGTTGTTTGTTATGCCTTTAGTCACTAAATTGTGTCTTACACGATTATAGGCGACTAGAATTGGTGCGGGGCCGTCTCAACCTCGTAACACCGCTGAAAGTAGTGGGTCGGCTGAAGTGCCAGCGACCACTCCTCCTGCTGAGATGATCAGGTTAATCGCAGAAGCTGTCTTCGCGATGATCAATGCTCAACCGCAAAGGCTTGCACAGCCTGCTACGCCTAATACAGATGCGGCCCCGGTGATCGAACCTGCAGTGGAACCTGCGGCGGTGCAAAGGGTGGAGCGTCCGGTAGAGCGTGTAGTTGTTGCGCGAGCACGTGATCAACAGCTGCAACACTTTCTAAGCTTCCATCCTCCAACTTTCTCGGGGACCGGATCCCCAACGGAGGCGGAGGACTGGCTATCAACGGTTAGGAAGATTCTAAGGGCGACAGCAACAGAAGAAGTTATGATGGTCACTTTAGCCACCTTCCTCCTTAAAAGAGAGGCAGAGCGTTGGTGTGCTGAACAGGAAGTGCACAAGTTCGGAGGCAGGGAGATTACCGAGATCACGATAGCGGAGTTCTCAAAGTCTTTTCTTCAAAGGTATATTCCTTCTGCCCAACGCATTGCGTTGCAGAACCAGTTTCTGAAGTTAACTCAAGGCGACAGCTCAGTGGATGAGTACTTGCACGAGTTCACTAAACTGGGTCGTTATGCGGGGCCTATGATGGAAGACGAAGAGACAAAGACGAACAAGTTCTATGAAGGTCTTCGGGACGAGTTGAGGCTGCTCCTTGCAGGCCCAATGACGTTAGGTTTCCAGGTGATGGTCCAAACTGCCAGACCCCTAGAGTTGGACATGAAGAGGGTACAAGCAAAAGCCGTGGCAAAGAAACCTGAGTTTCATGTGCCGGTCTCTCAGTCTAAGTCAGAATTCAGAAAGAACAAAAGGAAGTTCAAGCCGGCGGAGCAAACCCGCTCAAATGTTTCGGGAGCAACGACAGTGCGGCACCCTATCATGTGTTTCACCTGCGGGAAGGTGGGACACAAGGCCGCAGTGTGTCGAAGTGGTCCCCCGAAGACAGAGAATCGAGCTTTGGACTATGCTCGAGCTGCGGAAAAGGGTAAAGCTGCGGAGTCTTCGGCTTCCCAGCACATTACTCCGACTCAGCCGAGAGTCTACTCGCTTGGCCAGCAAGAAGCCATACGACAAGCTGATGTTGTCACAGGTATGGAATAAAAAATTAGCTTTTTCGTAGCTATTTGTGATTATACCGTTGTGCAACTGTATGTTTCTTTGTGTGTGCAATTAGGCTTTGTCCTAATTCTCAACTATCCGGCGAGAGCTCTATTTGATACGGGTGCATCGCACTCTTTTCTGTCTGAGGACTTCGTGGTGCGAATCGGAGTGCCATCTACCTTCGTAGAGGATAGATTAGAAGTAGTGCTACCCAATGGATCTCGCATGTCTGCGGATAGGAAGAGCCGTGTGAAGGTGCGGATCGGAAATCAAGATTTCGATTTGAAAGCATCGTTGTTGCCGTTAGCTGAATTCAATGTGATCTTCGGCATGGACTGGCTCTCGGAGCAGCGTGCATGCATAGATTGCAATTCTAAGGAGATCACTCTGGGAAGGAACGCCGATGGAGAAACCACATTTGTCGGTATGCGAGGAGCGAGCAAGACGCTGATGTCTGCTCTCCAAGTGGTTAAGGCGGTGAGAAAAGGCGTCGAGTTGTTCTTCACCTTGTTGGAGGCTTCGGAGCCAAAGCCCAGGTTATGTGATGTCCCAGTTGTAGCGGAGTACGCCGACGTGTTTCCTAACGAACTCCCTGGGGCTCCGCCTCAGCGAGAGATCGATTTCTGTATCGAGTTGGTGCCAGGTGCCAAACCTGTGGCCCGCTCACCGTACCGGATAGCGCCAAAGGAATTGGCAGAGCTGAAGGTTCAATTGCAAGAGCTGCTAGAGCAAGGTTACGTACGTCCAAGTTCTTCGCCTTGGAGTGCACCGGTCCTCTTTGTGAAAAAGAAGGACGGGAGCTTGCGTCTATGTATCGATTATCGAGAACTAAACAAGTTGACCGAGAAGAACCGATATCCGATTCCAAGAATCGATGATCTCTTCGACCAGCTGGTTGGGTCGACGGTATACTCCAAACTGGACCTAAGGTCCGGCTATTACCAACTGCGGATTAGGGAATGTGACATTCCAAAGACAGCTTTCAGTACCCGCTTTGGGCACTATGAGTTCACGGTGATGCCATTCGGTCTGTCCAATGCACCGTCGGTATTCATGGACTTAATGAATAGGACGTTCCGTGAGTATTTGGATCAATTCGTGATCGTCTTTATCGACGACATTTTGGTATACTCTCAATCGGAAGAGGAGCATGTAGGGCATCTGCACGCCGTTCTGGACACCTTGAGGAAGAGTCAGCTATATGCCAAGTTCTCCAAGTGCGAGTTTTGGCTACAGTCAGTAGCATTCCTTGGTCACGTCGTTAGTGGCGATGGAATTGCGGTTGATCCGTCGAAGATAGAAGCGATCCGAGCCTGGCCTTTGTTGAAAAACGTAGCGGAAGTCCGAAGTTTCTTAGGACTTGCCGGCTATTATAGGCGCTTTGTGGAAAACTTCTCGAGGATTGCACTTCCTCTCACTAAATTGACTAGGAAAGATCATAAGTTCGTTTGGTCGCCCGAGTGCGCACGAGCTTTTGAAGAACTGAAGAGCCGTCTGACCACGGCACCCATTCTATGCTCGCCATGTGGTACGGAAGGCTACGAAATTTACAGCGACGCCTCAGGGAGTGGTTTGGGTTGTGTCCTAGTGCAGTTCGGTAAGGTAATTGCCTACGGCTCCCGTCAGTTGAAGGTTCACGAGAGGAATTACCCGGTCCATGATTTGGAGCTAGCGGCCGTGGTATTTGCTCTTAAGCTTTGGAGGCATTATTTGTATGGCGTGAAGATCGACATCTTTACCGACCACAAGAGCCTCAAGTACTTGCTAGATCAAAGGGAGTTGAATATGCGACAGAGGAGGTGGTTGGAGTTCCTTGGGGACTACACCTTCGACATCAAATATACTCCTGGGAAGGGAAATGTAGTTGCGGACGCGTTGAGTCGTCGGGCTCCCGCTCATGCAAATTGGATTTTGATGCACGATGAGCGTCTAATCCGTGAGCTGGAAGAAATGGAGATCATTTGCGTTGATCGAAGAGCGTCTACTTCAGCGTGCTTGAACTGGACGGAGGTTCAATACCACCTTGCCGACCGAGTTCGACAGGCATTGGAGCTGGATGAGAGCATGAAACGCTACAAAGCGGAAACCGTTGACGGGTCGAACGCTGATTTCTCTTTCGAAGATGGCCTTATGTGGAAGAATGGCAGATTGTGCGTCCCAAACGTTGGTACTCTACGGGAGGAATTGATGTACGAGGCTCATCATACCAAGTACTCTATCCACCCGGGGAGCACGAAAATGTACATGGACATGAAGAAACTTTTCTGGTGGCCGGGTATGAAGAAGGACATTGCCCTCTACGTGGCCAAGTGCAACACTTGCGCGTTGGTGAAGGTGGAATGTCAACGTCCCGGTGGATTTTTGAAGTCCTTGCCGATTCCGGAATGGAAGTTTGACGATATTTCGATGGATTTCGTGCACGGATTGCCGAGATCGCAGCATGGAAACGACGCCATCTGGGTGATCGTGGACTGACTGACAAAAGTATCGCACTTTATTCCGAACCGGAAGGATGATTCTGTAGAAAAGCTAGCGAAGCTCTATGTCGATAGTATTGTGCGGCTGCACGGTGTCCCTCGTAGCATCGTCAGCGATCGTGACGGGCGTTTCACATCGAAAGATTGGAGGCTTATCCATGAACTGTTGGGCACTAAATTGAAATTCAGCACGGCCTTCCACCCGCAAACGGACGGACAGACCGAGAGGACCAACAGGACTATGGAGGATATGCTCCGAATGTGCGCTCTAGATTTTGGAAAGAAGTGGGAAGATCATCTCTATATGATCGAATTCGTCTACAATAATAGCTACCAAGCCAGTATAAAGATGGCTCCTTTCGAGGCCCTCTATGGTAAAAAGTGTCGTACGCCGTTGTCTTGGGCCGAAACGGGCGATACTAAGCTATTAAAGCGAAAGGATGTTGAGGAAGCAACTTCGACGATCCGAACTATTCGGGAAAGGCTATTGATTTCCCAGGACAGGCAAGCAAAGTATTACAACGCCAAGCATAAGAACCTAGAGTTCGCCATCGGTGACCGGGTTTACTTGAAGATCAAACCGTTCAAAGGGGTATCAAGGATCCGACGCTTGAAAAAGCTCAGTCCAAGGTACTTAGGACCGTTTGAGATTGTGGAACGTGTTGGTGATGCGGCTTATCGGCTTGCACTATCTGCAGAGCTGAGCGGTCTGCACGACGTGTTTCACATTTCAGTTCTGAGGAAGGCAGTGCAAGAGCCTACTCATATCGTTGCGGTCGGCAAAGTGTCGATGGATAGTGGGTTGTCAACGAAAGTCAAACCCTTACGCATCGAGGATACCGAGGTAAAGCAGTTGCGGAACAAGTCCATTCGGATGGTAAAGGTCCGGTGGGATAATTGCGGCCGAGAGGAGCTAACTTGGGAGAGAGAGCAAGCGATGCTTGCGGAGTACCCCGAGCTATTTCCCTCAGGTAAATTTTCTTTAAAAACTGTAATTTCCTGCTGTTACTGTTTTTGAAATTTCGGGACGAAATTCTTTTAAGGGGGGTGGAGTTGTAACACCCCAAAGATCGTGGTTCAGCGAGGTAGGCGGAATGGTAGTGTTGCGCTCGGGATAGGCTCAAGACTCCAGATCAGGTCAATGCGCACGACCATTGTCCTCTTCGCGCATGACCAGTGATCGTTCGCCAATGATCGTGCGTAACCCGCAAAGAATTGGAGTTCTGTCTCGGCTTATGCGCACGACCATTGTCCTCTTCGCGCACGACCAGTGATCGTGCGCCAGCGATCATGCGTTAATTCAGAAGAGAATCGAGTTCTGTCTCGGACAGTGCGCACGACCATCTCCCTCTTCGCGCACGACCAGTGATCGTGCGCCTGTGATCGTGCGCCTGTGATCGTGCGCCCTGTTTATTCTGTTCCGCAATTTTAAGCGGAGAAGAAGATCGGACCGTCCAAATCTTTTGGAAATTGATCCAACGGCTAGGTTTAGTTGCTGGAGGTTATTAGGACTTATGAGAGGGGTTTAATCCTCATTATTTCATATCCATTCTCTCTCCAAACCTAGAGGAAGAAGAAGGAGGCAAGGAAGAAGAAGGAGAGATTCCGCCATTGACGGAGCTCCGGAGCTCCGTTTCGCGAGCCGATTCCAGATCTGGAGAGTGCAGCCCGGTGCGGTCGTTTCCCTCCGTCTAGAATCTCGGATCCATGGCGAAAAAGAACGCTCCTAGGGTAACGATTTCTTCTCCCGTTGTTTGGACTTGTCTTTTGTCCTCTCCTTCGTTTCTCTATGCTTGCATGAGGGATCCCTTTCACCAAATGGGTGAAGTGTAGGATTCCCTCAAGTTCTCTGGAACTCCGGGTCGATTGTGTCCGTCCCCGGCATATTGCATGTAGAAAATCCGGTAGTCGTGTGGATTTAGGCATTTTGTGTGAAGCCTATTCGTGGCCGTGAGCCCGAATCGGTGATGCTTGGATTGCGACGTTACATTTAGGTTAAGCCTAGAATGCGTGCCGGAGAATGACTCCGTGAAATCATCTATAGTAGTGCGGGATTTAAGTGTAGGCGTCTTGTGAAGATCCTAACGAAAGCCCCATGCTTTGAGATTGGTTGAAGGCAAACCTTCACCGCGAAATTGATGCGGAGCGTATTATACCTCCCCTTTTTGAGTATTTGTGAAGCCTAGATCCTTGTGAAGGGATTAGGTGCGTAGCTTATATTTGTGTAGCACTTGAAGGTGCTAAACCCTTACGGGCCGAGGCGAAGCCGTACCCGCGTCGTGCGACAGATCGCGACGATTAGAGCACGGGCAAAGCTAAACCGAACCCGTTTCCATGCAGATCGGTAAGAGGTCCCTACCTCATGTAGCCGTGTGATCATGGGAGAGGTCGTGGAAGGTGGTTTACCTAGACCGACCAAAAGCTCTTTTTCCCACATAAGGCGATGGCCCTTACGGTGGAGTGTTTGTGGAATTGATGTTGTTAGACTCATGCGATTGTTTAGGCGGTTGCGGGGAACCTTCGGGGGAACCCAACCAACATCATGTGCATACCTAGGTTCCCTCCTTTTTGATGCTCAACCTAGAAGATTGAATGTGCTTGAAACCTCACCTTGTGTAGTTGCACTTTCTTTATTCTAGTACTTGTGCTAGTATGGCTTGCTTGCAGGGTAGAATCTCCGCCACCCCGGGAAAGGGGTGGGGTCGTTATAATTTGGTCAGCTGTGCTGACCGTTACCTTGTTTGCCACCGCTTGGTGGAATGTTCTTATGCAGGTGCAGGTGAGCCTAGCGGGAAATAGCGGGCGGTGGCCCCTTTTGCTGAGTTGGCCCTTGAAGGCCAGCCTCCTTTTTAGCTTTCTCATGTATTGCTGGCCTGCGTGCCGATGTATGTTTTGGAGTTTTTGGTACATTTGCTAAATGTAAGGCCTTAAGGCCATAACTCTCTTTCTTGGTTTCGTTCCTATGATAGTGGACAAGTCTAATGGAAATGTTAAATCTTTATGCTTCCGCTAGTGTTTAGTATACTCTATGGTAGTTTCTTTCTGTTTATCACCTTTTAACTCCTAGCTAGTGTGGTTAGTATGGCGTGGGGTCCCGGCCGGACCTACTGTTATATTATTCGTACTGGAAGGGTGTTACACGCTGCCATCTTTGCATGAAGTCGTCGCATTCGCCGTCGTGTGCCCGTTTACGCCGCAACCCCATCGCCGCATCCGTTCAAGCACATGTAGCAGCCCTCCTCATCAAAAAAATCATGCTTGCCGTCCACCTACATGTTGCTGTCCAGCCTTAAATTAATTCAGCAAACCGATCATATGCAGCCACCTTCCAAGTGCTGTCCAATCAACCCATCAAACCAACAACATCCAAGCAGCCGGTTTGCCTCCTTGGAGCAGCCCACTCCATTTCATTTAAATCATGCAGCCTCCTTCTCATTCATCACCAGCCACCTTGCATGACATGAATTATTTCATGCAATCCCATTAATTACATGCATTTTAATATGCATGGCCAGCCACCTCACTCCCCTCTCTTTCATTTTATTATTTTCTTTTATTTCTCTCTCTCTCTCTTTCTCTTAACTCTCATTCATCCCCCTTTCTATTTCCTATTTTTATTTTCTTTAATTAAAAATGCAATGTATCTCTCCCTCTCTCTCCTCCTCTTTATTGCCTTCATCTATTGCCATGCATGAACCTTCCCATGAGTCTTTTCATTTCCTCCACCATCTAGAACTTTCTCCTTCTCCTATAAAAAGGGCCCTCTTCTCATGCATTTGGGAGGTTAGAGAGGAAGAAAGAAGAGAGTTCCAATTTTCATGTGTGTTCTTTTTCTAGTGTCGATTTATATTTTCATGCTTGTATTTTCTTTCTTTTGAATAATATTGTAGTAGTTTGCTTTCAATATTGTACTCTTTTTGTTTCTATTAATAAAAATGCAATTTCTCTTTTTCTCTATCTCTGTCTCATCTTCAACTATGCTTAGCTAATTTTGTTGGTGCCCGATCGCGATGATCTTTGCGATAAAATACCGCATCTTTTATTTTATGTTTCACTTTTGTATTTTTATTTTTGATCCAACCTTGATTTTTATCGTATCGACTCCGTATTTCATGTATACGGTAGTAGATTCCGATCTCATATTTGAGTAGCCGAGAGGCTCGTGAATGTGAAAGATCACTCAAGGAAGGAAGGAGTTGCACGCAACCCTAGGGATAGGATGACGTAAATCCTCCGGATTGGAGTCAAATCCAATAGTGCGGGTCACTTCGATAATGCGACTTTAGGCCTTTTTGATTTGCAAAGAGATTTCGGTCAAAACGTCTAGAAGTTAGGAGATTTAATGCTCTAGCGAGATTATTTCTCATTTTCGGATCCGCCACGGTCTTTATAAAATTGCAAATGTCAAACTAATTTATTCCGTTATTTTATTTCAAAGTGAATCGTCGATCGAGCACTCTTTTCGTACTAGTTTATTTCTCTTTGAATTAAGCTTAGTTTATTTTTATTTTCAAAAACCCATATCTTTATTCGGTAGAATAATAGAATCGTTGTGAGTAATAGTACTTGCCAGACCCGAGTTTAAATACGACCTTGATATATTTTATATCCTATGCTATATTTCGATAGGCACACTTGCCTTAATCGAGTATAGATTGGAGAACACAAATTTCTCTATCATTTACCGTCCTTAAGCTGGACTAAATACCTGTATTAAGCAGTTTTAAGAGTGTCTAAGCATAAAACAAAAGTTAATAAATCCTAATTATTATTACATGCACGCCAAAATGATCAACAGTAAGTTGATTTAAATTAGTAACTAGAAATGAAAGAGATGGGTCTGAAGACCTAATAGCAGCAGTCTAAAAGATCGGAAGCTTTCCATCTCTAAATTTCATCTTTCTTCATGCTCTTCATCTCCTCCAATCGGCGGTCATTGATGAAATAACATTTACCACCCTGCACCCAGTCTTTCAAGGAAAACGCAAGCAATAATGATGAGGTCGAATAGGCGATTGATTTATCATCGCCATCTGCTTTACCTTCCAAGTCTGCCACTCAAAATCACCCAAAAATGGGTCCAAAAATTCATGCACCTGCAGGGGGATATACGAAATATCAAAAATTAAAGCAGGTGGGGAAGCCGGAAGGATGAACATATCAATATCAACAGTATAAGAATTGTGATCAAGAAATAAACTGGACGAAGAACTAAAAGATTCAACTAAAGGAGGAGGGGTCCCGACTTCACTCCCATCTGGTTTCATAGTAGGATTATTGTCGATTGCAAAAAAATCACTGCAGGAAGAATATGAGCAGCTAGGAACATCGATGATGAGTTGGACCTTCTCCTCAGGTGATGAGGTAGAAACCTCCTCACTAAGGAAAATATCCTCCTCAGTGCAACTCGGCACAACTTCGGGCTCCATGTACTCATCCTGCACATCTAGAAACTCGACAATAAGAGCGAAAGATACATGCATACCGATACAAGAAAATATCTGAGTAGAAATAGGGCTCAATATAGAGTCTGATACGAGTGAAGAAATATCCTCAGATACAGAATCCACAGGAAATGATGGCACAATAGAGGAAGAAAACTCTAGAATGTCGTCATAGTGATATATAGCGACGCTAGTGGACGCATCTGTCATGCTCCCATCAGGATATAAGGTCATGGAGTATATGTCCTCAGCGATTGGAGGTGTAGTGTGATACAGAAAAGGTGGAATGGTGTTGAATGTTGTCTCATCATCCTCTTCCAATTGCAATTTCCATGTCACATAGTCCTTTAACATGTGATCAAAACTCTGATAACACAAGCAACGCTTCCCGGTAGGTTTTTACTGTGGAAAAGCCAAACCATCTAGTGAAGGAGATGCTCGCAATGGGGATGCATAATTATAATACGTAGGTTCATTGTATGAAGATCTAGATTCTCCATACGATGAACTATACAGATTATAGTTATGGCTTCCTAAATGGCAATCATCACTATAATGATTAAACGATTTACCGAAAATATAATTGTTGATAAGCATACATATTGGTGCAAAGATGGATTCACAATTAATATATGTAAAAAAAAATCTCAGTATGCACGAAGGAAAATTTAAATCAACAGAAACCTAATTTTTGAAATACTTAAAAACAGATAATAAGAGAATTTACAAACACTAAATTAAGACAAATGCGATATACAAATGGAAAAGACTTTATCTCTTGTCGCTCTCTCTCAAGCAACTCACACGACTGTGTTCACCGACAACGATGCCAAAAACTTGATGCGCAAATCATACACACCGCTATAGGTGATAACAAGACTGCGACACGAAACTGCAGTGTACCGATCATTCAAGTAATATAAAATGGGCGAATTTCCCCAAATATCGATCTCGAAGGAACACGATAAGGTGGAGTTTATATTTGAGGAAGGACTTTCGATTGAAGTCCTAAAGGTCAGATGGATTGCGGAAAGATTGGATTGGTTTGTAGAAAAGAAATAAAATAAACTAAATTAACACTACTATGCAGGCCGCTATGCACTACTTCGCCGCGCAGATGGAAACTAGGCAGGATGATATGCACTGCTTCGCAAGGAGGATGGACGAGTACGTAAGCAGATGAGGTGAGAATAACTGTGGAAAGAAGTAGGGTCGTTAGCACCTCTTGGCTTGGCGGATGGATTATACGGTCCGTTAGCACCGCTTCGCTACGCGGATGGATGAGAAGGCTTGCGGATGGAGTGAGTCGCACCGGCAGAATGAGGGTCGCAAGCACCTCATCACAAAACTCACACCTAGCAATTGCTAGTGTAGCAAACCCAAACCCTCACACCACAATTACCACAAGAGCTCACCTCAAGCACTCATACAAGAATAATAACATTGTATAACAATGAGATGAAGATTAAATCAAATGTATAGTGCAAACATCATCAAATAATGAAGATTACTCTAACAACAATAGCCCAAGAGGAGAAAAATGAAAGATATACCACCAAATCTGGAGGCTTGTTGTAGACTCATGGTAGGAATCGCCGGGGTGTCAATCCGCGCCCTAGCTCGATCCCAACTATTGTCCGGGGTAGAGGAGGGTTGGCACACCAGACACATGCCGCCAACTCCTAGCTTGGCGATGAAGATGAGTGTAGAATCCTCTCCTTGAAGCTCTTGGATGATGCGAGGTGGCCTTGGGCAAAAGGTGGAGGAAGAGTGGAAGAAAATGGAGCTGGAGCTCCCCTTGCGGCGGAAAAAGGTGAAACTATCTGGTATCCTGAAAACCTAAAAATCGTAGCTTAAATAGAAAAGTTGCAAAATTTTGTTCATGCATGACCGTGCGTTTTAGAAACGCACGACCATGCGTGAACAAAATAAAATATAATTTTTTCAAATGAAAGAGGAGCTCGTGCAATTTTACTCACACTCGGGCAAATCAACCATGCGTGAACAAAGCGCACGACCAAATCCAAAAAGCTATTTTGGGCCATAAATGAACGCACACGGTCAGAGCGGTCGTGCGTCAAGAAAATGCACGACCGTGCGATTCATACAGACATGAAATCTGGGCATAATGGATGTTCTACCTACCTGCACAGCACCAAACAGCAATCATACAGCTGGGAATACCCTTCCAGCTCAATCCAAATAAAGAAAAATGGTTGGGGGAGCAACATATGCTTACCCCGAACAAACATAGCGCGCAATTGCACACCAAAATAGGCCCAAAGATTGCACTTCGTGAAGAAATGTGTTTAAGTAAAATACAAGAAATAATGAACTAAAAGTGAAGTGCATGTGAGTGAAAACTAGTCCAGATGAGTCCGAAAAACACTATATAAATAGGACTCATCACTTGGGCCCTTTGCTTCTACCATTATAAGATTCTATGAAAGAATAGAAGGGTCTATCATGATATCCTTTTGGATGGCAGAGAATGAGTTTATCAAATCTAGGTTTATTAGTGTTAAATTTTTGAAGTGGAAGTGGATCTGTCTGGGGGGTCTGTTTTTGGAGATTACAGAGACCGCGCATCCTGTATTGCGGTTTACCTCTGGAATCCGCGAGCTCGGCGTGGCGACCTGGCTGGTGTGGTCACGTGTCTCTGATGTTGGCGGCATGTGTCTGGTGTGCCTGTTCTGCCCAAGTATCCTTGTTCCGGTTTAGACCGGGCGGTCTGTACTGAGATCGCTACTGCAGTCTCGTACTGCCGGGTTATCTTGGTGAGCTGTCTTTCCAGGATAGTTGTTCCTTAGATGTAATAAGGTCTTTAAGAGACCGTGTGGTCTGGTTCTGGAGACCGCGTGCTTCAATAAGGAAGGTGACTGTATCCCTTGGGGTGGTGATGACATCCGTTCATTTGCCTATAAATAGGGGTGTCGGGGTTGCCATAACAACGCAAGAACTGTAAGAACCAAAGTTGGCTTGATTGTGCCGGTCACTTTCTGAGGTCGCGCGGTTTGGGTTTGTCTGACCGGTTTGTTTGTTCGCGGGTTAGCGGCTTGCAGTCACCGTCAGCATTCTCCTTTCTTTACAACTTTGAATAAACAAGTGTGGCAGCGGTCTGTCTGTGCGGACTGTGTTTAGGTGTTCTTGGACTGTTCAGTGGACTCAATTTATCAGGCGGTCTAAAATGATCGGGCTGTCTTAAGTGATCGGGTGGTCTTGAGTTGCGGGTTGTAGCAGGAAGCAGTTCTTCGTCAAGTGTTCGCGGGTTCTTCTGTGATCTTGAGACTATGCTGTCTGGGCGATCAAGAAGTGCGGACAGGTGTTTTTAGCAGTTGAATAAAGCAACAAGTGTGTGGTCTGTGGTTGTGGTCTAACAGTGCAGCTTGTGCTCTGTTCGCATGGTCTCAGAGTTAACCTTGCGGCTTGCCTGTTCGAGCAGTCTGGCGGTCTCTGCATTGGCAGTTCGCTGGCGGCTTGTTTTTGTGTCTTGTGCTTCTCTCCTTAGTGATTCTAATGAATCATGTCTCGCCATGTATGTCTCGATCTGTAAAGAGATAGTAAATAACAAGAGCACTATTCTGTCTTCCCATTATTATTGATTGTCACGCTTGTTGATTGTGTAAAGTGTTCCACATTTTTTACTTCACTCCAGACCTCTAAATATTTTAACATGGTATCTGAGGCAGGTTCCTGAGAAGTAATCAACGTTGTCTTCTGCTTAGTTTTCTGCAAGTCGGTTGTCAATAAGTGGGATAGCAATGGAAGGAGGATATGCTAGAGGTATTGGTATTGAGCTCCTTATGCAGACTAACTTTAAGAAGTGGAAGTCGTGCATGGAGAGCTATCTGCTTAGTGAGGACTTATAGGAGTTAGTCGGAGGAGAAGCAAGGCAAGCTATTATTCCTGCTGAAGGGAATGCTGAGCTCGTGAAGGATTGGAAGAGAACTAATGCAAAGGCTAAGTTCACTCTCAAGCGAGCTATCATTCCGGAGTTTTTTGACCACATCATCGGGTGTAGGTCAGGTGCTGAAATTTGGACAGCATTGGAGGGCTTGATCATTAAGAAGAATGTAGCTCGACTACAGTTCTTGGAAAATGAGTTGGCGAAAGCAACTCAGGGAGACTTATCTATTTCAACGTTCTTCTTGAAAATCAAGAACCTTTGCGTAGATATATTAGCATTGGACCCAGATGAGCCTATCTCATAAGCGAAGCTAAAGAGGCACATAATTCACGACTTGTAGAAGGGAGTATGTGGCCTTTGTTACTTCTCTGCATGGTTGGGCCAATCAGTCATCATTGCTGGAGCTGGAGAACTTCTTTGCGTCACAAGAGAGTTTGGCTAAGCAAATGGTAGGGATGTCAGTCTCTGGGGGAGAAGAATAGGTTCTCTTTTCTGGAAAGAAGAAGCGTTGGGACAAGAAGAAGAAGTCATCTGGTAAAGATGGTCAGTCTACTTCATATCAGCAAGAGAGGAGTTATGCTCCTAAGTCTGAATGGAAGAAGAAGGAAGGACTGATATGTTTCAGGGGCAACAAGCTTGGTCATTTCAAAAGGGACTGCAAGGTCAATCTTCAGGCTAGGGCATGCTGTAGGAAAGGAGGAGGCTGGTTCCAATGTAGATGATAGATGGGGTGATGGAGCTTTCATGACAGACACGTGTGTTCGGGATATGGCTTCCGTTAACTATCAGGATGATTGGATAGTGGACCTGGGTTGTGGTCATCACCTAACCGGAGACGAGTCGAAGTTTTCTTCTTTGCAGGCATATACAGGTAATGATGTTATCATTACGGTTGATGATACTATACATGTAGTAGAGAAGGAGGGTGTAGTTTCTTTGAACGATGATAGAGGTACTCTAATTTTGAAGAGTGTCTATCATGTTCCGGGGATGAATAAAAACCTCTTCTCGGTGACCAACGTTGTGGATGCTGGCTATCACGTTCTGTTTGGTCCAACAGAAGTGATGTTTCTTAAAAACATGTCAATAGTGGAGGCTGAAGTCTCTCATGTCGGCATAAGGGTGAAGGACTTGTTTGTGTTATCAACAAGTTCCTATGTTGATAAGATGAGGACTAATGATAACACTGCTATCTGGCATGAAGGACTCGAACATGTTGGGATGGACAAGTTGAAAGCTATGGCAGGGAGAGGCCCTGTGAGAGGTTTTCCTAGTTTGTAATCCTTCGGCGAAGGTCATGTTTGTGCAGGATGTCAGTATGGTAAGGCTCAACGTCTTCCATTTCATAAATAACAAAGCAGATATAAAGCACCAATGGAGTGTATTCATGGTGATCTGTTCGGACCTACCGCAACTGTCAGTCTTGGAGGCAGTATGTACATGCTAGTTCTGATTGATGACTTCACTATATATACATGGGTATATTTTCTGAAGGAGTAGTCGGAAGTGTTCGCGAGGTTTGTGGAGTTCAAGGAGCTAGTGGAGGGTCGGCTCAACCTACGGGTGAAGAGGTTTAGAACAGACAATGGAGGGGAGTTTACCTCCAAAGAATTCTTTAACTTTTGCAGGAAGCATGGCATCCAGAGAGAGCTTTCTTATGCTCACACTCCACAACAGAATGGCATTGCAGAGCGGAAGATCCGTCATCTGACGGAGACCTACAAATGTTGGCTGCATGCCAAGAGTATCCCAAAGTATTTCTAGGCAGAGGAAATGTCTTGTGCAACTTATTCCATCAATCGGATGCCTCTCAGTCCCATCAACATGAAGATGCCTCATTAGTTGATGTTGAGTCTCATTTATATAGCATTTTATAGACTCATCCAGGTATGTTTTCATTGTTAAACACTTCACTTTCATCATGCATTCACTCATATTTCTCTAAATCACATTTCTTCATGAAGTGCATGTTTAGGCCTGTTGTGGTATGCAATTGCATACTTTGTTGTTGGGGGAAAGCACAATGTGCTCCCCATTCTTTTCATGCGTTTATGCTTGAGCTGGATGGGTATTCCCAGCTGGGTTGTGGCTGATGCAGGTGGACGGTTCATCCATTTTTTACCCAAAATTCATGTCTACGTATATCGCACGGTCGTGCATTTTCCTTGACGCACGGTCGAATGCGATCGTGCGTTCTCTTCTGTGGTGAAAATGATGTTCTGTCGTTGATCGTGCGTCTCTACGCATGGGCAGTTGCCCGTGCATGAAGGAATCGCACGATCAACCTGTTTAACCTTGTTTTTGGCCAATCTAAATTTGCCCGTGCGTTTGCACGCACGGTCGGCTTCGAACGTGCGTGAGTAAAATGCACGGGCGTGCCTAATTCGTTTGCCTTGCCTTTTTCCTCGATTAATATCGCACGGTTCACGCACGGTCGTGCGTTCGACCGTGCATGACCAAATTTCTGATTGATTTCTATAAAAGCGCAGATTTCCGCCCTAATGAGGATCGATCTTCTTTCCCACATCCAAGAGCTCCAATTTCGCCCATTTCGCCGCTCCATCACCGCCCACCTTCGGGAGGAGCTCCGGCCGCCATTCTCTTGCAAATCTCATGTCGGAGCATCCTCTAGGCCTCCTCCATTGTTCGTACACCTCCAAAGCTCCATTGTGAGGGATTTAGTGCTGCATTTGTGAAGTTCTCCGGTGAGATCGTGGCCAAAGAAGATTGACGGAGAAGACGGGTATAATAGAAAAAGGTGAAAACTCTTCCAGACCCCGGACGGCAGTTGGAGCCCGAGCCCGGACAAGGATTGACAACCCTAGATTCCAGCCGTGAACCTCCGATGAGTCTCCGTGCTTTGGTTGTAATCTAAACCTCCTTTACATTGTAGTGTGTTATTCCTTAATTATTTGGGTGTATGAACAATGTTTGCTAAACCTTGTTTTGTCATTTAATATTTCATGTCTATGTGAAATTATTATGTGTGGTTTATGCAAGTGAGGAGCACCCCATTCCATCCTCCATCCCGCCATCATGTTCGTGTGCCGCACAAACAATTGCTAGTGGCGTGCATATTGACGAGGGTGCTTGCGACCCTCATTCCGCCGGTGCGACCGATTCCATACGCAAGCCTACTCTTCCATCCGCGTAGTGAAGCGTGGCATAGCGGCCAGTGTAATCCATTCGCCTAATGAAACAGTGCGCTCAAGGCCTGCACAGTTCGATTCTGCACTTACCACTCCATCCGCTTGCCTACTCGTCCATCCGCCCTTGTGATTCGGTGTATAGCGGCCCGTGTAGTTTTCCATCCCGCCTGGCGAAGCATTGCATAGTGGCATTGCATAGGAGTAGTTGAGTAGTTATTTTCCTTTATTTTCCATAATCCAAACCAAATCTCCCGCATTCCATCCGACTTAAGGACTTCGATCTCAAGTCCTTCCTCAAAAGTTAACTCCACCTTACTGTGTTCCTTTGAGATCAATACTAGGGGATTTGCTCCCCATTTTATATTACTTGAACGATCGGTACACTACCGTTTCGTGCCGCAGTCTTGCTACCGCCTATAGCGGTGTGCTAGATTTGCGCATCAAGTTTTTGGCGCCGTTGTCGGGGAACACAGACGTGTGAGTTTTCTGGAGAGGGAGAGCTGTGAGATAAAAGTTCTTTTCCATTTGTGTATTGCATTCTTTTGTTTTATTTCTTCTTATTCTGTTTTCCTGTTTTATATTAGGTTGTTTAGTAAATTATTGTTAGGTATAGTATTTTGCACAATAGTATTTTCCTTTTGAATCTAGTTATCTTCACACAATGTGGGCTTCATTTAATATTCGATACAATTGGTGTGGAGTTATTTCTCATGCTAGTGATAGATGCCCATCGGGAGATAATAGCCCTAGCACTCATGGCCCAGTATATGGAGCACCGACTTCGTTTGGTACTCCATATGGTGCGCATAAGTCCTATGGCTATTCTGCGGCGCCTTTACCATCATACTTCTTTTGGCTTCAGCACCTGCTGTGCCAAAGAAGCCTGCAAGGCAGTGCTTGTTTTGTTAGAGCACGGATCATGCTTTGAAGGATTGTGTTGCTTATCTTCGCCAATTGGACGAGGATGATGAAACGGATATCCGAATTGTCCCGACTCCTACTTCTGGCAGCACAACTTCAACATCTGGTTATGTGCCCGTATCACCTTCATGCTTTGAAGGGGATGATGTGGACACAGTCACCAGATGTGTAGCTGATCTAGGCACTAACATGGCTGAGCCCATCTCCCCTCTGCATATATCACCGGGTATGGATTCGATTCTTTGTGAGGAATCGGTGCTTGATTTTTATCCAAGCACTATTCCTCCCCCTGTTGTCCATACAACATTTGTCTCTGACGACATTGTTGAGGATGTGCCACAGGATGAGGCTGGCGATCTATGTGTTATGCCTACTCCTATGGAGGAGGACAACCTTCTAGGTGAAGAGGAGCTATCCTCAGCACCTGTGGAGGAAGTACAAATCTTGGGCATGGCCACTGTTGATCCCGTCAAACCTTGTAGCATTGATGACAATGCAAACATTATTTTACTTCCCCAACCTAATGGGAGTGAGACCGGGACCACTCCCCCGATTGATATTTATTTAAGTTTTTCTTCTCTTTTATTCCCTAACCCCCCTTCTTTATCCGAGCCTATGCAGGTTGAGCCTCCACAGGTACTCCAGGAGGACTTACAACATGATGTTCAAGTCAATGATGAGCGTGTCCTCATATGTGAGGAGGTTGACCCCTCCTCCATAGTGGAAGCCTCAATCATTACCTTCTCCTCCTGCCGCCTCCCTAAAGACGACACCTTGTTGGGCAAGGATATTTTTGGTAAGAAGAGTGAGGATTCCTCCTCTTCTTACATTCTCTTCCCTCTACCTGTGACGAGCAGGTATTATTATCTAGGTAGAGGAGTAACTGCTCTATCTCCGTATCGGTACCCGCTACCGACACACATATTAGAACAGTTACCTGTACATTTCCTTTTTCATACTCCTATTAGCTAGAACTATTTTAAATTTGAATAAGTCATGCTGGGATGACAATAACCCCAGTTGTTATCTTACTTTTCTTGCAATTTTAGTTTATCTAGTTTGTTTAGTTAGTTTTACTTTATTTTAGTTTGTATATTTTCTTTTGTTTTTGCGGAGCTCACCCCTGCAGGTCCTTCCTCTAGATGGCAGATGCTGCAGTTTTGTCTTGATTCACACGCCAATCTTCTGGTATGCTCACTTGCTGAGCATTGGGTACTCTCTTCCCCTAGCTCTTTTCTGAATTTCATAGATATATATTGTGTGTATTGTCTAGTTTAAGTCTTGGGAAGAGTAGTTCTGTGTGCCCATGCACGTGCACATGACACTGCAAAGAAGTACAATTTAGTTCAGTTTTATAAGTATGGTTTCATATGCACCACACACCACTACACCCACTTGAGCGCGCACTTAACCTTAGGCGCATAACGAGTCTAACTCGTTTCTTTTGTGTGATGGGAAAATCATTGTGTTGGCTTAAGATTGTGAGTCGGAGTGAAATGTCGACTTCTATAGTGCTCCTAGTCGAGTGCTCGGCTGCATAGGAATTTGTGTAGATTAGACTTCTTTTATACCTATGGTTTTATATTTTTCTATCAGTGTAAATGTTGTTTACTCTACTCAAATGGTGAACCCGGTGTGAATCAAACGGTAACATAGGGATGTGTGTAAGTGATCGTTAGACTCGTATTGCTTGAGTCGGGAGAAAGGAGAATCTTTGTCGGTGGCTAGAACTTGCCCCAAGCGATTCTTGAAACATTGGTATAGGATAGTTCTAGTGCGTGAGAATGACGTAGGTCATATTTTGGCCCGGTTGAGCCTTTGTGCCATTCCTGATATCGTCTACCCTTGCTAGCCCCTTTGTGCCTACCCCATTCTTTTGGTTCAGCTCCACTATTGTTCACCAAAGCCTAAACTCCAATCCTAGTCGCACACCCAGATGCAAGCACTTTGTCTAAATTTTAAATTAGTGTTGTTGACTGTGGAAATACAATGTGAAAGTATGGATGTGCATCTTTGAAAATTTGCTGAAATCACTAAAGAAAGGAAAAAAAAATAAGAAAAAGATTTGAAAAGAAAAGAGAAAAATGAAAGAGTTTATTTGAAAAATCTGTGTGAGATTTGTACTTGGGAGTTGGCGGCGCACACACCCATGCATCCAAGTCTAAGTCTGGGGGTGTGGTGCATCCGCATGTTTTGTGGCTGCTTGGATAGTGCTTTGCACTTGCTCATTTGGGTTTAGGTGTGCTCAGCCTTCGTGTTTATCTTTGTTTACCTCACCATAACCCAATCCCCAGTTAAAACCTAAAGCCCTACCGACTCACGCTATGAACCAATCTATTGCCGTGGAGAGAATGTGACCGGGCGAGCCTATGGTCACCGACACCGATGGATTTCGGTGGAGTTTGTCCTGCACCCAAATCTTGAGCAATGCTCATCTCAGCGCTTAGTTTACTTTCTCCGTATGCATGACCGGATGATTCACCGTAGATCACCATTTTGAGTAGTTGTAATATACTTTTACTCTTTTAAAAATCTATAAATTGTTTGTATAATAAGAAATCTTCTCTATTATTTTTCTTATGCACATGAGCTTGCGACTTCACATGGTACTCCGCTTTACAATCTCTATGTCAGCTTATGTTTTTCTTGTCCGCGTAAGAGATGGTTTGCTCGGGACGCGCAAACAAGTAAGTCTGGGGGTGTGATGAGTCTCATTTATATAGCATTTTATAGACTCATCCAGGTATGTTTTCATTTTTAAACACTTCACTTTCATCATGCATTCACTCATATTTCTCTAAATCACATTTCTTCATGAAGTGCATGTTTAGGCCTGTTGTGGTATGCAATTGCATGCTTTGTTGTTGGGGGCAAGCACAATGTGCTCCCCATTCTTTTTATGCGTTTATGCTTGAGCTGGAGGGGTATTCCACGCTGGGTTATGGCTGATGCAGGTGGACGGTTCATCCATTTTTTACCCAAAATTCATGTCTACGTATATCGCACGGTCGTGCGTTTCCCTTGACGCACGGTCGAATGCGATCGTGCGTTCTCTTCTGTGGTGAAAACGATGTTCTGTCATAGATCGTGCGTCTCTACGAACGGGCAATTGCCCGTGCGTGAAGGAATCGCACGATCAAGCTGTTTAACCTTGTTTTTGGCCAATCTGAATTTGCCGTGCGTTTTCACGCACGGTCAGCTTCGACCGTGCGTGAGTAAAATGCACGGGCGCACGCCTACTTCATTTGCCTGGCCTTTTTCCTCGATTAATATCGCACGGTTCACGCACGGTCGTGCATTCGACCGTGCGTGACCAAATTTTTGATTAATTTCTATAAAAGCGCAGATTTCAGCCCTAATGAGGATCGATCTTCTTTCCGGCGTCCAAGATCTCCAATTTCGCCCATTTCGCCGCTCCATCGCCGCCCACCTTCGGGAGGGGCTCCGGCCGCCATTCTCTTGCAAATCTCAAGCCGGAGCATCCTCTAGGCTTCCTCCATTGTTCGTGCACCTCCAATGCTCCATTGTGAGGGATTTAGTGCCGCATTTGTGAAGTTCTCCGGTGAGATCGTGGCCAAAGAAGATTGACGGAGAAGACGGGTATAATAGAAGAAGGTGACAGCTCTTCCGGACCCCGGACGGCAGTTGGAGCCCGAGCCCAGACAAGGATTGACAACCCTAGATTCCGGCCGTGAACCTCCGATGAGTCTCCGTGCTTTGGTTGTAATCTAAACCTCCTTTACATTATAGTGTGTTATTCCTTAACTATTTGGGTGTATGAACAATGTTTGCTAAACCTTGTTTTGTCATTTGATATTTCATGTCTATGTGAAATTATTATGTGTGGTTTATGCAAGTGAGGAGCGCCCCATTCCATCCTCCTTCCCGCCATCATGTTCGTGTGCCACACTAGCAATTGCTAGTGGCGTGCTTGTTGACGAGGGTGCTTGCGACCCTCATTCCGCTGGTGTGACCCTTTCCATCCGCAAGCCTACTCTTCCATCCGCGTAGTTAAGCGTGGCATAGCGGCCCGTGTAATCCATTCGCCTAACGAAGCAGTGCGCTCAAGGCATGCACAGTTCGATTCCGCACTTACCACTCCATCCGCTTGCCTACTCGTCCATCCGCCCTTGTGATTCGGTGCATAGCGGCCCGTTGAGTTTTCAATCCCGCCTGGCGAAGCATTGCATAGCGGCATTGCATAGGAGTAGTTGAGTAGTTATTTTCCTTTATTTTCCATTATCCAAACCAAATCTCCCGCATTCCATCCGACTTAAGGACTTCGATCTCAAGTCCTTCCTCAAAAGTTAACTCCACCTTACTGTGTTCCTTCGAGATCGATACTCGGGGATTTGCTCCTCATTTTATATTACTTGAATGATCGGTACACTACCGTTTCTTGCCGCAGTCTTGCTACCGCCTATAGCGGTGTGCTAGATTTGCGCATCAGAACACCTTCGAGTGAAGAATGCTTTCTTATATGGCAAGATTGACAGGGATATCTTCATGGATCAGCCACCTGGTTATGTTTCCGAACAGCAAGCAAGATATGTTTGCAAGCTCAAGAAGGCTCTTTACGGCTTGAAGCAGGCGCCTCGGGCGTGGTATGGTAAGATCGCAGAATACCTCCAGTTATGCAGATATTTTGCTTCTGATTATGATTCGAGCTTATTCGTAAAGAAGACGGGGGAGCTTCAGGTCTTGGTACTACTATACGTTGACGATATGATCGTCACAGGTAATTCTGAAGTGGAGGTAGCTAGGCTTCGTGCTGAGCTAGCTATCACATTTGAGATGAAGGATTTTAGTGAGCTCCACCATTTCCTTAGACTCAAAGTGGAGAGGAAAGAGGGCGGAATGTTTATTTCCCAAAAGGGGTATGCATAATGAATTGTGAAGCGAATCGGAATGGAAGGGGGGAAGAGCAGCTCTACTCCACTGGAGGTTGGTATTCATCTTCGAGGTGATGAGGGGAAGGTTCTTTCTGATCCTTTATTGTTTTGGGCTTTGGTCAGAAGTCTTATATATTTGACGATCACGAGGCTGGATATTGCTTATGCGGTTGGCCGGGTGAGTCGGTATATGGCAGAGCCACAGAAGCCTCATCTAATGGCGGCGAGGAGCATTTTGAAGTATATCAAGACCACCTCGGATTTGGGTCTCTTCTACAGGAAGGACTTGGGCTTTTGCTTGCATGGATACATGGACGCTGATTATGGAGGAGATTCAGATGATCGGCGATTGACTTCTGGATACATCTTTATGACAGGCTCTACAACTATATCATGGTGCAGCAAGAAGCAGGATTCTGTGTCTGTCTTTACCACGGAAGCGGAATACAAAGCTTCGGCTTTGGCAGCTCAGGAAGCCATCTGGCTTAGGAGGCTTGTGGAGGACATTCATAGGGAGGTGCATGGTCCTACTCTTCTTCGGGGTGATAATTAGAGTACCCTTAAACTGGCGAACAATCCAATTTGTCATGAGCGAACCAAGCACATAGAGATTCAACATCATTTCATTCGAGAGAAGGTGTTGGAGGGGTCTCTTATGGTTGAGCATGTGCAAAGCAAGGAAAATGTCGCGTGTCTTTGGTGTTGGCGGCCTGTCAATGGTCTGCCTGTTCTGCCCAAGTATCCTAGTTCCAATTTCGATCGAGCGGTCTGTACTGAGGTCGCTACTGCGGTCTCATACTGCCGGGTTGTCTTGGCGAGCTATCTTTCTTGGACAGTTGCGCCTTAGATGTAATAAGGTCTTGAAGAGACCGCGCGGTGTGGTTCTGGAGACCGCGTGCTTCAATAAGGAAGGTGATTGTATCCCTTGGGGTAGTGACGACATCTGTTCGTTTGCCTATAAAGAGGGGTGCCAGTGTTGCCATAACAACGCAAGAACTGTAAGAACCAAAGTTGGCTTTATTGTGCCGGTCTCTTTCTGAGGTCGCGCTGTTTGGGTTTGTCTGGCCAGTTTGTTTGTTTGCAGGTTAGCGGCTTGCAGTCACCGTGAGCATTCTCCTTTCTTTCCAGCTTTGAATAAACCAATTCGGCAGCGGTCTGTCTGTGCAGACTGTGTTTAGGTGTTCTTAGACTGTGCAGAGGAATCAATTGATCAGGCGATATTAAGTGACAGTGCGTTCTTGAGTTACGGGTTGCAGCAGGAAGCAGTTCTTCGTCAAGTGTTCGCGGGTTCTTCTGTGATCTTGAGACTGTGCGGCCTGGGCGATCAAGAAGTGTAGACAGGTGTTTTCAACAGTTGAATAAAGCAGCAACTGTGCGGTATGTGGTGAGTTAACCATGCAGCTTGCCTGTTTGAGTGGTTTGGCCGTCTCTGCCTTGGCAGTTCGTAGGAGTCTTATTTTTGTGTCTTGTGCTTCTCTCCTTTGTGATTCTTATGAATCATGTCTCTCCATGTATGTCTCGAGCTGTAAAGAGATAGTAAATAACAAGAGCACTATTCTGTCTTCCCATTGCCATTGATTGTCACGCTTGTGGATTGTGTGAAGTGTTCCGCATTTTTTACTTCACTCCGGACCTCTAAATTTTTTAACAATTATTTTGGTACTTGAAATGTGTATAAAATGAATCCAAATATAATAGATCAGCAAAGTGCTTAACAACTTTCTCTTTTATAAAACCCTATTTATTTAGACTCATTGGTTTGTTTGAATTGATTTTCCCTAGAAATCTTTTCTCACTATTGGAGTTTGCTTTATTAAACACAGTGATTTTATTAGGATTATTATTATCTTTATCACCAATTATTGCACTCCTCTCACTTGTTTGATAGTCACTAGGTCTAATAAACCTAACTAGATTTTTCCAGGATGGTCTACTAGGGACTCCTGTGCTAGTGGATAGCTCTACTCCTAAACCTAGGTGTCTAAATCTCGTAGAGAGATTTTGTGTAATATCTTTGAGCTTTTGACTCCTCCCATTGAGTGAGTCTTCAAAGGCCTTTGCCTTTGTTAGCTCTTCCCTTAGTTTTAAATTTTCATTTCTTACGTCAATTAGTTATGATTCCTTATTATGAATCTCATCTTTTAAATCCTGATTTTTCAAATATAAATCATCTTTCTTAAGGTTCTCTCATTCTACCCTAATTGTTTCTATTTCTTTTTGTACCTCTAGATGATCATTGCAGAATTCTTTAAAGCATATTATAAATTCATCAGAACCAAAATCAACATTATCAAATAATGATACCTATTCTTCTTCATCATCTGAGGAGATCCCTAAAGACATTAGGCGGGCGGCTTCAGCAGCTTCTTCATCACTTTCTGATGAAGATGAGCTTAACTCTGCTTCAGAGTCACTTCAGGTTTCAACAATGAAACCTCTACCTTTCTTCTTGTCTTTCATCCTGAAAGACTTCTTCTTCTGCTCATCTTTTTTGCTACTCCTGTCCTTTTGTTCTTGTGGACACTCAGGGGCTATGTGCCCTAGCTTATTGCAGGAGAAGCATATTACTTCCTTCTTTGGAGTCTTATCAAATCTTGGTTTTGAGCTCCTCTCTTTTCTTCTTGAGTCTTCTATCTTGACCCACCTTTTGAATGTCCTTGCTAAGAGACTGACCATCTCATATTTAGGAGTGGATGACTCTCCTTCAACAACCTTCTAGGCAAGACTCCTTTGGATGGGAGTTGAGGTTATCTCCTTAGCCTCTGTTTCAGCCTTGCTCTTCAATAACATCTCTTAAGATTTGAGCTTTCCTAGCAAAACATCAGTGGAGATCTCTCTATGGCATCTGGGCTCTCTGATAATCCAGATCCTAGAGTCCCATGAGCTAGGGAAGCGCATGAGAAGCTTATCATTTATTTCAGTCAGAGAGATCTCCAGACTTTTCAGCTCATTTATTATAGAGCTGAATCTGTCATACATTTCAGCTACATTCTCCTCAGCTTTCTTTTAAAAGTTCTCATACAGGGATATGAGAAGGGACTTCCTGTCTTTTCTTTCATCAGAACTCCCTTACATAATCCTGGAAAGAGATTCCCAGATTTGTTTTGCTTATTGACAGTCAGCAACTTTCAGGAAAATCTAATTTGACATTGTGGATACTAGAATATTCATTGCCTTTGCATCACATACCTTCTGCTTCTTCTCAGCATCTGTCCACTCATTCTTTGGGACATCTTCCTGTGTTGCAGATCCACTGGCATCTTGTCTGACTGGAGCTGGGGGATCATATAGAGCTTTATTCTTGCCTTCCATCGTGTAAAATTATTCAAGTTACACATTGGCGGTCTTGTTGATGCATAGTCCTTAGAACTCATTTTTCTTTATAAAATAGTTTTAGCTAATTTTAAAATAAAGAAATCAGAGTGAGGAGATCTTTTGATCAAGGTGTTAACCTTTTAGTTATCAACCTCGCTCTGATACCAATTGAAAGTGCACAGTGTGCCTCTTAGTATTCTCTAGAGGGGGGTGAATAATGTTTTAAAACTTTATACTCTAGTTATGCACACATATTAAAACTACTAAGTATTATGCAATCAACAATACCAAAAAAGAATAAAGAAAGTACAGAAAATATAAACTAGAAAAGCAGTAACTGGACAACATATAAGATCAATCTAGAAGACACAGAATTTGTATAGAGGTTCCCCAAAATGTGATTATCCACTCTTCTACCTCCCTGGTTGGATTGCACTAACTGTGCCTGATTCTTTTGATTAGGAGACTCTCAGAACCACCGAGTCTTTGGATAAGGAGACTATTAGAACCACTCAGTCTTTTGATAAGGAGACTCTTAGAACCACTGAATCCTTTGAAAGAAAAACGAGAATAGAATTCTTTTGTAAGAATTCTTCAGAAGCTATTTCTTTGAATGTTGTTGCTTCGATTTATCTCAGGATCTGAATATGATGAAACCTTGCTTAAGATAGTGATGATGGCAAGGTTTATGAGCTTGATCCTGATCCTTTCTACACTTTTGTTGACTTGCTATTATGTGATATAGAAGAAGAGGCAACAGGGTTGTTATGTTCTTTTTCTGTGCAGAGGAGTTGTTCTTCTGTTCTGTCTTTGGAGGAAGAAGAAGAAGAAGCCCTACTCGACAGACAGAATAATGAATAAGTTAATTGTGTTTTCTTTTTCTCTCAGCATACTTATTCTCTATCATTTGAGTTTGAATTTCTTTCTTCTCCCGGGTTGTCCTTAGAAGGAATGTCCATTTGACAATTGATGTTTCCTTCTTTTTTTGTTCCCGACCCGTCCATCTGATTTGAATAACTTCCAAGAATGTCTTTGCTGTATTTTTGCAATACTCCATTCCATTCTTGGCAATAAATGAGCCGTTGGAGAACATATTTCAGCCTTGTAGATCATCTGGAACAGCACCGGAAAGGACAGCAGAAAACCTTCAATTTCTGTCTGTACTTGACGTTGCGTCGACTTCATCTTTCATTGTATCGACGCATCTCTAAGTTCTTATGGAAGTAGCTTCGAATTTCTTCTTAGCTCCGGATGAACTCAGATGTCGACATTGCATCGATTACTTATCGATGTATCCGTCGAGTTGAAAACTTAGACTTGAGCTTTATCTTCTGCGTCAAATTGAAGTTGAAGTTGCGTCGACTTCTAAGATGGCTTCGACATGCTCTTCCTTCTGCGTCGAGTTCCTTCCGACATTGTGTCGACTTGTCTTGATACTTCGATAGGCTGATTGAGTTACTCTGACTTTCAGTCAGAGTTACGTCGACATCTAGTCGAAGTTGCGTCGACTTCTATTCAATGAGAGTTTTAACTTAACTGAATTTTTGCTTCTCTCAGGCCTGGTCTTGACACACTAAGTGAATGTGATATCCTAAGACCTTTAATGACCATTTTACTCTTTCTATATAATATGGGTAATACAACCTAACTGATAAAATCAATTTAAGATAATTTGTTGGATAAATCAAAAGGGTTTTTCCCGACACGTCCGGTCGCAGTTCAAGGGCTAGTAGCACTCCCTATCACCCTTGGCAGGCCACAGTGTCAGTCACACAAGCTTCTTCAGTTCACCATCATGGACTTCATCTCCCCCTACACAGCAATCCTTGGGAGACCCGCTCAGGCTGCGTTCAAAGTGATGACCTAAATTATGCATCTCGCTCTGAAGTTTCAGACCCCGTGGGGCATTGGTGTTGCTCGGGGAGATCAGGAACCCGCAAGGGCATGTCGCGCAGAGCTGCCCGGGTCCGCCCAGGCTACCACATACAACATTGACAACTTCGACCTTCACGACGAGACCTCAGCATAGCGGGGAGTCCCCATAGAAGGTCTGGTGCACGTCCCCCTCTTTCTGCCTGACCCATCCCGGGAGGTGCGCATAGGGTCCCGGCTGACCCCGGAAGAGAAGGAGGAAATTGTGTCTTTCCTCCGCAGGAATAGTGACCTCTTTGCTTGGAGCCCAGAGGACATGTCGTGGATCTACACATATGTGATACTCCATTCGCTAAACATCAACCCGCTGTGTCGCCCTGTGGTATAGAGGAAAGAAGCTTCACGCCGGAATGTCTCCTAGCAATCGAGGAGGAAGTCGATAAAGTCTTGAAGGCCAGGTTCATCCGAGAGGTGAAATACCCGACATGGTTGACCAACATCATCATGGTAAAGAAGGCTTCCGGGAAGTGGAGGATGTGTGTCGACTAAAACAACTTGAATCAAGCGTGCCCAAAGGACAACTTTCGGCTACCCCGGATAGACCAACTTGTGGAAGCTACTAACGGGCACGAACTGCTGAGTTTTATGGATACATACTCGGGGTATAATCAAATTTGCATGGATCCCGCAAATCAAGAGCACACAGCTTTCCGTACTGAAAAGGCACCTACTGCTATCAATTCATGCCTTTCGGGCTCAAAAATGTTGGCGCCACGTATCAATGATTGATGAACAAAGTCTTCAAGGGGATCATTGAAACAACCATGGAATTATATGTAGATGACATGCTAGTAAAGAGCACAAAGCACTACCGACACTTGGAGGACCTAGAAGAGTGTTTCAAAGTGCTACGCTACTACAAGATGAGGCTAAACCCGAACAAGTGCGCTTTCAGAGTAACGAGCGGAAAATTCTTGTGTTTTACGGTGACGCACTGCCGGATAGAGGCAAACCTAGAAAAAATCCAGGCATTGGAGTGCATGGCCCCTACTCGCTCGATCAAGGAGGTCCAACGTGAAAGTGCACAGTGTGTCTCTGAGAATTCTCTAGAGGGGGCGGGGGTGAATAGAGATTTAAAATATTTTCTATTCAATTTATACATTCAGCAAAACCAAAGACAGACTAAATTAAATGCAGTTTGCTGAAAAGAAACACAGAATAAATAAGTAGGGACAACACAGAAAATCACAAAGCAAAGACACGGGAATTTTTATAGAGGTTCCCTAAAATGTGGGTAGTCCTCTCTTCTACCTCCCTGGTAGGATTGCACAACCTGTGCCTGAGTGTTTTGATAAGGAGACTCTAAGAACCATTGAGTCTTTTGATATGGAGACTCTCAGAAACACTGAGTCTTTTGATAAGGATACTCTTAGAACCACTAAATCCTTTGGAAGAGGGATTAATAAAACTCTTTACAGTTCAAGGGAAAAAGTAAGAAGAAAGGAAGAAGAAGAAGAAAAGAAATATGTTCTTAGAATTCTTCAGAAGCACTGATGCTGCTTGTGTCTTTCACAGGATCTTAAATGATGAACCCTTGGTTATGATAGTGATGATTTGCAAGGGTAATTTTGTTGATCCTTTTCTCTGAGCACTTCTTGTAATCCAGCTACTGTATAATGATGAAGAAGAAGTAACTGTATGTATTCTCTGTGCAGTGAGATCACTTGTGTTTTTCTGTCTTTTAGGGTTTAAGGAGGAAGAAGTTTAACACCCTATTCAACAGATGAGAATAATGTAATCACTCTCTTATTTTCTTCTCCTCTTTTTGCATACTTATTCTGTATGATTGGGATTTCAAATAATTTCTTCTTTTGGGTTGTCCTGAAAAAGAATTCATCTTAGCCACCTATTTTCCTTTCTTCTTTTGTTCTCGACCCGTCCATCAATTTTGAATACTTTCCAAAATTGATTTGATGTTTCCTGGAAAGCTCCATTCCATTCATGGCAATAAATGAACCGTTGGAGAACTGTCTCTAGCCTGGTGGCCCTTCTGAAAAGGTCTCAAAAAGAACAGCAAAAAAAGCTTCCTTTTTTTTCTGTATTCGACGATTGGTCGACTTCATCATTCTTCATGTCGATGCACCTCTCATTTCTTATCAACGTAGCTTCAAATTCCTTCTTAGCTTTGGCTGAACTCAGATGTCGAATACAATCGGCGTTGAGTTGAAGACTTGGACTTTGAGCTTTAACTTCTACGTCGAATTGTAGTCGAAATTGAGTCGATTTGTTGAATGGCTTCGACAAGCTCTTCCATTTGCGTCGAGTTCCATTCGACGTTGCATCGACTTGAATTATACTTCGATAAGTGATGAGTCCCATTTATATATATATATATATTTGGACTCATTTGGGGTGATATTCTAGTCTTTGCACCACATATTAGGCATGTTTTCATTCATATGTATTATTCCATGCTAGGTGCACTATTAAGCTCATTTCGGTGTGCAATTGCATTCCTTATTGTTGGGGGTAAGCACATGGTGCTCCCGTTCCCTTCCTTTATGTTTTCTAATGCTGGACGTGTATTCCCAGTTGTTTTGTCTTGTTTGCAGGTGACCTGATCGTCCCGTTTCCCCAGAAGTAATTTCTGTGCATATCGCACGGTCGTGCGTTTTCATGACGCACGGTCGGCTGCGGTCGTGCGTTTGTGACTGGGGAAAAAAATGGAGCGTCGGAGTTTACTCGTGCATTTTGACACACGGGCGAATTCGCTCGTGCGTGAGTAAAATGCACGGTTGACTTGTGCTTTGTGATTTTGGAGCTTCGGATTTTACCCGTGCGTTTGAACGCACGGTCGGTATTGGTCGTGCGTGAGCAAAATGCATGGGCGGCGCAGCTTCTTCCCCAATCCATATTTTATCCGTTAATATCGCACGGTCTGCTCACGGTCGTGCGTTCGACCGTGCGTGACCATTTTTCAGCCTCTTTGCTATAAAAAGCAGGAATCGAGGCAGTCAACAGGGAGAAGGTTTGGAGAGCGATTGGAGGCGGGCTGGAGAGATTCAGAGGGCGGGAAATCACTTCCTTCCCGCTGCTCTTGAGGGTTGAAGGTTTCCCCTTCATCTCCACCACCATAGAAGCCATTTTCGGTGATTTCTACCTCCATCTTTCCATCCGGGATCACTAGGAAGCTTTCTCCACCATTAGCTCAAGCATTCTTCGCCAAGAGATCAGAGAAGCGCTGAAGATCTTAGGAGCGGTGACAGCCTCCTTCGAGCCAAGCTCACCATCTGAGGGCCGAGTCCGGAGAGAGCCCGACAACCTCTCATTCCGGCTGTGAACCCAAGACGTGACTTCTTCTTTGTGGTCCTTTCTAACCTTTGGTGCTTGAACTTCTTTGTAGTGTTTTATGAATGCTTGTTAAGTTAATCTTAATGGTTATTGCTTGTGTTCATATGCAATGTTGTGGTGATGGCATGAATAACCCTTTTTTCCTAGTGATTTCTGAGAATCGTTGTGGGTGAAGCCACTAGCAATTGCTAGTTGTGATGTTTAGAGAAGAGGTGTGTGCGACCCTCAACCGTCATAGTTACATTCCGTCCACGCGCCTTCCGAAGCACGGCATCGCGGCCGTTGCATCCATCTCACCTTGCGAAGCGGAGTTTTGACCCGCATCTTTCTTTATTCTGCAATAGCATAGGATCCCAAAACCAAACCTCTCGTTGTTACTTATTAACCTTTTTAACTGAATTCCTGGGTTGAGCAAATCGTACTACCAAACTTGCGGTCCTTTGAGAACGATATTCGGGGAGTTCCTCCATATTTTATTACTTGAGCGACCGGTGCACTGTCGTCGTATCGCATTTCATGCATGCTAATTAGCAGTGCCGAATTTAGCGCATCAAGTTTTTGGCGCCGTTGCCGGGGACTGCAAGCGTGTACGATTCGTTTTTCCTCTGGAGATCCGTTTTAAGGTTTTTTGTTTTTTTTATTACTTTTTTTCCTGTTTTGTGTTGAATATCGGTGTATGCATCGAAGAGATCCTGGTGAGTGCGCAGCATTTGACCCTGAAATAGAGCGTACCCTGCGGGCGCGTCTCCGTGTTGCTACCACCATGGATGCTAATGGAAATCAGGCTAATCCTGGAGTGGGAAATGCACCGGTCGTGGGTCAGGTGGCTGACGAAAATGAAGTGGTCAGGCCGAGACCTAGGACCACGAGAGACTACACCACTCCTACAGTTGGGAGTGTGTATCCTGGTTTTGGGCCTAACATCATGAACAATCAGTTCGAAATCAAGGCCGCCATCCTGAACATCATCCGTAACAACGCACAGTTCTCTGGGATGCCTAGTGAAGACCCACATCTTCACTTGGCCGAGTTCTCTGATATTTGCGGCACCTTCTGGTATACTGGAATCACTGACGAAACAGTAAAGTTGAGAGTGTTTCCATTCTCATTGCGTGACAAAGTCAAGGTGTGGCTTCATTCTATCCCTCCAGGAACTGCTGCAATGTGGGATGTGCTCGCATCCAAGTTTCTCGCTAAATTCCACCCGGTGGACAAGATTGTGAGCCTTCGGCGTGAAATCGCCACCTTCCGGCAAGCTGAGCAGGATACCCTCGCAGAAGCTTGGGAGCGTCTTTCTGACCTCCTGCGCAAATGCCCAAATCACGAGCTCCAGCCGTGGAACATTGTGGAGACCTTCTACTTCGCCATCGAGCCCAACCATCGGGCGATGATTGACGCTGCTGCAGGAGGAACCTTGATGAACCACACGCCTGAGGAAGCTCTTAGAATTCTGCAGGGCACCGCATCCCACAGCACTTTCTGGACAGCGGGGAGTAATGCGCCTAGAAGCGCTCGGGGATTATTCGTGGTGGATTCATTACCTCCCGCTACTGCGCCCGCGTCTAACATTACATGTGAGGGATGTGGAGGCGGTGGTCACCACTCATACGAGTGTCCAGGTAGCGAGCCATCAGGTGAGTTCTCTCAGCTTTGTTTAAATGAATATGTGAATTTGGTTGGAAATCAAGCTAGGGGGCACCCTACCGAAATGCTTATAATCTGGGTGTGAGAAATCACCCCAATTTTTCATGGAACCAAAATGCTGCAGGCCAACGATGGCAACCGGGCCAGCATCAAAATGATGCTCAAGCATCCGGAAGTCAACCAAGGCCGCCTCAGCCGGGTTATAATCAAGGTGCCCCGGTCCCTAAGAAAAGTAATTTGGAAGAGTTGATGGAGAGGTTTATGGAAGTCGCCAACGCTAATATGGTGAACCAAACCGCATCCATGCGTAACTTGGAGACGCAAGTGGGCCAACTAGCTCAAGTGCTAACCGAGCGTGCGCAGGGGACCCTTCCCAGTAATACAGAAAAGAATCCAATCAACCAAGGGAAGAGTCTCTCCGACATGGGAGTAGGTGAACTAAGTGAGTTGGTAGTTGCTTGTTCCATTAACAATATTGAAGCGGCAACCCTATGTGATTCCGGTTCATCTCGCAACATCATCGCCTTGCAGGATGTTGCTAAACTACAACTTAATATGGATACGGAGGAACGGAAGTCACTAGTGCTTGCTAATGGGACCGTAGTTAAGGCTGAGGGAGAAGTCAGGAATGTGGAAGTTACTATTGAAGGGACGGTAGTAGTTACTAACTTCCAAGTCTTGGGACCAAGTCTGAATCAATCCATTCCCATCTTGGGAGTACCGTTCTTAAAAGAGAGCGGTGCCACCTTATATTTTTCTAAAGGGTGTGTTGTCTTACCCTGTAAGGTGACGCCCTCCACTTTTCCCAAGAGTGTATCAGAAGCGGTAATCGACTCCCCCCTTGTTTTTACTGATAAACCATCTAGTGATGCAGAAGGCGAGAAAAGAACAGAATCGCCAGATGTAGAAAAGAATGAAGAGAAGTTGCAAGTTGTGACGGAAGAGGGAAAGGAGGCAAGAGGCAGCACTGAAACCAGAATGTTGAATGACGAGGGAGATGGCGGAACAAAGCGTCTTATAAAAATTTGCCCGAATCATAGTAATAAATGTGAACATTTTAAGCAGGTCCATTGGGCTGATCCGGTTGCCACGGCGGCAACAGAAGCGAAGCCACCCACCACTAAGGCGGGAAATTATGCCAGTTTTCAACGTTGGTGCTCTCCAACGGTGGAGAAGCTGAGGAAAGAAAAATTGCTGCGTGAATCATGCTCTGCTGCCCTCCGGCGCGGGAAGGAAGAGGCTAGGGGCAAGGCGGAGACATCCTCCTTGGGCCCTAAAGCCTTCACCTCTTTCCCATCTCGTGCAACGGGGGAGATCCACCACAAGTCATCATACAGCTGATGCGTGATGGGGTCTCGAGGTTGTGATTGTGCTGTCTCTTCCATCTGATTCTTGTGCTCTATTTTGTCACTTCGCTGTGTTGGTCGTTTTTATTTATTTTGGAACAATATCTTTTTGCTGCTTGAACAATGCTTAATACATGTATTTGGTCCACCTTAAAGGACGTTAAACAAAAGGGCTTCTTGGGAGACAACCCATGGGGAATCACCTGGTTCCGTCTAGCTTTTTAATTCCTTTTGTGCATTGTTATTTCTATTTTGCTAACATTGCAGGAGGATGCTCTCTTGTGGACGATGATGAAGGGGAAATATTTCTAAAAAAAAAGGGATTACCGCACTTCTGGCATGCTCTTTTATGAGCATAGATCAACTCTACCCCTCTCTTACTTATGTTTGAATTGTTTATTCTAGTGAGTTTTAATCAAGTCTAGGGGAGAGAGCGAGCTTTGCACATGCACACACTTTGCATGACATGCTAGAATGTGCTGAGTTAGGATTATATTTTGTTGTGCATATTGCATACACTTGCACCTAATTCACGCGCACTGAATCACGTGTGCTTTTTGGGTATCGCTGCAAGGTTTTCCCACTGTAAGAATTGAATTGTTAGCATGTGAGTGAGGAGTTGAGAAAAATGTGGACTCGAGTAGTGCTCTAGTCAAGTGCTCCCGTCACGCCTAGAAATTCAATTAGAGTAAGAATGAAATTCAGAATTATAATTTAGTTATTTCTTTTATAGTAGATGAAATTTATTTTAATTTAGTGGTGAATCCAATGAATCCAACGGTAGCATAAGGTCGAGTGTAGCAGACTAGTAGTAGCATATTACTAGGGTCGGAAGGAAGGACAACCTTTCTCGGTGGATAGAACTTGCACTAGGCGACTCTCGACACGATTGTGATGTACTCGTCATAAAATGTGATGTTGGGAAAATGATTTCTCTTAACCCCTAAAAAAGAGTTAAATATGAATTTTAAGAAAGGAAAATCAAGGTTAAGTCAATATGCGTCGAATAGTATTCGACGCAACGTCGAAGTTGTATCGACATTCCTTTCAGAATGAGTCGAAGTAGCTCCAAGCAGAATTCGACGTATCCTATGTCGACATCGCTCTGACTTCTAGTCGACGTATCTTGAGAAGTCGACGCACCCTAGTCAACGCACCTTCTTTATTCTCCTCTCGACGCTCTGTCAGGATGAATTCGACGCCTACGTCGAATAGTAATCGACGCACGTCGATTTATATGATTAATTCAAAAATCGCCAGATCTCTTTCCTTCTTTTATAGATCTGATTTATATGGAATCAATTTATTCTTTATAGCCGTTCTGAATCATTCTTTCCTCTAATAGATTCTTGGCTAAATTGATTAAATCCTTTATGGACATTATTTGAAATCAGATTGAATACTTTCCTTCTATGGGTATAACTGTTATGGAAATTTCTCTTTCTTTCTAATACTCTACCTGCTAATTGATTACTCTCCTATAGTGTTATTTTAATGAACAGAGCTATAAATAACTAAGGAGGTCGGCAGAGAAAGAAAACAAGTGATCCACCATATACACATTGAAAAAGAGGAAAAGCTCCCAAAAAGTCAAAAAGGGAGAATAGAGAAATTGTTCTGCAGCAACCATCAAGCGTTCTTCTTCTTCTTCTGCTTCTGAAGCCATACTGCTGCAAAATTCTGAAAAGATTACAATCTCCTTCTCACTATAGAAGGGAGATTTAATTCACTAGTTCTTGTGCTTCCAATCTTCTTGCTAGGAAGAAGATTCATTTTTGTCTTAAATACTTCTTTTTCCTTTTCTCATTTTCATACTCACATACTGTAAAAGAGTTTTTAGAATCACTCTTCAAAAAATTCAGTTGTACTGGTTCTAAGAGTCTCCTTTTCAAAAGACTCAGTTGGTTCTAAGAGTCTCCTTGTCAAAAGACTCAGGGTGGTTCTAAGAGTCTCCTTATCAAAAGACTCATGGTAAGATAGTGAATTCCTACCAAGGGGGTAGAAGAGTGGACTACCCAAAGTTTGGGGAACCACTATATTTTCTTGTGTTGTGCTGTGATTTCTTTTCTTGCATTTACTTTCTTTATTTGTTTAATTCTTGTTGGTATGTGTGGGAAGCTCTAACTGTGATCATACATATATATATATATATATATTAACTTTGCACAAAATATTTTAAATCTCTATTCACCCGCCCTCTAGAGAATTCTAGTGAGGTTAACTGTGCACTTTCAATTGGTATCAGAGGGAGGTTGATCTAAAAAGGTTAACTCCTTGATCAAAAACATCTACCTCTTATTTATATATATATATATATACTTTTCTAACAATTATTTTTCACATGGCACAAATCAAAGATTATGCTTCCACCAGACCACCAATTTGCAACCTTGAAAAGTTTGCACTTTGGAAAACAAGAATTAGAATTTATTTAAACTCTATTGATGATGAATTGTTTAATGTTATCTTGACAGGTCCCCCCAAGCCATTCAGAAAGGACTCAAGTGGAAAAGTGACTGAAACACTTGCTCCAAAAGCTGAGTGGACAGAGGAAGAAAAGAAAGCCCAAGGATATGATGCCAAGGCTATGAATATCCTAGTCTCAACCCTCTCAGATGAAATCTTCAAAAAGATTGCTGATTGTGAGTCAGCTAAGGAAGTATGGGAAGCTCTCACCAAAATGGTAGAGGGAAGTGCTGATGAGAAAAAGGATAGAAAGGCACTACTCATCTCTCAATATGAAAACATTCAGAAGAAAAAAGGTGAAAGTGTTGCTGACATGTATGCCAGATTCAGCCTCATAGTGAATGAGTTGAAGACACTTGAAAAGGACATATCTCTCACTGAGATAAATGACAAACTGCTTACTTGCTTCCCTAGCTCTTGGGATTCAAGAATCTGTCCAATTAGAGACTCCAGAAGTCAAAGAGAAATTTCAACAGATGTCTTGTTGGGCAAATTAAAATCCTATGAACATCTGTTGAAGACAAGAGCTGAGAAAGAAAAGAAAGAAAACGCTCCCTCACTCTCAAAAGAAAAGAGTATTGCATTGAAGGCTGTTGAAGGTGAACCCTCTACAAGTGATGAGGAGCTGATCAGTCTGCTAGCCAGAAGGTTTAAGAAGTGGATTAAATCAGAAGGATCCAGAGGAAGAGACTCAAAAACCAGGTATAATAAAACACCTACTAAAGAGATTATATGTTACTCTTGCAGGAAACCTGGACATATTGCACCTGAATGTCCTAAGGAGATCAGCAAAAAGAAAGATCTGAAAAGAACAGATCTACAGAAGAAAAAGAAGAAAGAGAAAGGTCTCATTGCTCAATCATGGAGTGATTCAAAAACTGAAGAAAGCACCTCATCTGACAATGATCAAGAAGAGACCAAGCTGGAAGAAACCTGTTTGATGGCCACTGAGAAGCATGATGACACATCTATGGTAAATATACTCTATGATGTAGATTTATCTTCCACTGACTTCAAAAACAATTTCAAAGAATTCTATTTAAATTTAATCAAATCTGAAAAAGAAATAGATGAACTAAGAAATGAATTAAAAACTCTCAAACAAGTGAACACACAGTATAATAACTATGAGCTCAGTCTAGGACTCTTAGAAAAGGAATTAGACAAAATCTGTACAGAAAACCAAACACTAAGAAATGAGCTAGCAAAAGCAAAGTCTTTTGAAGACTCTCTAAATGGGAGAAGTCAGAAGCTCAAGAACATCTCTAAAAATCTTACTAATAGATTTAGACAACTAGAAGATAATACTAACTTAGAACCAAAATCTCAATCACCTAGGAAATCTGTTTGGAGACATCCCATTCACTCCACTAGGGAAAGACATTTGACAGGAGAAAGATCACAGGAAAATCCAGAAACAACCACCGACTTTAATAAAATTAATCCCATTATATATGAAGGAATCCTAGGAAGATATCCTCAGAAAAAATTTAAACTTACGTCGAATATTTATCAACGTGCGTCGACCTCTAATCGACGCATACACCAAAGTGCGTTGACTTCTACTCGACGCAACCTCTCTCATGTTTCGACTGAAAGAAAACGCAGAATGGAGAAAGCGTCGACTTCATATCGACGTACCCATAAACCTACGTCGAATACATATCGACGCAACCAATCAGACAGACATCTCTCCTCTACCAAACAACAATCTCAATCCATCTCCTTTTACTATGATCACTACTTCTGTAACATCAACAAAGAAAATTGGTATGAGAAACCAATGCCCCTAAAGGAGGAAGGATATTCAGAAAGACCCACTTACTCTCTTATTAAATTTCACACTGATGGGAGAAAGGGACCCCATCTCAGCAGGGTTCAAACTAATGTTTAAAATTGTATGTGCAGATGTATCACATCTCCAGGCTGGTGTGGTACTTGGACAGTGGATGCTCCATGCACATGACAGGATGCAAAAACCTGTTAATCAACTTTGAGGACAGACTTGGACCATCAGTAACTTTTGGAGACTCTAGCTGTGGCCAAACCAAGGGCTTTGAAGATTTCAAAGAAGGGAAAGTCACCTTCAAGAATGTGGCAGTAGTCAAAGGACTGAAGCACAATCTGATAAGTATAAGTCAGATATGTGAAAATGGTAAGTATGAGGTAAAATTCACCACACTATTCTGCCATATTATTGATATCAAGACTGGTGCCACAGTACTCAATGGAATTAGAAAAGGAAAAGTATATGTAGTGGACTTTAGTTCCTCACCCACAGAAGTCTGTTTATTCAACAATATTATTGATAAAAGTGAACTATGACATAGGAGACTAGGTCATCTAAACTTCAAAACAATTAGTAAACTAGCAAAGAATAACCTAGTCAGAGGATTACCAAAGGGTAGGTACTCTAAGGATTCTCCATGCAGACCTTGCCAACTGGGAAAACAAACCAAATCATCCTTCAAACCAATTGGTAAGGATGACTCTCCCAGGGTCCTTTACTTACTACACATGGATCTCTTTGGTCCCATCTCCACTCAGAGCTTAGGTGGAAAATTCTATACACTAGTCATTGTGGATGAGTACTCTAGATTCAGCTGGGTATTCATTCTAAGGGCTAAGTCTGAAACCCACAAGACTCTCTCAAGATTCATAAAACAAATTCAATCTGAACTCAATAGTCAGGTTTCCATAATCAGAAGTGATCATGGGACTGAATTTGAAAATCAGTTTATGAGTAGTTTCTGTGAAGATATCGATATCAAACAAAGTTTTTCAGCCCCTAGAACTCCTCAGCAAAATTGAGTTGCTGAAAGAAAGAGTAGGACTTTAATAGAATCAGGAAGGACCTTACTTATAGAATCAGGTTTGCCAAAAACTTTCTGGGCTGAAGCAGTCAACACTGCCAACTATGTTCTAAATAGAAGCCTAATACACAAAACTAAATCAAAAACTCCATATAAACTCCTGAAAGGAAAAACACCCATAGTTAAATATTTTAAGATCTTTGGATGTGCTTGTTTTATCCTAAATAATGGAAAGGATCATCTTGCCAAGTTTGACAAGAAATCTGATGATGGAATATTTCTGGGATATTCAGCATCTAGTAAAGCCTATAGGTGCTATAACAAGAGAACTCTTAAAATTGAAGAGTCTATGCACATTATATTTGATGAAACTAACATGCTGTTTAAGGGGGAGGGAACTCCCACCAGCTCTTTTCCACAGGAAAGCAGCAGCATAGAAATACAGCTTGAACAACTGGTTCTAGAGAACACAGATAATGGAAAATAAAATAAGATAAAGGAATCAAGTGAGGAATCTGAACAAGAACATGAAGAAGATTAAGAAAAGAGCATGCAAAACCAACTCCCACAAGAGAACATGGTTCAGGAAGGCCAGGTGGACATTGACCCTATCACCAATGAGGAAGAAGAACATCTGACAAGTCCAGGCAGGACAAGGGTCAATTTAAAAGATCATCCACAAACTCAAGTAATTGGAGACCCCAATACAGGAGTAAGAACAAGACACCAGGTCTCCAATGGGATGATGCTCCAATGCTTCCTATCACAAGTTGAACCAAAGAAGTTTGAGGAAGCAAATTGTGATCCTTACTGGATTATGGACATGCAAGAAGAACTAGGCCAATTTGAGAGAAACAAAGTATGGAATTTAGTGGAAAGACCAAGAAACTACCCAGTGATTGGCACAAAATGGGTATATAGAAACAAATTAGATTCCACTGGAGTAATTGTCAGGAACAAGGCAAGACTTGTAGCACAAGGATATAGACAAGAAGAAGGAATAGACTACAATCAAACCTTTGCTCCAGTAGCCAGACTGGAAGCAATTAGGCTCTTTCTTGCCTATGCAGCTTTCATGAAGATGAAAGTATATCAGATGGATGTCAAGAGTGCTTTTCTGAATGGTGACCTTCAAGAAGAGGTATATGTGGAGCAACCACCAGGTTTTGTTAATCCCTCCTCTCCTAACTTTGTTTATAAACTCAACAAAGCACTATATGGTCTTAAGCAAGCTCCTAGAGCTTGGTATGAAACTCTCTCTAACTTTCTTTTGGAAAATTCCTTTGAAAGAGGAAAAGTAGACAAAACACTCTTTACTAGAACCCATAAAAACCAACTTCTTCTTGTTCAAATATATGTAGATGATATCATCTTTAGCTCAACTTATCCTAAATTGTGTAAAAGATTTGCTAATCTCATGCAATCTAAATTTGAAATGAGTAGTATGTGAGAACTCTCATATTTCTTAGGATTACAAGTAAAACAAAGTAGTGAATGAATCTTTATCTCACAATCAAAGTACACTAAAGAGCTAATCAAAAAGTTTGGTATGGAATCAGCCTCCTCTATGAAAACCCCCATGGCAACAAATGCCATTATAGAAAAGGATGACAAGGGAAAATCAATAGATCAAAAGACATATAGGGCAATCATAGGATCCCTTCTATATCTCACTGCTAGCAGACCTGACATTATGTTTGCAACTTGCATATGTACTAGATTTCAGGTTGATCCAAAGGAATCCCATCTCACCTCTGTAAAAAGGATTCTTAGATACCTAAAGGGAACTCCTGAACTAGGTCTATGGTATTCAGCAGAAACCAACTTTGAATTAATAGGTTTCTCAGATGCAGACTATGCTGGATGTAGGGTTGATAGAAAAAGCACATCTGACACTTGCCAATTCCTAGGTGACAGATTAATCTCATTGTTTAGTAAGAAACAAACCTCAGTCTCAACCTCAACAGCTGAAGCTGAATATATAGCTGCTGGGAGCTGTTGTTCACAAATCTTGTGGATGCAAAATCAGCTTCTTTTCTACAAACTGGAAGTCAATAACTCTAAGATTTATTGTGATAGCTCTAGTGCTATATCTATAGCATCTAACCCAGTCCTTCATAGTAGAACCAAACACATAGAGATCAGACATCACTTCCTTAGAGATAATGTAGAAAAAGGTAAGATAACCTTAGAATATATACCCACAGAAAGTAAAAGAGCAGACATTTTTACAAAACCCTTGGATGAAACCAAGCACAACTACTTCATAAACACCTTAGGAATGCTTGATGGAAGCTTGTAAACACCATTGTTAGGGAACTCTAAAGAAATCAGACAATCTAAGAAAATTTCTTGCAGATACGTCGAATACATATCGACGCTCCGTCGAGACAAACTCGACGCTGACACCGATTTCCATCAGACAAAGTTACATCGATCCTTTATCGACGCACCGTCGAATTCATATTGACGCAAGACTATGATCACGTCGATAGAACTCCAGGCTGGCCAATCTCCACGGAGCACCGACTCTATATCGATGCAAACGTCGACATCCATTCGACGTAACGACGACTTCAGGTTAAAATTAGAATCAAATCCTTACTTCCTCTTCTGACGATTGGATTACCTTGATTTCTGTTTCCTTTCTCGACGTTTCATCTTCTTTAAATAATACTTCTTATTTCATAACATATACCTTTCTGAACCCGCCAAAACTTTGTCTTCTACCTCTCTCTCTTTCTGCTTCAACGGCGCCCACTCCTGGTCAATCTGCCCTTATCAAAGCGATGAACGATGCTGTGGAAAATCTTCTCAACGACTTCCAGACACGTCTAACCAACTTCTCCAATGAATGTGCCAATATGATCACCACCTGTGAAGCCAAATTGGCCACCCTATCTGCCTCTCTTCCTGAGCTTCATGCTCTTCTTCGAGAAGAACCTCTGTCGCCACAAAGGTTTACATCCTTCCTGAAAGATATAAACCAGGGGGAGAGTTGCTCCAGAAACCCCTCTTGTCAGGTCTTTGATCTCACTTAAAGCTCAGGTTTAACTCTCTTCTCTCCAACTCTAAGTATTCTCTCTAACTATTACTCCAATTCCATTATAGGCTCCACTCCTCTCAAATCACTCTGACTGCACATTCATCAAACATTTTGGGGAATCCTCCTCTTACAACACTGAAGGGGAGCATGTTGTGGATTCAGCATTCAGAGTTGATGACCCATATAACCAGGGGGAGATTCCTGTAGTAAAGAACCCAGAAATCCAGGGGGAGGAAGAAGCAGTCACCTCTGATGATTGGAATGGACAGATGTGGATTGATGCACCCTTATGTGAGGAGGAACTTCAACATCACTCCCCTGGCTTCTCTGCCAGTTACATCAAGCTGAAGACACCTCTACTTAAGGACATCCCTACAAAAGAGCTTGGAGGAGACAATCATCCCTCAGCAGAGATCATTCTACCTGAAGTCATTCTGACTTCTATTGCAGAACAGACTCCTCTTCTTGATATAGTTCCCTCTCCACCCAAAGAGAAAACTCATTCTCCTTCATCTCCACCTCTACCTCTACCTCCACTTCAACCTTCTTCTCTACCTCCTCTGCTACCTCTACCTCCACAAGTAGCAAGACTCTCTAAACAGATCCTACCTAGGCAAAGTCCAGGAGGACAGATGAAAAGGAAAAGAGAAGCCATTCCCTACTGGCAAAACTTCTCCAAAGAAGAAAGCAGAGAGTATGCAAAAGAAAGGAAGTATAGAAAAGCATGTGAGGAAATAAAAAGATTTGAAAAGATGCCTATTATCACTCCTAACATCCCTGTGAAGGAGTACCATGACCCTGACATGGAAAAGAGGCATAAAGAGATACGAGAAAGAGAACTATATGAATATGAAGCAGCTAGGAAAGAAGTGGAAGATAAAAGGAATGCCTGGATAGAAAAGATCAACAAGGGAATGACTAAAGAACAAATTCTTGCTGAATCTTCTATCAGAATTCCAAAGAAGTTGTTTGATATTGAAGCTTATCAAAAGAAAAACCCTCAGGCAGGGATCATTCTAGAAAAAGGTCAAAAACACAAGAAGGGTGTAGGATGTACAGAAGATACTTACATTCCCTACAAGAAGCCCATCAGACCTGTAAAATTAGACAAATGGCATGCCTCACCCTGGAAAGGGAAAGGAAAAATGGCTGACATTCCTGAGAAGCAGCAATCACAAAAGAAAACAAAATATAGGCCCAAGGTTGATAACAAGGGACCACCTGAGATCAAGCCTACTGAAAAGATAGTTCAAAACATTTCAATTGAGATGATTGATGAAAAGGCAGCAATCATCATCAGCAAAGGCTACTCCATAAATGACACAATCCCTGATGGTGATAAACTATTGGAAAAACTGCATACAATCATCAGGAATGTCCAGGAATGACCTGATAGAGCCAGGGGCTACATTTTTGATGCTATTGAAAACTTATCTTGGAAACTTTATTCTGCTTTTGTCAACTTCATGTACAAAAAGAAGTTTCTGGTTTAATTCTTGTGAAAGACAAATACTTGTCATATGCTTTCTTATTCTAATTTCTCTTCTGATTATTTAATATATTTCTTATCTTTACAAATGTTGTGCTGGGTTAATTATATGTTAGTACAATTTCTCTCTAAATAGGGTTAAGACAAATAGGGGGAGATTGTTGGGAAAATGATTTCTCTTAACCCCTGAAAAAGAGTTAAATATGAATTCTATGAAAGGAAAATCAAGGTTAAGTCAATATGCGACGAATAGTATTCGATGCAACGTCCAAGTTGTATCGACGTTCCTTTCAGAATGAGTCGAAGTAGCTCCAAGCAGAATTCGACGTATCCTATGTCGACGTCGCTCTGACTTCTAGTCGACGTATCTTGAGAAGTCGACGCACCCTAGTCAACGCACCTTCCTTATTCTCCTCTCGACGCTCTGCCAGGATGAATTCGACGCCTACGTCGAATAGTAATCGACGCACGTCGATTTATATGATTAATTCAAAAATCGCCAGATCTCTTTCCTTCTTTTATAGATCTGATTTATATGGAATCAATTTATTCTTTATAGCCGTTCTGAATCATTCTTTCCTCTAATAGATTCTTGGCTAAATTGATTAAATCCTTTATGGACATTATTTGAAATCAGATTGAATACTTTCCTTCTATGGATATAACTGTTATGGAAATTTCTCTTTCTTTCTAATACTCTACCTGCTAATTGATTACTCTCCTATAGTGTTATTTTAATGAACAGAGCTATAAATAACTAAAGAGGTCGGTAGAGAAAGAAAACAAGTGATCCACCATATACACATTGAAAAAGAGGAAAAGCTCCCAAAAAGTAAAAAAGAGAGAATAGAGAAATTGTTCTGCAGCAACCATCAAGCATTCTTCTTCTTCTTCTGCTTCTGAAGCCATACTGCTGCAAAATTCTGAAAAAAATTACAATCTCCTTCTCACTATAGAAGGGAGATTTAATTCACTACTTCTTGTGCTTCCAATCTTCTTGCTAGGAAGAAGATTCATTTTTGTCTTAAATACTTTTTCCTTTTCTCATTTTCATACTCACATACTGTAAAAGAGTTTTTAGAATCACTCTTCAAAAAATTCAGTTGTACTGGTTCTAAGAGTCTCCTTTTCAAAAGACTCAGTTGGTTCTAAGAGTCTCCTTGTCAACACACTCAGGGTGGTTCTAAGAGTCTCCTTATCAAAAGACTCAGTGCAAGATAGTGAATTCCTACCAAGGGGGTAGAAGAGTGGACTACCCAAAGTTTGGGGAACCACTATATTTTCTTGTGTTGTGCTGTGATTTCTTTTCTTGCATTTACTTTCTTTATTTGTTTAATTCTTGTTGGTGTGTGTGGGAAGCTCTAATCTGTGATCATACATATATATATATATATATATATTAACTTTGCACAAAATATTTTAAATCTCTATTCACCCCCCCCCCCTCTAGAGAATTCTAGTGAGGTTAACTGTGCAATTTCATGTGATATATGCCATTTCTTGATCTGGTTGAGCTTTGGAAATCCTTACCTACGTAATCACCGTTGCAAGCCCACTTGAGCCTACCTTTCCTCCTTGTTTAGCTCCACTATAATTCAACCAAAGCCATATGGCTGAACCTACTGCGCACCAACCTTTGAGCTGAAAGAAATTTTTTTCGATCACATTTGGTGTCACCCTTGTTGTGTATGGCAGTTTTGAATTAGCTAAAGGAGCCGTTTTATTGTGCTTTCAAATGTCATTTTGTCAATGGGAGAAAAGAAAGAAAAAAAAGTTGTGTAAAAATAATTTCCTCTCGGCAATCTCTATTTATATCTGGCTCAGCACGCACCTAGTGTTCAGTTGAAGTCTGGGGGTGTCGTGTAATTACTGAAAATATTGGTGATTGTTATTATCTTGAGTGCTCAGGTTGTGTTAAGTGCGATTCCCATCGTCCTTCTACTTACCTAGCCTATACTCAACCTAAGCCCAATAATTACCTATCAGTCCTATTGATTTTAGACACGAGTCGTCTCATGAAGTAGAGAGAGTGCGGATGTGCAAGCCTATGGACACCGAATTTGATGGATTTCTTAGGATTTTGTCCCTAGCTTCGATTCGAGTAATACTTTACTTAGTCACGCTATTTTCCCTTTTGCGCGACCGAAAGATTCACCAGGATTCACCATCCAAGTAGATTAAATTTCAATTTACTGTTTTAGAAGTAATTAGATACAATCTTGAGTTTAATTCTGTTCTAATGCATTTCTATGCGCGAGAGCATGCGACTTCGCATTGTTCTCTACCGCTCAAAATCATGCTAACATTCAATTGTTCCGACAGGAGAGCTGAGTAGTTTGCCTGAGACGTGCAAATGGTTAAGTCTGGGGGTGTGATGAGTCCCATTTATAAATATATTTTTGGACTCATTTGGGCTGATATTCTAGTCTTTGCACCACATATTAGGCACGTTTTCATTCATATGTATTATTCCAAGCTAGGTGCACTATTAAGCTCATTTCGGTGTGCAATTGCATTCCTTGTTGTTGGGGGTAAGCACATGGTGCTCCCCTTCCCTTCCTTTATGTTTTCTGATGCTGGACGTGTATTCCCAGTTGTTTTATCTTGTTTGTAGGTGACCTGATCATCCCGTTTTCCCCAGAAGTAATTTCTGTGCATATCGCATGGTCGTGCATTTTCTTGACGCACGGTCGGCTGCGGTCGTGCGTTTTTGACTGGGGCAGAAAATGGAGCGTCGGAGTTTACTCGTGCATTTTGACGCACGGGCGAGTTCGCTCGTGCATGAGTAAAATGCACGGTTGACTTGTGCTTTGTGATTTCGGAGCTTCGGATTTTACCCATGCGTTTGAACGCACGGTCGGTATTGGTCGTGCATGAGCAAAATGCACGGGCGGCGCAGCTTCTTCCCCAAGCCATCTTTTATCCGTTAATATCGCACGGTCTGCGCACGGTCGTGCGTTCGACCGTGCGTGACCATTTTTCAGCTTGTTTGCTATAAAAAGCAGGAATCGAGGCAGTCAACGGGGAGAAGGTTTGGGGAGCGATTGGAGGCGGGCTGGAGCGATTCAGAGGGCGGGAAATCACTTCCTTTCGGCTGCTCTTGAGGTCTGAAGGCTTCCCCTTCATCTCCACCACCATAGAAGCCATTTCCGGTGATTTCTACCTCCATATTTCCATCCGGGAGCACTAGGAAGCTTTCTCCACCATTAGATCAAGCATTCTTCGCCAAGAGATCAGAGAAGCGCTGAAGATCTTAGGAGCGGTGACAGCCTCCTTTGAGCCAAGCTCACCATCTGAGGGCCGAGTCTGGAGAGAGCCCGACAACCTCTCATTCCGGCTGTGAACCCAAGACGTGACTTCTTCTTTGTGGTCCTTTCTAACCTTTGGTGTTTGAACTTCTTTGTACTGTTTTATGAATGCTTGTTAAGTTAATCTTAATGGTTATTGCTTGTGTTCATATGCAATGTTGTGGTGATGGCATGAATAGCCCTTTTTTTCCTAGTGATTTCTGAGAATCGTTGTGGGTGAAGCCACTAGCAATTGCTAGTGGTGATGTTTAGAGAAGAGGTGTGTGCGACCCAACCGTCATAGTTACATTCCGTCCACGCGCCTTCTGAAGCACGACATTTCGGCCGTTGCATCCATCTCGCCTTGCGAAGCGGAGTTTTAACCTGCATCTTTCTTTATTCTGCAATAGCATAGGATCCCAAAACCAAACCTCCCGTTGTTACTTATTAACCCTTTTAACTGAATTCCTGGGTTGAGCAAATCGTACTACCCAACTTGCGGTCCTTTGAGAACGATATTCGGGGAGTTCCTCCCTATTTTATTACTTGAGCGACCGGTGCACTGCCGTCGTATCGCATTTCGTGCCTGCTAATTAGCAGTGCCGAATTTAGCGCATCAATAAGCTGAATAAGTTTCTTGGACTTCTTGTCAGAGTTGCGTAGACATCAGTCAAAGTTGCGTCGACTTTCATTCGACGCAAGTCTTAACTTGACTTATTTTGTGATTGTCTTGACTTGTTCTTGACACTCTAAGGTGAGTGTGACATCCTGAGACATCTTGATGGGGACGACGGCCCACAGCATGATGAAGATGCAGTTGATGATGATCAACCGCCACCATCCAAGTATTTGCGATGCAACGATGACCTTGACGGGCAACATTACAACATTTGCCCTCGGCACATGAAGAACCTTATTTAAATTACTATTTCATTTCATTATGTTAATTTTAGACATTTAATCTGGCCTGCGTTTAGCCAACCTTGCTGCATTTATTTATGTTGGTCTGCGTTTAGCCGGCCATTGCTGCTTTTAATTTATTTGGGCTGCATATAGCCTTTTGTGTGTAAGGCTATATAAGGCCATGACTTTGAGATTAATAGGCAGATTATGATTGAAAACTTGAAACCCTAAGAATCTCCTCTCCTCTAAACCGCCGCCCCCTCTCTTTCTCCTTCTCGCAGGTTCGGCCAAAGGCCATCTCTCCTCTTCTAGTCTGCCGGCCACCACCTCTCCTCCCCCCTTCCCTCTTTTCTCCTTTCCCCACTACACTTCCGCCACCATTCACCTCTCCTATATCCTTCTTACTCCGTAGGTGTCACACGAACCCTCCCACCTCCTCAAGGAGTTTTGGCCAGCAATATAGAGGAAGATCCAAGGTGCAACATAGGGTTGGGAAAACTCACTCGGGCGTGGTTCGACGAAGACGGACGTGTACATCTTCTTCGGCTCATCTCCGGTGGGCTAGTGGAGGGAACGATCGATTGTTGTGGATCCAATATCTCGGATCTACAAACTCCGAGTGGGTAACGAAACATCCTACCAAAGATTTTTCTTTTCTTAGATTTTTCCTGTGGTGGCAGAGTTTTAGCGTGGCTTTGGAAGCATCGGATTTTCGTGGTTATTTTCTTGTGGATTTGTGTTATCTTTGATACTTTCGAAACGTACGAAAAGGATTGGTTATCCTTGGTTTGTTCTTGTTGGGGAAACATCCACCCTTTCCGAATCGATTTGTTTTCGTGGATTTTCTTTGGTACAACACCGCTCGATCGGATCCAATATTGGTCAATTTAGCTTGATCGAATACTGGCCCATAGCCCTTAGTCGATCTTTAACGACGTTGCTACCCGTACGCTTCGTTAAAATTAATAATAAGCATATTCGAGGGCTGCGTTTAATTCGTGTTTGGGAAGAGCAGAGCGGCGAGTGTTCTTTGTTCGTAATCGCGCACAACCACCTAAATCCGGTGGCTTACATCAAATTTGGTATCAAAGCGAGGTTGTTTTGATTTCTCAATCGACACCATCCTTTCTATTTTATGTCGTAGGAAATCGACCCTCACTTGGTTGTGCACGAATCGTAGTCAAAATCCGCAGAAAATTACAAAAAAAAATTCCTAAAAATTCTCCTTATTTTTTTTAAGACCAAAAGACTGAAAAAGTATTTTCATTCGCCTAGTAGATAAGCGCTTATAAATTCAACTTTATAAAATTATTCTGGTCAAAACCATTTTTACAAAATAAAATCCTACTGTTTATGCGCACTAGGCGTGGCACGGAGTATTCCCCATCCACTTCACACATGGTAGACGACCATGAGGTTGAGCACGCTCCGGCAATGATCGCGGAGCTTCGGGAAGAGTTTAATGAGAGGTTCGATGCCCTCACTCAATTAATACAAGGTCTGGCCTTAAATCAAGAGGCGCCTCGAAATCCCACTGCCAACCAGCAAAATGAGAGACAAAACATCCTCGTAATCATGCCAATGAGCAAGCGCCTCGAGCTCCATTTGATTTCGATGTCACTAGGGTCGTGAAGATAGATTCACCATCATCCGATGGTATGGGTGAGCCCCAAGTATTTTTAGACTGGATCATGGAGATCGAGTGTTATTTTGAGTGGCACAACCTGACGGACGTTGAGAAGGTACGGGTTGCCCGGATGAAGCTTCTGGGTAGGGCCAAAACATTTTGGTTGAATAATGAGAGGTGTCTAGGTACCATAAATGGAGTACCCCCAATTGGGTGGGCTGCCATGAAAGCACTCCTGACTGACCAATATGTCCCGGCATATCACCGAACTCAAATGTTTGATGAGTTAGCCACCCATCGTCAGGGGAGCAAATCAGTAGCGGAGTACATGGGGCTCCTTAAAGATTTGATGGTACGGTGTGACGTCCGAGAAATGCCCGAAGTTACGCTATCCCGTTTTCGCAAGGGACTCAACCCGGACATCCAAGGCAAGCTCCTGTGTTATGGTTATACGGACCTTAACACGACATTCAATGCAGCCTTGGATATAGAAAAGCACAATGCCCACAAGTCCAAGGGACGAGCATTCCAAAAGGGAAGGTCCATTTTAGGACCCCCTCCCTTCGTCCTCCATGCGGGACAAGGGAATGTTACGGTCGACTGATTTGAATTCCATAGTCATTACCGCTAGGAACATTAGGAGTCCCACCGGTGACAGAGTTCCGATAGGGCGGATTAGTAAGACTAACGCCACATGTTTCACTTGCGGGATCCAAGGGCACTACGCTAGTGAGTGCCCCGCTAAAACGAAGCCCCTAGCACTTATGGGCTCTCCCTCCGAACCCGTCGAAATTGTTTACGAGGCTGGGGATGAATCTGAAGGCGAGCCTAGTGATATGGATGATGATTCTTACATGATGGTGATGCATTGTATCTTAGCTACCCCGCGAGTATTGGACGAGTACAATAGGACGAGCATATTTTCACTGCACTTTAAAAGCGGTGATAAATGGTGTAAGCTGATTATTGATAGCGGGAGTTGCATGAATGTAATCTCTGAAAATGCGATCACTCGGATGAAATTAAGCACGGAACCACACACCCAACCATATAAAATTGCTTGGGTCCACAAAACTTCAATCGGGGTGTCTAAGCGATGTCTAGTGCCATTGACTATTAAGGGATACGTGGATAAGGTTTGGTGCGACGTTATCCCTATGGACGTTTGTCACGTGCTATTAGGACGTCCGTGGCTCTTTGATTATGATGTGACTCACTTTGGCCGTGCAAATACCTATGAGTTCAAGTTTAACGGCAAGACCGTTGCCTTGAAGCCCACTCCCCTAAGGACCCCTCGATCGCCTCTTCGGACACAATTGTGCCCGCGGAGATGTAGACATTAACGTTAATAGGTAGGACAGAGCTCGAGCATCACTCCTTCGTTGAGGGTATCCTTTATGCGCTAGTTTGCCTACAAGTCAAGGGAGACGAGTCCTCGTTCGAGAACCTACCGCCGGCGTTGCGGGATCTTCTAGAAGAGTATAAGGATGTGTATCTGATGCGTGTCGGCAAGTGCACCGGTCGCTGTCAAGTAATAATTGTGGAGAATAAATTCCCCGGATGTCGGTCTCTTGAGGAATGCAGGATGGGTGAACCAATCGCGCAGTGATGATTGTTACACAAGCGTTCAACAAACACAAAGAGGGGTTTTAGGTTGGTTTTCCTAATCTTAGCAATAACAAAAGAAATGCGGGTCGAAAACACCGCTTCGCAAAGTGAGGTGGATGCAACGGCCGCGATGCCGTGCTTCGTGAGGCGGATGAAGTGAGCTCGAATGCGAGAGGGTGAGGGTCGCAAACACCTCTTCACAACCGCCGTTAGCTCTTGCTAATGCGGGTCAAACACCTTGCGTGCGGGCGCGAGTGAGTGAATGAGATCGGAGTGAATCACAACCAAACCATGAAGAATAACAAAGAGACATTCATTTAAACAAATAACATCTCAATATTCGAGTTTTACACGGTTCAAAGAGTACAACGAGGAAAGAGGAAAGGAATAACCGATGGTGAAGACTAGCGGCCGTTCACGGCCGGAATGGTAGGTTGTCGGGCTACCTCCGGACTCGGACGGACAATGCTTCCGGCGTAGAGAGCTGTCACGATCTCCCTACGTGCTCCGTCGTCTTCGACTTTAGGTTTCTTCTTCTTCTCACCGAGCGGAATGAAAGAATGCTTGCTTGGAGGCTTACGGACGATGGAGAACACTCACGGACAATGGAGGAAGTCTTAGAATGGATGGAGGAGGCTTCCCTTTGCGTAGGAGATGAAGTGGAGGCTCCCCACGGTGGAGATCGGCGGCATACGGAACAGGAATCCCGCTCCCGGCATGAACGATCCGCCCTAAAATCGCAACAGGCGTTTAAATAGGCGCTGGATTAAATACTGTGCACGATCATTGGCGCACGACCAGTGGTCGTGCGCACTGGAATTCGGCGATCGTGCGCACTGCCTGGGTGGAACCTGCAAGATACGAAATTATAAAATAAAATGTTCGCACGACCAGTGGCGCACGACCGGTGGTCGTGCGCACTGGAGTTGATGGTCGTGCGCACTACCGCAAACAGAACTCAGAAATTTAATGGTAAGTGCGCACGAGCAGTGGCGCACGACCGGTGGTCGTGCGCACTGTCGTTGATGGTCGTGCGCACTGCACCAAACAGAACTCGTGAAAAAGGGTTAAGTGCACACGATCAGTGGCGCACGACCAGTGGTCGTGCGCAATAGAACCGGTGATCGTGCGCAGTGTTCCTGTGCAGAATTGCACCGGGAACACTTGCACGACTCCTATTCCCGCACAACCACAGATCTAGCCACTGACAGTGGCACTTATCAGCACAAGAATATACTAAAGACAATAAACACGAAAATCACACCAAAGTGGGCCAAGATGTGCACCTAGCATGGATTATCAAATATAAACTATAACAAGGCTATAGTGCGTAGAATTGACTAAATAACGGCCCGGATGAGTCCAAAAAATGTGTATATGATCAGGACTCATCACACCCCCAGACTTAACTGTTTGCGCGTCCCGAGCAAACGAATCCGGCGGAGCGCGAAAACGATAGTTAACATAGAGAATTACACAAGGGAGTACGGTGCGAAGTAAAGTACGCATGCAAGTAGAAATTCTAGTAGAAGAAGATTCTAATTATGCCAACTAATTTACATAAGTATTAAAGCGTAAGTAAAGATTTAGTCCTACTCAGTTGGTGAATTATGAAGAATTTGACGATCATGCCCAGTATGAAAGTGACGAGACACTGAGGCGGGTGTTGCAAAAGATCGGGGCTTAGGAATAACTCTGCTGAAATCCATCAACGTCGTGAACCATACGCTTGCCCGGTTACACTCTCTCCACGGCGCTAGCACTCTCGCAAGTCAAATCAGTAGGGCTTTTAGGAGTAAAACGAGGCTTAGGTTACGGTATGATATTCAAAGTTAAACACGGTGGCTACGCAACCCAAGTGAGCTAACGGAACGCCGCACCATACAAGACCAACGAACAATGCTCGTGTGACACACCCCCAGACTTATCATGAAAATCAGGTGTGCACACGGCCTACTTCACAAAAACCAACAGATTTTCTGTTTTTAGCTCGGGAGGATTTTTTTTTCAAAATACTCTTTTTTTTTTCTTTTACAAATTTTACTTCTTTTATTGAACCCCCGGTTGGTTCAAAATCAGCAGATGGACTTTATTTTCCCATCATAACACAACGATTCCACACTCCACACAAGTTTAGAATTATGAGCGCAGTTAAAAACGTTTTGGTTGCGGGAGTAGGATAGGCTTCAGGCTTTGGTGGATGAAGAGGGGCTGTACAAAGGAATGGTAGGCACAAAATTGGCTTGCAAAGGGGAATAAAATGGACATGGAATAACAAAGCTCAAACTAGCCAAAGGGTGGCCTACATCATGCTTGACTCAACGAGTAGCTCTCACCCATGCTTCGAGAGTCGCTTGGGGCAAGTTCTTAGCCCACGAGAAAGATAAACCTTCCTCCCGACTCGAGCAACACACGACTAGCAATCGCACACACACAACACCGGGTTATCGTCAATTCCATACAAATTCACCACTTGAGTATATTAAATCTAAATTTACGCAGAAATACTAAACATAAATTAGATGCATAAAGAAAATCTAGTTCTACACAAATTCTACCATAGCATGCGAAGTGACTAGAACACTACATGAGTCAACATCGCACTCCAAATAATAATTCCTACGTTAACAACCTATTTCATACTCCAACCAAGATAGTTTACAACGGAACAACAACAAAAAGATAAGCGCGCACTCAAGTGGGTGAAATGGTGTGTGAAACATGGAAAACAACGATAATGATAAGATAAAAAAGAATCAACCTTCTAGTATGCGGTGCACTCGTGCACAGTGGATAACAACGACCGCTCCCCTAGACTTAAACTAAGCAATATATCTAGAAATTGAAGCAAAAAGAGGGGAGGAAGTGTTACCCAATGCTCGGAAATGAGCATACCAGACGATTGGCGTTTACGATCAAAACTAGTCCGCAGCATCCGCTCCATCGAACACAAAACCCTGCAAGCACAAACTCAAAGCAACAAAAGCAGATACAAAAGCTGAACTAAAAGAAGTTAGATAAAAAGAAATACGAAAACAGGAAATCTGGGTTGTCTCCCAGTAGCGCTTTCATTTAACGTCCTTAAGCTGGACCAAATACTTGTATTAGCAGTGTTTATAAAGTGCAGGAATTAAAAAGAAATCTCAAAAATAGTTCACCACAGCAAATAAAACACACATCAACTAAAAGCGCTCTTATGGTGTGCTTCTCCCGTAGCACGTAGGCGGGAGGTGAAGGCTTTAGGGCCAGCACTGGTATTACCCAATGCTCCCCTAACCTCCGCCACCTTGCCACGGAGAGCGGCAGCACGAGCGTCGCGCAGAAGTTTTTCCTTTTTAAGTTTGGTGACAGTCGGAGACTGCCACCGTTGAGAGTTCTCAGATTTTTCCTCCTTAGAATCAGGTGGCGTCACTTCCGGCATCGTGGTGACTACCGTATCGGCCCAGGAGATGGAGCGCTTAGATAGTTTATTACATGATTCACCATAAGAAGATAAATAATCAGCAACCCTAACTACATTCACGTCAACGTTTCCCGAACTGCCGTCTTCCTCCTTCTCGGAGTCGAATTCTTTCCGGAGGTCGACCTCTTCTTCCTCATCCGATTGGAGCTCCTCCATTCCTCCTTCACCTGTTTCTTGAACATGTATCTTTCCTGCACAGCTTAGAAATTCATCAGAAATAATGAGAGGGGGCGGAGTGAATGTTTCAGTTGTGGCTTCGGGACAAGTGGGCTGCTGCAACATATTGGTTAGGGAAATGCACCCCGTAGCAAAGTCAAGGGTAGCACCGCTCTCTTTCAAGAACGGTACGCCCAAGATAGGAATGGACTGGTTTTCCCGCGGGCCCAAAACCTGAAAATCAGCAACTACAGTTGTCCCCTCAACCGTCACCTCCACATTCTTTACTTCCCCCTCGGATTGAATAACAGTACCATTGGCAAGCACAAGGGATTTCCTTTCTTCCGTGTTCAAATCCAGTTGTAATTTGGCTACATCTTGCAACGCAATAACGTTGCGGGAGGAACCGGAATCGCATAAAGCTTTTGTTTCAACCTTATTGATGGAACAAGAGATTACCAGCTCACTCGGATTGGCATCTACCACATCCCCCAGACTCTTCCCTTGATCAATGGGGTTCTTCTCCGTGTTGCTGGGAAGGGTCCCCTGCGAACGCTCGGTTAGCGCTTGGGCCAATTGGCCCAACTGCGTCTCCAAGTTTCGCATAGATGTAGTTTGATTTACCATATTTGAATTAGCTGCTAGCATGAATTTCTCCATCATTTCTTCTAAATTACTCTTCTTTTGGGTAGGGGGTGCTTGGTTATAATCCGGGTGCGGCGGCCTCGGTTGGCTCCCAGAGGCGTAAGCATCGTTTTGATGCTGCCCCGGTGCCCATCGTTGGCCAGGTGTGTTTGGATTCCACGAGAAGTTCGGGTGACTTCTCGCTCCCGGATTATAAGCATTAATGAAAGGCGCCCCCCTAGGCTGATTTCCTACATAATTAACAGATTCGTTCAAGTTCAAGTGTGCGAAGTCACCTGCCACGTTGTTCCCCGCACACTCATACGCGTGGTGGCCTCCGCCTTCACATCCCTCGCAGGTAATGACAGCAGCAGTCGCGGATGGTGAGGGGAGAGAGTTGACCATGAAAAGACCTCGGCCGCTTCTTGGAGCATTTCTCCCTGCAGTCCAGAATGTACTGTGGGAGGCAGTGTCGCGCAGAATTCGAAGGGCTTCTTCAGGAGTGTGGTTCATCAAGGTACCACCCGCCGCAGCATCGATCATTGCCCTGTAGTTGGGCTCGATCGCGAAGTAGAACAATTCAACCACATTCCATGGTTGGAGCTCGTGGCCAGGGCAACGGCGAAGGAGATCGTTGAGGCGCTCCCATGCTTCAGCAAGGGTCTCTTGGTCAAGTTGGCGAAATGTGGCGATCTCCCGCCGCAAGCTTACAATCTTATCCACAGGGTGGAATTTAGCAAGGAACTTGGATGCGAGAGCATCCCAAGTTGCATCAGTCCCGGGCGGAATGGAGTGGAGCCACACCTTTACTTTGTCGCGGAGTGAAAAGGGAAACAGTCTGAGCTTGACCGTGTCGTCCGCAATCCCTGCGTAGCGGAGGTTCTGCAAATATCAGAAAACTCCGCCAGATGCAGATGCGGATCTTCGCTGGCCAACCCCGAGAACTGAGCGTTGTTCCGGATTATGTTTAAGATCGCTGGCTTGATCTCAAACTGATTATTCATAATATTGGGCCCAAAACCTGGATACACACTCCCAGCAGTTGGAGTGGTGTAGTCCCTCATCGTGCGGGGTCGAGGCCTAGCTGCCTCCTGCTCAATCCCAGGCTGATGTTCCCCCACGCCAGGCATTCTCGGATCAACATCATTTGGGTCTACCTGATCACCCATGGCCGCTTGTACAGCCGCAGCGCGCCTTCGCGCGCGAGCAGTTCGTTCGATTTCTGGATCAAAAGGTGCGAGTTCACCTGCGACCTGCCTCTGCATGAACTGTCAGAAACAAAAAGAAAAACAAAGAAAATAAAAAACAACTGCTCGTATAACGAAAGTCACAACATAAGACGAAACACGCCTGCATTCCCCGGCAACGGCGCCAAAAACTTGATGCGTGTCGGCAAGTGCACCGGTCGCTGTCAAGTAATAATTGTGGAGAATAAATTCCCCGGATGTCGGTCTCTTGAGGAATGCAGGATGGGTGAACGAATCGCGCAGTGATGATTGTTACACAAGCGTTCAACAAACACAAAGAGGGGTTTTAGGTTGGTTTTCCTAATCTTAGCAATAACAAAAGAAATGCGGGTCGAAAACACCGCTTCGCAAAGTGAGGTGGATGCAACGGCCGCGATGCCGTGCTTCGTGAGGCGGATGAAGTGAGCTCGAATGCGAGAGGGTGAGGGTCGCAAACACCTCTTCACAACCGCCGTTAGCTCTTGCTAACGCGGGTCAAACACCTTGCGTGCGGGCGCGAGTGAGTGAATGAGATCGGAGTGAATCACAACCCAACCATGAAGAATAACAAAGAGACATTCATTTAAACAAATAACATCTCAATATTCGAGTTTTACACGGTTCAAAGAGTACAACGAGGAAAGAGGAAAGGAATAACCGATGGTGAAGACTAGCGGCCGTTCACGGCCGGAATGGTAGGTTGTCGGGCTACCTCCGGACTCGGACGGACAATGCTTCCGGCGTAGAGAGCTGTCACGATCTCCCTACGTGCTCCGTCGTCTTCGACTTTAGGTTTCTTCTTCTTCTCACCGAGCGGAATGAAAGAATGCTTGCTTGGAGGCTTACGGACGATGGAGAACACTCACGGACAATGGAGGAAGTCTTAGAATGGATGGAGGAGGCTTCCCTTTGCGTAGGAGATGAAGTGGAGGCTCCCCACGGTGGAGATCGGCGGAATACGGAACAGGAATCCCGCTCCCGGCATGAACGATCCGCCCTAAAATCGCAACAGGCGTTTAAATAGGCGCTGGATTAAATACTGCGCACGATCATTGGCGCACGACCAGTGGTCGTGCGCACTGGAATTCGGCGATCGTGCGCACTGCCTGGGTGGAACCTGCAAGATACGAAATTATAAAATAAAATGTTCGCACGACCAGTGGCGCACGACCGGTGGTCGTGCGCACTGGAGTTGATGGTCGTGCGCACTACCGCAAACAGAACTCAGAAATTTAATGGTAAGTGCGCACGAGCAGTGGCGCACGATCGGTGGTCGTGCGCACTGTCGTTGATGGTCGTGCGCACTGCACCAAACAGAACTCGTGAAAAAGGGTTAAGTGCACACGATCAGTGGCGCACGACCAGTGGTCGTGCGCAATAGAACCGGTGATCGTGCGCAGTGTTCCTGTGCAGAATTGCACCGGGAACACTTGCACGACTCCTATTCCCGCACAACCACAGATCTAGCCACTGACAGTGGCACTTATCAGCACAAGAATATACTAAAGACAATAAACACGAAAATCACACCAAAGTGGGCCAAGATGTGCACCTAGCATGGATTATCAAATATAAACTATAACAAGGCTATAGTGCGTAGAATTGACTAAATAACGGCCCGGATGAGTCCAAAAAATGTGTATATGATCAGGACTCATCAGTATCCAGAGGAGTTGCCCGCAACATTACCCCCATTGCGGGATATCCAACATGACATAGTTGCAAACCCAAATTGCTGAATTATTGCAAAACGGATTTATTCGACATAGTAAAAGCCCATGCGCCGTTCCCGCCTTGCTAGCACCCAAGAAAGCGGTTCATGGAGAATGTGTGTGGATAGTAGGGCCATTAATAAAATCACTGTTAAATACCGTTTTCCCATCCCTCATTTGGATGACCTATTGGACATGTTAGCCGGGGCCACAATCTTTTCAAAATTGGATCTTAGGAGTGTCTACCACCAGATACGGATTAGAGAAGTGGATGAGTGGAAAACAGCGTTTAAGTCGAAGGAAGGACTTTATAAGTGGCTAGTAATGCCGTTCGGGCTCTCCAATGCCCCAAATATGTTCTCTCGGATGATGACCCACGTCTTTCAACCATATATGGGGAAGTTTATCGTGGTGTATTTTGATGATATACTCGTTTTTAGCACCTCTACTTCCGATCATGAGGGGCATTTGAAGATTCTTTTGGAGACGCTCCGAATGGAGAAATTATTTGTCAATACTAAGAAGTGCACGTTCTATGTATCGTCAGTGGAGTTCCTAGGTTACATTGTTAGTTCAGAGGGCATACACGTTGGTCCTAAGAAGGTCAAAGCCATAGTGGATTGGCCGGAACCCACCAATATTAGGGAAGTTAGAAGTTTCCATGGTTTAGCCACCTTCTACCGTCGGTTCATACGTGATTTTAGTAGCATCATGGCTCCCATCACGGAGTGCATGAAGAAAGGCGATTTTGTGTGGTCCAAGTCTGCCACCAAAGCGTTCCACATGATTAAGGCCTGGATGTCAGAAGCACCCCTCTTGCGGTTACCGGATTTTAATAAGGTCTTTGAGCTATCTTGTGACGCATTCGGGATTGGTATTGGAGGCGTTTTAAGTCAAGAGGGGCATCTGGTAGGTTATTTTAGTGAGAAGTTTGCGGGGCCTAAGCTCAACTACTCCAATTATGATCGTGAATTTTATGCCATTATTCGGTGCCTCCAACATTGGCGGCACAACCTCCTTCCTAAGGAGTTTGTAATCCTTTCCGATCACGAGGCATTACGGTTCGTCAACTCACAAGGTAAAATCAGCCCCCGCCATGCAAAATGGGTCTCATACCTGCAGGAGTACTCCTTTAACCAAAATGGATGCTCTTAGCTGCGTCTCTCTGTTATTGACCACACAAGAGGTTAAGGTAGTTGGTTTTGAGCATATTAAGGACGAATATGTTCATTGTCCGGATTTTAAGGAAATCTATTTGTCCACCCAAGGCGAGTCACCCACGACCATTTCAGCGTATTATCTCCGTGATGGATATTTATTTAAGCACGCTAAGCTATGCATCCCTCGTTCCTCCCTTCGCCACTTTATAGTGTGGGAATTACATAGTGGCGGTCTCGGCGGCCACTTTGGGCGTGATAAAACCATTACCTTACTGGATGGAAAATTTAATTGGTCGGGTCTCAAGTCTACGGTACACAAGGTGGTTGGAAGTTGTAGAGCGTGTCAATTAGGAAAAGGGAATAAGACGAATGCGGGTCTATATACCCCCCTCCCGATTCCTTCCGTTCCATGGGAAGATGTTAGCATGGACTTTGTCCTAGGCCTTCCCGTCACGTTTAGATGTCACGACTCTGTTATGGTGGTCGTTGACCGGTTCTCGAAGATGGCTTATTTCATTGCATGTCACAAAACCGATGATGCGTCTCACGTCGCTAAGTATTCTTTAAAGAGGTCGTTGGGCATAGGGGCGTCCCTAAAACTATTGTCACTGATAGGGACGTGAAATTCACGAGTTATTTTTGGAAAACTTTATGGAAGATCATGGGCACCAAGCTCTTATTTTCCTCGGCTTACCATCCGCAGATGGATGGCCAAACGGAGGTAGTTAATAGGAGTTTGGGTAGCTTACTTCGTTGTATTGTGGGGGATCACAAGGGCACTTGGGATCTCATCCTCCCACATGCACAATTGGCCTACAATAATTCCAAAAATCGATCCACCGGACTCTCAGCCAATGAAATCGTACACGGCTACAAGGCACCCATGCCACTTGACTTAGTCCCGTTACCGCCATCTTATAAATCTAGTCAATTTGCAAAGGATTTCGCCTCGCATGCTCAGGACCTACATAAACACATAAATCAAACGTTAGCAAAACAATATGCCTCTTATCAAACTAACGCAAACGTACATAGAAGGGAAATCCATTTTAATATTGGCGATTTTGTTATGGTGCATCTCACCCCTGAACGGTTCCAACGGGAACCATAAAGAAACGGGCAAATAGGAGAGCCGGTCCTTTTCATATTTTAAAGAAATTAGGAGAGAATGCTTATCTCTTGGAATTACCCACTGAATGGGGTATATCCCATATTTTCAATGTTTCTGATTTAACGCCATATGTCTCACCACCACCTGAATTATCTGTCCCCCCGTTTCTATCCACTACCAATTCTAATGGGTTTGGGGGTGAGGTTTTATCTGGATCGTTCTCTCCATCAGCTGCTACTGGGGGTATGTCGCCTAATGAATTTGCTACATTTTCTTCTTCTTTAACTAACGCATTTCCAAGTTTCCCCAAGACTGTTTTTGTGCCTGACAGGATTATACAGGATGAGGTGCTTCACTCTCAGCAGGGTGACACGCGACGGTTCTTGATCCGATGGCTTGACCGCCCCGCATCTCATGATTCTTGGCTCTCTGCCTCAGAAGTGGCCCTTCTGGACAAAGCTCTCCTATATCGGTACCTGCACGCTCCCTCATCGGTGATGAGTATTTTCAAGCGGGGGAGGGTTGATGGGGACGACGTCCCACAGCGTGATGAAGATGCAGTTGATGATGATCAACCGCCACCATCCAAGGATTTGCGACGCCACGACGACCTTGATGGGCAACGTTACAACCTTCTCCCTCGGGACAAGAAGAACCTTATTTAAATAACTATTTCATTTCATTATGTTAATTTTAGACATTTAATCTGGCCTACGTTTAGCCAACCTTGTTGCATTTATTTATGTTGGTATGCATTTATCCGGCCATTGAAGCTTTTAATTTATTTGGGCTGCATATAAAATATCAAGGAAGCTGCGTTCGATGAAAACCAAGCTGCGATCGACGAAATATCAAGGAAGCTGTGTTCGATGAAAACCAAGCAGCGATCGACGAAATAGCTCTGAAGCTGCGTTCCACAAAATCCAAGCAGCGCTCGACGAAAGTTCATTCAGCAGTTAATCAATGATCAGATCGATAAACGTCGAGCTCAGCCCGACGAACTTCAAGCTGAGATCGACGAAATATTATCAGCTTTATAAATTCTCATTTCTCAGCTTGACTAAATTTCTATATGTTGTCAGATCTGATAAAGCAATATTTTGAATGTTTTCTATTTATATATTGTTGCCCTTCCTTTGTATGAATTATCACTGCCTCACATTAATGATATAGCCGTTGCAGAACAAATTAATGATATAGCCATTGTAGAACAATTAATGTTATAGCCATTGCAGAACAGCTTAAATTAAAGATGGCAGTTTATCTTCTTGAGGAGCCCAATTGATAAAAGAGACTTTATCTCTTTCCTTTTTCCAACAACAAAGAGAGAGGATCAAGAATTGAAAACAAGGGAGAAGCTCTCCAGATTACAAGATACAGGGAAAGCTCAAAGAAGAAAGAGACAGAGAACAACATATTTTTATCTAGCTTGTTTACTAACTCTTCTCTGCAGATCATCTTCATCCTGAGACACTTAATCATGATCATTTGCTCAGGATCTCAACTGCAGAAGAAGAAGAAAGGAGTTACTACATTCTAAAGAAGAAGCTTCCTCACCTGATCATCAAACACTACTCAAATCAGGGGGAGCTCTTCAACATTATCAAGGATCCACTAGAGTCTTCTCTGAAAGAGAAGAACAATATATTTTTGTTTTATTCTAACTGTATAAAGGGTTATAACTCCCTTCAAAAGTTACAGCCATTGGTGGCAGGGCACCTGATCAAAAACCTGTAGTTGGGTTAGAGCACCTGATCAAAAGCTCACTTGGTGTGTGGACACCTGATCAAAACTCCCTTGGTGGCAGGGCACCTGATCAAAAACCTATAGTGGAATCCTACCAAGTGTGGTAGAAGAGTAGACGTACCCAGGTTTAGTGGGGAACTACTATAAAATCCTTGTGTCCTCTGTGTTATGATTTTCTGTGTGCTGTGTTGTGTGCTGTGTTTCTTTATTTTGTTTTATAACTCACTCTGCAATACACATATAAGTATCACTATTTTAATTCCGCTTTAAAAATATGTGAAAAACTTTTTAATACTCTATTCACCCCTCCCCCCCCCCCCTAAAGTAACTTTAAGATCTAACCTCACTTTCAATTGGTATCAGAGGTTGGTTGATTCTTTACACACTAACAACAATTATTTTAGAGTTTTCTCTTACTTTTTCATGGCACAAGAAGAATTTTCAAGTATCAGACCACCAATTTGTAATTTGAATAAATTTTCTTTATGGCAAGCTAGAATTAGAATATTAATGAATTCAATAGATGAAGAAATTTATAATTCTATCCTGACAGGACCTCCATCTTCACCAACATCAACAGATGCTCAAAAGAAGCTGAAAAGTGTTGAAGCCAAGGCTATGGATATATTAGCTCAATCAATGTCAAAAGACATTTTTCAAATAGTTGTTGATTGCACTTCAGCAAGAAACATCTAGAACTCCCTCACAAGAATGGTAGCTGAATCTTCTTCCACCTCAAGTGATTCAGATACAGAATCATCATCTAGCTAAGTGTAGAAGAAGAAGAAGAAGAACAAAAAGCTATAGAATTTTGCAAGATGGCCATAAATGGCTCAAACCACAACTCAGATGCAGAATCTGAATCTGATGAAGATGAGGTAATTTCAAGTTTTGATTTTACTCCTAAACAATTCAAATCAGATCTTAAACTGCTATGTACAGATGTAATAAAATCTAAGAAAGAAATCAAATCTCTCTGAAAAGAGTTAACAGAAATAAACAATTTAACTTCTAAAAATACTAAACTTAAAGAAGTTTTGAAAACATCAGAAGAGCAAAGTATTTCTTTGAAAAATAAGTCAATTAATGCTGAAATGTTTGAACAATCTCTTAATAGGAGAAATATCAAACTAATAAATATCACAAGCACTATAAATGCCAGATTAAATGGCAGCAAACTTAGCTTAGGATTTTCATCTAATCTATCTCATATTCAAAAGAAAAATACTCTAACTACATCTATAAAACTTGTCTCTACTAAGGAAAAAGAAGTAGCATAAGACTCAGTAGAAATTTCTGAAATGTTTTGTGTTCAACAAAATTCGTCGAACAGAGATCGACGAAATCAAATGACTTCGTCGAACACAGATCGACGAAAGCCAAACACAGAAATCAAGCAAAATTTTCCTATGAGCAGAGCTCAACGAACTCTGAACACTTAGAATGAATATAACTATTCCTTAATCAGAGATCAATGAAATCACTGCACTTTGTCAACCCGAGATCGACGATATTAGAGTAGTTTATCAAACATATATTTTAATGAAACATATATTTTAATGATTATCAAAGAAAAATTCAATTGGTAAAACACTTAACAGATACAAAGGCCAATATAACTAACTATAAGGCAATACTTGACCTATTGTAAATCTTTTAACTCCAATTATAATCAAACAAAAAGTTATAAGATTCACTTAAATTTTCTATCTTAAAAAACAAAGTTAGATAACTTTATGTTCCTACAGACTTTCACAGGTACATCAAGATTTGCGTACTCTACTCTAGTTGCATTGATCAGAAGTGATCATGGCACTGAGTTTGAATCTCTTTTGATGAGAGAATTCTGTAAGAAGGAAGGTATCAGGCAATGTTTTTCTAAAAATTCCTTAGAATCCATTAACTGATGTAGCAATTCAAATCTGATAAAAATCTTTCTATCTTAAAAATTCCTTAGAATCCATTAACAGTTGTAGCAATTCATCATATTAATATTGAAACAAAATCTAAGAATCAAAATTGCTTATATTCTCATTTACCCTTATTCTAGGGGTCTTGATCCAGGGTTCCCTGAATCAAGACAAGGGGAGAATTAAAAGAAGAAGGAAATTAAAAGCAGAAGGAAATTAAGAGAAGAAGAAAATTAAAAAGAAATTGAAGGAAGGAGAAATTAAAAGAAGAAGAAATTTAGTAATTTTTGATTAAAGAACAAATACTCTATTCACCCCCCCCCCCCCCTAGAGTATTAAAAATGAGGATTATACTCTAACCTCACTTTCATCTTGTTCTCTTGCCTTTTAAAATAAAGGAATGGCTTGGGGAGATATTTGGAAGGCATTCCCTTTGGGTTACTTTTTCTTACTAGATTTTCTTTGAAGACTCTTTCCCTTAGAGAATTCCTCTCTAGATGCTTGATCCATTGCTCTGCAGGATATATCCTGTCATTGTTTTTGCAAATCTGACCATGGTGCAGCAAAACATTTAGAATCATGCTTTTGGAATCATCACTCCAATGCTCATAGTTAGGGTTTTTGGCCTGCTCATTTCTGTTCTTGGCCATGAATTCTTCAGCAAGCAAGACACCTTCTCTCTTCCTTCTTTCAGGTAGCTGGGCATCTTGAGCAATTTTGGCTTCAGCCTAAAAGTCCAAATCTTCCTTTCTTAGATTACCCAGTAGAGGTAGGTTTAGTGCAATCTGAGTTCCTTGCAGAACCTTGAGGGCAAGCTCATAGTTTGTCTCAGTATTGGTCTCCTCCCCCTTTTTGGTTTTTTCAAATATTTTTTGTTCTATACTTTGGGAAGCAGCTACAACAGACCCAGATAGAGTTTGGAAGGCATTTTATAAGTCAGATTTGAGTTCATCCTTCATCTTATCAGCCTCTCCTATCATTTTGGTCATTGTAGACCACACATACTCTTCAATATGGTTTGAGGCCTTCTCTATTACCTCATCGGTTTTGCTGACATAATTCTTGGTATAGCTCATGTCTTTCTATAGGAGTTGCAGACTTTTGTCCATTGATCTTAGAATAGTTTTTGAGCCACCACTAAGTTTTCAGCAAGATAAAACCATTTGGTCATCTGGCTATTGAGGTAGGATGTTTCTTCCTTTATGACTTGAATTTCAAACATGACCTCATTTTTGACTGATGAAGCTGACTTATCTATATATTCCATTATTGAGGCCATGTGACCATCAATTAGAGTCTTGATGGAACTTAAGATAAGTTCATTGGAGGTTGTAGAGATGGAGGGTTGCACTTCAACAATGGTGGTTTGTTGTGGTTTAGCTACCACTGGGGGTAAACTCTTCTCTTGTAGGCCTTGATTATCAAACTCAATTTGAGTGGATGGATCCTCTGCAGGGGTGGATGAAACTGTCTCATCCAGAGCAAAGATCTTTGTATGCTCCCCCTCAGTCTTATCATGCTTGTCAGCAACCTCTGCAAATTGATCAGTGTGATCAGCATGAATTCCATCATCATCAACCTCATCATCATTATCATTATTGTCATCTTCATCATCTGATAAGAAATTCTGTTGCTCCTCCAAGAAATCTGGGGAATTATCTGGAATTAGACTTATCCTTCTTTGAAGATTAAAGATAATTTTCTCAATCTTACATTGCAAATCACCAAGAGAATCTGATTGCTCCTCTTTATTTCTTGTTGAATCTGCAGGAACATTGTATGCATTGATATCAATTTGATCATCAGTATGATCTCCTTCATTTCCATCAGATTTCTCTTCAGCAGCAATATAATCCTCATTTTTCTCATTATCATGATCTTCATGAACTTATTTATCTTGACTGCTATCAGCTCTTAGATCATAATCAGCTGGAACATTCTTTGCAGCATCTGAATCTGAATCAATACAGATCATTCTAGCCCTCTTTTGTCCTTTAACTAATTTTCTTTTCTTATCCTTTACTTCAAAAGACTGACTCATAAGGAGCACCCTTGAGAACCTTTCCAGTGTTCTTATATCCATTCTCTTAAGATAATGAAGGTTTGATCCTTTTGAGCTATCAAATTGATCTGGGTATGAGTTCAGAAGGTAGAGTGAAAGAATTCTGCCCAAGTTGGGAGCCTGCAGACATTCTTTAATCCCTTGGTAGACCACAGTAGCCCATGAGGTCTTTTTCTTCATGATCACCCTTGTCATTAGCTCAAACATGTACTTTGATATTGTATTATGAGACCCGGGTTTGCATAGTATGGATTTGCCCACTATGTCTGATAGCAGCTTCCCTCTTTGGTTGAAATATTTCCTCTTTAGTGAGCCAGTCTTGGCATCACTGTATTCACACCATTTGAGGGTTTTCTCGTTGTCCTTTTCTGAGACATTGTCTTCCTCGTCATGACTACATGAGGGGAACTGAAGTGCTTTTTCCAGCTTCCTTGGAGAGATCATAATCTTTATGCTTCCAATCTTGGACTTTGAAGAGGACTTGGAAGAGGATTGCCTTGCATGGCTATATATTTCCAGAACTTCAGTTCTGAGAATCACCGTGGGTTCTGACAATATATATTCCAACCCTTATCCTTCCAGAAGTTGTATCACTTATTTTATCTCAGGTTGAGCATGTTGAAAACCATTTCTGAATATCTTATATCCTTCCAGGAGATCCTTTGAAATCTTTGGCGCCATTCTTAGATAAAATGTGTCGCTGAGTCGGGGGGGAGGGGGGAAGGAAAGGTCATCTCGACGACTAGGTAGGTTTTGGGTCTGAAAGTGATTTAATCAGCTTAGCTCTATTTATATGGGTGTTCCTTAAAGAGTGATGTTGATTAAACTTAATAATTAGTTGATTTAAATAAGTTATCCCATCTCAGAGGATCCGCTGAGATGGAGAGCTTGACTGCTGGGATAAGGTAATATTAACCGCTGAGATGACTAAGATGTCTCAGCGGTTTAGCTGAGACTTTCTCTGCTTAACTCACTGCCTAGCAGTGAACCCTTTTAATTAGGATTGATTGTCTCCCTAATCATGTCACTAAGTGTTTTGAAGCATTACCATCTTCTAGCAAGGCTTAAGACATAACATAACAAGCATGATAGACAATATGAAATGTTGATGCCTATTCAATATTCACATTCCTAGCTCAATTTTAAATAAATTAAACTTAGCCTAATCCAATGGATTTATAAATATATCTGCAACTTGATTGTCAGTGGAGACATGTTCAAGGAAGATATCTTTACATTCTACATGTTCTCTAATAAAGTGATAACTTATTTCTTTATGCTTAGTCCAGCTATGAGAGACGAAATTCTTAGCAATTAAAATTGCACTAGATGAGTGATACATAAAATTTAGGATATAAATTATTCTCCAAATTCTACGAACTATAGGCAAGAGCACCTATCGTTCATAACATAGGATATTTATAAATAAATATCAAGTGTCGTATTCTACGGGTCTGTTGATTACTTCTACTCGCGCAAATTAATATTATTTTATCTAGATTTAAGACGATTTTTAGAATAATAAATGAGAAAAGGAAGAAAAGAGCATTTGATCGGAAATCCTTCTTGAGTTAAATAAATTGTAAAATCTAAATTCATGACCAAAATCGATTGAATAATTCGACAGTGGAGGTTCCCAAAATATGGTAGAGCCTCTCTCAAGAGAACTACCACCTAACCTTAGGTTGATCGATTAAGACCCCTCGGCCAGTCGAAACCCCTAAGCTTGCTTTATGCGGTGAGCCCCACTATTGGATTTGACTCCAATCCGAAAGATTTGTGTCACCCTCTCTCGAGGAATGCATGCAACTCTTTCCACTAATGAATGATCTACACAAATTCACGGATCTCTCGATCAACTAGAAAATGGATCAAGAATTGATATTCATATACCGGTAATATGAGATCAATCGAGAAAAATCAAAAGTGGATCGTAATAATTCTTAAACTAAAGCTACGAAAATGAGAGATTACAAAATAAGAAAAGCTTAAGAATTCATCCGATCAAATGGTATAAATTTAGCTAAACATAATTGAAAAGAAAGACATTTTTATAACTAAGGAATTAGAATTATAACTGTTGGAAATAGAAATTCTAAATTATGAATTGAAATTGCAAAACATAGAATAAATTGCATAAATAAAATTACACTAATGAAATGCAGAAAAACTACTCTAAAATTGACCCAATCGAAGCAAGGGCTGGATTCCCATCACTTTAGTAGTAGCTAGCTTTTATAGGCAGAAAATTGGTGAGTCACACCCTTGGTCACGCCCGTGACCAAGGGCGTGTAAGCTGCGTAACTGCGTCTTGAAAGCCATGGAATGTTGGGGAAGAGAAACCGCCAAAATTGATCATCTCAATGGGTCACGGCCTCGGTCACCCCCGTGACCTAGGGCGTGACTTGACCGAGTCTGGAAATGGCAGGAAACGGCGGGATCTGGAGTTATTCTGGCAGTTGCGGGAAGGGTCACCCCCTAGGTCATGGCCGTGACATGGATTCATGCCCATGACCTAGGGCGTGTAGGCTGGAAATGATGTGGCGGCGTGTTCTGGAAGCTGGAAGATGGCTGGGTTGAGTCATGGTCGTGGCTTGAGGTCACTCCCTTGGTCATTGCCGTGACCGAGGGTGTGTAATTCTAAATTTGGCTGGCGGCATGATCAGGCAGCTGGAAGATGGTGGGGTTGAGTCATGGTCGTGACTTGAAGTCACGCCCTTGGTCATGGTCGTGACCGAGGGCGTGTACTAAAGATTTTTGCAGACTTGTTCCATTCTTTCCCCTGAACATGGCTGTGAGCTTGAATTTGTTATTAGCAGCCCCAGGTTACCTGAAAACACAAAACAAAGTGAATTAGGCATATATTAAACTAAAATTATATAAAAACTAATTAATTACTACTAAAATATTATATAAAAATAACTATAAATAATGTACTATCAAATACCCTCATACTTAAGCTTTTGCTATTCCAGAGCAAAACCAATTTATAAGCATGAGAATAATTAATAGGAAATTCATTAAAGATTTACTTCCAATTATGTATTCCAAATTTTATAAGACTCATATCAAATTAAGTTAAGAAATTAAAATTCAGATTTATTAGAAATAATTTGTAATTCATATATTGAAATGAGTAGCATAAATATCAGTTTCAAAATTCTCTAACTAAATCTTCATAAACAAAATTGCATTGAATTAAGTAAAATAATCCAAGATTAAAATTAAAGAAACTGTACAATCATGAGAAACTTCTTAGAAAACTACAAAATATTAACTATGCTCTCTCAAAAATATCTTGGATAAGCAAATAAACTTGGCTAGATGGAGCAAAATTGGCATTGAAGAAGTTACTTTGAAAATAGGAAATGATGAATTTTATCCTCTCATTTCCATTTTTTAAAAATTTCTTCTTCTTTTTTAATATCCCAAATATATATGTTTAGGAGTGATGAATTTTATCCTCTCATCTCCATGCCATATAATCTTGTAAAAATTTGGGTGCATATGTTTAGGAATGATGAATTTTATCCTCTTATTCCCTGACATATGATCTTTTAATAATTTTTTTTTAATTGCCAATAATTTGGTTACACAAACAGGTAGGGGAAGGGGAAGGGTTTAAAGGCTAAACAAATTCCAACGATACATTTAAGAGCATAGAAAACAAATTGAGCAATCTATAAGAAACTATGAGTTCAAGTTAATAGAAGTAAAATCTAAAGATATTTAACACAATTACTACAAAATTGAATTATGATATTTTAAAGAGAGAAAGTAAAACTAAGAAATATTCTAAACAAATTAAGATAATGAAGAATTCATTAAATCAAATTCATCTAAAAATTAAATCTAACATAGATTGAAGAGAAATATAAGATTTAAAAATTCATATAAAGAAAACTCTTTAAAAACGCCTAAAACAACTTATAATTAAAATTAATTTTGCAAAAATGAAGTTTGGAGAAAATTTAATGTTACAATATTTTATATTATTAGATTTTTTTGATTTTTTTATATTAAAACAAAATGTTTTTTTAATATTCTTAGACTTCCCAAGGGCTACCCAATGATGGGCTCACAAGGTACTAGGCGGTTTTGTGGGATGAAAACCCACACGGCCCTTTCGCAAGAAATTAAATTTTTAATTTTATAATTTTTTTGGTATTTTTAATTTGCATAAAAAGAAAATAGCACATAAAGACCTAAAATTTTAAATGAAAACATTTTTTTTAATTTTGTAAATTTTTTATAACAAAATTGAAAATAAAGAAAGAAGATCAATGTTTTTATGAGTTTTGAAAAGGATTTTCTAATATTTTTTGGATTTTTAATAAAAACTGAATATAGGAGAATACACCCCCATACTTAAAAATAAACATTGTCCCCAATGTTTATAAGCAAGGATGAAGAGGGAAAAACTTGAAAAGAAAAGGCAGATAAAGAAAAGAAAAATTGCAAAAAAAATAAGCAAGGGGTGCCTCCCAAGAGCGCTTTCTTTTTCCCGTCTTTAAGCTAGACGTTATTGTAAGGAAAAAGGAAAAGAAAAATAAAGGTACACAGGCAACTCCCTTAATTCACGCTCAGGTGAGCATGCCAAAATCTGTTGCCCGACGACTCCTCTGCTATACTCTTGACTCTTTTGTTTTCGGTTAGCTCGAAAGTGTGAATCCAAATTACCTATACATACTGTTGGTAATTTGGATTGCTGGACATGAGCGACAAATGGAACAGTGAAAATGTGTGATTGCAGTGGCTCATCCTCTATATGAAAATCGTTAAAATAAAAAGAATCAAGATTAAGCGAGTCAGAAATGTTTTCACAAGGAGGAGTGTCTTGCGAAAATTCATGATTAAGGACCGGTTGTTTATTTTCAAAAGTAAAAGTATTATCAGATAAATCAATGCCAAGTGGAGAAAATTCATGAGACACAATTTCTTCATGAATTATAATTTCATGAGAAAGAGAAGAAAGGGCGGGCAAAGGAGAAGAAGAAAAAAATTTGTTCTCTAATTCGCCCGGTGTCTCCATGACTTTGCAAAATTCTTAGTACAATTATTCTTCTTGATCTTGAGAATAAGCATTTAAAGTGGGATAATTAAAATTCAGAAAATTCTCAAGATTAGAAGAAGAACAAATTTGTGGAAAAGGTGAGGAATGCAAATCATGATTGAAGGAATTTCCTTCTTCGCACTGAAAACTTTCCGGGTGACCTTGCCACCATGAATAATCAACATCAGTGCAAGAAGTAAAGTCACTTAAAGCATTATTGAAAGAAAAATTATTTTCATTCAAAAAAAAATTATAATTTTCATTATAAAAAGTAATTTGATTTTCATTAGAAAAATTATTTTGATTTTCATTAGAAAAATTATATTGATTTTCATTAGAAAAATTATATTGATTTTCATTAGAAAAATTATTTTGATATGAAAAATAGCATTCCTCACTAGAATGATGACCCCCAAAAAAAGGACAAATAATTTGGCGCATTCGTGCGGCTTCCAAAAGAATGACTTTATTTTGAAGCTCAGCAACTTTTGCGGCTAATTGCGATAACATCATTTTTTTAGAAAGAAAAATAGACAACAGTTAGCTAATAAAATGGAATTTTAAAAGAAAAAGTAAAAAGAGATATGGGGAGGAGAAAAAGAATCTTAAAAGTAATAAAATTTACGCTTTCAAAATATCAACAAATATTTCCCCGGCAGCGACGCCAAAAACTTGATACATAAAATTTAGGATATAAATTATTCTCCAAATTCTACGAACTATAGGCAAGAGCAGCTATCGTTCATAGCATAAGATATTTATAAATAAATATCAAGTGTGATATTCCACGAGTCTGTTGATTACTTCTACTCACGCAAATTAATATTATTTTATCTAGATTTAAGAAAATTTTTAGAATAATAAAAGAAAAAAGGAAGAAAAGAGCATTTGATCAGAAATCCTTCTTGAGTTAAATAAATTGTAAAATCTAAATTCATTACCAAAAGTGATAGAAAAATTCGACCGTGGAGGTTCCCAAAATATGGTAGAGCCTCTCTCGAGAGAACTACCACCTAACCTTAGGTTGATCGATTAAGACCCCTCGACCAGTCGAAACCACTAAGCTTGTTTTATGCGGTGAGCCCCACTATTGGATTTGACTCCAATCCGGAAGATTTGTGTCACCCTCTCTCGAGGAATGCATGCAACTCTTTCCACTAATGAATGATCTACATAAATTCACGGAACTCTCGATCAACTAGAAAATGGATCAAGAATTGATATTCATATACCGGCAATATGAGATCAATCGAGAAAAATCAAAAGTGGATCGTAATAATTCTTAAACTAAAGCTACAAAAATGAGAGATTACAAAATAAGAAAAGCTTAAGAATTCATCCGATCAAATGCTATTAATTTAGCTAAACATAATTGAAAAGAAAGACATTTTTATAACTAAGGAAGTAGAATTACAATTGCTGGAAATTGAAATTCTAAATTATGAATTGAAATTGCAAAACATAAAATAAATTGCATAAATAAAATTACACTAATGAAATGCAGAAAAACTACTCTAAAATTGACCCAATCGAAGCAAGGACTGGATTCCCATCACTTTGGCAGCAGCTGGATTTTATAGGCAGAAAATTGGTGAGTCGTGCCCTTGGTCACGCCCGTGACCAAGGGCGTGTAAGCTGCGTAACTGCGTCTTGAAAGACCAGAAACGTTGGGGAAGAGAAACCGCCAAAGTTGATCATCTCGACGGGTCACGGCCTCGGTCACCCCCGTGACCTAGGGCGTGACTTGACCGAGTCTGGAAACGGTGGGAAACGGCACGATCTGGAGTTATTCTGGTAGTTGCGGGAAGGGTCACCCCCTAGGTCCTGGCCGTGACATGGAGTCATGCCCGTGACCTGGGGCGTGTAGGCTGGAAATGATATGGCGGCGTATTCTGGCAGCTGGAAGATGGCTGGGTTGAGTTATGGCCATAACTTGAGGTCACTCCCTTGGTCATGGTCGTGTTCGAGGGTGTGTAATTCTAAATTGGGCTGGCGGCATGATCAGGCAGCTGGAAGATGGCTGGGTTGAGTCATGGCCGTGACTTGAAGTCACGCCCTTGGTCATTGTCGTGACCGAGGGCATGTACTGAAGATTTTTGCAGACTTGTTCCATTCTTTCCCCTGAATATGGCTGTGAGCTTGAATTTGTTATTAGCAGCCCCAGGTTACCTAAAAACACAAAACAAAGTGAATTAGGCATATATTAAACTAAAATTATATAAAAACTAATTAATTACTACTAAAATATTATATAAAAATAACTATAAATAATGTACTATCAATGAGTCACAAAATTGTGGAGTGAGACTTACCTTTAGGTTGTAGTCCTCTAGCTGGTGTTGTATCCACAGTAATTGTGCACAGCAGCTCCCTACAGCAATGTACTCAGACTCAGCTATGGATATTGCCACACTAGTCTATTTCTTGCTACTCCAAGAGATCAACCTCCTACCTAGGAATTGACAAGTTCCACTAGTACTTTTTGTACAACCCCGATATTCGCCAGGAGTTGGGCATAGATTTGAGAAGTTAGCAGGCGGAGGAGGTGATAAAGAAGGCGAGCTAAAGTCTCAAATGTCGCTCGCAAGGAGGCGGGCGAGCCGGGTACTCGCCCACCGCTCGCGGGGAAGGCGGGCGAGCCATATCTTCGTGGTCCACTCGTAGCGGTCTTCTAGACGAGCCGGATTCTTTCCAAGTTTTCGTGTTCGACGAACTCCAATCTGCGTTCGCCAAAATCCATTTTGCGTTCGACGAGCGTCGCGCTTCAGTTCAAAAAAATCGCTTTTTAGCTCGACGAGCTCATTCTCCCAGCCAGTTCAGCAGATCTCCACAAGGCCAAGGGAAGCTCGCAGGAAGGCACGCAAGTAATGTCCCTGTGAGCCCGAGTCTCAAAGTTCGCTCGCAGAAGGCAAGCTAGAGTGCCAAACTCGCCGACCAGAGTCTCCAGGCAAAAGTGGCAAGGAAGGCGAGCCAGAGTCTCAGAGTTCGCTCGCAAGAAGGTGGGTGAGTCGGGCACTCGCCGACCGCTCGAAGGAAGGCGGGCGAGCCAGATCTTCGTGATCAACGAACTCCAATCTATGTTCGACGAACTCCAATCTGCGTTCGATGAACTTCAATCTACGTTCGACAAAATCCATTGTTCTGTGTTCGACGAACTCCAGCTTGAGGTCGATGATCTCAGCTTTGCGTTCGACGTATGAGTAACAAGATGTTCAATTCGACGGAATTACTTCTCAGCTCGACGAGCTCAGTCGTCCAGCCAATTTAGTAGATTATTGTAGGGCCGAGTGGAGCTCGCAGGGGTGAATGCGAGACCCAGCCTCGGTGAACGTCGCTAGAGGGAGGGCGAGCGGGGCCTTCGCAGAGCGCTCCCCCAAGAGGGGTTTTGCGAGCCATACTCGTGAGGGGACTCGCAGGAGCTCTCGCAAGTAGCTCTTTCGCAGACCACTTACCCATAGACAAAGGGGGCAAAATTACCCCTCTGCCCCTGGTGGTCTGCCGTTAGCCTTTCCAAAAAGCGGAGTTTGGTTGTTAGCAGGCCAAATTGGGGTGCGTTTAGTAAAACCAAAAGGTGGAATTCTGCTATTGACAGACCACAAGCAAAAAACTATAAATAGACCTTAAAGGGCACCTTGGGAGAGGATTCCAATCTCAGTTCTCTGAGTCTTTTTCCTCCTTTGGTTACTTTTGTTTAGCTCTCTAGCTCTCCAAGGTGCCCAAGTCTCAGCTTTGGCTTGGGAGGGGAAGTTCTCAATGATCTTCCGGGTTTGCCGTGGGACCTCCTCGCTGTGACTAAGGTCTTAGTTTGTTTCCGAGTCCCCGGTCTGCTCCTTCCGAGGGACTAGTAAGGCCTATCTGCCCCTCAACTTGTTAAGGGCCCGAGCTTCACAAGAGACTGGGAAATTGATTTCAACATTTTGGTGCGGTGAGCGTGGAGTGTGGTTTGTCCTGGAAAATTCCATGGAAGGGACATGGCAGGAAATGAGGAGCAGGGTGAGGAGTTCTGCGGGTTACCCCCTGCGGTGACGGCAAGGATGTTCTCAGATTTTAGGAGGGAAGTCCTCAACACCCTCGGGTTCACAGTCACAGCGTTGCGTAGCGAGTTTGCGACCCCAGCAGTCCAGGCATCCCATCCTTCAGCAGCAGTTGGTGAGGATGCCCCGGGAGGAAGGGATGGAAAGGAGGTGGCCGGAGGGTCAGTGCAGGATCTGGAGGGGTGACTGTTGTTCGCCAGTCCGGTGAGTTTGGAGCCCGCGAGCACAGGGCAGGCGAGCGCGACGCAGGCGAGCACGGTGCAGGTGAGTGTCGGGCAGGCGAGTGAGGCGCAGGCGAGTGTGGTGCAGGTAGGTGCGGGGAAGTCGAGCGCGATACTGACGGGCACGGCGCCCGTAGGAGCGGCTCCGACGAGTGTGGCCCTCGCAAGAATGGCCCCAATGAGCTCAAGCCTGGCGAGGGAGCTCGGGGGGCGAGTGGAGCAAGAAAGGATAGCAGGTGGAGGAAGCCCCTTCTGCGAGCTAGTGCTTTCCGAACCTGTCCCGAAAGGGTTTAGGGAATGGGACAGGGTCTACTACCATGGCAGGGATGACACAGTCCAGCACCTGCTGTCGTTTGAGGACTCAGTTTCCATCAGGCCAATGTCGGACGCCTTCAAGTGTCGTCTCTTCGCTATCACCCTAAAGGAAAAGGCCCGGGAGTGGTTCCATCAACTCCCTGTCGGGTCAATCTACACGTTTGAGGATTTGCGTAGAAGCTTCTTATTGCGATTTTCAACACCGAAGAAGAGGAATAAGGATGTCGAGTCCCTCTTCAAGGTGAAGGAGGAGCCCAAGGAGTCATTAGCTCATTATGCGGATCGGTTTCAGGAGGAAGTATTGCTGACCCAGGAGATGGCTGGGTTTTCCCTTCAGCTCGCCTTCATGTTGGGGCTGCGGGAGAGTTTCTTCAAGATGGGACTGAAGAGAAAGGCCCCCGTCTCCTACGAGGAGTTGATGGATAGGGTGGCGGAGGAAGTCGAGAGTGAGGAGGCCAATCTAGAGCTCACCAAGAGGCTAGCAAAGCTCAGTGAGCTGTAGGTCAAGCAATAGGAGGTGCGGAGAAGGGAAGAGCCCCGGGCCCCGGAGGGGGATGGAGGTAGCACGGCGGGAGGATGCAAGGTCAAGGAAGAGGTTACGCCCCAGGAGGGGGTAACATCTATGGAGGGCAAGGAACACCCCAACAGTTGGGATGGAGGCAGGGTCTGAGGCAGATGCCTCCCCCACCTCAGCAAGCTATGGCAATCAGGCGAGGAAGGGGAGGAAGAGGAAGGAGGGAAGGAGCCGAAGCAGGAGCAGGAAGGAGAAGGGGAAATAGGGCGGCAGAGGCCGAGAGGGGAGAGGTGGTGTTGCCATACTGTGACTTCCATGATGAAGAAGGTCACGCGATGGCCACTTGCCCTGAGTTCCTGGAAACAAAGAGGGCTAGAATGTCGGCGCCGCAGCAGCAGCAGTAGGTGAGGATCGAGGAGGTCCTACCTCGGGAGGATAAGGAGGAGAGGTGTGAGGACAGGATTGATTTGGGGACCTGAGGAGGGATCAGAGTGATCCACCGGGGAGTAGGGGTGGAGGCAACCCGCAAGGCAAGCCTCCATACTATCTACCGCCGAAGCGTGGCTTCGACATCCACAGCCCCACCCCCAGCAGAAAAAATAACTTTCTCCCAAAGGGACATGTCGGGTCATGAGGACCCTTTCTGCGATGCGTTGGTCATCCAGAATGCCATCGAGAACTTCACGGTGTCCCGGATTCTCGTGGACAACGGAAGCTCCATCAACGTCATCTTCAAGAAGGCGTTCGATGAGATGAAGGTGGAATCCAAGAGGGTGTTGGCCTCGGATGGCCCATTGTTCGGGTTCTCCGGAGAGAGGATGGAGGTTGATGGGGGAGTGGGGCTCCATATGGTCCTGGGCGGGCAATCTCAGAATTGCCGCTTCATCATAGTGGATGCCCCCATCAGCTATAGCGCCATCTTCGGACAGCCGCTAATCAGTGCTTTCCGCTGCGTCCCCTCCACCTTCCACCAATGCCTCAAATTCAGCTCAAGGGGAGTCCAGATTCGGGTAAGAGGAGATCTGAAGGTAGTAAGGAAGTGCTATGTGACGGCGGTCAACACCATCTCCTGGATGACTGAGGTAGAGAAATGGGATCAGGTGATGGGTGAGCCGACGAGACTCGGAGAAGAAGGCAAGGAGGAGAAAGGGGAGGAAGTGTCGGAGGAGCCGATGGAGGAGGAGAAGGAAGAGGCAGGAGATCAGGCCCAGGGGCGAGGTGCGGAAGAAGTGATGAAGGTTCAGGGGGGAGAAGGAGAGGAGAAGGCCGAAGCTCCAACCTGCGACGAGGAGACAGAGGAAGGTTGGGGGAGCAGTCCCTGCTGGAAGTCGTGGAGGAGGTCGTGGAGCTTGAGGTCACCACTCGGGCCGGGAGGAGCAGAAGCAGATCATGGCTTGCGTCCAGGAAAACGTGGATGTCTTCTCTTGGAGTGTCGCAAAGAAGCCTGGTGTTGGATCTGTAGGCGCCCTTAGAGGGGGGTGAATAAGGGTTTTTAAGACTTTAAACTTTAATAGAAAACTTTTGATATTTTGGTCGAAGTTAAATCAAAAGTAAAGAGATAATGAAATTAGAAATGAAATCAATTTTATTAAACAAGAAAAAACATGATTATCATTTATAAAATTGATTATAATATCTGATTTCAATGACGCTAGAAATCAAAGTGAATAATATGAAAACCCTTTTTGTTTTATATACCGACTCATATCCCCACGAACCGGTTGGCTTTATCCGATCTCTCCCCAGATACGGCCTCAAGCTGCTCTAGCCAATCTATCACCAGAAAGGCATCGAGCACCCCCTAGATCTACTCCCTAGACCCAGTCGCCAACATGAGGTGAATTCCTCCCTAAGTCCTACCTAGACCTAGTCGCCAACACGAGGCGAATTCACGAACCGATTACAAAGATGAAATAAAGGACAAATATAAAGTACAAATATAAAACTCCCTATGAGGTAATCTAAAGGAGACGTCGAAGAATCGCTGAAGATCGTTGAAGTCCAGGCGTGCATTCTTCGCGTTGAGTTAGCGTGTTGATCCAAGCCTCCTTTGATTCCTCCTTTTGAAATATGAGTGGGAGATGTGTTTCTCTGGAAATACGGCCCTCACAAAGTTTCTGAAGCGCTGGAATAGGGCTCTCTACAATCAGTAGTCGGAGAAGACAAAATCCTCCAATTTATAGAATTTAAGCTAACGTCGGCGTTAAGTCCTAGCACCTGGCGTTGACCATGTATAGCAATATATTAATGGCTCGGATCTTTAGAAGAGGAAGGAGATTTTGCACTTTAGGAATGTTTTATTTTAGGCAAATATCAACGCTGGCGTTAAGGCTAACGCGGCGCGTTGGGCAAATCATTCCTAATGTTCCTCCTGCAATCACGGCTGCTTTCTCCTTGCCAAAATCGTCGACCATATAGCGCTCAGCGTTAAGACTAACGCCTAGCTTTGAGATTCTTTCTTTAATGAGCCGGCACGCCATCTTCTCCGAACAGCATATTCATCGAACGCCATTTTCGTCAAATGGATAGCGCCCGGTGTTAAGATCTAGCGCCTGGCGTTGAGTTTCATCTTTAATCAGCTGGCACCCCAATTCGTCGAACAGATAATTTCGTCGAACACATTTCGTCAACTGGCTTCATCTTTCGTCGACCGCAATTTTGTCGAACAGAGTTTTTCGAACGGGCTTCTTCTTTTTTCGACCGCAATTTCGTCGAACGCCAGAGCATCGAACGCAGTTACTATTTCGTCGAACGCATCTTTAAGTTCGTCGACCGCAAATTTGTCAAACGCAGCTTTTCATTTAGCGCTAAAGCCCAGCGTTAAGCTTAATGCCCGGCATTAAATTGCTTTCAATCCTTCCGCTTGTTGTTAGTGCCAGACCATTGTTTTTGCAACCTAGTGTCATAACTGTCCAAACCTGCATGCTAAAAACATAATGGCAACAAGATCAAATACAAGTAGGATTTGTTATTCTCAAATCAAAGGGATGTGGAAAACCTGTTCCAACAATCTCCTCTCTTTGATAATAACAAATCCAATAGTGATAAATCAGATTCATATATAAAGAATTTGTGTTTTTATAAAGTTATATGACACTCAGTAATTATAAGATAATGATAGGAATTATAGTTCATTTATATGACACCCAGTAATTATAAGATAATGATAGGAATTATAGTTCATTGAACATTGTGCTCCCCTTCAAAAATGCTCCCCCTTAGTGTATACTCCCATAAACTAAATACATGCTCCCCCTTAATCTAGTGAATCCTACTCCATTAATCAATATGATTTAGCATTTTATTCTCACCCTTTATTATTAGCAAAAGAGGGTGGAGTGAAACAAAACTAGAATAAAGAAGAAAACGTTGAGACATAAGTAAGAGAGGATTAAGAGTTTTGTGTAAACATAAAGTAAGTCATGATCGAGCTAAGGGAGAGAGTAGCACAGCGGAAAAATATATGATAAGCGTGATTAATGAAAATAATCACTTGCCCTTTTTAAATTAATTTTAAGAGTGATTCTACTTGTTAAGATAGATGCAAGTTTGTTTGAACAAGAACAAGTGAAAGACAAATCCTTAGAAATAAGCATGAGAACACGAAGTACATGATCAAAAGAGAAATGTGGAAAACAAAAACAAAACAAATAAGAGTAGTATTTTTATTATAGTTTGAACATTCCAACAATATGTCTAGACTTTTCCCGTTTGAGCATTTTAACTTTGAAAATTTTCATAACAAATAGGCAAGCATGAATTAACATATTCAAAAGGATAATAACTACAATGTAACCAATTCGTATTTCAAGTAAAGAAAACTTTGTAGAAATCATGCATTGCAATCTAGTGCTTTTACTTGAGTTTTTTGAGAATTTTGTAATTTTGCATTAGGATCCAATTCTCATGAGTAGAAGCTTTATGAAAAACAATGATGTGTGCATATACAAGTGAAATAATCAAAACACATGACATATGTAATGAAATAGTAACAACAATATTAAGATTGTAATCATATAATTACTTTCGCACATCTCATCAAGAATGAAATTTCAAAGCACATAAAATACGTACAACTACCAAGGTGCTTCGCCCACACAATGCTCATTAAGAGTTATCAGGGAGCGGAGAATTGCTTGGGGGATCACATAAGAATTTTTTTTATAAAAATTATATTTTTAGTGATCCGGTGTACAAATAAAAGTGATAAACCTCACAATGCTCATTAAGACTTATCAGGAGGGTGAGTAGTGCTTGGTGGAGTTATCTTTGGCTTTTTATTTCAGATTTTTATTTTGGGCCAAAGGTCTCTAAATTCACTTGTTGTTGCAAACATCTATATTATTGAAACATCACTTCTATATTGTGCATGAAATTTATTTTTAAAGGATGGTGTAGGTAATTTAGACATACAACTTATTATGTTAAAACTATTTACACTACACAATCATGTAAGACTAAGATTATGAGCACATGTAGATTACCAAAATAGTGAGTGTATAATTCATTGATTAACATAAAGCATTACTCATACTTAGAGGCATGCTAGGCAATCATACACAATTATCTATAGATTATTTCATTACACATACTCAGATTAAGGTCAAGGCATGAAGATAAAAACAATGTTTAGGAAATTTGAAATTAAAATTAGACATTGAAGGTTATCATTAAGAGTATGCCAAAGATAATTTTGACCTTTTTGAAACAAAAATAACTAAGATGTTTGCTCTTTTGAAGTTGTATAGTCAAACCATAATTTTGTAAGGAGTTAAAGCAAAACAAATAACAACAACATATTTTTGATCATTTTGAATTATTTGAATTTTTTGTATTTTGGAATAAAACAACCAAATTAATAATGCAATACTTTTACGTATGAGAAAATAAACAGAGGAAAAATCATAAGAAAAATATAAGAAATATTTTGGAAAAATCAGAAATTCAATTTGGCCAAAATAGCTAACGCCTGGCGTAAAGTACTTAACGCCAAAACAATACTCGATTTTTGAGAATTTTTGAAAATTTTCTTTTGGCATAGATAGTATATATATAGACCTTCTTTGGGTAGAAATTTCAGAGACGTTGGAAATGGTTAGAAGGCTATTCAAGCATGTTTTATTTGTTCAAAAATAGTTTTTTATTTTTATGTGGTTTTCATATATTTGTGTTTTACAAGATCATTAGAGCTCAAAGAAGATAATATATGCAAAACACAAAATAAGCATGTTCAATCAAACAAGAATGCATGAATAATATAATCATAAAGAGTGCATGCAAAGTATATAAAATAGGAATGTCCTAGATTATAATACCCAAACTGTATGTCTACACACTAGCCCCGTACTAAGTGACGGATAGGCATGAGGAGCTGCACATATGCCGTAAGTTGAGGTGTTAGTCCCATATGCAAACAGTAGACAAAACTCACCCTAACACTCTTTCCACCCAGTGCCTCGCAAGGCCCCACTGGAACCCTCCCCGGTTAAGGACAAGACATGACTTAGAGATTTGGTTATCTAATGTCTACAACCCTACGCCCTCGCTATTGTGAGACACATAATGTGGGTGAATAATCATGGACATCCTAAGCATTTTGTTCTATGGAATCAATTTATAAACTATGGCTTTTATGCGTGATTAATTTCTTATTATATTTGATATTAAAGCAACATAGTTATTATGAGTTTTAACTTTCAATTATTCTTCTTTAAGATTGATTCATTATAGCAATAATAAGATATCTAGCATGGATGATAATATTTGTTAGTTGATAATGCTAGATATGATGAGTTTGAATGTAGTGTTATCCCATAAGGTTAATTGATATAATGTTGTATTTATTTAACAATAGTGATTCAAATTTTAGACACAGAATAAAGTGATGATTCTAATTGATTTATTCATATAGATATAGAGTTGATTCTATGGTATAAAAAATAAATGTGATACATGCAAAACATAATAGATTCATATAATAATCATGATCACAGACATTATGTTTGACTTAAAAGATCATATGATTTTGCATGATTATTATATATGATCATTATTATTAATTCATAGTGATTAAGTACTCGTAATTAATTATTCATGGTAATGTACATGAGGTATTATTAAAGATAATTCATATTCAACCTTTTCAAATTATTAAATAGGAACGTCGTAAGGTGAATAGTGAATATGAGAAAATATTTTTATTTTGAAGAGTTTTGTAAATTTTCTCTTTGGTTTTTGAATATTAAACAAATACATATATATATATACTTTTCTTAACTTTTAATTTTCATCATTCTATTTTTCTTCAGCATAACATGGCATGATATAACTAGCATAGCCACTGATTTCTACTTATAGTAAGTGCTGATGCTAGATGAGAAGTTATGATAATAAGGTTTATTCAATTTTGATTTTTCGTAAACAAAAACATATATTTTTAGTTATTTTGCAGAATTTTAAAAATACAGAAAATTAGATACTTGAGCTAGCGCCGGCGTTAGACCTAGTGCCAGCGTTAGACCTAGCGCCTGCGTTAGCTCACAGAGAGTGCTTATTTTAATCATATAGCCTAGATTTTCTTTGATTTTGCTTCCGATTTTTATTAATTATGTTTGTGCAAAGTAAGGCATGTCTAATGAAGTGAAGAGACGAGAAGAAATTGCAAGAAGTTGCGGAAGTTAAAATTTTAGTACATGTGTTCACATTCATTAAAGCTCCATATTCATTAACCTTAATTCTTGAGTTTTGCACAACCATTTAAGCTTAATTATTATAGGATATGCAAACAAAGAAGATATGATTAATGTTATGCCAAAGTTTGATAGTGTTTCAACTTACAGACCTAGAATGAAGTGAAGATTCTATTTGATTTGATCTTGTTGATATCAAGATGATTCTAAGGTCTAAACTTGACATAAATCACAATACATACATAATACACCAACCATGATATGTAATCATATAATTAAAAAATAATGATAATTGAGTTTTCTTTTAGATCTTGATCTTTCTTTTAGATCATGTTATTTCTTTAATTTGGTTGATGTGGACTATAGAGCTTAATAGCCTAATCTTGATTAACATATCTTATAGCAAATTTATAATTCAATTTTATATGTATACTATATGATATATATATAGGTAATGAATATAAGAATAATAGATAGGTCATCAAAAATAAAATATGATTTTGACTTTTGATTAATTTGATTTATAAACTCATTAAATTTTAAGAGATAAGATCATATTTCCTGTAATATATAAGATGACCATAACATGATAGCTTAATAAATAAGAAAACAAAAAAATAGAAAGACATTAAAGCATATCATGAAGTAGAAAAATTTGTATATTTCATTTTTGAAAATATTCTACTTCATGCATTTGGTAATACCTAATGAATAAGTGATTTAGGTATCCAAAGGGGACCAAGTGTGGTGATTCCTTTGGGTACCCAAATATAACGTGTTTGCTTTGGGGGAGATGGAAATGAATGAGCCTTTTGAGTGGAGTTTGTGTTTCATCTTTATCTTTGGGTCTCCATTCAAACCATGGTTTAATATTATTTTTATGTATCAAATTTCCAATGTGATTATCTTTATCTATAAGATTATAATTGTAATGATTATTGAAAGTATTTTTCATAGGAAATTTGTAAACATTTAATATTACGTTGGCAGAACATTGATTTTGTAAATGATAGTAATGATTGTATTTTGGAATTTAATTTTCAATCTTTTGAAGTTTTTTATTTCCATTGTTTGACTTATTCAATTTTTGAGAAATCATATTCAACTTGCTTTGGGATTTTGCATTATATTGAGAATGTATGTTTTGAGAATTTTTCTTTATGATTTCCTTAAGCAAGTTGATTTTAGTTTTAAATTCATTATTCTTAATCTTTAAATTATGTCTAGCTTTATTATAAGCGATTGTGCTATTTTTAAGAGTGGAAACAATTGAATCAATATGTTTTTTATAGTTATTTCTATATTCATCAAATGTTTCATCCATCTCTTTGATTTTAATTTTATAGTCCTTACACTTAGCACAATCATTTTTCAAGGATGAATTTTCTAAACATAATCTTTCATTTTTGTTCTTTTATAAGAAGAAGTTCCTTTTCAAGTTCCTTGTGTTTGTCTTTTAATTTATTATATTCTACACAAGGTGTAGTGTTTTCAACTAAGAAGCCATGCATAGAACTACATAAATTTGAATTTGATTCTTCATTAATTTTTGCCTTTAAATGGGTTTTGAGATTCCCAATAAGGTTCTCGATCTGGAGCGTTCTTAGGTTGTGCGACACCGAGATGGCCGTCACCTTTGGATTGAACCTTGGAGATAACGAGCGAAGAATTTTCCTCACCAAGTCCCTGTATGAGTAGATCTTTCCAAGTGCCTTTGAAGCGTTAACGATCTTGGTGAAGCAAGTGTACATCAAGTTGATGTCCTCTTCGATATCCATCCTGAATTTTCATATTCAGATTCTAGTTGGAATAGCTTTGCATCTTTCACCTACGATGTACCTTCATGGGTAACTTCCAATTGATTCCAAATATCATAAGCAGTTATGCATGAAGAAATTCTATTAAACTCAGTTCTATTTAAGGCGTAATATAAAGTGTTCATCGCCTTAACATTATTTTTACACCTTAGTTTATCGTTATCATCCCATTTATCTTTAGGTTTTAGTAATGTCTCCTCTCCCACTACAATTGTAGGAGGAGAGCACCAAACTTCTACCATGTTCCATACTTCCACATCCATGGTCATAAGAAAACACATCATTCGATTTTTCCAGTAGTTGAAATCTGACAAAGAAAAAATAGGTGGTCGACAAACACCTGACCCTCCAGAAAAGCGAGATCATGAGACATCATTATTTCCTATTGTTAAGCCGATTGGAATAAAACTGCTCTGATACCACTTGTTGGATCGGTAGGCGCCCTTAGAGGGGGTGAATGAGGGTTTTTACAACTTAAGTTATATTTTGATTTTCTTTGAAATAATGCGTGAATAAGAAAGTGAGAAATCAAACAAAGCAATTAAAATAAAGTGAAGACATGTTTTATTAATATAAAATATGGTTTTACAAAAGTTGATTTCTAAAATCCTAGAAATCGGTGGTAAATAATAGTAAGCTCTTTTTGTTTTCTATCCCGACTCGCATCCCCACGAATCGGAGGACCTAGCCTATCCTTCCCCGGATTCGGCCTCAAGCCGCTCTAGCCAATCCAACCCCAGATATGGCCTTGAGCACCCCCTAGACCTAACCTAGATCTAGTCTCCAACATGAGGCAAATTTCTGCCCTATGTCCTACCCAGACCTAGTCGACAACACGAGGCAAATTCTCTAACAATTTACAAGAAATATGAAATGATAATAATAAAAACTCCCTCTTGAAGAACTTCTGAAGTTGGAGATGAATATCCGCTGTAGAATAAGCATTGTAGAAGCGTACATCGTTTGGATCCGGCGTGAAGAGATTCTCCTTCAGAAATCTGCAGAGCTTTGGTAGGACATCAAGTTTCGGCCAAATCAGCCTCTGGAATTCTAGCACTTAATCTCTCTCTCTCTAATGTCCTAATGAAATGAGAGAAGAGGGGTCCTATTTATAGACTCAGCTCGAGGGCCTATGCTAGTGCTACCACTGGTGCTATCCCAGATTAGGCATTATTCTGCGCGGGGGAATCTTCAATCCGAGGAAACATTTCTCTCTTGCCTTTTGTGCTCCGCGCTACCGCCTGCGCTATCCACTACCGCTAGCCGCTAGCTCCTTCAATATGTGCTCCGAAATTGCGCAGATCATCACTAGCGTCGGGCGCTAGATGCTACTGTCAGTGCTAGTGGGCATGTTGGAATTGTTGGCTCAAATTTGGGGGCAACCTTCTTATGTAATCCTTGAGTCATATGGACTTTATTTCCTGCACACTTAAACACACAAGATAAAATACACATAGGATTTGTTATTCTCAAACCTAGGAGATGCGAAAGACCATGTTCCAACAACAGGGTCTACTATTATGGCAAGGACGACCCTGTCCAGCACTTGCAGTCATTCGAGGACTCGGTCTCTATCCGCCCGATGTTAGATGCATTCAAGTGTCGGCTCTTCGCCGTAACTCTAAAGGAGAAGGCTAGGGACTGGTTCCATCAACTCCTAGCCGGGTTGATCTACCAGTTCGAGGACTTGCGCAGAGGCTTCTTTTTGCGCTTCTCGACCTCGAAGAGGAGGACGAGGGACACCGGGTCGCTCTTCAAGGTCAACCAGGAGTCGGGGGAGTTGCTGGCCCATTACGCGGACCTATTCCAGGAGGAGGTTCTTCTTACCCAGGAGATGTCTGGGTTTACCCTCCATCTCGCCTTCACGGTGGGGCTGAGGGAAAGTTTTTTCAAGATGCATTTGAAGAGGAAGACCGCTGTCTCCTACGAGGAGTTCATGGAGAGAGTGACAGAGGAGATTGAAGGGGAGGAGGCTAACCCTGAGCACATTGAGAGGCTAGCAAAGTTCAGTGAGCCAGAAGTCAAGCAGCAGGAAGTGAGGAGAAGAGAAGAGCACAGGGCCCCGGAGGTGGGGTGGAGGCATCAAGGCAGAGGGTCGGAGGTTCAAGGGAGGGGTTACGCCCCGGGAGGGGGTAACTTCCATGGGGGTCAGGGAAGACCCCATCAGTTGGGATGGAGGCAAGGTCCAAGGAAGATGCTTCCCCCACCTTAGCAGGCCATGGCAATCAGGCGAGGAAGAGGAGGAAGAGGAAGGAGAGAAGGGGCAGGAGCAGAAGTGGGAGCAGGAAGGAGAAGGTGGAATAGGGCGATGGAGGTCGAGAGAGGGGGGCGGCGATGTGGTATTGTGACTTCCATCGGGAGCAAGGGCATGTAACGGCCACCTGCCCGGAGTTCCTGGAAGTGACAGAGGCCAGGGCACCGGCGCCGCAGGAGCAGCGGGCGGTGAGGATCGAGGATGTCCTTCCTCAGGATGAGGAGGGCGAGAGATGCAAAGACCGAGCCGATGTGGGGTCCCGAGGGGGGATCGGGGTGATCCATGGGGGGGTAGTGATTGAGGCGACCCGAAAGGCCAGCCTCCATGCAATGTACCATCGTAGTGTAGCTTCGACGTCCCTAGCTCTTCCCCCGGCGGAGAAGACTTCATTCACCCAGAAGGACATGCCGGGTCATGAAGACCTATTCTGCAATGCGCTGGTCATTCATACGGCGATCGAGAACTTCACCGTCTCCGGAATCCTTGTGGATAACGGGAGCTCAGTCAATGTCATCTTCAAGAAGGCATTTCATGGTATATAGGTGAAGGCGCTAGCCAAGGTGACATCCCAAGTGGTAAGAAATTTTGTATGGGGTGAAATAATTTGCAGGCACGGGCTCCCATTGGCCATAGTGACGGACAACGGGCCACAGTTTGCCAGGCATGAGTTCGCCAGCTTCTGCACTCATCTTGGAATAGATCTTCGATTTGCGTCGGTCCACCACCCGAGGAGCAATGGGCAGGTGGAGGAAGCAAACAAAATAATTGTGAACATATTCAAAAATTAGGTCGAGAACCTCAGAGGCAACTAGGTAGAGCAGCTGCCCTCGGTCCTCTGGGCCCTAAGAACTACTCCAAATATGGCCACATGGGAGAAGCCTTTCAAACTGTCTCATGGGTCAGAGGTCGTGCTTCCCATAGAATTCTAGGTGAAGTCCCCCAGGTAGTCACGGCGGGAGAAGATGATGACGATTTGCGGGCGGAGAATGAAGAGGAGCAAAGGTTATACTTGGACCTGGTGGAGGAACTCCGGGATGTCGCTACCATTTGGCAGGAGGAGGTCAAGAGGCAGATGGCCCGATACATTGACCAGCATATCAGAATAAAAAAGCATGAGAAAGGGGACTTCGTCCTGAAGAAGGTCGATGCGGCTAGGAGAGGAGCCGCGGTAGGTAAACTTGACCCCAATTGGGAGGGGCCTTACATTGTAAGTGAAGTGCTCAAGTCGGGAGGGTATCACCTCCAGGATGTGGAAGGGTTACCTCTCGGTCGGGCCTGGAGTGGGGATGACTTGAAACGATTCTATCCATAAAGGTTTTTGTAATTGACTTGTATGTTTTGCTCTTCTTATATCAACTTCGAACATGTTTCTAAGCAGAAAACCTCAAGCGTCCTTCCTTTAGTGCAGGAATGCCCAGATCGATTTGATGAGTCCCAATTATATACACATAGATGGACTCATCTGGGCCATTTCTCTAGTCATTCCACTGCACTTTAGCCTTGTTTTAGCTCATATTTTTCGTTCTATGCTAGGTGCACTTCTTGGCCTATTTTGGTGTGTTTTATGTTTATTCTTTCTTGTTAGCCTTATCGTATTGTTGTGTGCCACTTTTAGTGGCCTGATTAGCATTTCTGTAGGAACAGGAGTCGTGCAGGTGTTCCCGGTACAATTCTGTACAGGAACACTGCGCACGATCACTGGTTCTATTGCGCACGATCACTGGTCGTGTGCCACTGATCGTGTGCACTCAACCCCCAAAATTTGAGTTTTGTTTGACCGAACGCACGACCATTTACGATAGTGCGCACGACTACTGGTCGTGCGCCACTGGTCATGCGAACATGTTATTTTATAAATTTCTTAGCTTGCAGGTTCCGCCCAGGCAGGCGCACGATCACAGAAATCCAGCGCGCACGACCACTGGTCGTGCGCCAATGACCGTGCGCAGTATTTTTTGCCAGCGCCTATATAATGACTTGTTCCGCAAATTAGGGATAGGCTGGCTTCCGGGAGCGGGATTTTCAGTCCGTACGCCGCCGTTTTCCACTTCCAGCCATCTCCACCTCATCTTCTCTGGAAGGGGAAGTCGTCTCCGGCCATCCAAAGCATTTTCCCATCGTCCGGAAGCATTCTCCGCCATCCGCAAGCACTCAAGCAAGCAATCTCCATTTTTGTCCTGTGAGAAGAACAGCAATCCTGAGGTAGAAGACGACGGAAGCACATGGAGAGATCGTGACAGTCTCTCGACGCTGGAAGCACAGTCTGCCCGAGTCCGGAGGTAGCTTGACAAACTACCATTCCGGCCGTGAACGGCCGCTAGTCTTCGTCCATTAGTTGTCTTCCTCTTCTCCTCTTTGTATTATTTCTTTGAATCATTTGAACTTGAATATCATGATGTTTAGTTAGATGCAATGTTTGTTTCTTCTCTGTTCATCAACATATGCTTGTGATTCGTTTCACCTCCACTCACTCACTCACGTACCCATTGTGCTCGTTTTGCGTTAGCAAGAGCTAGCGGCGATTTGTGAAGAGGTGTCTGCGACCCTCACTCTCCGCACTAGTGATCACTTCACTCGCTTGCGCACCGTCCATCCGCCTCACGAAGCTCGGCATCGCGGCCGTGCACCCATCTCGCCTTGCGAAGCGGTGAGTTCGACCCGCACTTCTTCTATTGTTGTTAATAATAGGAAACCAAATCAAAACCCCTCTAGTTGTGTTTGTTCCCGCTTGTGTAACAATTGTCACACAACGCAATTCGTTCACCCAACCTGCATTCCTCAAGAGACCGACACTCGGGGATTCTATTCCCAACATTTATTACTTGACAGCGACTGGTGCACTTGTCGAACATAGCATCAAGTTTTTGGCGTCATTGCCGGGGAATGTTCAGGCGTGTAACATCGTGAGTTGTGAACATTTGTTACAAGAGCAGTTGTTTTTGATTTTCTTTGTTTTGTTTTCTCTTGGTTGTGATTGTGCATGCAGAGACAAGAACTTGTACCCTTTGATCCTGAGATCGAACGGACCGCTCGGGCACGAAGGCACGCAGCAGTCGTACAAGCGGCAATGGGTGACAACATAAAGCCAGATGATGCTGAAACAAGAGTGCCCAACGTGGAGCAGCACCATCCTGGAGGTGAGCAAGAGGTAGTTAGGCCTCGACCCCGAACGATGAGAGATTATACCACTCTGACAGCTGGGAGTGTGTATCCTGGTTTCGGTCCCAACATTATGAACAATCAGTTCTTGATCAAACCTGCGATCTTGAACATCATCCGGAACAATGCTCAGTTCTCAGGGATGGCCAGTGAAGATCCGCACCTGCACCTGGCAGAGTTTTCCGATATCTGCGGGACCTTCCGCTACGCTGGGATTCCTGACGATACAGTCAAACTGCGACTGTTCCCATTCTCACTTCGCGACAAGGCCAAGGTGTGGCTCCATTATATTCCTCCTGGGACCGCTGCGACTTGGGATGCTCTCGCATCCAAGTTTCTGACCAAATTCCACCCCGTTGATAAAATTGTGAGCCTGCGGCGGGAGATCGCCACCTTTCACCAAGCTGACCAAGAGACCCTTGCCGAGGCGTGGGAGCGCCTTAATGATCTTCTCCGCCGCTACCCGAACCACGAGCTCCAAACTTGGAACGTGGTAGGGACATTCTACTTCGCGATCGAGCCCAACTACCGGGCGATGATCGATGCTGCTGTGGGTGGTACTCTAATGAACCATACTCCAGAGGAGGCTCTTCGAATTCTGCGAGACACCGCCTCCCACAGCACATTTTGGACTGCCGGGAGGAATGCAATAAGAAGCGCCCGTGGTCTCTTCGTGGTCGATTCACTCCCGCCTACATCCGCACCAGCTGTTGTCATTACGTGTGAAGGATGTGGAGGCGGCGGACACCACGCGTATGAATGTTTGGGCAATGATCTATCAGGTGACTTCTCACACGTTTCTTTAAACGAATCCGTTAATTTTGTTGGTAATCAACCTAAGGGGGCGCCGTTTAATAACACATATCATCCGGGAGTGAGAAGTCACCCAAACTTCTCATGGAACCCCAACGCACCTGGCCAACGATGGGCACCGGGGCAGCATCAAAATGATGCCTATGCCTCCGGGAGCCAACCAAGGCCACCTCACCCAGAATATAACCAAGGCCCCCCAGCTCCCAAAAAGAGTAACTTGGAGGAGATGATGGAAAAATTTATGCAGGTGGCTAGCTCAAACATGGTTACCCAAACCGCATCCATGCGGAACTTGGAAACGCAGCTGGGCCAATTGGCCCAAGTGCTAACCGAGCGGTCGCTTTGGACTCTCCCTAGTAATACCGAAAAAACCCAATAGACCAAGGAAAGAGTCTCGGCGATGCGAAAGTGGGTCATCCGCGTGAGTTAGTAATCTCCTGTTCCATTAATAAAATTGAAACTAAGGCCTTGTGTGATTCTGGCTCCCCCCGCAACGTTATTGCTTTGCAAGACGTTGATAAATTGCAACTTGAAATTAACACGGAGTACCGGAAATCTCTTGTGCTCGCAAACGGTACCGTCATACAATCGGAGGGGGAAGTTAAAAATGTAGAAGTTACAGTTGTGGGGACATTGGTGGTTGTTGATTTTCAAGTGTTGGGACCACGGGAGAATCACTCCATCCCTATCTTGGGTGTACCGTTCTTGAAAGAGAGCGGTGCCACCCTTGACTTTTCTGCGGGATGTGTCCTCCTACCTAATAAGGTACCGTTGTCCACTTGCCCCAAGGCTATAACTGAAACATCTATTTGCCCCCCTCCTTTTATTTTTGATGAATCACTGAGTTGTGCAGGAGATATGAAAGATAATGGATCATCTGAAGGAGAAAAGGAAGAATACCAGTCAAGCGGAGAGGAAAAAGTGGATTTTCGGAGAGACTATGATTCCAAGAGGGAGGAGGACAGCAGTCCTAAACATACTAAGCTGAACTTGATTCGGGACGACATCCCATTATTTTCTTGCATTGAATCATGTAATAAACAATTTAAGCGTTCCATATCTTGGGCTGATCCGGTCGTCACTGCGGCGACGGAAGCGATGCCACCCACTACTAAGAGGGGAGAATCTGAAAATGTTCAACGTTGGCAGTCTCCGACTGTTGCTAAACTTAAACAAGAGAAGCGTCTGCGCGATGCGCGCTCTGCCGCTCTCCGTGGCAAGAGGGCGGAGGATAGGGGAACTCTGGGTGACACCAGTGTTGGCCCTAAAGCCTTCACCTCCCGCTTACAAGCTACGGGAGACGTGCACCACAAAAGCGCCTACAGCTGATTCTTTTTAGTTCTTAGTTTGTGAAACTTTTTTTATGCACTTTTATTTTCTGCACTCTTTGAACAATTTTAATACAGGTATTTGGTCCAGCTTAAGGACATAAACAAAAGCGCTGCTGGGAGACAACCCAATTTTTTTGTTGCTATCCTGTTAATAGTTTAGTTTTATGTATTTTTGCTTGGAGCCTTTTTTCCTGCAGGTGTGCGGCAATTTCTTTTGGTGGCGTACTTGGATTCCCTTCGCAATATTAACGCCAATCTTCTGGTATTCTCATATCTGAGCATAGGTACCCTCTTCCTCAACATTTCTTTATTCTCATTGTCATAATTCATGTGATTGTCCAATTTAAGTCTGGGGGGGTGTATCGAGTGTTCACTGCACGTGCACTAGTGCTTAGCATGCTAGAAGTAATTTTATTTTCAGTTTTATGATTTATTTACTTTCTCTGCACACCACTGCACCCACTTTAATGCGCACTCACTTGTTTGTGTACTTCCGTTCACACTTATCTTGGTTTGGAATGTGAAATTGGATGTTAGCTTACGAATTGCAAATCGGAGTGCGATGTTGACTCCTGTAGTGCTCTAGTCGCATATTCCTTGCTTGCATAGAAATTTGAGTAGAATTAGATTGTCTCTATACTTGTAATTTACAATTAGTATTCTTGCGTAGTTTTTGATTTATTTTACTCATTTGGTGAATGTAACCGAAATTTGCGGTAGCACGGTGTTGTGTGTAAGCAAGCGCTAGTTGTGTGTTGCTCGAGTCGGAAGGAAGGTTTACCTTTCTCGTGGGCTAAGAACTAGCCCCAAGCGACTCTTGAAGCATAGGCGAGAGCAACTCATTTTGTTAAATGTGATGTAGGCCATTTTTGGCTAGTTTGAGCCTTGTTTTCCATGACCTATGCATTCACCTTTGCAAGCCAAGTTTGTGCCTACCTTTCTTTTGTTTCAGCTCTTCCTTCAAATCACCAATACCTGAAGCTTATCCTATTATCGCAGCCAAGTAGTGAGTTAACTGGAATTACATGTCACATTTGGATGTGATGTATGGAAATTTTTGTGATGTGAAGAGAAAGTGTATTGTGTGCTGAACATATTGTTGTAAGCTAATCGGGGGATAAATGAAAAAAAATGAAATGAAGTTAAAAGAAAAAAAATCTATAAAGAATAAAAATGACAAGAAATCCCCTTGGGTGTAATAGAAAATTTAGTTGGTATTTGTTTGGAGTAGGCTGTGTACACACCTATTTTTCAAGCTAAGTCTGGGGGTGTGGTACACTTGCGCTGTTTTGGGCTTGTTCCAGGTAAGCATTTCGATGTTGCTCATTTGGGTTGCGTAGCCGTTTCGTTTATCATTGAATATCATACCGTAACCTAAGCCCAAATTTCAACCCGAAGTCCTATTGATTTAACTTCTGAGTTTGCTAGTGTCGTGGAGAGAGTATAACCGGGCAAGCTTATGGTTCTCGTCGTTGATGGATTTCAGCGGAGTTATTCCCGAATTCCGGTCTTTAGCAACACCCTCCTGAGTGGCTTATTTACTTTCACATCGGGCACGACCGCACAAATTCTTCATGATTCACCATCTGAGTACAAATAAATCTCTATTTACGCATGTATACTTTTGTAAATTAATTAGTATAGTTAAAATCTTCTTTTACAGAATTTCTATTTGCATGGGTATGATACTTCGCATCTGACTCTTTATTTGCAATTCTCTACGCCAACCACCATTTTCCCTACTCCGCCGGTTGTGTTTGCTCAGGACGCGCAAAAAGGTAAGTCTGGGGGTGTGATGAGTCCCAATTATATACACATAGATGGACTCATCTGGGCCATTTCTCTAGTCATTCCACTGCACTTTAGCCTTGTTTTAGCTCATATTTGTCGTTCTATGCTAGGTGCACTTCTTGGCCTATTTTGGTGTGTTTTATGTTTATTCTTTCTTGTTAGCCTTATCGTATTGTTGAGTGCCACTTTCAGTGGCCTGATTAGCATTTCTGTAGGAACAGGAGTCGTGCAGGTGTTCCCGGTACAATTCTGTACAGGAACACTGCGCACGATCACTGGTTCTATTGCGCAAGACCACTGGTCGTGCGCCACTGATCGTGTGCACTCAACCCCCAAAATTTGAGTTCTATTTGACCGAACGCACGACCATTTACGATAGTGCGCATGACTACTGGTCGTGCGCCACTGGTCGTGCGAACATGTTATTTTATAAATTTCTTAGCTTGCAGGTTCCGCCCAGGCAGGCGCACGATCACAGAAATCCAGCGCGCACGACCACTGGTCGTGCGCCAATGACCATGCGCAGTATTTTTGCCAGCGCCTATATAATGACTTGTTCCGCAAATTAGGGATAGGCGGGCTTCCGGGAGCGGGATTTTCAGTCCGTACGCCGCCGTTTTCCACTTCCAGCCATCTCCACCTCATCTTCTCTGGAAGGGGAAGTCGTCTCCGGCCATCCTAAGCATTTTCCCATCGTCCGGAAGCATTCTCCGCCATCCGCAAGCACTCAAGCAAGCAATCTCCATTTTTGTCCGGTGAGAAGAACAGCAATCCTGAGGTAGAAGACGACGGAAGCACGTGGAGAGATCGTGACAGTCTCTCGACGATGGAAGCACAGTCCGCCCGAGTCCGGAGGTAGCTTGACAAACTACCATTCCGACCGTGAACGGCCGCTAGTCTTCGTCCATTGGTTGTCTTCCTCTTCTCCTCTTTGTAGTATTTCTTTGAATCATTTGAACTTGAATATCATGATGTTTAGTTTAAATGCAATGTTTGTTTCTTCTCTGTTCATCAACATTTGCTTGTGATCCGTTTCACCTCCACTCACTCACTCACGCACCCATTGTGCTCGTTTTGCGTTAGCAAGAGCTAGCGGAGATTTGTGAAGAGGTGTATGCGACCCTCACTCTCCGCACTAGTGATCACTTCACTCGCTTGCGCACCGTCCATCCGCCTCACGAAGCTCGGCATCGCGGCCGTGCACCCATCTCGCCTTGCGAAGCAGTGAGTTCGACCCGCACTTCTTCTATTGTTGTTAATAATAGGAAACCAAATCAAAACCCCTCTAATTGTGTTTGTTCCCGCTTGTGTAACAATTGTCACACAACGCAATTCATTCACCCAACCTGCATTCCTCAAGAGACCGACACTCGGGGATTCTATTCCCAACATTTATTACTTGACAGCGACCGGTGCACTTGCCGAACATAGCATCACGATTCCGCTGTCGGGCTCTAATAGACGGTGGGTCAGGTTGATCTCTGGAGAGGCTGGCAGAGTAACATGTTCTTCGGTGCTGGAATGCCCCAGATTGATTCCGCTGTCGGGCTCTCATAGATGGTGGGTCAGGTTGATCTATGGAGAGGTTGGCAGGGTAATAAGTTCTTCTATGCTGGAATGCCCTAGATCGATTCCGGGCTCTCATTGATGATGGGTCAGGTTGATCTTTGGAGAGGCTGGTAGGGTAACAAGCTCTTTGGTGATGGAATGCCCCAGATCGATTCCGCTGTCGGGCTCTCGTAGATGGTGGGTCAGGTTGATCTCTAGAGAGGGTGGCAGGGTAACTAGTTCTTTGGTGCTGGAATGGCCTAGATCGATTCTGCTACCGGGCTCTCACAGACGGTGGGTGAGGTTGATCTCTAGAGAGGGAGGCAGGGTAACAAGCTCTTTGGTGCTGGAATGCCCCAGATCGATTCCGCTGCAAGGCTCTCATAAACGGAGGGTCAGGTTGATCTCTAGAGAGGCTGGCAGGGTAATAAGCTCTTTGGTGCTGGAATGCCCCAGATCGATTTCGATGTCGGGCTCTCATAGACGGTGGGTCAGCTTGATCTCTAGAGAGGCTGGCAGGGTAATAAGCTCTTTGGTGCTGGAATGCCCCAGATCGATTCCGCTTCCGGGCTCTCATAGACGGTGGGTCAGGTTGATCTCTGGAGAGGCTGGCAGGGTAATAAGCTCTTTGGTGCTAGAATGCCCCAGATCGATTCCACTATCGATCTCTCATAGAAGGTGGGTCAGTTTGATCTATGGAGAGGCTGTCAGGGTAATAAGTTCTTCGGTGCTGGAATGCCCCAGATCAATTCCGCTGTCGGGATCTCATAGACGGTGGGTAAGGTTGATCTCTGGAGAGGATGGCAGGGTAACAAACTCTATGGTGCTGGAATGCACCAAATCGATTCCGCTGCTGGGCTCTCATAGATGGTGGGTCAGGTTGATCTCTGGAGAGGCTGGCAGGGTAACAAGCTCTTTGGTGCTGGAATGCCCCAGATCGATTCCGCTGCCAGGCTCTCATTGATGGTGAGTCAGGTTGATCTCTGGAGAGGCTGGCAGGGTAACAAGCTCTTTGGTTCTAGAATGCCCCATATCAATTCCACTGTCGGGCTCTCATAGACGTTGGGTTAGGTTGATCTATAGAGAGGCTGACAGGGTAACAATCTCTTTGGTGTTGGAATACCCCAGATCAATTCCGTTGTCGGGCTCTCATAGACGGTGGGTCAGGTTGATCTCTGGAGAGGCTGGCATTGTAACAAGTTCTTCGGTGCTGGAATGCCCCAGATCGATTCCGCTGTCGGGCACTCATAGACAGTGGGTCAGGTTGATCTCTGGAGAGGTTGGCAGGGTAACAAGCTCTTTGGTGCTTGAATACCCCAGATCGATTCTGCTGTCGGGCTCTCATAGACGGTGGGTCAGGTTTATCTCTGGAGAGGCTGGCAGGGTAAGAAGTTCTTCGGTGCTGGAATGCCCCAGATCGATTCCGCTCCTGGGCTATCATAGACGGTGGGTCAGGTTGATCTCTGGAGAGGCTGGCAGGGTAACAAGTTCTTCGTTGCTGGAATGCCCCAGTTCGATTCCGCTGTTGGGCTCTTATGGACAGTGGGTCAGTGTAATACCCCCCTCCCGGAACACACAACATGGCCGAGGGGAGTCTTATGCTTAGGACAGCCACCTTGCGGAAGCGCCAGCACACGAGCTAGCCTCCCCCACCAGACACATATCTTTCCGGCCAAACCAACTGATCAGCGCCAACCCATCAATAATGTAAAAACAAGATGTCGTAATTAAATCCACATAAGCAAGTGTCACAAAATTATGAGATAGGAAGCTCCTGTACTATATCAGAGTGATAAATGAAACTTCTCAATGGCTACATCTCAAATCGTGCTCACATCTGTCACTGACGGTAGTGAGGGTATCGCGGCTTCCGGCCCTATCGTCCTGACCTGGCTATTCTCCTCCCGCGTCGTGCGCTGCTGCTCCAGGGTGCACTCCAAAAAAGTGGGGCGTAGCAACCGTTAGTCATAAAGACTAAGTGGCTTCACATACGCTCCCCGGGCGACTCCAAGGCACCGGGTGGTAGGAAAGAAAGAAAAGCTGCAATATAAGCACTAATATACAAAGCAGGTGACAGGAATGGTTGTTCATATATATCGGTTGTATAAGTACCCAAGTATTTGCAATAACTCTAACTAATAGGTACATAAATAACAGTGGTTATATAAGCAAGTACTAGTTACAAGAAAGCATGAGCAGAGTGTCACAGAACCGAATTGAACTTAACTTATAAGGATGCCCATATAAGCTTATTAGTTAAGGATCTGAACGTGAAGGTAACTCATCATATAAAGGTGCCCATACAAGTTTATATGATGAGGATCCAATGCGGTGCAATGCAATGAATATGAAGGATGAATGCAATGCAATGATTATGATATGATGACTTACCCATGCATATTTGCTATGTCGACATAGACCTTTAGTTCTCGCTTTTTGAGGGGTAGCTAACCGCTCAGGCATCTCCCGTCGTGGTCAGACAGAGATAGTGGAACAAGCTCCTCCACTACTAAGAGGGTGTGAACACTACCAGTCCTAGGCCTCTGTACGCCTCGACTCTACGAACACACAGCGGAGACCCTGCGTACTGCTCGCAACATGTTGAGCCTTCAAGGACACAGAAGGGGACTTGGGTAAGTGAGCACCAAGAGTCCAACCCAACCGGTCTAGAGTCTACCCGTCGGCTTCTGTCGGTGTCATGACCAGCAAGCCCGTAGACCCGCCACAAGTAATCCTCCAACCAGGATCCATACACCACCATTGTGTAAGCCTTGCAACCCAAGTAATTCCCATGCACACCTGTACTATCAAGCACCCAGGGGCTCACAGATGGAGCCTTCTTACCTTTCACATCATACCGGTTCAACCGATGCTAATTAATATCCTAGGCCCCCAACAATCGGGTCCGTAACATTTCACCACAAGATATAACCATATCTTATAATACGCACCAAGCCATCAATGCTACTCATATCGAGTTGCCATGACTCTATGCAACATCATACCAGTTCAACCGATGCAAATTAGCATCCAAGGCCCTCAACAACCGGGTCCTTAACATTTCACCACAAGATATAACCATATCTTACAATCCACACCAAGCTATCAATGCTACTCATACCGAGTTGCCATGACTCTATGTAGTAGCGTGTGTTTAACATGGAAATTACCTTACTAGATCCTGGTCCAGATGAGTACCTTAAGCTCTCTTTTCAGCATAATAATTTATAGCGGCACATTTAATTATGGATTCATTCTAAAACCAAATCCACTGAAACTTCTACTATAAGTCGTAATTAATGCTGGAATCATTACCACCAAATTTCGACCTCATTGTATTATGCAATATGTATTTACGATGCTCTACATTTATATGACCGTTGTAAACAATGCTAAACACTTAGATCTCACCCATAATCAATGTTATTTACCTTCACCATCAACCACAATTTGTCCTTTTTATGATTCCACATATAACTAGCAATTAAAGGTTCATTTAAGGAGACATCTCAACAGAAATAAATCTGAAATTATTATCACAGGTCCATACTAGTATGTACATGATTTATACAAAATTTCGGCCCAAGCGGCCTTCACATTCAGCATTTATATCTCCTTCAAATTTATCAAATGAAACGGCAATAACTTTAATACCACTTATCCAACCATCATGAAATTCAACAGGGATCTACATATTGTTGTCACCAATATCTCCACCAATTTTCATGAGCATCCGACCAATATTTTGAGAGAAATCCACAAAATACTGAGATCGAAAGCGTTATGACATAGTTCACTAAAATTGGATTTCTGGGTGCTACAATTGTCCAAAAATTACGATCCACCCCATTTTGGAAAGCTAACATCAAGGGATACAACATTCATGTTGAGTCCTAAACCCAGATCAAAGTGGGTCATACCCCAAAATCTGCTCTGAAGTCAACTGCAGTAATCTGGACAGCAAAACAGCATGCACTTAACCCATTCCAGCTTTCTGGATAGTCCACTCGACTGGACTCCTAGGAAGCTACAGTTCACTTTAGAAAATGCGTAACCTATCGTCGGAAAGCTCTTTCCGAGGGCTACAACTTTCATGTTGAGCCCGATGTCTAATTCCAGTGGGATCAAGCCTAAAGATTGGCCTGAACCCAGTTGCGCACAATTTTTCCCCTTAACAACCAAGTGCAATGATATGATTTGAAAACTTCTTTTGCAAGGGGCTATCATCACCTTTATCACACAATTATATAATTAACAACCCAAAATAGGGGATTTTTAACTGGGAATTACTCATCATCTTTTTCACATAATAAATAAATTGAAATCCTACATAACATGGGACTATTCATCATCTTCCCCAAAAAAACAAGGGTTAGGTCATTACACCTTCTCCCATCCAATACTCCCTCAATAGACCATGGGTTTCAACAAAATCAAATCCAATCTCTTCCTTTTGAAGAGAAGAAGTGATTGAAGGAACTTTCGCGGCAATCGGTGCCCTAACAAGAAAGATCCGGTTTGGTCTCTTCCTAGGAAACTCCATTAACTCACAAGCCAAGCTCTTTTGATCTCAACACCTCTCCTAATTTCCTCAATGATCTACCACCAAGGGAGAGGGGTCGAAAGTCACCTTATTTTTCGGCCATGGTTGGAGCTCATCTTCATGGCAGCCGGGTGGTGGTCGGCCAAGCTCCAAATCCTTCTCCAAGCTTGCTCCTTCAAGAACCCTAAGTTAAAACCTTGAGGTGTGAGGGAGAAGATGAAGAAAAGAAGAAGGAGAAGACGAAGAAGATGAAGAAGAGGAAGGGTCTGAGAAGTGAGCAGCCCTTTTGGCTTAAGAGAGAAGAGAGTTTGCATTAATAAGCCTTTAAATGCAAGCCAATTTTCCATGCCATGCCTTGGAACTCCAAAGTTAGGTGTCAGCTCCTTATTGGACATTAATTCTACTGTTAGCCTAAAATATAAGTATTTAAGCTTTACTGGATGGCGGCAGAAAAATTGCTTGGATCCTGCACTACAACACTTTTGTCGAACGGAATACCACTTCGTCGAACGGTTACAATTTTCGTCGAACGCTTCAATTTTCGTCGAATGCTACATTTTTGTTGAAAGCTTCAATGTTCATCGAACGCTTCAATTTTCGTCGAACGCTACAATTTTCATCGAACGCTTCCCCTTCGACGATCGTTGAATGGTCAGCAATTTTCGTTGAACGCTACAATGTTTGTCGAACGCTACAATTTTCGTCGAACGCTTCAATTTTCGTCGAACACTACAAATTTTCATCCAACGGTATAACTTCGTCGATCGTCGAACGGCGCAATTTCATCGAACGCAGCTTCCTAATCGTTCGGCGAATGCAGCATTAGGAGTTTGTCGAACGCAGCTTCAGGAGTTCATCGAATGCAGCTTCAGGAGTTCGTCGAACGCAGCCCTTCTAAATTTCTGATATAATTTAAATTAAGTATTTGCTATCTTATATAAATTAAAGCCCTTTTAACATGGTCTATTAGGATCTCCAGATCCCACCTACTCCGAGCATCTCTAAGTGACCCGTGTCACCCGAGTGGTCTAGTTCGAAGTGGGATGTTACAGTCAGGTTGACCTCTGGAGAAGCTGGCACGGTAACAAATCCTTCATTGCTGGAAGGCACCGAAAGATCCCACTGTCGGGCTCCCACCAGACGGTGGTCAGGTGGATCTCGCAGAGAGGCCAACAAGATTACCAAAGAAGGGTCATCTTGCTCGGCGAGAGGGGATGACCTCGCGCAGCAAGGAATGGAGAAGCTCATCCCAAATGCTATGGGCATAAGGTCCCCCGCAAAAAGGGGTCCTCCCAAAAGATCGAAGGGAAAGGGCAGTGGCCACCCCAGATGGGCGGGCCGATTGCTCGCTAGCATAAAAGGGGCATAGGAAGGATCACGTGAGTCCCCGAAGGCAATGCGAAGGGCATGGTAGAGGTTCTAGCTCGCTGAGGTTAAAGGGGTGAGGGCTCACTCCCCGCAAGATAAAAACTCGAAGGATTGACCCCGAAACCCGCGACCATAAGATAGACAAAAAGGGCGAGAACTAATGTGGTGAGTTCGCATTCTAAGCCGAAGATAGGCGATTACGCGGTAGGAGGGCGCGAGCATGGCGATTGTAATGGTAAAGGAATAAGTAATATGAATGCGAGAAAAAAGCAGCATACATAGAAAGCGAGAATAAAATGAACAAGTGGGCAAAATTATCATCTATTTCATTAAAATCAGTTACATGTATCGCGGCGATCTCGCCAGCCAAAAAATATGGAAAAAATAAAAAGTACAAGTTCTAATGATCGCTGGTGGACGGCTCATCCTCACTGTCTGTAGTAGGCGGGGCTGGCATGAACATCTCGGGGACCACATCCTCGATCGTCAGGTCGGCCACCTCGGCGGACAGCAGACCGGCTCCCTGTATGGCCAGAAAGATGTACCACGCCGTGGTGATGGAGGCTTCTCAGCATTCTTCCTCCCTATCTCATTTTTCATTCTTCAAACGGTGAGGAGACAGGGGGACGGCAGCGCAGATCAGCTCATGGTTGTAAGCTTTCAACCCAGCGACCTCATTTTCTAGGCTGGAGATGCGAGCGCAAAGCTCCCTGGCGGTCTCGGCATCCTGTAAAGAAGAGAGTAGGTAAGCCAGAGAAGTGTTGTTAGGAAAGGAGGGAAGCGAGAGCTCAAAGACTTACCACTCCATCCTGGTGGCCGGGGAGAAGCTTATCGGAGGCGAGCAGCCTCTCATTTAGACTCGTGATCTCGGAAGCAGAATCTTTGTAGGCGAAGGCGAGCTCCTCATTATGGCGCTCCAGCTGGATACATCGCCGGCCCATCATGTGAGCGAGCTCCAGAGAGCAGAGCTGGGCTCGCGCGCTCTCGTATGCCAGGGTCCTCACAGTCTCAGCCTTAAAGACCGAGGAATCCTCGCGACCATAAAGTTCGAAGGAGAGCAAGAACGCTTGCCCGTTGATCGTTGGCTGCTCCACTCAAGAGGGGAGGAGGGTGGAGATGGTGGCCTTGTTGACTTCAGGATTCCAGTATAGCAGGAACTCGCCGGCCTCGTCCTTGTGCCTTTGGCCGAAACCAAAGTTCCAGGGTTTATCGACACTGGCAGGGAGGAGATCCTGGTGACCTTTTCAACCGGCTCGCTGGAATCGCTTTCCTTGGGGAGGTCAGCCAGTAAGATCTCACTCGGGGACGCCTCGACATGCCCCTTTCCCTTCTCAGATGGGGGATTCTTCTTGTTTTCTTCTGCGAGGGCTGCGAGGAGGGATCCTTGCGGCTATAAGACTCAGTCCTCTTCCTGGTAGGCGGGGCAGTAGGATGGGGGGTCTTGCGGTAGTCATCCGCTCTCATTTTCAAGAGAGCGAGGCCCGCAGGAACTGTCTGGTTACTCATGTAAGGAGGATGGATGGGGAGATCTCGCTCACCTATAATAATTCAGCAATTAGAAACATTCAGCGAGAGCTTTAAGAAGAAAAGGGCGAACAAGCGCGATACATACCCTCCCCGGGGAGCACCGGTAGCAACGAGTCGAGGTTTCGGATGAGGTGCGCCACCTTGAAGTTCTTCTTGTTGAAGAATTGAAACAGTGCGGTGTCATGGCCCCCGAGAGCTGGGGGGCGGTAGGTGCTCTCGTCGTGCTGAATTGGCGAGAACGGGACATTGAAGTTCCCTTTGACGAAAAGGAACTTCTGAGCCCAGTAATGGATCTTGTTGACGATCTCGACTACCTTGAGACCCGAGCCCACGAAGTAGGCGGTACCCTCCTTATAGTCCCTGAAGGAGAATAGCTTCCGGAAGACCAGCAAGCTGAATTCAATGTATTCTTCTCACATGTAGCATGCGAACACGACGATTACCGTCATGGCGTTGGGGGTAAGCTGACCCAATACCAAGCCATAGTGTTTGAGCACCTAGAGAGCACAAATGGCCAGGTCTGGAATAAGCGAGCGAGAATTATAAATCCGACAGAGGAAGGTAAGCGAGATTGGCGTGTACCTGGCGACCTCTGGCCACAGAGGTAGGCGTAGGCCGACCCCAAAGTGGGCTATAGGGATTGCGAGCTCATCTGGCATGGAGACATTGATCATGTCATCCCTACTAGGGCAGCGAGCGGAGAATCCCGACGGAATAAAATCAATGACTGCGGCGAGGTATTCCTCCTCAGTCAGGTTCCTTCAATGACTGCCGGCGAGAAAAAGAGAAGGAAACGCGAGGAAGAGAACGCGAGATCTCGCAGGCAGAGTAAGAAGAAGGACTAGCGTTAAATGTTGTAGGTTAGTTCAGCGCTGGGACCTATTTATAGGAAAATAAAAGCGTGGGAAGGAAGTCGAAGCGACGGGGGGTGCGATTAGGCAAAACCCCGTGTGTGATTGCATGTGAGAACGTAAGACAACCCCAGATATATTAGCGAGCGAGACAAGCTTGCGAAGTTAGTATAAGCGAAATTTCCATGTGAGGGCAACAAGAAAGAGCGGAAATAAAAGATAGAGTGAGCATCACTAACAAATATGTTGCATAACAAATAAGTTCGTGAGAGCCCAGTAGAGGGCGAGAAATGGTTAATAATAAGGGAGTAAAAATGTTCGCGAGATTGTCCAGCGAGATTAAACAAATGTTCAAATATTATACGGGGGCTTGCCGGGCAGAGGAAGAGTGCAAGCGAGGTTTAGTAATGTATCCACTTCCACCTACCATGACCTCGCACTCCTGACCACGGCGGAATCCTAGGGTAGTGATATGTGTTGACGGCGCGAGCCTTGCATTGAATTAACCGAGCGTAATCATCCACTCATGCGAGATGTGTCCCTAGGGAGGTGGTCGTCTCTCTAATATCTTGCGTCATCTCGGCGCGGAGCCATGCGCACTCATCCAGTAAAGCGGTGTGTCGCTCATCGGCAATTTCCCTGTCCCTCTTCGCTTGGAGGTGAAGGTCCTGCAGCATTCGCCCTTGTTTCTGAAACAATTCTGAGGTTCGCCTCTTCATGGCCTCAGGGTCTCGCGGGTCGCCCAGGAAGTCATCCATCTGCTCTGAGAAAGGAAGAGGCGACATCTCTTCCTCCCCAAAGTCAGAGTCGATGGGGAGGGTCTCAGAATCACCTGCGAGCAAATCTATGCAACGTTAGCAGTTAGCGAAGCCTTCTCTTATTGACGTAGGGAGTGGTTTGTCTCGCAAGAAGCAGTAGAATCCTTACTAGGAGGCGGGCAAGAACTATTAGGCCGACCCTGAAAAAGAGCAATGAATGGGAGCGAGACGGACATCCCGAGACCAGCGCGGCGCATCACATCATCGGCAAGGGTGGTCATGTCTGGTCGCGAGCCACCGGAATCCTCTCCCCTTAAGAGATTGAACCCTGAGGTGTTGAGGGTTGTGATAGGGGGGATCGGCGTCTGAGGTCGTGAGTTTTGGCGACCTGGGGTCGCATGGGGGGAGGCTGTAAGAAGTGAGAGAGCAAAAAACCGTCAGTCAGAATGTTAATCTTGGCATGTAAGAGCAAGTCACTTACCAGTAGCTTTTCCGTTAGCGAGATCAGTCTTCGCCAATGGATTGGGGCGAGACCGGATTAAGTCTTCGACCTCGCCCTTATCGGTAGGGGGCAGGTCCTGCGGTCATGCGAGGTTTAAAGAAACTGTTGAGAAGTAAAATGTATGTATTTTTAGTATAGTTATTACTATAGTTTTAATTAATGTTGTAAATTTTTTATATAGATTAATAAATAATTTGCTTGTTTTATTATTTTGGTTACTAACTTAGCTTTATTTATTTATTTAGAGATTTTGGCAATTTTTTGTCAGGTCACGCCCCTGAGTCACGCTCGTGACCCAAGGGCGTGTAATTTTAAAATGCCAACTTCTCAGACTTCTCTGCGCTCGACGAACGGCGAACTTTCTAAGCGTTTGACGAACGGCGAACTCTCCCAGCATTCGGTGAACGGCAAACTCTCTCAGCATTTGACGAACGGCAAACTCTCCAGTCTCAGCCTTCGATGCACTCTCCGCATCTCTGCGTTCGACGAACGGCGAACTCTCCCAGCGTTCGACGAACGGCGAACTCTCTCAGCATTCGACGAACGCTCTCTGCCCTGCATTCGATGAACTCTCTCTGCATTCGACGAATCCCTCTCTGCGCCCGCCAAAATCCAGCGCTCACGCCATCCGTCATGCCCCAGTTAAAGAAGATATGTGCCGCCCATAGTCACGTCCGTGACCCATCAAGACACGCCCGTGTGCACCCTTATTTGACGACGGATCCTTCGAGAAGGCGGTCGTTATAGCCGAGCAAATGTCAAGACCTAAGTCACGGTCGTGACACACAAGACACGCCCGTGACCTAGGGCGTGTAAAAATAATATTTTGCCTATAAATAGGAGGGCTCGGCTGAAGGAAAATTGATCCAAATTTTGAGTGCTTATTAGTGTTTTTGAGTTCTTGTGAGTTAATGTGAGTTCTGTTTATGCAATTAAGTTTATGTTCGTTTGTAATTTTTCGTCTTCCTAGTCTAGTTGTAATGCTTGTTTTAGAAATAAAAAGTTGTTTTTCTCATTTAGATCATCTTCGTTTTTTATTTTTGTTAGAGTGTGTGTGTGTGTGAGAATAATTTATTGCTTTCATAACTTAGTTTATTGCTTTGATAATTTAGGTTAAAAGCTTTCATAAAAATAGTTTATCGCTTTTTAACGCTTTTTTTATCGCTTTCGTTTAAACGCTTTCATTCGATTCAGTCTTTTTATTATAAGTAGAGTGTGTGAGTTTATGAGATAGTGTTTTTCTTGTTTGTAACTTAGTTTTATTTTTCAGTCTTTATATAACTGTTTATACCACCCCCATCTTGAATAAGAGGCTAATTTCCTTTAGCACTTGCTTAAAATGGTTGGGACGAATATTATGACTGCTTTTATATAAGTCTTTTCATTTCTATACCACCCCCGTCCTGGATGAGAGGCTAAGTTTCTTTAGCGCTTGATTAAGACAGTTGGGACGGATATTATTACTGCTTTTATATAAGTCATTTTATTTCCCTTTTTATCGGCTTATATCCGCTTCATGTATTTTCCAATTATTAATATCGTCTCCATTCCAATGAGTGGCTAATTTCCTTTAGCGCACGATGTTGAAGAGCATTGGGACACAAAAATAGTTTTTCTAAAAATAAAACATCTCTTTCTAAAATAATTAACGAGCTTAAGGTTTACCCGAGAATAACGTTGAGTGGAGCCATATAATCGATATGTGGTTTTCAGTTCCGTTTCTGTACACGAGTTAGTCGAGAGGCTCGTGCGTACGGACTGATCGCTCACGGTAAAGAGAAGTGCGCTCTACCCTCGAGAGAGGATGAGGTAAGTCTCCCGAATTGGAAGTAAAAACCCAATAGTGGGATTCACAACATAAAGCGAGTATTAAGGAGATTCGATTATAGAATGAGTGTTCGGTCGAATATTCATAATCTCAGGTGGGCGTACCCTCGAGAGAGGAGCGTTCATAATTATGGAACCTCCACGGCCAAGCCGTTTTAATGTTTTGAAAAGTCATCACTTTTACTTCTAAAAAAGACTATTTTCGTCTGAAGGTAATTCGACATCAGGCGCTATTTATTATCTTCGTTTAGAACTCTAGTTATACGCTTATTATCATTCGCTTTTTAAAAAACCCACACTAAAAACTTATTCCGATAAAATAATAGTTCGTTCCTCAAAGTAGTATGATCAACCGCGAAAATATACGACCTCGATATTTTCTAAAACAAAATATCATGTATTACTCACAATAAGGTATACTTGCCTTTATTATATGATTAATTTGGATTAAAAATTTAAACAAACACTTTTCAAATCCAAAATTTGCAAAACTCTCCTTTGCTATTTTAAAAATCAATAGAATTCGGCATTGTAGTCGAGGCGTAATTGTTAATACTCTGAAAGAAGAAAAAGACTGTTACTTCTATCCTTCGATAGGATAACGGTTAATTTCTCAAAGTAGGAGTACTTGCGAGACTCTTCGAAAACATCTCGTCATATAAAGGTTGCGCAATCCAAATTAAAAAGAAGAAAAATCCGAAATAAATCATCAAGTTTTTGGCGTCGTTGCGGGATCTTTGTGTTGTTATTTTGAAAAAAAGAACCGCTATTAATTTTATCACTTATATTTTTTATATAAACAAAAAACAAAAAAAAAATTATCTTTTAGTTCATGACCCGAGGAAGCTCGTCGGGCAATTCGATTATTCCTTTTGACCCCGAAATGGAGCGCACCCTTCGTGAGCGCCTCCGATCTCGTGATCAAAACTTACTCGAAACCCCCAAAGAGTCTATAGGAGATACTAAAAATATGGCCGATCCGAATCTAAATGAGGCCCCGCCACGGACCATGGCATATTATGCAGGCCGAATTTGGAGGATACAGGATCGAATATAACTCGCCAAACGGTGGCCAATAATTATTTCGAAATAAAATCTAGCATCATTCAAATGGTATAACAGTCAGTCCAATTTGACAGTTTTGTTGAAATTGTTGAAGTGGAGTGGAAGGTGGCCGACAGTCTGAATTTTGGAGACCGCAGAGACCGCGACATCTGGGTTGGTGTTCTGCCAGTCTGGCTCTGTCGGGTTGATTCTGGCAATCTGCTGGTTGGCCGGTTTGTTCCTGGTTGTTGCGGTCTCTTCCCGGTTTGTCTGCTTTGGTTTGTCTACCTTCTTCGTAGAAGATCGGGCGGTCTGTTCTGTGTAACCGCTGTGATCGGGCGGCTTATGCTGGGCAGTCTGGGGACTTATCTGAAGTCGGCCAGATGTTCTTGGTTTGCTCCTATTGATCTAAGGAAGGAGCGTTCTTGTGCCCGCGCGGCTTGTGCATGGTCTTGTATTCGCGCAGCTTGTGCGCGGTCTGCTGTTGATCTGTGGTCTTGGACAGGGTGATTGTCCAAGTGATGTGATCACGCGGTCTGCTCTGTGAGACTGCTGGCGATCTGGCGGGTGGTGATTGTATCCCTCTTGTGGTGGTGAAGACATCCATCTTGTCGCCTATAAATAGGGGTGCATGACCCGTCATTAATAACAATAACTGTAAGAACTAGAGCCTGGGTTATTTTGTGCGGTCTCAACTTTGAGGTCGGGCGGTCTCGGAAGCGAGTTGACTGTTTATGGTGTTCGCAGGTTTGTGGTCAGCAGGTTGCGGTCTCCTTCCTTGGTGATTTCCCAGCGGGTTGAATAAATAGTTCGGCAGTGGCTTGCCTGCGAACTGGTTTATGTTTGTTCTTGTGCTATTCGCAGTGAGCTCAGCGATCAGGCGACCTTCAGCGGTTAGGCGATCTGAGTTGCGGTGTGGCGACAGCTTCAGTCCTTTGTTCAATAAAAGCTCCAGTTCATGCGGTCTGAGGTAGCGTCTTGCAGTGTGGTCTGAGGTGGCAGTCTGAAGTCATCTTGGCTATTTTCTATTCGTGCGGTCTCAGGTCAAGCCGGGCGGTCTCTGGAGTCGAGCGGTCTGTGCGGTCTCTGCTTGTCAAGCCGCCAGATTTGTTTTTTGGTGTGTTTTGTTCTTCTCTCCTCCGTGATTCTTATGAATCATGTCTCGCCATGTATATCTCGCACTGTTATCAAGTATTGTGATTCAATAAATCTTTGTGTTGCAGTGTGGCATATTGTGGTTGTTTGGCTATAACTTAGTCGATGCAACTCCTGCTTACTCCTAAACGATTCAAATCAAAAATTTTAACATGGTATCAGAGGGAGGTTCTTGGAGTGGATAATCAGTGATCAACGTGAGTTGCCATCGTCTTTGTGAAGAAGAGACCGCATAGTTTGCCATGGAAGCTAGATACGCAAGAGGGTTTGGTATTGAACTCCTCACATCGACTAACTATAAGAAGTGGAGGTCGTGTATCGAGAGTTATTTACTTGGCGAGGATCTATGGGAGATAGTTGGAGGAGAAGACACATAAGAAGTGTTTCTAGCAGGAGATAATATGGCAGAGGTGAGACTTTGGAGGAGAACTAATGCAAAGGCAGAGTTCACACTCAAGAGGGCTATCTCACCAGAGCTATTTGATCATATCATTGGATGTAAATCTGCTGCTGAGATTTGGACGTCTTTGGGTGGACTGTTCAATAGGAAGAATGTAGCTCGGCTACAGTTTCTTGAAAATGAGTTGGCGAAGGCCTCTCAAGGTGATCTTTCTATTTCTACCTTCTTTCTCAAGATGAAGAACCTCACAGCAGAGATTTCTGCATTGGACCCTGATGAGCCCATCTCGGAGGCAAAACTGAAGAGGCATATCATCCGCGGGTTGCGGAAGGAGTATCTTGCCTTTGTGACGTCAGTTCAAGGTTGGGCTAATCAACCATCTATGTTGGAGCTGGAGAACTTACTTGCTTCGCAGGAAAGTTTGGCAAGACAAATGGCGGGGACTTCTATCTCTGGGGGAGATAGTGATGTGTTGTTCTCTGGGAAGAAGAAGAAGAAGAAGTGGGAGAAGAAGAATCCAGGTCATGATGGACCCTCTACTTCAGGTCAGCAGGATATGGGTTATTCCTCTAAGTCTGATGGGAAGAAGAAGGGAGAGGGACCAAGGTGCTTCAGGTGTAATAAGACCGGCCACTTCAAGAAGGATTGCCGGGTTAATCTTCAGCCGGGACATGCAGCGGAGAAGGAGAAGCCAAAGTCTGATGAAGCTGGATGGGGAGGAGCCTTTGCGGCTAACATGACGGCCATGCCCGTTAAGGCCTTGGAAGCCATCAACTTCAAAGATGATTGGATCGTGGATTCAGGGCGTGGGCATCACCTCACCGGAGATGAATCAAAGTTCTCTTCTTTGGCGCCTTACTCAGGTAACGATGCAATCATTACGGCTAATAATTCTGTTCATGCAGTAGAACAAGAAGGTGTTGTCTCTCTGAGCAGTGATAAGGGTCCACTCACATTGAGGAGTGTTAATCACGTGCCTGGTATGAAGAAGAATCTCTTCTCTGTGACCAATGCGGTTGATGACGGTTATCACGTTCTGTTTGGCCCAACAGAAGTGAAGTTTCTTAAAACTCAACCGGAGATAAAGGGAGATGTTATTAATGTTGGAAAACGGGTGAAGGTCTTGTTCATTTTATCGACAAGTACCTATGTTGACAAGATGAAGACCAACGATAGTGCGGCTATCTGGCATGAAAGGTTGGGGCAAGTAGGCATGGACAAATTGAAGGATATGGCGGTAAGGGGCATTGTCAAGGGCTTGCCTAGCTTGTCCTCCTATGGATATGGTCATGTTTGTGCGGGGTGTCAGTTTGGTAAGTCTGATCGACTTCCATTTGATAAATCGCAAACAAGATGCAAAGCGCCGTTGGAGTGCATTCACGGTGATTTGATGGGACCAACTGCCACCCCAAGCCTTAGAGGCAACAGATATATGTTGGTGTTGATTGATGATTACACCAGATATGTCTGGGTGTATTTTTTGAAAGAGAAGTCAGAAGCTTTTGCGAAGTTCGTGGAGTTCAAGGAGCTGGTGGAAGGTCGGTTAGGCCTGTGGGTGAAAAATTGAGAACTGACAATGGTGGGGAGTTCACCTCTAGTGAGTTCTCAAGTTTTTGCAGGAAACACGGCATTCGGAGAGAGCTCACTTGTGCCCATACTCCACAGCAAAATGGCGTTGCAGAGAGGAAGATCCGTCATCTGACGGAAACTTGCAAATGTTGGCTTCATGCCAAGAGTATCCCAAAGTCCTTTTGGGCGGAGGGAATGTCTTGTGCGGCATACATCATCAATAGGATGCCTCTATGTCCTATCAACATGAAGACCCCTCACGAACTGATGTTCAAGGAGAAACCAAGTGTTGCACACCTTCGGGTGTTCGGGTCAACCTGCTATGTGCATATCTCTGATGCTCTTCGGACAAAGCTAGATGCGAAAGCAAGGAAGCTAGTCTTTGTTGGATATGTTGAGCGAAAGAAGGGATGGAGATGCATGGATCCTGAGACACGGAGATCAGTGGTATCTCGGGATGTGGTGTTCGGTGAGGTGACTTCTTACAAGGGGAGTTCAGGAGTTGAACTACCGGAGAGCAGGGTTGATGAAGCAGGGAAGGCTGCGGGAATTCTTCAAGTGGAGTTGTCTGTTTCACCAGGAGCTCCAGCTGGGTCAAGCTCTGAGATGGAGGCTTCAGGTTCTGGAAGCAGGGGGAGCGATGCTCCAAGTTCGTCTGGAAGAGGAGCTAGCACAGAAGAAGCTGCTGATTAGGTGGTTAGTCAGGAGCAACCTCTTAGGAGGTCGAAGAGGACTATCAAGCCACCTGATCGATACACAGGAGGAAACATGGTGAGCTTTGTCTCATGTTTCTTCGCTGGTCCCTTAGATGAGAAGGAGCCGTCGAGCTTTGAGAAAGCCAAAGGTGTGAAGCAGTGGGACATTGCTATGCAAGAGGAGATGGATGCTCTTAAGAAGAATGAGACTTGGTCTCTAGTGCCCAGGCCCAAAGGCATTACCCCTGTGACATGCAAATGTGTTTATAAGCTCAAGAAGAAAGCTGACGACACGATCGAGCGATACAAGGCTCGCCTTGTGGCTCGTGGGTTCTCACAGCAGTATGGAGAAGATTATGATGAGACTTTCAGTCCAGTGGCAAAGATGCCCTCGGTTTGATTTGTTATTGCCTTGGCGGCATCCAGTGGATGGGAGATATGGCAGCTCGATGTGAAGAATGTTTTCTTATACGGAGAGATTGACAAGGATATCTTCATGATCCAGCCGCCGGGCTTCATCTCGGAGGATTGTCCGGACTACGTCTGCAAACTGAAGGCCCTATATGGGTTGAAGCAAGCGCCTCGGGCGTGGTATGGGAAGATCGCGGAGTATCTTCTATTCTGCAGGTTCTTTGCTTCAGACTCTAATTCTAGCTTGTTTGTCAAGAAGGAGGGGGCGCTTTGGGTTATTGTTCTGTTGTATGTGGATGACATGATTGTCACCGGGAACTCGAAGGAGGCAGTAGCGAGGTTGAGAGATGAGCTTGCTATCAGGTTTGAGATGAAGGATCTGGGTGAGCTCCACCATTTCCTTGGACTCGAGGTCCAGAGGCGGGAGAGCGGAGTGCTTGTTTCTCAGGATGGATATGCAAAGCGGATCGTTCAACGATTCGGTATGGAGGAAGGGAAGAGCAGCTCTATACCTCTAGAACAGCATCATAAACTTCGGAAGGATGAGGGAAGAGTTCTATCGGATCCGTTGGTGTTCCGAGCTTTGTTTGGGAGCTTGATTTACTTGACCATCACGAGGCCAGATATTGCTTATGCAGTTGGCAAAGTGAGTCGGTACATGGCGGAGCCACGGAAGCCTCATCTTCTAGCGGCAAAAGGAATTTTGAAGTATGTGAAGTCAACCTCTGATTTGGGTCTCCTATATAGGAGAGGGCCAAGCTTGGAGTTGCTTGGATACATGGATGATGAATACAGGGGAGACGTGGATGACCGAAGATCAACGTCTGGTTTTGTCTTTATGACGGGCCCCACAGCTATTTCTTGGTGCAGCAAAAAGCAGGACTCGGTGTCTGTATCTACCACAGAAGCGGAATACAAGGCTTCGGCCTTGGAAGCTCAGGAAGCCGTTTGGCTCAGGAGGTTGGTGGAGGACATTCATGAGGAGGTTCGAGGTCCCACTATGCTACGCGGGGACAATGAGAGTGCTCTCAAGCTGGTTAATAATCCAATTTGTCACGCGAGGACCAAGCATATTGAGATTGAGCACCATTTCATTTGTGAAAAGATTGAGCGTTCTTGTGCCCGCGCGGCTTGTGCACATTCTTGTGTTCGCGCGGCTTGTGCGCGGTTTGCTGCTGATCTGTGGTCTTGGACAGGGTGATTGTCCAAGTGATGTGATCGCGCGGTCTGCTCTGTGAGACCGCTGACGATCTGGCGGGTGGTGATTGTATCCCTCTTGTGTCGGTGAAGACATCCGTCTTGTCGCCGATAAATAAGGGTGCATGGCCCGTCATTAATAACAAGAACTGTAAGAACTAGAGCCTGGGTTATTTCGTGCGGTCTCAACTTTGAGGTCGGCGGTCTCGGAAGCGAGTTGACTGTTTGTTGTGTTTGCAGGTTTGCGGTCAGCAGGTTGCGGTCTCCTTCCTTGGTGATTTCCCAGCGGCTTGAATAAACAGTTCGGCAGCGGCTTGTCTGCGGACTGGTTTATGTTTGTTCTTATGTTGTTCGCAGCGAGCTCAGCGATCAGGCGACCTTTAGTGGTTAGGCGATCTGAGTTGAGGTCTGGCGATAGCTTCAGTTCTTTGTTCAATAAAGCTCCAGTTCGTGCGGTCTGAAGTAGTGTCTTGTAGTGCGGTCTGAGGTGGCGGTCTGAAGTCATCTTGGTTGTTTTTTGTTCATGCAGTCTCAGTTTAAGCCAGGCGGTCTCTGGAGTCGAGCGGTCTGTGCATTCTCTGCATGTCAAGCCGCCAGATTTGTTTTTTGGTGTGTTTTGTTCGTCTCTCCTCCGTGATTCTTATGAATCATGTCTCGCCAAATATACCTCGCACTGTTATCAAGTATTGTGATTCAATAAAGCTTCGTGTTGCTGTATGGCATATTGTGGTTGTTTGGCTATAACTCAGTTGATGCAACTGCTGCTTACTCCTAAACGATTCAAATCAAAAAATTAACAGGTTTGCCAGATGAGGATCCGAATTTACATCTTTCTAACTTTTTAGAAATATGCGATACATTTAAAATTAATGGCGTTACTGACGACACCATTCGTTTACGCTTATTTTCATTTTCGCTGCGGACGAAGGCAAAAGCGTGCTTAACTTCTCTTCCCAGAGGATCCATAACCACGTGGGCCCAATTGACGGAACACTTTTTAACTAAATATTTTCCCCCGTCAAAAACCGCTAAGTTACGTATGGATATTGCATCTTTCATTCAATTCGATTCTGAGTCTCTCTATGAGACTTGGGAGCGTTTTAAAGTGTTCCTACGTAAATGTCATCATCATGCGCTACCGTCCTGGCTACGGGTCCAGACGTTTTATAATGGCCTAATTTTTTCCACGCGACAGATGATCGATGCAGCCGCTGGGGGAACGTTAAACAACAAAACCCCGGCGGCCGCTCAAGCTCTGTTCGAAGAAATGGCCATGAACGCCTATCAATGGAATGCGCCTACATCTTGCCCTACCAAACGGACCGGGATTTATGAAGTGGATGTCACTTCTCACTTAGCCTCTCAAGTCGAAAGGTTAAGTAAGCAAGTGGCGGAGATGACTGCTTCCTCCTCCACTCCCGCTTGGGCTCCTAATAATAATAATAATAATAATAATAATAATAATACTTTTGTCGAAGAAATTGTAGATTACCTAGGCAACCCAGTTAAGCCCCCCTTCAACCCTAATAACAATCCCTATAGTAATAATTATAATCCGGGTGGGAGGAACCACCCAAATTTTTCTTGGAGCAATCTTAATAATGCTCAGAGGACCCCAATTGTAAATCCGCAAGGATTTCCGAACGGCTTTCAGCCTCCACCTCCAAAACCTTCTCCGCTCGAAGATATTTTTGCTAAATACGTTGTGTTCACTGAGTCAAATATCCGGAATATTACCGGATGGATTAAAAACTTGGAAAATCAGGTGGGACAGCTCGCAAAGATGGTCTCCGAGCGGCCATATGGAGCTCTACCAGGGAACACGGAGGCAAACCCCCATTGAAAATGCCAACGCCATAAACCTTCGCAGCAGCAAGGAAGTAACCTCCCCAAAACGGGTTGAGCCCAAGGTACATGTTTCGACACCGACCCCTCCACCCCCTCTATCGATAGATAATACAATGAGTATTCCGACTGTGCCAAACGTTTTTAGCCCGTCCCTTCCTTATCCCTCAAAAATAAATAATGAGCAGAAGGACGAGCATTATAAAAAATTTCTACAAATTTTAAAACAAATCCACTTTAACGTTCCTTTCTGCGAGGCACTCTCCCAAATGCCGAAATACACAAAATATCTTAAGGAGTGGCTTTCTAATAAAAAGCGACTCGAAGATGTTTCGCGTGTTTCCCTTAACGTGGAATGCTCGGCTGTCCTCCATAACAAATTTCCGCCAAAACTGAAAGACCCGGGACGATTCTCCATCCCGTGCCTCTTCGGCAATTTGTTAATAAAGTACGCTCTAGCGGACTTGGGAGCTAGCATCAACTTGATGCCTTTCTCCCTTTTCAAAAAACTTGATTTGGGCATCCCAAGCCCGACTAAGATGAGCATCCAACTCGCGGATCGCTCGGTAAAGTACCCGATAGGGATAGTGGAGGATGTTCTGGTCAAGGTCAACAAGTTTATCTTCCCAGAAGACTTTGTCATCCTGGACATAGAGGACGCTGAGGTGCCTATCATTCTCGGTCGCCCGTTCCTCGCAACCCCCTGCGCATTAATCAATGTCAGTAACGGTTGCCTCCTCCTTCAGGTCGCAGACGACGAAGTTACTTTATCTGTTAACCCCTCAATGCGGAACTCCCTGTCGAATGATGATTTCAGTTATAACTTGGAACCCGTGTTTGAAGAGGAATGTTCTTCGCTTACTGAATTTCTCTCTTTAGCACTGGATAATTCGATATTGGCGAATCTATCTTGTCTCGATGAAAAACCGACAGATTCGCCCTTCGAACCCCTCGATTCAGAAGCCTTAAAAGTTAAAACATCCTACGAAGAACCACCACTCCTCGATTTAAAACAGCTCCCTGATAATCTAAAATATGTTTTTCTTGAAAAAGATTTAAAACTTCCTGTTATCATCTCTACTACGTTAAGTGATTCGGAAACATCCGAATTGGTAGAAGTTTTAAGAAAACATCACCGTGCAATTGCATGGCAGATTTTAGATATCAGGGGAATAAACCCCTCCTTCTGTACCCATAAAATTTTTCTTGAAGATAACCCCCGCAGAACTATTCAGCCTCAACGACGCTTGAACCCGAATATGCGGGATGTCGTTAAAACTGAAATTATAAAACTCCTTGATGCATGGATTATCAATCCTATATCCGACAGTACGTGGGTAAGTCCCGTACAAGTCGTCCCTAAAAAGGCAGAATAACGGTCGTGGAAACACGAATAACAAATTAATCCCAACTCGTACTGTTACGGGTTGGAGGGTATGCATCGATTACCAAAAACTAAATGATGCCACCAGAATAGACCACTTCCCGTTACCATTTATTGATCAAATCTTAGAGCAACTCTCAGGTCATCCTTTTTATTGCTTTCTTGATGGTCTCTCAGGATTTTTCCAAATCCCTATTTCCCCCGAGGACCAAGAAAAAACAACTTTTGCTTGCCCGTTCGGCGCCTTCGCATATCGAAAGATGTCGTTTGGCCTCTGCAATGCGCCAGCTACATTCCAACGATGTCTGCTGGCAATATTCGGCGAGCTTGTAGAAGATATAATGGAAGTCTTTATGGATGACTTCTCCGTCTTTGGAAACTCTTTTCAAAACTTTTTGAAAAATTTAGATAGAGTTCTCCAGCAGTGTGAAGAGACAAACTTAGTTTTAAACTGGGAGAAATGCAACTTTATGGTCTAAGAGGGTTTAGTCCTCGGCCATAAGATTTCTTCCATGGGGATGGAGGTCGATAGGTCCCTTCCGTTCGAGATAATGTGCGACGCGAGCGATATCGCGGTAGGAGCCGTATTAGGCCAACAGATTAATAAATATTTTCATCTAATTTATTACGCTTCTCACATGCTCACAGCCGCACAGGCTAACTACACGACAACGGAAAAGGAACTTCTTGCCGTCGTATTTTCCTTTGATAAGTTCAGGCCCTACGTAACACTTTCACAAGTAATCGTTTTCACTGATCATTCAGCCCTAAATATCTTTTAACCAAAATAGATACCAAGCCCCGCCTGCTTCGATGGATCCTCCTTTTACAGGAATTTGATTTAGAGATCCGGGATAAGAAAGGGGCAGAAAATTTGGCAGCCGACTACCTCTCACGTTTAGAACATCCCACCGATGAAGCGCTCCTCGAACCTGAAATAGATGATAGATTTCCTGAGGAATGCCTCTTAATTTTAAATAATATAAAAACTTCTTCCACCCCTTGGTTCGCAGATTACGCGAACTATTTAGTTGCATAGGTCCTTCCAAAAGATTTTTCGACTCAGCAAAATAAGAAATTCTTTTCTGACTTGAAAAACTACTTTTGGAAGGACCCCTTTCTCTTTCGCATCTGCGCGGATCAAGTGATACGAAGATGTGTTTGAAGCGAAGAGGGTGCGCAAATATTGCAACACTGCCATGAGGGGCCGGCTGGAGGGCATTATCAAGACAATTGGACCCCGCGGAAAGCGTTAGAGGCGGGCTTTTATTGGCCTGCTCTCTTTAAGGATGCTCACACATTTGTGAGTAAATGCGATAGCTGCCAGCGGTCGGGTAACATCTCTCGTCGTGACGAGATGCCCCAAAACCTTTTTCTCGAATGCGAAATCTTTGATTTATGGGGCATAGATTTTATAGGCCCCTACCTTCTTCTTTTAATAATCGCTATATTTTAGTGGCGGTCGACTACGTCTCTATGTGGGCGAAAGAGCAAGCTCTGCCCACCAACGACGCGAGAGTCATCGTCCATTTTCGGAAAAAAACTATTTTCTCTCTTCGGCATGCCCCGCGCAATAGTAAGTGATAGGGGTACGCACTTCTGCAACGCCCAATTTACAAAAATTTATTTAAATATGGCGTCATGCACAAGGTCGCCACTGCCTATCACCCCCAAACGAGCGGCCAAGTAGAGGTAGTAAATCGCGAAATTAAACGCATTTTGGAGAAAACTGTTTCTTTAAATAGGAAAGATTGGTCCTTAAAACTCGATGACGCACTATGGGCGTATCATACGGCATAAAAGACCGCTATCGGTTGTACGCCCTATCGATTAGTCTACGGCAAAGCGTGCCATTTATCGGTAGAGTTAGAACACCGCGCGTTTTGGGCCTTAAAATTTTTAAATCTCAACTCGAGCATAGCCTCCGAGAGTAGGAAATTCCAAGTAAATGAACTCGATGAATGGCGTGCGAACGCTTATGAGAGTAATAAATTTTATAAGGAGCGTTCTAAGTTCTACCATGATCGCAAAATAAAATTTCCCAAAACATTTGCGCCGGGCGATCTTGTCCTTCCTTAAAATTCACGCCTTCATCTTTTTCCGGGTAAGTTAAAATCCCGATGGTCCAGCCCCTTTAAGGTTAAAGAGGTTTGGCCGTATGGGACCGTTCTTATCTCTCACCCCGAAAGAGGCGAATTTAAAGTAAACGGACATCGTTTAAAAATTTATCTTGCGGGCGATCCAGTGGACGAAAATACCGAATCCTTCACCCTCCTCAATTTATAATCTCACCACACCATAATCGTCAAGCTACGTGACGGTAAACAAAGCGCTCGTGGGAGGCACCCCATATTTATCTAATATTTTATTATCTTTTGTTCTTTTATATGTTTATGCAGGGTTTCGTTTGGCCCCGCCAGTTTTAGTTCAGGGAAGCCTTTTTGCTCTCTCTATCTCTTTTTTTGTACATACTGCATCTTTTATTGTTTTTCTTCTTCATACTTACATTACAACATTGGGGACAATGTTGGGTTTTATGTATGGGGGTGTTTTACCGTTTTCATTTAAACAAACAAAAATTTTTCAAAAAAAATGTTTTATTTCATCTTGCCTACTTTTGTAAATATAAGCTTGAAAAAAAATGTTACAAAATGTTTTACAAAATGTTTTAAAAAAATGAAAAAAAATGTTACAAAATTTTTCAAAAACATGTTTTCCCTTTTTTGTTTCGTAGTACAAAAATGCAAAAATCCAAAAAAATAATAAACCCTACATTACTTTTATTCTTAAAGCATTTAGTTTCGAGAGTATATGTTTGTGGATTTTCATAATCGCTAGTTTTATTATTCGTTCATTTATCTAAGATCGATAGATTTAAACATTCGGGGTTAAGTTTTAAAGAATATCTTGTGTTTTTAATTTAAATAGAGGCTTTGTTTTCAAGCACTACTTCTACTAGCTAAAATAGAGACATGTGTATTATGTTGGCAAAACAACTTTAGACTGCAATTATCCCTACTTTATGTCTTTAGGAATCTAGGAATATTCAAATTATTAAGGTTGCTCTCAAAACTTTTTTTTATTATTCTAGAATTTCTCTTGAAAACCCCTTGTATACACCAATTTAGCATGGCAAATAAAAAATTAAAAGAAGAAAAAGATCTTATGTCAATGGGAATATGAATTCGTTCCGTAAACATAGGCACCCAATAAATACTTTAAAAAAGTTTATGTCAGTGAGAATAAGATTTCGTTCCGTAAACATAGGCATTGGGTTAATAAAAATGAATTAGTTTTCCCTCACGGGGACACCAAAAAAAGCTAAAATGAAGGGGTGGACGAATAAAAACCATCACCCTTAACTCTTCTTTTTGTCAAGGCTTTTACCCCTTTTTCCCTTAGCCAAATTTTTGTTTCTAGTTCTAATTCAAAAAATCATTTGAGAGCATAATTAGTAACTTATATTTTTCCTTCATATTTCTTTAAACAAAGGTTATTATAATTTCGATCTAATCTCATCTACTAATTATTGCAATTTTGTTTGTTATTTGGTTAATTAAGAAGTCTTTTGGCTAAGACATTTCTTTCTACTTAAATCATTTGCATAATTTAGGACTCAACTCTTATTACTCTGATTTTTTATTTTTCAGTCTCTTATGATTAAAATAAAATGATAGCTAAAAATTAGAACTTATGTTAATCTCGTATAGAACTCTCTTACTTTTGCTCTGGAATAGCAAAAGCTTAAGTATGGGGGTATTTGATGAGAAGTAAAATATATGTATTTTTAGTATAGTTATTAGTATAGTTTTAATTAATATTGTAAATTTTTTATGTAAATTAATAAATAATTTGCTTGTTTTATTATTTTGGTTACTAACTTAGCTTTATTTTTGTTTTTACAGATTTTGGCAATTTTTTGTCAAGTCACGCCCCTGAGTCATGCCCGTGACCCAAGGGCATGTAACTTTAAAACGCCAACTTCTCAGACTTCTCTGCACTCGACGAACGGTGAACTTTCTAAGCGTTCGACGAACGGCGAACTCTCCCAGCGTTCGACGAACGGCGAACTCTCTCAGCGTTCGACGAACGACGAACTCTCCGCATCTCTGTGTTCGACGAACGGCGAACTCTCCCAACATTTGACGAACGATGAACTCTCTCAGCGTTCGACGAACGCTCTCTGCCCTGCGTTCAACGAATTCTTTCTGCGTTCGACGAATCCCTCTCCGCGCCCGCCAGAATCCAGCGCATATGACAGCCGTCACGCCCCAGTTAAAGCAGATATGTGCCGCCCATAGTCACTCTCGTGACCCATCAAGACACGCCCGTGTGCAGCCTTATTTGATGACGGGTCCTTCGAGAAGGCGGCCGTTACAGCCGAGCAAATGTCATGCCCTAAGTCACGGTCGTGACACACAAGACATGCCTGTGACCTAGGGCGTGTAAAAATAATATTTTGCCTATTAATAGGAGAGCTCAGCTGAAGGAAAATTGATCCAAATTATGAGTGCTTATTAGTATTTTTGAGTTCTTTTGAGTGAATGTGAGTTTTGTTTATGCAATTAAGTTTATGTTCGTTTGTAATTTTTCGCCTTCCTAGTCTAGTTGTAATGCTTGTCTTAGAAATAAAAAATTGTTTTTCTCATTTGGATCATCTTCCTTTTTTATTTTTGTTAGAGTGTGTGTGTGTAACGATCCAAGCCCGCCAACACGGGACCCAGCTGGACCGCCAGCACCCTCCCGGCCCAGGCCCGCCAACACGGGACCCAGCTGGCACCGGAAGGGTTAAGCCTAACCAGATGGTCTGCAGACCATGCACCCCAACCCCTCTCTGTCTCACCACAGGGCACAGCGGGTTATTGGAGACTGTAGCCCCCTTTTGATGAGAATTGAGCCAGTTAAGCGACAGCGCGTGGACTTCCCAGGAGTTCACCCGTCCCAGAATTGCTCCAGCCCGAGCACACTTAACTATGGAGAAGTGAAAGTACTCCATAGTTAAGCGTGCTCGGGCTGGAGCAATTTTGGGACGGGTGACCTCCTGGGAAGTCCACGCGCTGTCGCTTAACTGGCTCAATTCTCATCAAAAGGGGGCTACAGTCTCCAATAACCCGATGTGCCCTGTGGTGGGACAGAGAGGGATTGGGGTGCATGGTCTGCAGACCATCTGGTTAGGCTTAACCCTTCCGGTGCCAGCTGGGTCCCGTGTTGGCGGGCCTGGGCCGGGAGGGTGCTGGCGGTCCAGCTGGGTCCCGTGTTGGCGGGCCTGGATCGTTACAAAAAGTCCTATCCTTGCACTTTTTGTAACGGTCTCCCCAGCATATAGCTCGTAAGGATGACCGTCGGCACCCCCAGCATCCAGCTCGAAGGGGTTAAGCCTAACCAAATGGGTTGCAGCCCATGCACCCCAACCCCTCTCTGTCCCACCACAGGGCACAACGGGTTGTTGGAGACCGCAGTCCCCCTTTGATGAGAATTGAGCCAGTTAAGCGGCAGCGCGTGGACTTCCCAGGAGGTTACCCATCCCAGAACTACTCCAGCCTGAGCACGCTTAACTATGGAGTACTTTCACTTCTCATCACCAATTGACCTGCAGATCAATTGGTGATGAGAAGTGAAAGTACTCCATAGTTAAGCGTGCTCAGGCTGGAGTAGTTCTGGGATGGGTGACCTCCTGGGAAGTCCACGCGTTGCCGCTTAACTGACTCAATTCTCATCAAAGGGGGGTTGCGGTCTCCAACAACCTGTTGTGCCCTGTGGTGGGACAGAGAGGGGTTGGGGTGCATGGGCTGCAGCCCATTTGGTTAGGCTGAACCCTTTCGAGCTGGATGCTGGGGGTGCCGGCGGTCGTCCTTGCGAGCTGTATGATGGGGAGACCGTTACAGTGTGTGTATGAGAATAATTGATTGCTTTCATAACTTAGTTTATTGCTTTCATAATTTAGGTTAAAAGCTTTCATAAAAATAGTTTATCGCTTTTTTTAACGCTTTATTAATCGCTTTCGTTTAAACGCTTTCGTTTAAACGCTTTCGTTCGATTCAGTCTTTTTATTACAAGTAGTGTGTGTGAGTTTATGAGATAGTGTTTTTCTTTTTTGTAACTTAGTTTTAATTTTCAGTCTTTATATAACTGTTTATACCACCCCCATCTTGAATAAGAGGCTAATTTCCTTTAGCACTTGTTTAAAATGGTTGGGACGGATATTATTACTGTTTTTATATAAGTCTTTTCATTTCTATACCACCCCCGTCCCGGATGAGAGGCTAAGTTTTTTAGCGCTTGATTAAGACAGTTGGGATGGATACTATTACTGCTTTTATATAAGTCATTTTATTTTCCTTTTTATCGGCTTATATCCGCTTAAATAATTAAACATGTATTTTCCAATTATTAATGCCATCTCCATTCTGATGAGTGGCTAATTTCCTTTAGCGCACGATGTCGAAGAGCATTGGGACACAAAAATAGTTTTTCTAAAAATAAAACATCTCTTTCTTAAATAATTAACGAGCTTAAGGTTTACCCGAGAATAACGTTGAGTGGAGCCACATAATCGCTATGTGGTTTTCATTTCCAATTCCATACACTAGTTAGCTGAGAGACTCGTGCGTACGGACTGATCGCTCATGGGTAAAGAGAAGTGCGCTCTAACCTCGAGAGAGGATGAGGTAAGTCTCCCGAATTGGAAGAAAAAACTCAATAGCGGGGTTCAGAACATAAAGCGAGTATTAAGGAGATTCGATTATAGAACGAGAGTTCGGTGGAATATTCATAATCTCAGGTGGGCGTACCCTCGAGAGAGGAGCGTTCATAATTATGGAACCTCCACAGCCAAGCCATTTTAATGTTTTTGAAAAGTCATCACTTTTACTTCTAAAAAGACTATTTTCGTCTCAAGGTAATTTGACATCGGGCACTATTTATTATCATCGTTTGGAACTCTAGTTATACGCTTATTATCATTCGCATTTTAATGAACCCACACTAAAAACTTATTCCGATAAAATAATAGTCTGTTCCTCAAAGTAGTATAATCAACACGATCCGCGAAAATATACGACCTCGATATTTTCTAAAACAAAATATCCGGTATTACTCACGATAAGGTATACTTGCCTTTATTATATGATTAATTTGGATTAAAAATTTAAACAAACACTTTTCAAATCTGAAATTTGCAAAACTCTCCTTTGCTATTTTAAAAATTAATAGAATTCGGCGTTGTAGTCGAGGCGTAATTGTCAATACTCCGAAAGAAGAAAAAGACCGTTACTTCTATCCTTTGATATGATAACGGTTAATTTCTCAAAGTAGGAGTACTTGCGAGACTCTTCGAAAACATCCGTCTAATTCTAATCTCGTCATATAAAGGTTAACCAAACCACAAAAAAGAAGTCTCTTCCAAATTAAATCATTAGAAACCAAATGAATAATTAAGCAAGAAGAATAGTTTTTACCTTTTCGGTGGGCCTATTGTTAGGAGAGGAGTCCAGCAGGAGAAGGCGGAACAAGAGGAAAAGAGAATGATGGTGCGCGTCACCCCGACTTGGGTGGTTTTAATAGCTGAGAGGTGGGAACCACAGAAAAGATTCCTGACAGATCAGCAGTCGTCGGCAAACACCTGGGGTTGGATGATTCTTTACGAGCTTAGATTAACCTCGCAAAGAGCGGGGATTGTGTACAACCTCGTGTTCGCCCGAGAAGGAAAGACTCAAAAATATGTGAATTAGGCTAGAAATGGTAAACTCGTCACTGAGGAGTCGCGAGAACCAGGCAGTGCGAGCTAGGGAGATCTCGCAGGGGAGAATGCGAGACCAGTCCTCGGTGGTTGTCGCTAGAAGGAAGGCGAACATGGCCTTCGCAGGCAGCTCATCGGGAGAGGGTGCGCGAGTGGTACTCGCGAGGAGACTCGCGGAACTCTCGCGAGTGGGGTTCTCGCAGGCCACTTGCCCAGGGGATAAGGAAGGAAAATTACCCCTCTGCCCCTGGTGGCCTGCAGTTAGCCCCTCCGAACAGTGGAGTTTGGCTGTTATCAGGCCAAATTGGGGTGCGCTTAGTAAAACCAAAAGGCGGAACCCCGCTATTAGCAGAACAGTCCAGAAAAACTATAAATAAGACCCTAAGGGCACCTTTGGAGAGGACTTCTTTTTGGCTTCTCTCTCCTCAGGTCATCTTTGGTTAGCATTCTCAGAGCTCTCCAAGGTGCCCGGCTATAGTTCTTGGCTTAGGAGGGGAAGTGCTCTACGATCTTCCGGGTGTGTGGTGGGACCTCCACACTATCGACAAGGGTCTCAGTTCCAGGTCTTCGGTTAGGTTGCTCTGAGGGATCAGTAAACGCGAGTTGCACCCATCTTTGAGGGTCCGAACTCCTCGTTGGGCCGATTCCTGGTTCCAACAACCGGGTGATTAGATGGTCTTTCTACTAATTTCCAAACATTATGTCGCTCAAATTGTTCTAACTCTTCATTCATAGTCAAAAACCAAAATTCATCATTTAAAGCGGTAGAAACGGTTTTTGGTTCTATTTCAGAAACAAAACATATATTTGAATAAGATTCATGAAGAGAAGATTGAGTTCTTTCCCCAATAGATGGTTCACCAATTATTAGCTCCCGTGGATGATCCTTTGTAAATTGTAGAGCTCTTGGAGGCACATAATCATCTTCCTTGGCCCCCTCTTCCTCTTCTTTGGAAGGTTCCTCGTCACCATGCTCCAAAGGTGGTGAGAGATCATCCTCTTTGCCTACGGAAAGTCTTTCTACACAAGGAACAAGCTCATCAAATTTCACAATAATCGACTCTTCAACTTTACTAGTTCTTTTATTAAAAATTCTATATGCTTTACTAGTTGAAGAGCATCCAAGAAAAGTTCCTTCATCGCATTTTTTATCAAACTTTCCCAAGCTATCTTTAGTATTCAAAATAAAACATTTACAACCAACAACTTTGAAGTAGGATACGTTAGGCTTCTTTTGAAAATAAAGTTCATAAGGTGTGTGATTAAGAGATGGGTGAAGCATGATTCTATTCATAACATAACATGATGTATTTATGGCTTCGGCCCAAAAGGACTTAGGCAATTTATATTCACATAGCATAGTGCGTGCTAGTTCTTGAAGTGTCCTGTTCTTTCTTTCTACAACACCATTTTGTTGTGGTGTACGTGGTGTGGAGAACTCATGTTTAATACCTAACATATCACAAAAATATGTACACTTTTCATTTTCAAATTCTCCTCCGTGATCCGAACGATTGCATTTAATTTTTAAATCACTTTCATTTTGAATACGAGTACATAATTTTGTAAATTCACAAAACGCATCGGATTTAGATGAGAGAAATAATTTCCAACAATATCTTGAAAAATCATCTATTAAAACATATGTATATAATCTACCGCCAAGACTTGCGGTTCTAACGGGACCAACAAGATCCATATGTATTAATTGCAAGGGTCTTGTAGTAGAAATAAAATTTTTACTTTTGAAAGAGGATCTAGTAAATTTACCTTTTTAACATGGTGAACAAAGTGAAGGTTAAGTTCAATTTAACCTAGGCAATCCTCTAATTAAATCACTTTTGGCAAGTTATACAATAAGCTTTGTGCTAGCAGTCATCTATGCCAAAGTTTTAATTCATCATTTTTAGTGATAAAACATTTTATAGATGATTTAGAAAGATCATGAAAAGAAACAATTTAAACATTATGTATTCTTGGTGCAGTTAGTAAAATATCTTTTGTAGTAGAATTAGATATTTTGCACTGATTAGTGGAAGATTCAAATAAAACATCCAATCCTTTATCGCATAATTGACTAATAGAAATAAGATTGTGTTTTAGCCCTTTCACATAAAGAACATTTGATATCGTAAAGGATTCGTTACCAACTGTACCAATTCCCATGATCCTTCCTTTTCCGTTATCGCCAAACCTAACGATCCCCCCTTCTTCTTTTCTAGGCTAAGGAACTTTGCTTTATTGCCCATTATGTGCTTGGAGCATCCAGAATCCAAGTACCACACGTCTTCATTTTCCTTGGCCTTCCTGCACATCTAAAAAGAACATGAGAGTAAAGATCTGGATACCCAAGTGGTACCACCCATAGAATAAGTGGAAGCCTTAGGTACCTAGATTTGCTTTAAAGTATTTTGTTTTACTTTCCTGCAAGAACTAGATGTGTGACCTAACCTATGACAGTTTGCACAGGAAATAAAGTGGGTTGAGACCCTTTTATAGAATTTTTTTCTTGCTGGAAGAAATTGGATTTACAGAAGAAAAAGATTTTGCAAAAGAAATCATTGGATTTTTGTATGAGGTGCTAGCGCCGGCGTTAGTGGCTAGCGCCGGGCGGTAGCCCTCACCTCAATATCCGAGCCCAAATTTTCTAGAACCATAGCACTAGTTCCCTAAAATCATATCCAGAGATTTTTGGCCCATTCCAAATTTTTTAATGGCCATGGCGAGATCGTGAACATGTGCTTTAAGTGAAGAATTTTCTTTCACAAGCATGACCCACTTGATCCTTCGGAGGAGGAGGAGTCATCCCATGTGCTAGCTTTTAGCACCTTCCTCTTTTCCATCCCTTTGTGCCGCTTTTCCTTTTTCTCGTTCAAAATATTTGGGCACTGCCTCCGAATATGCCCGGTCTTCATGCAATGATAGTATTCTGGTGGAGGTCTTTCTTCTTCATCGTCGCTCTCCTTTTCCTTCTTTGAAGATGACCCTTTCCATCTTCCTTCCTTTTGTAAATATTTCCGGAAGGTGTTTCTCTTTTTCAGATTTATCATCAACTTTCGGAAGTTCTTTACCAAAAGGCTTTCTTCATCTTCATCCTCATCCTCTTGGCACTCCTTCTTTGATTTTAGTGTCAATGCTTTCTTGGAGCGTTCTTAGATTGTGCGACTCCGAGATAGCTGTCACCTTTGGATTGAATTTTGGAGGAAAGGATCGAAGAATCTTTCGGACCAAGTCATCGTTGGAGAAGGTTTTTCCAAGATCTTTGGAGGAATTGATGATCTTGGTGAAGCGTGTGTACATTGCATCAATATCTTCGCTTTCATCCATCCGAAACTTTTCATATTCTGACTCTAGTTAGAAAAGTTTTGAATCTTTAACCTGTGATGTACCTTCATGAGTAATCTCCAAATGATTCCAAATTTCATATGCAGTAGTACATGCGGAAATCCTATTAAATTCATTTCTATCTAATGCACAAAATAAAGCATCCATGGCCTTGGCGTTATTTTTGCATTTAAGTTTATCCCTATCATCCCATTTATCTTTTGGTTTTTCTAGTGTTATCTCTCCAACTACAATTGTAGGAGGAGAGTATTCCTCTTCTACCATATTCCATACTTCAATATCTAGGGTCATAAGAAAACATCTCATCATATTTTTCCAATAATTATAATCTGACCCAGTAAATAGTGGAGGTCTACTAATTCCCTGTCCCTCGGAAAAAACGAGATCATAAGACGCCATTATTCCTGGTTTTTAAACTATTTGGAATAACTTGTCCTCTGATACCATTTGTTGGATCGATAGGCGCCCTTAGAGGGGGTGAATAAGGGAATAAAAAATCTTTTTTATAATTTTAAGGAAATTACTATATTATTTACGAATAAATGAGAGCAAAATAACAATTTAGCAAAAAGTAATTTGCAATAATAAAATTTATGCCAAATGAAAGAAATCAAGTAAACACAAATAGAGACATGATTGTATTATATAAAAAGTGTTTACATAAATTTGATTTCAATATCGCTAGAAATCTGAGGCGTACAAGAGTAAGTATCTTTTCTTTTTCTATACCGACTTATATCCCCACAAAACGGTTGGCTTTAGCCTATCCTTCCCCGGATATGGTATCAAGCCGCTCTAGCCAATCCTAACCATGAATTTTGCCTCGATCACCCCTAGATCTAATCTCCTAGACCTAGTCGCCAACTCACACGGCGAATTACCCCCTAAGCCGTGCAAGGACCTATTCGCCAAAACAAGGCGATTTTACTACAAAAATTCACAATAATGAAATAAAGTAAATAACAAGAACTCCCTCTATGAGATTTCTGAAGATGAGAATGAAGGATCGTTGTAGCATAAGCGAGGTTGAAGTAATCGTTCTTCGGATGCAGCGTGATGGCTTCCTTCTCCAGAAATCTTCTTTGGCTTTGAGTGGGAGATGAACTTTCGGCAGAGTAACAGCTCTAGAATTTTGGCACAAGTAATCTATTTGGAATGTCTTAGCAAAACGAGAGAGAAGTCATCAATTTATAGAACATCGATATAGCGCATGCGGTAGCTCCTAGCACCTGCAGTAGCATTCCTGTGGAAGCGGTTACGAAACTGTCAAGGCGTGGCGTTGTGTGCACGAACTTGAGCTAGCGCCAGGAGATAGTGCTAGCGCTGGCGATAGCGCTAGCGCCAGGCAATAGCGCTAGTGCTGGCGGTAGAGCTAGCGCCAGGCGCTATCCCTAGCACTGGCGGTATCTCTCCTTCATAGAATTTGATTTGAAGCTGCTAGATACCTGTGGAGTATTGCACCTATAGTTCCTGCACATTATAAACACGCGACAAGCAAGTTCAAATACAATATGGGATTTGTTATTCTCAAACAAAGGGATGTGACACACATGTCAAACAAAAGGCCCTCCTAATTGGTAAGGATTCATCTCCTCTGGCTGTTAGGAGAAGGTTAATAGCAATGGCCGACCACCGAAGTGCTGAATTGATGAGATTTCAGTTTTTCCAAAAAGCCATAATGGCCATTAATGGTGAAATTGAAGGTGGTGGCTCTCCCTCTCACCAAATTGATTCCTTTAAAATATTTAGGGGGCTGAGAGAAGGACTTCCCCCTAATTACCTGAAGAAACAGAGACTGTTGGTGTAGGAGTTGCAATGGCACCAAAATGCTCGAATTCGGCCATGGCCATTAGGCGATCTGCTAGAAATCCCCCCTCCTCACAGGTCCTCCTCTCCTCCTCTCTCTCTCTCTATGTGGTAGCTCTTCCTACTGTTGGCAGCAAGCTTTGAGGCCAAATGGCCCTAATCTTGTTGGGCCAAAAATCTTGAGATTCAAGCTTTTTCCTCCACCGAAAACACCTTGTTCTGGACACTTCCGGCCGGCCAACCACCCCTAATCGCTGGCCACCACCTCAAAGGAGGTGGTGGTGGCATTGTCCGGCCAAGGAGGTGCTCAGGTGGCCGGGAAATCCACTTCCAAAACTTCCCAGGTCTAGGAAATCCTGGTCGTCGGCTAGAGGAGGAAGAAGAGTGGATGCCCTCCAATATTTCTTTAAGATTCGTGCTGCAGATTTTATGATAAGTATTAAAATTATTTCATTTTCTGTTTTATTGTGTGCAGTAGATTTGCTTCCATGAGTGGCCTTGTAGTGAGGACATGATGTACTAGGCATGAGCCCTTCTTATTATTACTCTGTTATGTCAGTTGTTATCTTGTGGACTATTTTTATGATCTATATATAGCATGTGATGTGGACTTGAGCTTTTATATGTTCAAATTTACTTTTCTTCTTCTGTGATCGATATGGCCGGCAGGATCGGCGTTTTGTAGTGGTGACCATCCCGAGTATTGGTGTCACCACAAAGCAGCAATTCTGGGCATCAGACCCAGTTTTGAAGCAAAAAAAATGGGGTCTTACATGGCGGACTTGAAAAGGACCATGTACTTGTCGGGCATGAAGAGGGATGTCACTTATTTTGTGACCCACTGCAGTCTTGCCAACTCGTGAAGGTGGAATGCAAGAACCTGACTGGACTATTGCAGCCACTTCCGGTGCCGGAGTGGAAGTTCAACGACATCGCGATGGATTTTATACATGGTCTTCCCCGATCACATGCGGGGAATGATTCGATATGGGTGATCGTCGATAGGTTGACAAAGATGGCCAGATTCATTCCAGTTTGGAAGGACGCTCCGGTCGGTAATTTGGTACGGAGGTTTGTGGAGCAGTTTGTCTGATACCTTGGCGTTCCTAGGACTATCGTGTCGTATCGGGATGGATGGTTTACATCTAGGGAGTGGAGAGCGGTGTAGGATTACCTATGCACCCGATTGACATTCAGCACCACATTCTATCCTCAGACAGGCAGGCAAACAGAGCATACCAATTGAACTTTGGAGGATCTTCAATGCCTATGCATTCTGGAACGCGGGGAGCCATGTGAGAGATTGTTGCCGCTAGTCGAGTTATCGGACAACAACAGTCACTAGGCCAGCATAGGCATGGCACCCTACGAGGCATTATACGGATCGAGATGCAGGACCCCATTATCTTGAATTCAGGACAAGGATCACAAGGCACTCGGCTCAGAGTTCGTGGAGGACACTGAGGCTCAGGTGCGACTGACTCAAGACAAGATGTTGGAGGCCCAGAGCAGGCAGGCCAAGTATTATGATGTGCGACATCATATGGTAGATCTCCAGGTGAGAGATCAGGTATTCTTGAAGATACATCTGATGCATGGAGTCTTGCGGTTACGCGGGCGGAAGAAGCTTAGTCCGAGATATATGGGGCCCTACAGGATCCTGGAGTGGGTCTGCCCCTTTGCTTACAGGCTGGAGCTACCACCGGAGTTAGTGGGATTGCATGACATCTTCCACGTTTCCTTACTTAGGAAGGCTCTACTGTGACCAAAGCTGCAGATTGCTACCATGGAGGAGCCAGTAGCTACTAATCGATCGGTTCACCCGGAGCCGGTCCGGATAGACGACATGGAGATGTGAGTCTTATGACGCAAGAAGGTCTCATTGGTCAAAGTTCTGTGGAGAAATCATGGACAGTAGGAGCACACTTGGGATCCACTGGACTTGATGCAGCAAAAGTATCCGGAGGTCTTTGCGATAGGTATAATTTACCTTTTTGGGATGTTACATTTAATCACTTGCGGTGGAAACCCCGCAGGCCTAACTTGAATTTCGGGGATGAAATTTTTTATTTTTATGTATTGGGATTTGTAATATCCCACAAACAACTAGACCCCTAAGATGGTTTTGTCATGAATAAGTCATGACAAAACCCTAGGAAGCAGAAAAGACCATGTGAACTTAGGCAAGAAGGAGGAAAACCACAGTGGTCTGCAAATAGCAATTTCTAGTAACCAAGCTTAGGGTTGGACTTTAGGGCCTCACCTTGACCCTTTGACCCCACCATAACATCCTTAACCCATTAGAGGTCCATTAGAGTACCAAGGACCCATTGGCGTCAACCAAAGAGGCCAAGTTGACCAAAGTCACCCCTAACTCTAAATTGGTCAAAGTAGCCTAATTAGGGTCAATTGGCCTCCACCATGCCAAATTGACCTTTCCCCTACCCTTATAGGTATATTATTGTCCCAATGGACCAAAAAGAACCATCAAGGGGCCACCAGTTTGGCCAATTTGACCAAAGTCAACTATATCTCTGTTTTGGTCAAAGTGGCCTATTATGGGTCAATTGGCCCCCACCTTGCCAAATTGACCCTACATAGACCTCCCTAACCCTTAATAGAGACCAATGGGTCATTAACCACCCATTAGGGTCAATCCAAAAGGTCAAATTGACCAAAGTCAACTCGACCCTATTTTAGGTCATAATTACCCTAACTTGACCTAATCAAGCCCAACCCACTTGGGTTAGGCCCAATTGAGGTGCCCCACAAAGCCCATGGGGTTGATAATTACACAAGTGCTCGCAGGGGCAAGGGTTGTTTTGGAGAACTCTTGGGTCAGGTCTCGAGTGGGCAACTTCGATCGCGGAGAGTTTGTCGAAAGGTCGATGAGTTTGGGTATTGCAAAGTACAGTTATACTTGTGAGGCGCAACTCGAATGCAATAAGGAGTGATGATTCGCTTGTTAGGGACGAGATGGGTGTTAGGGTCGGCCCGATTACTCGCTTCCTCCTGTTCGCTGATCCGCTGATCGCTCGCAACACCTTCTGTGGTAGTATTGACCTATAAAACCTATAACTCAAGATCGGTGTGACCTCATGAAAATTATTATGTTGGGAAAAACCCTTGATTTAACTTAACAAATTAATTAAAAGTGATTTTATTCACTAGGATTTAATTTACCCATTGTATAGTGAGGGTGACTTGGTCTCTAGATGTCTTAGGATGTCACACTCAACCTAGAGTGTCAAGACCAGTTAAAGGGCTGCCAATTTGGGCAAAGATAATAATTGCGTTGAATGGAATTCGACGCAACATCGAGTTCATACGGCGCTACTCCGACTAGAAGTCCAAGAGGCTCAACTCTACTGTCGAAGTAACACTAGTCGACATTATGTCGAATAGATATCGACGCAGAGACCAGTGACTTGTCGAAGGAACTTGAGAAGTCGACGCAACTTCTACTTCAAACTCGACGCAGAAGGGAATACATGTCAAAGCCATCTAAAGTCGACGCAACGTAGACTTCATCTCGACGCAGTTAATGGAAGTCATAGTGGATGCTATTCAACTCGATGGGTGCGTCTATAAGGAATCGATGCAACAACTAGCCGAGTTCAGTCAGAGCACAGAAGAAATCGAAGCAGCTCTTAGATGAACTCGAAGCAGCATCGATAAGAGAGGAAGTTAATTCGACGCTACGTCGAATACAGTCTGTGAAAGCTCAATCTTTACAGCTGTCATTCTGAGGCTTCTATCATGGCCCACATCTCTCAGATCATTCTCCAACGGTCTAATAACTGCCTGAAGAAGAAGGAAACATTTAAGAAGGAGAAAAAGGCTTTCTTGGAAGTATACACCTTCTGGTTGGACGGGTCGAGAAGTAATTAAGGAAGGAAAGAGAATGTATATCAAATATACATTTTCAGGTCTTACCTAACAAGGAAACAAATTCAAAATAGAGACAGGGTATATAAGGATAAAGAATGAAGAGAAGAATAGGGCATTAATCACAATCAGACGTCTCTTCTCAAATTGGCGTTTTCTGTCTTCTTCCTCTATCTCAGGAACCCTAATACAGAGCTGTGAAAGAGAATAGAAGGCTCTGGTGTTCTTCATCTGATAGAACAAAGAATCTGAATAGGTGCTCTTCCTCACCATCTTTTGGCAGCCAGATCTCAATCAGTAGAGGAAGAAAGAATCTGACAATACAAAGCTCCTATAATCTATTATCATCAAAAGCAGGGGCTAATCAAGAGCAGATTCTTTGGAATAACTAAGAGGCTGAATTTCATACAACCTTCACAAGAATTCTGAGAACAGAATTCCTTTAACCTTCCTTCTTCTCCTTCTCTTTCTATTTCCTATAAAAGAGTTTTATTAATCCCTCTTCAAAGGATTCAGTGGTTCAAGATCTCCTTATCAAAAGATCTGGTGGTTTAAGATCTCCTTATCAAAAGATCTGGTGGTTCATGATCTCCTTGTCAAAAGATCATTGGTTCTAAGAGTCTCCTTATCAAAAGACTCAGGCACAGGTGGTGCATTCCTACCAGGTGGTAGAAGAGAGGACTACCCACATTTTGGGGAACCTCTATAAAATTCATTGTGTCTGTGCTGTGATTTTCTGTGTTGTCTCAGTCTTTTATTCTGCACTTATTTTCTGCATTCTTTATTCTGCCTGGATTGTTAAGCATAACTCCTTAGAATAAATTATTGTTAAACACAGCTAGGGTAGAAATATTTTAAAACTTTATTCACCCCCCCCCCCTCTAGAGAAATCTCAGAGGCACACTGTGCACTTTCAATTGGTATCAGAGGGAGGTTGATCAATAAAAGGCTAACACCTTTATCAAAAAGATCTCCTACTCTTATTTCTTTTCTATAAATATATTGTATAAAGAAAATGAGCTCTAAGGATTATGCTTCTACAAGACCTCCGGTGTGTAATCTGAATAAGTTTACACTCTGGAAGGCTAGAAGAAAATTATATATGAATTCTATTGATGAAGAAATTTTCAATGTCATCCTCATAGGTCCCCCAGCTCCAATAAGGAAAGACTCCAATGGAAAGGTCATACAAACCTCAGTTCCCAGGGCTGAATGGACTGAGGATGAGAAGAAGGTCAAGGCATGTGATGCCAAGGCCATAAACATATTGGTCTCAACCATGTCTGATGACATATTTCAGAAAGTTGCTGACTGCAACTCTGCAAATGAGATTTGGGAATCTCTCTCCAGACTAGTTGAAGGAAGTTCTGATGAGAGGAAAGACAAAAAGGCTCTTCTCATATCTCAATATGAGAACTTTAAGAAAAAGGCTGATGAAAGCATTACAGAAATGTATGACAGGTTCAACCTCATCATAAATGAGCTGAGAGGGCTTGACAAGGACATATCTCTGACAGAGATTAATGACAAGATCCTCATGTGATTCCCTAGCACATGGGACTCTAGAATCTGGGCTATCAGGGATTCTAGATGCCTCAGGGAGATTTCAACTGACGCTCTCTTAGGAAAGCTCAAGTCTTATGAGCTCCTACTAAAAAGCAGGGTTGAGTCAGAAGTCCAAGAAAGGACACCTACTCCTAAGGAGAGGATTATTGCACTAAAAAGTGTAGAAGCAGAGTCCTCCACTACTGAAGAAGAAATGCTTAATCTTTTGGCTAGGAGATTCAAGAAGTGGGCCAGGACAGAAGATTCCAGAAGGAGAGAGAGAAGCTCAAGCAAGCCAAGGTATGATAAAACTCCTAAACATGAGATAATCTATTTTTCTTGTAGGAAACCAGGACACTTTTATATTGAATGTCCTAAGGAAGACAAGAACAAGAAAAACAAGCAGAAGAAGGAGCACAGGAAGAAATCCTTCGTGAGAAAGGATAAGAAAGGAGAAAGAGGTCTCTTAGCTGAGACCTGGAGTGATTCAGATTCAGAGTCAAACTCCTCCTCATTAGATGATGGTGAAGATAGTGGACTAGAAGAAGCCTGCCTAATGGCTTTGGAAGATTCCACTAATGAATTTGAGGTTAGCATCTTTGAAGATTTTGATTTTTCTTCAACAAGATTTTAAAAGATGTTTTAAAGAATTCTTCCAAGACTATATTGATAATCAAAAGGAACTTTTAATGATCAAGTCTGAAATAAAAACTATTAGTTTAGATCCATTATCCTCAATTAACAATAATCTGAAATGTGAATTGTTTAGGAAAGAAGAAGAAATAAACTTCTTAGATAATGAAAATTTAGACCTAAGAAAAGAGCTCTCAAAAGTAAAGGTCTTGGAAGACTCCCTCAATGGAAGGAGCCAACAGCTCAAAGAGATCACACAAAATCTCTCTAAGAGATTTGATCTTCTTGACCAAGAATTACAATCACTCACAAGCAAACTTGTTTGTGACAGACCAAGCACATCTGTTAGATCTAGGCTTGATAATTTATTAGAATCATGTGGAGAACATGATATAAATAATCCTAACAAAATCACCACATTTAATAGGGTAAACACTAGTGATGAATCAGGAATCCTAGGTAAACTGCCCCTAGAAAATTTAGATCTCTCTGTGGAGAATGAATGTGCTAAATGCAGAAGTTATAAAAATGAAATACAAGAGATGGATGAAACTTTTGATGAGTATAGGAATAACTACCAAGCCCATATTGATTATGTGATCTCCACTCTTAAAAATAGCACAAATGCTTACAATAAAGCAAGACATGATTAATGATCAAAAATGACAAGTTAATGACAGAAATCTGCTTGCTTAAGAAAGTTATAAACTCAAAATCACAAGCCATGAATGATATGAATTATATGTCAAATGGAACTCGACGCAATCTTTGAGATGCGTCGAATGCATCTCGATGGACTCCAACATGTGCGTCGACATTATCTCAAAGCAGCTATGTGGGTGCGTCGAATTTCTCTCGATGCAACCAATACCATACTTCGAATGACTATCGATGGGACTATGCAGGTACGTCGAATTGCAATCGACGCAACTCTAAAACTGCGTCAATTTCTTCTCAACACATAATTTCTACACAGAATCTCAAAACATCAAAACCTTCTGTTGCTTTTGTACTTAGATGTTCCTGTTGTTCTAAATTAGGACATATTATCCAGTATTGATGGCATAATAGTGCAGCACTTCTTCACCAAAGGGGGAACAATGGGTGATCATCTCATTTCATTCATGTCTTCATATGATGATAGAAGGAAGAGACCCCCAGCATGAGAGGGTCTATGTTAATGTTTAATTTACATGTCTTCATATGATGCTCCATGCATATGACTGGAGCAAGAGATTTGCTGGAGAATTTCAAGGCCAAGGAAGGGCCCAAGGTAATCTTTGGGAACTCCCACTCTAGTCAAACCAAAGGATATGGTTTGATCAGGATTGGAGAAATCACCTTTGCTAAAGTAGCTTATGTTGAAGGACTTCAACATAATCTGATCAGCATAAGTCAGCTGTGTGATGGTGAATACAAAGTTGTATTCACCAAGTCCTTGTGTCATATAGTTAGTTCAAAGACTGATCAAACAGTTTTGACTAGTCTCTGAAAAGGTAAGGTGTATGTGGTAGACTTTGAGTACACAAAGTCTGAGATCTGCTTGTTTAATTCCCAGTTAGAAAATAGTGAGTTGTGGCATAGGAGACTCAGTCATCTCAACCTTAAGACCATAGACAAACTTTCCAAACTGAACCTAGTGATGATTACTTGGGCTTCTTCTTTTTGTTTTATAAATAAAAGATAACCTTTATATTAAGAGTTTAGAATTGGCGGATATTTTCGAAGAGTCTCGCAAGTACTCCTACTTTGAGAAATTAACCGTTATCCTATCGAAGGATAGAAGTAACGATCTTTTTCTTCTTTCGGAATATTGACAATTACGCTTCGGCTACAATGCCGAATTCTATTGAATTGAATAGTAGAAAAGGAGAGTTTTGCACTAAATGAGTTTGAAAAGCTGTGTTTGAATTTTTAGTCCAAATTAATCATTTGATAAAGGCAAGTATACCTTATCGCAAGTAATACAGGATATTTTTAGAAAATATCGGGATCGTATATTTCCGCGGGTCGTGTTGATTATGCTACTTCGAGGGACGAACTATTATTTTATCGGAATAATATTTTTAGTTGATTTAACTAGAGTTCTAAATGATAAAATGCGAAAGATGATTTAAGCGATTTACTAGAGTTCTAAATGATAAAATGCGAAAGATGATTTAAGCGATTTACTAGAGTTCTAAGTGATGAGAAATATAGCGCGCGACGTCGAATTACCTTGAGACGAAAATAGATTTTTCGTAGAATTAAAAGTGATGACTTTTCAAAATATTAAGATGACTTGGCCGTGGAGGTTCCATAATTATGAACGCTCCTCTCTCGAGGGTACGCCCACCTGAGATTATGAATATTCGACCGAACTCTCGTTCTACAATCGAATGTTCTTAATACTCGCTTTATGTTACGAACCCCGCTATTGGGTTTTTATTTCCAATTCGGAAGAGTTACCTCGTCCTCTCTCGAGGGTAGAGCGCACTTCTCTTTACCCGTGAGTGATCAGTCCGTACACACGAGCCTCTTGGCTAACTAGGTACGAAAACGGAAATGAAAACCACACATCGATTATGTGGCTCCACTTAACGTGATTCTCGGGTAAACCTTAAGCGTTAATTATTTTAGAAAGAGATGTTTTAATTTTTATAGAAAAACTATTTTTGTGTCCCAATGCTCTTCGACGTCGTGCGCTAAAGGAAATTAGCCACTCATCGGAATGGAGACGGCATTATCGGTTGAAAAATACATGTTTGATAATTAAAGCGGATATAAGCGGATAAAAAGGAAATAAAAAGACTTATATAAAAACAGTAATAATATCCGTCCCAACCACCTTAAACAAGTGCTAAAAAGTTCTTAGCCTCTTATTTAAGAAGGGGGTGGTATAGAAATGAAAAGACTTATAAAGGTGCAGAAATAATATCCGTCCCAACCGACTTAAATAAGTGCTAAAGTAAATTAGCCTCTTATTTGAGAAGGGGGTGGTATAGAAATGAAAAGACTTATAAAGGTGCAGAAATAATATCCGTCCCAACCGACTTAAATAAGTGCTAAAGTAAATTAGCCTCTTATTTGAGAAGGGGGTGGTATATAGCAGTTATATAAAGACTGAAATAAAAACTAAGCTACAAAAAAGGAAAATACTATCTCATACACGCACACACTCTAAAAGAAACTGAAAAAGAAAGCGTTTAAAATGAAAGCGATAAAATAAGGCGAAAAAGAAAACGATAAAACTATTTTATGAAAGCTTGTAAATCTAAGCTATGAAAACAGTAAACCTAGATTATGAAAGCAATAAAACTAACTATAAAAGCAATAAAACTAAATTATGAAAGCAATAAAGCTAAACTCATACACGCACACACACTAACATTAATAAAAAGAAGATGATCCAAATGAGAAAAACATCATTTTATTTCTGAAATCAGCATTACAACTAGACTAGGAAGACGAAAAAACTACAAACGAACTTAAACTGAAATGCAGAAGAGAAGCTCACAATCACTCAAAAGAACTCACAATACAACAAAAACCACTCAAAATTTGGATGAAAATTACTTCAGCCGAGCCCCTCTATTTATAGGGAAAATTTGAGTTTTACACGCCCTAGGTCACGGGCGTGACTTGAATGTCACGGCCGTGACTTAGGGCGTGACATTTGCTCGGCTGTATTCGCCGCCTTCTGGAAGGTCTGGCCGTCAAACATGGCTGCACACGGGCGTGACTTGGTATGTCACGGGCGTGACTTGGTGAGTCACGGGCGTGACTATGGGTGGCTGATGTCGGCAGCATGGGTGCGGCTTCGAGACGTGATGCGCTGGCGGCTCACGGGCGTGACTCTGCTGGAACACGGGCGTGACTTGTAGAGTCACGGGCGTGACTTGATCAACTCTTCGAGATTTCACCTGAAAACGACTGCCAGCTGGAAATTTGGCTTTTAAAATTACACGCCCTTGGTCACGGGCGTGACCTCGGGCGTGACTTGAGCGATTTGTCGGGATTTGATCTGAATTGAGCCGTCCCGTTGATATTTGATCTTTAAAATTACACGCCCTTGGTCACGGGCGTGTCTGAGGGCGTGACCTGTGAAAATTTTGCAAAAAATTGCAAAAACAAAAATAAAACTAAGTTAGAAACCAGAAATAATAAAGAAGCAATTTATTCATTAATTTACATAGAAAATTCACAATATTAATTAAAACTATACTAATACTTATACCAAAAATACATATATTTTATTACTTATCAAATACCCCCATACTTAAGCTTTTGCTATTCCAGGGCAAAAGTAAGAGAGATCTATACGGGATTAACATAAGTTCTAATTTTTGGCTATCGTTTTATTTTAATCATAAGAGACTGAAAAATAAAAATTCGGAGTAATAAGAGTTAAGTCCTAAATTATGCAAATGATTTAAGTAGAAGAAATGTCCTGGCCAAAAGACTTCTTAATTAACCAAATAGCAAACAAAATTGCAATCATTAGTAAACGAGATTAGATCGAAATTATAATAACCTTTGTTTAAAGAAACATAAAGGAAAAATATAAGTTACTAATTATGCTCTCAAATGATTTTTTGAATTAAAACTAGAAACAATAATTTGGTTAAGGGAAAAGGGGGTAAAAAGCCTTGGCAAATAGAAGAGTACTTGGATTAGGGGTGATGAATTGTATCATCTCACCCCTCTTATAAAGTTTCCTTTGACTCTCATCGTTGGTGTACGAGGGACGAGGGAAAATTGACCTTTTTAATTAACCCAATGCCTGTGTTTACGGAATTTGCAATTCCCATTGACATAGGATTTCTTTTAACAAATATTGGGTGCCTATGTTTACGGAATTTTTGTATTCCCATTGACATAAGATCTTTTTTTTTTTTCTTCTTTTTGTGTTTTTGCCATGCTAAATTGGTGTATACAAGGGGTTTTCAAGAGAAATTCTAGAATAATAAAAAAAGTTTTGAGAGCAACCTTAGTAAGTTGAATATTCCTAGATTCCTGAAGACATAAAGTAGGGATAATTGCAGTCTAAAGTTGTTTTGCTAACATAATACACATGTCTCTATTTTAGCTAGTAGAAGTAGTGCTTGATAACAAAGCCTCTATTTAAATTAAAAACACAAGATATTCTTTAAAACTTAACCCCGAACGTTTAAATCTATCGATCTTAGATAAACAAACAAATAGTAAAACGAGCGATTATGAAAATCCACAAACATATACTCTCGAAACTAAATGCTTTAAGAATAAAAGTAAAGTAGGGTTTATTATTTTTGGAGTTTTTTGCTTTTATTTTTTTTTTTGTTTTTATTTATTTTTTTTTTTGTTGTTATTTTTTTTTTTTTTTTTCAACTACAAAAAATACATATTATTTTTTTTTTTGTTTTTGTTTTTTTTTTTTGAAAACGGGAAATACACCCCCATACGTAAAACCCAACATTGTCCCCAATGTTGTAATGTAAGTATGAAGAAGAGAAAATAACAATGCAATATATACAAAAGGAAAAAGGAAGCAAAAAGGCATCCCTGAAGTAAAGTTGGCGGGGTCGGAAGAAACCCTGCAAAAATAGAGAAAAAGCATAATAAAAATATTAGATAAATATGGGGTGCCTCCCACGAGCGCTTTGTTTACCGTCGCGTAGCTTGACGCATTTGGCGTGGTGAGATTATAAATTGGGGAGGGTTAAAGATTCTGTGTGTCCGTCCACCGGATCGCCCGCAAGATATAATTTTAAACGGTGGCCGTTAACTTTAAAATCGCCTTTTTCGGGGTGAGAGATAAGAACGGTCCCATACGGCCAAACCTCTTTGACTGCAAAGGGGCCGGACCAGCGGGATTTGAGCTTACCCGGAAAAAGACGAAGACGTGAATTATAAAGAAGGACAAGATCGCCCGGCGCGAAAGTTTTTGGAAATTTAATTTTTCGATCGTGGTAGAACTTAGAACGCTCCTTATAAAATTTATTACTCTCATAAGCGTTCGCACGCCATTCATCGAGTTCATTGAGTTGGAATTTCCTATTCTCGGAGGCTAAGTTCGAATCGAGATTTAAAAATTTTAAGGCCCAAAAAGCGCGGTGTTCTAATTCTACCGGTAAATGGCACGCTTTGCCGTAGACTAATCGATAGGGCGTACAACCGATAGCGGTCTTGTATGCCGTACGATACGCCAATAACGCGTCGTCGAGTTTTGAGGACCAATCCTTCCTATTTAAAGAGACGGTTTTTTCCAGAATGCGTTTTATCTCGCGATTTACTACCTCTACTTGGCCGCTCGTTTGGGGGTGATAGGCGGTGGCGAGCTTATGCGTGACGCCGTATTTAGATAAAATTTTTGAAAACTGGGCATTGCAGAAGTGCGTGCCCCTATCACTTACTATTGCACGGGGCGTGCCAAAGCGAGAAAATAATTTTTTAGAAAATGGACGACGACTCGCGCATCATTGGTGGGCAGAGCTTGCGCTTCCGCCCACCTAGATACATAGTCGACCGCCACTAAGATATAGCGATTATTAAAAGAAGGAGGTAGGGGGCCTACAAAGTCTATGCCCCACAAATCGAAAATTTCGCATTCTAAATAAAAATTTTGGGGCATCTCGTCACGACGGGAGATGTTACCCGACCGCTGGCAGCTATCGCATATACTCACAAAAGTGTGAGCATCCTTAAAGAGAGTGGGCCAATAAAAGCCTGACTTTAACGCTTTCCGCGCGGTCCGGTTGGCTTGATAATGCCCTCCAGCCGGCCCCTCATGGCAGTGTCGCAATATTTGCGCACCCTCCTCGCTGGAAACACATCTTCGTATCACTTGGTCTGCGCAGACTCGAAAGAGAAAGGGGTCCTCCCAAAAGTAGTTTTTTAAGTCAGAGAAGAATTTCTTCTTCTGCTGAGTCGAAAAATCTTTTGGAAGGACCCGCGCGACTAAATAGTTCGCGTAATCTGCGAACCAAGGGGTAGAAGAAGTTTTGGTATTATTTATGATTAAAAGGCGCTCCTCAGGAAATCGATCGTCTATTTCGGGTTCGACGAGCGCTTCTGCGACGGGGTGTTCTAAACGTGAGAGGTGGTCGGCTGCTAAATTTTCAGCCCCCTTCTTATCCCGGATCTCTAAGTCAAATTCCTGTAAAAGGAGGATCCATCGAAGTAAGCGAGGCTTAGCATCAACTTTGGCCAAAAGATATTTCAAGGCGGAGTGATCAGTGAAAACGATTACATGTGAAAGGGTTACGTAGGGTCGGAATTTATCAAAAGCAAAGATGACGGCGAGAAGTTCCTTTTCCGTTGTGGTGTAGTTAGCCTGTGCGGCATTGAGTGTGCGAGAAGCGTAATATATTGGATGAAAATATTTATTTACGCGTTGGCCTAAGACAGCTCCTACTGCGATATCGCTCGCGTCGCACATAATCTCAAACGGAAGAGACCAATCTGGCGCCACCAGAATTGGAGAATTGATAAGTTGCTTTTTAATAAAATTAAACGCCTCTACGCAGGCCGTGTCAAAAATGAATGGGGAATCTTTTTCCAGGAGGTGAGTTAGCGGTTTGGTTATTTTTGAAAAATCTTGAATGAACCGCCGATAAAAACCTGCGTGGCCAAGAAAACTTCTAATTGATTTGACGTTCGAAGGAACAGGAAGTTGTTCAATTATAGCGACTTTGGCCTTATCGACCTCCATCCCCTTGGAAGAAATTTTATGGCCGAGGACTAAACCCTCTCGGACCATGAAGTTGCATTTCTCCCAGTTCAAGACTAAGTTCGTCTCCTCGCACCGTTGGAGGACTCTATCAAAATTTTTTAAACAATTTTTAAAAGAGTTTCCAAAGACGGAGAAGTCATCCATGAAGACTTCCATTATGTCTTCTACTAGCTCGCCAAATATTGCCAGCATACATCTTTGGAATGTAGCTGGCGCGTTACAGAGGCCAAACGGCATCCTCCGATATGCGAAGGTGCCGAAAGGGCAAGTAAAAGTCGTTTTTTCTTGGTCCTCGGGTGAAATAGGATTTGGAAAAATCCCGAGAGACCATCAAGGAAGCAATAAAAAGGGTGACCGGAGAGACGCTCTAAGATTTGATCAATAAATGGTAACGGAAAGTGGTCTTTTCTGGTGGCATCGTTTAGTTTTCTGTAGTCGATGCACACCCTCCAACCCGTAACAGTACGAGTTGGGATTAATTCGTTATTCGTGTTTGCCACGACCGTTATACCGCCCTTTTTCGGGACGACTTGTACGGGGCTTACCCACGTACTGTCGGAAATAGGATAGATAATCCCCGCATCAAGGAGTTTAATAATTTCAGTCTTAACGACTTCCCGCATGTTCGGGTTAAGTCGTCGTTGAGGCTGAATTGTTTTGCGGGGGTTTTCTTCGAGAAAAATTTTGTGGGAGCAGAATGAGGGGTTAATTCCCCTGATATCGGAAATTTGCCATGAAATTGCACGGCGATGTTTAGATAAAACTTCAACCAATTCGGATGTTTCTGAATCAGTTAAAGTAGAAGATATTATAACCGGAAGCTTTAAGTTCGCGGCTAGAAAAGCATATTTTAGATGGTCGGGGAGTTGCTTAAGCTCCAAGACCGGAGGTTCTTCGTAGGAAGTGGAGATTTTTAAATCTTTCGAGTCGAAAGGCTCGAAAGGCGAATCTGGCGGTAATTCTTCTAAAGGAGGTTGATTCGCCAGATCCGAATCGTCTATCATTAAGGATAGCAATTCTGAAAGAGAAGAACACTCGTCCACAAACGCGGATTCCAAATTGAAACAGGAATCATCATTCGATAGTGAGTTCCGCATGGAGGGGTTGATATGTAAAGTAACTTCGTCGTCTCCAACTCGAAGGAGGAGGCGACCGTTACTGACATCGATTAACGCACGGGAGGTTGCGAGAAAGGGGCGACCGAGGATGATGGGTACCTCGACGTCCTCCTCTATGTCCAGGATGACAAAGTCTACCGGGAAGATAAACTTGTCAACCATGACCAGAACATCTTCCGCTACCCCGATTGGGTACTTTACCGAGCGATCCGCGAGTTGGATGCTCATTTTTGTCGGACTCGGGACGCCTAAATTGAGTTTTTTGAAAAGAGAAAAAGGCATCAAATTGATGCTGGCGCCTAAGTCTGCAAGAGCGTACTTTATTAACATATTGCCAAAGAGACACGGGATGGAGAACCGTCCCGGGTCGTTTAGTTTTGGCGGCAATTTGTTAAGGAGAACAGCCGAACATTCCGCATTAAGGGAAACACGCGAAACATCCTCGAGTCGCTTTTTATTAGAAAGCAACTCTTTAAGATATTTCGCATATTTCGGCATTTGGGAGAGTGCCTCGCAGAAGGGGACGTTTATTTGAATTTGTTTTAAAATACGCAAAAATTTTTGATAATTTTCGTCCTCCTTCTCTTTATTAATTTTAGACGGGTAAGGAATTCGAGGACTCGAAACATTTGGCACAACCGGAGAAGCTGGAGCAATTAGAATCGAAGAAGAGGGTGGAGGGGTCGGAGGCGAAATGCATACCTTAGGCTCAACCCGCAATGGGGAGACGACCTCCTTGCCGCTTCGAAGGGTTATAGCGTTGGCATTTTCCCTTGGGTTTGGCTCTGTATTCCCTGGTAAAGCTCCATATGGCCGCTCGGAGACCATCTTTGCAAGTTGTCCAACCTGGTTTTCCAAGCTTTTAATCGATCCGGTAAGATTCCGGATATTTGAATCGTTGGACGCGATGTATTTAGACAAAATATCTTCGAGCGGCGAAGGTTTTGGAGGAGGAGGCTGGAATCCCTGCGGAAATCCTTGCGGAAATCCCTGAGGATTCATATTTGGGGGCCTCTGAGCATTGTTAGGATTGCTCCAGGAGAAATTAGGGTGGCTCCTCCAACCTAGATTATAAGTATTACTATACGGGTTGTTATTAGGGTTGAAGGGGGCCTAACCGGATTACCGAGGTAATCCACCGATTCTTCGATTACGTTATTATTATTATTATTATTATTCCAAGCGGGAGTGGAGGAGGAAACAGTCATCTCCGCCACCTGCTTACTTAGCCGCTCTACCTGTGAGGCTAAGAAAGTAGTGGCGTCCACTTCAAAAAGACCAGCCGGTTTAGTAGGACGCGACCTTGGCACGTTCCATTGGTACGCATTCATGGCCATTTCGTCGATCAGAGCTTGAGCGGTCTCTGGGGTTTTGTTGTTTAACGTTCCCCCGGAAGCCGCATCAATCATCTGCCGTGTAGAAAAATTTAAACCATTATAAAACGTTTGGACCTGTAGCCAAGTTGGTAGCGCGTGATGAGGACACCTACGCAAATATTCCTTAAAACGCTCCCAAGTCTCATAAAGAGACTCGGAATCGAATTGCACAAAGGATGTGATATCCGTGCGTAGTTTTGCGGTTTTTGACGGAGGAAAATACTTAGTTAAGAAAAATTCCGTCAATTGGGCCCACGTGGTTATGGACCCTCTCGGAAGAGAAGTCAACCATGATTTGGCCTTTGACCGTAGCGAAAATGGAAATAAGCGTAAACGAATGGCGTCATCAGTGACGCCATTAATTTTAAAGGTGTCGCATATTTCTAAAAAGTTTGAAAGGTGCTGATTTGGGTCCTCATCTGGCAAACCGTCGAACTGAATCGACTGTTGTACCATTTGAATTATGCTGGATTTTATTTCAAAATTATTATTATTAACTGTCGGGCGAGTAATACTGGATCCTGTATCTTCCAAATTCGGCCGGGCATAATATGCCATGGTCCGGGCCGGGGCCGCATTTGGAATTGGATCGCCCATATTTACAGTATCTCTGATTGACTCTTCGGGGGTTTCGAGTAAGTTTTGATCACGAGATCGGATGCGCTCACGAAGAGTGCGCTCGATTTCGGGGTCAAAAGGAATAGTCGAATCGTCCGAGGAGTTTCCTCGGGTCATAAACTAAAAAATAATATTTTTGGATTTTCTGTTTTATTATTATTATATATATATTTTTTTTTTAATATAAGTTTTTATATTTATATAATTTTTTTTTTTTTTTTAGTTTTGTAACCTCTTTTTTTTGTGCCTTTTTTTTTGTAATATATAGATAAGGAATAAAATTAATAGCGGTTCCTACTTTCAAATAACAACACAAAGGTCCCCGGCAACGGCGCCAAAAACTTGATGATTACTTGGGCTTCTTCTTTTTGTTTTATAAATAAAAGATAACCTTTATATTAAGAGTTTAGAATTGGCGGATATTTTCGAAGAGTCTCGCAAGTACTCCTACTTTGAGAAATTAACCGTTATCCTATCGAAGGATAGAAGTAACGATCTTTTTCTTCTTTCGGAATATTGACAATTACGCTTCGGCTACAATGCCGAATTCTATTGAATTGAATAGTAGAAAAGGAGAGTTTTGCACTAAATGAGTTTGAAAAGCTGTGTTTGAATTTTTAGTCCAAATTAATCATTTGATAAAGGCAAGTATACCTTATCGCAAGTAATACAGGATATTTTTAGAAAATATCGGGATCGTATATTTCCGCGGGTCGTGTTGATTATGCTACTTCGAGGGACGAACTATTATTTTATCGGAATAATATTTTTAGTTGATTTAACTAGAGTTCTAAATGATAAAATGCGAAAGATGATTTAAGCGATTTACTAGAGTTCTAAATGATAAAATGCGAAAGATGATTTAAGCGATTTACTAGAGTTCTAAGTGATGAGAAATATAGCGCGCGACGTCGAATTACCTTGAGACGAAAATAGATTTTTCGTAGAATTAAAAGTGATGACTTTTCAAAATATTAAGATGACTTGGCCGTGGAGGTTCCATAATTATGAACGCTCCTCTCTCGAGGGTACGCCCACCTGAGATTATGAATATTCGACCGAACTCTCGTTCTACAATCGAATGTTCTTAATACTCGCTTTATGTTACGAACCCCGCTATTGGGTTTTTATTTCCAATTCGGAAGAGTTACCTCGTCCTCTCTCGAGGGTAGAGCGCACTTCTCTTTACCCGTGAGTGATCAGTCCGTACACACGAGCCTCTTGGCTAACTAGGTACGAAAACGGAAATGAAAACCACACATCGATTATGTGGCTCCACTTAACGTGATTCTCGGGTAAACCTTAAGCGTTAATTATTTTAGAAAGAGATGTTTTAATTTTTATAGAAAAACTATTTTTGTGTCCCAATGCTCTTCGACGTCGTGCGCTAAAGGAAATTAGCCACTCATCGGAATGGAGACGGCATTATCGGTTGAAAAATACATGTTTGATAATTAAAGCGGATATAAGCGGATAAAAAGGAAATAAAAAGACTTATATAAAAACAGTAATAATATCCGTCCCAACCACCTTAAACAAGTGCTAAAAAGTTCTTAGCCTCTTATTTAAGAAGGGGGTGGTATAGAAATGAAAAGACTTATAAAGGTGCAGAAATAATATCCGTCCCAACCGACTTAAATAAGTGCTAAAGTAAATTAGCCTCTTATTTGAGAAGGGGGTGGTATAGAAATGAAAAGACTTATAAAGGTGCAGAAATAATATCCGTCCCAACCGACTTAAATAAGTGCTAAAGTAAATTAGCCTCTTATTTGAGAAGGGGGTGGTATATAGCAGTTATATAAAGACTGAAATAAAAACTAAGCTACAAAAAAGGAAAATACTATCTCATACACGCACACACTCTAAAAGAAACTGAAAAAGAAAGCGTTTAAAATGAAAGCGATAAAATAAGGCGAAAAAGAAAACGATAAAACTATTTTATGAAAGCTTGTAAATCTAAGCTATGAAAACAGTAAACCTAGATTATGAAAGCAATAAAACTAACTATAAAAGCAATAAAACTAAATTATGAAAGCAATAAAGCTAAACTCATACACGCACACACACTAACATTAATAAAAAGAAGATGATCCAAATGAGAAAAACATCATTTTATTTCTGAAATCAGCATTACAACTAGACTAGGAAGACGAAAAAACTACAAACGAACTTAAACTGAAATGCAGAAGAGAAGCTCACAATCACTCAAAAGAACTCACAATACAACAAAAACCACTCAAAATTTGGATGAAAATTACTTCAGCCGAGCCCCTCTATTTATAGGGAAAATTTGAGTTTTACACGCCCTAGGTCACGGGCGTGACTTGAATGTCACGGCCGTGACTTAGGGCGTGACATTTGCTCGGCTGTATTCGCCGCCTTCTGGAAGGTCTGGCCGTCAAACATGGCTGCACACGGGCGTGACTTGGTATGTCACGGGCGTGACTTGGTGAGTCACGGGCGTGACTATGGGTGGCTGATGTCGGCAGCATGGGTGCGGCTTCGAGACGTGATGCGCTGGCGGCTCACGGGCGTGACTCTGCTGGAACACGGGTGTGACTTGTAGAGTCACGGGCGTGACTTGATCAACTCTTCGAGATTTCACCTGAAAACGGCTGCCAGCTGGAAATTTGGCTTTTAAAATTACACGCCCTTGGTCACGGGCGTGACCTCGGGCGTGACTTGAGCGATTTGTCGGGATTTGATCTGAATTGAGCCGTCCCGTTGATATTTGATCTTTAAAATTACACGCCCTTGGTCACGGGCGTGTCTGAGGGCGTGACCTGTGAAAATTTTGCAAAAAATTGCAAAAACAAAAATAAAACTAAGTTAGAAACCAGAAATAATAAAGAAGCAATTTATTCATTAATTTACATAGAAAATTCACAATATTAATTAAAACTATACTAATACTTATACCAAAAATACATATATTTTATTACTTATCACCTAGTCAGGGGTTTACCAAATGGTAAATTTAACAAAGAACATCCCTATAGAGCCTGCCAACTAGGGAAGCAGATCAAAGCTTCATTCAAACCATTGGTAAGAATGATTCTCCTAGAATCCTTTTCCTGCTACACATGGACCTGTTTGGTCCCATCTCCACTCAAAGCTTAGCAGGGAAATCATACACCTTAGTTATTGTTGATGATTTTTCTAGGTTCAGCTGGGTGTTCTTTCTAAAAGCTAAATCAGACACCTTCAAGATCCACTCAAGATTCATTAGACAGATTCAATCTGAACTCAATACACAGGTTGCTGTGATCAGAAGTGATCATGGCACTGAGTTTGAGAATTAATTAATGTGTAGATTCTGTGAGGATGAAGGCATCAGACAAAGCTTTTTTGCTCCTAGAACTCCCCCAACAAAATGGGGTGACTGAAAGGAAAAATAGAACCCTAATTGAATTGGTAAGAACATTGTTAGCTGAATCTAACTTGCCAAAGTCCTTCTGGGCTGAGGCAGTAAATACTACAAATTATGTTCTGAATAGAAGTCTCATCCACAAGACTAAGTTGAAAACTCCCCATGAGCTACTGAAGGAAAAGGTACCCATAGTCACCTACTTTAGGATCTTTGGGTGTACTTGATTTATCCTTAACAATGGGAAAAACCATCTTGCCAAATTTGACAAGAAGGTTGATGATGGAATATTCTTAGGATACTCTTCATCAACCAAGGCCTATAGGTGTTTCAATAAAAGCTCTCTCAAAATTGTGTAGTCAACGCATGTAGTTTTTGATGAAACTAACATGGTTTATAAGGGGAAGGAAACTTCCACTAGCTCTATCCTGCAGGAAGAAGATCAACTAGCAGAGCAAGTGGAAAGGATGAGCATAGTGGATCACCCATTTGTGTGCCAGGAAAAGGGATAACAGGATATTGACACTGACTCAGATGATGATTATGCAGCAGAAGAAGAGAAGACTGCAGCACCTGAGCTACCAGTTATAGACATCATTCAGGTGAATGAGGATGAAGCTCCTATTGTTTCTGAGCAGGTAGTAGCTCAGGAAGAAGACTACCCCTGGATCATCCCACAAGATCTAGGATGACTCAAAAGGATCATCCTTCAACTCATGTAATAGGAGATTTGACTGCAGGAGTAAAGACCAGGAAACAGCTAACTTGTGAGACAATGCTGCAATGCTTTCTCTCACAATATAAACCCAAGAAGTTTGAAGAAACAGACAGTGATCCTAATTGGAAATTTGTTATGCAAGAGGAATTAACTCTGTTTGAGAGAAACAAAGTATGGACATTGGTTGAAAGACCAAAGAACTACCCAGTTATTGGCACCAAGTGGGTGTTCAAGAATAAAATAGACTCAACAGGAGTCATTGTCAGAAATAAGGCTAGACTTGTAGCTCAAGGGTATAGGCAAGAAGAAGGCATTGACTTCAACCAGACATTTCCTGAAAATTTCATTTGCTAATTCTTGATGGTTGGAGAAATTAGATCCTAAATTCCCTGGAAATTGTTTCCTAATTCCTAACGATTGGGGAATTATATACTAAATTTCTTGGGAATTTCTCTTGCTAGTTCCTGACGATTTGGCAAGTCATTAATTGTTAGACTTGAATGTTATGTAGATGCATTTCGACTTTGAGCTTTATATCCATTCCAATTATCGGCAGCTTCATTCTTACAGTAAAGTAATCAAATGCTATTGCATAGCTTAATACTTAAAGTGCAAATGTTAAAGTTCATTCCCCTATATTAAGTATAAGACCCTCCTTGAGCGTCAAACCAAGCTTGTTAATGATGAGTTTATGTTGGAGACTGGCTTTAGACTAGAGAGTGGGTGGACGCATGGGCCCTCACCGCAGTGGATTTAGATTGGAGTGTGGGAGGACGCATGGGCCCTCGCCATAGTCATTTTGGACTAGAGAGTGGGCGGACGTATGGGCCCTCACCACAGTGGTTTCAGACTTGAGAGTGGGTGGACGTATGGGCCCTCACCACAGTGGCTTTAGACTGGAGTGTGGGTGGACATATGGGCCCTCACCACTGTGGTTTTAGACTGGAGAGTGGGTGGATGTATGGGCCATCACCATAGTGGTTTCAGACTAGAGAGTGGGTGAACGTATGGGCCCTCACCACAGTGGCTTTAGATTGGAGTGTGGGTGGATGTATGGGCCCTCACCATAGTGGTTTTTGTTGGAACAACCCTATTTCTGATTTGGGCTAGGATCACTATCTGTTGGTTAGGATAAAGTTGAACCCAATGTATAGTCAATGGATTAAGGGTTTAGGCTATTAGAACTCAAGAAAATAATTAGGTTCTGCGTTCGACAAACTCAATACTAAGTTTGACGAACGGCTTGCTCTCTGCGTTCGACGAACGGCTTACACTCTGCGTTCGACGAACGGCTTGCCCTCAGCGGTCGACGATTTTATTCAGTCTCACTGGTCGACGAATTTGCTCAGTTCAGCGATCGACGATTTTATTCAGCGGCTCAGCGGTCGATGAATCCTTCCGTTCGCCGAACTCAGTCTGCGTTCGACGAATATCTTCAGATCGACGAACACAGCTCTGAGATCGATGAATCCAATTCTGTTCAACGAACTTGTATCTCAGATCGACGAATTAAATGACAGCAGATTTAATTTCAGAAGATCAGTTAATTTCTCTAGACTCAGATCGTCTATAGCAACGGATCTATATTCCAGATAAGACAAGATTTTTGCCTTACTTATTATATTCCTTTCTATTCTCTTCTTCTGAGATTATAGTCGTTGACATTTAATGGAAAAGGAACATTTCACGGAAAAGGAATTAAGTATTCTGCAGAATCATTTTGGTTAACTTTGCAGTCCCAAGAAGGATTTATTACAGATTATTTTATTCCTTATTCTGTTGATTTGAATTTCAAATCAGATATATCAAAATGAAAAAGGAAGAAGATATAGTACAACCGAGTTTTTACACACGACAGTAGTACAGAACACAACACAGAATAACTGTACAGGAAGAAGAAAGAAAGAAAGAAAAGCTTTACAGATCTTCTTCTTCCTCAAGCAGCACTCATTCACTGAGAACATCAACTCTACTCTTTCAGTCATCAGCTGTTAGATCAGATCTTCAAAGAGCAACAATAATCTGAAGAACTTATTCTTTCAGATTCATCAGCTACAGGAAGATCAGTATATTCAAGAGAAAGCTTCAGCCATCTACTGTCAAACAATTTTATATCAGACAGGGGGAGCTTTACAACATCAACAATCCACTAGAGTCTTCTCTTAGAATATTGACAAAGAAGAACTTCAAAACCCATCTTTACCTCATCTTGTACAGGGTTATAACTCCCTTCAAAAGTTAACCCATTGGTGGCAGGGCACCTGAACAAAAACCTGTGGTTTAGTTAGAGCACTTGATCAAAAGCTCCTTGGTGTGTGGACACCTGATCAAAAACCCCTTGGTGATAGGGCACCTGATCAAAAACCTAGTGGATCCTACAAAGAGTGGTAGAAGAGTAGACGTACCCAGGTTTATTGGGGAACTACTATAAAAATCCTTGTGTCCTCTGTGTGTGATTTTCTGTGTGTTGTGTTATGTGCTTTGTTTCTTTATTTTAGTTTTTATAAATCACTCTGCTATACACATATATATAACACTATTTTAAATATGCTATAAAATTAAGTGAAAAGTTTTTAATACTCTATTCACCCCCCCCCCCCCCCCCTCTAGAGTAAATCTAAGATCTAACCTCACTTTCAATTGGTATCAAAGCGTGGTTGATTATATCAACTCACTTTCAACTGATATTCAATTGACTTTCAGTTTTAAACTGGAGTGTGGGTGGACGTACGTGTTGGATCGTATGACGCCCTTAGAGGGGGGTGAATAAGGGTGTGTCTAAAAATTAATTTTTACTTAGTAATTTTCTTAAAGAGATTTTACTTTACCAAAAAAAACAAAAAATTACTTATAAATACTTTCAAACCAATGCAACTTTAGTATTAAACCAAAACACAAATTTCTAAGATAATGATTATGCCACCAAATATGTAATTAAAGAAAAAGACATAATTATATTAATCATGAAATTTGAGTACAATAAAAATGATCTTAACAATGCTTAAGATCAAGGCACAATTATGTTAATAAAAAATTCGACAATTTTGGTTTACCAATCCTTCTCCCAAGGATCGGAAGGCTATCGCTTGTCTTTCCCAAGACCAAGCCCAAACCTATCCTCTAGATCTTCCCAAGATCTAGACGTAGCACACAAGGCCACGATTTCCCACCAAGCCATGCAAGGACTTGGACACTCCGCACAAGGAAGCGATTTTCCCCTAAGCCGCGCAAGGACTTAGACGCTGCACGCAAGACGACGATTTCTCTACCAATACAAAATGAAAAGTATGTGAATGAAAATACAATATGAAAAGAACAACTCCCTAGAAGATCAGATCTCTGAACGGATTGTTGAAGCCTCGAGATGATCGATGATGTAGAAGCGCGCCCGATCTCGTCTTCAATCTTCAATCCTTCTTTGCACAAATGGGAGTTGAAGAGGTTCTGGAGCTCTCTGGTTCGTATGCACTCAGGAAGGGACTTGGAATTCTCAAAGCTTAAATTGCACGAACACAAGGAGGCAATTTATAGAAAATCGTTGTCGCCTGGGCGACAGTGACTGTCGGAATTTTCCGACAGCGTTAAACTGCCGCTGGAGTGGCGTCGTGCGGGCAGTTGCTGTAACTGTCGAGCTGTCGCCTGGGCGACATCGATGTCGGATTTCCGATAGTGCAAAACTGCCGATCGTGGGTGGTGTCGTGGGCAGTTGTTGTAACCTCCGAGCTGTCGCCTGGGCGACATCGCTGTCGGAATTCCGACAGCTCAAAACTGCCTTTCGTCGATCTGGCGTGGAGGGAAGTAGTTGTAACTTCTTTGCTGTCGCCTGGGCGACAGTGGCTGTCGGAATTTTCCGACAATGAAATTTCCCACATTCATATTTAGCTCCAGCAGAAATGTGAACATCTCATACCTGTTATATGCACACCATTAATAAAAAATAGAATCAAATACAAACGGGACTTTGTTATTATCAAACCGGAGGAGTGCGAAATGCATGCTCCAACAATCTCCCCATTTTTATAATAACAAATCCGTATAAAAAATAAATCATGTCTATTTAGATTGTTGATTTTAACATTTGGTGTGTGCACAAAAATAACATGATATATTTCTCTTAAAATAAATAATCTCCCTTTAGATGAAAGCTCCCCCTAAATAAATGCTCCCCCTAAATATATGCTCCCCCTAAATATATGCTCCCCCTAAATATATGATGTATTGTGTAGGTGGAATATTTAGGTGTAATAGATTTTTGATTTTTCTTTTTATACTTGTTAATTCTCCCCCTTTTGGTATTAGCAAAAGTTAATATTAGATAAAAGAGTAGTTCTAAAGGGAAAGTATATAGGATATAGAAATGAAGAGTAAGCGGAAGCACTTTGTTGGAAATGATTGAAGTCCATGAAATAATAGGAATATGCCATAGTATGAATAAACTCATGAAGTGACGGTATAGCCATATGAAGTAATGAAAGAAAATAACCTAAACATGAGTAAGGTCATTTGAAAGTATCATAGAAAGACACAATAGTGTATAGAATTATGGAATATTTTTGGTCCAATTCTCATGAGATGAATGTTTATATAACATAATGATGTGTACATGTGATACTTAGATCAAACATATGAAGTTATTTAATTTACATGATCATTGAAATGTAGAACATAATAAAAGCATTTAAAGTCAACTTTGACTTTGAAGATATAGCACAAGAGGAATAGAAAACCATTTTTCTTTTGCACAAGACACTTTACAATTCTTTCCAAGGTGCTTAACCTCACAATTCTCATTAAGACTTATCAGGAGGGTAAGTAGTGCTTGGTGGAATATCCTTGTCTTTATTATAAATTTGTTTTTTTTTATCACAGATGTTGTGATATCTTAATTTTGATATATTGATATTTTTTTAATTGACCAAGGATCTCTGAATTCACTTGAATCGCAAAAGATGGTGTATATTTTGTTGCGCTAACAAATCAAGGATGAAAGTTGTATTTAAGAAGTGCTATTTTATTATGTTAAACAAATATGATCCATGTATATATTAAATAAAAAAACATACGTATTGATCAAAAGAAGTGAACGTGATAGTTCATTATGATAGATAAACAATTTCTCATACTTAGAGGCATGCGAAAACAATTTCCAATGGTCTAAACAACTAAGTAGGAGTGTCAATACGATGATAGCTTGGAAATGAAATCATATAAGCATGTAAGAGTCATTTTTTTTAAAATAAAAAACACATGGTTTGTCATCAAGTCATGAGGTGAAGCATTAATAATGACATATAACTATTGTAATTCATCAAAGGGACCCAAAATTGAATTTTTAGCAAAAATGGAGCTGTCGGAAATTTCCGACAGTCATTGTCGCCTGGGCGACAGTGAAAAATATAAATAGGGTTTTGGACCGAGTTAAACCCTATTGTGCTTCATTTTTCTGGACTGTGGAGCGAGAGAAGGCTGTCGGAAGTCGGCGACAACTCTAGATCTAAGGTATGGATTTTTGATTTTTATGTTTTTAACTCAAAATTTTTTAGGGATTTGTGATTTTGATAGTAGAGAAGAAGGAAAATTTTGTTTTCATCTTGATTTTTGATGATTTGGTGTAGGCTTTTGAAGTTTTGTGTTTTGTTTTTTTTTTAAAATGTAGATCTAGTTTAAAGCAAGTGGATCTTGTTGGATCTTTGTTAAAAATGTTTTGATTTGGGGATTCTTGTGGTTTGAGGTTTGCTTTTGTTCATAGTTTAATTTTAAAAATGGAAGATTTTCCTTTTGAAAGAAGGTTGAAGATGATGAATAGTAAGGATATGGAGAAGATTTTGACTTAAAAAAAAAAAAAATTTTAAATTGTTGTTGAAATAACCTTGATTTGAGTAGATCTGGAAGGGTATGTAAAAAATTTCGAGAGAAGTTCACTGGAGAGCTGTCGGAAATTTCCGACAGTCACTGTCGCCTGGGCGATAGTGTTCCAGTGCACAGCACGTGTTTAAAAAAAAATTTATGTTATTTGCATAATGGCTTCCAGTTCCAAAGCTCGAAGGAGTACTTCGGATGATGTACATAGTTCATATCAAGTTTTTCCTGGGGTGGAGAAAGCTATTGTTGGAGTTGCGAAGTATGTGGAATTTGATTCGCCGAAGCACGATCATATCTATGATCGGCTTGCGAATGCAGGTATTCTCTCAATAATCACCCCAAAGCCATTCTCTTCCTTTTTGATTCGCGAGTTCTATAATCATTTGGAAGATCCAAATTGCACTGAGTTGGATGGAGGAGTAAGATCAAGAATTCATGGTCAACATGTGGAAATAACACATGTTGATCTAAGAGAGGAATTCGGATTAGTGATTAGTGAAAATGTGCCTGATATAGTGGAGAGTTATAGAAAAGATAGAGATTGGACCCTTGTAAACATGAGTTTACATGGGAATCAAAAGAAGACTCTAAGCACTGAAGTTACGTCACTCAATCCGGATGCTTTCTTAGTTCAAGATATCTTAAGGAATTCAGTCATGTTGAAGAGTGGAGATACAAGAAGTATTACGGCTCAGTTGACCCTCATTACATACTACATTATGGAGGATGAGCTTTTTGATGTGGCGGACTTCATACTCTCCCAGATTAGGTATGCATATAGATTAAAGCATCCAAGATGGGTGAAGGTTCATACGCTGCCAATGGGGGCGATAATTCAGCGTGTACTCTATAAGAAGTACGGATGGATAGCGCAAAGTTCTTATTTGGATGATTGTTATCCGGAGATATACTATACGGGTTTGATGAAAGTGAAGAAGACGCAAAAAAAGGCTCATCCGGGAATTGAGATTCGAGAGCCGCCATTGCCTAGGGCAGGATCACTACGAGAGTCCATTGATAATTTACGTGATTCATTAGAGGATCACATGAAGGAAGTGAAGAAGGACCGTAGTCGAATGCAGAAGTTTATGAAGTTTCTCGTCAAAGGTCTGAAGTTGAAGCCAACGCCGGAGGAAGAGGCCGAATGGCAAGTTCCGGACGAAGAACCGCCACGCCAATCGGTGAGGCGGACTCGCCGTGGTAAAGCCGTGAGACGAGGACCTCCAGAAGATTGTCCAGAGAGCAGCGAGGCTGGTTATGAAGATTCAGAGTAGTTTCATCAGGTTGCTGCTGCTGGGAGATGTCGGAAATTTCCGACATCCACTATCGCCTGGGCGACAGTGAACTTCTTCAGATCTATTGCTGTTTAATGAACTTGATCCTTATGTTGTTTTCTACTATTTTTATTTGAACAATATTGATGTAATATTAATGATGTTTGAATTTGTTTTAAGTCTTTTGAAATTCTATTGTTTGATTTTTAAAATTTAGGCTTTTGCTTTTTAAATTGTTTAGGTTTTGTGTTAATTTTTTTTTATATAGGCTTTAAATAGTGATATATTCATTGTGAAATATCTAGAATTCCCAATTCTAGCCTAAGCATAGAAAAATGGGAATCCGGTAACGGCTTAGTGAATATATCCGCTAATTGATTTTCCGTGCCTAAAAAGTTGATTTTTATATTACCCTTCATAATATGATCCCTTATAAAATGATGTCGGACATCTATATGCTTAGATCTAGAATGTAATACGGGATTGTTAGTTAAGTCTATAGCACTTTTATTGTCACCTTTAATTCTACACTACTTTGTTACATGCCAAAATCTTCTAATGTTTGTGACATCCAAAGAGCTTGGGCACAACAACTACCTAGTGCAATATATTCGGCCTCGGTAGTAGAGAGGGCAACAGAATTCTGTTTCCTACTCGACCATGAAATAAGTAAGGGCCGATAAAGTGACAAGTGCCACTAGTGCTTTTTCTATCTAAAGAACATCCCGCATAATCGGAATCCGAAAAACCATGTAAAATAAAAAAATCATTATGAGGATACCATAAACCTAATTTTGATGTTCCTATGAGATATCTAAAGATACGTTTCACCGCTTTTAAATGTGACTCTATAGGATTAGCTTGAAATCTAGCACATAAACAAACGGCAAACATAATATCAGGTCTAGATGCGGTTAAATACAATAACGACCCTATCATACTTCTATAAAGGGTTTGTTCAATTGAAACACCACTTTCATCTTTTCCTAATTTTAGTGAAGTACTCATAGGAGTGTTTGCATGCTTAAGGTTTTCAAATCCAAAACTTTTTAACATATCATGAATATATTTGGTTTGACATATAAAAATTCCATCATGTTTTTATGTAATTTGAAAACCTAGAAAATATGAAAGTTCTCCAACCATACTCATTTCAAATTCATTTTTCATAATTTGAACTACTTCATTACACAACTCTTCATTAGTGGCTCCAAAAATAATATCATCAACATAAATTTGTAAAATAACTAAATCATGATCAATTTGCTTAATGAAGAGTGTAGAATCAGCACTTCCTATTTTATAATCGTGCTTTAACACATATTGAGTTAATCGATCATACCAAGCACGAGGCGCTTGTTTTAATCCATAAAGCGCTTTATCTAATTTATAAACATAATTTGGATATTTCTCATTTATAAAGTCAGGGGGTTGTTCTACATAAACCTCTTCTTTTATATACCCGTTTAAAAATGCGGTTTTGACATCCATTTGATATAATTTAAATCTTTTAAAACAAGCAAATGCAAGAAATATCCTAACCGCTTCTAATCTTGCTACGGGTGCAAAAGTTTCATCAAAATCTACCCCTTCAATTTGTGCATAACCTTTTGCAACTAATCTGGCTTTATTTCTAATAATTCTAGATTCATTATCCATTTTATTTTTAAAAATCCACTTAACACCAACTACAGGATGATTTTTGGGTCGTTCTACAAGATTCCAAACCTTATTACGTTCAAATTGATTAAGTTCTTCATTCATAGCTAAAAACCAAAATTCATCATTTAAAGCGGTGGAAACATCTTTTGGTTCTATTTCAGAGACAAAACAAAGGTTTGAAAATAAAACATGTAGCGATGAACGAGTACTAACCCCTTTTTGCGGATCTCCAATGATAAGCTCCTTTGGATGATCCTTTGAAAATCTCAATTCACTTGGAGGCACATATTCTTCTCTTTCTTCTTCTCTTTCTTCTTCTCTTTCTTCTTCTCTTTCTCCTTCTCTTTCTTCTCCTTTTTCTTCTTCATTTTCTCCAAGTTCTTCATCATCATTCTCCACCGAAGGAAGGGGATCATCTTCTTTTCCTGTTATTTTCTTTTCTACACATGAAGCAAAACTCATCAAACCTAACATGAATGGATTCTTCAACTATTTTTGTTCTTTTATTAAAAATTCGATAAGCTTTACTAGTTGAAGAATAGCCAATAAAAATACCTTCATCACATTTTTCATCAAATTTTCCTAAGGAATCTTTAGAATTCAAAATAAAACATTTACAACCAAAAACTTTGAAATAAGAAACATTTGGTTGTTTATTAAAAATTAATTCAGAAGGAGTTAATTTTAAAATAGAGCGAAGCATTACTCTATTTATTACATAACATGCCGTGCTAACCGCTTCAGCCCAAAAAGATTTTGGTAATTTGAATTCAGATAACATTGTACGGGCTAACTCTTGAAGAGTTCTATTTTTCCTCTCCACTACACCATTTTGCTGTGGTGTGCGTGGAGCGGAAAATTCATGTTTAATTCCTAACTCCGTACAAAAAGAAATGAACTTTTCATTTTCAAATTCTCCTCCATGATCCGATCGTATGCGTTTAATTTTTAACTCAAATTCATTTTGAATACGCAAACATAATTTTGAAAATTCTGAAAATGCTTCGGATTTGGAGGTTAGAAATAAAGTCCAACAAAAACGTGAATAATCATCAATCAAAACAAATGTGTATTTTCTACCTCCTAAGCTAGAAATTCCAATTTGCCCAAATAAGTACATATGTATTAATTGAGGTGGCCTAGTGGTAGAAATAATGTTTTTACTTTTGAATGATGATTTTGAAAATTTTCCTTTTTGGCAAGGCACACATAGTGAAGAAGATAAATTTCCATTTAGCAAAGGTAAACCTTTAATTAATTTATCTTTTGAAAGTTTTGAAATTAACTTGGCACTAGCATGTCCAAGTCGCCTATGCCATAAATCTAATTCATCATTTTTTGATAAAAAACATTTTAAGGTAGAATTTGAAAAATCAAGAAATTTAATCATATATACATTATGACATCTAGGTGCGGTAAAAACAATTTCATTTGTTTTGGAATTAATAATTTTGCATAAATTTGTAGAAGATTCAAATAAAACATTTAAACCCTTATCACATAATTGACTAATAGAAATCAAATTATGCTTTAATCCTTCTACAAATAAAACATTTGAAATTGAAAAATTTTCATTACCCACAACTCCGATGCCGATGATTTTTCCTTTTCCATTGTCTCCGAATGTAACAACTCCTCCTTTCTTCATCTCTAGGCTAAGGAACTTTTCTTTATTGCCCGTCATGTGCTTTGAACAACCCGAGTCCAAGTACCACACGTCTTCTTTGTCCTTAGCCTGCCAACATACCTAGAAAGAAGAGGTGAGTAAAGATCTGGTTACCCAAGTGGTTCCACCCATTGTATAGGTAGAAGCCTTAGGCACCCAGATTTGTTTGATTTTACTTTTTCCTTCTTTCCAGCAAGAGTCCGTAGTGTGACCAAATCTATTGCATTTGGCACATGTAATGTATTTAGAGGAGTATAACTTTTCTGGACTTTTACTGGATGAGGATGCAGTATTTAACAATTCATTAATTTTAGAATTTTTACAAGTGAATTTTCTGGACTTTTCACTGTCGCCGGCGACAGTGGTTGTCGCCGGGCGACACTTCCAGATGTGTATCCGAGCCCAAACCTTCCAGATCCATGGCCTTGGTATCCTAAGATCATATCCAGTGATCTTCGGCCCATTCCAAATTTTTTCATGGCTAGTATTAAGTCATGAATCTGGTTTTTCATTTGTGTATTCTCGGATACTAGATTTACGCATCTACGTTCAAAAGATTTCTTTCCCTCATGGACTTTGGAGATTGAAGATTTCAGATCTCTCTCTAAAATCTCATTCTTGTTAGTAAGAATTTTTATTGTAGAATGAGATTTGGAAAGAGATTCTTCAAGTTCATTAATTCTTCCCAAAAAGTGATCACACTCTTGGCAAGAGATATCTCTTTTTCCAATAGTCTTAATTTCCCTTAACAATTTTTTGTTTTCTTTAAGTAAAATGTCATTTTCTGATTTAAGAAGATCATTGTCTTTTAAGCTTTTTTCAAAAAATTTGCAAGTCTTTAAAAATTCAGAAAACAATTCATCATAGGTTGGAGGAGTTACCTCAGTGTCGCTTTGGACACTGCATTCATCATCAGATATGACGCTCTTTCCCATTAAGCATATGTTGGCCTCCTCTTCTTTACTTGAGTCGGAACTGCTCGCATCCTCAGAAGTAGTATCATCCCAGGTTTCCGCCTTCAACACCTTCTTCGACCCTTTGTGCTTCTTTTCTTTAAGTTCTTTCAAGTACTTTGGACACTTGCTTCGAATGTGTCCTAACTTCTTGCAGTGATAGCACTCCGGTGGCGGTCTCTCTTCCTCCTCATCGCCTTCCTTTCCTTTTTTCTTCCTAAAGGTCTCCTTCTTAAAATACTTCTTAAACGAATTCCTTCTCTCCGGATTTTTCATAAATTTTCTAAATTTTTTAACAAATAAACTTTCCTCATCTTCTTCATCCTCCTCAGAATCACTAGTTTCTTCCTTCTTTGATCTTAGAGCGAATCCCTTCTTCCTTGGCTCCATATACTCTTGTTGTTGAATTTTCAATTCAACTTCATGAGTTTTCAAGTTCCCAATGAGGCTCTCCAATTGTAAGGTCTTAAGATCATGTGACTCGGAAATTGCAGTCACTTTAGGATTGAACTTCGGGGGAAGTGATCTTAAGATTTTCCTTACCAAATCTCCATTTGAGAACACTTTTCCTAGCACCTTTGAGTCATTCACGATTTTTGTAAATCATGTGTACATCGTATCAATCTCTTCATCTACCTCCATTTTGAACCTTTCAAATTCAGATTCCAGTTGAAAGAGCTTTGAATCCTTTACCTGCGAAGTACCTTCATGAGTGATTTCTAATAAATTCCACTTTTTTTATGCCAATGTTGGTGAGAGATGTCCTGAACCACTAGACGATTCCAAATTTCAAATGCAGTATTACAAGCACAAACTCTATTAAATTCAGTGCGATCTAGTGCGCAAAATAAAGCATTCATGGCTTTTGCATTGTTCTTACATTTTAATTTATCGTTGTCATCCCACTTGTCTTTGGGCTTATCCATGGTTACATCTCCTACAACAAATGTTGGAGAAGTGTAACTAGATTCTACCATATTCCAGACTTCTATATCTAGTGCAATTAGAAAACAACGCATACGTGTTTTCTAATAATTATAGTCTGTGCCCGTAAAAAGTGGTGGCCTACTAATTCCTTTCCCCTCAACGAACGCGTGATCGTTGTGCGCCATTACTCCCGGTGGTAAAACCGTTTTGGAGTAACCTACCTCTGATACCACTTGTTGGATCGTATGACGCCCTTAGAGGGGGGTGAATAAGGGTGTGTCTACAAATTAATTTTTACTTAGTAATTTTTTTAAAGAGATTTTACTTTACCAAAAAAAAATTACTTATAAAAACTTTCAAACCAATGCAACTTTAGTATTAAACCAAAACACAAATTTCTAAGATAAAGATTATGCCACCAAATATGTAATTAAAGAAAAAGACATAATTATATTAATCATGAAATTTGAGTACAATAAAAATGATCTTAACAATGCTTAAGATCAAGGCACAATTATGTTAATAAAAAATTCTACAATTTTGGTTTACCAATCCTTCTCCCAAGGATCGGAAGGCTATCGCTTGTCTTTCCCAAGACCAAGCCCAAGCCTATCCTCTAGATCTTCCCAAGATCTAGACGTAGCACACAAGGCCACGATTTCCGACCAAGCCACGCAAGGACTTGGACACTCTGCACAAGGAAGCTATTTTCCCCTAAGCCGCGCAAGGACTTAGACGCCGCACGCAAGACGACGATTTCTCTACCAATACAAAATGAAAAGTATGTGAATAAAAATACAATATGAAAAGAATAACTCCCTAGAAGATCAGATCTCTGAACGGATTGTTGAAGCCTCGAGATGATCGATGATGTAGAAGCGCGCCCGATCTCGTCTTCAATCTTCAATCCTTCTTTGCACAAATGGGAGTTGAAGAGGTTCTGGAGCTCTCTGGTTCGTATGCACTCAGGAAGGGACTTGGAATTCTCAAAGCTTAAATTGCACGAACACAAGGAGGCAATTTATAGAAAATCGTTGTCGCCTGGGCGACAGTGACTGTCTGAATTTTCCGACAGCGTTAAACTGCCGCTGGAGTGGCGTCGTGCGGGCAGTTGCTGTAACCGTCGAGCTGTCGCCTGGGCGACATCGATGTCGGATTTCCGACAGTGCAAAAATGTCGATCGTGGGTGGTGTCATGGGCAGTTGTTGTAACCTCCGAGCTGTCGCCTGGGCGACATCGCTGTTGGAATTCCGACAGCTCAAAACTGCCTTTCGTCGATCTGGCGTGGAGGAAAGTAGTTGTAACTTCTTTGCTGTCGCCTGGGCGACAGTGGCTGTCGGAATTTTCCGACAGTGAAATTTCCCACATTCATATTTAGCTCCAGCAGAAATGTGAACATCTCATACCTATTATCTGCACACCATTAATAAAAAATAGAATCAAATACAAACGGGACTTTGTTATTATCAAACCGGAGGAGTGCGAAACGCATGCTCCAACAGTACGGGCTCTCACCACAGTGGTTTTAGACTGGAGTGTGGGTGGACGTATGGGCCTTCACCGCAGTAGCTTAGACTGGAGAGTGGGTGGACGTTTGGGCCCTTAACACAGTGGTTTCAGACTGGAGTGCGGGTGGACGTATGGGCCCTCACCACGGTGGCTTAGAACTGGAGTGTCGATGGATATTGAGGCCCCCACCACAGTTCTTTTATCTTATTATGCAGCAGCTTTGTATGGCTTTCTTTTCTTTACTAGATGCCCTGGTTTGGGGATGCTCTTATGTGACTTGTGCACTTGTTCAAGGCAAATTTGTTAAATTCGTGCCTTACTCTTGGCTGATCAACATACTTGTTATTTTATAGCTTGCTTTCTTATACTTGTTGTTTCCTTGCACCCTTTGGGCTGAGGCATTCTTTTCTTATGAATGCCTCAGGTTCAGGTCGGTAGCTACTGCCGCAGGGGTTAGAGTGGGGTCGCCCTGTTTCCCTGTCGAGACCCTTCCTCTCTTCTAGGTAAGGAGCAGTTCTTTTGCTGTTGCCCTATTTCGGATGTTTTCCTTTTTTCCTGTGGGTTCGTGTCAGTTGTTGGAGCCCATATGGCTTTTATGTTCAGTTTACTTGCTTATACTACTACTTGTGCTTTCTTTTCCTGCCCTTTGGGGTAGTTATGCCCTTACTCTCTGGGAAATGTGTATATTTTTGGGTTATTTGAGACCCTTATAGTAAATTAATTTCATAGCATTCTTTTGCTTTACTTATTATCATTTATCTCCTATTTGGAAGAGCGTAGAAAGTATTTTCTTATGGTATACTAAACCTAGAATTATGTAAGCCTTGGAGACATTTTGGTCTTGCGCTCTTAGGGTAAAATAAACCTATTTTTCCGCTGCATACGTATATTTTCTTTTGGTGGCTAGGTGGGCCACAAGGCCGAAGGACACGGTCTCAAAAGCAAAGGAAGAAATGACAAAAGTTGATTTTCAACTCAAATATATAATTTTTCTCGAAAAATGTTCATTTAGAGTGCTTGTCTGAGCGTTTGTAGTTGTCCCCTGCAGGACGCGGCATCACGACGCATATTTTCCCTTACTCTGATATCGTAAAATATTTCAGGAAAAATACAGGTTGTGATAGCTCAGTTGGTGATGAGGGTTGTTGAAGGCACCTTATCAAGGGTGGCGGGGGTTCAAATCTCGTCATCAACAACGCACTGTAGCTGAGAAACAGGCTCAGAGAGGTGTTGGGGTGTCACGGGTGCACTTTTTTGTAACAATCCGGCCCAACCACCACACTAGAGGCCCGCTCCAACTCAGTGGCCAAGGTGCACTCTAGTGGGATAGCTGTCGTGGTTGGACAAGGGTTGCATCCCGTGACACCCCAATGCCTCAGTTCAGTTGGTGATGAGGGTTGTTGAAGGCGCCTTATCAAGGGTGGCGGGGGTTCGAATCCCGCCATCAACAACGCACTATGCTGAGAAACATGCCAGAGAGGCGTTGGGGTGTCACGTGCTGCAGCCCTTGTCCAACCGCGGCAGCCAGCCCACTAGAGTGCGCCTTGGCCATTGTGTTGGAGAGGGCCTCTGGTGTGGTGGTTAGGATGGGTTGTTATAGACGTTACTTGGACAAAGATGAGATGGTGTAATAGTATGTTCGGAATAATGATCTGTAGTATTACCAGGAGAATGGATAGACATCATTGATCGAACAACAACTTGACCTTAGTTGAATCATTGGAAATGTAAAGTCGTCAGGATTAATCACTTAGGGATGCAGATGTCTCATTCTAGTAGTTATAGACAGAAACTAGGTCATACAAGTTGTAGTTATATTTGAGGTTCTTGTGACTTGGGGGATTCAGAAGTGATTAACTTGTGATTTGTTAAAAATCACACCCTATCATGGTAGAAAATTTTAACTACAATAATAGCCCCTTATACCTTGGGAGCTATGATGATGAATAACCAGAGATCTAAAATGATGAATTATTGGATTTAGAATATAAAATTTAAGGTTACTATGGTAAGAAAGATCTAATTCTTACCTTGCTTTGGACCATCCAAAAGTGATCAAGACTAGCATATGTAGAAGTGATAGGAATTTGGTGAAATAAACATGATGATATTTCCTTGATAAAATTGACTTGTGAAAAATCTTAGGGTTTCAAAAGAGTTTACCCATATACCTTATGAATCAAACTCCACATAGAAAATGATTGGGAGTCATCTTATAAACATTGATACTAGTAATGGTTGGTTAACATATGTTCATAAGATTCACGTGTACACCCCCTTAAATTTTGAGGATGATTGGGATGCTTGATGATGCGATCAGTCCCATTAAATGATAAGAATTGTATAAAATCTTTAAGTTGAGTTGGTTGATGACTCGGGCGTACTCGTAGGAATAAGAAGTTGATTGTGTAGAGAAGTTTTTATAGAGTCGCCGCCTACCCACACAAATGAGAAATGTAGTCACCAAGAAAATGGTGTATTCTGAAACATGTATTTCCCTGGAATGAGGAAAGACAACATAGGTTTTGTGATGCACTGTGAGTCTTGTCAGCTGGTGAAGGCTAGGTGCAAGAGTCTTTGAGGAACTACTATAGTCACTGCCCATGTTAGAGTGGAGCTCGAGGATATAATTATGGATTTCATCCACAGGTTACCCCATCCCCATTCCGGGCACAAGTTTATTTGGAACATCGAGGATAGATTAACCAAGGTAGCTAGGGTCACCCCGGTCCGGAAGGACACTCCCGTGGATGTTTGATGAGATTTGATGAGAAGCTTGTCCATTATCGTGGTGTACCCAGGATGATCGTGTCGGATCAGGATGGACGGGTTACATCCAAGAAGTGAAGATCATTCCAGGCTTATCTGGGCTCTTGGTTGACGTTCAACACAACTTTCCACCCTCAGAGGGACAGAGGCATAGAATTCCACCATCTTGGACCCAGGATGAGGATTTTAGGAGACTCGACTCTGAATTTGTGAAGGACATAGATGCCCGGGTGTGACTGATTCGAGTTAGGATGTTGGAAGCCCAGAACAGGCAGGCCAAGTATTACGATGCACGACATCGTGTAGTTGAGTTCCAGGTTGGAGACTGGGTATCCTTGAAGATACGTCTAATGCATGGAGTCTTGCGGGTTCGCAAGCGGAAGAAGCTCATTCTAAGATAAATGGGGCTCTACAGGATCCTGGAGTGGATCGGCCTGTTGGCTTATAGACTGGAGCTGCCAGCGGAGTTAGCGGGATTGCATGACGTCTTCCACATCTCCTCCTTTAGGAGAGCTCTACTACGGCCGGAGCAGCGGATTTCTACTATAGATGACCCGGTAGCCTCCGATTGATTGATTCACCTGGAGCCTGTCCTGATAGACGACACCGAGATGCGAGTATTACGGCGCAAGGAGGTCCCGCTGGTCAAGGTCCTGTGGAGAAATCATGGATAAGAGAAGCTTATCAGGGGGCCATAAGAACTGATGCAGTAGAAGTATCTGGAGCCTTTTGCTTCAGAAATAATTAGTCTCTTATGGGATGTTACATACAATCACTTGCGTAGAAACCCCGTAGGCCTAACCTGAATTTTGGGGATGAAATTATTTTTTTGTTTATTAGGATTTGTAACATCCCCCAAACAACTAGACCCCTAGAGTGGGTTTTTCATGACTAGGTCATGACAAAACCCTAAGAAGCTTGAAGAGACCACTTGGCCTTAGCTAAGAAGAGGGAAACCACAATGGTCTGCAAATAGCAATTTCCAATTAAAAAACATAGGGTTGGACTTAAGGGACTCACCTTGACCCTTTGACCCCACCATAGCATACCTAACCCTTTATGGGTCCCCTTAGAGCACTAAGGACACATTGGGGTCAACCAAAGTGGTCACGTTGACCAAAGTCAACCTTAACCTTAAATTGGTCAAAGTAGCCTAATTAGGGTCAATTGGCCTCCACCATGCCAAATTGACCTTGCCCCTACCATTATAGGGATATTAGGGACCCAATGGACTAAAAACCACCCATCATGGAGCCACCAATTTGGCCAATTTGACCTAAGTCAACTCTAGCCCTATTTTGGTCAAATTGCCCTATTGTGAGTCAATTGGCCTCCACCTTGCCAAATTGACCCTACCTAGACCTTACTAACCCTTAGGAGATGCCAATAGGTCACTAACCACCCATTGTGGTCAACCATAGTGCTCAATTTGACCAAAGTCAACTCAACCCTAATTTTAGGTCAAAATGACCTATTTTGACCTAATCAAGCCCAATCCACTTGGGCTAGGCCTAATTGGAGTAGCCCTTTAGCTTAAGAGGCTGTAATTAGCAGGAGTTGCCACTCAATTTCTGTTAATGATGACTAGGAGAGAGAAATCCCATTTTCCCCAAAAATGGTGGAGAGAGAAAGAGAGGAGTAATGGCATTCATGGCCAAAGGAGGCCAATTGATCTCACAATTGATGGGGATTCATCTCCTATAGCTGTTACAAGGAGATTAGTAGTTTTTCCATCCCATATGTGGGCTGAAATGGGGGGTTTCCACCATGGCCGAAAATGGCCATTAATGGCCTCTATGGCAATTGATGTCATGGCCCTCCCTCTCCCCAAATTGGATAACTTAAAACCATCAGAGGACTGAGAGGATTGTTTTCCCTCATTCACTTGAAGGAATCGAGCTTGTTGGTGTGGAGGATGCAATGGATCTAAGAGCTTCAAGGTCGACCATGGCCAATAAGAGATCGGCAAGGAATCACCCCTCCGCACAGATTTGGTTCTTCTCCTCTCTCTCTGTGGATGGATCCCATCAGGTTGGCTGCAAGGATTGGGGCCAATTGGTCCCCAATCGGGTAGGCCAAAAGCTCTATTTTTGGAGCTTTAATCCCGCCTCCATACCCCTATTCCGGCCACCTCTGGCAGTCCAACCACCGCAAAATTGTCGGCCACCACCTCAACGAAGGTGGTGGTGGCATTGGCCGGCCAGGGCGACGCTCAGGTGGCCGGGAAAACAAGGTGCAAGGCAGCCCAGGTCTGGGAAATCTCCACCATCGGCTCGATTTTGAAGACGACCTGATGCCGTTCAAGGGTGCTTCAAGATCCGTGCAAGGATCACTATATTTGTTATATTATAATTGTATTTTATGTCACACATTTTGAAGTACTTTATATTAATTACTAAAAATACTTACTTCCCTCTGATGAAAAAGTGGCCAACATCAAAGTTGTAGCCCTTGATGTGAACTTTATTTTAAAATTTGTCTCAGCCCAATAGGGGCACTGTAGCTCCCTGTAGAACCATTTTGGTGGGACTGGTCCCTAGGGTAGGACAGCCACCAATTTTACAATAACTTTTGATTGGGTCATGGGATTGACTTGAAAATTGAAATATAGGCCATTTGGACCAACACCCTTAACATATCCAAAGATGGGAATTTTAGGAGAACATTTTGTTGGAGCCTATGTTCCGCATCTCTTAGTTTGAGAATAACAAATACCGTATTGTATTTGATCTAGTATTTTGTGTGTTTATAGTGTGCAGGTTGTACAGGAACTATAGCTACACATTCCTTGAATAGTATACTGAATGGAGATGACTCTCTAGAAAGAGATCTAACACCCTGTTTTAGCTGTTAACGCCCTGCGTTAACATCCGTTGAGAAGGAATCCGTCGAGAAGAAATGTCGTCGAGAAGAAATCCGTGGAGAAGGCAGAGACAATGCCAGGCGTTAGTACTTAACGCCGGCGCTAGATGTTTGATGAACTTTGCTCTCCGTTCGATGAAATTCCATCTGAAGAAACTGCATTCGACAAACGGGACCTGCGTTCGATGAACTGCACCTACGTTCGACAAACTGGACCTGCGTTCGACGAACTGGACCTGCGTTCGATGAACTGGACCTGCGTTCGATGAACTGGACCTGCGTTCGACGAAATGAGAAGGTCGATCGACGAATTTGAAGGAGAATGACTCAGCGCCAGTGTTGACCCATAACGCCCGCATTGAATCCACAAACTGTCACGATCTTGACGGTTGCACGATTTCAGCCACGACAGTGCATGTTCACTAACGCCAGTGTTAACCATTAATGCTGAGCGTTAGCTTCTGAGGCTATTTAAAAGTACAGCTCCTCTCATTCAAATGGACAAGAGATGATTCCAGAATTCTGATACTTTGGAGAGAGGTTCGTGTACAGTAATTAAGAGATCTCCCTTGGGCTAACATGAAGATCTAAAGAAGATTTTGAAGGAGAAGGTCTACAACGCATATTCCATACGAAGGATGATCGTTTCAAGAACGCCAACATCTACATCGACTTCGTCTTCACCTTCAGAATTTCTTGGGGAGTTTCTCTTTACTTATCTTGTAATATTTTATTTTTCCTTTTTTTATTTTGTGTGGAGAAATCGTTCGGTGAGAACGTCAGATTCCGGGAAGGATTCCGTGGGTAAATTCACCTTGTGTTGGCGACTAGGTCCTTGTGAGGCTTAGGGGGTAATTCGTCGCCTTATGCATGGCGAATAGGTCGAAGGTAGATCTAGGGGGTGGCTAGAGGCCTTATCTGGGCATAGATAGGCTAAAGCCAACTGGTCCTTGGGAGAAGGACCGGTGAAACAACAAAATGTGTTTTTACATATTTTCGCCTTGATTTCTAGCGTTATAGAAATTAAACATTTGTGTATTCAATTTATTATGAAATAAAATCATGTCTTTTAATGTTCTATTCAATTGATTTTATTTCCTCTTCAAGAATGTTTTAATTTCTATTTTCATCAAAGTATCAAAATTAACATTTGTATAATTATCTTTGAAATATAATAATTATTCTCATTATCTCGGATTTTCAGGAATTGTGTTTCATTAAGATTTCATAAGTAAAATCACTGTGGCAATTTTTTTGTTCTGAGGAATTTTCTCTAGAGAGCTAACGCCCAGCGGTAAGACTTAACATCAGGTGTTAGCAACAGTCAACAAAAAGTTTTGTTTCAATTATTTAAAAAGGAATCTTCATTACAATCCTATCTGGAATATTTAAATATATTTTTCTATATAATATTCTGAAACTTCAGTCCCAGACTCTGATAAACTTAAATAAGATCTAAATTCCATAAAACCCTTATTCACCCCCCCCCCCCCCCTCTAAGGGCGCCATCAGATCCAACACGTGGTATCAGAGCGTAGGTTATTCCAATACGACTTCACAACCGGGAATAATGGCGCTTCATGATCTCGCATCTTCTAGAGGGGATAATTTTTATGAAAATGAAAAATCATTATGTCCACCATTATTTATGGGTGAAAATTATAATGGGTGGAAAACACTTATGGAAATATTTCTTAAAACTTTGGATATTGAAGTTTGGAATATTACAATTAAAATGCCCCCAAGTATTTTAAGTAAGAATGAAATGTTTTTAAATGCCAAATCTATGAATAGTCTATATTGTGCTCTAGATCAAAATATTTTCAAACTTATTTATACGCTTCCTACTGCTTTTGAAGTTTGGAAATTTCTTGAGAATACTTATAGTCTTCCTTCCACAGATGATGAACAAGAGGAATTCATTATGGATCCAAGAGAAGAAATTGACGAGGACTCATTCTTGAAGAAAGATCAATCTAAGAGAGAAACAATATTGAACTCAATTGATGGCAAAACATCAAGCAAAAGAGAAGACGGAAACTATAGCAAGGTAAGAAAATCTAAATCTTCTATTTTAGTAACTAATTCTATTTCTACATTTCGTGTGCTTAAATTTGCTAAACGTAAAATTTCAAAGTTGAAACATGCTAATTCCAAATTACGTTTAGAAAATAAAACTTTAAAAGCAAACGCTAAAGTAGAATCCTATATGTATGTTTCAAATTCTCTTTCATGCTCTTTAATTGAAAATGCTAAACCCTATTTTGATTATAATTGTTTTAAAGAGGAACTCAAGGTTTTAAAAAGGGGTCTTTTAAATTCAAAAGAGCATAAGGAAAATTTGATAAAAGAAAATGATAATTTAAAGGATAAACTAGAATCATTAAAAATGTTTATTCAAAACTTTTCATATAATAAAACATCCATTATTTCTAGTTTATCAAATTATCAAAAGTCTAAAAGCATAACTTCATATTATAAGAGTATGTCTATAAGAAAGAGTGGAAATGAAAATCACCAAAATAAGAACCAATCATTTAAAACATATTGTAACCCACTCTTTCAACATTCAATTCTTAAGAAAGACTATCACTCTTATAAACTCTCAAAGAATCAATTTAATAAAATTCATTATGATTATCAACATCAATGTATTTTGAAAAGTAATTTGAATAAACATAAATCCCAAATGAATTATTTTTCAAACAACTATCATTCCAAAAAGATGTCAAATAATCATAATATGAATTTAAAAGATAAACAACCAAAGTATGAATGGAGGCCCAAAATTAAAAACGAAACACTGACTCCACTTGTAAAGGCCCATTCATCACCATCTCTCCAAAAGCCTACACGATGTATTTGGGTACTCAAAGGAACCATCACACTTTGTCCCCTTTGGATACCTAAATCTCTCATTCACTAGGAATCTTTGTATTGCATGAAGTAGACTTAATTATAAATGAAATATCATTACTCTACTTCATGATATGCTTAATTACTTCTTCTTTTGTTTATTTTTTATTTTTGAGCCAACTTGTTTATGATCACTTTATGTATCATGAGATATGACTTTCATTTTAAGCCTAATGTTTAACAAATCAAATTGAATTAAATTGAACATAAAGTCATATATTTTTTTAAGTGATCTATCTTTTGTTTGTAAATGTTTTATCCTTTTTAAATCCTTTGCCTATAAATGTCTTATATTATCATTATAAATTGAATGCTAAATTTGCTAAATGATATTATCAAGACTAATGAAATTACTTTCAAAATTTGATTTAAATGGATTTTTAGGGGTCTTAGGTTAAAATATTAAATGCACAACTTATTGCATATTTGACTATTTTTCGTTGCTCCATATAATAGCCCCTATAATGAAAAATCATAATTAAACAAAATTACAAAAATGATGAATATGATTTCACACACTCCATCTTGATCTATTAATATTTTATGCTAAAATTCACTATAATCATATATCATAATTCATGATCCATCAAGACCTATCTTAAATCAACTAATTCTATCAACCTTAAGAATTATGAAATATATGATTGCTATTGATATTATAGTATCACATCTTGTTTTGTGTGTGTGATGTGCATCTCTATTGTTGCATATATCTCACTATCTTTAGACCTAAGAATTAACTTGAAATAAACAAGGTGAAATCAAATAGAATTGTCACTTCGCTCTAGGTCTATGAAAATTCAAAACTCTATGTTTGAATACATGCAATTCAATTATATATTTGTCCAATTTTACATAGCTTTGCAGCTTGTAATTCATCATACTATCATCATCACTTACCATTGGTAGAAATCAATGTCCATGCTAGTTATATATCTTGCAATGCTAAAGTAAATTATATTACTAAAATATGAAAATCATAATTTTTTTGTAGTTATTTGCATGAATAAAATGTATTCTAAATGGATTTAAAATCAACAATCATCGATATAATTGTAAATCCAAAACTAATCATGCAATTATACCATAGTTAATATATTTAAGGCTTACACGCTTAGTATGTCCATAATCATTAAACCTATGACATGTGTCTCACAATAGCGAGGGCGTAGGATTGTGTGCATTAGAGACCTAACCTCTAAGTCATGTCTTGTCCTTAACCGGGGAGGGTTCCAGTGTGGCCTTGAGAGGCACTAGGGGGAAAGAGTGCTAGGTTAAGCGTCGTCTTTTGTATGCATATGGGATTAACATCCCAACCTATGGAATGCGTGCAGCTCCACATGCCCATCCGTCACTTAGTACGGGGCTAGAGTGTGGTCATGTTGTTGAGGTATCTTGATCTTAGATATACTAATATTATATTCATTGCATGAACATTATCTCACTCTTTATACATAAATCATGCATATTTGTTTTTGTTCTAACATTACATCTTGTGTTTGCATATTTTATTATTTTGAGCTTTAATGATTTTACAAAACACAAGTACTTGAAAAATCACCAAAAACATGCTAAAAGAGCCTTCAAATCTAATCAATATACTCTGAAATTTCAACTGAAGGAAGGCCTCTTTATAATACAAATGAATTTTGAAAAACATTTTTCAAAAATTCAAGAAATGCAGTTCTGTTTTGGCGTTAAGAAGTTAACGCCTGGCGTTAGCTCCTTTGCTCCAAAATATATTTTTTTTGTTTTTGAATTATTTCTGGTATTATTTTAATATTTTGTGTGTGTTTTATTTCTCTGTTTGTAAAAATTTTTCTATCTTTTTATTTCCTTTAAAACAAAATTTTATTTTTTTAAAAAATTATTATATGTATTTTCTTATGCATTATTTCTCTGGCATAGAATATCATTTACTGAAAGGGCTATTAAAGACTTCTAAGTTTTCCAGAGAATATATATAAAAAAACAAATACAAAATTACAAAACAATTTCAAAGAACAAAAATATGTTTTTCTTTATGTGTGTTTATTGTTTTGTGCATATATAAAAAATTCAAAAAATTTATAAAAACTGATTGTTATTCATTGCCATTGTCAAGGATGATTAATTATATCAATTAAAGATTGAATACAATGTTTAATTTAACTTTCAAGTTTCTTAAAAGATATTATTTTGTATTTATCATGCCTTGAATATTATCTTGTTATGTGCAATGAAATTGATTGTAGATAAACATCTGTAGAAATGCTTAGCATGCCTCTAAGTATGAGTAATGTATTATGTTTGACAATATTTCATTCACTCACTTATTTTTGATAACCTACATGTGTTTACAATCTTATTCTTACATGATTGTGTAGTGTAATAACGTAAATAATTAAAATGCTTAAATAGATTACCTACACAACATTGAATTGGTTATTACAATTCATTGTCTTTCATGCACTTATTCTTTAGAGAAATGTGGTTTAAAAAATGCTATGTTTGCAAATCAAGTGAATTCGGAGTCCTTAGTCACTAAACTAAAAAGCAAATAATAAATGACAAGGAAAACTCCCCAAGCACTACTCACCCTCCTTATAAGTCTTAATGAGCATTGTGAGGTTGAGCACCTTGGCTAAGAATTGTAAAGTGTCTTGTAGCAAACAATTTATACACCACTTCTCTTAGTACACCAGATCATAAAAAATTGAAAATAAAGCTAAGAAGTATAAAAGTGATCCCCCAAGCACTACTTTGCACCCTGATAAGTCTTAATAAGCATTGTGTGTGCAGAGCACCTTGGTAGTTGTACTATTTATTCATGTGCATTGAAATAGTGTGGAAGTAATATTATTTGTGTATTTTTAATGTTGTGTTATTTCATTATATATGTCATGTGTTTTTTATTGATTCACTTGTATACTTTATCAAAACACTACTTTGTACACATCATTATCTTTCATAAAACTTCTACTCATGAGAATTGGATCATAATGCTCATCTACTCAAATCTCTACAAACTTAAGTAAATGCATTAGATAACAAAGCATGATCGCTACAATGTTTATGTTTACTTGAAATGCAAATTTTATTACATTGTAGTTTGTGTATCTTTTCTTGATATTATGAAATCATGCTTGCAATATTATCTTAATGGAATAGCATCTCTTCAATCTTTAACTCAAACATCAACTTTTCAAATTTAAAACTCAATATCCTTTGTATGATTTTATCTTCTAAAAATGATGTTTATGTTTAAGAGTGCTTATTCTTCTGCTAAGATTACCACTTATGCTCATTCATGTCTATTATTTTTAACACCATGGTTTCAACAAGTGGTATCTTAAAATAAGAATGCTTACTTTATCATTTCTGTTATGTTTCTTACTACTTTATGTTACATCATGCTTATTTTTTTTTAACAAGTAGTATTTAACAAACTTTTGATTGCATCTTATTTTTTCTTCTCGACATAAAATATATTACTCCTTATTATACATACTCACTCCTAAACCCTCTTTTGATTCTACCAAAAGGGAAGATTAAATTGCATAAATCTAATATTTAGGGGGAGTGCATTATAATAATATTAAACAAAAAAGGGTATATTTGTAGGGGGAGTAATCATATAGGAGGTGCATACACTATCAAATGCTCGATCATGAAAATCCTTCAATAAGTGGTTTCTTATCTATCTTAAAAGATATACACTCATCCCTACCCACTTATGTTAATTACAAAGGGGGAGAAGAAATTGAGAAATCTAGTAAAATAGATATTTAGGGGGAGTAAATAATAAGAGAACACTTATGTAGGGGTAGGACTTCGTAAAGAAAAAGTATGCATTATCACTATCAATTCTATCACACTCTTAACCTGTTATTCATGCATATATTATTACCTGACTTATTTATAAACACAAATGGTTTTAAGTTCACTAATTTCTCATGCAGGTATTTGTTATTATCAAAAGGGGGAGATTGTTGGAGCCTATGTTCCGCATCTCTTGGTTTGAGAATAACAAATACCGTGTTTTATTTGATCTAGTATTTTGTGTGTTTATAGTGTGCAGGTTGTATAGTAACTATAGCTACACATTCCTTTAATAGTATACTGAATGGAGATGACTCTCTGGAAAGAGATCTAAAGCCCCGCGTTAGCTGTTAACGCACTGCATTAACATCTGTTGAGAAGGAATCCGTCGAGAAGAAATGTCGTCGAGAAGAAATCTGTGGAGAAGGCAGAGACAATGCAAGACGTTAGTACTTAACGTCGGCGCTAGCCGTTTGACGAACTTTGCTCTCCGTTCGATGAAATTCCGTCTGAAGAAACTGTGTTCGACGAACAGGACCTGCATTCGACGACAGGACCTGCGTTCGACGAACAGGACCTGCGCTCGACGAACTGGACCTGCGTTCGACGAACTGGACCTGCGTTCGATGAACTAGACCTGCATTCGACGAACTGGACCTGCGTTCGATGAACTGGACTTGCGTTCGACGAAATGAGAAGGGCGATCGATGATTTGAAGGAGAATGACTCAACGCCAGCGTTGACCCATAATGCTCGCATTGAATCCACAAACTACCACAATCTTGATGCTTACGCGATTTCAGCCACGATAGTGCACGTTCACTAACGCCGACGTTAACCATTAACGCTGAGCGTTAGCTTCTGAGGCTATTTAAAAGTACAGCTCCTCTCATTCAAATGGACAAGAGCTGATTCCAGAATTCTGATACTTTGGAGAGAGGTTCATGTACAGCAATTAAGAGATCTCCCTTGGGCTAACATGAAGATCTAAAGAAGATTTTGAAGGAGAAGGTCTACAACGCATATTCCATACGAAGGACGATCGTTTCAAGAATGCCAACATCTACATCGACTTCATATTCACCTTCAGAATTTCTTAGGGAGTTTCTCTTTATTTATCTTGTAATCTTTTATTTTTCCTTTATGTATTTTGTGTGGAGAAATTCTTCGATGAGAACGTCGGATTCCGGGAAGGATTCCATGGGTAAATTCGTCTTGCGTTGGTGACTAGGTCCTTGTGAGGCTTAGTGGGTAATTCTCCGCCTTGTGCGTGGCGAATAGGTCGAGGGTAGATCTAGGGGGTGACTAGAGGCCTTATCTGAGGATAGATAGGCTATAGCCAACCGGTTCTTGGGAGAAGGACCGGTGAAACAACAAAAAGTGTTTTTACATATTTTCACCTTAATTTCTAGCGTTATAGAAATTAAACATTTGTGTATTCATTTTATTATGAAATAAAATCATGTCTTTTAATTTTCTATTCAATTGATTTTATTTCCTCTTCAAGAATATTTTAATTCCTATTTTCATCAAAGTATCTTTGAAATACAATAATTACTCTCATTATCTCTGATTTTCTGGAATTGTGTTTCATTTAAGATTTCATAAGTAAAATCACTATGGCAATCTTTTTGTTCTGAGGAATATTCTCTGGAGAGCTAATGCCCAACAGTAAGACTTAACGCCAGGCGTTAGCAACAGTCAACAAAAAGTTTTATTTCAATTATTTAAAAAGGAATCTTCATTACAATCCTATCTAGAATATTTAAATATATTTTTCTATATAATATTCTAAAACTTCAGTCCCAGACTCTGATAAACTTAAATAAGATTTAAATTCCATAAAACCCTTATTCACCCCCCCCCCCCCCCCCCTCTAAGGGAGCCATCAGATCCAACACATTTTTCTAAGGTTTTTGTAATAATTTAATAATTCACATATTAATTAATTATGGGGTCTAATGACTTCCAATCCCATCCAAATTTTGGTGGGTGCTTTTTAGGGTTATTATATGACCCTGGTAATAATTTCAGCCCAATTGGGACTGATTTGGTTGGGTAATTGATTAACCCAAGTTTGGTCAAATTAGGTCAAACTAGGTTAAAAGTGCACATGTTGGAATTAGGTGGTCAAACCTCGTCCAAGTGGTGTGAAACTTTGGTCATTGGTTTATGATCACCTAGGACACCCCCTTGAGTAATTTGGAGTGATGTGGGGTGTATATACGCTAGGACCCTAGTTTTTACCTTAGGGTTGCACTTTAAGCCTTGTGAATGGCATAGGGACCTATGACCTTGGATGGTCATGAAACTTGGTAGATAAATTCATGGGGTGTAAATATTCCCCAGGAAAGTTTAAGAGAATTTTAGGACCTATTATTCCTTCTAATTTAGGTTATAACCATTTTGGGAACCTTCTTATGAGAGAAATTTATATGCTCAAATAATCTTAGATGGTAATGAAAACTTGGTGGTACTCTTATAATTATGTAATAGATCTCTGGTAATTTTTGGGTAATTATTGAATTGATTTATTTATCACTTCATTCACAAGTCATCTATTTGGCCTTAAGAATATGTTAAATAAATGATGGCCAAATATCCTCTTGAAAATTATGAAACTTGGTGGTAGGACATGTATGGTCATTGTAGAGCTCTGTGAATTTTTGTATAATTTTTGGAATTGTTTATCAGTAGGTTCCTTCACAATTTTCCTTAGTATGGGTTTACTTGGAATATTTATTTATGTGATTAATTAGTCTTTATAAATTCTGAAATTTGGCCAGTAGACTTTTGTGATTGGTATGAAGATCCGGGAATTTTTCCATAATTTTTAGACAAGTATTTTCGGTGGTTCCTTCTTTAATTTCTAATTTTGGACAATTACTTAATATTATAATTAGAGGTCAACCCCTTACTGCAAAATTATGATATTATGTATTTACTGTTATTTTGACATCATAGATTTTCCATAATTTTGTGGAGGCCATATCATAAGAGGATTTTATACTTCATGTTCAATTTCATACTGGGTCGGTGTTGAGAAAAATTATAATAAATGCCAAATAATTAAAAAAATATGATCCTCTGGATTTAGTCTTAGAATATCATGATAGATTCCCTGTAATAATCTTGAGTCAGTTAGATGAATATTTGGGGTACCTCCCCTTATGCAACTCATATAACTCATTTGGTCTATGTATAGTAAAATTGTAAGATTTAAGTAGCATGCAGATCATTTGGTGGGAATGGAAGGTAGTTGGTGTATCTAGCCTGGTTGAAGAGATTGAAGGTCACCAAAAAGAAGTTTATGTGATGAGAGTGTACTTGGTGGGTTAAGGGTAAGGTTGTGTTCGGGACTAACGAAAGGTCGTCTTTCCCCTTAGAGTGTCATAAAATACTTAGGGTAATCCAAGTGTAATAACAAGGAGGGTATTATTACGGGTAGTTACCAATAATATTTAATGCCTTGGAAAGGGAGCTTTGGGTTGTCATCCCATCATAGCTCCTAGTACCACTGCGAGCCCCTCATAGGGTAATCCTCGGGAAGTCCAAAATTAACCATAAATTGTAGAGATAAGTTGATATAGAAGATTAACTTAATAATGTGTAACACCCTGCCAGTACAAAAAGTATAACAGCAGGTCCGGCCGGGACCCCACGCCATACAAACCACACTAGCTAGGAGTTAAAAGGTGATAACCAGAAAAGTAACAACTAACGAGAGTACAAAACGTAAGCGGAAGCATTAATTAAACCATGCAAATAGACATGTCCACTATCATTGGAATGAATCCAGAAATGAGAGTTACGGCCTTAGGGCCTTACATCAAATCAATGTACAAAACTCCAACAAAACATACATCGGCACGCAGGCCGGCAAAACATGAGAAAGCAGGAAAAAGGCTGGCCTTCGAGGGCCAACACAGCAAAGGGGCCAACGCCCGCTACTTCCCGCTAGGCTCACCTGCACCTGCATAAGAACATTCCACCAAGCGGTGGCAAACAAAGTAACGGTCAGCACAGCTGACCAAATTATAACGACCCCACCCCTTTCCCGGGGTGGCGGAGATTCTACCCTGCAAGTAAGCCATACTAGCACAAGTACTAAACTAAAGAAAGTGCAACTACACAAGGTGAGGTTTCAAGCACAATCAATCTTCTAGGTTGAGCATCAAAAAGAAGGGAACCTAGGTATGCACATGATGTTGGTTGGGTTCACCCGAAGGTTTCCCACAACCGCCTAAGCAATCGCATGAGGAACATAACATCAAATTCACAACACTCCACCCTAAGGGTCACATCCTTAGGTGGGAAACAAGAGCTTTTGGTCGGTCTAGGTATGACACCTTCCACGACCTCTCCCATGATCACACGGCTTTCATGAGGAAGGGACCTCTCGCCGATCTGCATGGAAACGGGTTCGGTTCAGCTTTGCCCGTGCTCTAATCGTCGCGATCTATCGCACGACGCGGGTACGGCTTCACCTCGGCCCGTAAGGGTTTAGCACTTTCAAGTGCTCCACAAAAATATACGCTACGCACCTAACCCCTTCACAAGGATCTAGGCTTCGCGAATTCTCAACAAAGGAGGTACATACGCTCCGCATCAATAACGTGGTGAAGGTTTGCCTTCATCCAAAACTCAAAGCATGGGGCTTTCGTAGGGATCTTCACAAGACGCCTACACGTAACTCCCGCAATACTATAGGTGAGTTCACGGAGTCATTCTCCGGCACGCATTCTAGGTCTAACCTAAATGCAACGTCGCAAATCAAGCATCACCGATTCGGGCTCACGGCCACGAATAGGCTTCACACAAAATGCCTAAATCCGCACGACTACCGGATTTTCTACATGCAATATGCCGGGGACGGACACAATCTACCCGGAGTCCCGAAGGACTTGAGGAAATCCTACACTTCACCCATTTGGTGAAAGAGATACCTCATGCAAGCAAAGAAAGAGAAATGAATGGACAAATACAAGTCCAAAGTTCGGGAGGAAGAATCGTTACCCTAGACGTGTTCCTCTTCGCCATGGATCCGAGATTCTACGCGGAGGGAAAGAACCGCACCGGGCTGCACTCTCCGGATCTGGAAACGGCTCGCGAAACGGAGCTCCGGAGCTCCGTCAATGGCGGGATCTTCCTTCTTCTTCCTTGCCTCCTTCTTCTTCCTCTAGCCTAGGAGAGAGAAACACCTCAAAATAATGAGGATTAATCTCCTCTCATAAGCCCTAATAGCCTCCAGCATCTAATCCTGGCCATCGGATCAGATCTCAAAAGATTTGGACGGCCCGATCTTCTTCTCCGCTCAAAATCGCGGAACAGAATAAACAGGGCGCACGATCACAGGCGCACGGTCAGTGGTCGTGCGCGACGAGGGCAGTGGTCGTGCGCACTATCCGGGACAGAACTCTGAATTCTTGCGAATAAGCGCACGATCGCTGGCGCACGATCACTGGTCGTGCGCGAAGAGGGAAATGGTCGTGCGCACTGTCCGAGACAGAACTCGATTCTCTTCTGAATTAACGCACGATCGCTGGCACACGATCACTGGTCGTGCGCGATGAGGCCACTGATCGTGCGCTAAGAGCAGACAGGGAAAATTCTAGCCTGCTTCACGTGCCGCACTACCACTCCGCCTACTTCGCGGAACTACCAGATTTGGGGTGTTACAACTCCACCCTCCTTAAAAGAATTTCGTCCCGAAATCCAGGAAACAGTAATAGCATAAATTACCGTTATACTTTACCTGAGGGAAATAGCTCGGGATACTCCGCAAGCATCGTTTGCTCTCTCTCCCAAGAGAGCTCCTCTCGGCCGCAGTTATCCCACCGGACTTTTACCATCCGAATGGACTTGTTCCGCAGCTGCTTTACTTCGGTATCTTCGATGCGTAAAGGCTTGACTTTCGTCGACAACCCACTATCGACCGGAACTTTGCCGACCGCAACGATATGAGTAGGCTCTTGCACTGCCTTCCTCAACACTGAAATGTGGAACACGTCGTGCAGACCGCTCAGCTCTGCAGATAGTGCAAGCCGATAAGCCGCAGCACCAACACGCTCCACGATATCGAACGGTCCTAGGTACCTCGGACTGAGCTTTTTCAAGCGTCGAATCCTTGATACCCCTTTGAACGGTTTGATCTTCAAGTAAACCCGGTCACCGACGGCGAACTCTAAGTTCCTATGCTTGGCGTTGAAATACTTTGCTTGCCTATCCTGGGCAACCAATAGCCTTTCGCGTATAGTCCGGATCGTCGACGTTGCTTCTTCAACATCCTTTCGCTTCAATAGCTTAGTATCGCCCGTTTCCGCCCAAGACAACGGCGTACGACACTTCTTACCATAGAGGGCCTCGAAAGGAGCCATCTTTATGCTGGCTTGGTAGCTATTATTGTAGGCGAATTCGATCATAAAGAGGTGATCCTCCCACCTCTTTCCAAAGTCTAGAGCGCACATTCGGAGCATATCCTCCATAGTCCTGTTGGTTCTCTCGGTCTGTCCATCCGTTTGCGGGTGGAAGGCCGTGCTGAACTTCAATTTTGTGCCCAACAGTTCATGGATAAGCCTCCAATCTTTCGATGTGAAACGCCCGTCACGATCACTGACGATGCTACGAGGGACACCGTGCAGTCTCACGATACTATCCACATAGAGCTTTGCTAGCTTCTCTACGGAATCATCCTTCCGGTTCGGAATGAAGTGTGATACCTTTGTCAAACGGTCCACGATCACCCATATGGCGTCGTTTCCATGTTGCGATCTCGGCAATCCGTGCACGAAATCCATCGAAATATCATCAAACTTCCATTCCGGAATCGGCAAGGACTTCAGAAACCCACCGGGACGTTGACATTCCGCTTTCACCAACGCGCAAGTATGACACTTGGCCACGTAAAGGGCAATGTCCTTCTTCATGCCCGGCCACCAGAACAGTTTCTTCATATCCATAAACATTTTAGTGCTCCCCGGGTGGATCGAGTACTTGGTATGATGAGCCTCGTACATCAATTCCGCCCGTAGAGTACCAACGCTTGGGATGCATAACCTTTCCTGCTTCCACATAAGGTCGTCTTCGAAGGAGAAATCAGCGTTTAACCCTTCAACGGTTTCCGCTTTGTATCGTTTCAAGCTCTCGTCCAACTCCAATGCTTGTCGAACTCGGTCGGCAAGGTCGTAGTGAACTTCCGTCCAGTTCAAGCATGCTGAAGTAGACGTTCTCCTATCAATGCATATGATCTCCATTTCTTCTAGCTCACGGATTAGACGCTCATCGTGCATCAAAATCCAATTTGCTTGCGCGGGAGCCCGACGACTCAACGCGTCTGCAACTACGTTTCCTTTACCGGGAGTATATTTGATATCGAAGGTGTAGTCCCCAAGGAACTCCATCCACCTCCTTTGGCGCATGTTCAACTCCCTTTGGTCTAGTAAGTACTTGAGGCTCTTATGATCGGTAAAGATATCGATCTTCACGCCATATAGATAGTGCCTCCAAAGCTTGAGGGCAAAAACCACGGCCGCTAGCTCCAAATCATGGACCGGGTAATTCCTCTCGTGAACCTTCAGTTGCCGGGAGCCGTAGGCAATTACCTTCCCGAACTGCACTAGGACACAACCCAAACCACTTCCTGAGGCGTCGCTATATATTTCGTAGCCTTCCGTACCTTGTGGCGAGCATAGAATGGGCGCCGTGGTCAGACGGCTCTTTAGCTCTTCAAAAGCTCGTGCGCACTCGGGCGACCAAACGAACTTATTATCCTTTCTAGTCAGTTTTGTGAGAGGAAGTGCGATCCTCGAGAAGTTTTCCACAAAGCGCCTATAATAGCCGGCAAGTCCTAAGAAACTTCGGACTTCCGCTACGTTTTTCAACAAAGGCCACGCTTGGATCGCTTCTATCTTCGACGGATCAACTGCAATTCCTTCGCCACTAACAACATGACCAAGGAATGCCACTGACGGTAGCCAAAACTCGCACTTGGAGAACTTGGCATATAGCTGACTCCTCCTCAAGGTGCTCAGGACTGCGTGCAGATGCCCTACATGCTCCTCTTCCGACTGAGAGTATACCAAAATGTCGTCGATGAAGACGATCACAAATTGATCTAAATACTCTCGGAATGTCCTATTCATCAAGTCCATGAATACCGACGGTGCGTTGGATAGACCGAACGGCATTACCGTGAACTCAAAGTGCCCAAAGCGGGTACTGAATGCTGTCTTTGGAATGTCACATTCCCTTATTCGCAGTTGATAGTAGCCGGACCTTAGGTCTAGCTTGGAGTAAACCGTCGACCCCATCAGTTGGTCGAAAAGATCATCGATTCTAGGAATCGGATATCGGTTTTTCTCGGTCAACTTGTTTAGCTCTCTATAATCAATACATAGACGCAAGCTCCCATCCTTCTTTTTCACAAAGAGGACCGGTGCACTCCAAGGCGAAGAACTTGGACGTACGTAGCCTTGCTCTAGCAGCTCTTGCAATTGGACCTTCAACTCTGCCAATTCCTTTGGCGCTATTCTGTATGGTGAGCGGGCCACAGGTTTGGCACCTGGCACCAACTCGATACAGAAATCAATCTCCCGATGAGGCGGAGCCCCAGGGAGTTCGTTAGGAAACACGTCGGCGTATTCCGCTACAACTGGGACATCACACAACCTGGGCTTTGGCTCCGAAGCCTCCAACAAGGTGAAGAACAACTCGGCGCCTTTTCTCACCGCCTTAACCACCTGGAGAGCAGACATCAGCGTCTTGCTCGCTCCTCGCATACCGGCGAATGTGGTTTCATCGTCGGTGTTCGTTCCCAGAGTGATCTCCTTTGTATTGCAATCTATGCATGCTCGCTGCTCCGAGAGCCAGTCCATGCCGAAGATCACATCGAATTCAGCTAACGGTAGTAACGACGCTTCCAAGTCGAAATCTTGACTTCCGATCCGCACCTTCACACGGCTCTTCCTATCCGCACTCATTCGAGATCCATTGGGTAGCACTACTTCCAATCTATCCTCTACAAAGGTAGACGGCACTCCGATTCGCACCACGAAGTCCTCAGACAGGAAAGAGTGCGATGCACCCGTATCGAATAGAGCTCTCGCCGGATAGTTGAAAATTAGGACGAAACCTAATTGTACACAAATAACACATAGTCGTACAACAGTGAGAATCATATACATAGCTGTAAAAGCTAACTTCTAATTCGTACCTGTGACGACGTCGGTTTGTCGTGTAGCTTCTTGTTGGCCAAGCGAATAGACTCTCGGCTGAGTCGGAATGTGTTGGGAGGCCGAAGACTCTGCCGCTTTGCCCTTTTCCGCAGCCCGAGCATAATCCACCGCTCGATTTGCCGCCTTTGGGGGACCACTTCGACACACCGCAGCTTTGTGTCCCACCTTCCCGCAGGTGAAACACGTAATAGGAGTCCGCGCGGTCGTGGCTCCCGAAACATTCGAAGAAGCTGGTTCCGCCTGCTTGAACTTCCGCTTGTTCCTTCTGAAGTCCGGCTTGGACTGAGAGGCCGGCGCATGAAACTCGGGTTTCTTTACAACACTCTTTGCTTGTACCCTCTTCATGTCCAACTCCAAAGATCTGGCGGTTTGCACCATCACTTGGAAGCCAAACGTCATAGGGCCTGCAAGGAGCAGCCTCAACTCGTCCCGAAGCCCTTCATAGAATTTATTCGTCTTCGTCTCCTCATCCTCCACCAATGCCCCCGCATAGCGACTCAGTCTGGTAAACTCATGTAAGTAATCGTCAACGGAGCGATCACCTTGAGTTAACCTCAGGAACTGGTTTTGTAACGCAATGCGTTGGGCAGAGGGGATAAACCGCTGGAGGAACGACTTTGAAAACTCAGCCATTGATATTTCAGTAATGTCTCTATCGCCGAATTTGTGCAGTTCCTGCTCTTCCCACCACAGCACAGCCTCTCCGTCAAGAAGGAAGGTGGCTAAGGTGACCATCATGGCTTCGTCCGTCGCCGTCGCCCTCAGAGTTCTTCTAACTCTTGACAACCAGTCTTCTGCCTCCGTTGGGGACTCAGATCCCGAGAAGGTAGGAGGATTAAAGCTCAAGAAGTGCTTTAATTGTTGGTCACGCGCTCGCCCCGCAACTACTTGCGCAACTTGACGCTCCACCCTCGGTGCTAACGCCGGTTCCACTGCAGCTACTGGCACAGGGGCATCAACCCTTGGTGCTACCGCAGGTTCCACTGCAGGTTCAACTACCGGGGCTGCATCAGTAGTAGGCGTAGCAGGCTGTGCAAGCCTTTGCGGTTGAGCATTGATCATCGCGAAGACTGCTTCTGCGACCATTCTGATCATCTCAGCCGAAGGAGTGGTCGCTGGCACCTCAGCCGACCCACTACTTTCAGCGGTGTTACGGGGTTGAGACCGCCCCGCAGCACTTCTAGTCACCTATAATCATGCAAGGCACAATTTAGTGACCCTAAACATATCAAACATCAATCATGGAACGCTCAGGTTCCGCAAACAAGTATGTTTTTTCATTCCTAAGTGGACATTCTTATTAGTTTTTGTCGTTTTAGGTGAATGCACAGCCCGTGCGCACCACCCCTTAAAAGGAATTCGTCCCGAATTCGCTAAACTACGGATCGACGCCTTAAGTCCGATACCAAATTGTAACACCCTGCCAGTACAAAAAGTATAACAGCAGGTCCGGCCGGGACCCCACGCCATACAAACCACACTAGCTAGGAGTTAAAAGGTGATAACCAGAAAAGTAACAACTAACGAGAGTACAAAACGTAAGCGGAAGCATTAATTAAACCATGCAAATAGACATGTCCACTATCATTGGAATGAATCCAGAAATGAGAGTTACGGCCTTAGGGCCTTACATCAAATCAATGTACAAAACTCCAACAAAACATACATCGGCACGCAGGCCGGCAAAACATGAGAAAGCAGGAAAAAGGCTGGCCTTCGAGGGCCAACACAGCAAAGGGGCCAACGCCCGCTACTTCCCGCTAGGCTCACCTGCACCTGCATAAGAACATTCCACCAAGCGGTGGCAAACAAAGTAACGGTCAGCACAGCTGACCAAATTATAACGACCCCACCCCTTTCCCGGGGTGGCGGAGATTCTACCCTGCAAGTAAGCCATACTAGCACAAGTACTAAACTAAAGAAAGTGCAACTACACAAGGTGAGGTTTCAAGCACAATCAATCTTCTAGGTTGAGCATCAAAAAGAAGGGAACCTAGGTATGCACATGATGTTGGTTGGGTTCACCCGAAGGTTTCCCACAACCGCCTAAGCAATCGCATGAGGAACATAACATCGAATTCACAACACTCCACCCTAAGGGTCACATCCTTAGGTGGGAAACAAGAGCTTTTGGTCGGTCTAGGTATGACACCTTCCACGACCTCTCCCATGATCACACGGCTTTCATGAGGAAGGGACCTCTCGCCGATCTGCATGGAAACGGGTTCGGTTCAGCTTTGCCCGTGCTCTAATCGTCGCGATCTATCGCACGACGCGGGTACGGCTTCACCTCGGCCCGTAAGGGTTTAGCACTTTCAAGTGCTCCACAAAAATATACGCTACGCACCTAACCCCTTCACAAGGATCTAGGCTTCGCGAATTCTCAACAAAGGAGGTACATACGCTCCGCATCAATAACGTGGTGAAGGTTTGCCTTCATCCAAAACTCAAAGCATGGGGCTTTCGTAGGGATCTTCACAAGACGCCTACACGTAACTCCCGCAATACTATAGGTGAGTTCACGGAGTCATTCTCCGGCACGCATTCTAGGTCTAACCTAAATGCAACGTCGCAAATCAAGCATCACCGATTCGGGCTCACGGCCACGAATAGGCTTCACACAAAATGCCTAAATCCGCACGACTACCGGATTTTCTACATGCAATATGCCGGGGACGGACACAATCTACCCGGAGTCCCGAAGGACTTGAGGAAATCCTACACTTCACCCATTTGGTGAAAGAGATACCTCATGCAAGCAAAGAAAGAGAAATGAATGGACAAATACAAGTCCAAAGTTCGGGAGGAAGAATCGTTACCCTAGACGTGTTCCTCTTCGCCATGGATCCGAGATTCTACGCGGAGGGAAAGAACCGCACCGGGCTGCACTCTCCGGATCTGGAAACGGCTCGCGAAACGGAGCTCCGGAGCTCCGTCAATGGCGGGATCTTCCTTCTTCTTCCTTGCCTCCTTCTTCTTCCTCTAGCCTAGGAGAGAGAAACACCTCAAAATAATGAGGATTAATCTCCTCTCATAAGCCCTAATAGCCTCCAGCATCTAATCCTGGCCATCGGATCAGATCTCAAAAGATTTGGACGGCCCGATCTTCTTCTCCGCTCAAAATCGCGGAACAGAATAAACAGGGCGCACGATCACAGGCGCACGGTCAGTGGTCGTGCGCGACGAGGGCAGTGGTCGTGCGCACTATCCGGGACAGAACTCTGAATTCTTGTGAATAAGCGCACGATCGCTGGCGCACGATCACTGGTCGTGCGCGAAGAGGGAAATGGTCGTGCGCACTGTCCGAGACAGAACTCGATTCTCTTCTGAATTAACGCACGATCGCTGGCACACGATCACTGGTCGTGCGCGATGAGGCCACTGATCGTGCGCTAAGAGCAGACAGGGAAAATTCTAGCCTGCTTCACGTGCCGCACTACCACTCCGCCTACTTCGCGGAACTACCAGATTTGGGGTGTTACATAATGCACACACCCACACCTCGTGGTTACGGTAGGTTAGTTGGTTTGGTGTTACGAGTGGTAGGCTCGGTGGTTGTGGTGGCGGACTAATTAGTCTGGTGAGCTTGTGACTCAGTAATGCTTGTTGGTACGGACGGGATGGTCCGGCGAGCCGGTGGCTCAAAAGGTTATGGTGATGGGAGGGTTAGCCTGGGGAGCTTATGGCTCAAAAATTGATGGTAAACATATTTGCATGTGCATAAAGGTGGTGGGTCTTCGGTATTGGATGGTCATTCACATCGACGTCAATACGTTGACTCGGCAAGTGTGGAATTTGCACTTAGCCTTGAAAGTCTAGTGGTCCAGCCAGTAAGAGTACGCAGATGCACTGCGGTTTTGCGTTGAGGCGTACGATAGGTCTAGGCTAGGTAGTGTGAATACCAACCTAGAGGTGGGAGAGGCCCACCCCACCGCTTCCGTTTGCCACTACGGGAGTATCCTAGGAGTCTTGCTAGCTCCAAAAAGGGGGAACTAAGGGTCTGTGCTCATAGAGTTGAAATGTGTGAGTTGCACTTGTATGAACATATCATTAAACTGCATAACTTTGCATGTCATGGCATAAGCATTGCATTTCAACCCCTACCCCTATCGTATAAATTGGTTATGAGACTTTTTATACGATAGGCCTTGCTAAACAACCCCTTGGTCTATATGTTTGTATGGGCATTCCTATAAATCAATGGTTACATTTCTATTATGTACTTATCTTTACTTACTGTTCTTTACTTGCTCTTTACCATGCTCTATCACTGCTTCAATTATTTATATACACATGTGTAGTCGTAGACATTTCATGTAGACAGATCTGCCATCACCTACTTTGTTTTTATACCCCTTGTTGTCCTCCACTTCATCCACCCGCACGGTGCCTAGGAGCCATTGGGGGTGGGGTGGGGAACATATGGCTTAGTCTTTTTGACTAACGGTCAGTGGACCATATCATTTTAGGGGATCGAGGAGACGCAGCAGCACCAGAGGCCAGTGCAGACAGAGGCGGACCAGTCTAGTACAGGAGCACAGGTTTCAGGATCAGTGAGTGATTAGTAGTTATCTTCCACGAGTGATCTTGTAGTGATGACATGATGTACTGGGCATGAGCCCTTTATTATTGTAACCTTTGTTATTTCAGTTATACCATGTGGACATTTATTATATATAGCATGTGATTGTGTACTTGAACTTCTTTTAGTTCGTTTATACTTTTCTTCCTCTGTGATCGATATGGTCGGTAGGATCGGTGTTTTGTAGTGGCGACCTTCCCGAGTGAAGGTGTCACCGCAAAGCGGCGGTTCTGGGCATAAGACCCGGTTTTGTAGCGAAAAAATGGGGTCTTACATTTAGAGCGAGACAAGGATTTGGTGAGTCAGGCGGGCGAGTGGTGGGCCTCAAGCCGCACTCGCCCCTAGCTCGGTTCGAGTGGTGAACTCCCAGCCATACCAAGCACTCGCCTGTTTGGTCTGTGGTTTGTCTTTTTCAGGGAATTTCATTCTGGTCTGCGGTTAGCTATTCTAAACAACGGGATTCTGCTGCTAACAGACCAATTTGGGATGCCTTTAGTAAAACCAAGAGGTGGGATTCAGCTATATGCAGACCGTTTTAAGAAAACTATAAATAGACCCTCAAGGGCACCTTTGGGGAGATCTCTCACTCATTTCTCTCTCCTCTGGATAGCTTTGGTCGATTAGAGAGTCCCAGCTTGCTGTTCACTATGGTTTTCGGGTGGGTAGACAGGGACCCTCTAGCACTCTCCAAGGTGCCCAGCTCAGCATTTGGCTTGAGAGGGGAAGTTCTCTAAGATCTTCTGGGTTAGTGGCGGGACCTCCTTGCTACAGCTCACGGGGTATGTTCTTAGTTTTCCACCCTCTGTGAGTGAGATTCTTTGCTCTAAGTGCCTGACCCAGTGATTGAACTCAGGAGAAGTAAAAGCAAGTTACACCAGTCCGAACTCCTCTCGAGATGTGGTTTCTGGGCTCAGATGTTGAACCGTGGTTTCCAGGTTCAACACACTGAGAAATGATGTTTCTATAACATTAGAGGCCTTACAATAGCATATTTCTTTTCCAACTTCATGCTAACCTACTATTGCGCTTCTTTTGAAACATGCTTTATTTTTGCTGTTAGTTGTCTTGAATAAGATTTTTTTCTTATAGTTTGATGACTCACTAAAATAATTTAACATAATGACAACCTTGTTTAATTCAATTGCTCATCTTGTTTACGTTATAATGTTCAACATGCATTCTACCAAGTATTTAGATCAATGGTTATTGATTTGTTTGAACTTAGTAATGTCTCATGGTTTGTTTGTTTTTTATTTGGTAGATACTACATAGTCGTTTCTGCAAATCTTTGACATATTTTAACTATTTAGAAACACAAGATCATTACATTTGGCTAATGCAAAATGAATTAGCTTATGCAATTTGACTAATAAATTTCACTTGGATGCTTTTTTTGCAATCAAAAGTCAGGTTTTAAATGTTCAAGTGCCTTTCCTATTCAAGCTTGCTGTGGATTGGTTATCATCAATTACTGTTTCTGGAGCTTCTTTTTCATCATCCAGTGAAAGTAATTCAATGTTATTGCCTTAGTGGCACTTATTCTGAGCCTAGATTTGTGAAGCTTCTTGGTTTCCCAAGTAATGATGCTATAGAGCTGGTATATTTTTCTACAATATTTACTTTTATGTAAAGAGCTATATGGTTTTAGGACAATTCTGTTTGGTTCTATTATTTCATGGCAGCGGTGGAGAAAGAGAAAGCAGCTTGCTCGCTACTTCTTTATCTTCCCAGCTCCATTAGGAACGAAGAAGAAATCAAGATTGAGCTTTTTTGTTGAAAGGTTCATGCGCTTATGTTTGCTATTTTGGTGGATTATTGTTGATTTTTTACATGAAAATCATATAATATGAATATTTTCATTCGCAAATTTCTTTCGATACAATTCTATTTCTATTAAAAAAATTGGGGTGCAAATAAAAAATTAGACTACAAGTAATTTTTCTGGACTACGGATAAAATTGGACTGCGAATAGCGGTTGTTGGATTGCTAATAACATTGCTTTAATTTTGTAAGAGTTTAGATTATCATAAACTTCTATTTGTTTTAAAAAAAACTTTCTTGAAATGATATAAGTTATGACATTTTTTTGAAAAACGTTATTGTAGAGTTTTAATTATGGTGATATTTTGAAAAAACATCGTGGTATAGTTAATATTTTTCTCAACATTTTTTAGAAAGTATCACGATAGATCAATTATCTATCATGATATTTTTTGAAAAGTGACACGATAGAGCAACTATCAAACATGACGTTTTTGGAAAAGTGTTACGATAGAGCAACCGTCAATCATGACGTTTTAGAAAAGTGTCACGATAGAGCAACTGTCAATCACGATGTTCTTGGAAAATTGTCACGATAGAGAAATTATCAATAACGGCGTTTTTTTTTAAAGCATCACAATGAGCTACGACGACGGCCGCAATCGCGACGATTTGGTGATGTTTTATAAACGTCACGAAAACTATCGTGACGCTTTAAAATTGTTGCTAAAGACATAAAATAAGGTTAGCGTATAACGATTTTGTTGTAGTGACCCCACCGCATGCATATATTATAAAATAGCAGAGAATGTTCATCCATTCATCGTATATCGCGTGATGGTCATGCTAATGAGGAAAGATGGAGCTAATGATCAACAGCAGCAGAGCATAGCTCTTCCATTCATCGTTTTCTTGGTTGTTAATATTTTCATAACTATTCTTAATAAAAGAATTGGGGTGCAAATAAAAAATTAGACTGCAAATAATTTTTCTGGACTGCGGATAAAATTGGACTACGAATAGCGGTTGTTAGATTCCTAATAACATTGCTTTAATTTTGTAAGAGTTTAGATTATCATAAACTTCTATTTGTTTTAAAAAATCTTTCTTGAAATGATATAGGTTATGACATTTTTTCGAAAAATGTTATTGTAGAGTTTTAATTATGGTGATATTTTGAAAAAACATCGTGGTATAGTTAATATTTTTCTCAACACTTTTTAGAAAGTATCACGATAAATCAATTATCTATCATGATATTTTTGGAAAAGTGACACGATAGAGCAACTGTCAATCATGATGTTTTTGGAAAAGTGTTACGATAGAGCAACCGTCAATCATGACATTTTGGAAAAGTGTCACGATAGAGCAACTGCCAATCACGATGTTCTTGGAAAATTGTCACGATGGAGAAATTGTCAGTTACGACATTTTTTTGAAAGCATCACAATGAGCTACGACGACGACCGCAATCGCGACGATTTGGTGACGTTTTATAAACGTCACGAAAACTATCGCGATGCTTTAAAATTGTTGCTAAAGACATAAAATAAGGTCAGCGTATAACGATTTTGTTGGTGACCCCGCCGCATGCATATATTATAAAATAGCAGAGAATGTTCATCCATTCATCGTATATCGCGCGATGGTCATGCTAATGAGGAAAGATGGAGCTAATGATCAACAGCAGCAGAGCATAGCTCTTCCATTCATCGTTTTCTTGGTTGTTAATGGGAGGAAATAAATCAAGTGATAATGCAAATGGCATGGATCAAGCCATGATGAAATAAAACATTCACTATTCTATAGCTGCTAAACCTCCACCAAACACTCACATATCAATTAAATTTCTATCACAACCCCTATAAAGTTTGTTTGTGCATCTATCTGCTTTGATAAAAATGGCTTGGATTTAAATCAATCAATTGTTTAAAATGTAAGAGTTTAAAGAGTGAAGCAGTAGAGAACCATTTGGAAGACAATGGTGCCACTCAAAGTGATTAATCTGCGACTAATCTGATTATGTATCATTAAAGAAACACAAACTTCATAATGGCCAAGAGCATAAAAATCACATCTTGCAACATATATGAGCAATTAAATGCATATTCTTATAGAAAAGAAACCATGTAAGATCGGAGGTCTTGCAAAAACTAACCTCATATGGATCTTTTAGTGAACTTGGCCCTTGCGGTAGCATACAAAAATGCTTATATATTAATCTGCTTCGTCATATCCGTCAAAAAAAATCAAAATCATATGCATTCAATGTTTTCCATTTCTTTACGTAAAACATCCTGACATTGATTTGCTTTTGCTCCATCTTCAGGAGTTTGGAAGCTTTAGAGAGCACAGAAAAAGTATACAAAGTATTGGAATATTATAATGATTTCATGAACAATCTGACATTAGAAGATCAACATAGCATCTAATTCATGCTAAATGGCATGAAAGATCACAATTAAATGTAGCTTAATTGGGATGGATAGATGAGACCTATAGATGGGCGATGATATACAGTGCAAGTTAATTAAAATGTATGTTATATATAGCATAAATGAAGTCAAATATTTGCGAAACTTAATTGATAAAAATGCAATAGTGATCCATATATTGTCCTCTCGTCCGGCTTGTTGTTATTTAATACTCTAATTTTTCCTTTCTATTAACAAATATAATTGGAGTAAGAAACAAATGTTTGACATGTGTGTCACATCCCTTTGTTTGAAAATAACAAATCCCAAATTGTATTTGATCTTGTATTTTGTGTGTTTATAGTGTGCAAGAACTATAGGTGCAATACTCCATAGGTAGAAAGCAGCTAAATTCAAATATCTGGAAGAATGCACTACCGTCAGCGTTAGAGCTACCACCAGGCGCTAGCTCAGGTTCCGTTCGTCGAATTTGCCTTCGTTCGACAAAAACTCCATTCGACAAAAATTTCGTTCGACGAACTTGAAGCTCCGTTCGACGAAAACTCCGTTCGACGAAAATTTCTGTTCGACGAACTTGAAGCTCCATTCGACAAAAATTTTTGTTCGATGAATTTCGTTCGACGAAAAGTTTCGTTCGACAAACTTGAAGCTCCGCTTGACGAAAATTTCGTTCAACGAATTCCGTTCGACGAAAGTTTGTTCTGCCATGCCGCCGACGGTTTCGCAACCGCTACCGCCAGCACTAACGCTACCGCCAGCACTAACGCTACCGCCATGCGCTATCTCAAGTTCATGCACAGCGCCACGCCGCCGATGGTTTCACAACCGCTCCATACGAACGCTACCGCATGCGCTAGGAGCTACCGCAGGCGCTAGCGAGAAGTTCTATATATTGGAGCTTTGCTTCTCGTTTTGGCTAATCCATCCCAGAGAGACTGCTTGTGCCAAATCTCCAGAGCTGTTATGCTGCCGAAGATGGATCTCCCACAAAAAGCTTAAGGAGATTTCTAGACGAGGACTACGTCACACATCATCAGAAGGACGATCTCTTCGACCTCGCTCATACTACAGCGATCCTTCATCCTCATCTTCAGAAATATCATATAGGGAGTTTTTATTATTTTTATTTTCATTCCATACTTTCTTTGTAACCGTTTAGTTAATTCGCCTTGTGTTGGCGACTAGGTCTGGGTAGGACTTAGGGGGAAATTCGCCTTGTGTTGGAGACTAGTTCTAAGTGATTAGATCTAGGGGGCTCGAGGCCATATCCGGGGAAGGATTGGCTAGAGCGGCTTGAGGGCTTATCCGGGGAAGGATAGGCTAAAGCCAACCGGTTTGTGGGGATACAAGTCGGTATAGAAAAGGAAAAATTGTATTACTTTATACGCCTCCGATTTCTAGCGATATTGAAATCAAATTTATGTAAACACCTTTTTTATATAAATACAATCATGTCTCTATTTGTGTTTACTTGATTTCTCTCCTTTGGCGTTATCTCTAAAATATTGGTTACAAAGTTTTCAATTCAAATTACTTTATCTAAATTGTTTATTTCAATCTCTTAATCATAAAACAATTTAGTACTTATTTCTAAACTTGAAAATTATGATATTCACACAAATTAGCTAAATTGTCATTTTGCCTTTCTTGTATTATAAAACAATTTAATAATAATCATAACATTATTACAAAGAATTTTTATTCCCTTATTCACCCCCCCCCCCCCCTCTAAGGGCGTCGTAAGATCCAACAAGTGGTATCAGAGCGAGGTTATTCCAAACGATTTAAAAACCAGGAATAATGGCGTCTCATGATCTCGCTTCTACTAGTGGGTGAAATTTTCTTATAAATGAAAAATCTTTGGCACCACCTTTATTTGAAGGCAAAAATTATAATGGGTGGAAATTTCTTATGGAAAAATTTCTTAAATCTTTGGATATTTAAGTATGGAATATTACAATTAAAATGCCCCCAAGTATTTTAAATAAAAATGAAATGTTTTTAAATGCCAAATCAATGAATAGTCTATATTGTGCATTAGATCAAAATATTTTCAAACTTATTTATACATTTCCTACTGCTTATGAAGTTTGGAAATTTCTTGAGAATTCTTATAGTCTTCCTTCAACAGATGATGAATAAGAGGAATTCCTTATGGATCCAAGAGAAGAAATCGACAAGGACTCATTCTTGGAGGAAGATAAATCTAAGAGAGAAATCGACGAGGAATTCCTTATGGATCCAAGAGAAGAAATCGATGCGGACTCATGCTTGGAGGAAGAAGAATACAACGTCGCAATGTTGGACTCATTTGTTGGCAACACTTCAAGCAAAAGAGAAGACGGAAATTCAACTATGGACGAGGAATGCGAAGAAGATGTCAAAAGGAACCCTTGGTTCAAATCTTGCCTCATCCCATAGCAATGTAAGAAAATCAAAAACTTCTCTTTTTATAACAAATTCCATTTCTACATCTCGTATGCTTAAAATTGCTAAACGTAAAATTTTAAAGTTAAAAATTGCTAATTCCAAATTACGTTTAGAAAATAAATCTTTAAAAGCAAACGATAACGTAGAATCAAATATTGATGTGATAAATTCTCTTTCATGCTCTTTAGTTAAAATTCATATTCCTTATTTTGATTGCAATTTATTAAAAGAAAAATTCAAGGAAATTTAAAAAGGGCTCTTAATTTCTAAAAGGCATAATGAAAAATTGATAATTGAAAATGATGCTTTATCTTGTAAGTTATTACAATTAAAATCTTTTGTTGAAAATTTTCAAATGTCATGTAATGAATTTCACATAAGATTTTGAATAACAAGGATAAATTAACTTACAACATCATTTCTAAAAAGGATCATTTTCACACATCAACTCAAAAGGAGTTTTGTTTCAAAAGGAATTATGATCCTCACAAAATTCTTAAGAGTCACTATTATAGGTCTCAATATATTTTCAATCATGACTCATATTTAAAAACTCCTTTTCATGAAAATCAAACTATAAAATATTACCCTTCATATTATAAGAGTATGTCTATAAGAAAGAGTGGAAATGAAAATCATCAAAATAATAATCAATCTTTTAAAACATATTGTAACTCACTCTTTCAACAATCACTTCTAAAGAAAGACAATCACTCTTATAAACTTTCAAAGAATCCATGTAATAAAATTCATTATGATTATCAACATCAATCTATTTTGAAAAATAATTTGAATAAACATAAATCACAAATGAATTATTTTTCAAACAAATATAATCATATAAAGATGTCACATAATCATAACATGAATTTAAAAGATAAACAACCAATGTATGAATGGAGACCCATAAAGAAAAATGACATATCATTTTTAATTAAAAAAACCCATTCATCATTATCTTCCCAAAAGCCACCACGATGTATTTGGGTACCCAAAGGAACCATCCCACTTGGTCCCCTTTGGATACCTAAATCTCTTATTCATTAGTATCCTATAATATCACTACTTTACTTCATGATATGTTTATTGTCACTTTTCTTTTGTTTATTTTTTTTATTATTTTTTGAACAAACATGCTATGATCACTTTATGTATCATGAAATATGACATTCATATATTAAGCTTAATGTTTATCAAATTAAATTTGAATTAAAATTGAACATTAAGTCATATATTTTTCAAAGTGATCTATCTCTCATCTTTGTTGTTCTTTATCCTTTTAAATCCTTTACCCTTAATTGTCTTGAATTATCATTATAAATTGAATATTGAAATTATCATCAAGACTAATGAAATTATTTTAATGAATGGATTTAAATGGTTTATTTATGGGTCTTAGGCTAAAAATATTAAATGCACTATTTATTATATATTTGTTTAATTTCTTTGTTGCATATGATAGCCCCTATATTGAAGAATCATAATCAAGAAAAATCAGAATCAAATGATATAAAAGAAATCATGTGTTTTTAAATTAAAAATTGTAACTCAGAATTGTAAATCAAAAACCATGAGTTACTAATGCCAGGCGTTATCACTAACGCCGGCGGTAGCCTATTTTTCCTAAAAAATTCTGATTTCTCTAATTATTATTTTTCTGAAAAAACTATTTTACTATATTAAATATCGTTATCTTCAACGTTCAGATACCTTGTATTAAAATCAAAAAGAAAATTTACAAAACAATTCAAAATAACCAATACATTTTTTCCTTTATACATATATGTAGTATAATATTCACTTTACAAGCAGTCACTACATATTAAAAAAATGAATATGAACTATATAATCACCACAATGATCTATTAATATCATATGCTAAAATCCACTATAATCATATATCATAATTCATGATCTAACAAGAATTATCTTAAATCAACTAATATTATCAACATTAGGAATTATGAAATATGTGATGGCTATTGATATTATAGTTTCATATCTTATTTTGTGTGTGATATGTATCTCTATTGTTTGCATGTATCTCATTATATTTAGATCTAAGAATTGACTTGATATCAAGAAGATGAAATCAAATAAAATAATTATTTCATTCTAGGTCTAAAGAAAATTAATTTGAAATCTTATCATATTACATGCAATATTATCTCCATTAAATCATATATAATAACATTGCACTCAAACTCATCATCCTAGCATCGCCTCTTATTTTATGCTTAAATTTATATGCTAGGTATAACATGTACAATGTTATTTAAAATTGATGATAACTATGTGATTTGAAATTATAATATAATACTAAAATTCCAACAAACACATAGTTTATGGATTAATCATTAGAATATATATGAATATTGTATCATAAATCATATATTATCATGCAAAACCAAAGATCAATAGATTCAATTATTGAATGCAAATTTTATTATAAATTTCAAAACATTATATATGTGATCTTTGTCTTTGATATGACTACATGTTCATCATTTTCTAGGCTTAAAAATCAAATATGCTTATTCAAAAGAAAATCACTATATCACTATATCATAAGTCTAGAAGGATTAAAATTTTCATACATCATGATGATCTAACATATATTCTATGCAAAATTCTCTATAATCATAAATCATAATTCATGTTCTATCAAGTAATATCTCAAATCAATAATAAGAATTATGAATCTTATGATAAAAATTTGAATAATGTTTTTCTTTACATTAATTGGTGTATGGATATGCTTTGATATTGATTGCATGTATCTCACATATATATATATATAGATTCTAGAATCAACTTAGGAATAATAAAGATACATCAAACTTAATCATCACTCTATTCTAGATCTATAATTTGAAACTCTATTTTGGAATACATGCAATATTGATATTAATCTTATGACATGACATTAAACCCGAAACTCATCTTACTAGCTTTATAACTTATTGAATATTATTAATTGTGCTAGTTATCTCATATCGTCATCTCATAAAAGTAGAAAAACTATGCGGCTTTATATAACTCATCACATTAAACAAAACTCATAGTTTAAAAGCATAGGTTGTCCAAAAGATTATTTCACCTATGACTTCATATCTCACAATAGCGGGGGCGTAGGGTTGTATGCATTAGAAACCTAACCTCTAAGTCATGTCTTATCCTTAACCGGGGAGGGTTCCAGTGGGGCCTTGCGAGGCACTAGGGGGAAAGAGTGCTAGGTTGAGCGTTCTCTAGTGTGTGCATATGGGATTAACACCCCAACCTATGGCATATGTGCAACTCCTCATGCCCATGCGTCACTTAGTACGGGGCTAGGGTGTAGACATTTAGTCCGGGTAGTTTTTAATCTTAGGACATACTTATATTACTCACTACATGAACATTTTATTTACTTATCACTTTAATCATGCATATTTTGGGTTGTTCAAATTCTGTCCTCTTGTGTTTTGCATAATTTATTTATTTTTGTGCTTAAATGTTTTTGTAAAACACATGTATTTGAAAAAAGCTATAGTTTTATGCAAATTTGAGCAATCAAGACATCTCCAAAAATTACAAAATTTTTGCATAAGACTACTCTAAGGACACTTAATAAATATCAAAAATAAGATTTTTAAAATTCTCAAAAAATCAAGTACTATTTGCCGCGCTAGCACTAGCGTCGGCGCTAGCGTGGGTGTATGAGTTTTATGTGTTTTAAAATTTCTAAAAGTCTATAAAAATATGTTATTTCATATGTACTTCTTATTTGTTGTGTTTCTGACTTTTGTTATTTTTTGTTTTATTCATATTATGAAAAAACAACTATAAAAGTTCAAAATTCAAAAATACAAAAAATATGTTTTTTAGATTTTCTGTTTTTATTTATATTATGGAAAATTAATTATAAAATTTCAAAATTCAAAAATACAAAAATATGTTTTTTATGGTTTTCTGTTTTTATTTATATTATGAAAAATCAACTACAAAAATTCAAAATTCAAAAATACAAAAATATGTTTGTGTGATTTTTTTGTGTTTATTTCATTAAAAAAATTTCAAAACAACTAAAAAATAATGTATGATCTTTATTGCTAATATCAAGCATGAATGATTTCTATTATTTAGAATTATTTACAATGTTAAAATTTATTCCTTGAAATTACTCTGAACATTGTTTTGTTTATCATGCTTTGATATATCTATTTAAAGTGCATCAATTGTATTGAAAAATATGTGTAGAACCAAGCTTAGCATGCCTCTAAGTATGAGTAAATGTATTATGATGGATAATGATACCTTTCACTCACTTATTTTGGTAATTAACATGTGTGTTTAAATCTAAAATGCTTGCTTGTGTATTGTATTTGTACAATGAATTAAAACTTGCATAAGTTTATTGCCTACACTACATTTGAATTGCACTTATGAAATTTAGAAAAGTGGTTAAGTTAAAATTTTGGGTTTGCAAAACAAGTGTATTCGGAGAATGTTGTCTCACAAATGTGAACAAACAAATTTATATGTAGACAAATATAACTCCACCAACCACTACTTGAACTCCTGATAAGTCTTCATAAGCATTGTGAGGTTGATCACCTTGGAAAGAATAGTAAAGTGTCTTGTGCAAACCTTGGTTATTACACCACTTTGTTAAAAATTATGTGCATTAAAAGTGTGTGAAAGTAATCTACTTGTGTTTTATTGTGCACTTTACTTTACATATGTCTTCTATTTTGTTGATTTAAATCAATTGTTAACATTTCCTAAAATACACTTATGTGCACATCATTATCTTTCATAACACTTCTTCTCATGAGTATTGGATTCGAATGCTTTATCTATACTACTCTTTATATAAAAAATACACTAGATAACCTAGCATGATCTCTACAATGTTTTGATATCTCTTAAACTTAAAAGTAAGTAACATTGTAGTATAATCTCTCTTTGATATGTTCATTTCATGCTTGGTATCTTTATGAAAAACTTTGAGATTTCAAAGGTTAAAACATCTTTCAATTTTGAACTAAAACTAATATTTTTACTTATGTTTTTCATGCATAGGAAAAGATGTTTATTATAATCTTCCGCTTGCTTACAACTCTTATCTTTTATTTGAAATCTCTTATATATTATATACTTAAAATCTTTATCATTTCATATATTTCAAAAGCTAGATCATGATTTATAACTAGCCTAAAAAATGTCTCCTTACTACCCTCACCCCACCTTCTTTTGATAATACCAAAGGGGGAGATTAATTGAAGAAATCTATATAGAAGAAATATAGAAGATTAAGGGGAGCATAATTCATGTAATCTATCATTTAGGGGGAGATTAAGATAGGGGGAGATTAAAACATAAATTGCATTTATGTAGGGGGAGCATTTAGATAGGGGGAGTATGCATATCATCATGTTTATCATATACTATAGTTGCACTATCATCTTGCTTATCATATACTATAAACACTATTGTTGATTTCTTGCTAAGAGGATTTGTTATTATCAAAAGGGGGAGATTGTTGGACATGTGTGTCACATCCCTTTGTTTGAAAATAACAAATCCCAAATTGTATTTGATCTTGTATTTTGTGTGTTTATAGTATGCAGGAACCATAGGTGCAATACTCCACAGGTAGAAAGCAGCTAAATTCAAATATCTGGAAGAATGCACTACCACCAGCGTTAGAGCCACCGCCAGGAGCTAGCTCAGGTTCCGTTCGTCGAATTTGCCTTCGTTCGACAAAAACTTCGTTCGACGAAAATTTTGTTCGACGAACTTGAAGCTCCGTTCGACAAAAACTCCGTTTGACGAAAATTTCTGTTCGACGAACTTGAAGCTCCGTTCGACAAAAATTTTCGTTCGACGAATTTCGTTCGACGAACTTGAAGCTCCGCTCGACGAAAATTTCGTTCGACGAATTCCGTTCGATGAAAGTTTGTTCTGTCACGCCGCCGACGGTTTCGCAACCGTTAGCGCTACCGCCAGGCGCTATCTCAAGTTCGTGCACAGCACCATGCTGCCGACGGTTTTGCAACCGCTCCACACGAACGCTACCGCAGGCGCTAGGAGCTACCGCAGGCGCTAGAGAGAAGTTCTATATATTGGAGCTTTGCTTCTCGTTTTGGCTAATCCATCCCAGAGAGACTGCTTGTGCCAAATCTCCAGAGTTGCTATGCTATCAAAGATGGATCTCCCACAAAAAGCTTAAGGAGATTTCTGGAGGAGGACTACGTCACGCTACATCCGAAGGACGATCGCTTCGACCTCGCTCATACTACAGCGATCATTCATCCTCATCTTCAGAAATCTCATATAGGGAGTTTTTATTATTGTTATTTTTATTTTCATTCCATACTTTCTTTGTAACCGTTTAGTTAATTCGCCTTTTGTTGGCGACTAGGTCTGGGTAGGACTTAGGGGGATATTCGCCTCGTGTTGGCGACTAGTTCTAGGTGATTAGATCTAGGGGGATCGAGGCCATATCCGGGGAAGGATTGGCTAGAGCGGCTTGAGGCCTTATCCGGGGAAGGATACGCTAAAGCCAACCGGTTTGTGGGGATACAAGTCGGTATAGAAAAGGAAAAATTATATTACTTTATACGCCTCCGATTTCTAGCGATATTGAAATCAAATTTATGTAAACACTTTTTTTTATATAAATACAATCATGTCTCTATTTGTGTTTACTTGATTTCTCTCTTTGGCGTTATCTCTAAAATATTGGTTACAAAGTTTTCAATTCAAATTACTTTATCTAAATTGTTTATTTCAATCTCTTAATCATAAAACAATTTAGTACTTATTTCTAAACTTGAAAATTATGATATTCGCACAAATTAGCTAAATTGTCATTTTGCCTTTCTCGTATTATAAAACAATTTAGTAATAATCATAATATTATTATAAAGAATTTTTATTCCCTTATTCACCCCCACCCCCCCCCCCCCCCCCCTCTAAGGGCGCCGTAAGATCCAACAACAAAAACTTCCATATCCGCATTATATCTATTAAATATTGATTTAATCATCATTTAAACTCAATAAAATTTCCCAACCAAGCCAAATGACAACAATGAACATATAATACCATGTCTCCTGATAAAAGAGCACTGCTCCTGCTTGGATGAAATTCCAAGATTGTTATGCGTCTGCTATGCAACTTTAAAAATATAAAATCCAATTTATCTGGAATAATAAATGTGGGCTTGATCTGCAAAGAGGTGTGAAGGTTAATGGTTTAAAAATATTTCCAGCAAAATACTTTTCATTATATAAGGACAAACAGTGTCAGCCGTCATCATCAAGGCAATATACATCTAATAAACAAAGTGAAAAACAAATTGAAGGGAGGAAAGATGACAACAAAAATATCTAAGAATGCGATAGCAACGTCCAAGGGTATTAACAACAAATTCATCTAGTTATACATTATGTGTACTGTTCATACCAAATCAATGATGTTTCCATATACCACAGCATGGAGAAAGGTGTTTTGCATTCTCAATCATCTTTGAATTTGATTATGCTTACTCAGTAGTTTTTGACTCGTGGACAGGACCAAATGGATGAGGTCATGCAAGCAGAATTCTTTCCAGTGCATTTTGGTTGAAGCAACAGGATTGGCAGAGCTCACTGCAAGTAGATGCAAGAACATCAGGAAAGAAAATGGATCAAATGTAGACAGTGTCGAGTACAGACAACATTGAGTGCAGGATTTAGGCTGCGGCAAGGGGTTCGAGTGCAGACGGTGTCGAGAGAGAGGTGGCAATGACTTTGAGTGTAGACGACGTCAAGAGGGAGGCGGCAACGGTTTCGAGTTCAGGTCATTGATAACTGTGCACAGTTAATAGAATGCAGAGATTTCCCAGCAATGGGGTTTCCCAGCCTTGGGCTGCAGGTTCACAACAAAGTTTCCCAGCAATGAGATTTCCCAACCTTGGGATGCAGGTTCACAACAAAGTTTCCCAGCCTAGTTCTTCCGATTAAAATGAAAATGGCGACTCTAGGTTGGCTTCCCTAGGAGCAGCGAGGGGAAAATGGGCAACTGCCATGGAGGATGTGATTCTGAAGTAGCGCCGAGAGGAAGACTGTTGTGGGCCATTAGAAGGAGGAATTGAGAGGAAGAGGTGGAATGGTATGGCCTGGAAAGTGTGATGCCCTAATGCAATAATGCGAGTCGAAGAGGCATCTTCAGGAGGATCGAAAGAAAACACTAACGTGGGAGGCGAGAAGAGGCTCAGCTGTTGCGACGGTGTCAAAAATGAAGAGGTGAAGCAGTAGTCGGGAGGATATGTCGAGAAAGTCGTGCCCAACGGAGACCAAATGCAGAAGAATGAGAGAATGTTGGGACTTTCAATACAGTCGTGGGGGAGAGTAGTGAGATTTTGAGCGGAATGGACGATATAGATTCTTCAGAGCAAATATCATATGGCTCTTATTAAAAGTATGGTAAGTGCAAGGCAAATAGAATATTATCTTTATATATATATAACACACACAACTAGTCATCAAGTAACTGTAAGTCTAGTTGAGTAAAATCACATGGGTAAAAGTTTGCAAGTTGAATCAACTTCTCCTTAACAAAATAATTGAACAGTTACTAGGTTCAGGACATGAAACACAAAAAAATAAGTTTGTATTGAGTTCATTAAATAGATCTTTTACTAATTCAACATCCAATCAATCACAATGTTTTAAATCTCAACCAAAAAATGATAATAATTTGTAATGTCTCATGCAGTGCATGTTGTTCTCCCTGATGGATAAAATTTGTCATCCATGCTTGGAACATCAATATTTTGTTTCCCACAAAATGATGATACTTCAATGACGAAAGCCTCACACTGAACATCAATATTTCTCATATTGAATAATAATTGTTTTGATATTTTAACAAAATTCATTGCATTTATGATGTCTTGATCATTTTCTTATAGAACTTGTGATAATTCACATGTCTTCAATAAAATGTTTTTCATCAAATGTAAGAGAAACATGAAATCAAAAGTCTGAATAGTTTTCAAAAGACTATGTGTTGTTCCCCTTTGATTTCAATCAGCTCCATCACTTTTAATAAATTCAAGAGCATGTACAGTAGATGAAAACATGCGAACGTAATTCAAAACAGTGTCATAATGCAAACTTCATCTTATATCTCCTGCTTTCTTAATTTCAAGTGGTTGGTTGAGCTCTCTCCCACTCTCTCACTCAGCACAATTAATTTCTTGAGGAACTCTTTCAATTTCTAATGCTCTAAGATAGTTGATGCGCGTCGGCAAGTGCACCGGTCGCTGTCAAGTAATAATTGTGGAGAATAAATTCCCCGGATGTCGGTCTCTTGAGGAATGCAGGATGGGTGATCGAATCGTGCAGTGAATATTGTTACACAAGCGTTTCACAAACACAATAAGGGGTTTTTGGTTGGTTTTCCTAATTTTAACAACAATAAAAGAGATGCGGGTCGAGAACACCGCTTCGCAACGTGAGGTGGATGCAACGGCCGCGATGCCGTGCTTCGTGAGGCGAATGAGGTGGACTCAGGCGCGAGAGAGTGAGGGTCGCAAACACCTCTTCACAACCGTCGTTAGCTCTTGCCAACACGGAGCAAACACCTTGCGTGCGTGTGTGAGTGAGTGCGCTTGAACGTGGTGAATCACAACCAACCCATGAATAAGAACACAGAAACATTCATTCTCATCAAGTAGATATCACAATATTCATTTAGTGAAAGCTTCACAGGGGTACAATCAAGGAAAGAGGGAAGGAGATAACCGGCGGTGAAGACTAGCGGCCGTTCACGGCCGGAATGGTAGGTTGTCGGGCTACCTCCGGACTCGGGCGGACGATGCTTCCGGCGTAGAGGGCTGTCACAATCTCCCTACGTGCTCCGTCGTCTTCGACTCAAGGTCTCTTCTTCTTCTCACCGGGCGGAAAGCGAAAATGATTGCTTGGAGGCTTGCGGATGATGGAGAACACTCACGGACGATGGAGGATGTCTAGGAATGGACCGAGGAAGCTTCCCCTTGCGTAGGAGATGAAGTAGGGGCGATCCAAGGGGGCGGTCGGTGGCGTGCGGAGCAGAAATCCCGCTCCCGGAATGATGATCCGCCCTAAAATCGCAACAGGTGTTTAAATAGGCGCTGGATTGAATACTGCGCACGATCATTGGCGCACGACCAGTGGTCGTGCGCACTGGAATTCTGCGATCGTGCGCACTGCCTGGACAGAACCTGCAAGAGACGAGATTATAAAATACAATGTTCGCACGACCAGTGGCGCACGACCGGTGGTCGTGCGCACTGGAGTTGATGGTCGTGCGCACTGCAGCAAACAGAACTCAGAAATTTAATGGTCAATGCGCACGAGCAGTGGCGCACGACCGATGGTCGTGCGCACTAGAGTCGATGGTCGTGCGCACTGCACCAGACAGAACTCGTGAAAAAGGGTTAAGTGCGCACGATTAGTGGCGCACGACCGGTGGTCGTGCGCACTAGAACAAGTGATCGTGCGCAGTGTTCCTGTGCAGAATTGCACCGGAAACACTTGCACGCCTCCTATTCCAGCACAAACACAGATCTAGCCACCGAAAGTGGCACTTAACAACATGTGAATACTACTAAAGATAATACACACGAAAACACACCAAAGTGGGCCTAAATGTGCACCTAGCATGGGTTATCAAATATAGACTATAATAAGGCTAAAGTGCGTGATATTGACAAAATAACGGCCCGGATGAGTCCATAAATGTATATATGATCAGGACTCATCACACCCCCAGACTTGATGCGCCAAAAACTTGATGCGCGTCGGCAAGTGCACCGGTCGCTGTCAAGTAATAATTGTGGAGAATAAATTCCCCGGATGTCGGTCTCTTGAGGAATGCAGGATGGGTGATCGAATCGTGCAGTGAATATTGTTACACAAGCGTTTCACAAACACAATAAGGGGTTTTTGGTTGGTTTTCCTAATTTTAACAACAATAAAAGAGATGCGGGTCGAGAACACCGCTTCGCAACGTGAGGTGGATGCAACGGCCGCGATGCCGTGCTTCGTGAGGCGAATGAGGTGGACTCAGGCGCGAGAGAGTGAGGGTCGCAAACACCTCTTCACAACCGTCGTTAGCTCTTGCCAACACGGAGCAAACACCTTGCGTGCGTGTGTGAGTGAGTGCGCTTGAACGTGGTGAATCACAACCAACCCATGAATAAGAACACAGAAACATTCATTCTCATCAAGTAGATATCACAATATTCATTTAGTGAAAGCTTCACAGGGGTACAATCAAGGAAAGAGGGAAGGAGATAACCGGCGGTGAAGACTAGCGGCCGTTCACGGCCGGAATGGTAGGTTGTCGGGCTACCTCCGGACTCGGGCGGACGATGCTTCCGGCGTAGAGGGCTGTCACAATCTCCCTACGTGCTCCGTCGTCTTCGACTCAAGGTCTCTTCTTCTTCTCACCGGGCGGAAAGCGAAAATGATTGCTTGGAGGCTTGCGGATGATGGAGAACACTCACGGACGATGGAGGATGTCTAGGAATGGACCGAGGAAGCTTCCCCTTGCGTAGGAGATGAAGTAGGGGCGATCCAAGGGGGCGGTCGGTGGCGTGCGGAGCAGAAATCCCGCTCCCGGAATGATGATCCGCCCTAAAATCGCAACAGGTGTTTAAATAGGCGCTGGATTGAATACTGCGCACGATCATTGGCGCACGACCAGTGGTCGTGCGCACTGGAATTCTGCGATCGTGCGCACTGCCTGGACAGAACCTGCAAGAGACGAGATTATAAAATACAATGTTCGCACGACCAGTGGCGCACGACCGGTGGTCGTGCGCACTGGAGTTGATGGTCGTGCGCACTGCAGCAAACAGAACTCAGAAATTTAATGGTCAATGCGCACGAGCAGTGGCGCACGACCGATGGTCGTGCGCACTAGAGTCGATGGTCGTGCGCACTGCACCAGACAGAACTCGTGAAAAAGGGTTAAGTGCGCACGATTAGTGGCGCACGACCGGTGGTCGTGCGCACTAGAACAAGTGATCGTGCGCAGTGTTCCTGTGCAGAATTGCACCGGAAACACTTGCACGCCTCCTATTCCAGCACAAACACAGATCTAGCCACCGAAAGTGGCACTTAACAACATGTGAATACTACTAAAGATAATACACACGAAAACACACCAAAGTGGGCCTAAATGTGCACCTAGCATGGGTTATCAAATATAGACTATAATAAGGCTAAAGTGCGTGATATTGACAAAATAACGGCCCGGATGAGTCCATAAATGTATATATGATCAGGACTCATCACACCCCCAGACTTAACTGTTTGCGCGTCCCGAGCAAACGAATCCGGCGGAGCGCGAAAACGATAGTTAACATAGAGAATTACACAAGGGAGTACGGTGCGAAGTAACATACGCATGCGAGTAGAAATTCTAGTAGAAAGAGATTCTAACTATGCTAACTAATTTACGTAAGTATTAAAGCGTAAGTAGAGATTTAATTATACTCAGTTGGTGAATTATGACGAATTTGGCGATCATGCCCGGTATGAAAGCGACGAGACACTGAGGCGGGTGTTGCAAAAGATCGGGGCTTAGGAATAACTCCGCTGAAATCCATCAACGTCGTGAACCATACGCTCGCCCGGTCACACTCTCTCCACGGCGCTAGCAAACTCGCAAATCAAATCAGTAGGACTTATAGGATTAAAACGAGGCTTAGGTTACGGTATGATATTCAAAGTTAAACACGATGGCTGCGCAACCCAAGTGAGCTATCGGAACGCTGCACCCCACAAAACCAAACAACTATGCTCGTGTGACACACCCCCAGACTTATCATGAAAACCAGGTGTGCACACGGCCTACTTCACAAATTCCAACAGATTTTCTGTTTTTAGCTCAGGAGGATTTTTTTTTTTTTTCAAACTACTTTTTTTTTTTTTTTACATATTTTTCTTCTTTTATGTATCCTCCGGTTGGTTCAAAATCAGCGGATAAACTTTATTTTCCCTTCATAACACAATGGTTCCAAACACCACACAAGTTGAAAATTATGAGCACAGTTAAAACATTTTTGGTTGCGGGTGTAGGATAGGTTTCAGGCTTTGGTGGATGAAGAGGAGCTGAACAAAGGATTGGTAGGCACAAATTTGGCTCGCAAAGGTGAATGAAATGGACATGGAATAACAAAGCTCAAACTAGCCAAATGGTGGCCTACGTCATTTTTAACTCAACGAGTAGCTCTCACCCATGCTTCGAGAGTCGCTTGGGGCAAGTTCTTAGCCCACGAGAAAGATAAACCTTCCTCCCGACTCGAGCAACACACGACTAGCAATCGCACACACACAACACCAGGTTATCGTCAATTTCATACAAATTCACCATTTGAGTATACTAAATCTAAATTTACGCAGAAATACTAAATATAAATTAGATGCATAAAGAAAATCTAGTTCTACTCAAATTCTACCATAACATGCGACGTGACTAGTACACTACATGAGTCGACATCGCGCTCCAAATAATAATTCCTATGTTAACAAACTATTTCACATTCCAACCAAACTAATTTAAACGGAACAACACAAAAAGACAAGCACGCACTCAAGTGGGTGAAGTGGTGTGTAAGGAATGCAACAATGATAATGATAATGAAAAATAAAAAGCAACCTTCTAGTATGCAATGCAGCTCGTGCACAGTGGATAATAACAACCGCTCCCCCAGACTTAAGCTAAACACGATATCTAGAAATTTGAAGCTGAAAGAGGGGAGGAAGTGTTACCCAATGCTCAGAAATGAGCATACCAGACGATTGGCGTAAATAATCAAGAATAGTCCGCAGCATCCGCTCCATCGAACACAAAACCTGCAAGCACAAACTCAAAGCAACAAAAGCAGATACAAAAGCTGAACTAAAAGAAGTTAGATAAAAAGAAATACGAAAACAGGAAATCTGGGTTGTCTCCCAGTAGCGCTTTCATTTAACGTCCTTAAGCTGGACCAAATACCTGTATTAACAGTGTTTATAAAGAGTGCAGGAATTAAAAAGAAATACTCAGAAATAGTTCTTCACAGCAAATATAACACACATCAACTAAAAGCGCTCTTATGGTGCGCTTCTCCCGTAGCACGTAGGCGGGAGGTGAAGGCTTTAGGGCCAGCACTGGTATTACCCAATGCTCCCCTAACCTCCGCCACCTTGCCACGGAGAGCAGCAGCACGAGCGTCACGCAGAAGTTTTTCCTTTTTTAGTTTGGTGACAGTTGGAGACTGCCACCGCTGAGAGTTCTCAGATTTTTCTGCCTTAGAATCAGGTGGCGTCACTTCCGGCATCATGGTGACTACCGGATCGGCCCACGAGATGGAGCGCTTACATAGTTTATTACATGATTCATCACACGGAGATAAATAAATATCATCCCTAACTATATTCAAGTCAACGTTTCCCGAACTGTCGTCTTCCTCCATCTCGGAGTCGAACTCTTTCCGGAAGTCGACCTCTTCTTCCTCATCCGATTGGAACTCTTCCATTCCTCCTTCACCTGTTTCTTGAACATGTACCTTTCCTGCACCGCTTAGAAATTCATCAGAAATAACGAGAGGGGGCGGAGTGAATATTTCAGTTGTGGCTTCAGGGCAAGTAGGTTGCTGCACCACATTGGTTAGGGAAATGCATCCCGTAGCAAAATCAAGGGTAGCACCGCTCTCTTTCAAGAACGGCACCCCCAAGATAGGAATGGACTGGTTTTCTTGCGGGCCTAGAACCTGAAAATCAGCTACTACAGTTGTCCCCTCAACCGTTACCTCCACATTCTTTACTTCCCCCTCAGATTGGACAATCGTGCCATTAGCGAGAATCAGCGATTTCCTTTCCTCCGTGTTCATCTCCAGCTGTAACTTCGCAACATCTTGCAGTGCAATAACGTTGCGGGAGGAACCGGAATCGCATAAAGCCTTGGTTTCAACCTTATTGATGGAGCACGAGATTACCAGCTCACTCGGTTTGGCATCTACCGCATCTCCCAGACTTTTCCCTTGATCAATAGGGTTCTTTTCCGTGTTGCTGGGAAGGGTTCCCTGCGAACGCTCGGTTAGCGCTTGAGCCAATTGGCCCAATTGCGTCTCCAAGTTTCGCATAGATGCGGTTTGATTTACCATGTTTGAATTAGCTGCAAGCAGGAATTTCTCCATCATCTCTTCTAAATTACTTTTCTTTTGGGTGGGGGGTGCTTGGTTATAATCCGGGTGCGGCGGCCTCGGTTGGCTCCCGGAGGCGTAAGCATCATTTTGATGCTGCCCCGGTGACCATCGTTGGCCGGGCGTGTTGGGATTCCAAGAGAAGTTTGGATGACTTCTCGCTCCCGGATTATAGGCGTTATTGTAAGGCGCCCCCTTGGGTTGATTTCCTACATAGTTCACAGATTCATTTAAGGTCAAGTGTGCGAAATCACCTGCCATGTGGTTCCCCGAACATTCATAAGCATGATGGCCTCCGCCTCCACATCCTTCACAAGTAATGATAGCAACAGGCGCAGATGGAGTGGGGAGTGAGTCGACCATGAAAAGACCTCGGCCACTTCTTGGAGCATTTCTCCCTGCAGTCCAGAATGTACTGTGGGAGGCAGTGTCGCGCAGAATTCGAAGGGCTTCTTCAGGAGTGTGGTTCATCAAGGTGCCACCCGCCGCAGCATCGATCATTGCCCTGTAGTTGGGCTCGATCGCGAAGTAGAACAATTCAACCACATTCCATGGTTGGAGCTCGTGGCCAGGGCAACGGCGAAGGAGATCGTTGAGGCGCTCCCATGCTTCAGCAAGGGTCTCTTGGTCAAGTTGGCGAAATGTGGCGATCTCCCGCCGCAAGCTTACAATCTTATCCACAGGGTGGAATTTAGCAAGGAACTTGGATGCGAGGGCATCCCAAGTTGCAGCAGTCCCGGGCGGAATGGAGTGGAGCCACACCTTTGCTTTGTCGCGGAGTGAAAAGGGAAACAGTCTAAGCTTAACCGTGTCGTCAGCAATCCCTGCGTAGCGGAAGGTTCCGCAAATATCAGAAAACTCCGCCAGATGCAGATGCGGATCTTCGCTGGCCAACCCCGAGAACTGAGTGTTGTTCCGGATGATGTTTAAGATCGCTGGCTTGATCTCAAACTGATTATTCATAATGTTTGGCCCGAACCCCGGATACACACTCCCAGCAGTTGGAGTGGTGTAGTCCCTCATCGTGCGGGGTCGAGGCCTGACTGCCTCCTGCTCAATCCCAGGCTGATGTTCCCCCACGCCGGGCATTCTCGGATCAACATCATTTGGGTCTACCTGATCACCCATGGCCGCTTGTACACCCGCAGCGCGCCTTCGCGCGCGAGCAGTTCGTTCGATTTCTGGATCAAAAGGTGCGAGTTCACCTGCGACCTGCCTCTGCATGAACTGTCAAAAACAAAAAGAAAAACAGAGAAAATAAAAAACGACTGCTCGTATAACGAAAGTCACAACACAAGACGAAACACGCATGCATTCCCCGGCAACGGCGCCAAAAACTTGATGCGCGTCGGCAAGTGCACCGGTCGCTGTCAAGTAATAATTGTGGAGAATAAATTCCCCGGATGTCGGTCTCTTGAGGAATGCAGGATGGGTGATCGAATCGTGCAGTGAATATTGTTACACAAGCGTTTCACAAACACAATAAGGGGTTTTTGGTTGGTTTTCCTAATTTTAACAACAATAAAAGAGATGCGGGTCGAGAACACCGCTTCGCAACGTGAGGTGGATGCAACGGCCGCGATGCCGTGCTTCGTGAGGCGAATGAGGTGGACTCAGGCGCGAGAGAGTGAGGGTCGCAAACACCTCTTCACAACCGTCGTTAGCTCTTGCCAACACGGAGCAAACACCTTGCGTGCGTGTGTGAGTGAGTGCGCTTGAACGTGGTGAATCACAACCAACCCATGAATAAGAACACAGAAACATTCATTCTCATCAAGTAGATATCACAATATTCATTTAGTGAAAGCTTCACAGGGGTACAATCAAGGAAAGAGGGAAGGAGATAACCGGCGGTGAAGACTAGCGGCCGTTCACGGCCGGAATGGTAGGTTGTCGGGCTACCTCCGGACTCGGGCGGACGATGCTTCCGGCGTAGAGGGCTGTCACAATCTCCCTACGTGCTCCGTCGTCTTCGACTCAAGGTCTCTTCTTCTTCTCACCGGGCGGAAAGCGAAAATGATTGCTTGGAGGCTTGCGGATGATGGAGAACACTCACGGACGATGGAGGATGTCTAGGAATGGACCGAGGAAGCTTCCCCTTGCGTAGGAGATGAAGTAGGGGCGATCCAAGGGGGCGGTCGGTGGCGTGCGGAGCAGAAATCCCGCTCCCGGAATGATGATCCGCCCTAAAATCGCAACAGGTGTTTAAATAGGCGCTGGATTGAATACTGCGCACGATCATTGGCGCACGACCAGTGGTCGTGCGCACTGGAATTCTGCGATCGTGCGCACTGCCTGGACAGAACCTGCAAGAGACGAGATTATAAAATACAATGTTCGCACGACCAGTGGCGCACGACCGGTGGTCGTGCGCACTGGAGTTGATGGTCGTGCGCACTGCAGCAAACAGAACTCAGAAATTTAATGGTCAATGCGCACGAGCAGTGGCGCACGACCGATGGTCGTGCGCACTAGAGTCGATGGTCGTGCGCACTGCACCAGACAGAACTCGTGAAAAAGGGTTAAGTGCGCACGATTAGTGGCGCACGACCGGTGGTCGTGCGCACTAGAACAAGTGATCGTGCGCAGTGTTCCTGTGCAGAATTGCACCGGAAACACTTGCACGCCTCCTATTCCAGCACAAACACAGATCTAGCCACCGAAAGTGGCACTTAACAACATGTGAATACTACTAAAGATAATACACACGAAAACACACCAAAGTGGGCCTAAATGTGCACCTAGCATGGGTTATCAAATATAGACTATAATAAGGCTAAAGTGCGTGATATTGACAAAATAACGGCCCGGATGAGTCCATAAATGTATATATGATCAGGACTCATCAATAGTCACATCTTTTACAAGAGCCCCCTGACACCATTCAATACACTAGTAATGTAGGAAAAAGGCTATGCAATCTCAGGATGTCCCTCTGCCACTGCCACTAATATTAACTGTAGTTGGTGAGCAAAATAATGAATATAAAAAGCAGAACTATTATCCTTCATAACCAATGTTTTAAAATCATTAAATTCACCTCGTATGTTGCTTGCTCCATCATAACCTTGTCCTCATAGTCTTGAAAGATGTAGCATCAAAAACATGGGCAAAACCAAATAGTCTTTCAATAATCTTACCTCTTTTATCCAGATATCTCAAAACAATGGATATTTGTTTTATTTGAGATATCACGAGATTCATCAACTAAGATTGTGAAACAATCTTGTCCAATTTCCTTAATTATTTCACATGTTGTAGCACTTGCAATTGCAGAAAAAATATCTCTTTGTATCTTTGGAGTTGTTAACTGACAATTATTTGGAGCTTTTTTTAAGACTACTGCTTTGATATCATTGTTATTTGACACTAGAAATTCCAAAAGTTCCAAAAAAATCCTTTGTTTGTTGACTCATCAGACTCATCATGGACACCAAAAGACAATTCCTATCACAACATAAAACGAACACACTCGATGGAGGAATTTAAACGTGCATGATATTCAATAGCTTGAGTTTCTTCTTGTCTTTCAAAAACATTTTAGATACTCTGTTTCCGATTCATCAAATTTTCACACAGTTTTTTTAGAAGTATTATGATCACTATCATGTTTGTCAGCGTGCTTTTCTAGAGTAGTTGTATCCTTCCAATAACTAAATCCATGACTAACAAATGTTGGATCTCAACTATTTTGTGAAAATACTTAACAATAAAGATAAAAAAGCAGCATCTTTATGCTCACTATACCCTAACCAACCCTTAAATTCCACGAACCATTTTTTGTTGAATCGCCGAGCTTTTGTTCCGAATTCAGTTTGTGAGAAATTATGCAGTTGTGGTTGACAAGGGCCTTTCTGTAGGTAATATCTTTTAATTTTATCTTTATCATTTACATCAAAACTCGATATTGATCACCTTAATCTGAAAACAAAAAGTAATTCTTCAATACAATTATCTCTTACTACATGAGAATGTCACTTCCAGGTTTTGTGCTTTTTGGCACGGTTGAACAACTTTGGAAAACAAATTCTCCGTAGCAATAAATAAGAGGCTGAACTCCAAAACTGACAATGAATCCCAAATAACACTCGATTAATTTCTCATATTTTTATAGGAAAACATATTTTAGGCACTGCATCAAGCAATCTTAATCCAAAATCTTATAAAAATTTAAAAAGAACATTAACAACATGAGATCAACATCTTAATACAATCATAAATATTCAAATATCAAGCCAACATACTCAAATTCATGATAAGAAATACACTCAATTAGAACTCCAACACAATAATTACAATATCTCAATTTGACTTAAGGTAGTCACACTTTAGAACCCGCTCTACTGCACAATCTTAACCTACAATCTTAATCCAGAAAACAATTTAGAGATGTAAGAGGAAAACTCAATAATTAGTTCAAAACTTAACCATATGAGTGGCACTAAAAGGCTAGTCAATATGAACAAGGCAAATAAATCGAAGAAACACTCAACACATCAAACAAAAAATGAAAGAAAACTTATGCGATTATAGGAATTAACTCAATCAATGAAGCAAGCCCAGAAAAAAATCTAAGGCTCTGTTCGATGCGTGGTTATTGGCTTTCTGGAATTTGCTTTTCAACAAAAATTAATATCCTCGGGAATTGACTTTGTGCTGAATTCCAATTTTGAGGTTCGACTGCATGATGAAATTCTGCTAGAAGAATGAGAATTGAGCCACAAAGTTATTCGGTTGTAGGTTGGAATTGGTATTGGAAAGAATGACAAAAAATGCGCGCCCTGACAAAAAATGTGTGGTGGGGCGAAAAATGCTTGTCCGGGTGAAAAAGGCGAGCAGTGGCGAAAAATGTGTCTCGTGGCGAAAAATGCGCGATGTGGGGAAAATTGTGTGTCCCTGGGAAAATGCGCGACATTGGGGGAAAATGTGAGCTAGTGCGAAAATTATGCTCACGGGCGGAAAATGCACGACTGAGCATACAATGCGTGTCGTGGCAAAAATGCGCGCCCATGCGGAAAATATATGCTCAGGCGGAAAATGTGGGACCCATAAGGAAAAGCGCGACCGTGCAAAAAAATGTGCGTCAGGGCGAAAAAAATGCTCGCCCGAGCAAAAAAATGCGCGTCCGGGTGAAAGAATGTGCGCCCTGGCGAAAATGAACCCCCGGGGCGAAAAAGTGCTCCCGAGAGAAAAATGCGAGTCCAGGAGGAAAAATGCGCGCCGGTGCGAAATATGCGTGCTCGGGCGAAAATTGCTCGCTCGTGCGGAAATTGCGCGCCCAGGCAAAAAAAGCGCGCTCTGGCGAAAAATGTGTGCTCGGGAAAAAAATGTGAGCTCGGTCGAAAAATGCGCCTCTTGGAAAAAATGCACGCCCGGGTGAAAATGCGTGTTCTGGCGAAAATGTGTCAAGGAGAAAATGAGCGTCGATGCGAAAATACGCAACCTGGCGCATGGGTAAGTTCGCGGTTCCCTCTATTTGAGCGAATTCATTTCACGGTCGGATAAATCCATATGGTTAAATAATTTTATCTTTTTAAATTACTTTAATAGACATGATAAGGTTCCAGAAAATATCAAGTGGTCGAACCGTAAGCCCTTCACCGCGACCTTGACCGACACGCCAAGACTATTCCAGCATGCTCGTCCTCCAGCAATTCAGAGTCCTTTTGATCTCTCAAATGGATATCAGAACACGTTAGGGGCTCAAGCGTAAAAGCTGCGGACGCGCCAGATACATACCTGCAAGTTGAGCACACACATTGCGTGTGCGCGCTAGCCGCGCCACACCTTAGTGAAGGGTGTGAGCTCCCGCGTGAGCTGCGCCCTCCGTGCTGTGTGCATGCCCACGTGCGTGGTGTGCGGGCGGATGCACTTACACCTTCGCGCGTCGTGTACATCGTAATCATGCATGCAAGCACGTGCGCGCTTGCGCCCGCCGTCGTCGAACCTGACCGTGCCGCCCAAGCTGCGCTGGGAGGGGGGGGGGGGGGGGGGGGGGGGGGCAATTTCATCATTTTCCTCAATTTGGTGTTCCAAAGGGACCTAAACCGCTCATTCTTATTCGACATTCAATAACAAATAGAGCGCAATTAAAATTGGGACATCCTGAAAAATTATAAAAAGGGACATCATATTTTGGGGAAAGACAAAAGAGAAGGAGATAGAACTCTAAGATTTTCCGGCGAGGAGTTGCAGACTTATGTCCATTTTCAAGGCACGAAAACCCTACTCAGCGCTCCACCTCCCGCTCAGCACGCTTTTCATGCGTGCCTGCTTCGTCTTAAAATCAGCTCCAGTGCGCAACTCCGCGCTCCGCTCCAGGGCGAGCTCCGCATCGTCCAACACCGGACATTTAGAATTTTTTGTAAACGAGTGGTGGTCTATCACCCTCTGAAAAGTTAATTCTTGTACTTGACTACTACTAGTAAATTTTGTTAGAATTGAGTCTCGACGAGTGATTTTTTACCTTTTCGGATTTTCAATGTAAAAGTCTTGCTGCCTGCTGTTAGTTCAATGTTTTTGACTGTTTGCACATTCGACGCAGTTTTGAGCTAAGATGATCGGCTTCGCATAGCTTGTGAGCGCTCACCAACTCGCAACAAGGCAAAAAATTTTGTACCAGATAAACAAGAATTAGTTAAAATGAATTCTTCCTTTAAAGCAAAATGGAGAAAATTAATTTTTTTTCCTGTTGACGCTACAGGAGCCGCTACACAACTTATGGAAATCTTAGACGCGTTCTCCTGTGAGCCGTAGAGGAAGCGGGTACACCCCTGTAGCCATTTCAACTGTCAAAATAGGAAGCCGATCGCATCTGTTTCCATGCTGCCTACTTCTCCATCCCATCCTCTCTAATGCCAGTACGCAAAGAAATCTCTACCCTTTATAAGGCCCGTTCATTCCCGCATAGCCCTCCCCACATCTTCGATACCTTCCCCTGTGAACAATGACCGACCAATCCGATCCTCATCCTCCGCCGCCGCTGACGCTCCAACTTCAAGACCTAACAGCGATTTCCGTCATCGGACGTGGAAGCAAGGGCGTTGTCTTCCTCATCACCCATCTCTCCTCCGGCGAGACTCTCGCCCTCAAGGCTATATCAAGATCCTCCCTCGAGCACAAGAACTCCGCCTCCAGCTCCACCGCAGACGGCAGAGGCCGAAGTGCGTACCGACGGATTTGCTTCGAGCATGACGTCCTTCTCTCTCTCCATCACCCCTTGTTCCCTTCTCTCCACGGCGTCGTTTCCACGGAAAACATCATTGGATTCGTCATCGATCACTGCCCTGGAGGCGATCTGAGCGCGCTCCGGCGACGCCAGACAGAGAAGATGTTCTCCGATGATGTCATTCGGTAAGTTAGGATAATCGATTTCCTTTAGTTGTAATCCTCAGACCATCGTTGAGCATTATTTTTATTGATTTCTTCAATCAATTTCTGGTGCACAGGTTCTACGCGGCCGAATTGGTGCTGGCTTTGGAATATCTCCATGGATTAGGGATCGCCTACCGAGATTTAAAGCCGGAGAATGTGCTGATTCAGAAGAACGGACACTTAATGCTTGTTGATTTCGACCTCTCCACGAAGCTACCGTTAAATACGTTGCCGGAAACCCAGCGCCCGAAGCCCCCTTCCGCTCAGAAGAAAAAGAAACGGGCTCTATTCAGATGCTTCGGCATTGCTGATGTGTCACCGGAGACACTCCACTCAGAACACCCCACGCAGCCTCCCCGCTCGTCAAAGACGGCGAAGTCCAACTCCTTCGTCGGCACGGAGGATTATGTGGCGCCCGAGATAATCGAGGGGAAAGGCCACGACTTCTCTGTCGACTGGTGGTGCCTCGGCGTGGTGCTCTACGAGATGCTCTACGGCCGGACGCCTTTCCGGGGGATCAGCCGAAAAGAGACCTTCTTCCGGATTCTCACTAAGTCGCCGGAGCTAGTCGGTGAACCTACGGCGCTTAGGGATTTGATCGGCCGGCTCCTGGAGAAGAATCCGGGGAAAAGAATCACTGGCCAGGAGATTCGGCGGCACGAGTTTTTCCAAGGCGTGGAGTGGGGATCGTTGGTGGAAGTAGCGCGGCCACCGTTTATTCCGGCAGCGTGGGAGCGGACGCAGAACGGCGATTGCTTGGACGTGGAGACGGTCGTCGAGGAGATTTCCACAAGCGCACGTGGGGGAAATGGATTGGTCTCTGATGCTGCGGTGGACGTAAAAAATTCATCTAGAAACGACGACTTTTACGTGTTTTAATTTACATTAAATTTTCGGTATCTCTTCGTAAGAGGCGGCAGTTTCTTTGGTCGCCCGAATTTGTTATCCATCTGATAAAATTTATTTATTATTTTATTTCTATTTTCTTTCACCGTCAAATAAAGCAATTGTATATATATATAGTATATAAATATATATATATATATATATATTATATATATAGCTGTTAAAGATGTTTCTCATGTTTGGTGTGAGTTGGCAATATTTTGCGGCCATTAGTGAAGCGGTGATAACTGATAAGAGGTATTTATACCGAACATTATAAACATTTTTTTAATTATATGAACTTTATATATTACAAATCATTTATACAGTTTGATTAAGATTATTAAATTTTTTTCAATTTATTTGATGATTTTATATTTTTATTGAATGATAACAACCAATCTAATTATTTTAAGCCGCTCTGGAGAGCAGATCAATTCAAGTTAACGTCAGATCAAGGTTAATAATAAATCAAATTTAAAAGTGTTTTGTGAACCATTATGAATTTGCCCATATAATACATCTATTTTAAATATAGCATAAATATAATAGATTTAAATCCTCTCTTTTGGATTCAATAACAGAGCGATCTAAGTCGTGGAAAACAAGAAATATGTCGGAGTCAAGAATATAACCTGTCTTGAATATTATTGTATTTATTAACTGTAATAATTCAGTGCATTAAATGCCGTCATATTTAGGCTAGAAATTTCTTTCAGCTACCGAGTGTTAGAATTTTATTAATGAAACAATTATTTCATTTTTATAGAGTTTTCATGGTCTATAGTATTTGTGTGCTCTGAGACTTGGACTCTATGTTAATTGATAAAAAATTGAAAATCATATAGGGCCCGTTAGTTTCACATATATTAATATTGAAATATTGACTTTAAAAATATGAAAGTCATTTCTGTTGTTCCTACCAACAATCGTAGAATGAAATTGGCTTTCTGGTGGAAAGTCGACGATTTTCACCATAACTAAATACTTATCAATCCAATGTCTATCTCCAGGGGCGGATATTGAGCTCGCCAACTCCGGCTTTTCAAAAGTAGATCAACTTTTTTCGACCCGAATATGAATTTTTTGGGAAGTACGTGATTTTTTCGCCCGTACGCTATTTTTTCGGTCCGGAAGCGACTTTTTCGCCAGGGCACGAATTTTTCACACAAACGCGATTTTTCCCCCCGGATGCGGTTATTTCGGTCGGACGCGATTCCCCCCACCCCTCGGATTCGATTTTTTCGACCAAAAGTGAATTTTCTGGCCAAACGCGATAAAATTTGGCCGGACGCGATTTTTCGCCCAGGCACATTTTTTTGGGTCTGGCGCGATTTTTTCGCTTAAGCGCGATTTTTTCGCTCTGAAGCGATTTTTGCCGCACCTGCGCAAAATTTCCCCCGGATGCGTTTTATTTGCCCGGGCGCGATTTTTTCCCATGTGCGCAATTTTTTAGCCCGGGTGTGATTTTTTCGCCTCGCAGGGGAAAAAAACCTCGCCCTGGCAAAAAAATACGCTCGGGAGCGATTTTTTGCCTCTCGGGCGAAAAAACCTCGCCCGGGCAAAACAAACACGCCTGGGCGCGATTTTTCGCCTCACGGGCGAAAAAACCACGCATGGCGAAAAATTCGCGCGCAGTTAGAAAAAATCGCGCCCAGGGAGAAAAAATCGCGCCCGAGCGAAAAAAAATCGCTTCCGGGTGATAAAAATCGCGCCCGGGGGAAAAAATCGTGCCCGGGCGAAAAAAACCCGCCCGAGCGAAAAAACAGCTTTCGGGCAAAAAAACTGCTCACGGGCGAAAAAATCGCGCCCATGCGAAAAAATCGCGCCCGGGCGAAAAAAATGCTCCCAGAGAAAAATCGCATCCAGGGGAAATAAATCGCACCTGGGCGAAAAAAGCACGTCGGGGCAAGAAAACCGCGCCGAGGCGAAAAAATCATGCACGGGCGAAAAAAATCTCGCCAGGGAGAAAAAATCACTCCCAGGCAAAAAAATCGCTTCCAGGCGAAAATACGCGCTCGAGCAAAAAATTGCGCCCGGGTGAAATAAATCGTGACCGGGCGAAAAAAACACTCCCGGGCGAAAAAATCGCACCTGGGCGAAAAAGGCGCGCACCGGGCTAAAAAATCATGCTATTGCTTATGATAATTTGCAGGAAAAAAGCTTAGAAGCTCAATATTGATCAATGTCAATTCTTATGGCAGAAAGTCTTTCTACAAACGAACAATAAAAAGTGATGAACGTTAATTCATATTACAGAAAATAAACATACAGACAAACAAAAGAATTGTGTTTAAACTAAATGTTATTTCTCATGTGTATTGATATTGAATTGAATTCCAATACTTTAATATCAATGTCCGTGAACGACCGTAGGGTCTGTTAATTTGGACGAAATTGAGATCCTGGAATTGAAATCGAAGGTCTAACCATAATTTTGTCGTTCGTTTGCACGTTTAACGTTGGAATTCGAATTTTAATGAATTTCGTGGAATTCATTTTGAACTAAAGACAATTCTTTCCGATCTATATAAGAATTGGAAAATTCCGTCCAAGTCGCGTATTTTTGCTAGAGGTGTTTATTTTCGCTCGGGCGCTCATTGATAGATAAACTCCGCGTTGCGTAAAATTAAAGCGTTATCCACGTATAATTCGATAAGGCAAGTGTACCTATCGTTTTATAGTATAGGATTTAGAAAATCAAGTGTCGTATTTTTCCGGGTTTGTTGAGTACTTCTATTCACAAATAAGAGCTATTATTTTATCGATCGAAAGTTGGGTTTGTTTTGGAAAACGATAAGGAGAAATTCAACTACGGAGAAAGATTATGATTAAAAGATTAGCACTTGATCTAGAATCCTTTTGAAATAAAATAGAATTTAACAAAAGAATAATCCGCAAGCTCTTATTGAAATAACTTCAACCATGGAGGTTCCGAAAACATAATAGCACCTCTCTCGAGGAATACTACCAACTAACCTTAGTTTAATCGATTACGACCCCTCGGCCAGTCGAAACCCTTAAGCTTGCTTTAAGCGGTAAACCCCACTATTGGATTTGACTCAAATCCGGAAGATTTATATCGTCCTCTCTCGAGGAGTGCATGCAACTCCTTTTATCTTTCAGTGATCTCCTTGTACGCACAGATCTCTCGATAAACTAGAATACAGATCTTAGATCGAAAAACATATTCGCGACATATGAATTTGACACAATTAAATTCAAAGATATATCGAAGATAATCAAGCCGAGAGCTTGCCATTTAGAAAACTTCAAAACATAATTTATTTCATTCCAAAGTTCATCACGACCAAGTGCTAAAAAAATTTAGCTACTCATCATAATGATGGAAAAACAAGTAGAAGAGGAAGAAGACATGATAAAAAAACTAAAATACTTAAATTAAAATTGCAATAATAGAAAAATTACAACTTATAGAAAAACTAGCTAGAACAACAAAAACAGTAAACTAAAGCTGAAAATAAACTCCAAAATCGAACTCCCATACTTCTAGAGATCGCTGTCTTTTATAGTTGAATAATTGAGGAGTCACTCCCTTGGTCACGCCCGTGACCAAGGGCGTGTAAGTCGCGTAATTGCGATCTTGAAAGCCCGGGAATGTTGGGGGAGAGAAACCGCCAGAAATCAATTGCTTAACGGGTCACGGCCTAGGTCACGCTCGTGACCCAGGGCGTGTCTTGACCGAGTCTGGAAACAGCGGGAAACGTTGCAATCAGGAGTTAATCTGGCGGTTGCAGGAGAAGTCACCGAGGCCACGCCCGTGACCGAGGGTGTGTAAGCTGGAAACGACATGAGTGGAGTTGAATGCTTTGGCGAGCGGGTCACGTCCGTCACCTTGAGGTCACGCCCTCTGTCACGCCCGTTATAGAGGGCGTATAATTTTAGTCCGACGTGGCAGCGTGTTCTGGCAGCTGGAAGATGGCTGGGCTGGTTCACGGTCGTGACTTGGTGTCACGCCCTTGGTCACGCCCATGGCCATGTTGAGTTTTTGAAGTGGAAGGGAAGCGAAGTCGCGCGGTTTGTTCTTTGGGAGTCTGCAGATGACCGTGCGGTTTGCGTAGGTTGTTCTGGTGACTTGTTCTGGTCGGTCAGGATTGCTCAAGTAGGATTGTTCTTATTTTGAGACCGTGCGGTTTGTTTGGTAACCGATCGGCTTAATAGGGAGGTGTGTGTATTCCTTGGGGTGGTGACGACATCCGTTGGCTTGCCTATAAATAGGGGTGCAGAACCCGAAGTAAGAAGAACAACAAGGGGACAAGTTGCCGAACTGTTAAACTCGCAGCTCAGGCGGTCCGACTTTGTCGCTCTCATTTCAGGTCGGGCGATCTGGTGTGGCTGTGTTAGTTCCTTGACTGGTTACAGTGAACTCAGTGATCAGGCAACCTAGCGGTTAGGCGATCAGGAGTTGCGGTTGGCAACAGTGCAATTCAGTTCTTGTGTGTTCGTTGAAGCTTCTGTGATCAAGAGACCTAGCGGTCAGGTGGTCTCAAAGTGCGGACAGGTTGTGCTTTTCAGCAATTAAATAAAGCAGCGGATTGTGCGGTCTGTGGTTGCGTTCTGACAGTTCACAGGTCATCAAGCTTGCTCTGTTAGCGCGGTCTAAGGGATAGCCGTGCGGTCTGGCTGTTCAAGCGGTCTGGTGATCACTGCTTTGGCAGTTCGCTGGCGGCTTGTTTTTGTCTTGTGATTCTCTCCTTTGTGATTCTTATAAATCATGTCTCTCCATATATGTCTCGAGCTATAATGAGATAGTTAATACAAGAGCACTATTCTGTCTTCCCATTGTCATTGATTGTCATACTTGTGGATTGTGTTGAAGTGTTCCGCTTTATTACTTCATTCCTTGCCTCACATATTTTAACAAACTAAGGGCATGTACTTTGCGATTTTGGCCGAAATGCTCCAAAATTTCTCCTGATTACTTCTATGAGCTTGAAATTGCTATTGGCAGCCCATATTTCCTGAAAATACAAAATAAGGTAAATTAGTGATAAATTAAATTGAAACTAAATAAAAATAAATTAATTATTAATAAAATATTATATCAAAATAACTATAAATAATGTATTATCAAATACCTTCGTACTTAAACTTTTGCTATTCCAGAGCAAAATCATCATAAGCATGAGAAATATTTATATGAAATTTCAAAAAGAAAAAAAATTACTCATAATTTTGTATTTTAAAATTATACGTGACTCATACAAAAATAAGTTTTGAAATAAAATTTAGATTCATACGAAATAAATCATGATTCATAAATTTATATGCGTAGAATAAAAATTAGTTTCAAAAATTCTCTAATAAAATTCTCATAAATAAGATTGTATTGAATTAAGCAAAATACTCTAAAATTAGAATTATACAAACTTTTGATATCATTCAAAAATTTTTAGAAAACCTAAAATATTAACTAAACTATCTCATAAATATCTTGAATATGAAATGATATTGGTTAAGTTTGAGTAAAAATTAGCATAGAAGAGACTTTTAATTGGGAAATGATGAATTTTATCCTCTCATTTCCATTTTTTTAAAATACTCTTCTTTGTTATATCCCAAATGTATATGTTTAGGAGTGATGAATTTTATCCTCTCAACTCCATGCCATATAATCTTTTACAAATTTGGGTGCATATATTTAGGAATGATGAATTTTATCCTCTCATTCCATGACATATGATCTTTTATACTTTTTTTTTAATTTCCAATTTAAAGTGTAAAGTAAAAGGAGGGGCTAAGGTTTAAAGTCTATAAAATTTTTCAAGATAACTATTTTGAGAGCATGAAAAATAAAATAAGAAATCTTAAGAATCTATGAGCTAAAGTTAATATAAGTAAAATCTAAAGATCCTTTAACACAATTGCTGTAACATCCCAGTGCGCGCTAGGCCCCTCATGAGTGTGCTGTGTCACCGGAGGTTGACTCGGACTCGGTAAAAGCTTTATGACCCCGAGGTGATCAGGTTTGAGTCAAAGTCAACAAGAGATGATTAATTTACTTACCCTATTTGGAGGCTTTAAATGGGCTGCGGATAAGAAAAAGGTTTATTTGATTTAAATCAGAGAAAGGAATTTAGTGGGCTATTAAATGTTCCCTCCTAGTTAATGTGGTGTGCTAATAAGGATTATCTTATACCAGAAATGGGGTGCTATTAGAGGCCTTGTGTTGGCTAACATGTGAACCGAAATGTGGGCATAAGGTGGGCTTATGATGAGCTGCCAATAGGCTATGGCTGGCATGGTATGAGGCGGTGGGGAAATAAATCGAGAAGTTCTATCTTGTTTTGACATTCATTGGAATCCACCGACTCTTCCTTTTTCCTCTCTCGTTCCCGTCGCAGCTAGGGTTACAGCATCGCCTTCTTCCTTTCTTTCATCATATCTCTCTTCTCGATCCTCGAAACCTGGCAGAAATTCTAAAGGATTGCAGGGAGCAGTGGTTCGTGAGGCTTTCCTTGATCTCTGCTTAGTCGGGTTTGCGGTTTGGTGCAAAAATCAGAGCCTGACTTCTTGTAGCTCACTGTAAGCCTTCTTTTCACTTAATGTCGCCCTTGTTTTCTCTTACTTTAGGGGATTATTGTAGGAAGGGTCTTGGTTTGTGTAGTTGGCCAGCTATGTTTGAGTTCTAAGTGAGCAGCTGCTCTTTTCATTTATCATGGCTATTATAAACAATTGCTGCTCCTATTTTGTGCTAGTTAGAGTTGGATTAAACTCTTATTATCTGCGCTTTCCTTGTTCTTCTGATGCCTGATGCCTGATGCTCTTTTCAGTTGTCGGCCAACTGCTAGCACTTTTCCCTTTTGAGTGGGCTTTTGTTGTCTTGCTTAATCTTGACCCAGTTTCATTGGGAATTCTTGATGGCTGTGCTGAGCCTTTATTACGGCTCTTGTCAGTATGGGGGACATATGGTTTTATTACCTGTACATTGAAGGGCTGCTATCATGTATGGGTCTTGGCCGGCTGTTCCTATTTCTATTTACTGGCTTTGCTTTAGTTTAATGGGGGAAATCAATCTCTGTTTTGCTTACTGGCCACAAACTGATTTATAAAAGAGGGGATTTTTGCTGTTTTGCTGCTGCAGTTCCAGTTAACTATTTAGTTTTGGGAATCCCTATTGTAGGCTGTTTTGTATATGGCTGAATTTCTGCAATTCATAAGGCTGTTGGGCATGGCTGTCTTAAATCTTTCAGTGCTGCAGTTCATTCGGGAAGAGCTGTTTGACTTCCTGATGCAGTCCACTTTCTATTGTTCCCTTTAATTCAATATTGCTGTCCCTTATGAAGAAAATCCTTAGATGTTTGAGTCACCCCTAGGAGTCAACGTCAACGCTATAGATGTGATGCAACCCCGATAGAATGCTTATTAATTTTAAATAATGCCGTAACAGATATTGCGGAGGATGGCATCCACCGGTAGAGATGACAGTGATTTGGGGTGTGATTCGGGGGGAAGGCAAAGCCTCGATAATTCTCTCCTAAATCATTGTGAGCTCTCCTCTCTCTCTCTCTTTCTTACTAGCTGGTCTTTTTATTCTGGTTATAGCTAGTTGCTGAAATTAAAGGATAAATTTGGGGGAAGTGAGTCCTATGTGGTCGGCTAGAGCTTTTTTTAGCTTTGATTATTACTCTTGTATGGCTGGCAGATGTGCTGTGTTCATTTCTTTTTTAGTGGGTAATGTTGACAGATTACATGTTTGATATTTCTGTGGATTAGGACCCTTAATCAGTCTTGGCCAACTGTCGCCATGCCGCGGAAGAGACAACCGCGAACGTCGTCCAGAAATCAGGTGACTTCCTCCCCTCTCCCTTGGTGCTAGTCTCTTAGATCACAATATGAGAGATGAAGACGCAAGAGAGCTTCTCGTGTGAGCTGTAATGGAGTTTCCTTAGAAAGACCAAGCCGGAACCTCAAAATTAGGGCATCGTTCGCCGCGAGGTTCTAGGGATCATTTCTTCTCTTCAACGGAAGAGATGGGATTTGATTTGGGGTAAACCCATGGTCGTTGTGGGAGAGTTAGGGGAATGATATTTGGGGATTTTAAAAAGGGGGTGAAATGATCTTCATGTTTGGGGAAGATGATGGATCATGCTCTGTTAAATAGGCTTGTCTTTTATTGTATATTATGTAACAAGGTTGAATATAGCCCCTTGAATTAGAAGTCCGGGTGTACGTAGGTACACGGTTGGTTTAGAAGGACTTGGTTTAGAAGTCTTGGTGTACGTAGATGCACGGATCGTTTAGAAGGACTTGGATTAGAAGTCCGGGTGTACGTAGGTACATGGTTGGTTTAGAAGGACTTGGTTTAGAAGTCTTGGTGTACGTAGATACACGGATGGTTTAGAAGGACTTGGTTTAGAAGTCCTGGTGTACGTAGATACACAGATTGTTTAGGAGGACTTGGATTAGAAGTCCTGGTGTATGTTGATACACGGATACTAATCGATCCTCGTGGGAGGATAGGTTGTGGCGGGTCTACGGGCTCGCTAGTCGTGACACTGACAGAAGCCGGCAGTTAGACTCAGACCGGTTGGGTTGGAATGTCTTGGTGTCCATCTACCCAATAGATCCCCACCGCGTCTTGAAGACTCCGCATGAATGCGGGTAGTACGCAGGGACTCCGCTATGAACAACAGCGTCGGGGCGTACATAGGCCTAGGACCGGTAGTGATCATACCCTCCTAGTAGTGGCGAAGCCCGTGCCACTGCCACCGTCTGGCCACGACGGGGGGCGCCTGAGTGGTTAGCTACCCTCGAAAAGTGGGAACTGAATGTCTATGTCGACATAGCAACATTGCATGGGTGAGTCTTCATATCATAATCATTGCATTGCATTCATTCTGCATAATCATAGCATTGCACCGCATCGGGTCCATCATATAAATTAGTATGGGCTCTTTTATATGATGGGTCCTGATGAGTCCTCATCATATACACATATTTGGACTCATCCGGGCCATTTTTCCATTCATTCCATTGCACTTTAGCCCCATTTTAGCTCATAATTATCACTCTCCGCTAGGTGCACGTCTTGACCCGTTTCGGTGTTATTTTCTTGTTCATCCTAGTTACAAGTTGTTATGCTGTGTTAAGTGCCACTTTCAGTGGCCAGACTGGTGTCGCATGCTGGAACAGGAGTCGTGCAGGTGTCCCCGGTACAATTCTGTACAGGAACACTGCGCACGATCACTGGTTCCTTCGCGCACGACCACTGGTCGTGCGCCTTTGCTCGTGCGCACTTAACGCCCATTTCATGAGTTCTGTTTGGCTTATCGCACGACCACTGACGCTAGTGCGCACGACCGCTGGTCGTGCGCCATTGGTCGTGCGAACATGTATTTTATAAATTTATTTCATTACAGGCTCCTCCCAGGCAGCGCGCACGATCGCAGAATTCCAGTGTGCACGACCAGTGGTCGTGCGCCAATGACCGTGCGCGGTATTCATTCCAGCGCCTATATATACGCCTGTTCCGTTTTTAGGGCATGCATTCAGCCGCGGGAGCGCGATTGGCCGTCCGTACGCCGGCGATTTCCCTTCCAGGACACCTCCACTTCATCTCCTACGCAAGGGGAAGTCTTCTCCAACCATTCTGACCATTCCTCCATCGTCCGGGAGCATTCTCCTCCACCCGCAAGCCCTCAAGCTGCTGTTTTCCCGTTCTAGTCCGGTGAGAAGAAGAAGAATCCTGAGGTAGAAGACGACGGGACTACGTAGAGAGATCGTGACAGTTTCTCTACAACGGAAGCATAGTCCGCCCGAGTCCGGAGGTGGCTTGACAACCTACCATTCCGGCCGTGAACGGCCGCTAGCCTTCATCCTTTGGTTATTTCTTTCCTCTTGCTTTCGTTGTAATCTTTGAATCGTTGAGATGTTGAACAGTATTATGCTTGGTTTGATTGCAATGAATGTTTCTCTCTCTTTCTTCATTGTTTGTTTGTGAATCGTTTCGCCTCCACTCATCCACTCACTCACTCACGCACTTAAGGTGTTCGATCCGCGTTAGCAAGAGCTAACGGCGTTTGTGAAGAGGTGTTTGCGACCCTCATTTCTTCTCGCACTAGAGCACGCTCCATCCGCCTCACGAAGCACGGCATCGCGGCCGTTGCATCCATCTCGCCTGGCGAAGCGGTGTTTTCGACCCGCATTTCTTTTACTGTTGTTAAGAGTAGGAAAACCCAACCAAAACCCCTTTTTTGTGTTTGTTTACGCTCTTGTAACACTAGTCACACAACCTGATTCGTACACCCAACCTGCATTCCTCAAGAGACCGACACTCGGGGATTAATTCCCAACTTTATTACTTGAACGATCGGTGCACTTGCCGAAACAATCGCATCAAGTTTTTGGCGCCGTTGCCGGGGAATGCAGGCGTGTAACGTTTTGTGTTGTGACTTTCGTTACACGAGCAGCTGTTTCTGATTTTCCTTGTTTTCTTTTTGTTTTTGATAGTGCATGCAGAGACAGGCTGCAGGGGAACTCGTGCCCTTTGATCCTGAGATTGAACGGACCGCTCGCGCACGTAGGCGCGCAGCAGCCGCACAGGCAGCAATGGGTGACCACATAGATCAAAATGATGCTGATCAGGGAGTGCCTGGCGTGGGGCAACACCAGCCTGGAGATGAGCAGGAGGCGGCAAGGCCTCGGCCCCGCACGATGAGAGACTACACCACTCCAACTGTTGGGAGTGTGTATCCTGGGTTCGGGCCCAATATAATGAACAATCAGTTCGAGATAAAGCCAGCAATCTTGAACATTATCCGAAACAACGCTCAGTTCTCTGGGATGGCTAGTGAGGATCCGCATCTGCATCTGGCAGAGTTTTCTGATATTTGCGGAACCTTCCGCTACGCTGGGATTGCTGACGACACGGTCAAGCTTAGACTGTTCCCCTTCTCACTCCGTGACAAAGCCAAGGTGTGGCTCCACTCCATTCCACCCGGGACTGCTGCAACCTGGGATGTTCTTGCTTCCAAGTTTTTGGCCAAGTTCCATCCAGTCGATAAAATCGTGAGCTTGCGGCGGGAGATCGCCACCTTTCGCCAACTTGATCAAGAGACTCTTGCTGAGGCGTGGGAGCGTCTTAACGATCTTCTCCGCCGTTGTCCAAACCACGAGCTCCAACCTTGGGGTGTGGTTGAGACGTTTTACTTTGCGATCGAGCCTAACTACAGGGCAATGATCGATGCTGCTGCGGGTGGTACTTTGATGAATCACACTCCAGAGGAGGCCCTTCGGATTCAGCGCGACACCGCCTCCCACAGTACATTCTGGACTGCCGGGAGAAATGCTCCAAAAAGCGGTCGTGGTCTCTTTATGGTCGACTCACTTCCTCCTACATCCGCGCCGGCTGCTGTCATTACGTGCGAAGGATGTGGAGGTGGGGGACACCACACATTTGAATGCTCAGGCAAAAACGTATCAGGTGACTTCGCGCACTTAACCTTGAATGAATCTGTTAATTTTGTAGGAAATCAGCCTAAGGGGGCACCCTTTAATAATGCTTATCATCCGGGAGCGAGAAGTCACCCGAACTTCTCGTGGAACCCAAACGCGCCTGGCCAACGATGGGCACCGGGGCAGCATCAAAATGATGCTTGCGCCTCCGGGAGCCAACCGAGGTCATCCCACCCGGATTATAGCCAAGGCCCACCAGCCCAAAAAAAGAGTAATCTGGAGGAAATAATGGAAAAGTTCATGCAAGCGACTGCCTCAAATATGGCGAACCAAACCACATTCATGCGAAACTTGGAAACGCAGCTGGGCCAACTGGCCCAAGTGCTAACCGAGCAGTCGCATGGGACCCTTCCTAGTAACACTAAAAAGAACCCAATAGATCAAGGGAAGAGTCTCAGCGATGTGGTAGAGGCTGATTCAAGTGAGTTAGTGATTTCTTGTTCCATCAATAATGTCGAAACTAAAGCTTTATGCGATTCTGGCTCTTCCCGCAACGTCATTGCGTTGCGAGACGTTGCCAAATTGCAACTTGAGATGAACACGGAGGATCGAAAATCCCTTGTGCTTGCTAATGGGACTGTTATACAATCTGAGGGGGAAGTGAAAAATGTAGAAGTGACAGTTGAGGGAACGGTCGTGGTTGCTGATTTTCAGGTGTTGGGACCCCAGGAAAACCGCTCTATTCCTATCTTGGGTGTGCCGTTCTTGAAAGAGAGCGGTGCCACCCTTGATTTCACTGCGGGGTGTATCTTTTTACCCAATGAGGTGCCGCAGCCCACGTTCCCCAAAGCTGTAACTGAAACATCCACTCCTCCCCCTCTCTTTATTCTTGATGAATCTCTGAGTTGTGCAGGAAATGAAGAGGATAAAGAAGCAATGGAAGGAGAAAAAGAGAGGTATCAGTCCAGTGAGGAAGAAGAAGTAGATTTTCGGCGAGAATTCGACTCCGAGACGGAGGAAGATTGCACTTCGAAAGATGTTGACTTGAATTTAGCCCGGGACGTCGTCCCATTATCTTCCTGTTTTAATTCTTGTAATAAACTATTTAAGAGCTCCATCTCTTGGGCGGATCCGGTTGTCACCGCAACGCCGGAAGTGACGCCACCCACCACCAAGGTGGAAAATTCTGAAAACTTTCAACGTTGGCAGTCCCCGACTGTCACTAAACTTAAACAGGAGAAACTTCTGCACGACGCTCGCGCTGCCGCTCTCCGTAGCAAGAGGGCGGAGGTTAGGGGAACACTGGGTGACACCAGTGTTGGCCCTAAAGCCTTCACCTCCCGCCTACGAGCTACTGGAGACGCGCACCATAAGAGCGCCTATAGCTGATTCGTGTTTTTCTTAATTTTGATACTGCTTCTGTGAACTTCTCTTTTAATTACTGCACTTGTTGAACAATGTTAATACAGGTATTTGGTCCAGCTTAAGGACATTAAATAAAAGTGCTTCCTTGGTGCGGATGCTGCGTACCGCTCTTGATCTTAATCGCCAATCGTCTGGTATGCTCAATTCTGAGCATTGGGTAACACTTCTCCTCCCTAGATCTTCAGTTTTTGAGATATATTGTTTAGATTAAGTCTGGGGGAGAGCACATGTTATTCACAATGCGCACGGGTTGCACCGCATGCTAGACACTTGTTTTTATTTTTCATCATTATTCCATGCTACACACCACTGCACCCACTTGAGCGCGTGCTTATCTATTTGTTTTGTGCTGAACAAACTATCTTGGTTAGGAATGTGAATTTGGATGTTAGCTTAGGAATTACTATTGGGAGCGCAATGTTGACTCGAGCAGTGTTCTAGTCGCATCCGCAAGCTACAATAGAATTTGAGTAAAATTAGATTATTTCTATGCATTTAATTTATGACTGGTATTTCTGCGTAGTTTTAGATTTATTCTACTCAAGTGGTGAATGTGATTGAAATTGGTGATAGCCCGGTGTTGTGTGTATACGAGGGCTAGTTGTGTGTTGCTCGAGTCGGGAGGAAGGTTTACCTTTCTCGTGGGCTAAGAACTTGCCCCAAGCGACTCTTGAAGCATGGGTGCGGGCGATTCGTGGAGATAAATATGATTTAGGCCACCTCTTGGCTAGATTGAGCCTTTGCTTTCCATATCCTATTCACTCACCTTTGCTACCCAACATTTGTGCCTACCACTCCCTTTGTTCAGCTCCTCCTCCATTCACCAAGGCCTGAAGCTTATCCCACTGTCGCAACCAAGTATTTTTTAAATGCACTCATGTTCTATATTTGGTGTGATGTTTGGAATCGTTGTGTTGTGAAGGAGAAATAATCTCTATCTGCTGAATTTGAACCAACCGGAGGATAAGATCAAGGAAAAGAAAAATATGATATTGAAATGAAAATAAAAAAAAAGTGTATTGAAAAGTTATCCTCCCGAGCGTTTTAAAAAATCTGTTGGTATTTGTGGAGTAGGCTGTGTGCACACCTAGTTCTCATAATAAGTCTGGGGTTGTGTCACACGAGCTTTGTTTGTGGTTTTGCTTGGTGCAGCGTCCCGTTGACTCATGTTGGTTGCGTAACCTTCGTTTTTACCCTTGATTATCATACCGCAACCTAAGCCCCATCTTAATCCTAAACGTCTTATTGATTTATCTCGCGAGTTTGCTAGCGCCGTGGAGAGAGTGTGACCGGGCAAGCGTATGGTTCCCGACGTTGATGGATTTCAGCGGAGTTATTCCTGAACCCCGATCTTGTGCAACACCCCCCTCAGTGGCTTATTACTTTCACACCGGGCATGATCGTTCAAATTCTTCACAATTCACCAACTGAGTATTGATGAATCTTTATTTACGCTCTAGTACTTTCGTAAATTATTTAGCATAGTTAGAATCTCTTTCTACTAAATTTCTATTTGCATACCTTTGTTATTTCGCATTGTACTCCTTCGTGTAATTTTCTTTGTTCACTACCATTTTTACATTCCGCCGGATTTGTTTGCTCGGGACACGCAAACAGGTAAGTCTGGGGGTGTGATGAGTCCTCATCATATACACATATTTGGACTCATCCGGGCCATTTTTCCATTCATTCCATTGCACTTTAGCCCCATTTTAGCTCATAATTATCACTCTCCGCTAGGTGCACGTCTTGGCCCGTTTCGGTGTTATTTTCTTGTTCATCCTTGTTACAAGTTGTTATGATGTGTTAAGTGCCACTTTCAGTGGCCAGACTGGTGTCGTATGCTGGAACAGGAGTCGTGCAGGTGTCCCCGAAACAATTCTGTACAGGAACACTGCGTACGATCACTGGTTCCTTCGCGCACGACCACTGGTCGTGCGCCTTTGCTCGTGCGCACTTAACGCCCATTTCATGAGTTCTGTTTGGCTTATCGAACGACCACTGACGCTAGTGCGCACGACCGCTGGTCGTGCGCCATTGGTCGTGCGAACATGTATTTTATAAATTTATTTCATTACAGGCTCCTCCCAGGCAGCGCGCACGATCGCAGAATTCCAGTGTGCACGACCAGTGGTCGTGCGCCAATGACCGTGCGCGGTATTCATTCCAGCGCCTATATATACGCCTGTTCCGTTTTTAGGGCATGCATTCAGCCGCGGGAGCGCGATTGGCCGTCCGTACGCCGGCGATTTCCCTTCCAGGACACCTCCACTTCATCTCCTACGCAAGGGGAAGTCTTCTCCAACCATTCCGACCATTCCTCCATCGTCCGGGAGCATTCTCCTCCACCCGCAAGCCCTCAAGCTGCTGTTTTCCCGTTCTAGTCCGGTGAGAAGAAGAAGAATCCTGAGGTAGAAGACGACGGGACTACGTAGAGAGATCGTGACAGTTTCTCTACAACGGAAGCATAGTCCGCCCGAGTCCGGAGGTGGCTTGACAACCTACCATTCCGTCCGTGAACGGCCGCTAGCCTTCATCCTTTGGTTATTTCTTTCCTCTTGCTTTCGTTGTAATCTTTGAATCGTTGAGATGTTGAACAGTATTATGCTTGGTTTGATTGCAATGAATGTTTCTCCCTCTTTCTTCATTGTTTGTTTGTGAATCGTTTCGCCTCCACTCATCCACTCACTCACTCACGCACTTAAGGTGTTCGATCCGCGTTAGCAAGAGCTAACGACATTTGTGAAGAGGTGTTTGCGACCCTCATTTCTTCTCGCACTAGAGCACGCTCCATCCGCCTCACGAAGCACGGCATCGCGGCCGTTGCATCCATCTCGCCTGGCGAAGCGGTGTTTTCGACCCGCATTTCTTTTACTATTGTTAAGAGTAGGAAAACCCAACCAAAACCCCTTTTGTGTGTTTGTTTACGCTCGTGTAACACTAGTCACACAACCTGATTCGTACACCCAACCTGCATTCCTCAAGAGACCGACACTCGGGGATTTATTCCCAACTTTATTACTTGAACGATCGGTGCACTTGCCGAAATAATCGCATCAGGTCCCAAATTGGAAACCTTAACTTATAAGTTTGTATGGGCATTCCTATAAGTTAATGTGCGATACTCTGCTTATTTTTCCTGTTACTAGTACTTGCTTAGTGATACTCTACTTATGCTTCCTGTTACTAGTACTTGCTTATTGATACTCTACTTATGCTTCCTGTTATTAGTACTTGCTTATTGATGCTCTGCCTATGCTTTCTGTTACTAGTACTTGCTTATATATGTACCTGTTAGTTAGAGTTATTGCAAGTACTTGGGTACTCATACAATCGTCATGTATATGCAACCATTCCTGTCACCTGCTTTGCATAATATTGCTTATATTGCAGCTTTTCTTCCTTTCCTTCCGCCCGGTGCCTTGGAGTCGCCGGGGGAGCGGATGGGAAGCCACTTAGTATTTATGACTAACGGTTGCTACGTCCCTCTTTTTAGGAGTGTTCTTTAGAGCAGCAGTGCACGGTGCTGGAGGTGGCCAGACAGGTCAGGTGTGCAGGGTTGGTGACTTTGGTACCTTGGTTGCCGTTTGTGGCAGATGTGAGCACGGGTTGAGTTGTAGCCCTTGGGGCATTTAGTTTTATACTCTGATGTTTCGCAGGTGCTTGTCTAGCTTTCTGCCTTTCTTTGTACTGTTCTGGACATATTTACTTATTGTGAACCTATGGCTTTAATGCTTTCTTTTATTGATGGGTTGGCGCTGTTCAGTTGGTTTGGCCGGCAGGATAGGCGTCTTGTGGGGGATGCTAGCTCGTGTGCTGGAGCTTCCGCAAGGCGGCTGTCCTGGGCATAGGACTCCCCTCGGCCGTGTCATGTGTTCCGGTAGGGGGGTCTTACAAATGGTATCAGCTTGCAACGATCCTGAGATAAAGAAGTCCATTAAACCACTGGGCCACCCATGCTAGCTAAATCAGTTTGAGGACAAACTGATGCAGCGGAAGCGGTGGTGTGCCCATGGGTGATTCACATTAAGTATGTCCGCTTTTTCCTATAGAAGTGCCAACCTAAGCCAAACTCGTACTGATGGCGCAAATCTTAGCACACCGCTAAAGGCGGTAGTAAGACTGCGGCACGAAACGGCAGTGTACCGATCGTTCAAGTAATATAAAATGGGAATGAATCCCCAAGTATCGATCTCAAAGGAACACAGTAAGGTGGAGTTTATTATCGAGGAAGGACTTGAGATTGAAGTCCTTTAGAGCGGATGGATGCGGAAATGGGGGATTTGGCTTTTGGAAAATAAAAGAAAACAACTAGAACTACTCCTATGCAATGCCGCTATACAATGCTTCGCTTGGCGGGATGGAAGACTACGTAGGCCTTGAACGCGCTACTTCGTAAGGGCGGATGGATGAGTAGGCAAACGGATCGAACTATGCAGGCCTTGAGGGCGCTGCTTCGTTAGGCGGGATGGAGTACACGGGCCGCTATGCCACGCTTCGGTAGGCGGATGGGCGAGTAGGCTAACGGAGTGACGGTCGCCGGCATCTCTTCGACAAGCACGCCACTAGCAATTGCTAGTGCGGCACCGGACACGGTGGTGGAGTGGAAAATGGATGGCGGCACACCTCATTCACACATATGAATAATATGATTCCATAAACATGAAATAAACATTAATAAACAAGATTCATAGTGTCATCATCTAAATATAGAGATTACAAACAAATACAACCACACAAGTAGAAGAAAGAGGCAAGAGATACGACCGAATCCGGAGTCTCGTTGTAGATTCACGGTAGGAATCGTCGGGTTGTCAATCCACATCCTAGCTCGGTCTCAACTGCGTCCGGGGTAGAGGAGGGCTGTCACACCTCCCAATGGACCCGTCTTCTCCAGCGCTTTACCATCCGGCCACGTCTAATGCGAAGAACTCCTTGCTTGGTGATGAAGATGCGTGGAATCTCCTCCTTGAAGCTCTTGGATGATGGAGGAGGCCTAGGGGGCGGAGAACCAGCGGAAAAGGGCGAAACGGCGGAGTCGGGCGGAAAAACGGCGAGAGATAATCGGGATTTTTGACCTAATTCGCGAGCAGGTCGTTTTATAGGCGCTGGAATAAACAGTGCGCACGATCATTGGCGCATGACCAGTGGTCGTGCGCACTAGAATCCTGTGATCGTGCGCCTGACTAGACGGAGCCTGCAAGGGAAGAAAATTATAAAATACAAAGTTCGCACGATCAGTGGCGCACGACCAGTGGTCGTGCGCACTGTCGTAAGTGGTCGTGCGATAAGCCAGACAGAACTCATGAAATGGGCGTTAAGTGCGCACGAGCAGAGGTGCACGACCAGTGGTCGTGCGCGAAGGAGCCAGTGATCGTGCGCAGTGTTCCTGTACAGAATTTTACCGGGAACACCTGTACGACTCCTGTTCCAGCATACGACACCAGTCTGGCCACTGAAGGCGGCACTTAACACAGCATGAAAACTTGTAACAAAGATGAACAAGAAAATAACACCGAAACGGGCCAAGATGTGCACTAGCAGTGAGTGATAATTATGAGCTAAAATGGGGCTAAAGTGCAGTGGAATGATTGGAAAAATGGCCCGGATGAGTCCAAATATGTGTATATGATGAGGACTCATCACACCCCCAGACTTACCTGTTTGCGCGTCCCGAGCAAACAAATTCCATGCGAACGGGGAAAGAAAAGTAGATGGCTTAAAACTACAATACAGAGTACCATGCGAAGTCGCATGCTCACGTGCATAAGAAGAATTGTAGAGAAGATTTCTGATTATATAAACAGTCTATATATTTCTAAAAGAGTAAAAGCATATTACAACTACTCAAAATGGTGAACTACGGTGAATCGTTCGGTCATGCATATGGAGAAAGTAAACTAAACGCTGAGATGAGCATTGCTCAAGATTGGGATGTCGGACAAACTCCACTGAAATCCATCGGTGTCGGTGACCATAGGCTTGCCCGGTCACATTCTCTCCACGACACTAGATTGGTTCATAGCGTGAGTCGGTAGGACTTTAGGTTAGAGATGGGGCTTGGGTTACGGTGAGGTAAACGATGATAAACCAAATGGCTTAAACACATAACCCAAATGAGCTTTAAAAATAACTACCCGCGCACCAAAATCGAATGCAAGTGCACCACACCCCCAGACTTGAACTTTTGCAACATAGGTGTGTGCGCCGCCTACTCCCAATACATAATTTTTCTACATGATTTTTCAATAAAACTCACTTTTCTTTCTTCTCTTTTTTTCATTTTTCTTTCTATCTTTCTTTTTCTTGTCTTTTTTTTTCTTTCAGCAAAATTTTCAAATGAGCACATCCACAGATTCACATAATAGACACCACAATCAACACCCCCCAAAATGTAAATGAAACTACAACTAAAGCTCAGATTTGGGTGTGTGACTAGGCTAGGCTTTTAGGCTTTGGTGAGATAAATGTGGAGCTGAATCAAGAAAAGGGTAGGCACAAAGGGGCTAGCAAGGGTAGACGATAGGCATGAAATAAAAAGTTCAACCGAGCCAAAATAATGGCCTACGTCATTCTCACGCACTAGAACTATCCTATGCCAATGCTTCAAGAATCGCTTGGGGCAAGTTCTAGCCACCGAGAAAGATTCTCCTTTCTCCTGACTCAAGCAATACGAGTCTAGCGATCGTTTACACACATCCCTACGCTACCGTTTGATTCACACCGGATTCACCATTTGAGTAGAGTAAACAACATTTACACTAATAGAGAAAAATATAAAACCATAGTATAAAAAGAGATCTAACCTACACAAATTCCTATGCAACCGAGCACTCGACTAGGAGCACTACGGGAGTCAACATTTTACTCTGCTACATAGTCCTAAGCCATCACCTAGACTTTCCCACATAAGCAGAAGAATTAAATTCACTACAGAGCATGCATACAGGAGAGTACGCGCTCAAGTGGGTGCGGTGGTGTGCAATGAAAATGAACAACAATTTAATTGAAATCTTCTAGTATGTCGTGCAATAGTGCACGTGAGCGGGTAAACAAAACTACTCTCCCCCAGACTTAAACTAAACAATCCACAGAATATATGACATGAAAATCAGGAAAGGCTAGGGAAAGAGAGTACCCAGTGCTCAGAAATGAGCACACCAGAAGATTGGCGTGTAAGCTAAAATGAAGCTGCAGCATCCGCCATCCAGAAAAGATACCTGCAGGGGTCAGCTCCGCAAAAACAAAAGAAAATAGAAAATAGAAAAGAAATATTACTAACTAAACATGATTAGATGAAATAAAAATGCAGAAAAGAAAGATAACTACTGGGGTTATTGTCATCCCAGCACGACTTATTCTAAATTAAAACGGTTCTAGCTAATGGGCCTATGAAAAAGAAAATGCACAGGTAACTGCTCCATTATCCGTTTCGGTAGCTGGTACCGATACGGAGATAAGGCAGTCACCCCTCTACCTAAATAATAATACCTGCTCCTCACAGGTAGAGGGAAAAGAAAGTAAGAAGAAGAGGAGGCCTGGTCCTCACTCATCTCACCAAAACTATCCTTGCCCAGCAAGGTCTCGCCCACAGCAGGTCCGCAGGAGGAGAAGGCAATGAGTGGAGCTTCCTCTATGGAGGGGGGATCAACCTCCTCACATGAGAGGATGCTCTCATCATTGACTTGAGCATCATGCTCCAAGTCCTCCTGATGTACCTGTGAAGACTCAACCTGCACAGGCTCAGATGAAGAAGGGGGGTCAGGAAATAAAAGAGAAGAATGACATAAATAATCAAAAATCGGGGGAGTGGTCCCGGTCTCACTCCCATTAGGTTGGGAAAGTAAAATAATGTTTGCATTGTCATCAATGCTACAAGATTCGGCGGGATCAACGGTGGCCAAGCTTAGGATTTGGACTTCCTCCACCGGTGCTGAGGAAAACTCCTCTTCACCTAGAAGGTTGTCCTCCTCCATAGGAGTAGGCACAATACTAAGATCAACCGCCTCCTCTTGCGACACATCATCAACAATGTCGTCAGAGACGAGTGTAGTATGCACAATAGGGAGAGGAATAGTGCTCGGATAAAAGTCGAGCACCGATTCCTCACAAAGAATCGAATCCACTAGAGGTGGTGGATGCACTGGGAGAATGGGCTCAGCAATGTCGGTGCCCAGATCAGCCACACATCCGGTGACCGTATCCATGCCATACCCTTCAAGATGTGAAGGTGACAAAGACACATAACCGGATGTTGAAGGTGTGCCGCCAGAGTTTGGAGTTGGGACGATCCGGATGTCCGGCTCGTCATCCTCGTCCAATTGGCGAAAATACTCGGCACAGTCCTTCAAGACATGATCAGTGCTCTGACAAAACCGGCACTGCCTAGCAGGCTTCTTTGGCACAGCGGGTGCTGAAGCCGAAAAGAAGTATGACGGTAAAGGCTCAGCAGAGTAGCCATAAGACTTACGCGCACCATATGGAGTACCAGACGAAGTCGGTGCTCCATATGCTGGGCTATAAGAATTATGCCTACTATTCTCCGTAGGGCATTCATCACTAGAGTGGGAAGTAGCTCCACACCAACGGCAACGGATATTTAGATGTGCCCATATAGTGCGAAGATAAAACGATTCAAAATAAAGATGCTATTGTGCAAAATACTACACCTAACAATAATTACTAAAGCAACCTAATTAAAACAGGAAAAAGGAATAAAAAGAAATAAGACAAAGAAATGCAATTTACAAATGGAAGGGCTTCTCTCTCAGGTTCTCCCTCTCCAGAAAACTCACACGACTGTGTTCCCCGGCAACGGCGCCAAAAACATGATGGCGCAAATCTTAGCACACCGCTAAAGGCGGTAGTAAGACTGCGGCATGAAACGGCAGTGTACCGATCGTTCAAGTAATATAAAATGGGAATGAATCCCCAAGTATCGATCTCAAAGGAATACAGTAAGGTGGAGTTTATTATCGAGGAAGGACTTGAGATTGAAGTCCTTTAGAGCGGATGGATGCGGAAATGGGGGATTTGGCTTTTGGAAAATAAAAGAAAACAACTATAACTACTCCTATGCAATGCCGCTATGCAATGCTTCGCTTGGCGGGATGGAAGACTACGTAGGCCTTGAACGCGCTACTTCGTAAGGGCGGATGGACGAGTAGGCAAACGGATCGAACTATGCAGGCCTTGAGCGCACTGCTTCGTTAGGCGGGATGGAGTACACGGGCCGCTATGCCATGCTTCGGTAGGCGGATGGGCGAGTAGGCTAACGGAGTGAGGGTCGCCGACACCTCTTCGATAAGCACGCCACTAGCAATTGCTAGTGCGGCACCGGACACGGTGGTGGAGTGGAAAATGGATGGCGGCACACCTCATTCACACATATGAATAATATGATTCCATAAACATGAAATAAACATTAATAAACAAGATTCATAGTGTCATCATCTAAATATAGAGATTACAAACAAATACAACCACACAAGTAGAAGAAAGAGGCAAGAGATACGACCGAATCCGGAGTCTCATTGTAGATTCACGGTAGGAATCGTCGGGTTGTCAATCCACGTCCTAGCTCGGTCTCAACTGCATCCGGGGTAGAGGAGGGCTGTCACACCTCCCAATGGACCCGTCTTCTCCAGTGCTTTACCATCCGGCCACGTCTAATGCGAAGAACTCCTTGCTTGGTGATAAAGATGCGTGGAATCTCCTCCTTGAAGCTCTTGGATGATGGAGGAGGCCTAGGGGGCGGAGAATAAGTGGAAAAGGGCGAAACGGCGGAGTCGGGCGGAAAAACGGCGAGAGATAATCGTGATTTTTGACCTAATTCGCGAGCAGGTCATTTTATAGGCGCTAGAATAAACAGTGCGCACGGTCATTGGCGCACGACCAGTGGTCGTGCGCACTAGAATCCTGTGATCATGCGCCTGACTGGACGGAGCCTGCAAGGGAAGAAAATTATAAAATACAAAGTTCGCACGATCAGTGGCGCACGACCAGTGGTCGTGCGCACTGTCGTAAGTGGTCGTGCGATAAGCCAGACAAAACTCATGAAATGGGCGTTAAGTGCGCACGAGCAGAGGCGCACGACCAGTGGTCGTGCGCGAAGGAGCCAGTGATCGTGCGCAGTGTTCCTGTACAGAATTGTACCAGGAACACCTGCACGACTCCTATTCCAGCATACGACACCAGTCTGGCCACTGAAGGCGGCACTTAACACAACATGAAAACTTGTAACAAAGATGAACAAGAAAATAACATCGAAACGGGCCAAGATGTGCACCTAGCAGTGAGTAATAATTATGAGCTAAAATGGGGCTAAAGTGCAGTGGAATGATTGGAAAAATGGCCCGGATGAGTCCAAATATGTGTATATGATGAGGACTCATCACGTACCCTTACGTATAGATGCTGGCTCATTCCGAGACAGTAATTGGTATTCCCATTCCAACAATTAGAGTTGGTTTGGCATAGGATTGATGCCAACCTAACTAGGATACCATTTTGGTCGACTTAGCAGGATATGTCGTGACATACCTTAGCCTTATACCGATCTCAGGGATGATGTGGCCAAGCAATAAGTGCCCGCAAATGATTAAGGGAAGAGTTTAACGTGAGTGTGGATGTTAGGGACTCACACCCGGAGATTTCTATCTAAAATGGAGTAATAATATCACCTTACCCAAAATTTTAGGGCAATCTAAATGAGATTGGTGCCTTAAATCTATCATCAACTTAGTAAGAGACCACCAAGCATATCTTTTATACTGCATGATAAGAATTCGGATCCAGAGAAGGCTCTTTGTGGGATGAATGTGTTATATTGGTGGTAGAAGAAACTTAGTCGAAGAGATACAAGGGCTTATCTCTTCGTTTATTGGGCTAGTTATGTACCGGGTAATTGGATGTTATTAGTACATGCTCTCATTACAATGAGATGCAGCTTGGTCGTCGCCGTAAAAATTTGAATTTCTACATCGCGACTATTATATAAGTGCATCATCACGGGGATCTATAGGGTAAGAACTCTAAGTCGAGGAAGATATGCCCCAAAGGTTTGTGCCCATACGTGAGATGAATGTACCATATGGGCGGTGGATGAAATTTAGTCCAAAAACGTACGGGGGCTTGTCCCTTCGTTTATTGGCCTAGCAGATGGGACAATTGGTATTCTACCAGGAGCCAAAAATCTTTGTGGTCTGCTTCACATAGCCTTGCTACAATGAGTTTTTCCCATTTAAGTCGTTACAAGCCGTTGATATTGGAATTTGGCACTCCTTGATGAATGAGTTCATCTTAAGCAAGGGGGATGACTGAACACCATGTTTTGGTTTATGGTGAGTTCACTCCCAGAGTAATAGAGGTGAGTACCTTAAGGATGAGCAGGTCTTCACTCTAAATGAAGGCTATGCAGAGAAGTAAACTGTAACGTAGCGTTGTAATGTCTCTCAAGGATCAAAGGTTGATCTGACGACCGCTTGACAAATTTTGGGGGACGCCTTAAAGTTTGTTAAGTGGGAATTATATCGATTGCTGATCAAAGAGGTGTGTTTACAAGCGTCCAATTAAAGATAAAGAATACGAAATGGTAGCACCCAAGGTGCTAAGGCATTGTTACGTGATTTGTTAAGTCGACAAATTCTTACAATCACATTATAAATACGTGTAGTACCCAGTTGGGGTGTTGATTTCATTTGGGCAGCTATATATATATTCTAGTTGGTCTTTATTTACGGGCTGACTTTGTAGTTCAGTCTGGAATTATGTTGGGCTGCTTCTTAAGTATTGTTCTAATTGGGGGGCCGCTGTTATATAATTTCATTAGGGCTCATATCTTTATATATATAAGTGTGTGTGTGCTGATAGCAAATCTTGGACCTCTCTTGCTACTGAACCATGGGATCCTACTCTTGGTGGGGCTGTTTGCTGGGTTCATTTTGGGCCCTTCTGATTATGTCTCGGCTAAATCATGTGCGACCATACTCTGCCCTTGTTATTCTCTGCGCTTGTCTTTGTTGGAAATTTGATCGGGGTCCCGGATAGGTATTCATACCAATAATTAGAAGACGGATAGTTTGCCGGATCCTAGTTAAACAAAGGACTAATTATGATCGACTAAAGTTTAGATGGCTCCGTTTCTACATATTATGGCCTGGCTCAGCTCTAGTTGGTTTTAATTCTGAATATATATTTATACACTTGTTAAAAGGTGCGGTTGGTTTTATGGCTAAGTTTCATGGAGCCTTGTTTGCAAATCCTTATCGGTGTGAGGAACCAGATCTTAATTCCCCGGGAATTTCGTTTCTAATTCCTGGCAAGTCGGGGGAATTAGAGGCCAAGCTTCCTGGGAATTTCCCTTGCTAGCTCTCGACGACTTTGCGAGGCTAGCAAATTGTTAAATTTGAAGGATAAGTGGATGAAATTTGGTTTTGGGTTTTTACTTGTTCCAGTAACGGGCAGCATAGCTAGGTCCATGATAAAATGAAATTCAACGCTTGAAATATCAGCAATATGCTAGTGGGTCTCTCCAAGTTTCTGTTAATAGTTATGTTGGATTATGCTAGCAGCTTTTCTCCAAATTTTGGTTAACATCTATTTTGGGGTGCTAGCAGTGGTCCTAGTTCCGGCTATCATCCTATTGTGGGTTATCTTGGTTATACACTGAGTTATGATTGGCTAGCTCAGGATGGTTATATGGTTGGATCACTTGGTTAGTTCTGCCTTTATACTTGGCTAATCTTGCATAGTTTCGTAGCAGAAAATTTGGAGGGTTTGTAATCTTTGCGCATTTCTCTAGCTAAAGGTTTTGGTGGTTTGGCGGGCTAGTCTTTCTGGAAATTTATTTTGTAATCTCTAGTTGGGTTGGGAAACATTAGACCTTAGATTCCCCGGAACGTTCGTTTCCTAATTCTTGACGGGTATGGGAATTTGGTGCTAAATTTCCTGGGAATCTCTCTTGTTAGTTCCCGAAGTTGTGGCAAGGTTATAAATTGTCAAACTTGGTGGTTATGTGGCTTTATACTTAAACTGCAAGAAAACTTCTTCATCTCCCCCCTTCTCCTTCTTCTACTACTTTCTTACCTCAGTTTTTATTCATCTGGTTCCTATATGGATGTTGTGCTTGGGCTAGATTTGCAAATATTGGGGTTTTGTTTTACCCCTGCTGCCATACTTGTGCTTGGGCTAGACTTACAAATTTATTGGGGTTGCTTCTTATACTTTTTAATTGGGGGCTGCTATGCTCTATGCTAGGGGCCACTTTTGTTTTCCTTGTCTAAATAAGGGCTGCTGCTATGCTTTTTTTAAATCAGTTGGGTGTTTCAATGTTGTTGGGGATGCTATATAAATAATCCAGTCGAATCCAGTCGGGTTTTTCTTTTGGGGTATGCTATATATATTTATTTGGTTTTGGGGGCTGCTTCATATGGTTTCGGTTGGGGGCTGCTATATAATCCGGTTGGGATATTGTTGGTTTGCTATGGGGGCTGCTTTACAAAATTATATGTGAGCTGTGCTTGGTCCCAGTCTGCTCCATCTAATTCTATCAGAATTTATTACGGGGGGGGGGGGGGGGGGGGGGGGGTGGCTGCCTTATAGTATTCTGTATGGAGGGGCTGTTGTTATGTTTTTCTTATGGAGGGCTGCTGTTAAGATTTCTTTATAAGGGTCTGCTTGGGGTACCCTTCCAGGAACTTATTTTCTATAATTTTGCCGGACTGGTGGCTACTGGTATTCCGTCCATGTTATAATGGAAGGAAGGTTTCCTTTTCTTTCTTGGGGAAAATGTTAGACTGCAGCTGCTCGATCTCCTACCAGTTTTGGGTTTTGGGGGTACCTTGCTGTTGACTGCTGTTTTATGTTTTCTTTTTTGGGGGCTACTGCTTATATAAAATCCCGATTTATAGGTTGCTTTATACCCATCCAGTTTGGATTATTTTGTTTGGGACTGCTATGTGTAGTTTCTATTAGCTATTGTTAAACTAGTGAGAGTCACAATTAATTCGTATGACTGTACAAGACAAGAGCGCTCATACAATCTAGACCCTCCTAACCTCAACTTAAATTTCGGGGACGAAATTGTTTCTTCATTTATTGGATTTGTAACATCCCAGTGCGCGCTAGGCCCCTCATGAGTGTGCTGTGTCACCGGAGGTTGTCTCGGACTCGGTAAAAGCTTTATGACCCCGAGGTGATCAGGTTTGAGTCACGATCAACAAGAGATGATTAATTTACTTACCCTATTCGGAGGCTTTAAATGGGCTGCGGATAAGAAAAAGGTTTATTTGATTTAAATCAGAGAAAGGAATTTAGTGGGCTATTAAATGTTCCCTCCTAGTTAATGTGGTGTGCTAATAAGGGTTTTCTTATACCTGAAATGGGGTGCTATTAGAGGCCTTGTGTTGTCTAACATGTGAACCAAAATGTGGGCATAAGGTGGGCTTATGATGAGCTGCCAATAGGCTATGGCTGGCATGGTATGAGGCGGTGGGGAAATAAATCGAGAAGTTCTATCTTATTTTGACATTCATTGGAATCCGCCGACTCTTCCTATTTCCTCTCTCGTTCCCGTCACAGCTAGGGTTACATCATCGCCTTCTTCCTTTCTTTCATCATATCTCTCTTCTCGATCCTCGAAACCTGGCAGAAATTCTAAAGGATTGCAGGGAGCAGTGGTTCGTGAGGCTTTCCTTGATCTCTGCTTAGTCAGGTTGCGGTTTGGTGCAAAAATCAGAGCCCGACTTCTTGTAGCTCACTGTAAGCCTTCTTTTCACTTAATGTCGCCCTTGTTTTCTCTTACTTTAGGGGATTATTGTAGGAAGGGTCTTGGTTTGTGTAGTTGGCCGGCTATGTTTGAGTTCTAAGTGAGCAGCTGCTCTTTTCATTTATCATGGCTATTATAAACAATTGCTGCTCCTGTTTTGTGCTAGTAAGAGTTGGATTAAACTCTTATTATCTGCGCTTTCCTTGTTCTTCTGATGCCTGATGCCTGCTGCTCTTTTCAGTTGTCGGCCAACTGCTATCACTTTTCCCTTTTGAGTGGGCTTTTGTTGTCTTGCTTAATCTTGACCCAGTTTCATTGGGAATTCTTGATGGCTGTGCTGAGCCTTTATTACGCCTCTTGTCAGTATGGGGGACATATGGTTTTATTACCTGTACATTGAAGGGCTGATGTCATGTATGGGTCTTGGCCGGCTGTTCCTATTTCTATTTACTGGCTTTGCTTTTGTTTAATGGGGGAAATCAATCTCTGTTTTGCATAGTGGCCACAAACTGATTTATAAAAGAGGGGATTTTTGCTGTTTTGTTGCTGCAGTTCCAGTTAACTATTTAGTTTTGGGAATCCCTATTGTAGGATGTTTTGTATATGGCTGAATTTCTGCAATTCATAAGGCTGTTGGGCATGGCTTTCTTAAATCTTTCAGTTCTGCAGTTCATTCGGGAAGAGCTGTTTGACTTCCTGATGCAGTCCACTTTCTATTGTTCCCTTTAATTCAATATTGCTGTCCCTTATGAAGAAGATTCTTAGATGTTTGAGTCACCCCTAGGAGTCAACGTCAACGCTATAGATGTGATGCAACCCCGATAGAATGCTTATTAATTTTAAATAATGTCGTAACAGATATTGCGGAGGATGGCATCCACCGGTAGAGATGACGGTGATTTGGGGTGTGATTCGGGGGGAAGGCAAAGCCTCGATAATTCTCTCCTAAATCATTGTGAGCTCTCCTCTCTCTCTTTCTTACTAGCTGGTATTTTTATTCTGGTTATTGCTAGTTGCTGAAATTAAAGGATAAATTTGGGGGAAGTGAGTCCTATGTGGCCGGCTAGAGCTTTTTTTAGCTTTGATTATTACTCTTGTATGGCTGGCAGCTGTGCTGTGTTCATTTCTTTTTTAGTGGGTAATGTTGACTGATTACATGCTTGATATTTCTGTGGATCAGGACCCTTAATCAGTCTTGGCCAACTGCCGCCATGCCGCGGAGGAGACAACCGCGAATGTCGTCCGGAAATCAGGTGACTTCCTCCCCTCTCCCTTGGTGCTAGTCTCTTAGATCACAATAGGAGAGATGAAGACTCAAGAGAGCTTCTCGTGTGAGCTGTAATGGAGTTTCCTTAGAAAGACCAAGCCGGAACTTCAAAATTAGGGCATCGTTCGCCGCGAGGTTCTAGGGATCATTTCTTCTCTTCAACAGAAGAGATGGGATTTGATTTGGGGTAAACCCATGGTCGTTGTGGGAGAGTGAGGGGAATGATATTTGGGGATTTTAAAAAGGGGGTGAAATGATCTTCATGTTTGGGGAAGATGATGGATCATGCTCTGTTAAATAGGCTTGTCTTTTATTATATATTATGTAACAAGGTTGAATATAGCCCCTTGGATTAGAAGTCCGGGTGTACGTAGGTACACGGTTGGTTTAGAAGGACTTGGTTTAGAAGTCTTGGTGTACGTAGATGCATGGATCGTTTAGAAGGACTTGGATTAGAAGTCCGGGTGTACGTAGGTACATGGTTGGTTTAGAAGGACTTGGTTTAGAAGTCTTGGTGTACGTAGATACACGGATGGTTTAGAAGTACTTGGTTTAGAAGTCCTGGTGTACGTAGATACACAGATTGTTTAGGAGGACTTGGATTAGAAGTCCTGGTGTATGTTGATACACGGATATGAATAGATCCTCGTGGGAGGATAGGTTGTGGCGGGTCTACGGGCTCGCTAGTCGTGACACCGACAGAAGCCGACAGTTAGACTCAGACCGGTTGGGTTGGAATGTCTTGGTGTCCATCTACCCAATAGATCCCCACCGCGTCTTGAAGACTCCGCATGAATGCTGGTAGTACGCAGGGACTCCACTATGAACAAGAGCGTCGAGGCGTACATAGGACTAGGACCGGTAGTGATCATACCCTCCTAGTAGTGGCGAAGCCCGTGCCACTGCCAACGTCTGGCCATGACAGGGGGCGCCTGAGTGGTTAGCTACCCTCGAAAAGTGCGAACTGAATGTCTATGTCGACATAGCAACATTGCATGGGTGAGTCTTCATATCATAATCATTGCATTGCATTCATTCTGCATAATCATAGCATTGCACCGCATCGGGTCCATCATATAAGTTAGTATGGGCTCTTTTATATGATGGGTCCCAAATTGGAAACCTTAACTTATAAGTTTGTATGGGCATTCATATAAGTTAATGTGCGATACTCTGCTTATTTTTCCTGTTACTAGTACTTGCTTAGTGATACTCTGCTTATGCTTCCTGTTACTAGTACTTGCTTATTGATACTCTGCTTATGCTTCCTGTTACTAGTACTTGCTTATTGATACTCTGCCTATGCTTTCTGTTACTAGTACTTGCTTATATATGTACCTGTTAGTTAGAGTTATTGCAAGTACTTGGGTACTCATACAATCGTCATGTATATGCAACCATTCCTGTCACCTGCTTTGTATATTATTGCTTATATTGCAGCTTTTCTTCCTTTCCTTCCGCCCGGTGCCTTGGAGTCGCCGGGGGAGCGGATGGGAAGCCACTTAGTCTTTATGACTAATGGTTGCTACATCCCTCTTTTTAGGAGTGTTCCTTAGAGCAGCAGTGCATGGTGCTGGAGGTGGCCAGACAGGTCAGGTGTGCAGGGTTGGTGACTTTGGTACTTTGGTTGCCGTTTGTGGCAGATGTGAGCACGGGTTGAGTTGTAGCACTTGGGGCATTTAGTTTTATACTCTGATGTTTCGCAGGAGCTTGTCTAGCTTTCTGCCTTTCTTTGTACTATTCTGGACATATTTACTTATTGTGAACCTATGGCTTTAATGCTTTCTTTTATTGATGGGTTGGCGTTGTTCAGTTGGTTTGGCCGGCAGAATAGGCGTCTTGTGGGGGATGCTAGCTCGTGTGTTGGCGCTTCCGTAAGGCGGCTGTCCTGGGCATAGGACTCCCCTCGGCCATGTCGTGTGTTCCGGGAGGGGGTTCTTATAAATGGTATCAGCTTGCAATGATCCTGAGATAAAGAAGTCCATTAAACCGCTGGAACACCCCTGCTAGCTAAATCAGTTTGAGGACAAACTGATGTAGCGGAAGCGGTGGTGTGCCCATGGGTGATTCACATTTAGTATGTCCGCTTTTTCCTATAGAAGTGCCAACCTAAGCCAAACTCGTACCCTTACCTATAGATGCTGGCTCATTCCGAGACAGTAATTGGTATTCCCATTCCAACAATTAGAGTTGGTTTGGCATAGGATTGATGCCAACCTAACTAGGATACCATTTTGGTCGACTTAGCAGGATATGTCGTGACATACCTTAGCCTTATACCGATCTCGGGGATGATGTGGCCAAGAAATAAGTGCCCGCAAATGATTAAGGGAAGAGTTTAACGTGAGTGTGGATGCTAGGGACTCACACCCGGAGAATTCTATCTCAGATATGGACTAATATTATCACCTTACCTAAAATTTTAGGGCAATCTAAATGAGATTGGTGCTTGAAATCTATCATCAACTTAGTAAGAGACCACCAAGCATGTCTTTTATACTGCATGATAAGAATTCGTATCCAGAGAAGGCTCTTTGTGGGACGAATGTGTTATATTGGTGGTAGAAGAAACTCAGTCGAAGAGATACGGGGGCTTATCTCTTCGTTTATTGGGCTAGTTATGTACCGGGTAATTGGATGTTATTAGTACATGCTCTCATTACAATGAGATGCAGCTTGGTCGTCGCCGTAAAAATTTGAATTTCTACATCGCGGCTATTATATAAGTGCATCATCACGGGGATCTATTGGGTAAGAACTCTAAGTCGAGGAAGATATGCCCCTAAGGTTTGTGCCCATACGTGAGATGAATGTACCATATGGGCGGTGGATGAAATTTAGTCCAAAAACGTACGGGGGCTTGTCCCTTCGTTTATTGGCCTAGTAGATGGGCCTATTGGGATTCTACCAGGAGCCAAAAATCTTTGTGGCCTACTTCACTTAGCCTTGCTACAATGAGTTTTTCCCATTTAAGTCGTTACAAGCCGTTGATATTGGAATTTGGCACTCCTTGATGAATGAGTTCATCTTAAGCAAGGGGGATGACTGAACACCATGTTTTGGTTTACGGTGAGTTCACTCCCAGAGTAATAGAGGTGAGTACCTTAAGGATGAGCAGGTCTTCACTCTAAATGAAGGCTATGCAGAGAAGTAAACTGTAACGTAGCGTTGTAATGTCTCTCAAGGATCAAAGGTTGATCTGACGACCGCTTGACAAATTTTGGTGGACGTCTTAAAGTTTGTTAAGTGGGAATTGTATCAATTGCTGATCAAAGAGGTGTGCTTACAAGCGTCCAATTAAAGATAAAGAATACGAAATGGTAGCACCCGTGGTGCTAAGGCATTGTTACGTGATTTGTTAAGTTGAGAAATTCTTACAATCGCATTATAAATACGTGTAGTACCCAGTTGGGGTGTTGATTTCATTTGGGCAGCTATATATATATTCTAGTTGGTCTTTATTTAGGGGCTGACTTTGTAGTTGAGTCTTGAATTATGTTGGGCTGCTTCTTAAGTATTGTTCTAATTGGGGGGCCGCTGTTATATAATTTCATTAGGGCTCATATCTTTATATATATAAGTGTGTGTGTGTGTGCTGATAGCAAATCTTGGACCTCTCTTGCTACTGAATCATGCGCTCCTACTTTTGGTGGGGCTGTTTGCTGGGTTCATTTTGGGCCCTTCTGATTATGTCTCGGCTAAATCATGTGCTGCCATACTCTGCCCTTGTTATTCTCTGCACTTGTCTTTGTTGGAAATTTGATCGGGGTCCCGGATAGGTATTCATACCAATAATTAGAAGACGGATAGTTTGCCGGATCCTAGTTAAACAAAGGACTAATTATGATCGACTAAAGTTTAGATGGCTCCGTTTCTACATATTATGGCCTGGCTCAGCTCTAGTTGGTTTTAATTCTGAATATATATTTATACACTTGTTAAAAGGTGCGGTTGGTTTTGCGGCTAAGTTTCATGGAGCCTTGTTTGCAAATCCTTATCGGTGTGAAGAACCAGATCTTAATTCCCCGGGAATTTCGTTTCTAATTCCTGGCAAGTCGGGGGAATTAGAGGCCAAGCTCCCTGGGAATTTCCCTTGCTAGCTCTCAACGACTTTGCGAGGCTAGCAAATTGTTAAATTTGAAGGATAAGTGGATGGAATTCGGTTTTGGGTTTTTACTTGTTCCAGTAACGGGCAACATAGCTAGATCCATGATAAAATGAAATTCAACGCTTGAAATATCAACAATATGCTAGCGGGTCTCTCCAAGTTTCTGTTAATAGTTATGTTGGATTATGCTAGCAGCTTTTCTCAAAATTTTGGTTAACATCTATTTTGGGGTGCTAGCAGTGGTCCTAGTTCCGGCTATCATCCTATTGTGGGTTATCTTGGTTATACACTGGGTTATGATTGGCTAGCTCAGGATGGTTATATGGTTGGATCACTTGGTTAGTTCTGCCTTTATACTTGGCTAATCTTGCATAGTTTCGTAGCAGAAAATTTGGAGGGTTTGTAATCTTTGCGCATTTCTCTAGCTAAAGGTTTTGGTGGTTTGGCGGGCTAGTCTTTCTGGAAATTTAATTTGTAATCTCTAGTTGGGTTGGGAAACATTAGACCTTAGATTCCCCGGAACGTTCGTTTCCTAATTCTTGACGGGTATGGGAATTTGAGCGCTCATACAATATAGACCCTCCTAACCTCAACTTAAATTTTGGGGACGAAATTATTTCTTTGTTTATTGGATTTGTAACATCCCAGTGCGCGCTAGGACCCTCATGAGTGTGCTGTGTCACCAGAGGTTGACTCAGACTCGGTAAAAGCTTTATGACCCCGAGGTGATCAGGTTTGAGTCACGGTCAACAAGAGATGATTAATTTACTTACCCTATTTGGAGGCTTTAAATGGGCTGCGGATAAGAAAAAGGTTTATTTGATTTAAATCAGAGAAAGGAATTTAGTGGGCTATTAAATGTTCCCTCCTAGTTAATGTGGTGTGCTAATAATGGTTTTCTTATACCTGAAATGGGGTGCTATTAGAGGCCTTGTGTTGGCTAACATGTGAACCGAAATGTGGGCATAAGGTGGGCTTATGATGAGCTGCCAATAGGCTATGGCTGGCATGGTATGAGGCGGTGGGGAAATAAATCGAGAAGTTCTATCTTGTTTTGACATTCATTGGAATTCGCCGACTCTTCCTTTTTCCTCTCTCGTTCCCGTCGCAGCTAGGGTTACATCATCGCCTTCTTCCTTTCTTTCATCATATCTCTCTTCTCGATCCTCGAAACCTGGCAGAAATTCTAAAGGATTGCAGGGAGCAGTGGTTCGTGAGGCTTTCCTTGATCTCTGCTTAGTCGGGTTGCGGTTTGGTGCAAAAATCAGAGCCCGACTTCTTGTAGCTCACTGTAAGCCTTCTTTTCACTTAATGTCGCCCTTGTTTTCTCTTACTTTAGGGGATTATTGTAGGAAGGGTCTTGGTTTGTGTAGTTGGCCGGCTATGTTTGAGTTCTAAGTGAGCAGCTGCTCTTTTCATTTATCATGGCTATTATAAACAATTGCTGCTACTGTTTTGTGCTAGTAAGAGTTGGATTAAACTCTTATTATCTGCGCTTTCCTTGTTCTTCTGATGCGTGATGCTTGCTGCTCTTTTCAGTTGTCGGCCAACTGCTAGCACTTTTCCCTTTTGAGTGGGCTTTTGTTGTCTTGCTTAATCTTGACCCAGTTTCATTGGGAATTCTTGATGGCTGTGCTGAGCCTTTATTACGCCTCTTGTCAGTATGGGGGACATATGGTTTTATTACCTGTACATTGAAGGGCTGCTGTCATGTATGGGTCTTGGCCGGCTGTTCCAATTTCTATTTACTGGCTTTGCTTTAGTTTAATGGGGGAAATCAATCTCTGTTTTGCTTAGTGGCCACAAACTGATTTATAAAAGAGGGGATTTTTGTTGTTTTGCTGCTGCAGTTCCAGTTAACTATTTAGTTTTGGGAATCCCTATTGTAGGCTATTTTGTATATGGCTGAATTTCTGCAATTCATAAGGCTGTTGGGCATGGCTTTCTTAAATCATTCAGTGCTGCAGTTCATTCGTGAAGAGCTGTTTGACTTCCTGATGCAGTCCACTTTCTATTGTTCCCTTTAATTCAATATTGCTGTCCCTTATGAAGAAAATCCTTAGATGTTTGAATCACCCCTAGGAGTCAACGTCAACGCTATAGATGTGATGCAACCCCGATAGAATGCTTATTAATTTTAAACAATGCCGTAACAGATATTGCGGAGGATGGCATCCACCGGTAGAGATGACGGTGATTTGGGGTATGATTCGGGGGGAAGGCAAAGCCTCGATAATTCTCTCCTAAATCATTGTGAGCTCTCCTCTCTCTCTTTCTTACTAGCTGGTCTTTTTATTCTTTTTATAGCTAGTTGCTGAAATTAAATGATAAATTTGGGGGAAGTGAGTCCTACGTGGTCGGCTAGAGCTTTTTTTTAGCTTTGATTATTACTCTTGTATGGCTGGCAGCTGTGCTGTGTTCATTTCTTTTTTAGTGGGTAATGTTGACTGATTACATGTTTGATATTTCTGTGGATCAGGACCCTTAATCAGTCTTGGCCAACTGCCGCCATGCCGCGGAGGAGACAACCGCGAACGTCGTCCGGAAATCAGGTGACTTCCTCCCCTCTCCCTTGGTGCTAGTCTCTTAGATCACAATAGGAGAGATGAAGACTCAAGAGAGCTTCTCGTGTGAGATGTAATGGAGTTTCCTTAGAAAGACCAAGCCGAAACTTCAAAATTAGGGCATCGTTCACCGCGAGGTTCTAGGGATCATTTCTTCTCTTCAACGGAAGAGATGGGATTTGATTTGGGGTAAACCCATGGTCGTTGTGGGAGAGTGAGGGGAATGATATTTGGGGATTTTAAAAAGGGGGTGAAATGATCTTCATGTTTGGGGAAGATGATGGATCATGCTCTGTTAAATAGGCTTGTCTTTTATTGTATATTATGTAACAAGGTTGAATATAGCCCCTTGGATTAGAAGTCCGGGTGTACGTAGGTGCACGATTGGTTTAGAAGGACTTGGTTTAGAAGTCTTGGTGTACGTAGATGCACAGATCGTTTAGAAGGGCTTGGATTAGAAGTCCGGGTGTACGTAGGTACATGGTTGGTTTAGAAGGACTTGGTTTAGAAGTCTTGGTGTACGTAGATACACGGATGGTTTATAAGGACTTGGTTTAGAAGTCCTGGTGTACGTAGATACACAGATTATTTAGGAGGACTTGGATTAGAAGTCCTGGTGTATGTTGATACACGGATACGAATAGATCCTCGCGGGAGGATAGGTTGTGGCGGGTCTACGGGTCGCTAGTCGTGACACCGACAAAAGCCGGCAGATAGACTCAGGCCGGTTGGGTTGGAATGTCTTGGTGTCCATCTACCCAATAGATCCCCACCGCGTCTTGAAGACTCCGCATGAATGCGGGTAGTACGCAGGGACTCCGCTATGAACAAGAGCGTCGTGGCGTACATAGGCCTAGGACCGGTAGTGATCATACCCTCCTAGTAGTGGCGAAGCCCGTTCCACTGCCACCGTCTGGTCACGACGGGGGGCGCCTGAGTGGTTAGCTACCCTCGAAAAGTGGGAACTGAATGTCTATGTCGACATAGCAACATTGCATGGGTGAGTCTTCATATCATAATCATTGCATTGCATTCATTCTGCATAATCATAGCATTGCACCGCATCGGGTCCATCATATAAATTAGTATGGGCTATTTTATATGATGGGTCCCAAATTGGAAACCTTAACTTATAAGTTTGTATGGGCATTCATATAAGTTAATGTGCGATACTCTGCTTATTTTTCCTGTTACTAGTACTTGCTTAGTGATACTTGATGAGTCCTGATTATATACACCTTCATGGACTCATCCGGGCCATTATTTAGTCAATATCACGCATTTTAGCCTTATTATAGTTTATAATTGATAACCCATGCTAGGTGCACATTTTGGCCCACTTTGGTGTGTTTTCGTGTTTATTTCCTTTCATAGTACTCATATGTTGTTAAGTGCCACTTTCGGTGGCTAGATCTGTGTTTGTGCTGGAATAGGAGGCGTGCAAGTGTTTCCGGTGCAATTCTGCACAGGAACACTGCGCACGATCACTTGTTCTAGTGCGCACGACCACCGGTCGTGCGCCACTGATCGTGCGCACTTAACCCCTTTTTTACGAGTTCTGTCTGGTGCAGTGCGCACGACCATCAACTCCAATGCGCACGACCACCGGTCGTGCGCCACTGTCCGTGCGCACTTAATAGTAATTTTATGAGTTCTGTCTCACCTATTGCGCACGACCACCGACGCTAGTGCGCACGATCAACGGTCGTGCGCCACTGGTCGTGCGAACATTTTATTTTATAATTTCATCTCTTGCAGGTTCTGTCCAGGCAGTGCGCACGTTCGCAGGATTCCTGCGCGCACGACCACTGGTCGTGCGCCAATGATCGTGCGCAGTGTTTAATCCAGCGCCTATTTATTGACCTGTTCGCGAATTAGGTCGAGAGCACGCAACTCTGCTCCGTTCAGTCCGCCGTTTTCGCCGTTTTCAGGGGATTTTCACCCCCTAGGCCTCCTCCATCATCCAAAGGCTTAAAGGAAGGGTTCCTACACTCACTTTGACCGCTAAGGAAGAGGTTCTCCGCAATAGACGTGGCCGGATTGTAAATCGCTGGAGAAGACGGGTCCATTGGGAGGTGTGACAGCCCTCTTCTACCCCGGACGCAGTTGGGACCGAGCTAGGACGCGGATTGACAACCCGGTGCTTCCTACCGTAAATCTACAACGAGACTCCAGATTCGGTCGTATCTCTTGCCTTTTTCCTCTATTTTTGTGGTTATGTGTGATGTATTCTCTTTATCTTGATGATGAACACTATGAATCATGCCTAATATTGCTTATTTCATGTTTATGAAATTATTTTGTTCATTTGTGTCATTGAGGTGCGCTTTATTTCATTTTCCATTCCACCGCCACGATCGGTGCCGCACTAGCAATTGCTAGTGGCGTGCTTGACGAAGAGGTGCTCGCGACCCTCACTCCGCTTGCCTTCTCGTCCATCCGCTCTTTCGACGCAGCGCGCTCAAGGCCTGCCTAGTCTCCATCTCACCAATCGAAGCATTGCATAGCAGCATTGCATAGGAGTAGTGGTAATATTTATTTTAAGTATTCACAAACCCCCAAAGCCCTTTCATTCGCATTCCGCCTTTCGCAGGACTTCAATCTCAAGTCCTTCCTCGATAATAAACTCCACCTTACTGTGTTCCTTGAGAGATTCGATACTCGGGGATTACTCCTCGTTTTATATTACTTGAACGATCGGTACACTGCCGTTTCGTGCCGCAGTCGAGCTACCGCCTATAGCGGTGTGTGAGATTTGCGCCATCAAGTTTTTGGCGCCGTTGCCGGGGAACACAGTCGTGTGAGTTTTCTGGAGAGGGAGAATCTGAGAGAGAAGCCCTTTTCATTTGTAAATTGCATCTTTTATTTTTATTTCTGTCTTTTTACTCCTTTTTCTTGATTTTATCAGGTTGCTTTAGTAATTTTTGTTAGGTGAAGTATTTTGCACATTTTGTTTGAAGCGTTTTATCTTCACATTATGTGGGCACAATTCAATTTCCGTTGCCGTTGGTGTGGAGCTACCTCCCACTCTAGTGATGAATGCCCTACGGAGAATAGTAGGCATAATTCTTCTCGCCCAGCATATGGAGCACCGACTTCGTCTGGTACCTCTTATGGTGCGCGTAAGTCTTATGGCTACTCTGCTGAGCCTTTACCGTCGTACTTCTTTTCGGCTCCAGCCCCCGCTGTGCCAAAGAAGCCCGCTAGGCAGTGCCAGTTTTGTCGGAGCACAGATCATGCCCTGAAGGATTGTGCTGCTTTTCGTCGCCAATTGGATGAGGATGACGAGCCGGATATCCGGATCGTCCCAACTCCTAACTCTTGCGGCACACCTTCAACATCCGGTTTTGTGTCTTTGCCACCTTCACATCTTGAAGGGTATGGCGTTGACACAGTCACCAGATGTGTGGCTGATTTGGGCACCGACATTGCTGAATCTATTCTCCCAGTGCATCCACCACTTCTTGTGGAACCGATTCTTCCCGCTGTTGTGCATACTACGCTCGTCTCCGACGACATTGTCGATGAGGTGTCACAAGAGGAGGCGGTTGATCTTAGTGTTGTGCCTATTCCTATGGAGGAGGACAACCTTCTAGGTGAAGAGGAGTTTTCCTCAACACCGGTGGAGGAAGTCCAAATCCTAAGCCTGGCCACCGTTGATCCCACCGACTCTTGTAGCATTGATGACAATGCTAACATTATTTTACTTCCCCAACCTGATGGGAGTGAGACCGGGACCACTCCCCCGATTGATGTTTATTTATGTCCTTCGTCTTCTTTAGTTCTTGATCCCCCTTCTTCATTCGAGCCTGTGCAGGTTGAGTCCGTACAGGTGCCCCAGGAGGACTTGGAGCTTTGTGCTCAAGTCAATGATGAGTGTATCCTTTCATGTGAGGAGGTTGATCCTTCCTCCATAGAGGAAGCCTCACTCATTGCCTTCTCCTCCTGCGGACCTGCTGTGGACGATACCTTGCTGTGCAAGGATAGTTTTGGTGAGATGAGTGAGGACCAGGCCTCCTCCTCTTCTTACTTTCTTTTCCCTCTACTTGTGTTTAGCAGGTATTATTATTTAGGTAGAGGGGTGACTGTTCTGTCTCCGTATCGGTACCCGCTACCGATGCGCATATTAGAACAGTTACCTGTGCACTTTTCTTTCCATAAACCCATTAGCTAGAACTTTTATATATTCGAATAAGTCGTGCTGGGATGACATTAACCCCAGTAGTTATCCTTATTTTTCCTGAAACTTTATTTTGTTTGATTTAGTTGAGTTTTTGTTAAGGCTATGAATGTCTCGCTGCGTGTGCTGACTCTTGTTTGTGCGTAAACTGCACGGTGATTGGCGTTTTCACTAAAAATTTTTGGCCGCTGAAAAAAATTCCTATTGCGCACGATCACTGGTCGTGCGCACTACTTATCGCGCACGATCACTGGTCGTGCGATCGGCCCAGATTTTTTTTTTATACAAACCCGTCCGCCCGAGCCTTTCACGCACGACCTAGGGTTCTTCTTCGCGATCGCCCGTGCGCCGTTCTTCCCCTTCGCCGCCGATCGTGCGCCTCCTTCCCTTCCTTCCGGTGAGTCCATTTCCTTCCTCTTCCTTTCTTTGCTCTCCTTTGCCCTCCTTCCGCCATGAGCTCTAGGGATCGCCAAAATGTCTACCAACGCTCCGGCCGCACTTTCGCCTCTCCCGCTCAGATCCTTGCTAGGATGGCTACCTTTTCCAAAGATTCGCACACAAGGCGATTCAATTCTCTCAAGGAGAAGCCGTTCCTATCGCAACGTCTAGTGGATTGGAACGAATTGAACTCTATCGGCGACAATGGGGAGTTGGGGGCGGCCGTCCTCCAACGTTATTCTTTCGATCATTGGAGTGGGGTGCTCGGGTGCGATGATCTCGGCTACCGGGAGCTCACCTTGGAATTTCTTTCTACATTTGAGTGGGAAGTTTTGCCCTCCGGTCAACGTCCGGGAAAGTGTTCTTTTCGGATTTTGGGCAAGGTTTTCACTCTCTCTTTATCCGAGTTGGCGGTGTGCGCTGGATTCTACACCGAAGCCGAGGCCGCGACGATCCCGTTTCTGGACTTGGACGTCTCCTTCCCTGATGGGGTTACTCCGCGTGCCGCGTGGTGTGCCCTCACGGGTCGTGATGAGGAATATGTGGCCAGAAAAAGCAAATCCACATGGATCGTCGCGCCTGCTCTCCGTTACCTGCAGCACGTCCTCAGCCATTCTCTTGTTGCCCGTGCGCTTAGTCAGAATGTAGTGGGGTGGCAAGATCTTATCGCCCTCTATAGTATGGAATTTCGGCAACCTTTGCATCTCGGCTACATGTTGGCTTTCTTCTTCCACCACGAGGCCACCTACGGTCTCACTGGTGCCATTGGCGGTGCTTACTACATCACCCGCATTGCCAAAAGCTTGGGGGTTTGGAGTCATCTGCCTCCGATGGTGCAGGTGACTGCACCCTCCTCTATCACGCGGGCCACCATGGTGAGTTTCCACTTGTTGCGGGTCGTGGGGAAGAAGAATAGCAAACGTTTTGTGGTTGTGATGCCTGGAGATACGCCTAGGGAGAGGCAGGGTGACGAGGAGCAGGGAGAGCCGGCTGAGCCGCCGAATACTCACCGTGAGGTAGTTCTTCCGCAGCCGCGGAGTCATTCATCTCAGCATGGGCGGAGAGCCAAGGAGGAAGGCAGTTCTTCAAGAGCACCGGAAGTGCCCAGTTTTGATCGACGCCTCTCCGATCTAGAGGCAAACCAGTACTGGCTCACGGACTTCGTTTATCAGCAAGCGCTGCGGGGCGGACTAAATATTCCTCCACCTCCGGGTCGTGCCGCTTCATTTTCCCGCCGGTCGCCGCCTGTTGTGGTTATTGACAGCGATAGCGACGACGAGTGATCTTTTCCCCCGCATGCGAGCTATTCTTGGCTATGTTGTCTGTTTTTCCCTTGTTTTTTTTTTTTTTTTTTTAGGTCTTTTGTCAAGACATTTGAACTCTTGCTCTTGTTATGTTTGTAATAATAACATTTTGTTTATGGAATGCTCCTCTGGGCATAGTTTTATTTATTCAGCTTTTTCTGTTCCCTTATTTTGTGTGCGAGTGGTCAATATTAATTGCAGGAATAGGTTTACCCCATGGGTGATAACCCAGATTTCTTGATTTGTTGTGCTCTCACTTGTTTTAATCCAGTTTTTACTATTTTTGTTGTTCTAGTATCTAATTTTCAGGTGGCCTTGGTTCCTTGAGATGGCGGATGTTGCGGACTATTTTTGATTTTAAACGCCATTCTTCTGGTATGCTCACGTGCTGAGCATTGGGTAACTTCTTCCCTAGCTTCCAATTTTGATTTTCACTGTCATATCATTATGTTGTATGGTTTTGATTAAGTCTGGGGGAGAGCCGTTTCTTTGTCACCCACTGCACATGCTCATCTCATTTGCATACTAGAAGTATTTTAATTTCAGTTATTTAGTTTCGTTCATCTTCACACACCACTTCACCCACTTGAGTGCGTGCTTTCTTTTGTGTTGTTCCGTTTAAACTAGTTTGGTTGGAATGTGAAATAGGCTATTAACACAGGAATTATTATTTGGAGCGCGGTGTCGACTCATGTAGTGTTCTAGTCGCTTCGCATGCTATAGTAGAACCTGAGTAGAATTAGATTTTCCTTATGCATTTAATTTATGTGTAGTATCTCTGCGTAAATTTAGATTTAATGTACTCAAGTGGTGAATTCGAATGAAATTGATGATAACCCGGTGTTGTGTGTGTGCGGTCGCTAAACGTGTGTTGCTCGAGTCGGGAGGAAGGTTTATCTTTCTCGTGGGCTAAGAACTTGCCCCAAGCGACTCTTGAAGCATGGGTGAGAGCTACTTGTTGAGTCAAGCATGATGTAGGCCACCATTTGGCTAGTTTGAGCTTTGCTATTCCATGCCCCTTTCATTCACCTTTGCAAGCCAAATTTGTGCCTACCATTTTTATGTTCAGCTCCTCCTCATCCACCAAAGCCTGAAGCCTATCCTACGCCCGCAACCAAAAAAAAAAAATGTTTTAACTGTGCTCATAATTTCCAACTTGTGTGGTGTGTGGTATCATTGTGTTTTGAAGAGAAAATAATGTCTATCCGCTGATTTTGAACCAACTGGAGGTTGCTTGAAAGAAGAAAAATATATAAAAGAAAAAAAAGAAGAGTATCCTGAAAATAATCCTCCCAAGCTAAAGAGAAAAATCTGTTGGTATTTGTAAAGTAGGCTGTGTGCACACCTGGTTTTCATGATAAGTCTGGGGGTGTGTCACACGAGCATAATTGTTTGGTTTTGTAAGGTGCAGTGTGCCGTTGGCTCATTTGGGTTGCGTAGCCGTCATGTTTATCTTTGCATATCATTCCGTAACCTAAGCCCCGTTTTAATCCTATAAGTCCTACTGATTTGATTTGCGAGTTTGCTAGCGCCGTGGAGAGAGTGTGACCGGGCAAGCGTATGGTTCACGACGTTGATGGATTTCAGCGGAGTTATTCCTAAGTCCCGATCTTTTGCAACACCCGCCTCAGCGTCTCGTCACTTTCATACCGGGCATGATCGTCAAATTCTTCATAATTCACCCACTGAGTACAATTAAATCTTTGATTACGCTTTAGTACTTACGTAAATTAGTTAGCATAGCTAGAATCTTCTTCTACTAGAATTCCTACTCGCATGCATATGTTACTTCGCACTGTACTCCCCTGCGTAATTCGCTATTTTAATTATCTTTTTCAACTTCCGCCGGATTCGTTTGCTCGGGACGCGCAAACAGTTAAGTCTGGGGGTGTGATGAGTCCTGATTATATACACCTTCATGGACTCATCCGGGCCATTATTTAGTCAATATCACGCATTTTAACCTTATTATAGTTTATAATTGATAACCCATGCTAGGTGCACATTTTGGCCCACTTTGGTGTGTTTTCGTGTTTATTTCCTTTCATAGTACTCATATGTTGTTAAGTGCCACTTTCGGTGGCTAGATCTGTGTTTGTGCTGGAATAGGAGGCGTGCAAGTGTTTCCGGTGCAATTCTGCACAGGAACACTGCGCACGATCACTTGTTCTAGTGCGCACGACCACCGGTCGTGCGCCACTGATCGTGCGCACTTAACCCCTTTTTTACGAGTTCTGTCTGGTGCAGTGCGCACGACCATCAACTCCAGTGCGCACGACCACCGGTCGTGCGCCACTGTCCGTGCGCACTTAATAGTAATTTTATGAGTTCTGTCTCACCTATTGCGCACAACCACCGACGCTAGTGCGCACGATCAACGGTCGTGCGCCACTGGTCGTGCGAACATTTTATTTTATAATTTCATCTCTTGCAGGTTCTGTCCAGGCAGTGCGCACGTTCGCAGGATTCCTGTGCGCACGACCACTGGTCGTGCGCCAATGATCGTGCGCAGTGTTTAATCCAGCGCCTATTTATTGACCTGTTCGCGAATTAGGTCGAGAGCACGCAACTCTGCTCCGTTCAGTCCGCCGTTTTCGCCATTTTCAGGGGATTTTCACCCCCTAGGCCTCCTCCATCATCCAAAGGCTTAAAGGAAGGGTTCCTACACTCACTTTGACCGCTAAGGAAGAGGTTCTCCGCAATAGACGTGGCCGGATTGTAAATCGCTGGAGAAGACGGGTCCATTGGGAGGTGTGACAGCCCTCTTCTACCCCGGACGCAGTTGGGACCGAGCTAGGACGCGGATTGACAACCCGGTGCTTCCTACCGTAAATCTACAACGAGACTCCAGATTCGGTCGTATCTCTTGCCTTTTTCCTCTATTTTTGTGGTTATGTGTGATGTATTCTCTTTATCTTGATGATGAACACTATGAATCATGCCTAATATTGCTTATTTCATGTTTATGAAATTATTTTGTTCATTTGTGTCATTGAGGTGCGCTTTATTTCATTTTCCATTCCACCGCCACGATCGGTGCCGCACTAGCAATTGCTAGTGGCGTGCTTGACGAAGAGGTGCTCGCGACCCTCACTCCGCTTGCCTTCTCGTCCATCCGCTCTTTCGACGCAGCGCGCTCAAGGCCTGCCTAGTCTCCATCACACCAATCGAAGCATTGCATAGCAGCATTGCATAGGAGTAGTGGTAATATTTATTTTAAGTATTCACAAACCCCCAAAGCCCTTTCATTCGCATTCCGCCTTTCGCAGGACTTCAATCTCAAGTCCTTCCTCGATAATAAACTCCACCTTACTGTGTTCCTTGAGAGATTCGATACTCGGGGATTACTCCTCGTTTTATATTACTTGAACGATCGGTACACTGCCGTTTCGTGCCGCAGTCGAGCTACCGCCTATAGCGGTGTGTGAGATTTGCGCCATCAATACTCTGCTTATGCTTCCTGTTACTAGTACTTGCTTATTGATACTCTGCTTATGCTTCCTGTTACTAGTACTTGCTTATTGATACTCTGCCTATGCTTTCTGTTACTAGTACTTGCTTATATATGTACCTGTTAGTTAGAGTTATTGCAAGTACTTGGGTACTCATACAATCGTCATGTATATGCAACCATTCTTGTCACCTGCTTTGTATATTATTGCTTATATTGCAGCTTTTCTTCCTTTCCTTCCGCCCGGTGCCTTGGAGTCGCCGGGGGAGCGGATGGGAAGCCACTTAGTCTTTATGACTAACAGTTGCTGCGTCCCTCTTTTTAGGAGTGTTCCTTAGAGCAGCAGTGCACGGTGCTGGAGGTGGCCAGACAGGTCAGGTGTGCAAGGTTGGTGACTTTGGTACCTTGGTTGCCGTTTGTGGCAGATGTGAGCACGGGTTGAGTTGTAGCCCTTGGGGCATTTAGTTTTATACTCTGATGTTTCACAGGAGCTTGTGTAGCTTTCTGCCTTTCTTTGTTCTGTTCTGGACATATTTACTTATTGTGAACCTATGGCTTTAATGCTTTCTTTTATTGATGGGTTGGCGCTGTTCAGTTGGTTTGGCTGACAGGATAGGTGTCTTGTGGGGGATGCTAGCTCGTGTGTTGGCGCTTCCGCAAGGCGGCTGTCCTGGGCATAGGACTCCCCTCGGCCGTGTCGTGTGTTCCGGGAGGGAGGTTTTACAATTGCTACCAAATTAATTCACGATATTTTAAGGAGAGAAAGCAAAACTAAGAAATATTCTAAATACACCAAAATGATGAAAATTTTACTAATTCAAATTTATCTAAAAATTAAATCTAACAAATTATGATGAGACACATAAAAATAGAAAAAACATAAAAAGAAATTTTTTTATTTTTTTTAAAGTCATATAAACAAAAGCTCATAATTAAAATTGGTTGAACTCTAATAAAAAGTCAGTAAGCAGAAACAAAATTTATAAAAAAAAATTGATTATTTTTTTCGAAGGTTTTTTAAATTTTTTTATATTTTCAATATTTGCTTGAAAAAGAAAAATAAAACAGAAATAAATTTTTTGGTTCTTGGACTTTCCAAGGAATACCCAATGACGAGCTCTCAAGGTACTAGGTGGTTTTGTGGGATGAAAGCCCAACACGGCCCTTTCGCAAGAAATTAAATTTTAAATTTTTTAATTTTTTGACCTTTTCATTAAGAAAATAAAAATAAGATAAAGAAAAACAGAAAGGAAAAACACTTTTTTTAATAAAGAAAAACAAAAATAAGTGAAGGCACCCCCATACTTAAAATAAACATTATCCCCAATGTTTTAAAAAATTAATAGTGCGAGTAGGGAGAGAAAGCTTCCCTTTATGAAGAACAAATCATCACCGAGCCAACCTGAAGAAAACAAAATGTGAAAGCAATTTTTATTTTATTTTCGCATTAATAAAAGGAAAAAAAATAAAAGATGCGATACAGAAAAGAAAAGATACAAACGACCAAAAAAAACTCTAAGCATCATCATCATCGTCCTCCTGCTGATAGTAAGCATGCAGATCAACAAATTATCGCTAAAGATGCTCCATAGAGGAAGCATGCCGCTGCTCGTGTATATCAAAATGCGCGTTAAAGTGAGAGCGCATGGACAACTGCTCTGTTTGAATCTGATCCAGATGAGTGTGGATCTGCCCAAACTGCTGATCGAAATAAGTATACGAGTCGGGCGCAGGAGGAAAAGGCTGCTGCTGCCGCGGAAACTGTGTAGCTGGAGGAACGCCTCCAAAATCTGCCTCAAAATCAACATCGATTGGGTCGCCACCAACCTCGACAGGCACCGCCTCGAATTCTCGTCCACGCCGACACATCAAACCAAGGGCCCGAATGTTTTGGAATGTGATAGGCGCGAGCGCTTGGAGCGAAAAGTGTGAAATGAGGAGATAGTGGAGATAGCGTAAGGCGAGGGTGAGGAGATGAATTCCCTTAGATTTTTTTGGCGAATAGGGATTGGGATCGTTACTGATTTCTGCCCAAAATCCATGAAGGTTGTAGTCGCGGGGGAAATTGAGGGCGAGGGCGGTGTAGGCCTCCGTAAGGGTGAAAGCCTCATCGCAGAAGCCCATAAGAATGTTGAACTGACGCAAAGGGTTTGCGAAAGTCCGCCCATCCTGAATTCGAGTACGTTGTCGGCTCTGTCCTAGCAGAAATCGAACGAGGAGAAAAACTACACCGTCAGCTCGTAGTACACCGGCTCTGAAATGGAGAACAAGGGAGCCCATCCCGTAGTAGTAAGACAATTTTGCACCGCTTCGGCCTGCCCGAGGGTGTTGAGGACGTTCAAGTCGATGACGCCAAAGACGCCAAATTCCTTCCCACAGAGGCGTTCAATCCAGTCTTGTTGAACGCGGGAAGGAAAATTGAGCATGGTGTCGGCAATGAGGGAGTCGTCGGGGAGTGAAGAGGAGGACTCGCCAATGGCATGGTGGCAGCTGGGGGCCATTAGAAATTTGGCTAAGGGAAGATAGAAAAGAAGAGAGAGATGTCGGGGAAGGTGTGAAGAAAAGAGAGAGTGAAGGGGGCATAAATAGGAAAAAATTTAGGTGTCACGCCCTCGGTCACGCCCGTGACCGAGGGCGTGTAACGGAAAACCGTGAAAAATTATGGCATGGGGAGGAATCCTAGGGAGATCGGTCAAAAAAATTTGTTAGTCACGCCCTCGGTCACGGGCTCTGCCAGGGAATCTAATGCAGGCTTGGTCAAAATTCGGCTCCCGAGATGTCACGGCCCATGGTCACGCCCCTGACCCTGGGCGTGTAACAGTTTTTTTTATATCAAAGAAAATAAAGAATCTCTGACCGGTCACGGTCATGGTCAAGGCAACAGTGTCACGTGCGTGACTCTTATGTCACGGGCGTGACATAAAAGCGGCATCTTTGACTGGGTCGTGGAAGGATTGGCTCCAGCTGGATAAGTCACGGCCATGACTCTGAAAAGTCACGGGCGTGACAGCCCGAAATGAAACCGGGTGCATGTGAATGTCACGCCCGTGACCTTTATGAAAGACGGAAAAGTCCTGGTGTATGGATACAACGCGACAGAAAAAAAGTGGACGGTGCGTGTCACGCCTAGGTCACGGCCCGTGTAACACAAAAATTTCTGAGTTTTTTTTTGTTTTTGTTGTTTTATAATTTTTTCTCTCTTACAAAAAACCAAAAAAAAATAAAGATAAGACAGTAAAAGAAAAATATTAATAATACCGACTTGGAGAGCGGAGTTTTATGCTTACGTGCGAGCGACCGTTATCTCGCAAATCTCCTCCAAACCTGCAAAACCTTGAGTAACAAAATAACAATAATAAAAAAATAACATATTTTGTTATTTTTGTGTTATTTTTTTGTTTTTTCCTTCTTTTCATTTTTATATGATTTATTTGAAAACTAAAAATATTTAAATAGAAACTTCTTTTTTTTAGAATTTTTTAAACGAAAGAAAAATGAAAAATAACGAAAAAAATAAAAAAACATGGGTTGTCTCCCAAGAGCACTTTGGTTACGGTCGTTGAGCTCGACCAAAGTGGATTGCCGGATTCCCTTGTTCTAAATTTATCATCAAATGATGATAAAGGTTTTGAGAAATGTAAGGTGGGCAAATTAGTTGCTTGAATTAAAATATTTTCATACTCCATACGGAGGAGAAGAGTTCCTTCACAAATATTAAATATCGCTCGCATAGTGGCCAAGAAGGGACGACCAAGGATTAGAGGGATCTCATCGTCTTCTTCCATATCAAGGATAACGAAGTCTACCGGTAAAGTAGACTCGCCAACCTCAACTGGCACATCCAGAATTACCCCCAAAGGGGTCTTTATGGAGCGATCAGCTAATTGTAATTTAATGTTGGTGGGGGTAGGTTCTCATACGTTTAATTTTTGGGCTAAACTATAGAGAATAATATTAATGCTAGCGCCAAGATCGGCAAAAGCGTTTGGAAAATGATTAGTGCCTATAGTGTAGGGAATATTAAAATTAGAATTTATATTATTAGCCCGCTCGATTAAACGAGCGGGGTAAGGAATACGGGGCTGAAACTCTTGAAGAGGAAGAGATGGTGTGGTATGTGAAATTTCCTCTCCAAGATCGATGTCCAAATCACCTGCAAAGGTTACCGCCAAGACATTTGAAGTTGTCGGCAGTGTCCTTTTAGGTTGATCGACAACTATTTTTAAAAGTTGCCCCACTTGATTCTCCAAATTCCGCAAAGACCCTTGTAATTTGCGGACATCCGCATCATTTTTAGAAATATATTCATTAACCACCTCCTCGAGAGAAGGCGGTTTTGGGGCTTGCGGTGGAAGAAAAGAATTTGGAGGAGCAAGGGGAGCATTATCCGTGTTACCTTGATTTCCCCAAGATAAATTGGGGTGGTTCCTCCAACCCGGGTGATATGTGTAACCGTAGTGATTGTTGCTCGGATTGAAGGGCGACTGGTTTGGATTACCCATGTAATCCACATGTTCCGCCGCATTTTGATTAGGCTCCCAGGTAGGTGTAGAAGTTGGAGCAGTCATCCCTTCTATTTTCTTATTTAGGAGCTCAAGTTGCAGAGACAAATTAGAAATTGAATCAATTTCACACATCCCAGCCGGTTTATTAGGGAGAGACCAGGGTGTACTCCATTGATAAGTGTTCATAGCCATCCCCTCTAAAAGCTCTTGCACGCCCGCCAGTGTTTTATTATTTAAGGTACCACCGGCGGCGACGTCATTCATTTGACGCGTTTGGAGATTTAGGCCATTATAAAAAGTTTGGATCTGCAACCAATTGGGGATTGCATGGTGGGGGCATCGACACAAATATTCCTTAAAGCGCTCTCAATATCATAAAATGTTTCCGATTCAATTTGGGAGAAGTAAATAATATCCTTACGCAATTAGGCCGATTTAGCGGGCGAAAAATATTTTGTAAGAAATTGTTCCATCATTTGAGCCCATGCGGTGATAGATCCTCATGGAAGAGAATTTAACCACTGCATAGCCTTATTTTGCAGGGTGAAAGGAAAAAGGTGAAGCCTTATTGCGTCATCGGATACCCCATTAATTTTGAAAGTATCGCATATTTCTAGAAAACTAAAAATATGCGCGTTGGGATCCACTTCTTGTACCCCATCAAATTGTATATATTATTGCACCATCTGAATGATGCTTGGGTTCAACTCAAAGTTATTGTTCACAATAGCAGGTCGAACAATACTAGAAGGGGCATCGTCCAGGTTAGGCCGAGCATAATAGGACATAGTTCGTTGCGCGGCCGGTTTCGGATTTGGATCACCCATATTAGAAGAAGAAGAAGAAGAAGAAGAAGAGGAGGGAGGAGAAGAAGAAGAAGAAAAGGTATTCAGAAAAGAAGTGTCGCCTATGGATTCCTCATTCGGATCTTGAGAATTTGGCCTTTGGAATCTTATGCGTCGTTGAATGGTTTGCTCGATTTCCGGATCCAATTCAAGAAGATCTGACGGATTCCTTCGGGTCATACACCAAAAAGAAAAAGAAAAACGTAGGAATTAAGAAAAAGAGAAATAATAAATAAAAAGAGATATAATGTTTTGTGGATTTTTGAATTTTTAAGATTTAATTAGTCTTAGATTTCCCGAGGACTACCCCGTGAAGGGTTCACAGCGGTACTAAGACATAAGATGGGATGATAACCCAAATCTCCCTTTCTAAGAGTTTAATTGCACCTTTAAGAAAAATCAAAAAATGATAAAATTAATAGAACTAAGCTTTCAAAATATCAACAAAATTCCTCGGCAACGGTGCCAAAAACTTGATAGATAAACTCAGTTTTGCGTAAAATTAAAGTGTTATCCACGTATAATTCGATAAGGCAAGTGTACCTATCGCTTTATAGTATCGGATTTAGAAAATCAAGTGCCGTATTTTTTCGGGTTTGTTGAGTACTTCTACTCACAAAGAAGAGCTATTATTTTATCGATCGAAAGTTGGGATTATTTTGGAAAATGATTTGGAGAAATTCAACTACGGAGAAAGATTATGATTAAAAGATTAACACTTGATCTAGAATCCCTTTGGAATAAAATAGAATTTAACAAAAGAATAATCTGCAAGCTCTTATTGAAATAACTTCAACCGTGGAGGTTCCCAAAATATGATATCACCTCTCTCGAGGAATACTACCAAGGGCGTGTACTTTGCGATTTCGGCCGAAATGCTCCAGAATTTCTCCTGATTACTTCTATGAGCTTGAGATTGCTATTGGCAGCCCAAATTTCCTGAAAATACAAAAATAAGGTAAATTAGTGATAAATTAAATTGAAACTAAATAAAAATAAATTAATTATTAATAAAATATTATATAAAAATAACCATATATAATGTATTATCACTCATATTTCTCCCAGGTGTGCACTTTTTTGCCGGGCGTACACTTTTTTGCCTGAGAGTGCAGTTTTTTGCACGGTCGCGTGTTTTTCGCCCGGGCGCACGTTTTTTGCCCGGGCATGTGTTATTTGCCCGGTCGCGTGTTTTTTCGCCCTGATGCACATTTTTTGCTCGAGGCTCATTTTTCGCCTAGGCGCACTTTTTTCGCGACTTAGTGAAACTTTTTGGAGTAAAACTTTTTATGAAAATGATGACATCATTTAGGGCCTGTTTGGGAGGGCTTTTCAGAAAGGAGGATTGGTGGCAAAAGGATGGTAGGAAAAGATGCTTTTGGAAAATGTCTTTTGCAAAATGAGATCTGTTTGGGTGAACTCCTTTTGCAGAGCTTTTCAAAAAGGAGAAACACTTTATAAACTGTTTGGCAAATCTTCGTTGCGGTGACTTTTTTAGCAAAATGTAGAAATATTTGTTGTAAAGCAATTTTTTTAAAATAATTATAAAACCATAATAGTACTTCATTCATTAGAAATAAAAGTTGATATTACATTGTAAGACAAGAATCTAAAACAGACAAACTACGTATTATCTTGATACAATTGTTCTGCAATGCGGTCACGCAATGTAATAATTTCCTGAACACCCACTCACACACCTCTAACATGATGTGCATTTAATGTTACATTAGTGTTCGGTGTATGATTTTCTCTAATTACACGTGCCTCAGGATATATTAAGTTTTCGGTATCATCGCAGGTCAAGAAGTCTGGATCAGAACGAGATACATGCCTACAAATACAGTTATGCAAAGTCATGGTTGCTATGATAATATCACGTTGCTTTTCTAAACTATATTGAGGCATGTCCCTTAGTATAGCCCACTTTTTCTTCCAAACACCGAATGTCGGTTCTATGACGCCACGCAGTGATGAATGCACATGGTTGAATATTTCTTTTCTTCCTTGCATAGGACGATTTCTACGGGCAAAGTCTGGTAAATGATATCGTGTATCTGAATATGGCTTTAAGAACCCTCGTTGCAGTGGATATCCTGCGTCAACCAAGTAATATTTTCCTAAAATTTAAAAACAACAATTAGTATTCTATTTTAAATAACTATAATTTCATATTTAAAACTATACCTGTATGCGGAAATGGAAAATTATAACTTGGTTCCATGAGTGCACGTTGAAAAATACGACTGTCATGAGTCGAACCCTCCCATCCAGCCAACATAAATGTGAAACACATGTTGAAGTCGCATACTGCCATAATATTTTGGGTTGGCATACCATGACGTCCAATGTACGCAGCTTGTATTTCAGGTGGAACCAGTGCACCAATATGTGTTCCATCTATTTCTCCAATGCAGTTCTCAAAATATGACATGTATCGAGCATCATTTAATATTTGATGTGGAATTTCACTAAATTTTTCATCTGTTGGCACTATAATATCAGATGATAGTTTTTTCAGGGAAGCTATTCTCACTGAAAAATATGTACATATTATTTCCGTTGAGTGTTGAAATCTTTCTTTTGTTAGCCTCATTGATTCATTTTGTGCTAAAATATACAATGTTAGTGCGAGAACTTCTCATGAGGTAGTTCTTATTGAACCACGTAGCCCATAACGTTGTTCAAGTACCTGAAGTAGATCAAGAAATATCCGCTTTGACATCCGTAAGTTCTCGTAAATTCTAGTGGGATGCCCATTTAGCAATTCTCCAATCCATTTATCACCTGATTGGTGTGATGTCATTCATGGATTATTGCTGGATGATGAACACCAACTGTGCACCATACATGCAGCCGATGTCTGTTGATGGTGAGCTAAAACGTTTCGAGTTTGATTGACCAAATCTACCACTCTTTCTTGAATTTCCTCATTGGAGCTATCTGAATTATCGGAGGACATTATATAACTGTGCAAATAGATAAATAAAATCATAACAGATTAATTATATAACTTCAAACATCAGTACAAAAAAGAAGCAAGAGTATTAATATCATTTTATTGAACTAGAAGCCAATGAGGTAAAAAAACAGGCAATAATATCCATAAACAAAGATACAACCACATGAAGCAATAATAATAATCAGACAACATTAATACCATTTTCTCAAGTTGTTCTACATAATGATAAAAAAAATAGATCCACAAATAAAGATACAACCACATTCATGTTCCACAGATAACTACAACCATCTGACCCCTATTGTGAATTTTGTGTATATCGCGCCTTTAGCCACATAACTTTGAGCGTCTCCGAAATACTCATGAATGTTTCCCTGTTGCTCTTATCTCTGAGAAACATCGTGCAGTAGTCACAGAAGTCAAAGTCCCCCGTAATCACTGGATATTTCCAAGCTCTCTGAGTGCTTTTGGAATGGTAAACAATGCAGAGGTGATTTGTACTTTTGGAGGTTCCATCATAACACGACCTATTATTTGAGATGTCTCTGCTATGTCCTCCATTGTGGAACTCATTGCTCGCTTTCTTCCAGCAATCTTCTTCTTGCCCTTTTCTTTTATTTTCTTCCTAACTTCCGATGAGCTAGAGGGTCGAGTGGAGGTAGTGTCCACTCCCTTGTCTGTTGTATTAGGAGATAAATCTTCAACAACTCGACTATCACCATCATCGGACATGTCACGTTCATCAACAGATTCATGCACCAGGTTTCGTGAACTTGGTGCCCATGCAAGATCTCCCGTAGCAACTGCTTTGTTGAACATCTTGTCTAGCTATTTCTCCAACTCTGGACCTATACCTGAGTACAGAAACTTCTTTGCAGTAGGGACCACCTAAGAATATATATCAAATTAATGATAATATAATTAACTCAAAAAGTAATAGCGAGAGAAACGTCAAGACAATTAAATTACCTTCAGTCTTTCGTCCCACCATTCATCAGAAGCGTCGATAGTTTTTCGTGAGGGATTCCAACCCAAACCAGTTTCTCGCCATTTAAACTCTCGCCAAACTTTCCATTCTCTTTTAGCTGGTCCCACTTATTTTTCATTTATTTTTTGTCATAGGACTTTCCCGTTCGTTCACGATACTTATTCACCAGATTATTCCATCCCTCTTTGCTAAAATGAGTTGTTGGTCTGTTCCCCAACTCAATTTCTTGTATGCATAAGTCACAAAAAACATCACATCATTCATTTCCCAGGTTGCAGAATTCCCTCCTTCTCTATGTTTACCCATTATGCAGGACTGAACATAACGAAAAATAAATAAAATCATCACAATGATACTAGATAGCATACAAAGGGGGAAGGGAATACACAACACAAACACATAATCAAACACACATTCAACACATAATCGCCACATACACAATACACAACACAAACACACATTCACCACATACACCATTCAACACATACACAACAAAACACACATCACATAATCACCACATACACAATACACAACACAAACACACATTCAACACATACACAATACACAACACAAACACACATTCACCACATACACCATTCAACACATACAGAACAAAACACACATAACATAATCACCACATACACAACACAACACACATTCAACACATACACAATACACAACACAAACACACATCCACCACATACACCATTCAACACATACACAACAAAACACACATCACACAATCACGACATACATGATGAGTCCTCATCATATACACATATATGGACTCATCTAGGCCTTTATTCAGTCTTTTCACCGCACTTTAGCCTTGTTATAGTTTATATTTGATATTCCATGCTAGGTGCACTTCTAGGCCCATTTTGGTGTGATTTCATGCTTTTCTTCATTAGTAGTTTTCATGCTCCGTTAGGTGCCACTTTCAGTGGCTAGATTCATGGTTGTGCTGGAATAGGAGTCGTGCAGGTGTTCCCGGTGCAATTCTGCATAGGAACACTGCGCACGATCACCGATTCTATTGCGCACGACCACTGGTCGTGCGCCACTGATCGTGTGCACTTAACCCTTTTTTCATGAGTTCTGTTTGGTGCAGTGCGCACGAGCATCTACGATAGTGCGCACGACCACTGGTCGTGCGCCACTGTTTGTGCGCACTTATCATTAATTTTATGAGTTCTGTCTCGACCAGTGCGCACGACCACCGACGATAGTGCGCACGACCACCGGTCGTGCGCCACTGGTCGTGCAAACTTTGTATTTTATAATTTTCTTCCCTTGCAGGCTCCGTCCAGTTAGGCGCATGATCACAGGATTCTAGTCCGCACGACCACCGGTTGTGCACCACTGATCGCGCACACTGTTTATTCCAACACCTATAAAACGACCTTCTCGCGAATTAGGTCGGGATCCCGATTTTCTTCCGCCGTTTTCTCGCTCCATGGCTCCGATTTCGCCCCTCCACCGCTGCCCACCATATGGAGGTGCCCCGGGCTTGTTCTTCACGCCAATCTTGAGCCGGAGCTTCCTCTCGGCCTCCTCCTTCATCCAAGTGCTCCAAGGAAGGTTTAGCCGCCATCGCCATCAAGCAAGAGGAAGTTTGCAACCTCTACCGGATCATGACACGAAGAAGACAGGCTCATTGGAGAGTAGTGATAGCTCTCTCTACCCCGGACGTAGTTGCGGACCGAGCTTGGACACGGATTGACAACCCGGCGATTCCAACCGTGAATCTACAACGAGACTTCGGATTCGGTCGATTTCTTGCCTTATTCTTCTCTTATTGATGTGTATGTAGCTAGAACCAACATTTTGATGAAGTATATTTGTACTTGTTAACATTAGTATGAAATCATGTCTATGTGATTGAGTAATCTTGTTATATTTTCATTTGAGGTGTGCCCCGTGGTGTGGATTGTTCGTTGTGTTGTGCCGCCCTAACAATTGTTAGTGGTGTGCTTTGCGAAGAGGTGCTTACGACCCTCATTCCGTTAGCCTACTCGCCCATCCGCCTACCGAAGCGTGGCATCGCGGCCCGTACTCCATCCCGCCTAACTAAGCAGCGCGCTCAAGGCCTGCATAGTTCAATCCGCTTGCCTACTCGTCCATCCGCCCTTACGAAGTAGCGCGTTCAAGGCCTACGTAGTATTCCATCCCGCCGAGCGAAGCATTGCATAGCGGCATTGCATAGGAGTAGTTGTAGCTTTTTCTCTTTATTTTCCACAAACCAAATCAACCCCCGTGTCCGCAATTCATCCGACCCAAAGGACTTCGATCTCAAGTCCTTCCTCGAACATTAACTCCACCTTACTGTGTTCCTTGAGAGATTCGATACTTGGGGATTTACTTCCTCATATTATTACTTGACAACGACCGGTTCACTGCCGTTCGGATCGCAGTCTCGCTACCGCCTATAGCGGTGTGCAGGATTTGCGCATCAAGTTTTTGGCGCCGTTGCCCGGGACCACAGACGTGTGAGTTTTCTTGAGAGGGAGAGCCGAGAGATAGTAGTTCTTCCAGTGTTTATAGCCGCTTTATTATTTTTGTTTGCTTTTTAATTATATATTGTTTGTTATTACTTCTTTCCCTCTTATTTTAAAGTTTTAGGCAAGTCTAATCCAAGAAGTTTTATTTGTTTGCGTAAATTTTCTTGCAAAGAATTTCAGTTTCTGTATATCTGCTTTTATTATTGAAAATGTCATCATGGGATATTTCACCTAGCTTTAATGACAAGATGGTTTATTATGTAGACCAAATGAATGAGTTGAATGCTAGGCAGTGTAGGAACGTTGTTTGCTTGTTGTGTCGAGGAGAGGGTCATGAATTGAAGGACTGTCCTAGTCTTTTCAATCCTGACCGCCGCTCCTCCACTCATGACAACATTGTCCCTATCACTCATTCTTTACCCATGGAGGCAATTGTGCCCTCTACCCCCGAGCTTGTCTCGTGCATGGACTCCTCACTCCCTGTGTATGGCTTCACTCCCAGTGATGATGATCACTCATCTGTTGGGCAACAAGGAGAGGAATGGGAGCTCCTAGATGCACCTGAGCATGATGAGGAAAGTATTCTTTCCATCGGGGAGGCTTTAGCAGATCTTTTTACGGCGGAACCAAATCTTTGTGTTTTTCCAGTTTCTTTGCACGATTTTTCTACACACATTCTTTATGATCCTATCAAAGTAAAGGAGCGGGGTGATGCTTCGGACTCGGAGGATGCTCCAAGGTGGGTTGAGGAGGATACCTTCTGATGAGGAGGTTTGCACTTCCTCATGGGATGAGGAGGTCTAACTCACCACCGAGGCCCTTGAGTTCTTGGGTTCCCCTCACCATGATACTTACGATGATGATAGCGATCTATCCTTGGATCCTGCCGGGAGTGAGACCGGGACCACTCCCCCGATTGATGTTTATTTATGTTCTTCGTCTTCTTTATTTCTTGATCACCTTCCTTCATCTGAGTCTATGCAGGTTGAATCTTCACAGGTACTTCAGGAGGACTTGGAGCTTTGTGCTCAAGTCAATGATGAGTGTGTCCTTTTATGCGAGGAGGTTGATTCCTCCTCCATTAAGGAAGCCTCATTCGTTGCCTTCTCCTTCTGCGGACCTGCTGTGGACGATACCTTGCTGGGCAAGGATAGTTTTGGTGAGATGAGTGAGGACCAGGCCTCCTCCTCTTCTTACTTTCTTTTCCCTCTACCTGTGAGGAGCATGTATTATTATTTAGGTAGAGGGGTGACTACCTTATCTCCGTATCGGTACCAGCTACCGAAACGGATAATGGAGCAGTTACCTGTGCACTTCTCTTTTCATAGGCCCATTAGCTAGAACCGTTTTAATTTAGAATAAGTCATGCTGGGATGACAATAACCCCAGTAGTTATCTTTCTTTTCTGCATTTTTATTTCATCTAATCATGTTTAGTTAGTAATATTTCTTTTCAGTTTTCTATTTTCTTTTGTTTTTGCGGAGCTGACCCCTGCAGGTATCTTTTCTGGATGGCGGATGCTGCAGCTTCATTTTAGCTTACACGCCAATCTTCTGGTGTGCTCATTTCTGAGCACTGGGTACTCTCTTTCCCTAGCCTTTCCTGATTTTCATGTCATATATTCTGTGGATTGTTTAGTTTAAGTCTGGGGGAGAGTAGTTTTGTTTACCCGCTCACGTGCACTATTGCACTACATACTAGAAGATTTCATTTAAATTGTTGTTCATTTTCATTGCACACCACCGCACCCACTTGAGCGCGTACTCGCCTGTATGCATGCTCTGTAGTGAATTTAATTCTTCTGCTTATGTGGGAAAGTCTAGGTGATGGCTTAGGACTATGTAGCAGAGTAAAATGTTGACTCCCGTAGTGCTCCTAGTCGAGTGCTCGGTTGCATAGAAATTTGTGTAGGTTAGATCTCTTTTTATACTATGGTTTTATATTTTTCTCTATTAGTGTAAATGTTGTTTACTCTACTCAAATGGTGAATCCGGTGTGAATCAAACGGTAGCGTAGGGATGTGTGTAAACGATCGCTAGACTCGTATTGCTTGAGTCGGGAGAAAGGAGAATCTTTCTCGGTGGCTAGAACTTGCCCCAAGCGATTCTTGAAGCATTGGCATAGGATAGTTCTAGTGCGTGAGAATGACGTAGGCCATTATTTTGGCTCGGTTGAACTTTTTATTTCATGCCTATCGTCTACCCTTGCTAGCCCCTTTGTGCCTACCCTTTCCTTGATTCAGCTCCACATTTATCTCACCAAAGCCTAAAAGCCTAGCCTAGTCACACACCCAAATCTGAGCTTTAGTTGTAGTTTCATTTACATTTTGGGGGGTGTTGATTGTGGTGTCTATTATGTGAATCTGTGGATGTGCTCATTTGAAAATTTTGCTGAAAGGAAAAAAAAAGACAAGAAAAAGAAAGATAGAAAGAAAAATGAAAAAAAAGAGAAGAAAGAAAAATGAGTTTTATTGAAAAATCATGTAGAAAAATTATGTATTGGGAGTAGGCGGTGCACACACCTATGTTGCAAAAGTTCAAGTCTGGGGTGTGGTGCACTTGCATTCGATTTTGGTGCGCGGGTAGTTATTTTTAAAGCTCATTTGGGTTATGTGTTTAAGCCATTTTGTTTATCATCGCTTACCTCACCGTAACCCAAGCCCCATCTCTAACCTAAAGTCCTACCGACTCACGCTATGAACCAATCTAGTGTCGTGGAGAGAATGTGACCGGGCAAGCCTATGGTCACTGTTGAAACCAGTTTCCCGGCTTCAGCGTTCGAAAGGGGGTTGCGACTAACCCTTACTTGTTCTAAGCCGAGACCCTTGACCTGTCACTAAGAACTGAAAGAATTGAACTTATTGAACACTTGAATCCACAAATGGACCCCTTAAGCTTCAGCGAGGAGGTCCCACCACATACCCGGAAGATCTTAGAGCGCTTCCCCTCCCAAGCCAATGCTGAGCCTGGGCACCTTGGAGGGCACTAAGGAACACCTCACCGACCACCTTCAACGTCAAGGGGGAGGGGAGGGGTAGTGCTTGCTCACATGCGAGAGAGGGGGTAGAAAACAAACCTTTCCCAAGGTGCCCATGGGGGTCTATTTATAGACTTTCCCAAAAATGGACTGCGAATAGCAAAAATCGGACTGCGGATAGCAAGAATACCCCAAACGAGAGGGGACGACCTAAACCAACACCACCTTACCTGCGCGAGTGGATGCCGACCCACTCGCGAGCTTGGCCGCGAGTGGAAGGCACTCCACTCGCCCCTGGGGCAGGCGAGTGGGGCAGCTCCCCACTCGCCCCCTAGGCGGGCGAGTGGGACAGCTCCCCACTCGACCCCTTGGCGGGCGAGTGGGACAGCTCCCCACTCGACCCCTTGGCGGGCGAGTGGGGCAGCTCCCCACTCGCCGCCCTTAGGCAGGCGAGTGGGTCAGCTCCCCACTCGCCCCTTAGGCGGGCGAGTGGGGCAGCTCCCCACTCGACCCCTTGGCGGGCGAGTGGGGCAGCTCCCCACTCCCCGCCCTTAGGCGGGCGAGTGGGGCAGCTCCCCACTCGCCCCTTAGGCGGGCGAGTGGGGCAGCTCCCCACTCGCCCCCTTGGCGGGCGAGTGGGGCAGCTCCCCACTCGCCGCCCTTAGGCGGGCGAGTGGGGCAGCTCCCCACTCGCCGCCCTTAGGCGGGCGAGTGGGGCAGCTCCCCACTCGCCCCTTAGGCTGGCGAGTGGGGCAGCTCCCCACTCGCCCCTTAGGCGGGCGAGTGGGGCAGCGCCCCACTCGCCTTAGGCGGGCGAGTGGGGCAGCTCCCCACTCGCCTCTTAGGCGGGCGAGTGGGGCAGCCCCCCACTCGTCGAGTGAGACTCTTCTCACTCTCCTGGATCTGCTTTGCCTTAGTCGGTTTCGCCGCCTCCACGCGGCTGTTTTGTTCGTCTCGATCACCCTCGTAATCTTGGCTTCATCTGGGTCGGGTCACACTGACTCGGGAAACATGAGTGTTTTACACAATCCCCGCTCTTTGCGAGCTTGACTCAAGCTCGGAAAGAAAGTCCAACCCACCTATTGAACGAGTTGGTGGGACCCGGAGGGAATCTTTGGAGGGTTCCACTTGATAGCTATATAAGACCCTTCGAAGAGGAGGGTAAGAAGAGCACCCTTCCTGAGCGCTTCCCCCACTCCCTCTTCAAACGAGATGGATCCACCTCGAGACTTTAGGGCTTGCTTCAAAGGCTTTGCTGGGAAGGGTTCGTCTGACGTGACAGAGCTTAAGGCTCTGGTCCATGGCCCTCCGCCTTCTCCTACCCATCCTGCGATGCGATCACCTCGGAAGAAGCCTCGCCCCGAGTTGGTGAAGGAGGCTGCGTCCTCATCCTCTCATGGGGTGACTGAATTTGCCTGCGGCCTGGATATGGATATGGTATCGGTTCCCCCCTTCTTCTTGCTTGGCACTTGTGGTTATATCTGTCCATGACAACGTGCTCTTTCATTGCTCATAGCTTCTCGTGGATGACCTCGAGGGAATCCGAAGAGTGGTAGAGGGAATGGATGTAGATGCTCGGGTGAATCCTACCACTCTTATCCGGGAACCTACCGCCCTCTCGACTGCTCACGATGACTCATCTGCTGGAGGGGGGAAGACCTCGACAGGCCAGTCGAGCCGAAAGGAAGTCTCGTCACCACCCCACTCTCCTACTGCAATCTCGGAGCCCGTCGGGGACCGTCCCGACGTCCTCGTCCGTCTGAGCCGCTTGGAGACTCTTACCCAGGAGCTGCGGGAGGGGAGGTTATCTTCCGGACCCGACCCCCTTGCCCGTGTTGGCGTGCTGGAGCGTCGGGTGGAGAGGCTGGAGGATGAACTCAATCTCCTACGATGGGAGGTCCGGCTCGCATTTGGCGGCATGACGACACCGTTCGAGGATCACTTTCGCCAGGTGGAGGCCTCCGTGCGTACCGTGACCGAAGAGCTCTCCTCTGCCAAGGCATGCTTTGAATCCACGCGCGGGGGGTCCCCTTCACCCTGGACCAGGGCTTCTGGAAGTGGACAGCGCGTTAGCCACCCCCCCCTTTGGGGATGTACTATTTGTTATGTAATAATGAGGATCGACACGTCGCAGCAGCTCGTCTGTTCCGCGGCCGGACTATTTGTTTCGTCATGTTTATGTCATGTTTGTTTTAATGACTCTGCCGAGTTATATCTCAGTTGAGCTATCATTATTTGGCTAACTTTCATGTAGGGTGAGCGCAGCAACACTGAGACAGTGGAGTAACAGGCGGGGGATAGGGACCTCGGGTGAACGGTCCGAGGGCGAAGCAGTTGGGTGGTGTGTCAGGGGGGAGACGTAGGCGAAGAGACCTTTCGGTCCGCATTGCTACCTCAGGGGAGAGGGCTGCGAGGCCCTCCCTCCTCTGCCGGGCGAGTGGACCATGAGGTCCGCTCCCGTGCACCGGGCGAGTGGACCTCAAGGTCCACTCGCCTGTGCTCGGGGCGAGTGGGCCTTGCGGTCCGCTCGCCCGGGGCGAGTGGACCACCTGGTCCACCCCCCCTTCATGCCCTTTGGCGAGTGGATCCCATGATCCACTCGCCTCCCCTTTTACCCCTCCCTTATAAATATGCCCTCCTTCCCCCTTTGGACCTTCACCTTCATTTCCTCCCTCTTTGCCTTTCTCCTAGATCCAGCTCTACTCCTTCCTTCCACTCCTACACGATGGCATCCAACCGTTCGGCTGTCAAGAGGAATGGTCGGGAACAAAATGCGGCCAACTTCTCGGAGAGTTCTTTCCCCGTAGGGAGAGTATCCAAGGAGGAGCTCTCCGCCTTTAGGACTTCCTACCTTCCCGAAGGGTAGAAATGCAGATGTCCGTCAGGGGGTGAGACCGTCAACTCCTTTTACGACAACTGGCTTGCATTCCCTCTCCTTCACTTCGAGGCTGGGCTACGGCTGCCCTTGTGGCCTGAGGTGAAGGAGTTCCTGGACTACTTTGGCGTAGTCCCGGCTCAGGTTAACACAAATGCGATCTCGATGTTAACAGCCTACGCATGCTATTTGCGGGAGGAGAAGGTAATGTTTGACCTGAACGTGTTCCACAAGATCTTCACCTTCCGAGCGACCGCCGACGGGGTGTGCTTTCTGACCGGCACACACATGGAGGTGCACGAGACCTCAAACAAGGTCCACCACTGGAATGAGTCATTTGTGTTCGTTCGGGGTGACCTGGACGACATCCCCTTCTCCCCCATACAGAGGTCCGAGAAGGTTTGTAAACCCCCCTCACTACGTGGGGAGGCTGCCGAGCTGCACCGCTTCCTTAAGGGTGCGAGCTTTGAGGTTGATCACCTCCGGAAGAACATCAACCAACTCACCTACGTGGAACCGGGGGCAGGTACTTGGACCTTGACAACTTATCTTTCTTATGGCTCATTTCCTCTCATTGCCGCTCAACTCGTCCCAACTTGTGCAGGTGTTCGGTCCCTTCCTCGACGCCTTCCCTCCGCAGGAGGAAGTTATTCCTCCGCCCGGGGGCTCAACGAGGAGGTTGCGGCTGATTCGGCTTCGGCCCCGAAGATACTTGGGTCGGGTCAGAGGAGGGATAAGGAGCGGGTGGTTGAGGAGGGAGCGCCCTCCTCCCCACCGAAGGAGCCGAGGATGAGGCGGGGGAAGGCAGTTTGCCGAAGGGATTCCAGGGCACTGCCCAGGGAGAGGGGGCAACCGAGTGACCCCAACGCATTGGCCAATCATCCCAACTTTGAGATGGGGGGAAAGGCCACGGACCCTCTAGGCGAACCTATCGTCTATTGGGATGAGACGATGAACCGGGTCTCCCTCACCTCCCAGCGGCCTTCGTGGACCGAGGGAGATATCACGGATGGCGCGGCGTATAGCTTTACCTATGGCATCTACGGTCGGTAGGACGCTGCATCTTACTGGGAGATGTCCATGCGTGACCTCGCGTATGCGAGCTCCCAGGCTTAGCTCTGCGCGACCGAACTCTCCCACATGGCCGCCCGCCGAGGTCTTAGTCTCTCGCAACGGTCGGTGCGGGCGGATGCGTCGAAGCTGGATGCAGAAGAGAAAGCTACCGCCCTTGCGGCTCGCTTGGCTACTGCTGAGAAACTCCTGGAGGAGTCATCCGGGGGCTTGGTTCGCGCCCACCTCAATGAATTTTCCTTTTCTCCTTTTAATTCCTTGTTATTCGTAGGTTCTAACTTATTTGCTTTGCCGGTCTGCAGGGACCCGGTGCCGCCGACTCGCTCAGGAGACGATGTGAGGAGTCGGACCAGGAAGTGCAGGACCTGAGGGCTCAGCTGGCCGAAGCGCATAGGCAGTTAAGAGAAGGGGGGGGGGGGGGGGGGGAGAAGGAGGTGCACCTTCGAGAGCGGCGAGGCCAGCCCCATCTCGACCCGCTGAAGTCGAGCTCGCTCGGGGGAAAATCATGGCGTCAACGGCCCGAGCCCTGGTGAGTCGCCTCCATGACGTGGACGCTATTCGAGACAGCTGGAGGGGGGTCTCCGCCAGCGACATCCTACCCGAGCTCTTTCCTTCACCTAGGCGATCCGGCTCGCCCCCTAGCAGCGGCTACTCCCCATGGTCGTGAGGGCGGCCTGTGACTTCTTCTTCTCCCCCGTTTCTCCTGAGAACTATGTATTTTTTGTGTTTGCCTTTTTCTCTCAAGCCTGCATGTACTGGAAAAATGAAGTAACAATTCGTGTAGTACATGTTATCAACGAATCAGTAGTTATCTTAAACGAATTGTCTCAGCTTATATTTTTTTCCTTTACTGCTTGAGGCGTTGATACCTCTGCTTGAATCGGTCACCGAGTCGTTGGCTGGCCCGATGAGTCTCTCATCTGTTAATATGACTGAGCCTGTGGAGTGGTCTCTTTTAGTCAGGGATCCTACCGATTGGAGGTGGAAGTACCCATCCACGTCCTGGGAGTCTTAGCTCAACCGGGTGTGGAGGAACTCAACGCCTTCCCAATCTGACTGGAGGTGGAAGTACCCATCCACGTCCTGGGAGTCTTGGCTCAACCGGGTGTGGAGGAACTCAACGCCTTCCCAATCTAACTGGAGGTGGAAGTACCCATCCATGTCCTGGGAGTCTTAGCTCAACCGGGTGTGGAGGAACTCAACGCCTTCCCAATCTGACTGGAGGTGGAAGTACCCATCCATGTCCTGGGAGTCTTAGCTCAACCGAGTGTGGAGGAACTCAACGCCTTCCCAATCTGACTGGAGGTGGAAGTACCCATCCATGTCCTGGGAGTCTTAGCTCAACCGGGTGTGGAGGAACTCAACGCCTTCCCAATCTGACTGGAGGTGGAAGTACCCATCCATGTCCTGGGAGTCTTAGCTCAACCGAGTGCGGAGGAACTCAACGCCTTCCCAATATAATTGGAGGTGGAAGTACCCATCCATGTCCTGGGAGTCTTAGCTCAACCGAGTGTGGAGGAACTCAACGCCTTCCCAATATAATCACCAAGCTACGAGTTGACCTGATACGTCCCCCCTCCGCCGGTCATGATTTAACCCGCCGGAGGGTCTCTAGTCAGGGATTTTGAACCTGGATATTCTTCCAGAACCCCTTTCCCATCCATCGTTCATACCTATTACAACTTACTTACGCTACGCCCCTTTGGGCATCCTGTTACACCTCGCCCTTTTCTGGGCCCCTCCTTACATCTCGCCCCTATCCGGGCACTTCACTACACCTCGCCCCTATCTGGGCATGCCGTTACATCTCGCCCCTCCCTGGGCACTTCCTTACACCTCGCCCGTTCTGGGCTCACTCTGCTGCCTGCTCCCTAGCCATCCCTGCCATTGCTTCTTCCACTTCTTCGGCTGCTTGCATCCATCCGATTGTGTTGACCGCAGTAACGTAGCACTGGCGCGCCTCCCGGGGATCCCCCCTGACTCTCACCTGGAGCTTTCCGGAGTTATACTTCAAGCACTGATGGTAGGAGGACGGCACGCATTTGTACGCACTGATGAGGGGACGCCCAAAGATGGCATTGTAACTGCTCGGCGCGTCCACAATGACGAACCGACAATTCTTTGAAGTTCCCACCAGGGTGACGAGGAGTTCGACTCCCCCCTCCACCTCCTTCCTCTCCCCGAAAAATCTGAAAAGTGGCCCATCCGATGCTAGCACTCGCTTGGCGTCGACCTTCATTCCTTCAAAGGCCTTCTTGAATACCACGTTCACCGAGCTCCCATTGTCGACTAAGATCCGGGAGACGGTGAAGTTCTCGATCGCCACCTTGATGACTAGCGCGTCGCAGAAAGGATCCTCATTGGCCGGCAGGTCTTGGATGGAGAAGGTAATTTTCTCGCTCGGAGGTGGGGACCGGGAGGTCGAGGCAATGCTCCGACGGTATATGGCATGGAGGCTCCCCTTCCGGGTGGCCTCTTTGCCCGCTCCCCCGTGGATGACCCCGATCCATCCTAGGGCCCCTATATCGACCCTTTCCTCGCATGGATCATCCTCCTCCTTGCTCTTCCCCTTTTCCACTGTCCGAGGTCCTTCCTGGCACAGCTGCTTCCCCCCTGCTGGGGTTCTTCCTTCTCCTCTCATCTCGAGGAACTCGGGGCAAGCTGCGGTCGCGTGACCCTCCTACTGGTGGAAGTCACAGTATGGCAGTGCCAGCTCGCCCCCCTGCTTCTCCCAACGTCCCCTTTTCCTTCCGATTCTCTTCCGACCGATGGCCATGGCTTGCAGGGGTTGGACTTGCAGCGGCCCCGGGCCCTGCTGCCATCCTGCTGGGTGGAACCGCCCATGCCTCCCCTGATAGCCTCCTCCTCCCTGGAAGTGGCCCCTTCCTTGGCCCTGAGGGGGACCAACCTGTGACCTCCAAGCTGGTCGGGCGGCTGTCGGTTGCGACTTCCAGCCTTGCTCCTGCCCAACGGGAGGTCCCTGTTGTCCCTGACTCTTCACTTCCTCCTTCTTTCTTCCTCCACGCTCTTTCCTTTCCTCCTCTGCTATCTCGGCTAACCTAGCCACGAACTCCTGATTAGTAGCTTCAACCTCGGTTTCGCGATCGGCACGCTTCATCAACTCCTCGAAAGACAACGGGGGGTCCCGAGTTAGACTCATCCGGAACAGCCCCGGCTGCATCCCAAGGGTGAAAGCCAGCTGCAGGGTGTGTCCGGGCACTTCGACGACAAGGAGGACCTCCGCTTGGAACCTATCCATGTAGTCGGCCAACGACTCCCCTGGCTTCTGCCTTACTGCGAACAAGGCTTCCATACTCTTTCTCCTCTTCTTCGAGGTAGAGAACCTCAACAAGAAACTTCGGCGCAGATCTTCGAAACAGAAGATTGTTCCCGCCGGGAGCGAGTGGAACCAATCCCTCGCCTTCCCCTGGAATGAGACGGCGAAAAGCCTGCACATGAAGGCGTCCGACATTTGCCTGATTGAGGTCATGTCCTCGAACCACTGGAGATGTTGGAGTGGGTCGCTATCCCCCTCGTAGTAGGACATGGCGGGATCACGGAACCCATCCAGAACGGGAGCTGACATGACCAGCTCGCAGAAAGGGCTCCTCCATTCTTCTTGGTTGAGGGGAGGTGTTCCCATCGCCTCCCCGCCCGGGCAGCTGGTCCGGGGTGAACTATTGAAAAGCACCCGTGCTTGGAGGCTCAAGCCCTCCTCCGAGGCTGGCTCCTTCCCTTGCTGACTGCTTCTTACTTCCACTAGGGGGAGTGAGGGGATCCTAGGTGCAGGCGGTGTTGAGCACTCGCCGCGAGCGGAGGACGTGGCCTGCATGAACTCCAGGATCTTTTTGCTGAATTCGTCGAAGTCGCTCTTCTTCACATACTCGCAAGGAGGAGGCGGGTCTCCCAACTCGTCGCTTCCAGCCATGGGACTTGGCTCAGAGGTTTCCGAATTAGTCGCTTCCACGCTCACCGCACCAGAATGTTGAAACCAGTTTCCCGGCTTCAGCGTTCGAAAGGGGGTTGCGACTAACCCTTACTTGTTCTAAGCCGAGACCCTTGACCGGTCACTAAGAACTGAAAGACTTGAACTTATTGAACACTTGAATCCACAAATGGACCCCTTAAGCTTCAGCGAGGAGGTCCCACCACATACCCGGAAGATCTTAGAGCGCTTCCCCTCCCAAGCCAATGCTGAGCCTGGGCACCTTGGAGGGCACTAAGGAACACCTCACCGACCACCTTCAACGTCAAGGGGGAGGGGAGGGGTAGTGCTTGCTCACACGCGAGAGAGGGGGTAGAAAACCAACCTTTCCCAAGGTGCCCATGGGGGTCTATTTATAGACTTTCCCAAAAATGGACTGCGAATAGCAAAAATCGGACTGCGGATAGCAAAAATACCCCAAACGAGAGGGGACGACCTAAACCAACACCACCTTACCTGCGCGAGTGGATGCCAACCCACTCGCGAGCTTGGCCGCGAGTGGAAGGCACTCCACTCGCCCCTGGGGCAGGCGAGTGGGGCAGCTCCCCACTCGCCCCCTAGGCGGGCGAGTGGGACAGCTCCCCACTCGACCCCTTGGCGGGCGAGTGGGACAGCTCCCCACTCGACCCCTTGGTGGGCGAGTGGGGCAGCTCCCCACTCGCCGCCCTTAGGCGGGCGAGTGGGGCAGCTCCCCACTCGCCGCCCTTAGGCGGGCGAGTGGGGCAGCTCCCCACTCGCCCCTTAGGCGGGCGAGTGGGGCAGCTCCCCACTCGACCCCTTGGCGGGCGAGTGGGGCAGCTCCCCACTCGCCGCCCTTAGGCGGGCGAGTGGGGCAGCTCCCCACTCGCCCCTTAGGCGGGCGAGTGGGGCAGCTCCCCACTCGCCCCCTTGGCGGGCGAGTGGGGCAGCTCCCCACTCGCCGCCCTTAGGCGGGCGAGTGGGGCAGCTCCCCACTCGCCCCTTAGGCGGGCGAGTGGGGCAGCTCCGTGGGGCAGCGCCCCACTCGCCTTAGGCGGGCGAGTGGGGCAGCTCCCCACTCGCCTCTTAGGCGGGCGAGTGGGGCAGCCCCCCACTCGTCGAGTGAGACTCTTCTCACTCTCCCAGATCTGCTTTGCCTTAGTCAGTTTCGCCGCCTCCACGCGGCTGTTTTGTTCGTCTCGATCACCCTCGTAATCTTGGCTTCATCTGGGTCGGGTCACACTGACTCGGGAAACATGAGGGTTGTACAGTCACCGACACCGATAGATTTCGGTGGAGTTTGTCCGGCATCCCAATCTTGAGCAATGCTCATCTCAGCGTTTAGTTTACTTTCTCCGTATGCATGACCGAACGATTCACCGTAGTTCACCATTTTGAGTAGTTGTAATATGCTTTTACTCTTTTAGAAATATATAGACTGTTTATATAATCAGAAATCTTCTCTACTATTCTTCTTATGCACGTGAGCATGCGACTTCGCATGGTACTCTGTATTGTAGTTTTAAGCCATCTACTTTTCTTTCCCCGTTCGCATGGAATTTGTTTGCTGGGGACGCGCAAATAGGTAAGTCTGGGGGTGTGATGAGACCTCATCATATACACATATATGGACTCATCTAGGCCTTTATTCAGTCTTTTCACCGCACTTTAGCCTTGTTATAGTTTATATTTGATATTCCATGCTAGGTGCACTTCTAGGCCCATTTTGGTGTGATTTCATGCTTTTCTTCATTAGTAGTTTTCATGCTCCATTAGGTGCCACTTTCAGTGGCTAGATTCGTGGTTGTGCTGGAATAGGAGTCGTGCAGGTGTTCCCGGTGCAATTCTGCACAGGAACACTGCGCACGATCACCGGTTCTATTGCGCACGACCACTGGTCGTGCGCCACTGATCGTGTGCACTTAACCCTTTTTTCATGAGTTCTGTTTGGTGCAGTGCGCACGAGCATCTACGATAGTGCGCACGACCACCGGTCGTGCGCCACTGTTCGTACGCACTTATCATTAATTTTATGAGTTCTGTCTCGACTAGTGCGCACGACCACCGACGATAGTGCGCACGACCACCGACGATAGTGCGCACGACCACCGGTCGTGCGAACTTTGTATTTTATAATTTTCTTCCCTTGCAGGCTCCGTCCAGTCAGGCGCACGATCACAGGATTCTAGTGCGCACGACCACCGGTCGTGCGCCGCTGATCGAGCGCACTGTTTATTCCAGTGCCTATAAAATGACCTGCTCGCGAATTAGGTCGGGATCCCAATTTTCTTCCGCCGTTTTCTCGCTCCAGGGCTCCGATTTCGCCCCTCCACCGCCGCCCACCATATGGAGGTGCTCCGGGCTTGTTCTTCACGCCAATCTTGAGCCGGAGCTTCCTCTCGGCCTCCTCCTTCATCCAAGTGCTCCAAGGAAGGTTTAGCCGCCATCGCCATCAAGCAAGAGGAAGTTTGCAACCTCTACCGGATCGTGACACGAAGAAGACGGGCTCATTGGAGAGTAGTGACAGCTCTCTCTACCCCGGACGTAGTTGCGGACCGAGCTTGGACACGGATTGACAACCCGGCGATTCCAACCGTGAATCTACAACGAGACTTCGGATTCGGTCGATTTCTTGCCTTATTCTTCTCTTATTGATGTGTATGTAGCTAGAACCAACATTTTCATGAAGTATATTTGTACTTGTTAACATTAGTATGAAATCATGTCTATGTGAATGAGTAATCTTGTTATATTTTCATTTGAGGTGTGCCCCGTGGTGTGGATTGTTCGTTGTGTTGTGCCGCCCTAACAATTGTTAGTGGTGTGCTTTGCGAAGAGGTGCTTACGACCCTCATTCCGTTAGCCTACTCGCCCATCCGCCTACCGAAGCGTGGCATCGCGGCCCGTACTCCATCCCGCCTAACGAAGCTGCGCGCTCAAGGCCTGCATAGTTCAATCCGCTTGCCTACTCGTCCATCCGCCCTTACGAAGTAGCGCGTTCAAGGCCTACGTAGTCTTCCATCCCGCCGAGCGAAGCATTGCATAGCGGCATTGCATAGGAGTAGTTGTAGCTTTTTCTCTTTATTTTCCACAAACCAAATCAACCCCCGTGTCCGCAATTCATCTGACCCAAAGGACTTCGATCTCAACTCCTTCCTCGAACGTTAACTCCACCTTACTGTGTTCCTTGAGAGATTCGATACTTGGGGATTTACTTCCTCATATTATTACTTGACAACGACCGGTTCACTGCCATTCGGATCGCAGTCTCGCTACCGCCTATAGCGGTGTGCAGGATTTGCGCATCAATACACAACACAACAAACATTCAACACATACACAATACACAACACAAACACATATTCAGCACATACACCATTCAACACATACACAACAAAACACACATCACATAATCACCACATACACAACAAAACACACATTCAACACATACACAATACAAAACACAAACACACATTCACCACATACACCATTCAACACATACACAACAAAACACACATCACACAATCACCACATACACAACACAACACACATTCAACACATACACAATACACAACACACAACACAAACACACATTCACCACATACACCATTCAACATATACACAACAAAACACACATCACATAAACACCACAAACACAACACAACACACATTCAACACATACACAATACACAACACAAACACACATTCACAACATACACCACTCAACACATACACAACAAAACACACATCACATAATCACCACATACACAACAAAACACACATTCAACACATACACAATACACAACACAAACACACATTCGCCAAATACACCATTCAACACATACACAACAAAACACACATCACACAATCACCATATACACAACACAACACACATTCAACACATACACAATACACAACACAAACACATATTCACCACATACACCATTCAACACATACACAACAAAACACACATCACATAATCACCACATACACAACACAACACACATTCAACACATACACAATACACAACACAAACACACATTCACCACATACACCATTTAATACATACACAACAAAACACACATCACACAATCACCACATACACAACACAACACACATTCAACACATACACAATACACAACACAAACACACATTCACCACATACACCATTCAACACATACATAACAAAACATACATCACACAATCACCACATACACAACACAACACACATTCAACACATACACAATACACAAGACAAACACACATTCACCACATACACCATTCAACACATACACAACAAAACACACATCACATAGTCACCACATACACAACACCACAAATTCAACACATACACAATACACAACACAAAAACACATTCACCACATACACCATTCAACACATGCACAACAAAACACACATCACATAATCACCACATACACAACACAACACTCATTCAATACATACACAATACACAACACAAACACACATTCAACACATACAACATTCAACACATACACAACAAAACACACATCACACAATCACCACATACACAACACAACACACATTCAACACAAACACAATACACAACACAAGCACACATTCACCACATACACCATTCAACACATACACAACATGTAACATACCCCAAACAACTAGACCCCCTAAGTTAGTTTTGTCATGACTAGGTCATGACAAAACCATAGGAAGAGCTTAAGACCATGTGAGCATGGATGAGAAGGAGAAGTCCCATTGGTCTGCATATAACAGTCTTTAGATACCTAGCCTAGGATTGGACTTTAGGGCCTTTCCTTAAACCTTGACTCCAACATAGTATCCCTAACCCATTAGGGGGCTCCTTGGAGCACTAGGGACCCATTGGGGTCAACCAAAGAGGCCAATTTGGCTAAAGTCAACCTTAACCCTAAATTGGTCAAACTAACTCAATTAGGGTCAATTGGCCTCCACCATGCCAAATTGACCTTGCCCCTACCCTCATAGGGATATTAGGAACCTAATGAACCAAAAAGCCCCATCATGGGACCTCTAAATTGGCCAATTTACCCTAAGTCAACCTTAGCCCTAATTTTGGTCAAAGTGCCCTATTAAGGGGCAATTCACCCTCACCTTGCCAAATTGACTCCACCTACACCTTCCTAACCGTTAAGGGAGGCCATTGGAGCCTAAGACACCCATTGGGTGAACCTAATTGGTCAATTTGACCAAAGTCAACCTTGTACTAAATTAGGTCAAAATAACCCAATTTCCCCAAATTAAACCTAATCCATTTGAGCTAGGCCTAATTGAGGTGGTCCACCACCAAATGGGATTGAGTGCTACAAATTGGACCATATAATTTCAGGGAAATCGGCCAGGAGAGAGAGAGCCTAATTTGAAGGAGAGAGAAGGTAGGGGGAGTTGATGGAGAGGAAGAGGAACCCTCCATCTCCTCCATTAATGGCACCATTCATATCCCCTTGGGTAGAGGAGAAGTTTTCAACCCTTCCCCAACCATATTTATGCCCAGATTCACTCCCCAAGTGTAATCGAAACCTTCACTAATGGCCATTAATGGCAATCCGAGTAACTCCTCCCCCTTAGCCTCAATTGACCCCTTTAACATCTTCATAGGTTGGAAAGGAGTGAAACCCCCTCTTCCCCCGAAGAAATCAAGCACCGGAAGATAGGATTGACATAGCGCCGAAAGCTCCACCTCTGGCCATGGCGACTCGCCGGAATACGCGCCACCAAGCCCCCACACAGGTCTGATCCGCCTCCTCTCCCTTAGTGCTAGATCTTTTCATAATTTGGGGTTTGATCCGAGCTCAATTGGGCTCGGATCGTGCTTCCGAAAGGGCTCGTTTTGAGCTATCTTTCCCTCCTCTAAACTCTGATTCCAACCACCTCCGACCGGCCAACCACCCCTATCGCCGGCCACCACCTCAATAGAGGCGGTGGTGGCATTGGCTGGCTGGGAAGCGACACAGGTGGCCGGGAAATCATCCCGCAAAGAAGCCCAGGACGGCCTGTCGCGCGCCGTCCGTCCAACGGGGACGATGACTAAAAACCATCAGATTTGCCGTGATCAGTTATTCGCAGATTTACGGGATTATGTTATATGTTATAATGTTATTTCATGATTATGTTTTATTCTTGTTAATTAATTCATCGATCTGAGTAGAAGAAATTCACCAAACTAATAGTTGAGTTCGTCGAACCGACCCCGGAGTTCGTCGAACGGAAATTAATTCACCAAAAAATAAAATAAAATAGTTGAGTTCGTCGAACTGAAACTAGAGTTCATCGAATGGAATGTCATTTGTCGAACACACTCTGGAGATCGTTGAACTGATAGTTGAGTTCGACGAACTGAGCACGGAGTTCATCGAACCGAGTTAATTCGTTGAACTGAATTAATTTGTCGAACGAAGATCGGATTTCGTCAAGCGCACTGAAGCACGGCGTTCGTCGAACGCAGAACATAGTTCGTCGAATGCAGATCATAGTTCGTCGAACGCAGAGACAATACTTTTTGTCATACTTCATGCAGTAGTTCATTTTAATTATTAAAAATACTAGAACCCCTTAAATGAAAAAGTGGTCAACACCAAAGTTGTAGCCCTTTGAGTCTACTTTATTCTAAAGTTGATTTCACCCCAAAAGGAGTTCTGTAGCTCCCTGTATATCTATTTTGGTGGGACTGGTCCCTAGTGTAGGTCAGTCACCACTTCTTGAATAACTTTTGATTGGGTTATGGGATTGACTTGAAAATTGAAACCTAGGCAATGTACACCTACCCACACATCATACCCAAAGATGGGAATTTTAGGAGAACCTTTTTCTAAGGTTTTTGTAATAATTTCATAAATTAAACATTAATTAATTATTGGGTCAAATGACCTCCAATGCCCTCCAAATTTTGGTGGGTACTTCTTAGGGATATCAATGACCCTGGTAAAAATCTCAGCCCAATTGAGACTGATTTGGTTGGGTAAATTGTCAACCCAAGTTAGGTCATATTGGGTCAAAGTTAGGGCATGGTGTTTATCTTGGGGTATGGTGGTCAGAACTCATCACCATGAGTTGAAACCTTATCCACTGGTTTAGGATCACCTAAAACACCTTAATGAGTAAGATGGGGTGGTGTATGGAAGGATATGCCCTAGGACCCTAGTTTTAACCTTAGGATTGCTCTTGAACCTTGTGAAGGACATTGGGTCAGATGTTCTTGTATGGTCATGGAACTTGGTGGATAAGTTCATATGGTGTAATTAGTCCTTAGGTAATTTTATAAGAATTTTAGGAGAACTTATTCCCCCTAAATTAGGTCATAACCCCTTTAGGTAAACTTCTTGTAAGAGACATTTACATGCACAAATGAGCCTAGATGAAGATGAAATCTTGGTGGTGCCTCTATAATCATAATAACGACCCCTGGTATTTTTTGTATAATTAATTTAATGAATTATCTAGTACTTCATTTTCAAGGCACCTATTTTGTTCTAATCTTAAGAAATATGGATAAGGGTCCAAACTCTCTGAAAAAATGTGCAACTTGGTGATAGGACATTTCAGAGCACTAGGAAGCTCTATGAATTTTTATTGAATTTTTGGAAATTGTTATCAGTAGGCTACTTCACAACATGTGCAAATTAGGAATTATTTGGATTAATTATTTCAGTGAGTAAATGATTCCCATAAATTGTGAATCTCTGTAATTAAGCTTTTCTGGACATAATAGAGGTCTGGTAAATTTTCTATAATTTTGGCACATGTATTTTTGGTAGTTCCTTCATAAATCTTCAAGTTTGGATAGAAGTTAAATATTAAAAATAGAGGACATTTCCTTACTGTAAAATTGTGATATCCATTTATTACTATTATTTTGGCATGGTAGATTTATCTTAATTTTATGAGGATCATGTCTTGAGAATACCTTAAACTTCATGTTCATATTCATACTTGGCAAATATTGGAGAAATTTAAATAAATGTTAAAATGTTGAGGAAAAATATGAATCTTTGGATTTAGCCTTATAATGCCCCATGATAGACCTCCAGTAAATATCGTGAGTCAGTTGGATGAATATTTGGAGTACCTCTACTTGTTAGCTTCATATAGTTAGTTTGGTCTGCGTTTAGTAAATGGTGAAACTTAGGTGTTTAGTGGTCTACTAGGTGGAATTGGTATGTAGATGGTGTGCAAGGTCAGGTTGAAGAAGATGAGGTCACCAAAAGGAGTTTAGGAGATAAGAATGTTAGGTGGGCTATGGGTAAGGTCATGCTTGGGATTGACAAAAGATCGTCTTTCACGTAGCGTGTCATAAACCACCTAGGGTTAATACAAGTGAAAATATAAGAGGCTTAGGAATATGGGTAGATACCCATAATATTAAGTGTCATGAGAAAGGGAGCCTTGAGGTGTCATCCCATTACAGTTCCTAGTACCATAGCGAACCCCTTATAGGGTAATCCTCGGGAAGTCCAAGACTAACTATAAATCGTAGGAGCAAGATGTTATACAAGATTAACTAAGTAATAGACTCACTCACACTCCATCATCACGGATGCTTAGTCGGTTTTGCCTTACGAGCGATATGCGCGGTGGTTGTAGCAGTAGACTGATTAGTCTGGTAAGCTTATGGCTCAGTAGTGGCTGTTGTGCCGAGAGGATTAGTCGGTGAGCTTATGGATTGGAGATAGATGGTAAACATGTTTGCATGTGCATAAGGTGGTGGGTCCTTAGTGTTGATGGTCATTGCACCGATATTAATACTTGGGCTCGGTAAGAGTGGATAACCCTTTTACCAAGACAAGTCTGGTGGTCTAACCAGCAAGAGTACGCAGTAGCTACGCTGTTGTGTTCTTAGCATTGAGGCGTACGTTAGGTCTAGGTTAGGTAGTGCAAATACCAACCTAGAGGTGGGTGAGGCCCAACCTACCACTTCTGTTTGCCACTATGGGAGCATCCTGGGAGTTTTGCTAGCTCCAAAAAGGGGGAATTAAAGGTCCGTGCACATAGAGTCGTAGTGTGTGAGTTGCACTTGTGTGAACATAACATTTAACAGCATACCTTGTATGTCATGGCATAAACATTGCATTTAAACCCCTACCCCTATCGTATAAGTCAGTTATGGGACTTCTTATACGATAGGCCTTGCTAAATGACCCCTTGGTCTATAGGTTTGTGTGGGCATTCCTATAAATCAATGGTTACTTTCTATTACGTATATGTCTTTACTTACTACACTTTACTTATTCTTTACCTGCTCTTACTATGCTCTTTTACTACTTTAATTATATACATATACATGTGTAGTGTAGACATTCCCTGTACCCCTGTCACCTGCTATTAATATACCCCTTGTTGTCCTCCGCTTCATCCTTCCCGCATAGTGCCTAGGAGTCACCGAGGGAGGGGTGGGGGATTGACTTAGTCTTTTGGCTAACGGTCGGTGGACCTTATCATTTTAGGAGACCACGGAGATGGAGCAGCACCAGAGGCAGGAGCAGATGGAGGCGGGGCAGTCTAGCACAGGAGCACCAGTGTCGGGATCCGTGAGTGTTACTACTAGTTGATTTACTTCCGCGAGTGTTTATGTAGTGAGGACTTGATGTATCGGGCAGGAGCCCTTGTTATTTCTGTCTTTTATTTCAGTTATGTTTATGTGGACATCTCCTTATGATGATTTATTTATATGTGATGTGGACTTGGCTTCTCTAAGTTGTTTAAGCTTAACTTCTTTGTGATCGATAAGGCCGGCAGGATGGGCGTTTTGTAGTGTCGACCTTCCTGAGTGAGGGTGTCACCGCAAAATGGCGGTTCTGGGCATAAGACCCCAGAGTTGAAAAAAAGGGGGTTTTACACAACAAAACACACATCACATAATTACCACATACACAACACAACACACATTCAACACATACATACACAATACACCATATACACACATACACAATACACCACATACACATATACACCATTCAACACACACAACAAAACACCACACACAAAAAAACCTAAAATACATGGAGTGATAAATGCTTAAAAGATATGAAAGCATACCACCAATAACTCCATAGAGCTGAAATTTGCAATCCAAAAATTTGAATGAAAGGATAAGCCGAGATATCTGGAATAAGAAATATATTGGACATGAGAAAATGATATTCATAAATTGTGAGAAATTAAAAATGGAGAAGTTGAATGAATCGAGCTATGGAATACCTCTAAAATCGAGCTATGGAATACCTCTGAAGATGAACGAATCGAGCACCTACTAGATCTGAAACAGGGGTTTCTCTAGCAGCTCTACAACAGCAGATTTGAGCTTTGCCGGAGAGAAGATGTGCCATACTAGTAAGAGCTTCTGTCGGCTACAAGAGCTTCTGTCAGCGAGAAGATGAACCCTACCAGATCTGAGTTTCTCTAACAGCAGATTCGAGCTCTATCAGCGAGAAGATGAGCCCTACCCATAAGCGCTTATCTCGGCAACAAGTGCTTCTATCAGCGAGAAGATGAGCCCTACCACCGAGAAGAACAAGATTGGAAAGGAGAAGGGAAGAACGAGGTCAGGAAGAATGAGATTGGAAAGGAGAAGGGAAGAACGCCACTAGGCGAATGGGGAGCACGACATACAATCGGGGAAGAATCACGAGCAGCGGAGAAGTTGCAAAAAGGAAGGGAGGCTTGACTTTTTAAATAGGCGAAATAACTCCTTCTTGGCCAGTGGCGTTTTCCACTGGTAGAGAAAACAAACGCAACACACATCATGGTGGTGTTTTTTATAATACCAAAAGGAGGAAAAAAGTTGTCCCAAACGGGGCCTTAGTCTTAGATTGCCTAACAATAATTATTTATGTGGGCATATAAACTAATTATCTCATTTATATTATGTTGAAATAAATATGAGTGTTGTAGGTCGCTCGACGTTCTTGTTGTTGGATCGGTAGGCGCCCATAGAGGGGGAGGGGGTGAATAAGGGTTTTTAGAACTTATGTTATATTTTGATTATCTTTGAAATAATGCGTGATTAAGAAGGTGAGAAATCAAGCAAAACAATTGAAATAAAGTAGAGACATGCTTTATTAATATGAAATAAGGTTTTACAAAAGTTGATTTCTATAACGCTAGAAATTGGTGGCGAATAATAATAACCTCTTTTTGTTTTCTATCCCGACTCGCATCCCCACAAACCGGTGGCCCTAGCCTATCCTTCCCTAGATTCGGCCTCAAGCCGCTTTAGCCAATCCAACCCCGGATATGGCCTTGAGTACCCCCTAGACCTAACCTAGATCTAGTCGCCAACACGAGGCAAATTTCTGCCCTAAGTCCTACCCAGACCTAGTCGCCAACACGAGGCGAATTCTCTAACGGTTTACAAGAAATTTGAAATGATAATAATAAAAAACTCCCTCTTGAAGAACTTCTGAAGTTGGAGATGAAGATCCGCTGTAGAATAAGTGTTGTAGAAGCGGACGTCGTTTGTATCCGGTGTGACGAGATTCTACTTTAGAAATTTGCAGAGCTTTGGTAGGACATCAACTTTCGGCCAAATCAGGCTCTAGAATTCTAGCACACAATCTCTCTCTCTAATAGATGTCTGGAACGAGAGAAGAGGGGTCCTATTTATAGCCTCAACGCTAGCACCAGCGCTACCTCCGATACTATCCCATATTAGGACATATTCGGCGCGGGAGAATCTTCAATCTGATGAAACATTTTCTTCTTGCCTTCTTTGCTCCGCGCTACTGCCTGTGCTATCCTCTACCGCCAGGCGCTATCTCCTTCTAAATATGCTCCCGGGATTGCGCTGATCATCACTAGCGGCAAGCGCTAGGTGCTATCTCCGACGCTAGTGGGCATGTTGGAGTTATTGGCCCAATTGTGGGGGCAACTTTCTTATGTCATCCTTGAGTCATATGGACTTTATTTCCTGCACACTTAAACACACAAGATCAAATACACATAGGATTTGTTATTCTCAAACCTAGGAGATGCGGAAGACCATGTTCCAACAAACTCCCCCTTTTGATAATAACCAATTCATTAATGATAAATCAGAGCATTAATATATAAGCATGATGGAACCTACTTGTGTGTGTGAGAGAGTGATGACTTAGGATAAATATTGATTTTAGTATTTAGAATTGCTCCCCCTAAGTGAATGCTCCCCTAATATGTAAGCTATTATCTTAGTTAATCATGTTAGTTTTTATTTTGTTAGTAGATTTTATTTATCATGTTCATTCTCCCCCTTTTGTTATTAGCAAAATTGGGTAAGGAAGCAAAACACATAAAAATTTTGATAAGTTAAAGGCATGATCGAGCTTTGAGAGAAAATGATAAGGAGTTTTAGAATAATTTTCATAGAAAGAAATCAGAGTTTTTAGTTTTAAATAATATAACATTTACCATGTAAGTCTACCATTTGGAAAACAATTTTGAGTTGGAAAGACTTGAGATAAGCATGAAAAGAACACAAGGTAAATGTAATGTTGCGGAAGACTTATATAAAAGTACAACAAATATCTTTTTGTAAGATATGGTGATAAAAAGAAATATGAGTGAAGGACTATTGAAAAAGATGTTTTTGTAAATAATTTTGTTAAAGAACTTTTAAGATGATGTAACCAAGCATGAAAGAGATGTAAAAAAAGAGACTACTGCAATGTTATTCTACTTCATAAATTGAAAACATACCAAACATTGTAGAAAGCATGTTAGGTTATCTAGTGCATTTAGATATGAAAAGTATTATAGAATTAGCATTAGAATCCAATACTCATGAGAAGAAGTGTTATGGAAAACAATGATGTGCACATATGTGTATTTTTGAAAAGAGTAAACAAATGTTATAATCAAAAATACAAGACAAATATAGAGTAAAGTGCATAATAAAATACAAATAAGATTACTTCCACACACTTTTTATGCACAAAAAAATGTATAACGACCAAGGTGCTTTGCACACACAATGCTCATTAAGACTTATCAGGGTTCAAAGTAGTGCTTGGGGGATCACATACTTTATTTTTCAATGTCATTTTTTTGATCTGGTGTACATAAGAATAAGTGATTTTTTTTTAAAATGAAGGTTTGCACAAGACACTTTACTAATCTTTCCAAGATGCTCAACCTCACAACGCTTATTAAGACTTATTAGAAGGTTCAAGTAGTGCTTGGTGGAGTTATCTTTGCCACTTTATTTAATGATTTTTTTGTACAAAGTTCTCCGATTACACTTGCTTTGCAAACCAATTTGAATTTTGAAAGTACAACCACTTTTCTTTATATTTAATAGTGCAAATAAATGTAGTGTAGGTAAGATACTTGTGCAAATTTATTTTATTGTACAATTACAATACACTTGCAAGCATCCATAGATTAAAAACACATGTAGACTTAGCCAAAAAGTGAGTGAAGAGAGATCATTATCAACCATAAAATATTTACTCATACTTAGAGGCATGCTAAGCTTGGTTCTACACTACTTTTACAAGATAATTGATGCACATATTAAGAGATATATCAAAGCATGATAAAATAATGTTCAAAGTAGTTTGAAAAGATAAATTGGAACATTGTAGAAGTTCTAAAGATAGTTTAAAAACATGCTTGATTATCACAATAAATTTCATATATTTTTTTGTTAGTTTTTGTGTTTTATATTTTTGTATTCATTTAGAAATAGAATTTAAACAAATGAACAAAAAAAAAGAAATATTTTTGTAATTTTGGCTTTTGTATTTTTTTGTTTTAATTTTTCAAAAATCAATTCAAAACAGAACTGTAGAACTATATAGTACATATAATAGAGAATAATTTTAGGTATTTTAGAAAATTTTAAAAATACATACAAGCAGATAGGTGCGCTAGCGCGGGAAATAGTACACGATTTTTTAGGATTTTGAAAATTTTAATTTTTGATATTGGTTAAGTGTCCAAAGATTAGTGTCATGCAGAAATTTTCAGAGAGTGTGAAGATGTTTAGGTATGAAAGAATTGCATACAACTAATGTGTTGTAAGAATGCGTTTTAGCCCGAAAGATCTAGGACACCTAATTCAAGTCGTAATAATCGAAATCTTGCATCGGGGAGAGGTTTAGTGAATATGTCAGCAAGTTGGGAGTCAGTACCAATGAAACTTACTTTTACAAGCTCTTTCTTAATATGATCCCTAATGAAATGATGACGAACATCTATGTGTTTGGATATAGAGTGGTGTACGAGATTATTTGTAAGGTCTATCGCACTTTTGTTATCACATTTAAGATCATTGTTTTTGAGATGAAAACCAAAATCCTATAGAGTTTGGCTCATCCATAATGCTTGTGCACAAAAACTACCAAGTGCGATGTATTCGGCCTCCGTGGTGGAGAGTGCAACCGAAGATTGTTTCCTACTAAACCATGCAACTAATGAGGGTCCTAAAAAGTGAAAAGTACCGCTAGTGCTTTTTCGATCTAGTAAACAGCCGACATAATCCGAATCGGAATAACCATGAAGTGTAAATGAATCATTGTGTGGGTACCATAATCCTAATTTAGATGACCCTAATAAATAATGAAAAATACGTTTTACCGCTTTTAAATGAGATTCTTTTAGATTGGCTTGAAAGCGAGCACATAGACATACGACAAACATCATATCTGGTCTAGATGCACTTAAGTAAAGAAGATATCATATCATTCCTCTATATAAAGTTTGATCAATGGGAATTCCAGATTCATCTTTTCCTAGTTTTAAAGCACTCATAGGAGTAGAATCTTGTTTAAGGTTTTCAAATCCGAATCGTTTAAGCATATCGTTGACATATTTTGTTTGGCAAATCAAGATACCATCATTTCGTTGTGAAATTTGAAAACCAAGAAAATACGATAGTTCTCCTACAAGAATCATTTCAAATTCATTTTTCATTACTAAGACTACTTCATTACACAACTCTTCATTAGTGGCTCAAAAAATTATATCATCAACATATATTTGTAAGATAATTAAATCATTATTATTATTCTTAATGAAGAGTGTGTTGTCCGCACTTCCCATAACATAACCATGCTTTAATAAAAATGATGTAAGTCTATCATACCATGCACGGGGCGCTTGTTTTAAACCATAAAGCACTTTTTCTAATTTGTAAACATGATTTGGAAATTTTGCCTTTATAAAACCGGGGGGTTGTTCTACATAAACTTCTTCTTTTATAAACCCATTTAAGAAAGCACTTTTAACATCCATTTGAAATAATTATATCTTTTTAAAACTCGCAAATGCCAAAAATATTCATATAGATTCTAAGCGAGCGACGAGTGCAAAAGTTTCTTCAAAATCTACCCCCTCGATTTGAGAAAAACCTTGAGCGACTAAGTGAGCTTTATTTCTTATAATCCTAGATTCACCATCTAATTTATTTTTAAAGATCCATTTTACACCAACAACAGGATGATTAGATGGGCGTTCTACTAGGTTCCAAACTTTATTTCTTTCAAATTGATCTAACTATTCATTCATAGCCAAAAACCAAAATTCATCATTTAAAGCGGTTGAAATGTTTTTAGGTTAAATTTCGGAAACGAAGCAAATATTTGAAAAAATTTCATGAATAGAAGATCAAGTTCTTACCCCAATAGATGGTTCCCCAATGACTAGCTCCTTTGGATGATTTTTTGAGAAGTTCAAGATGCCTGGGGGCACATATTCATCTCCCTTGGCCTTCTCCGCCTCTTCTTTGGAAAGGTCCTCTTCGTCGTGCTCCAAAGATGGCAAGGGTTCATCATTTGTACCTGTAGGAAGTCTTTCTACACAAACAATAAACTCATCAAATTTTACATTAATAGACTCTTCAACCTTACTTGTTCTTTTGTTAAATATTCTATATGCTTTACTAGTTGAAGAGTACCCAAGAAATATTCCTTCATCACATTTTCATCAAATTTTCCTAAAGAGTATTTTGTATTTAGAATAAAACATTTACAACCAAATTCTTTAAAATATGATACGTTAGGTTTCTTTTGATAATATAGTTCATATGGTGTGAGATTTAAAGATGGACGAAGTATGTCTCTATTCATTACATAACATGATATGCTTACGACTTCAGCCCAAAAGGACTTAGGTAATTTATATTCAGATAGCATAGTACGTGCTAGTTCTTGGATTGTCCTATTCTTTCTTTCTACAACACCATTTTGTTGAGGTGTGCGTGGAGCGGAGAATTCATGCTTAATACCTAACATTTCACAAAAAGATTTAAAATTTTCATTTTCAAATTCTCCTCCATGATCTGAGCGAATGCATTTTATTTTTAAATCTAGTTCATTTTGAATACGAGTACATAATTTTGAGAATTCACAAAATGCATCAGATTTGGAAGAGAGAAATAAAGTCCAACAATATATAGAGAAATCATCAATTAGAATGAAAGTATATATTCTACCACCAAGACTTGCGGTGCTAACGGGACCAAAGAGATCCATATGAATTAATTGCAATTGTTTTGAAGTAGAGATTTCGTTTTTACTTTTAAAAGATGATTTTGTAAATTTTCCTTTTTGACATGGAGAACATAGTGAAGACAAGTTTCCATTCAATTTAGGCAATCCTCTAATCAATTCCTTTTTGGCTAGTTTTAAATTGATCTTTGTACTAGCGTGACCTAAACGTCTATGCCATAGTTCTAACTCATCATTTTTAGTTATAAAACATTTTATAGATGATTTGGAAAGATCATGAAATGAAACTATATAAACGTTTGAATTCTAGGTGTAGTTAGTAAAACATCTTTTGTGTTAGGATTAATATTTTGCAAAGTTTAATGGATGATTCAAATAATACATCTAATCCTTTATCACACAATTGTCTTATAGATATTAAGTTATGTTTTAATCCTTTTACATAAAGAACATTTGAGATAAGAAAGGATTCGTTACCCACTATACCTACTCCCATGATCCTTCCTTTACCGTTATCACCAAACGTTACGATCCCTCATTTCTTCTTTTCTAGGCTAAGGAACTTTGCTTTGTTGACCGTCATGTGCTTAGAGCAGCCTGAGTCCAAGTACCACACATCCTCCATTTCCTTAGCCTTCCTACAAATCTAGAAAGAAGATGAGAGTAAAGATCTGGATACCCAAGAGGTACCACCCATAGAGTAAGTGGATTTCTTAGGTACCCAGATTTGTTTTAACGATCGTGGTTGTATATTCCTGTAAGAGCTAGATGTGTGTCCAAACTTAAGACAATTTGTACACGAAATAAAGGGGGTTGAGACCCTTTTCTGAAATTCTACATTGCTCTTGTTGGATGATGTTTGAACTTTATAAAAACATGAGATTTTTTAACTGTTGAGCTACCGCTGGCGTTAGTGGCTAGCGCCGGGCGGTAGGGCTCACTTTGATATCCGAGCCCAAACTTTCCAGAACCATAACATTGGTTTCCCAAAATCATATCCAAGGAATTTTGAACCATTCTGAATTTTTTTATGGCCATATTGAGATCATGATTTTGTTTTTTAAGAGATGTATTTTCTTGTACAATCATAACACATTTATTTTCAAAGCCCATTTTGTTATTTTCAATTTGTAAGAGAGAGGTTTTTAGTTTTCTCTCTAAGTCCCCCTTTTCTTTTGCAATAGTTTTGATTTGTGAGAGGGCCTTAGAAAGAGAAACTTCAAGTTCTTTTGCCTTACATAAGGAGTGCTCACACTCTTGGAATGAAACCTTTCTCTTTTCAAGGGAAATTAATTTTTTAGTAAGCTTATGATTTTCTTTGATGATGGATTCATTTTCATGATTTGAAATAATATTATCTTTTATACTTTTATCATAGGATTTGCAAGTTTGAACAAATTCATCATAGAGTTCTTCGAAGGTGGGAGGAGTTACATTAGTGTCGCTAAGAACACTGGTGTCGTCATCGTTGCTTTTTGCCATTAAGCATATGTTTGCTTCCTCCTCGCTGCTTGACTCAGATTCGCTTGATTCTTCAGGGGAAGAATCATCCCAAGTTGAGGCTTTCAATACTTTCTTTTTCTCCTTCGATTTGTATTGTTATTTTTGCTCCTTTTGATACTTCGGGCACTGGCTCCGAATGTGCCCGCTCTTTCTGCAGTGTTAGCACTCCGGTGGTGGTCTTGCTCCTTCGTCTTCACTTCCTTTTTCTTTTTTGATGAAGAGGAAGATCCTTTTCGTCGAGCATCCCTTTGGAAGTATTTTCGGAAGGTGTTCCTCCTCTACGGATTCCTAATGAACTTCCCGAAGTTCTTCAACAGGAGAACTTCTTCATCTTCATCATCATCATCTTCGATGATCTCCTTCTTTGATTTTAGTGCCAGCGCCTTTTTCTTTGGCTCTTTGTTGTATTCATCATGTTGAATCTGGAGTTCTACCTCATGGGTTTTGAGATTCCCAATAAGGTTCTCGATCTGGAGCGTTCTCAGGTTGTGCGACTCCGAGATGGCCATCACCTTTGGATTGAACCATGGAGGTAGAGAGCGAAGAATTTTCCTGACCAAGTCCCCGTATGAGTAGATCTTTTCAAGTTCTTTTGAAGCGTTGACGATCTTGGTGAAGCGAGTGTACATCAAGTTGATGAACTCTTCAGTATCCATCCTGAATTTTTCATATTCAGACTCCAGTTGGAATAGCTTTGCATCTTTTACCTGCGATGTACCTTCATGAGTAACTTCCAATTGATTCCAAATATCATAAGCAGTTAAACATGCAGAAATTCTATTAAACTCAGTTCTATTTAAAGCGCAATATAAAGCGTTCATTGCCATAGCATTATTTTTTCACCTTAGTTTATCGTTATCATCCCATTTATCCTTAGGTTTTAGTAACGTCACCTCTCCCACTACAATTGTAGGAGGAGAGTACCGAACTTCTACCATGTTCCATACTTCCACATCCATGGTCATAAGAAAACACATCATTCGATTTTTCCAGTAGTTGAAATCTGTCCCAGAAAAAAGAGGTGGTCAACTAACACCCTGACCCTCCGGAAAAGCAAGATCATGAGACGGCATTATTCCCAATTGTTAAGCCGATTAGAATAAAACCTAGCTCTGATACCACTTGTTGGATCGGTAGGTGCCCTTAGAGGGGGGGGGGGGGGGTGAATAAGGGTTTTTAAAAATTATGTTATATTTTGATTATCTTTGAAATAATGCGTGATTAAGAAGGTGAGAAATCAAACAAAACAATTGAAATAAAGTAGAGACATGCTTTATTAATATGAAATAAGGTTTTACAAAAGTTGATTTCTATAACGCTAGAAATCGGTGGCGAATAATAGTAAACTCATTTTTTTTCTATCCCGACTCGCATCCCCCACGAACCAGTGGCCCTAGCCTATCCTTCCCCGGATTCGGCCTCAAGCCGCTCTAGCCAATCCAACCCCGGATATGGCCTTGAACACACCCTAGACCTAACCTAGATCTAGTTGTTGGACCGGTAGGCACCCTTAGACGGGGGGGGGGGGGGGGGGGGGGGGGGGGGGGGGTGAATAAGGGTTTTTAAAACTTAAGTTATATTTTGATTATCTTTGGAATAATGCGTGAATAAGTAAGTGAGAAATCAAACAAAGCAATTAAAATAAAGTGGAGACATGTTTTATTAATTTTTAATAAGGTTTTACAAAAGTTGATTTCTATAACGCTAGAAATCAGTGGCAAATAATAGTGAGCTCTTTTTGTTTTCTATCCCGGCTCGCATCCCCACGAACCGGTGGCCCTGCCCTATCCTTCCCCGGATTTGGCCTCAAGCCGCTCTAGCAAATCCAACCCCGGATATGGCCTTGAGCACCCCCCAGACCTAACCTAAATTTAGTCGCCAACACGAGGTGAATTTCTGCCCTAAGTCCTACCCAGACCTAGTCGCCAACACGAGGCGAATTCTCTAACGGTTTATAAGAAATATGAAATGATAATAATAAAAAATCCCTCTTGAAGAACTTCTGAAGTTGGAGACGAAGATCCGCTGTAGAATAAGCATTGTAGAAGCAGACGTGGTTTGGATCCGGCGTGAAGAGATTCTCCTTCAGAAATCAACAGAGCTTTGGTAGGACATCAAGTTTTGATGTAGGGATGAACGAGACACGTGGACGTTATGCTAACGGAAAAACATTCATCATAGAAATTAAAATAACATAGGAGGGCTCCGACCAAAAGCGAACGAAAAGGGGTCGGTTGGATCCCAAATCCGATGGATAAAATTATGCGGGACTCGATACAACGTCCTTAGGATCTACCTCTCCAACAAGCACACAACTCACCATAAGCCGGACTCGATACAACGTCCTAAAGACCTACCTCCCCAACAAGCACACAACTCACCGCACCTACACAAGCATCTATTCCATCAATCGATTCGTTTCAAACTGCATCGGCAATTTTCTTGGAGCGGCGGTGAACATTCAAGCGGCGATAAAGCTTTAGTTGAGATTAACTCCCTTGTTAACGCCAAGTGCGCCAATCTTGGAGAGCAAACCAAGGCTAGGCCAAGTTTCGCTCCCGCAACGGATCTTCCCGATCCAGACAACAAGAGGTTCAATAGCAACACTTATATTTCAGATTTTGCAAGCGAGAAAATTAAGATCGCGGATAAAACGATTCGACAAAACCTCCAAAAAATAAAGCGTAGAAGAATCACTAGAAAGGAGACGAGTTACCCAACCAAGAACATGCATGCACTCAAGATAGATGTGGGAGAATCCCTCTCTCCAACCGGCATTGCACCGAATGGAGTAGCACCCTTTCTTCCTTGGAGTCGCACCGCGGAAGTCTCGCCGGAGTCGCACCGAGGAGGATGGAGGGGGCGGCCTTGGAGTCACACCAAGAGTGGGGGGGGGGGGGGGGGGGGGGGGGGGCGGCAAGGTGGCTCTCCTTCTTGGCCGAAATTCTCACAAGGAGGGGATTAGGGTTTTGGTCTTCGATATGTCTCCTTTACTCTCATCAAGCCTCCTTTAAATAGGAGTTTACAAAATACATCAAATCATGGTGGCTAACTAATCCACCATCAAAACGGCTAAACGCACACCATTGTTCAAAATTTGGAAATGAAAAATAAACAAGAGCAAATTGAATATAAAATTATTTCCAAGACATGAAATAATTTTATATCCGCAAATATGAAATAAACGATATAAAATAAATAGAAGTCTTTGTTGGGAAAATTATTTGTCTTAACCCCCAAAATGAGTTGAATATGAATTCTAAGAAAGAAAAATCAAGGTTAAGTAAATATGCGTCGAATAGTATTCGACGCAACGTCGAAGTGTTGTCGACGTTTCTTTCAGAATGAGTCGAAGCAACTTTAATAAGAATTCGACATATCCTATGTCGACGTAGCTCTGATTTCTAGTCGACGCACCTTAGTCGACGCACCTTCCTTATTCTCCTCTCAACGTCCAGTCAGGATGAATTCGACGCTTACGTCGAATTGTAATCGACGTACGTCGATTACTATGTTAAATTCAAATAACACCAGATCTCTTTCCTTCTTTCTATAGATCTGATTTATATGGAATAATATTATTCTTTTATAGCCGTTATGAATCATTCCTTCCCTCTAATTGATTCTTGGCTAAATTGATTAAGTTGACTATGGATATTATTTGAAATCAAAATAAATTCTTTCCTTCTATAGATATAATAGTTAGGGAAATATTTCTCTCTTTCTAATACTCTGTCTACTAATTAATTTCTCTCCTATAGTGTTATCTTAATACACAGAGCTATAAATAAGGAGAAGGTCGACAGAGAACGATTGGAGGTGATCCACTCCATACATTTGAAATAGAGGATTCGGAACCAAGGAATCTCCACAACTAAATCAGACAGGGGGAGCTCTCTTCACCATCTTCATCAAGATCCAACTCAACATCCAATCAGGATTTTCATGTGTCTTCTCAGCTAAAAGAGAAGAACAATATATCTTTTCCCTTTCTCCTTCCCATCTTGTAAAGGGTTAAAACTCCCTTCAAAAGTTTACTCCCGGTGACAGGGCACCTTAGCAAAAACCTGCAGCTTGGTTTATTAGCACCTTATCAAAAGCTTATAGGTGAATTGGGCACCTGATCAAAACTCCCATTGGTGTGTGGACACCTTATCAAAATCACCTTGGTGAGAGGGCACCTTATCAACAACCTCCTAGTGGATTCCTACCAGTAGGTAGAAGAGTAGATGTACCCAGGTTTTGGGGAACTACTATATATCTTGTGTCATCTGGTTATGTGCTTGTTTTTTACTTTCTCAATCAGCACTCATATATATATATATTTATATATATCACTTAATTTGAAACAAAGTTAAATAAGACTTTTAATAATAAGAATGAGAACTAACACTCCTCTTTCAGTCTTCAAGTGGGTTTGGTACGCCGCGGGCGGAGGTTGTAGCTCCGATTTCCATTAGCATCGCACGACGCCTCAAGTCCTTGTAGTGTTGCTCTTCGGCAACTGGGTCGTCATCAGAAAGTGGTGGCGGGGTCGCGCCATCAATCCTCCCCCACTCAAAATCAAGCATCTCCGATGCGTGGTCTGAGAGGTAGCGGCGGAGAAGATCGGCATCCAGTCGTTGAAGCTCCGTCGCGAGGACCCATGAATTGTCTGAGGGGGGGGGGGGGGAGATCACGCCGACGGATGAGGAATCAGCATGTAGCACCCTCCGAGGTAGTAAGTGGCTCCGCAACAAGTATCATGTCCGGAGTGAGAAAAGTCTTCGGAAACTTGGGGAACATATCAGCAGTAGGAATAAAAGTATGCGACTTACCATCCGGTGAAATACCTGTGGGGACCGACAGAGAGAGGTCATCCATACTAGCACTCCCCAACCCATTAGAAGATTTGGTGGAAGGAGAAGACGTCAAGGAATTCAACTCATGTGGAGGCGATACGAACATCATTAAATCCGAGACGTTAAAAATAGGGGAGATTCCCCATTCGGCAGGCAAATCCAAAACAAAAGCATTGTCACCTATTTTCTTGATGATCCGAAAAGGGCCGGCGCGCTTAGGTGCTAACTTTTTAACGGTGCCAGATGGCAAATGCTCGGGAACTAATCGTACTAAAACCAAATCGCCAACCTTGAAGTGTGACACTCTCCGATGTATATTGGCGTGCGCCTGATAAGAATCGTACTGAGCAGTCAAGGTAGCTCGTATACGTGCATGAAGGTCGTGAATATGTTGGTGATATGATTTTTCGGTTTTGAAATTTAGTGAAGATTTGAGATTTTCTCCAAAACTATATCCGATGAAGGCAAGTGTACCTTATCGTCTATAGTATAGGATATTTAGGAATATCAAGGTCGTATTCCATGGGGCGCGTTGATTACTTCTACTTCGAGGAAAATCGCCATTATCTTATCGACGAAAATTTGATTGGTTTGTTTTTGCTTAACTAAAATTAAAACTAATTACAAGCAAAATGAAAGGATTAAACGAGGACAAAAATACTTAATGCCCAACCATAGTGGAGGGGGAAAAGGAAAGAAAAATCATTGCATGAAAGAAAGAGTGCTTAAGGAAAAAGAGAACATGAAGGAAAGAGAACTTAATTTTATTGAAAACCAAAACGATTACAAGCTTTAATTAAAGACATTACAAGCTAGGAAGGAAAAGATTACAAGCTTTAACTAACTATTGCATAGAACTAAGAACTAGCACATTACATGAATTAAAAAGGAAGAACATGAAATTGGAAAGCATGAGAAAGCATTGAAAAACTTCACTAACAGCTCTAGCAGCACCTCCCCACTCCAAAATTCTGAACCCTGAACTCAAGGAGAGCCTCTGAATTTATTGGAAAAAATTTCAGATTACACGCCCTCAGTCACGGGCGTGACCTAGGGCGTGACTGCACTATTCATATCAGATCCGATAGCGGCGTGGATTTATGGACGGCGCGGCGAAAAGTGACATGTCACGGGCGTGACATGTCGGGTCACGGCCGTGACTTTGGACGGCTGCATTAAATGCGGCGTGGGCTGGAATTCGGCGCGGCGGCGAAGCAGAGATCATGCGGGAAAGTCACGGCCGTGACATGTGGGTCACGGGCGTGACTCAAGTTGACTTCTCGACTGCAGCTCCACATCTCGACGGCGGCTCTACGTGGAAGATTCTAAGATTACACGCCCCCGGTCACGGGCGTGACTTTGGGTCACGGGCGTGACCTGGGGCGTGACTTGGTGTGGACTAGTTCAAACAGCGTGACATCGATTCTGGACTGATCTTCAGGTTACACGCCCATGGTCACGGGCGTGACCGAGGGCGTGACATGCCATTTTTCCCGATTTGTCCCAAAATTATGCAAATATTGAAATTAAGCTAAGTTAGAATCAAAATTACAAAAAGAACTACTTATAACCTAAAATTGACATAAAAAGGAAAATTCACATTAAATATTTACAAAATTTTCTATTAAAAAGTTATAAAAATACTACTTATCAAATACCCCCATACTTGAGGTTTTGCTATTCCAGAGCAAAAGTGTGAGACATAATTTATAAGACATCCTCACAAAATTTTTAATTTAAAACTAAAATTTCATTTAACCAAAAGTTAAGTTAAGAGTAAATTCAAGGGGGAGTTAAGTCCTAAATTATGATGATGATTTGAAAAGAGGAAAAATGTTTAGGCAAGATCTGCTCAAGAAAATTAAGTAGTTTGACAAAATTGTAGAAATTATAAAAATAAATTAAATTAAAATTATAAGAACTCTATCTTAAAAGAATCTTAAGGAAAAGTAAATTACTAAATATTGCTCTCTCCATAAATTTCAACTAAAACTAGAACAATGATAATTGGCTAAGGCGGATTTCATAAAATTTGGCATAAGAAGAGAAATTTTTGAATGGAGGAAATGGAATTTATCATGAAATTTCCTTTTTTTTCTTTTTTTTCTTTTTTTTCTCTTCTAATAAAAACCCAAAATGTATATGGTTTAGGAGTAATGAATTTTATCCTCTTACTCCATGCCATATTGATGTAGGCCACCGGAATGAGTCGGTCGCACGCGACTACGAACTAAAACTCTCAACGTTCCGCTCGACCCAAAAACTAAGCAAACGCAGCACTCAAATAAACTTATTATAAATTTTCGTACGCGTACGGTTAGCAACTCCGTGACAAGATCGAATCGTCGGCGATAAGCCGGGATCCGTCAAGCTAAAGGGACGAATGTTTGCGTCCGGACAAGCGATTGTGTTGTACCAAAAAAAAGATCCTCCGAAAGCAAGGCTTTGGAAAATAGGAAGATCTTCCCCAACAAGAGCAAAAGAGGATCGCCACTCCTCGTCGAATAAATGATAAATCCCAGAGCGTTCCACTAACCAAATGAAAATAAACGCGAGCAAATAGCGGCGAGAAAATCCGTCACAGATCTATACCACCACAAATAACCTTTTAAGAGAAATCTCACAATAAGTAGGAGGCATTACCGTTCCCGGAATCGTAGATCCGGGTTGTAGAAATCCTAGTTCGTTCACGGTGGTGGTCGCCGGAGGGGAATCCTTGATGTAGAGCACCGTCGCCTTCAAATCCGGCCGCCACGAGCAAGTCCAAAACTTCTTGAGAGGGGGCCAAAACTGGAAGGAGGAGGGGCTATTTTGTGTTGCTCGGCCTTTTGAGTGGTGGAGAAGGAAATAGGTGGTTGTTGGGATGAGAGGGCTGACCAAGATGCAAGGAGGGGGTGGAGAGGAGGTGGTCGGCCAAGAAAGAGTGGAGCACGAGAGAGAGAGAGAGAGGGCGGCCAAGAGCAAGGAGGGGGGAGAGGAGATGGTCGGCCTTGGTGCTGGCCGAAACCTTTCCTGGAGGGAAAAATAGAAGGGTCGGCTAGAGTAGAGAGAGAGATAGAGAGAGAAAGAGAGGGAACACCTTGGGCGGCTGGTAGAGAGAAAATGATAGAGAGAGGGAAATTCTTAGGGTTTGTCTTTTTTATCATCAATAATCTGATTTTCTAATACAAAGAGGCCATATATATAGGCCATACAAAGAGAATGAGCTACATGCGGCGCACCAAAATGTTACTAGCACACAACATTAAAAAGTCCAAAAATACAAAATACAAAGCATAAAATAATACCCAATACTAATTATAATAAATAGATAAACTAATATATTATTTCATGTGCCGCGGGCGGAAGATATTGCGGTGATGGCGCTCGTCATGGTTGGAGTTGCGCCGTCATCCGCCATCGTCATGAACCACGAATGCTCCAACTTGAACCGTGTCGGCTCCAACATAAGCGATCAAGCCGGCTCCAATAATCCCGTGGCATCTTCCATCGTAGTCTTCAAATTTGCCGCCGCGATCATAGTAGTGCGTCGACGTGGAATCACGAACACGAACACAACCATCCGGCGGGTCCATGCCTCCATCAATCCTCCCCCACTCAAAAACACTCATCACCGATGAGTGGGAGTGAAGGAACTGGTGTAGCCGAGCAGCAACCTGTAGAAGTACGTCCGAGGAAGCGGGCCGTGAGGGTCGCCCATCCGGCCAGGGTGATAGGAAGCAGCAAGCGACCCAGCTTGGCCCCAAAGAAATGTCCACCTGTGTCAACCTGTCATGCAAAAAGTAGTGCCCAAGGGCCTCGATCATAGCATAGGAAAAAGAAGGGGAAAGTGCTAAAACATCAATAGACATCATACCTCCAGAGATCACCATGAACGTGAACGACATGCTACCCAGCTCACCTCTCAACTCAACAGAATTTTTAGTGGAGGGAAACGAGAAGAAAGCTAAATGTAGTGGCTCTAGAAAAAGCGAAAGACATCTCGAAACACTAAAAATGGGGTTGGGGCCCCGCTCAACAAAAATTTTCGAGGGAGTAGCGAAAGTTTCTAGCATTACAAATATTCGACGAACAGTACCGAAACTACTAACATCGCTCTCTAAGTTACCAAGAGGCAACTGTCCAGGGTAAGGATCCACTAAAACCGAACCGAGCATAAGGCGGGATGCTCCATGGGGTGCGGTGAAAATAGAGTGAATGGACCCAAGTGGGTCGGCTAGCAATGTAACATAAAGTCTAGGTGAGTGAAGACATCGTGGAACATATGATAAGTCATAATATAAACTTAAATCTATGATCGTCCTAATGGGTGGTGGGTCCGTGGGTGGAAAAGGACTCCAACAATTCGTGACTTCGTCCCCTAAATTTATTTCAGATATGCTAGCTCTCCTAACGTGAGTGGTGTCAAGATCACAAAGCCTAGGGTGATCATGCATAGTAGAGTCAGCTAACATAGGAAGGATAACCCAACAAAACCACTCAACACGCCCAGCGGGGGTAACGGGCTCCGTGCCATACCTCAAGGTTGGGGCTGAAGTTAGGGAGCTCCAGGCAACCTTAAATGGGTGACGGGTCAAGGGGGAAACTAACACGAGCCAAGGGTCCACAAGTGCAGAATATAGGCTCACACAAGTACTACCCATAGATAATGAATTGGACCGTTTGTCCTTCCCACTAATGGACATCGAAAAGTCACTAACCATAAGCTCACCATAATCATCAACCTCCTGAGTGACCTCGGGATGTCCAACAGAAGGCTCCCTAAGGATAATGGGAACGTGCATAGGTTGACTAATCAGGGCAACCTCACTCTCTGGCACTAAATCAGTCGTGGGTGCCTCCACAGGGACAATATCACGGGGCAGGATGGGACTAATAGGATCAGACTCGGGTCTTATGATCAAGCTCTGTATGTTGGCCTCGGAGTGGCCAACACTATCAAAGGGTTGAATTTGACTAACGGTGTCAAAATCCCCATGCGTGTCAATACCGGGTGGTGTCGACTCAACCGAGCCACAAATGTCTCCAGATGAGATTGTGGGCTTCCTGGGCGGAGTGGACCAAAGAGATATAAGCCGACCTTGATGCATGAAGTCTAAGGTGTCATCGCGATCATCGTATATAATATCATGGCTAGCAAGCCAAGGGTGTCCTAACAACACATGGAAGTCCTTCATGGGAAGGACATCACACCAAATACGCTCAGAATAGGCTTTAATGGTGAGGGGCACCAAACATCGTTGGAACACAAAAATAACACTCCCATCAGGACACACAAGGTGGTATGGGCAAGGATGTGGCTCGGTGGTCACCAACATCCTAGACACCGCGTTCTCCGTTATAGCGTTGGTATGACAGACGCTATCAACGACCAACCTGCACCACTTCTCACCGTGCTTAAAGTTTAAACGAAATTGATGTGCCGGATCACGGCTAAACCTTGTCGTTGTATGGCGGGCCCGTGGTGAAGTGATACGTGAAAGGGGCGGGGGATACACCGCATTCAGCCTAGTAGTCATTACTAGCGAAAGTTTAGGTGTTGTCCAGCCTAAAAATTACGAGTATTTATTTTTTTTAGCCACCTAAACCTTAATGAAACTGAAATATTTTTTTATTTTAATTCTTATTTCTTGACTAAGAACCTACAGAATTTTGGTTTGTTGATTCCGACGAAATTTTGAAAATCGCTATTTGCACACCAATGCTAAAAATTCAGATTTCGGTAAAACTACGGTGCACACCCAAGTGAGGGCGGATAGCCTACGAATTAGAGTAAGGATGGTGTCGAGATAGAACTCAACACAATCTGGCTTTGATACCAAATTGATGTTGGCCACCGGAATGAGTCGGTCGCACGCGACTACGAACTAAAACTCTCAACGTTCCGCTCGACCCAAACACTAAGCAAACGCAGCACTCGAATAAACTTATTATAAATTTTCGTACGCGTACGGTTAGCAACTCCATGACAAGATCGAATCGTCGGCGATAAGCCGGGATCCGTCAAGCTAAAGGGACGAATGTTTGCATCCGGACAAGCGATTGTGTTGTACAAAAAAAAAAGATCCTCCGAAAGCAAGACTTCGGAAAATAGGAAGATCTTCCCCAACAAGAGCAAAAGAGGATCGCCACTCCTCGTCGAATAAATGATAAATCCTAGAGCGTTCCACTAACCAAATGAAAATAAATGCGAGCAAATAGCGGCGAGAAAATCCGTCACAGATCTATACCACCACAAATAACCTGTTAAGAGAAATCTCACAATAAGTAGGAGGCGTTACCCTTCCCGGAATCGTAGATCCGGGTTGTAGAAATCCTAGTTCGTTCACGGTGGTGGTCGCCGGAGTGGAATCCTTGATGTAGAGCACCGTCGCCTTCAAATCCGGCCGCCATGAGCAAGTCCAAAACTTCTTGAGAGGGGGCCAAAACTGGAAGGAGGAGGGGCTGTTTTGTGTTGCTCGGCCTTTTGAGTGGTGGAGAAGGAAATAGGTGGCTGTTGGGATGAGAGGGCTGACCAAGATGCAAGGAGGAGGTGGAGAGGAGGTGGTCGGCCAAGAAAGAGTGGAGCACGAGAGAGAGAGAGAGGGCGGCCAAGAGCAAGGAGGGGGGAGAGGAGATGGTCGGCCTTGGTGCTGGCCGAAACCTTTCCTGGAGGGAAAAATAGAAGGGGCGGCTAGAGTAGAGAGAGAGATAGAGAGAGAAAGAGAGGGAACACCTTAGGCGGCTGGTAGAGAGAAAACGATAGAGAGAGGGAAATTCTTAGGGTTTGTCTTTTTTATCATCAATAATCTGATTTTCTAATACAAAGAGGCCATATATATAGGCCAAACAAAGAGAATGAGCTACATGCAGCCCTCCAAAAAGTTACTAGCACACCAACATTAAAAAGTCCAAAAACTAAAAAATACAAAGCATAAAATAATACCCAATACTAGTTATAATAAAGAGATAAACTAATATATTATTTCATGTGCCGCAGGCGGAAGATGTTGCGACGATGGCGCTCGTCATGGTTGGAGTTGCGCCGTCATCCGCCATCGTCATGAACCACGAATGCTCCAACTTGAACCGTGCCGGCTCCAACATAAGCGATCAAGCCGGCTCCAATAATCCCGCGGCATCTTCCATCGTAGTCTTCAAATTTGCTGCCACGATCATAGTAGTGCGTCGACGTGGAATCACGAACACGAACACAACCATCCGGCGGGTCCTTGCCTCCATCACATATAATCTTTTCAAATATTTTAGGTGCATATGTTTTAGGGAATAATGAATTTTATCCTCTTATTCCCATGACATATGATCTTTTAAAGTTCATTTTTTTTATGCCACAAAGGGGGTAAGGAAGGGAAAAGAAAATCTAGCTAGCTTTAAATTATATTGAGAGCAAATTCTAGTAACATTAAATTTCCTAAGATCTAAAAAGTTAGAAGAAAATATAATTGAAATCTAAAGAGGTTTAGGAAATTCACTACAAAATGAAGCCATTTAAAATTAAAAAGAGAAGTCATGCTAACAAAATTCTCTAATCAATTTAAAATCATAAGATCATTCTTAAATCAAGATTACCTCAAATTTAAAATTAACAAACTATGATAAGCAAAATTTTAACCAATTAAAAACTTAAATATGCTTATAAACATTCTCAACTAGATTTCTAAGAAATCACAAAAACAACAAGAAGGAGGGATATAAGAATTTTTGATATTATCATTTTTTGAATTTTTGATATTATCTTTTTTTTTTGAATTTTTCTCATTAAAAACTATTTACAAAGAAAGGAAACTAGCTTTAAAACTTAACAATTTTTGTTAAGTCTTGGACTTCCCAAGGGCTACCCGGTGAAGGGTTCGCAAGGTACTAGGAGGTGTGATGAGATGAAATCCCAAACGTCCCTTTCCAAGATTTAAATTTTCGATTTTCTAAATTTTTTTTTTGAGTTTTTGGATTTTACAAGTGCTTAAATAAAGGAAAACTTAGAAACAAAATTAAAATTTTCTTTTTGTTGTTTTTTTTTCATTTCATTTTTTTTTTGAAATTTTTTTTAAAACTATTTACAAATATTTACAAAGGGCTATTTACACCCCCATACTTAAAGTTAAACATTGTCCCCAATGTTTAAAAATAAGTATGAAGTAAGAAAAGGTAAAAGGAAATGCAAAAACGAAAGAAGAGAAGGAAAAAGGGCTTCCCTGATTATTTTTTGAAGCTTTTGTGGGGAAGCCGCGATTACCTGCAAAAGTTGTTAAAGAAGAAATGAAAAGACAAGAGAAAATAACAAAAGATAACTTTGGGGTGCCTCCCAAAAGCGCTTTGTTTAAGGTCGCGTAGCTTGACCCTCTTGCCGATCATATTATAGGTTGAAATACAATCGAATCACTCTTTTCATTAGTTAACTCTCCCGGAAGATATAATTTAAGGCGGTGGCCGTTTACTTTGAAGGTACCTTTTTCCGGGTGGGAAATTAAAATTGTCCCATAGGGCCAAACCTCTTTAACAAGAAAGGGTTCGGACCATCGGAATTTTAGTTTTCCCGGAAAAAGGCGAAGGCGGGAATTATAAAGGAGGACGAGATCGCCCGGCGAAAAAGTTTTTGGAAATTTTATATGCTTATCGTGATTAAACTTCGTTCGCTCCTTATATAATTTATTGCTCTCATACGCATTCGCTCGCCACTCATCTAATTCGTTCATTTGGAATTTTCTTTGTTCTCCCGCTAGAGTGGAATCGAGGTTTAAAAATTTAAGCGCCCAAAATGCGCGGTGTTCTAATTCGACCGGAAGGTGGCAAGCCTTGCCAGCCATAAACCATTCGATACGGTGTACAACCGATAGCGGTCTTGTACGCCGTTCGATAGGCCCGTAGCGCGTCATCGAGCTTTATTGCCCAATCCTTCCGATTGATAGAAACTGTTTTTTCTAAAATCTGTTTTAATTCTCGATTAACAACTTCGACTTGGCCGCTCGTTTGTGGGTGATATGCGGTTGATAATTTGTGAGTGACACCATATTTCGCTAAATTTTTTGTAAATTGAGTATTGCAAAAATGGGTGCCCCGATCACTCACAATAGCGCGCGGCGTGCCAAATCGAGAAAATAATTTTTTTAAGAAATTAACGACGACTCGCTCATCGTTGGTAGGGAGAGCTTGCGCTTCCGCCCACCTTGATACGTAGTCGACCGCCACTAGAATATATTTATTTGAAAAAGATGGAGGGAGAGGACCAACAAAATCGATACCCCAAAGGTCAAAAATTTAGCATTCTAAGAAAATGTTTTGGGGCATCTCAACCCGGCGAGAGATGTTCCCCAACCGCTGGCAGCTGTCGCAAGAACTCACAAGGGTGTGAGCATCTTTGAAGAGCGAGGGCCAATAAAAGCCCGCCTCCAGCGCCTTCCTCGCGGTTCGGTTTGAATGATAATGACCTCCGGTGGGTCCCTCATGACAATGACGTAAAATTTTAAGACCTTCCTCACTCGAGACGCATCGTCTTACTACCTGGTCTGCGCATACACGGAATAAAAAGGGGTCCTCCCAAAAGTAATTCTTTAAATCAGAAAAGAGTTTCTTCTTTTGCTGACTCGAGAATTCTTTTGGCAGGACCCGGGCTACCAAATAGTTAGCCAGATCTGCAAACCAGGGGGTAGACGATGAATTAATATTTTCGAGAGCAAGGAGGCGCTCTTCGGGAAATTTATCATTAATGTCAGATTCTATTAATACGTCCGAGGCAGGGTTTTCTAAACGGGAGAGATGATCGGCCGCCAAGTTTTCGGCTCCCCTTTTGTCCCGGATCTCTAAGTCAAACTCCTGCAAGTGGAGGATCCATCGCAAAAGACGAGGCTTGGCGTCCAATTTGCTTAAAAGATATCTAAGTGCGGAGTGATCCGTGAAGACGATGACTTTCGAGAGGGTGATATACGACCTAAACTTATCGAAGGCAAAAATGATTGCTAGAAGTTCCTTCTCAGTCGTGGTGTAATTTGCTTGTGCCGACGTGAGTGTTTTGCTCGCATAATAGATCGGGTGGAAATATTTACTCACCCGTTGGCCCAAAAAGGCACCAACCGCAATATCACTCGCGTCGCACATGATCTCAAAAGGGAGCGACCAATCTGGGGCGACTAGAATCGGGGAGTTTATAAGTTTCTCTTTGATAAGTTGAAAAGCTAAATGACATTCATCGCTAAAAAGAAAAGATGAATCTTTCTCGAGAAGATGGGTTAACGGCTTTGTAATTTTTGAAAAATTTTGTATAAAGCGCCGATAGAACTCCGTGTGGCCTAGGAAACTCCTAATAGCTTTTACGTTTGTGGGAGGGGGGAGTTTTTCAATTACTTCAATCTTGGCCTTATCGACCTCGATCCCCTTGCCCGAAATTTTATGGCCAAGGACTAGTCCTTCCTTGACCATAAAATGGCATTTTTCCCAATTAAGCGCTAAATTTGTTTCCTTACATCGCTGCAACACGCGCTCGAGATTTTTTAAACAGTTTTCAAATGAACTCCCGTACACGGAAAAATCGTCCATAAATACTTCCATCACCTCCTCCACTAACTCGTCAAAAATTGCCAGCATACATCTTTGGAATGTAGCTGGCGCGTTACAAAGACCGAATGGCATCCTTCGATAAGCGAAGGTGCCAAAGGGACAAGTGAAAGTGGTTTTTTCTTGGTCGTCGGGCGAAATCGGAATTTGGAAGTATCTCGACAAACCATCGAGAAAACAGTAGTAGGAGTGATCCGAAAGGCGTTCTAAAATTTGGTCGATAAATGGTAGAGGGAAGTGATCCTTACGGGTGGCATCATTTAATTTCCGATAGTCGATGCACATCCGCCAACCCGTAACAGTACGGGTTGGGATCAATTCGTTATTTTCATTCGCAACTACCGTGACACCACCTTTCTTTGGCACGACTTGTACTGGGCTAACCCAAGTACTGTCCGATATCGTGTAGATGATTCCCGCGTCCAGAAGTTTTATAACTTCGGTCTTAACGACTTCTTTCATGTTAGGGTTTAGCCGTCGTTGAGGCTGGACTGAATTTCGGGAATTATCTTCGAGAAATATTTTATGAGTGCAGAAAGATGGGTTTATACCCTTAATGTCTGATAGTTGCCACGCAATGGCATGGCGGTGCTTTCTTAAGACTATAGTCAACTCAGAAATTTCTGAGTTGCTAAGATCGGATGAAATGATGACGGGTAGCTTAGACTCTTTTTCAAAAAACAAGTATTTAAGGTGAGGGGGGAGTTGTTTCAACTTCAATACGGGTGGTTCTTCATAAGAAGTTTTGATTTTTAATTTTTCTAAAAATAATGGTTCGGGTGGTGTGGGTGAGAAACTTCTTCTTCTTCACAAAAGAGCTCTACGGGCTCGGAATCACTACTCGCCGATGAAACTAACTCGAGGGATGAATCGAACTCACAACACTCTTCTAAGTAAAAACATGAATCGTCATTTTCTAGCGTGTTCCGCATCGAGGAATTTATGCTGAAAGTAACTTCATCGTCTCCAACCCGTAGGAGGAGCTTTCCGTTACTTACGTCGATAATAGCGCGGGAGGTGGCAAGGAAGGGGCGACCGAGTATGAGGGGTACTTCGGCATCCTCTTCGATGTCAAGAATGACAAAATTCACCGGGAAGATGAATTTGTCAACCTTGACGAGCACGTCCTCCACTATTCCTATCGGATATTTTAAAGAACGATCTGCTAATTGGATACTCATTCGAGTGGGCCTTGGATTTCCTAGACCTAGCTTTTTGAATAAAGAAAATGGCATAAGGTTGATGCTTGCTCCAAGATCCGCTAAGGCGTGTTTTACTAACGAATTGCCAAATAGACATGGGATGGAAAACCATCCCGGGTCATTTGCTTTTTTCGGCAATTTGTTGAGTACAACCGCGGAGCATTCTGCGTTTAAAGAAAAATGCGAAATATCTTCTAACTTTTTCTTATTGGAGAGCAACTCCTTAAGATATTTCGCATATTTAGGCATTTGTGAGATAGCCTCACAGAAAGGTACATTAATATGGATTTGTTTTAAAACATCTAAAAACTTTTTATAATTTTTTTCGACGCTTTCATTTTTAAATTTCGATGGATACGGAATATTAGAAGTAGGAGCGCGCGGATTTAAAATAGAAGTGTGCGGAGCTATCGCAGCGGGCAAATTCGAAGATGAATTAAAAGTAGGAGGAGGAGAGGAAATTACCTTGGGTTCGTCCTATTTTTGAACCACCTCCTTCCCGCTTCGGAGTGTAATCGCGTGCGCGCTCTCCTTTGGATTTTGCTCGGTGTTCCCCGGTAGTGCTCCTTGTTGACGCTCAGAAATCATCTTTGCGAGTTGGCCCACTTGATTCTCTAAATTTTTGATCGATCCGGTAAGGTTCCGGATGTTCGTTTCATTTGTAGCAACATATTTTGCAAAAACCTCTTCAATCGGAGAGAGTTTTTGCTGTTGCGGTGGAAAACCGGGTGGATTATAATTTTGAGAAATCAAATTTGGAGGCGGAGTTAAGTTAAGAAGTTGATTAGGGGGAGGTTGATTTAAATTCATAGGACGCTGAGCATTTCCTTGGTTGCTCCATGAGAAATTCGGATGATTCCTATAACCCGCATTATATGTGTTGTTATACGGAGCGGTGTTGGGGTTATAGGAAGGCCGAGGTGGATTTCCCATGTAGTCAACATGTTCTTCAATTAAAACGTTATTAGCCCAAGGAGGAGTGGCGGAGGAAGCAGACATCTCCGCCACTTGCTTTGTTAAGCGCTCAACTTGTAAAGCCAAATTTGCGTTTGCGTATATTTCAAAAATTCCGGCCAGCTTACTAGGCTGCTCTCGAGGCATGTTCCATTGATACGCATTTGTAGCCATCTCTTCGAAAATCTCTTGAGCGGCGATCGGGGTTTTGTTATTTAATGTCCCCCCGGCGGCCGCATCAATCATTTGCCTCGTTTGGAGATTTAAGCCATTATAAAATATTTGCAATTATTGCCAAGTGGCAAGTGCGTGGTGAGGGCATCGACGCAAAAGCTCCTTGAATCGTTCCCATGTATCATAGAGAGTCTCCGACTCGATTTGCATGAATGACGCAATATCCGTGCGCAATTTAGCGGTCTTTGAAGGCGGGAAATATTTATTAAGAAATTTTTCCGCCATTTCGGCCCATGTAGTGATGGATCCCCTAGGTAGGGAGCCCAGCCACTGCTTGGCCTTAGACCGCAAAGAAAAAGGAAAAAGACGTAGTCGAATGGCGTCATCGGTGACGCCATTGATCTTAAAAGTGTCGCAAATTTCAAGAAAGTAAGAGATATGTGAATTTGGATCCTCGTCCGGTTGACCATCAAAGGTCACCGATTGTTGCACCATTTGTATGATGCTGGACTTGATCTCAAAATTATTATTCACCACTGTGGGGCGAACAATACTCGATTGTGTGCCTTCCAAATTCGGCCGCGCATAATAGGACATGGTCCGTTGCGCGTCCTCATTAGGATTTGGCTCGTTAAGATTAGGAGGATTAAGATTATGATCCATATTTGCTGCGTTAGTGTCCCCAATCGACTCTTCGGATTCTACTTGATTTCCCTGATTACGAGAACGGTGGTGCCTCAAGAGGGTTCGCTCGATCTCCGGATCAAAAGGAAGAATCGAAGTGCTACCTCGGGTCATACACTAAAAAGAGAAGAAGGGAAGAGGAAAAACTAAAATAATTTTTTTTTTCTTTTTGAAATTTAGAAAAAGGAAAATAAAATAAAAAGAAACATGATAAAATTAATAGCTATCCTCTTTTCAAAATATCTACGCAAAATCCCCGGCAACGGCGCCAAAAATTTGATATGATTTTTCGGTTTTGAAATTTAGTGAAGATTTGAGATTTTCTCCAAAACTATATCCGATGAAGGCAAGTGTACCTTATCGTCTATAGTATAGGATATTTAGGAATATCAAGGTCGTATTCCACGGGGCGCGTTGATTACTTCTACTTCGAGGAAAATCGCCATTATCTTATCGACGAAAATTTGATTGGTTTGTTTTTGCTTAACTAAAATTAAAACTAATTGCAAGCTAAATGAAAGGATTAAACGAAGACAAAAATACTTAATGCTCAACCATAGTGGAGGGGGAAAAGGAAAGAAAAATCATTGCATGAAAGATAGAGTGCTTAAGGAAAAAGAGAACATGAAGGAAAGAGAACTTAATTTTATTGAAAACCAAAACGATTACAAGCTTTAATTAAAGAGATTACAAGCTAGGAAGGAAAAGATTGCAAGCTTTAACTAACTATTGCATAGAACTAAGAACTAGCACATTACATGAATTAAAAAGGAAGAACATGAAATTGAAAAGCATGAGAAAGCATTGAAAAACATCACTAACAGCTCTAGCAGCACCTCCCCCACTCCAAAATTCTGAACCCTGAACTCAAGGAGAGCCTCTGAATTTATAGGAAAAAATTTCAGATTACACGCCCTCGGTCACGGGTGTGACCTAGGGCGTGACTGCACTATTCACATCGGATCCGACAGCAGCGTGGCTTTCTGGACGGCGCGACGAAAAGTGACATGTCACGGGCGTGACATGTCGGGTCACGGCCGTGACTTTGGACGGCTGCATTAAATGCGACGTGGGCTGGAATTCGGCGCGGCGGCGAAGCAGAGATCACGCGGGAAAGTCACGGCCGTGACATGTGGGTCACGGGCGTGACTCAAGTTGACTTCTCGACTGCAGCTCCACGTCTCGATGGCGGCTCTACGTGGAAGATTCTAAGATTACACGCCCGCGGTCACGGGCGTGACTTTGGGTCACGGGCGTGACCTGGGGCGTGACTTGGTGTGGACTGGTTCAAACAGCGCGGCATCGATTCTTGACTGATCTTCAGGTTACACGCCCTTGGTCACGGGCGTGACCGAGGGCGTGACATGCCATTTTTCCCGATTTGTCCCAAAATTCTGCAAATATTGAAATTAAGCTATGTTAGAATCAAAATTACAAAAAGAACTACTTATAACCTAAAATTGACATAAAAAGGAAAATTCACATTAAATATTTACAAAATTTTCTATTAAAAAGTTATAAAAATACTACTTATCAGTTGGGCGAAGGATTATGCAAATTGACTTGCCTTATATGTTGGGGGCAAGGGAACCAAGTCAAGAGGCACAGGGGCCTTGTACCCGTGGACAATCTCATTTGGTGACAGACCGGTGGACCGATTTTTGAAATTGTTGTAGGCTAACTGAGTGTGGGGAAGAAGAAGATCCCATGTGCCTTTATGATCACTCACAAGGCATCTAAGAAGGTTCCCTAGGCTCTGGTTAACCACCTCAGTTTACTCATCGGTTTGAGGATGATAGGCGGAGGAAAACAATAGTTTGGTACCCATTAGGATCCAAAGTGTCTTCCAGAAGTAGCTCGTATACTTAACATCCCTATCCGAGACAATTGTCTTCGGCACTCCCCGGTGACTAACGACTTCCTTAAAATATAGCTTTGCAATATGAGAGGCGTCGTTGTTTCTAGTGCACGGTATAAAATATGCCATTTTGGAGAACCTATCCACAACTACGAAGATGGAATCGTGACGACGAAAAGTGGTGGGTAGGCCTAAGACAAAGTCCATGCTCACGCCCTCCCAAGGTACGAATGGTATAGGCAACGGAGTATATAACCCGACGTTGGTTTTTGTGCCCTTGGAAACTTGGCAAGTACGACAACTACTCACTACCCGTCCTACCATGGCCTTCAAATTTCGCCAATAAAACTTTTCCTCAACCAGGGTGATAGTCTTATCTCTACCGAAATGGCCACTCAACCCGCCACTATGCAGTTCCCAGATGATATGGAGACGTAGAAATGACTACGGAATACATAATTTCCCATGCCTAAATAGGTAACCATCCTTGATAACGAATGCAGTAATAGTGGTGGGGGAACTATCCTGGGCAGATAGGTAAGGATCCTGAAAATCCGGGCATGTAGCGTACTCATCTTTGATTCGCTCGAACCCGACAACGTTAACCTCCATAGTGGTGACTAAAAGGGCTAGGCGACTAAGAGCGTTCGTAACCTGCTTGTCCGCTCCCTTAAGGTGTTTGAGATTAGAAGTGTAACCCTGTAGGAAGGATACCCACTTGGCGTGACGCGGGCTAATTTTATGTTGGCCATTGATAAATCGTAATGCTTCGTGATCGGAGAGGATCACGAACTCCTTAGAGAGGAGATAATGCCGCCAGTGGTGCAAGCATCTAATGAACGCATAAAATTCCCTATCATAGTTGGAATAATTTAATTTAGCGCCCGCTAACGTTTCACTAAAGAAACTCATAGGGTGCCCTTCCTGACTCAAGACACCTCCTATTCCCACGCCCGAAGCGTCACAAGTAAGCTCAAAGACTTTCGAGAAGTCAGGTAGACGTAAGACGGGTGCCTTAGTAATAAGCTCCTTGATGCGTTGGAAAGCGAAGGTGGCGGACTTCGTCCAAGTAAACTCACCTTTTTTCATGCAGTCACTAATGGGGGCCATGATGCTGCTAAAGTCTTTGATGAAACGGCGGTAGAAAGTTGCCAACCCATGGAAGCTCCTCACCTCACGAATCATGGTCGGCTCGGGACAGTCCTTAATCACCTTAACCTTGCTAGGGTCAACTCTAATGCCCTCCGTTCCAACGATGTAGCCTAAAAACTCCACTTCCGTAACATGGAAAGTGCATTTCTTGAGATTCAGAAATAAAGTTTCCTTCCGTAGGGTGGAAAGAACCACTCTCATGTGGGAGACGTGCTCGGTGGTAGTAGTGCTGTAGACCAAGATGTCATCGAAGTAGACTACCATAAATTTCCCCATGAATGGCTGAAAGACATGCGTCATCATCCCGGAGAATGTGTGATGAGTCCCAATTATATACACATTTATGGACTCATCTGGGCCGTTTTTCTATTCATTCCACTGCACTTTAGCCTTGTTTTAGCTCATATTTGTCGTTCTATGCTAGGTGCACTTCTTGGCCTAATTTGGTGTGTTTTTATGCTTACTCTCTTTTGATAGCCTTATCGTATTGTTGAGTGCCACTTTCAGTGGCCTGATTAGCATTTTTGTTGGAACAGGAGTCGTGCAGGTGTCCCCGGTACAATTCTGTACAGGAACACTGCGCACGATCACTGGTTCTATTGCGCATAACCACTGGTCGTGCGCCGCTGGTCGTGCACACTTAACCCCTATTTTATGAGTTCTGTCTCGACCAGTGCGCACGACCACTTACGATAGTGCGCACGACCACTGGTCGTGCGCCACTGGTCGTGCAAACATTTTATTTTATAAATTTCTTGCATTGCAGGCTCCGCCCAGGCAGGCGCACGATCACAGGATTCTAGTGCGCACGACCACTGGTCGTGCGCACTGTTTATTCCAGCGCCTATATAATGACCTGTTCCGCAAATTAGGGATAGCCGAGCCTCCGGGAGCGCGATTTCCAGTCCGTACGCCGCCGTTTTCCACTTCCAGCCATCTCCACCTCATCTTCTCCGGAAGGGGAAGTCGTCTCCAGCCATTCTAAGCATTTCTCCATCGTCAAGAAGCATTCTCCGCCATCCGCAAGCACTCAAGCAAGCTGTCCCCATTTCTGTCCGGTGAGAGGAACAGCAATCCTGAGGTAGAAGACGACGGAAGCACGTGGAGAGATCGTGACAATCTCTCGACGCTGGAAGCACAGTCTGCCCGAGTCCGGAGGTAGCTTGACAAACTAACATTCCGGCCGTGAACGGCCGCTAGTCTTCGTCCATTGGTTATCTTCTTCTTCTCCCATTTTGTTGAATTTCTTTGAATCATTTGAACTTGAATATCATGATGTTTAGTTTAAATGCAATGTGTGTTTCTTCTCTGTTCATCAACATTTGCTTGTGATTCGTTTCACCTCCACTCACTCACTCACTCACGCACTCATTGTGTTCGATTCGCGTTAGCAAGAGCTAGCGGCGATTTGTGAAGAGGTGTCTGCGACCCTCACTCTCCGCACTAGTGATCACTTCACTCGCTTGCGCACCGTCCGTCCGCCTCACGAAGCTCGGCATCGCGGCCGTTGCACCCATCTCTCCTTGCGAAGCGGTGATTTCGACCCGCACTTCTTTTATTGTTGTTAACAATAGGAAACCAAATCAAAACCCCTCTTGTTGTGTTTGTTCCCGCTTGTGTAACAATTGTCACACAACGCAATTCGTTCACCCAACCTGCATTCCTCAAGAGACCGACACTCGGGGATTCTATTCCCAACATTTATTACTTGACATCGACCGGTGCACTTGCCGAACATCGCATCAAGTTTTTGGCGCCGTTGCCGGGGAATGTTCAGGCGTGTAACGTCGTGAGTTGTGAACTTTTGTTACAAGAGCAGTTGTTTTTGATATTCTTTGTTTTGTTTTGTCTTGGTTGTGATTGTGCATGCAGAGACAAGCCGCAGGGGAACTTGTACCCTTTGATCCCGAGATCGAACAGACCGCTCGCGCACGAAGGCGCGCAGCAGCCGTACAGGCGGCAATGGGTGACAACATAAACCCAGATGATGTTGAACCAAGAGTGCCCAACGTGGAGCAGCACCATCCTGGAGATGAGCAAGAGGTAGTTAGGCCTCGACCCCGAACGATGAGAGATTATACCACTCCGACAGCTGGGAGTGTGTATCCTGGGTTCGGTCCCAACATTATGAACAACCAGTTCGAGATCAAACCTGCGATCTTGAACGTCATCCGGAACAATGCTCAGTTCTCAGGGATGGCCAGTGAAGATCCGCATCTGCACCTGGCCGAGTTTTCTGATATCTGCGGGACTTTCCGCTACGCTGGGATTCCTGACGATACAGTCAAGCTGCGACTGTTCCCATTCTCACTTCGCGACAAGGCCAAGTTGTGGCTCCATTCTATTCCTCTGGGACCGCTGCGACTTGGGATGCTCTCGCATCCAAGTTCCTGGCCAAATTCCACCCCGTTGATAAAATTGTGAGCTTGTGGTGGGAGATCGCCACCTTTCGCCAAGCTGACCAAGAGACCCTTGCCGAGGCGTGGGAGCGCCTTAATGATCTTCTCCGCCGCTGCCCGAGCCATGAGGTCCAAACTTGGAACGTGGTAGAAACATTCTACTTCGCGATCGAGCCCAACTACTGGGCGATGATCGATGCTGCTGTGGGTGGTACTCTAATGAACCATACTCCAGAGGAGGCCCTTCGAATTCTGCGAGACACCGCCTCCCACAACATATTTTGGACTGCCGGGAGAAATGCACCAAGAAGCGCCCGTGGTCTCTTCGTGGTCGACTCACTTCCGCCTACATCCGCATCGGCTGCTGTTATTACGTGTGAAGGATGTGGAGGCGGCGGACACCACACATATGAATGCTCGGGCAATGATCTATCAGGTGACTTCTCGCACTTTTCTTTAAACAAATCAGTTAATTTTGTTGGTAATCAATCTAAGATGGCGCCGTTTAATAACACATATCATCTGGGAGTGAGAAGTCACCCAAACTTCTCATGGAACCCCAGCGTACCTGGCCAACGATGCGCACCGGGGCAGCATCAAAACGATGCCTATGCCTCTGGGAGCCAACCAAGGCCACCTCACCCGGAATATAACCAAGGCCCCCCAGCTCCCAAAAAGAGTAGCTTGGAGGAGATGATGGAAATATTTATGCAAGCGGCTAACTCAAACATGGTTAACCGAACCGCATCCATGTGGAACTTAGAAACGCAGCTGGGCCAATTGGCTCAAGTGCTAACCGAGCGGTCGCATGGGACTCTTCCTAGTAATACCGAAAAAAACCCAATAGACCAAGGGAAGAGTCTCGGCGATGCGGAAGTGGGTCATCCGCGTGAGTTAGTAATCTCTTGTTCCTTTAATAAAATTGAAACTAAGGCCTTGTATGATTCTGGCTCCTCCCGCAACGTCATTGCTTTGCAAGACGTTGATAAATTGCAAATTGAAATTAACACGGAGGACCGGAAATCTCTTGTGCTCGCAAATGGTACCGTCATACAATCGGAAGGGGAAGTTAAAAATGTAGAAGTTATAGTTGAGGGGACATTGGTGGTTGCTGATTTTCAAGTGTTAGGACCACGGGAGAATCACTCCATCCCTATCTTGGGCGAACCGTTCTTGAAAGAGTGCGGTGCCACCCTTGACTTTTCTGCGGGATGTGTCCTCCTACCTAATAAGGTACCGTTGCCCACTTGCCCCAAGGCTATAACTGAAACATCCATTCGCCCCCCTCCTTTTATTTTTGATGAATCACTGAGTTGTGCAGGGGATAAGAAAGATAATGGATCATCTGAAGGAGAAAAGGAAGAGTACCAGTCAAGCAGAGAGGAAAAAGTGGATTTTCGGAGAGACTATGATTCCAAGAGGGAGGAGGACAGCAGTCCTAAACATATTGAGCTGAACTTGATTCGGGACGACATCCCATTATTTTCTTGCATTGAATCATGTAATAAACAATTTAAGCGTTCCATCTCTTGGGCTGATCCGGTCGTCACTGCGGCGATGGAAGTCACGCCACCCACTACTAAGATGGGAGAATCTGAAAACGTTCAACGTTGGCAGTCTCCGACTGTTGCTAAACTTAAACAAGAGAAGTGTCTGCGCGATGTGCGCTCTGCCGCTCTCTGATGCGATTAATTCGGCAAGTGCACCGATCGTTCAAGTAATAAAGTTGGGAATAAATCCCCGAGTGTCAGTCTCTTGAGGAATGCAGGTTGGGTGTACGAATCAGGTTGTGTGACTAGTGTTACACGAGCGTAAACAAACACACAAAAAGGGGTTTTGGTTGGGTTTTCCTACTCTTAACAACAGTAAAAGAAATGCGGGTCGAAAACACCGCTTCGCCAGGCGAGATGGATGCAACGGCCGCGATGCCGTGCTTCGTGAGGCGGATGGAGCGTGTTCTAGTGCGAGAAGAAATGAGGGTCGCAAACACCTCTTCACAAACGCCGTTAGCTCTTGCTAACGCGGATCGAACACCTTAAGTGCGTGAGTGAGTGAGTGGAGGCGAAACGATTCACAAACAAACAATGAAGAAAGAGGGAGAAACATTCATTGCAATCAAACCAAGCATAATACTGTTCAACATCTCAACGATTCAAAGATTACAACGAAAGCAAGAGGAAAGAAATAGCCAAAGGATGAAGACTAGCGGCCGTTCACGGCCGGAATGGTAGGTTGTCAAGCCACCTCCGGTCTCGGGCGGACTATGCTTCCGGTGTAGAGAAACTGTCACGATCTCTCTACGTAGTCCCGTCGTCTTCTACCTCAGGATTCTCCTTCTTCTCACCGGATTAGAACGGGAAAACAGCGGCTTGAGGGCTTGCGGGTGGAGGAGAATGCTCCCGGACGATGGAGGAATTGTCGGAATGGTTGGAGAAGACTTCCCCTTGCGTAGGAGATGAAGTGGAGGTGTCCTGGAGGGGAAATCGCCGGCGTACGGACGGCAGATTGCGCTCCCGCGGCTGGATGAATGCCCTAAAAACGGAGCAGGCGTATATATAGGCGCTGGAATGAATACCGTGCACGGTCATTGGCGCACGACCACTGGTCGTGCGCACTGGAATTCTGCGATCGTGCGCGCTGCCTGGGACGAGCCTGTAGTGAAATAAATTTATAAAATACATGTTCGCACGTACAATGGAGCACGACCAGCGGTCGTGCGCACTAGCGTCAGTGGTCGTGCGATAAGCCAAACAGAACTCATGAAATGGGCGTTAAGTGCGCACGAGCAGAGGCGCACGACCAGTGGTCGTGCGCGAAGGAGCCAGTGATCGTGCGCAGTGTTCCTGTGCAGAATTGTACCAGGAACACCTGGACGACTCCTGTTCCAACATACGACACCAGTCAAGCCACTGAAGGTGGCACTTAACACAGCATGACAACTAGTAACAGAGATAAACAAGAAATAAACACCAAAACGGGCCAAGACGTGCACCTAGCAGAGAGTGATAATTATGAGCTAAAATGGGGGCTAAGGTGCAGTGGAATGAATGGAAAAATGGCCCGGATGAGTCCAAATATGTGTATAAGATGAGGACTCATCACACCCCCAGACTTACCTGTTTGCGCGTCCCGAGCAAACGAATCCGGTGGAGTGTGAAAATGGTAGTTAGCAAGGAAAATTACGCAAGGGAGTACAATGCGAAGTAACAAAAGCATGCAAATAGAAATTTCGCAAAAGGAGATCCTAACTATGCTAACTAATTTACGAAAGTACTAGAGCGTAAACAAAGACTTATCAATACTCAGTTGGTGAATTGTGAAGAATTTGACGATCAAGCCCGGTGTGAAAGTAATAAGCCACAGAGGAGGGTGTTGCACAAGATCGGGGTTCAGGAATAACTCCGCTGAAATCCATCAACGTCAGGAACCATACGCTTGCCCGGTCACACTCTCTCCACGGCGCTAGCAAACTCGCGAGATAAATCAATAGGTCTTTTAGGATTAAGATGGGGCTTAGGTTGCGGTATGATAATCAAGGGTAAAAACGAAGGTTACGCAACCAACATGAGTCAACGGGACGCTGCACCAAGCAAAACCACAAACAAAGCTCGTGTGACACACCCCCAGACTTATTATGAAAACTAGGTGTGCACATAGCCTACTCCACAAATACCAACAGATTTTTTTTAAAACGCTCGGGAGGATAACTTTTCAATACACTTTTTTTTTCAGATTTTCATTTCAATATCAAATTTTTCTTTTTCTTGACTTTATCCTCCGGTTGGTTCAAATTCAGCAAATAGAGATTATTTCTCCTTCACAACACAACGATTCCAAACATCACACCAAATCTAGAACATGAGTGCATTTAACAAATACTTGGTTGCGACAGTGGGATAAGCTTCAGGCCTTGGTGAATGGAGGAGGAGCTGAACAAAGGGAGTGGTAGGCACAAATGTTGGGTAGCAAAGGTGAGCGAATAGGAATTGGAAAGCAAAGGCTCAATCTAGCCAAGAGGTGGCCAAAATCATATTTATCCCCACGAATCGCCCGCACCCATGCTTCAAGAGTCGCTTGGGGCAAGTTCTTAGCCCACGAGAAAGGTAAACCTTCCTCCCGACTCGAGCAACACACAACTAGTGCTCGTAAACACACAACACCGGGCTATCACCAATTTCATTCACGTTCACCACTTGAGTAGAATAAATCTAAGGCTACACACAAATACTAATCATAAATTAAATGCATAGAAATAATCTAATTTTACTCAAATTCTATTGTAGCATGTGGATGCGACTAGAACACTGCTCGAGTCAACATTGCGCTCCCAATAGTAATTCCTAAGCTAACATCCAAATTCACATTCCTAACCAAGATAGTTTGTTCAGCACAAAACAAATAGATAAGCACGCGCTCAAGTGGGTGCAGTGGTGTGTAGCATGGAATAATGATGAAAAATTAAAAACAAGCGTCTAGCATGCGGCGCAGCCCGTGCGCATTATGAATAACACGTGCTCTCCCCCAGACTTAATCTAAACAATATATCTCAAAGACTGAAGGGCTAGGGAGGAGAAGTGTTACCCAATGCTCAGAATTGAGCATACCAGACGATTGGCGATTAAGATCAAGAGCGGTACGCAGCATCCACACCAAAGAACACAACACACCTGCAAGCACAAAACTAAAACAGCAAAAACAAATACAGAAACTGAACTAAACATGTTAGACAAAAATAAAATCAGGAAATCTGGGTTGTCTCCCAGCAGCGCTTTTATTTAATGTCCTTAAGCTGGACCAAATACCTGTATTAACATTGTTCAACAAGTGCAGTAATAAAAAGAGAAGTTCACTAACTAAGAAAAAAGAAGGAAACCATCAGCTGCCGGCGCTTTTATTGGCCCCGTCTTCCAACGTCAACCACTGACACTCCTTATTTATAATGGCGCCATCATATAACTTCAGTCGATGCCCATTGACCTTAAATTTGTCCCCCTTACTCCCCGATATTTCAATGGCCCCAAAGGGAGAGACATCGGTCACAGAGAAATGACCGCTCCACCTCGATTTCAACTTCCCTGGGAAGAGGCGGAGACGGGAGTTGTAGAGCAGCACTTGGTCCCCTATTTTGAACTCCTTGGGGATGATGTGTCGATCATGCCATTTCTTTGTTTTCTCCTTGTAGATGCGAGCGTTTTCATAAGCGAAATGCCGGAGCTCTTCCAATTCGTTGAGTTGGGAACGACGCACCTCGGCCGCCGCTCCAATGTCCATGTTCAACAGTTTAGTTGCCCATAATGCTTTATGCTCCATCTCCACAGGGAGGTGGCATGCCTTGCCATAAACTAATTGGAACGGAGTCATGCCGATGGGTGTTTTGAAAGCGGTCCGGTAAGCCCATAATGCGTCGTCGACCTTTTTAGACCACTCCTTCCTATTTGGATGTATTGATTTCTCGATTATTCGCTTGAGCTCCCTGTTAGATACTTCGACCTGTCCACATGTTTGGGGGTGATATGCCAAAGAAATCTTATGATGGACCCCAAACTTTTTCATTAGCTGCACAAACTGCTTATTACAAAAATGACTACCGCCGTCGCTGATAATATTTCTCGGCGTCCCAAACCTGGAGAAGATATTCTTGTGGATAAAGTGTAGCACTGTGTTGGCATCATTCGTGGCAACCGCCTCGGCTTCCACCCATTTTGAGACATAATCAACTGCCACAATGATGTAATGTTTACCATGGGATATTGGGAAAGGACCCATAAAGTCTATCCCCCAGACATCAAATGGTTCACAAACCAGCATGTTATTAAGGGGAATCTCGTCACGCCGGGAGATATTTCCAGTTCTTTGGCATTCGTCACACTTGGTGACATAGGCATGCGCGTCCTTGAAGAGGGTTGGCCAAAATAATCCGCATTGCAGGATTTTTCGTGCTGTTCGAACGGCCCCGAAATGCCCGCCCGCTTCTCTGTCATGGCAATGACGCAGTATAGACTGAAACTCGGCTTCGGGAACGCAACGCCTGATAATCCCGTCGCTGTACGTGTGGAACAAGAGCGGGTCTTCCAAAAAATAGTATTTTGAATCCGAGGCGAGTTTCCGTCTTTGCTGAGGAGATAAGTTCGGAGAGAGAGTTTTACAAGCCAAGTAGTTAGCGATATCAGCATACCATGGGGCTGTTGGAGGGGGCGTAGTGATTGCGAATAATTTTTCATCCGGGAAATAATCGTTCATTTCCTCCAAAAAACTGTTGGGGGCATCAATCGTCATGTCGTACTCCAAATGTGAAAGATGATCAGCTATCACGTTCTCCACCCCTTTCTTGTCTTTGATTTCCAGATTGTATTCCTGCAAAAGTAAAATCCAACGAATCAGACGCGATTTGGATTCTTTTTTGCTGAAAAGGTACCTGAGTGCGGCGTGATCTGTGTACACGATTACTTCCGAGAGTACCAAGTATGAATGAAATTTTTCACAAGCGAAGACCACGGCTAGCATTTCTTTCTCCGTGGTGGTATAGTTTGCCTGCGCACTGTTGAGGGTTCGACTGGCATATGCAATTGTGTGAAAAATCTTGTCTTTCTTTTGACCGAGTACAGCACCTACGACCACATCACTTGCGTCACACATGACAATAAAGGGTAAAGTCCAGTCGGGTGCCACCAAAATTGGAGCCGAGATGAGTTGTCCCCGTAGAGTTTCAAAGGCCTGCATGCATGCTCCGTCGAAGTGGAAGGGGACGTCCTTGACAAGCAACCGAGATAAAGGCTTAGAAATGGATGAAAAATCCTTGATAAACCTTCGATAAAATCCCACATGACCAAGAAAACTTCGGATACCCTTCACTGATGTAGGTGGAGGGAGGTTCCTGATAACACTTACCTTCGCCTGATCCACCTCGAGTGTAACATCCGGCCAGTATGAAGAGTATAACAGCAGGTCCGGCCGGGACCTGATGCGCGTCGGCAAGTGCACCGGTCGCTGTCAAGTAATAATTGTGGAGAATAAATTCCCCGGATGTCGGTCTCTTGAGGAATGCAGGATGGGTGAACGAATCGCGCAGTGATTATTGTTACACAAGCGTTTCACAAACACAAAGAGGGGTTTTTGGTTGGTTTTCCTAATTTTAACAACAACAACAGAGATGCGGGTCGAGAACACCGCTTCGCAAAGTGAGGTGGATGCAACGGCTGCGATGCCGTGCTTCGTGAGGCGGATGAAGTGAACTCAAGTGCGAAAGGGTGAGGGTCGCAAACACCTCTTCACAACCGTCGTTAGCTCTTGCTAACACGGAGCAAACACCTTGCGTGCGTGTGCGAGTGAGTGAGTGAGAACGGAATGAATCATGAGCAAACCATGGAGAAAAACAAAGAAGTATTCATTTCCATCAAAGTAAATATTACAATATTCATCTAGTACATGGTTCAAAGAGTGCAATGAAGGGAAAGAAGGAAGAAATAACCGGCGGTGAAGACTAGCGGCCGTTCACGGCCGGAATGGTAGGTTGTCGGGCTACCTCCGGACTCGGATGGGCAATGCTTCCGGCGTAGAGAGCTGTCACAATCTCCCTACGTGCTCCGTCGTCTTCGACTCAAGGTCTCTTCTTCTTCTCACCGGGCGGAAAGCGAAAATGGGTGCTTGGAGGCTTGCGGACGATGGAGAACACTCACGGACGATGGAGGAAGGCTTGGAATGGATGGAGGAGGCTTCCCCTTGCGTGGAAGATGAAGTAGGGGCGTTCCAGGGCGGTGGTCGGCGGCGTACGGAACAGGAACCTCGCTCCCGGAAGATCGATCCGCCCTAAAATCGCAACAGGTGTTTAAATAGGCGCTGGATTGAATACTGCGCACGATCATTGGCGCACGATCAGTGGTCGTGCGCACTGGAATTCTGCGATCGTGCGCACTGCCTGGACAGAACCTGCAAGAGACGAAATTATAAAATACAATGTTCGCACGACCAGTGGCGCACGACCGGTGGTCGTGCGCACTGGAGACGATGGTCGTGCGCACTGCAGTAAACAGAACTCAGAAATTTAATGGTCAATGCGCACGAGCAGTGGCGCACGACCGATGGTCGTGCGCACTGGAGTCGAAGGTCGTGCGCACTGCACCAGACAGAACTCGTGAAAAAGGGTTAAGTGCGCACGATTAGTGGCGCACGACCGGTGGTCGTGCGCACTAGAACAAGTGATCATGCGCAGTGTTCCTGTGCAGAATTGCACCGGAAACACTTGCACGCCTCCTATTCCAGCACAAACACAGATCTAGCCACCGAAAGTGGCACTTAACAACATATGAATACTACTAAAGATAATACACACGAAAACACACCAAAGTGGGCCTAAATGTGCACCTAGCATGGGTTATCAAATATAGACTATAATAAGGCTAAAGTGCGTGATATTGACAAAATAACGGCCCGGATGAGTCCATAAATGTATATATGATCAGGACTCATCACACCCCCAGACTTAACTGTTTGCGCGTCCCGAGCAAACGAATCCGGCGGAGCGCGAAAACGATAGTTAACATAGAGAATTACACAAGGGAGTACGGTGCGAAGTAACATACGCATGCGAGTAGAAATTCTAGTAGAAAGAGATTCTAACTATGCTAACTAATTTACGTAAGTATTAAAGCGTAAGTAGAGATTTAATTATACTCAGTTGGTGAATTATGACGAATTTGGCGATCATGCCCGGTATGAAAGCGACGAGACACTGAGGCGGGTGTTGCAAAAGATCGGGGCTTAGGAATAACTCCGCTGAAATCCATCAACGTCGTGAACCATACGCTCGCCCGGTCACACTCTCTCCACGGCGCTAGCAAACTCGCAAATCAAATCAGTAGGACTTATAGGATTAAAACGAGGCTTAGGTTACGGTAAGATATTCAAAGTTAAACACGATGGCTGCGCAACCCAAGTGAGCTATCGGAACGCTGCACCCCACAAAACCACAAACTACGCTCGTGTGACACACCCCCAGACTTATCATGAAAACCAGGTGTGCACACGGCCTACTTCACAAACACCAACAGATTTTCTGTTTTTAGCTCGGGAAGACTTTTTTTTTTCAAACTACTTTTTTTTTCTTTTATGTATCCTCCGGTTGGTTCAACATCAGCGGATAAACTTTATTTTCCCTTCTTAACACAATGGTTCCAAACACCACACAAGTTGAAAATTATGAGCGCAGTTAAAACATTTTTGGTTGCGGGTGTAGGATAGGCTTCAGGCTTTGGTGGATGAAGAGGAGCTGAAAATAGGAATGGTAGGCACAAAATTGGCTTGCAAAGGTGAATGAAATGGACATGGAATAATCAAAGCTCAAACTAGCCAAAGGGTGGCCTACATCATGTTTGACTCAACGAGTAGCTCTCACCCATGCTTCGAGAGTCGCTAGGGGCAAGTTCTTAGCCCACGAGAAAGATAAACCTTCCTCCCGACTCGAGCAACACACGACTAGCAATCGCACACACACAACACCGGGTTATCGTCAATTCCATACAAATTCACCACTTGAGTATATTAAATCTAAATTTACGCAGAAATACTAAACATATATTAGATGCATAAAGAAAATCTTGTTCTACACAAATTCTACCATAGCATGCGAAGTGACTAGAACACTACATGAGTCAACATCGCACTCCAAATAATAATTCCTATGTTAACAACCTATTTCATACTCCAACCAAAATAGTTTACAACCAAACAACAACAAAAAGATAAGCGCGCACTCAAGTGGGTGAAAGGGTGTGTGAAACATGGAAAACAACGATAATGATAAGATAAATAAGAATCAACCTTCTAGTATGCGGTGCACTCGTGCACAGTGGATAACAACAACCGCTCCCCCAGACTTAAGCTAAACAATATCTCTAGAAATTTGAAGCAACAAGAGGGGAGGAAGTGTTACCCAATGCTCAGAAATGAGCATACCAGACGATTGGCGTAAATAATCAAGAATAGTCCGCAGCATCCGCTCCATCGAACACAAAACCTGCAAGCACAAACTCAAAGCAACAAAAGCAGATACAAAGGCTGAACTAAAAGAAGTTAGATAAAAAGAAATACAAAAACAGGAAATCTGGGTTGTCTCCCAGTAGCGCTTTCATTTAACGTCCTTAAGCTGGACCAAATACCTGTATTAACAGTGTTTATAAAGAGTGCAGGAATTAAAAAGAAATACTCAAAAATAGTTCATCACAGCAAATAAAACACACATCAACTAAAAGCGCTCTTATGGTGCGCTTCTCCCGTAGCACGTAGGCGGGAGGTGAAGGCTTTAGGGCCAGCACTGGTATTACCCAATGCTCCCCTAACCTCCACCACCTTGCCACGGAGAGCAGCAGCACGAGCGTCACGCAGAAGTTTTTCCTTTTTAAGTTTGGTGACAATTGGAGACTGCCACCGCTGAGAGTTCTCAGATTTTTCTGCCTTAGAATCAGGTGGCGTCACTTCCGGCATCGTGGTGACTACCGGATCGGCCCACGAGATGGAGCGCTTACATAGTTTATTACATGATTCATCACACGGAGATAAATAAATATCATCCCTAACTATATTCAAGTCAACGTTTCCCGAACTGTCGTCTTCCTCCATCTCGGAGTCGAACTCTTTCCGGAAGTCGACCTCCTCTTCCTCATTCGATTGGAACTCTTCCATTCCTCCTTCACCTATTTCTTGAACATGTATCTTTCCTGCACCGCTTAGAAATTCATCAGAAATAACGAGAGGGGGCGGAGTGAATATTTCAGTTGTGGCTTCAGGGCAAGTAGGTTGCTGCACCACATTGGTTAGGGAAATGCACCCAGTAGCAAAATCAAGGGTAGCACCACTCTCTTTCAAGAACGGCACCCCCAAGATAGGAATGGACTGGTTTTCTTGCGGGCCTAGAACCTGAAAATCAGCTACTACAGTTGTCCCCTCAACCGTTACCTCCACATTCTTTACTTCCCCCTCAGATTGGACAATCGTGCCATTAGCGAGAATCAGCGATTTCCTTTCCTCCGTGTTCATCTCCAGCCGTAACTTTGCAACATCTTGCAGTGCAATAACGTTGCGGGAGGAACCGGAATCGCATAAAGCCTTGGTTTCAACCTTATTGATGGAGCACGAGATTACCAGCTCACTCGGTTTGGCATCTACCGCATCTCCCAGACTTTTCCCTTGATCAATAGGGTTCTTTTCCGTGTTGCTGGGAAGGGTTCCCTGCGAACGCTCGGTTAGCGCTTGAGCCAATTGGCCCAATTGCGTCTCCAAGTTTCGCATAGATGCGGTTTGATTTACCATGTTTGAATTAGCTGCAAGCAGGAATTTCTCCATCATCTCTTCTAAATTACTTTTCTTTTGGGTGGGGGGTGCTTGGTTATAATCCGGGTGCGGCGGCCTCGGTTGGCTCCCGGAGGCGTAAGCATCATTTTGATGCTGCCCCGGTGACCATCGTTGGCCGGGCGTGTTGGGATTCCAAGAGAAGTTTGGATGACTTCTCGCTCCCGGATTATAGGCGTTATTGTAAGGCGCCCCCTTGGGCTGATTTCCTACATAGTTCACAGATTCATTTAAGGTCAGGTGTGCGAAATCACCTGCCATGTGGTTCCCCGAACATTCATAAGCATGATGGCCTCCGCCTCCACATCCTTCACAAGTAATGATAGCAGCAGGCGCAGATGGAGTGGGGAGTGAGTCGACCATGAAAAGACCTCGGCCACTTCTTGGAGCATTTCTCCCTGCAGTCCAGAATGTACTGTGGGAGGCAGTGTCGCGCAGAATTCGAAGGGCTTCTTCAGGAGTGTGGTTCATCAAGGTGCCACCCGCCGCAGCATCGATCATTGCCCTGTAGTTGGGCTCGATCGCGAAGTAGAACAATTCAACCACATTCCATGGTTGGAGCTCGTGGCCAGGGCAACGGCGAAGGAGATCGTTGAGGCGCTCCCATGCTTCAGCAAGGGTCTCTTGGTCAAGTTGGCGAAATGTGGCGATCTCCCGCCGCAAGCTTACAATCTTATCCACAGGGTGGAATTTAGCAAGGAACTTGGATGCGAGGGCATCCCAAGTTGCAGCAGTCCCGGGCGGAATGGAGTGGAGCCACACCTTTGCTTTGTCGCGGAGTGAAAAGGGAAACAGTCTAAGCTTAACCGTATCGTCAGCAATCCCTGCGTAGCGGAAGGTTCCGCAAATATCAGAAAACTCCGCCAGATGCAGATGCGGATCTTCGCTGGCCAACCCCGAGAACTGAGCGTTGTTCCGGATGATGTTTAAGATCGCTGGCTTGATCTCAAACTGATTATTCATAATGTTTGGCCCGAACCCCGGATACACACTCCCAGCAGTTGGAGTGGTGTAGTCCCTCATCGTGCGGGGTCGAGGCCTGACTGCCTCCTGCTCAATCCCAGGCTGATGTTCCCCCACGCCGGGCATTCTCGGATCAACATCATTTGGGTCTACCTGATCACCCATGGCCGCTTGTACAGCCGCAGCGCGCCTTCGCGCGCGAGCAGTTCGTTCGATTTCTGGATCAAAAGGTGCGAGTTCACCTGCGACCTGCCTCTGCATGAACTGTCAAAAACAAAAAGAAAAACAGAGAAAATAAAAAACAACTGCTCGTATAACGAAAGTCACAACACAAGACGAAACACGCCTGCAATCCCCGGCAACGGCGCCAAAAACTTGATGCGCGTCGGCAAGTGCACCGGTCGCTGTCAAGTAATAATTGTGGAGAATAAATTCCCCGGATGTCGGTCTCTTGAGGAATGCAGGATGGGTGAACGAATCGCGCAGTGATTATTGTTACACAAGCGTTTCACAAACACAAAGAGGGGTTTTTGGTTGGTTTTCCTAATTTTAACAACAACAACAGAGATGCGGGTCGAGAACACCGCTTCGCAAAGTGAGGTGGATGCAACGGCTGCGATGCCGTGCTTCGTGAGGCGGATGAAGTGAACTCAAGTGCGAAAGGGTGAGGGTCGCAAACACCTCTTCACAACCGTCGTTAGCTCTTGCTAACACGGAGCAAACACCTTGCGTGCGTGTGCGAGTGAGTGAGTGAGAACGGAATGAATCATGAGCAAACCATGGAGAAAAACAAAGAAGTATTCATTTCCATCAAAGTAAATATTACAATATTCATCTAGTACATGGTTCAAAGAGTGCAATGAAGGGAAAGAAGGAAGAAATAACCGGCGGTGAAGACTAGCGGCCGTTCACGGCCGGAATGGTAGGTTGTCGGGCTACCTCCGGACTCGGACGGGCAATGCTTCCGGCGTAGAGAGCTGTCACAATCTCCCTACGTGCTCCGTCGTCTTCGACTCAAGGTCTCTTCTTCTTCTCACCGGGCGGAAAGCGAAAATGGGTGCTTGGAGGCTTGCGGACGATGGAGAACACTCACGGACGATGGAGGAAGGCTTGGAATGGATGGAGGAGGCTTCCCCTTGCGTGGAAGATGAAGTAGGGGCGTTCCAGGGCGGTGGTCGGCGGCGTACGGAACAGGAACCTCGCTCCCGGAAGATCGATCCGCCCTAAAATCGCAACAGGTGTTTAAATAGGCGCTGGATTGAATACTGCGCACGATCATTGGCGCACGACCAGTGGTCGTGCGCACTGGAATTCTGCGATCGTGCGCACTGCCTGGACAGAACCTGCAAGAGACGAAATTATAAAATACAATGTTCGCACGACCAGTGGCGCACGACCGGTGGTCGTGCGCACTGGAGACGATGGTCGTGCGCACTGCAGTAAACAGAACTCAGAAATTTAATGGTCAATGCGCACGAGCAGTGGCGCACGACCGATGGTCGTGCGCACTGGAGTCGATGGTCGTGCGCACTGCACCAGACAGAACTCGTGAAAAAGGGTTAAGTGCGCACGATTAGTGGCGCACGACCGGTGGTCGTGCGCACTAGAACAAGTGATCGTGCGCAGTGTTCCTGTGCAGAATTGCACCGGAAACACTTGCACGCCTCCTATTCCAGCACAAACACAGATCTAGCCACCGAAAGTGGCACTTAACAACATATGAATACTACTAAAGATAATACACACGAAAACACACCAAAGTGGGCCTAAATGTGCACCTAGCATGGGTTATCAAATATAGACTATAATAAGGCTAAAGTGCGTGATATTGACAAAATAATGGCCCGGATGAGTCCATAAATGTATATATGATCAGGACTCATCACACCCCCAGACTTAACTGTTTGCGCGTCCCGAGCAAACGAATCCGGCGGAGCGCGAAAACGATAGTTAACACAGAGAATTACACAAGGGAGTACGGTGCGAAGTAACATACGCATGCGAGTAGAAATTCTAGTAGAAAGAGATTCTAACTATGCTAACTAATTTACGTAAGTATTAAAGCGTAAGTAGAGATTTAATTATACTCAGTTGGTGAATTATGACGAATTTGGCGATCATGCCCGGTATGAAAGTGACGAGACACTGAGGCGGGTGTTGCAAAAGATCGGGGCTTAGGAATAACTCCGCTGAAATCCATCAACGTCGTGAACCATACGCTGCCCGGTCACACTCTCTCCACGGCGCTAGCAAACTCGCAAATCAAATCAGTAGGACTTATAGGATTAAAACGAGGCTTAGGTTACGGTAAGATATTCAAAGTTAAACACGATGGCTGCGCAACCCAAGTGAGCTATCGGAACGCTGCACCCCACAAAACCACAAACTACGCTCGTGTGACACACCCCCAGACTTATCATGAAAACCAGGTGTGCACACGGCCTACTTCACAAACACCAACAGATTTTCTGTTTTTAGCTCGGGAAGACTTTTTTTTTTTCAAACTACTTTTTTTTTCTTTTATGTATCCTCCGGTTGGTTCAACATCAGCGGATAAACTTTATTTTCCCTTCTTAACATAATGGTTCCAAACACCACACAAGTTGAAAATTATGAGCGCAGTTAAAACATTTTTGGTTGCGGGTGTAGGATAGGCTTCAGGCTTTGGTGGATGAAGAGGAGCTGAAAATAGGAATGGTAGGCACAAAATTGGCTTGCAAAGGTGAATGAAATGGACATGGAATAATCAAAGCTCAAACTAGCCAAAGGGTGGCCTACATCATGTTTGACTCAACGAGTAGCTCTCACCCATGCTTCGAGAGTCGCTAGGGGCAAGTTCTTAGCCCACGAGAAAGATAAACCTTCCTCCCGACTCGAGCAACACACGACTAGCAATCGCACACACACAACACCGGGTTATCGTCAATTCCATACAAATTCACCACTTGAGTATATTAAATCTAAATTTACGCAGAAATACTAAACATAAATTAGATGCATAAAGAAAATCTTGTTCTACACAAATTCTACCATAGCATGCGAAGTGACTAGAACACTACATGAGTCAACATCGCACTCCAAATAATAATTCCTACGTTAACAACCTATTTCATACTCCAACCAAAATAGTTTACAACCAAACAACAACAAAAAGATAAGCGCGCACTCAAGTGGGTGAAAGGGTGTGTGAAACATGGAAAACAACGATAATGATAAGATAAATAAGAATCAACCTTCTAGTATGCGGTGCACTCGTGCACAGTGGATAACAACAACCGCTCCCCCAGACTTAAGCTAAACAATATCTCTAGAAATTTGAAGCAACAAGAGGGGAGGAAGTGTTACCCAATGCTCAGAAATGAGCATACCAGACGATTGGCGTAAATAATCAAGAATAGTCCGCAGCATCCGCTCCATCGAACACAAAACCTGCAAGCACAAACTCAAAGCAACAAAAGCAGATACAAAGGCTGAACTAAAAGAAGTTAGATAAAAAGAAATACAAAAACAGGAAATCTGGGTTGTCTCCCAGTAGCGCTTTCATTTAACGTCCTTAAGCTGGACCAAATACCTGTATTAACAGTGTTTATAAAGAGTGCAGGAATTAAAAAGAAATACTCAAAAATAGTTCATCACAGCAAATAAAACACACATCAACTAAAAGCGCTCTTATGGTGCGCTTCTCCCGTAGCACGTAGGCGGGAGGTGAAGGCTTTAGGGCCAGCACTGGTATTACCCAATGCTCCCCTAACCTCCGCCACCTTGCCACGGAGAGCAGCAGCACGAGCGTCACGCAGAAGTTTTTCCTTTTTAAGTTTGGTGACAGTTGGAGACTGCCACCGCTGAGAGTTCTCAGATTTTTCTGCCTTAGAATCAGGTGGCGTCACTTCCGGCATCGTGGTGACTACCGGATCGGCCCACGAGATGGAGCGCTTACATAGTTTATTACATGATTCATCACACGGAGATAAATAAATATCATCCCTAACTATATTCAAGTCAACGTTTCCCGAACTGTCGTCTTCCTCCATCTCAGAGTCGAACTCTTTCCGGAAGTCGACCTCCTCTTCCTCATCCGATTGGAACTCTTCCATTCCTCCTTCACCTATTTCTTGAACATGTATCTTTCCTGCACCGCTTAGAAATTCATCAGAAATAACGAGAGGGGGCGGAGTGAATATTTCAGTTGTGGCTTCAGGGCAAGTCGGTTGCTGCACCACATTGGTTAGGGAAATGCACCCCGTAGCAAAATCAAGGGTAGCACCGCTCTCTTTCAAGAACGGCACCCCCAAGATAGGAATGGACTGGTTTTCTTGCGGGCCTAGAACCTGAAAATCAGCTACTACAGTTGTCCCCTCAACCGTTACCTCCACATTCTTTACTTCCCCCTCAGATTGGACAATCGTGCCATTAGCGAGAATCAGCGATTTCCTTTCCTCCGTGTTCATCTCCAGCTGTAACTTCGCAACATCTTGCAGTGCAATAACGTTGCGGGAGGAACCGGAATCGCATAAAGCCTTGGTTTCAACCTTATTGATGGAGCACGAGATTACCAGCTCACTCGGTTTGGCATCTACCGCATCTCCCAGACTTTTCCCTTGATCAATAGGGTTCTTTTCCGTGTTGCTGGGAAGGGTTCCCTGCGAACGCTCGGTTAGCGCTTGAGCCAATTGGCCCAATTGCGTCTCCAAGTTTCGCATAGATGCGGTTTGATTTACCATGTTTGAATTAGCTGCAAGCAGGAATTTCTCCATCATCTCTTCTAAATTACTTTTCTTTTGGGTGGGGGGTGCTTGGTTATAATCCGGGTGCGGCGGCCTCGGTTGGCTCCCGGAGGCGTAAGCATCATTTTGATGCTGCCCCGGTGACCATCGTTGGCCGGGCGTGTTGGGATTCCAAGAGAAGTTTGGATGACTTCTCGCTCCCGGATTATAGGCATTATTGTAAGGCGCCCCCTTGGGCTGATTTCCTACATAGTTCACAGATTCATTTAAGGTCAGGTGTGCGAAATCACCTGCCATGTGGTTCCCCGAACATTCATAAGCATGATGGCCTCCGCCTCCACATCCTTCACAAGTAATGATAGCAGCAGGCGCAGATGGAGTGGGGAGTGAGTCGACCATGAAAAGACCTCGGCCACTTCTTGGAGCATTTCTCCTTGCAGTCCAGAATGTACTGTGGGAGGCAGTGTCGCGCAGAATTCGAAGGGCTTCTTCAGGAGTGTGGTTCATCAAGGTGCCACCCGCCGCAGCATCGATCATTGCCCTGTAGTTGGGCTCGATCGCGAAGTAGAACAATTCAACCACATTCCATGGTTGGAGCTCGTGGCCAGGGCAACGGCGAAGGAGATCGTTGAGGCGCTCCCATGCTTCAGCAAGGGTCTCTTGGTCAAGTTGGCGAAATGTGGCGATCTCCCGCCGCAAGCTTACAATCTTATCCACAGGGTGGAATTTAGCAAGGAACTTGGATGCGAGGGCATCCCAAGTTGCAGCAGTCCCGGGCGGAATGGAGTGGAGCCACACCTTTGCTTTGTCGCGGAGTGAAAAGGGAAACAGTCTAAGCTTAACCGTGTCGTCAGCAATCCCTGCGTAGCGGAAGGTTCCGCAAATATCAGAAAACTCCGCCAGATGCAGATGCGGATCTTCGCTGGCCAACCCCGAGAACTGAGCGTTGTTCCGGATGATGTTTAAGATCGCTGGCTTGATCTCAAACTGATTATTCATAATGTTTGGCCCGAACCCCGGATACACACTCCCAGCAGTTGGAGTGGTGTAGTCCCTCATCGTGCGGGGTCGAGGCCTGACTGCCTCCTGCTCAATCCCAGGCTGATGTTCCCCCACGCCGGGCATTCTCGGATCAACATCATTTGGGTCTACCTGATCACCCATGGCCGCTTGTACAGCCGCAGCGCGCCTTCGCGCGCGAGCAGTTCGTTCGATTTCTGGATCAAAAGGTGCGAGTTCACCTGCGACCTGCCTCTGCATGAACTGTCAAAAACAAAAAGAAAAACAGAGAAAATAAAAAACAACTGCTCGTATAACGAAAGTCACAACACAAGACGAAACACGCCTGCAATCCCCGGCAACGGCGCCAAAAACTTGATGCGCGTCGGCAAGTGCACCGGTCGCTGTCAAGTAATAATTGTGGAGAATAAATTCCCCGGATGTCGGTCTCTTGAGGAATGCAGGATGGGTGAACGAATCGCGCAGTGATTATTGTTACACAAGCGTTTCACAAACACAAAGAGGGGTTTTTGGTTGGTTTTCCTAATTTTAACAACAACAACAGAGATGCGGGTCGAGAACACCGCTTCGCAAAGTGAGGTGGATGCAACGGCTGCGATGCCGTGCTTCGTGAGGCGGATGAAGTGAACTCAAGTGCGAAAGGGTGAGGGTCGCAAACACCTCTTCACAACCGTCGTTAGCTCTTGCTAACACGGAGCAAACACCTTGCGTGCGTGTGCGAGTGAGTGAGTGAGAACGGAATGAATCATGAGCAAACCATGGAGAAAAACAAAGAAGTATTCATTTCCATCAAAGTAAATATTACAATATTCATCTAGTACATGGTTCAAAGAGTGCAATGAAGGGAAAGAAGGAAGAAATAACCGGCGGTGAAGACTAGCGGCCGTTCACGGCCGGAATGGTAGGTTGTCGGGCTACCTCCGGACTCGGACGGGCAATGCTTCCGGCGTAGAGAGCTGTCACAATCTCCCTACGTGCTCCGTCGTCTTCGACTCAAGGTCTCTTCTTCTTCTCACCGGGCGGAAAGCGAAAATGGGTGCTTGGAGGCTTGCGGACGATGGAGAACACTCACGGACGATGGAGGAAGGCTTGGAATGGATGGAGGAGGCTTCCCCTTGCGTGGAAGATGAAGTAGGGGCGTTCCAGGGCGGTGGTCGGCGGCGTACGGAACAGGAACCTCGCTCCCGGAAGATCGATCCGCCCTAAAATCGCAACAGGTGTTTAAATAGGCGCTGGATTGAATACTGCGCACGATCATTGGCGCACGACCAGTGGTCGTGCGCACTGGAATTCTGCGATCGTGCGCACTGCCTGGACAGAACCTGCAAGAGACGAAATTATAAAATACAATGTTCGCACGACCAGTGGCGCACGACCGGTGGTCGTGCGCACTGGAGACGATGGTCGTGCGCACTGCAGTAAACAGAACTCAGAAATTTAATGGTCAATGCGCACGAGCAGTGGCGCACGACCGATGGTCGTGCGCACTGGAGTCGATGGTCGTGCGCACTGCACCAGACAGAACTCGTGAAAAAGGGTTAAGTGCGCACGATTAGTGGCGCACGACCGGTGGTCGTGCGCACTAGAACAAGTGATCGTGCGCAGTGTTCCTGTGCAGAATTGCACCGGAAACACTTGCACGCCTCCTATTCCAGCACAAACACAGATCTAGCCACCGAAAGTGGCACTTAACAACATATGAATACTACTAAAGATAATACACACGAAAACACACCAAAGTGGGCCTAAATGTGCACCTAGCATGGGTTATCAAATATAGACTATAATAAGGCTAAAGTGCGTGATATTGACAAAATAACGGCCCGGATGAGTCCATAAATGTATATATGATCAGGACTCATCAGGACCCCACGCCATACAAACCACACTAGCTAGGAGTTAAAAGGTGATAACCAGAAAAGCAACAACTAAACGAGAGTACAAAACGTAAGCGGAAGCATTAATTAAACCATTCAAAAGAACTGTCCACTATCATAGGAATGTATCCAGAATAAGAGTTACGGCCTTAAGGCCTTACATTCATCCAATGCACAAAACTCCAAGCATACATCGGCACGCAGGCCGGCCATACATGAATAACAGGAAAAGGGCTGGCCTTCGAGGGCCAACATTGCAAAGGGCCATCGCCCGCTATTTCCCGCTAGGCTCACCTGCACCTGCATAAGAACATTCCACCAAGCGGTGGCAAACAAAGTAACGGTCAGCACAGCTGACCAAATTATAACGACCCCACCCCTTTTCTGGGGTGGCGGAGCTTCTACCCTGCAAGCAAGCCATACTAGCACAAGTACTAAATATAAAGAAAGTGCAAACTACACAAGGTGAGGTTTCAAGCACAAACAATCTTCTAGGTTGAGCATCAAAAGAGAGGGGAACCTATGTATGCACATGATGTTGGTTGAGTTCACCCGAAGGTTCCCCACAACCGCCTAAGCAATCGCATGAGGCTAATCATAACATCCATTTCACAAAACACTCCACCGTAAGGGCCACAACCTTGGGTGGAAACAAGAGCTTTTGGTCGGTCTAGGTATGACACCTTCCACGACCTCTCCCATGATCACACGGCTTTCCTGAGGATGGGACCTCTTACCGATCTGCATGGAAACGGGTTCGGTTTAGCTTTGCCCGTGCTCTAATCGTCGCGATCTATCGCATGACGCGGGTACGGCTTCGCCTCGGCCCGTGAGGGTTTAACACCTTCAAGTGCTACACTAAATATACGCTACGCACCTAACCCCTTCACAAGGATCTAGGTTTCACGAATACTCAACAAGGGAGGTGCAATACACTCCGCATCAATTTCGTGGTGAAGGTTTGCCTTCATCCAAAACTCAAAGCATGGGGCTTTTGTTAGGATCTTCACAAGACGCCTACACTGAGTTCCCGCAATACTATAGGTGAGTTCACGGAGTCATTCTCTGGCACGCATTCTAGGCCTAACCTAAATGCAACGTCGCAAATCAAGCATCACCGATTCGGGCTTACGGCCACGAATAGGCTTCACACAAAATGCCTAAATCCGCGCGACTACCGGATTTTCTACTTGCAAAAAAATGCCGGGGACGGACACAATCTACCCGGAGTTCCGAAGAACTTGAGGAAATCCTACACTTCACCCATTTGGTGAAAGGGATACCTCATGCAAACATAGAAAGAGGAATGAAAGGACAAATACAAGTCCAAAGTTCAGGAGGAAGAATCGTTACCCTAGACGCGTTCTTTTCGCCATAGATCCGAGATTCTACACGGAGAGAAACGACCGCACCGGGCTGCACTCTCCAAATCTGGAAACGGCTCGCGAAACGGAGCTCCGGAGCTCCGTCAATGGCGGGATCTACCTTCTTCTTCCTTGGCTCCCCCTTCTTTCTCTAGGGTTTGGAGAGAGAATGGCTTAGAGAATATGAGGGTTTAACCCCCTCTCATCAGCCCTAAAGGTCTCCCGCAACTAAACCTAGCCGTTGGATCAATTTCCAAAAGATTTGGACGGTCCGATCTTCTTCTCCGCTCAAAATCGCGAAACAGAATAAACAGGGCGCACGATCGCTGGCGCACGATCACTGGTCGTGCGCGAAGAGGAAAATGGTCGTGTGCACTGTCCGAGACAGAACTCGATTCTCTCCTGAATTAACGCACGATCGCTGGCGCACGATCATTGGTCGTGCGCGATGAGGCCACTGATCGTGCGCTAAGAGCAGAAAGGGAAGATTTAGCCTGCTTCAAGTGCAGCACTACCACTCCGCCTACTTCGCTGAACCACGATTTTTGGGGTGTTACAACTCCACCCTCCTTAAAAGAATTTCGTCCCGAAATTTATAAAACAGAAATAGCCAGAAATTCAGCTATAAATTACCTGAGAGAAATAGCTCGGGGTACTCCGCAAGCATCGCTTGCTCTCTCTCCCAAGAGAGCTCCTCTTGGCCGCAATTATCCCACCAGACTTTTACCATCCGAATGGACTTGTTCCGCAGCTGCTTTACTTCGGTATCTTCGATGCGTAAGGGCTTGACCTTCGTCGACAACCCACTATCAACTGGAACTTTGCCGACCGCAACGATATGAGTAGGCTCTTGCACTGCCTTCCTCAACACTGAAATGTGAAACACGTCGTGCAGACCGCTCAGCTCTGCAGATAGTGCAAGCCGATAAGCCGCATCACCAACACGCTCCACGATCTCAAACGGTCCTAAGTACCTTGGACTGAGCTTTTTCAAGCGTCGGATCCTTGATACCCCTTTGCACGGTTTAATCTTCAAGTAAACCCGGTCACCGACGGCAAACTCTAGGTTCCTATGCTTGGCATTGAAATACTTTGCTTGCCTATCCTGGGCAACCAATAGCCTTTCTTCAACATCCTTTCGCTTCAATAGCTTAGTATCGCCCGTTTCCGCCCAAGACAACGACGTACGACACTTCTTACCATAGAGGGCTTCGAAGGGAGCCATCTTTATGCTGGCTTGATAGCTATTATTGTAGGCGAACTCGATCATGTAGAGATGATCTTCCCACCTCTTTCCAAAATCTAGAGCGCACATTCGGAGCATATCCTCCATAGTCCTGTTGGTTCTCTCGGTCTGTCCATCCGTTTGCGGGTGGAAGGCCGTGCTGAACTTCAATTTCGTGCCCAACAGTTCATGGATAAGCCTCCAATCTTTCGATGTGAAACGCCCGTCACGATCGCTGACGATGCTACGAGGGATACCGTGCAGTCTCACAATACTATCAACATAGAGCTTTGCTAGCTTCTCTACAGAATCATCCTTCCGGTTCGGAATGAAGTGTGATACCTTTGTCAAACAGTCCACGATCACCCAGATGGCGTCGTTTCCATGCTGCGATCTCGGCAATCCGTGCACGAAATCCATCGAAATATCATCAAACTTCCATTCCGGAATCGGCAGGGACTTCAGAAACCCACCGGGACGTTGACATTCCGCTTTCACCAACGCGCAAGTATGACACTTGGCCACGTAAAGGGCAATGTCTTTCTTCATACCCAGCCACCAGAAAAGCTTCTTCATATCCATAAACATTTTAGTGCTCCCCGGGTGGATTGAGTACTTGGTATGATGAGCCTCGTACATCAACTCCGCCCGTAGAGTGCCAACATTTGGGATGCACAACCTTTCCTGTTTCCACATAAGGTCGCCTTCGAAGGAGAAATCAGCGTTTAACCCCTCAACGGTTTCCGCCTTATAGCGTTTCATGCTCTCGTCCAGCTCCAATGCTTGTCGAACTCGGTCGGCAAGGTCGTATTGAACCTCCGTCCAGTTCAAGCATGTTGAAGTAGACGTTCTCCTATCAATGCAAATGATCTCCATTTCTTCCAGCTCGCGGATTAGACGCTCATCGTGCATCAAAATCCAATTTGCTTGAGTGGGAGCCCGACGACTCAGCGCGTCCGCTACTACGTTTCCCTTACCGGGAGTATAATTGATGTCGAAGGTGTAGTCCCCAAGGAACTCCATCCACCTCCTTTGACGCATATTCAACTCCCTTTGATCCAGCAAGTACTTGAGGCTCTTGTGGTCGGTAAAGATATCGATCTTCACGCCATATAAATAATGCCTCCAAAGCTTAAGAGCAAATACCACGGCCGCTAGCTCCAAATCATGGACCGGGTAATTCCTCTCATGAACCTTCAGTTGCCGGGAGCCGTAGGCAATTACCTTCCCGAACTGCACGAGGACACAACCCAAACCACTTCCTGAGGCGTCGCTATAAATTTCGTAGCCTTCCGTACCTTGTGGCGAGCATAGAATGGGCGCCGTGGTCAGACGGCTCTTCAGTTCTTCAAAAGCTCGTGCGCACTCGGGCGACCAAACGAACTTATGATCCTTCCTAGTCAGTTTTGTGAGAGGAAGTGCGATCCTCGAGAAGTTTTCCACAAAGCGCCTATAATAGCCGGCAAGTCCTAAGAAACTTCGGACTTCCGCTACGTTTTTCAACAAAGGCCACGCTCAGATCGCTTCTATCTTCGACGGATCTACTGTAATTCCATCTCCACTAACGACGTGACCAAGGAATGCTACTGACGGTAGCCAAAACTCGCACTTGGAGAACTTGGCATAGAGCTGACTCCTCCTCAAGGTGCTTAGAATGGCGTGTAGATGCCCTACATGCTCCTCTTCCGATTGAGAGTATACCAAAATGTCGTCGATAAAGACGATCACAAATTGATCCAAATACTCACGGAACGTCCTGTTCATTAAGTCCCTGAATACCGACGGTGCATTGGACAGACCGAACGGCATCACCGTGAACTCATAGTGCCCAAAGCGGGTACTGAACGCTATTTTTGGAATGTCACATTTCCTTATCCGCAGTTGGTAGTAGCCGGACCTTAGGTCCAGCTTGGAGTAAACCGTCGACCCCACTAGTTGGTCGAATAGATCATCGATTCTTGGAATCGGATATCGGTTCTTCTCGGTCAACTTGTTTAGCTCTCGATAATCAATGCATAGACGCAAGCTCCCGTCCTTCTTTTTCACAAAGAGGACCGGTGCACTCCAAGGCGATGAACTTGGACGTACGTAGCCTTGCTCTAGCAGCTCTTGCAATTGAACCTTCAGCTCTGCCAATTCCTTTGGCGCTATCCGGTACGGTGAGCGGGCCACAGGTTTGGCACCTGGCACCAACTCGATACAGAAATCGATCTCCCGCTGAGGCGGAGCCCCAGGGAGTTTGTTAGGAAACATGTCGGCGTACTCCGCTACAACTGGGACATCACATAACCTGGGCATTGGCTCTGAAGTCTCCAACAAGGCGAAGAACAACTCGGCGCCTTTTCTCACCGCCTTAACCACCTGGAGAGCAGACATCAGCGTCTTGCTCGCTCCTCGCATACCGGCGAACATGGTTTCTCCTTCGGTGTCCCTTCCCAGAGTGATCTCCTTTGTATTGCAATCTATGCATGCCCGCTGCTCCGAGAGCCAGTCCATGCCGAAGATCACATCAAATTCAGCTAACGGTAATAACGACGCTTCCAAGTCGAAATCCTGACTTCCGATCCGCACCTTCACACGGCTCTTCCTATCCGCACTCATTCGAGATCCATTGGGTAGCACTACTTCCAATCTATCCTCTACGAAGGTAGACGGCACTCCGATTCGCACAACGAAGTCCTCGGACAGAAAAGAGTGCGATGCACCCGTATCAAATAGAGCTCTCGCCGGATAGTTGAAAATTAGGATGAAACCTAATTGCACACAAATAAAGCATATAGTCGTACCACAGTATGAATTATATATATAGCTGTAAAAGCTAACTTCTAATTCGTACCTGTGACGACATCAGTTTGTCGTATAGCTTCTTGTTGGCCAAGCGAATAGACTCTCGGCTGAGTCGGAATGTGCTGGGAAGCCGAAGACTCCGCAGCTTTACCCTTTTCGGCAGCACGAGCATAATCCACCGCTCGATTACCAGCCTTCGGGGGACCACTTCGACACACCGCAGCTTTGTGTCCCACCTTCCCGCAGGTGAAACACGTAATAGGAGTCCGCGCGGTCGTGGCTCCCGAAACATTTGAAGGAGCTGGTTCCGCCTGTTTGAACTTCCTTTTGTTCCTTCTGAAATCCGACTTGGACTGAGAGGCCGGCGCATGAAACTCAGGTTTCTTTACAACACCCCTTGCTTGTACCCTCTTCATGTCCAACTCCAAAGATCTGGCAGTTTGCACCATCACTTGGAAGCCAAACGTCATAGGGCCTGCAAGGAGCAGCCTCAACTCGTCCCGAAGCCCTTCATAGAACTTATTTGTCTTTGTCTCCTCATCCTCCACCAAGGACCCCGCATAGCGACTCAGTCTGGTAAACTCATGCAAGTAATCGTCAACGGAGCGATCACCTTGTGTCAACCTCAAGAACTGGTTTTGCAACGCAATGCGCTGGGCAGAGGGGATAAATCTTTGGAGGAACGACTTTGAAAACTCAGCCATTGTAATTTCAGTAATATCTCTACCGCAGAACTTAAGCAGCTCCTGCTCTTCCCACCATAGCACATCCTCTCCATCAAGAAGGAAAGTGGCTAAGGTGACCATCATGGCTTCGTCCGTCGCTGTCGCCCTCAGAGTTCTTCTAACTCTTAACAACCACTCTTCTGCCTCCGTTGGGGACTCAGATCCCGAGAAGGTAGGAGGATTAAAGCTCAGGAAATGCTTTAATTGCTGGTCACGCGCTCGCCCCGCAACTACTTGCGTAACTTGAGGTTCCACCCTCGGCGCCACCGCAGGTTCTACTGCAGCTACAGGCACAGGGGCCTCCACCCTTGGTTCCGCCGCAGGTTCCACTGCAGCAACAGCCTCAGGGGCCACATCCGGAGTAGGAGTAGCAGGCTGGACTAGCCTTTGGGGTTGAGCGTTGATCATCGCGAAGACCGCTTCTGCGACTAATTTGATCATTTCAGCAGAAGGAGTGGTCGCTGGCACTTCAACCGACCCACTACTTTCAGCGGTGTTACGGGGTCGAGACTGCCCCGCAGCACTTCTAGTCACCTATAATCATGCAAAGCACAATTTAGTGACCCAAAACATATCAAACATCAATCATGGAACGCTCAGGTTCCGCAAACAAGTATGTTTTCTTTTCATTCCTAAGTGGACATTCTTATTAGTTTTTGTCGTTTTAGGTGAATGCACAACCCGTGCGCACCACCCCTTAAAAGGAATTCGTCCCGAATTCGCTAAACTACGGATCGACGCCTTAAGTCCGATACCAAATTGTAAAATCCGGCCAGTACGAAGAGTATAACAGCAGGTCCGGCCGGGACCCCACGCCATACAAACCACACTAGCTAGGAGTTAAAAGGTGATAACCAGAAAAGCAACAACTAAATGAGAGTACAAAACGTAAGCGGAAGCATTAATTAAACCATTCAAAAGAACTGTCCACTATCATAGGAATGTATCCAGAATAAGAGTTACGGCCTTAAGGCCTTACATTCATCCAATGCACAAAACTCCAAGCATACATCGGCACGCAGGCCGGCCATACATGAATAACAGGAAAAGGGCTGGCCTTCGAGGGCCAACATTGCAAAGGGCCATCGCCCGCTATTTCCCGCTAGGCTCACCTGCACCTGCATAAGAACATTCCACCAAGTGGTGGCAAACAATGTAACGGTCAGCACAGCTGACCAAATTATAACGACCCCACCCCTTTTCCGGGGTGGCGGAGCTTCTACCCTGCAAGCAAGCCATACTAGCACAAGTACTAAATATAAAAAAAGTGCAAACTACACAAGGTGAGGTTTCAAGCACAATCAATCTTCTAGGTTGAGCATCAAAAGAGAGGGGAACCTAGGTATGCACATGATGTTGGTTGAGTTCACCCGAAGGTTCCCCACAACCGCCTAAGCAATCGCATGAGGCTAATCATAACATCCATTTCACAAAACACTCCACCGTATGGGCCACAACCTTGGGTGGAAACAAGAGCTTTTGGTCGGTCTAGGTATGACACCTTCCACGACCTCTCCCATGATCACACGGCTTTCCTGAGGAAGGGACCTCTTACCGATCTGCATGGAAATGGGTTCGGTTTAGCTTTGCCCGTGCTCTAATCATCGCGATCTATCGCACGATGCGGGTACGGCTTCGCCTCGGCCCGTGAGGGTTTAGCACCTTCAAGTGCTACACTAAATATACGCTACGCACCTAACCCCTTCACATGGATCTAGGTTTCACGAATACTCAACATGGGAGGTGCAATACACTCCGCATCAATTTCGTGGTGAAGGTTTGCCTTCATCCAAAACTCAAAGCATGGGGCTTTTGTTTGGATCTTCACAAGACGCCTACACTGAGTTCCCGCAATACTATAGGTGAGTTCACGGAGTCATTCTCCGGCACGCATTCTAGGCCTAACCTAAATGCAACGTCGCAAATGAAGCATCACCGATTCGGGCTCACGGCCACGAATAGGCTTCACACAAAATGCCTAAATCCGCGCGACTACCGGATTTTCTACTTACAAAAAAATGCCCGGGACGGACACAATCTACCCGGAGTTCCGAAGAACTTGAGGAAATCCTACACTTCACCCATTTGGTGAAAGGGATACCTCATGCAAACATAGAAAGAGGAATGAAAGGACAAATACAAGTCCAAAGTTCGGGAGGAAGAATCGTTACCCTAGATGCGTTCTTTTTCGCCATAGATCCGAGATTCTACACGGAGAGAAACGACCGCACCGGGCTGCACTCTCCAAATCTGGAAACGGCTCGCGAAACGGAGCTCCGGAGCTCCGTCAATGGCGGGATCTACCTTCTTCTTCCTTGGCTCCCCCTTCTTTCTCTAGGGTTTGGAGAGAGAATGGCTTAGAGAATATGAGGGTTTAACCCCCTCTCATCAGCCCTAAAGGTCTCCCGCAACTAAACCTAGCCGTTGGATCAATTTCCAAAAGATTTGGATGGTCCGATCTTCTTCTCCGCTCAAAATCGCGGAACAGAATAAACAGGGCGCACGATCGCTGGCGCACGATCACTGGTCGTGCGCGAAGAGGAAAATGGTCGTGCGCACTGTCCGAGACAGAACTCGATTCTCTCCTGAATTAACGCACGATCGCTGGCGCACGATCACTGGTCGTGCGCGATGAGGCCACTGATCGTGCGCTAAGAGCAGAAAGGGAAGATTTAGCCTGCTTCAAGTGCAGCACTACCACTCCGCCTACTTCGCTGAACCACGATTTTTGGGGTGTTACATCGAGCCCTTTGCAGGAAACTTTATGCCCCAACACAATTCCTTCGCGCACCATAAAGTGGCATTTCTCCCAGTTCAAGACAAGGTTGGTGTCTTCACACTGCTTCAAGGTCTTGGCTAAATTCGCGAGGCAAGTATCAAAGCTGCTCCCAAATAGAGTGAAGTCATCCATGAAAACTTCGAGGAAGTCCCCCACCATGTCAGCGAAAATAGTGAGCATACAGCGTTGGAAAGTTGCGGGGGCATTACACAGTCCGAATGGCATTCTCTTGAACGCAATGGTACCGGAAGGACATGTAAATGTTGTTTTGTCTTGATCAGATGGGTCTATTAAGATTTGGTTATAACCTGAGTACCCATCCAAAAAGCAGTAGTTGTCCTGCCCTGCTAACTTCTCTAGCATCTGATCAATGAAGGGAAGCGGGAAATGATCCTTGCGTGTAGCATCGTTCAGCTTGCGGTAATCGATGCAGACTCTCCACCCGGTGATCATTCGGGTAGGCAGCAGGTCATTTTTTTCATTGGCCACAACAGTGATCCCTCCTTTTTTTGGTACCACCTGAACTGGGCTGACCCATTTGCTTTCGCTGATCGGATAAATAATGCCAGCGTCTAAGAGCTTTATCACTTCAGCCTTCACTACCTCTTGCATTTTCGGGTTCAGCCGCCGTTGGGGCTGTGCTGTGGGTTTGAACTGATCTTCAAGGAGGATCTTGTGCATGCAGACTGTGGGGCTGATCCCCTTAATGTCTGCAAGAGAGCATCCGAAGACCTTATGGTACCTTCTCAGCACGCCCACTAAGGCGGCTTCATTGGCGGCGGAAAGAGCTGCAGAAATAATCACAGGCTGCGTGGCGTTTTCTCCAAGAAAAACGTACTTTAGAGATTCCGGTAGTTGCCTGAGAGCAGGATGAAGGTTTGGATCAGCAGAATCGGTGGGTGGCTCTCCGATTGACTGCGAAATAACGGGCTGGTTTGAGTATGCATCGTTATCACCCACGGCCTCGCGCCGCCAACACATCTCACCCACATCAATCTGACCATCGAATTCTTCATGCGGTTCTGCCGGTTCGCACTCCGTGATTTCAAAGAGTTGCGACGGGTTGTGGACGTTGAAAGATATAGCATCCTCCCCCAATCTAAGGGTGAGCTCCCCCTGCTCCACATTAATGATAGCACGAGCTGTAGCGAGAAAGGGCCGTCCCAAGATAATGGGTACCTTCGTATCAACCTTCATGTCGAGGATGACAAAGTTGGCTGGAAAAGCGAGACCATTTACGACAATTGTGAGGTCCTCGACAATTCCTGACGGTTTCTTGATTGACCGATCAGCTAGCTGTAGCATTACCTGCGTTGGCTTTAAGGTCCCAGCACCAAGTTCGTGAAAGATAGAGAGCGGCATCAAGTTGATTGATGCTCCCAAATCACAGAGTGCCTGGCTGAAACGATGATGGCCGATCCTGCAAGGAATCGTAAAGCTGCCCGGATCTTTGCAATTTGTAGGCATATTGGAGATGATGGCGGAGCACTCTTCGGTGAGGTCGATAGTTTCGAGATCCTCCAACAGCTTCCGCTTCGAAATCAAGTCCTTCAAGAACTTGGAGTAGCCCGGCATTTGAGAAATGGCTTCAATCAATGGTATGCTCACCTGTACTCCTTTCATTATTTCCAAGAATTTGCGGAATTGCCTCTCGGATTTCTCGTTTCGCAACCTGTGGGGGAATGGGGGATGGACAACACTTCTCGAGGGTTGTGCCTCGCTCACGGGGTCCGGCTCAATATGAATCTGAGTTTGCTTCTCGGTCGTGTCATCATTGCATTGGTCAGTAGAGCTCACAAGTGGTTCCTGTCGAGGAGGATTGTCAATACTTCTACAGCTTCTCAATCGCATGGTATTCACAGACTCCGGATGCTGACATGCAAGCCCAGAAACGACATCAGTAAGAGTCCCTATAGTAGAGTGAAGCTGTTGGATCGCGGCTGATTGGTCATTCATTTTATTCAGCACCCCGACCACCAAAGTCGCTAACTGTTCTGGTTGCCCTGACGGCATACGATCCACTGCTCCGTTGGATGTTACTTCATTAATTTCAGCAGTACTGGGGGAAAGAATGACATGACTCCAGTGCTGACTACTGTGAACAATATTCGCAACCACTTCCCACGCGTCCTTCCCCGATTTGTTAAACAGGGCCCCTCCAGCTGCTATATCAAATAATAGACGGAATTTGTCCAGCACGCCAAAATAAAAAATCTGAATCAAAAAAACTTCTGATAGTTCTTCGCGGTAGCATCCCCTATGCAGGGATTGGAAGCGCTCCCAAGCATCAACTAATGCCTCCTCCTTTCCCTGTCCGAAGGTTATGAGTTCCCTGTACTTGTCCAGAGCTTGAGTATGGTGTTGAAACTCATGCAGAAATCTCCCTTCAAGCTGCTTCCATGTGATCACCTCTCTTTTCCGCATATCCCAGTACCAACTTTTGGCTTTTTTATGTAGAGAAAATGAAAATGCTAGGATCTTTTGCAGGTCGTTCTCAACTCCACTGAATATACATGTGTAATAGATTTCTAAGAAGTCCTGCACGTGTTGTACCGCATCTTCCTGCTCATCCCCACTGAACTTGCAGTTTCCAGTCATAAACTCAATGATGTCGAAGGAGATCCCGAGGTCATGATCATTCCTTTGTGCTTGATCCCTTAAATCATTTAAGCTTCCTTGATAGATATGTTCCTGAATGGAGGTCATGCTAGAAATACTTGAAATCCAACAGATTAGCACACGACGGAAAGGACGAAGGTGAACAGATATGCGTATCTAAAAGAAACAGAGATAACGGAGGTGAACAAAAGAAGTAAAAGGAAGAGAAAAGTTCCTCGTGCAACACTTCTTCACGCAGATGAATTCATAACGACTGCAATTCCCCGGCAACGGCGCCAAAAACTTGATGCGATTAATTCGGCAAGTGCACCGATCGTTCAAGTAATAAAGTTGGGAATAAATCCCCGAGTGTCGGTCTCTTGAGGAATGCAGGTTGGGTGTACGAATCAGGTTGTGTGACTAGTGTTACACGAGCGTAAACAAACACACAAAAAGGGGATTTGGTTGGGTTTTCCTACTCTTAACAACAGTAAAAGAAATGCGGGTCGAAAACACTGCTTCGCCAGGCGAGATGGATGCAACGGCCACGATGCTGTGCTTCGTGAGGCGGATGGAGCGTGTTCTAGTGCGAGAAGAAATGAGGGTCGCAAACACCTCTTCACAAACGCCGTTAGCTCTTGCTAACGCGGATCGAACACCTTAAGTGCGTGAGTGAGTGAGTGGAGGTGAAACGATTCACAAACAAACAATGAAGAAAGAGGGAGAAACATTCATTGCAATCAAACCAAGCATAATACTGTTCAACATCTCAACGATTCAAAGATTACAACGAAATCAAGAGGAAAGAAATAACCAAAGGATGAAGACTAGCGGCCGTTCACGGCCGGAATGGTAGGTTGTCAAGCAACCTCCGGTCTCGGGCGGACTATGCTTCCGGTGTAGAGAAACTATCACGATCTCTCTATGTAGTCCCGTCGTCTTCTACCTCAGGATTCTCCTTCTTCTCACCGGATTAGAACGGGAAAACAGCGGCTTGAGGGCTTGCGGGTGGAGGAGAATGCTCCCGGACGATGGAGGAATGGTCGGAATGGTTGGAGAAGACTTCCCCTTGCGTAGGAGATGAAGTGGAGGTGTCCTGGAGGGGAAATCGCCGGCGTACAGACGGCAGATCGCGCTCCCGCGGCTGGATGAATGCCCTAAAAATGGAACAGGCGTATATATAGGCGCTGGAATGAATACCGCGCACGGTCATTGGCGCACGACCACTGGTCGTGCGCACTGGAATTCTGCGATCGTGCGCGCTGCCTGGGACGAGCCTGCAGTGAAATAAATTTATAAAATACATGTTCGCACGAACAATGGCGCACGACCAGCGGTCGTGCGCACTAGCGTCAGTGGTCGTGCGATAAGCCAAACAGAACTCATGAAATGGGCGTTAAGTGCGCACGAGCAGAGGCGCACGACCAGTGGTCGTGCGTGAAGGAGCCAGTGATCGTGCGCAGTGTTCCTGTGCAGAATTGTACCGGGAACACCTGCACGACTCCTGTTCCAGCATACGACACCAGTCAAGCCACTGAAGGTGGCACTTAACACATCATGACAACTAGTAACAGAGATAAACCAGAAATAAACACCAAAACGGGCCAAGACGTGCACCTAGCAGAGAGTGATAATTATGAGCTAAAATGGGGCTAAGGTGCAGTGGAATGAATGGAAAAATGGCCCGGATAAGTCCAAATATGTGTATAAGATGAGGACTCATCACTCTCCGTGGCAAGAGGGCGGAGGATAGGGGAACACTGGGTGACACCAGTGTTGGCCCTAAAGCCTTCACCCCCCGCTTACAAGCTATGGGAGACGTGCACCATAAGAGCGCCTACAGCTGATTTTTAGTTCTTAGTTTGTGAAACTCTCTTTTTATGCACTTTTATTTAATTTTTGCACTCTTTAAACAATTATAATACAGGTATTTGGTCCAGCTTAAGGACATAAAATAAAAGCGCTGCTGGGAGACAATCCAGATCTCCTAATTTTCATTTTTATCACATGTTTTAATTCATTTTTTATATATTTTTGCTGCTTTTAGTGTGTTGCTTGCAGGTGTGCTTTGATTATTTGTCATTGGCGGATGCTGCGGATTGCTCATGAAATTAACGCCAATCGTCTAGTATGCTCAATTCTGAGCATTGGGTAACACTTCTCCCTCCTTGCTTTCAGTTTTTGTGATGTAATGCTTAGATTAAGTCTGGGGGGAAAGCATGTTGTTATCCACTTTGCGCACGAGTTGCACCGCATGCTAGAAGTTTGTTTAAATTTTTTCGTTGTCATCATCATTATTCCATGCTTCATACACCACTTCACCCACATAAATGCGCGCTTGCCTATTTGTTTTGTTTCCGAATAAACTATTTTGGTTTGGAATGTGAATTAGGGTGTTAGCTTAGGAATTACTATTTGGAGTGCAATGTTGACTCATGCAGTGTTCTAGTCGCATCTGCATGCTATAGTAGAATTTGAGTACAACTAGATTATCTCTATGCGTTTAATTTATGACTAGTATTTTTGCGTAGTTTAGTTTTGTTATACTCAAATGCTGAATGTGAACGAAATTGGCGATAACCCGGTGTTGTGTGTATACGAGCACTAGTTGTGTGCTGCTCGAGTCAGGAGGAAGGTTTACCTTTCTCGTGGGCTAAGAACTTGCCCCAAACGACTCTTGAAGCATGGGTGAGAGCGATTCGTTGAGTTAAATGTGATGTAGGCCACCTTTTGGCTAGTTTGAGCCTTGTCTTTCCCTGTCCTATTCGTTCACCTTTGCAAGCCAACATTTGTGCCTACCACTCCTTTGTTTCAGCTCCTCCTCCATTCACCAAATCCTGAAGCTTATCCCACTTTCGGAACCAAATAGTTGTTTAACTGCACTCATATTCTTGATTTGGTGTGATGTTTGGAATCTGTGTGATGTGAAGGAGAAATAAGTTTTATTTGCTGATTATGAACCAACCGGAGGATAAGAAAAAGAAGAAAAATATGATATTAAAATGAAAATCTGGGAAAAGAATTGTATTGAAAAGAAATCCTCCCGAGCGTAATAGAAAATTTGTTGGTATTTATGAAGTAGGCCGTGTGTACACCTAGTTTTCATGATAAGTCTGGGGGTGTATCACACGAGCTTTGTTCATGGTTTTGTTGGGTGCAGCGTTCCGTTGACTCATTTGGGTTGCGTAGCCTTCGTCTTTATCCTTGAATATCATACCGCAACCTAAGCCCCAATATAATCCAAAAGTCCTATTGATTTATCTCGTGAGTTTGCTAGCGCCGTGGAGAGAGTGTGAACGGGCAAGCTTATGGTTCACGATGTTGATGGATTTCAGCGGAGTTATTCCTGAACCCCGATCTTGTGCAACACCCTCCTTAGTGGCTTATTACTTTCACAACATGCATGATCGTTCAAGTTCTTCACAATTCACCAACTGAGTATTAATAAATCTTTATTTACGCTCTAATACTTTTGTAAATTAGTTAGCATAATTAGAATCTCTTTTTACTAAATTTCTATTAGCATGCTTTTGCTACTTCGCACCGTACTCCTGTGTGTAATTTTCTTTGTTGACTACCATTTTCACACTCCGCCGAATTCGTTTACTCGGGATGTGCAAACAGGTAAGTCTGGGGGTGTGATGAGTCCCAATTATATACACATTTATGGACTCATCTGGGCCATTTTTCTAGTCATTCCACTGCACTTTAGCCTTGTTTTAGCTCATATTTGTCGTTCTATGCTAGGTGCACTTCTTGGCCTAATTTGGTGTGTTTTTATGCTTACTCTCTTTTGATAGCCTTATCGTATTGTTGAGTGCCACTTTCAGTGGCCTGATTAGCATTTCTGTTGGAACAGGAGTCGTGCAGGTGTCCCTGGTATAATTCTGTACAGGAACACTGCGCCCGATCACTGGTTCAATTGCGCACGACCACTGGTCGTGCGCCGCTGATCGTGCACACTTAACCACTATTTTATGAGTTCTGTCTCGACCAGTGCGCACGACCACTTACGATAGTGCGCATGACCACTGGTCGTGCGCCACTGGTCGTGCGAACATTTTATTTTATAAATTTCTTGCATTGTATGCTCCGCCCAGGCAGGCGCACGATCACAGGATTCTAGTGCGCACGACCACTGGTCGTGCGCCACTGATCGTGCGCACTGTTTATTCCAGCGCATATATAATGACCTGTTCCGCAAATTAGGGATAGCCGAGCCTCCGGGAGCGCGATTTACAGTCCGTACGTCGCCGTTTTCCACTTCCAGCCACCTCCACCTCATCTTCTCCGGAAGGGGAAGTCGTCTCCAGCCATTCTAAGCATTTCTCCATCGTCCAGAAGCATTCTCTGCCATCCGCAAGCACTCAAGCAAGCTGTGCCCATTTCCGTCCGGTGAGAAGAACAGTAATCCTGAGGTAGAAGACGACGGAAGCACGTGGAGAGATCGTGACAATCTCTCGATGCCGGAAGCACAGTTCGCCCGAGTCCATAGGTAGCTTGACAAACTACCATTCCGGCCGTGAACGGCCGCTAGTCTTCGTCCATTGGTTATCTTCTTCTTCTCCCCTTTTGTTGTATTTCTTTGAATCATTTGAACTTGAATATCATGATGTTTAGTTTAAATGCAATGTTTGTTTCTTCTCTGTTTATCAACATTTGCTTGTGATTCATTTCACCTCCACTCACTCACTCACGCACTCATTGTGTTCGATTCGCGTTAGCAAGAGCTAGCGGCGATTTGTCAAGAGGTGTCTGCGACCCTCACTCTCCGCACTAGTGATCACTTCACTCGCTTGCGCACCGTCCATCCGCCTCACGAAGCTCGCCATCGCGGCCGTTGCACCCATCTCGCCTTGCGAAGCAGTGATTTCGACCCGCACTTCTTTTATTGTTGTTAACAATAGGAAACCAAATCAAAACCCCTCTTGTTGTGTTTGTTCCCGCTTGTGTAACAATTGTCACACAACGCGATTCGTTCACCCAACCTGCATTCCTCAAGAGACCGACACTCGGGGGTTCTATTCCCAACATTTATTACTTGACAGCGACCGGTGCACTTGCCGAACATCGCATCAATGTGCTGGGGGCATTGGATAGCTCGAAGGGGATCACACGCCACTCGTATAACCCGTCCTGAGACTTAAACGCCGTCTTCCATTCATCTCCCTCGCGGATCCCTATCTGGTGATAGCCGCTTCATAAATCTAACTTAGAGAATATGGTGGCGCCAGACAAGACATCTAGAAGGTCATCTAAGCGCGGTATAGGAAATTGGTACTTGATGGTGATCTTGTTGATAGCACGGCTATCAACACACATCCACCCCGTACCATCCTTCTTGGGGGCAAGAAGGGCTGGCACCGCACAAGGACTCATGCTAGTCCTGATGAATCCCTTTTTCATCAAGTCCTCGATCTGAGTCTGTAGCTCTTTGTGGGCCGCGGGATGAAGCCTATAGTGGGGTTGGTTCGGCAAGGACGAACCCGGAATGAGGTCTATCGCATGTTGTATGTTCCTCAATGGAGGTAACACAGAAGGCAACTCTTCTGGGTACACGTCCTTATACTCGTCCAAAAGTGCTCGTAACGCCCTAGGCAACTCATTCAACGCTTCCGATTCAACCTTCGCACCCATAAGAACTAATGCGTACATAACTCCATCAAGGAAAGGATCTCTCACAAACTCTCTCCTACTAACTAGGCTCAAAGCCTTCCTCTCGGCCAGGACGGTAGTGTCCTTAGCCAAAGTTACCAGCTCCTTCGGAACGGTCGGTCTCAATGTGATGGTCTTACCGTTGAATTTGAATTCATAAGTATTGGCTCGAACAAAATGTGTGACGTCACGGTCATTAAGCCAAGGGCATCCTAATAACATGTGGCACGCGTCCATGGGGAGGACGTCACACCAGACCTCATCCGTGTAAGATTTAAAGGTAAGGGGGACCAGGCAACGCTTGCTAACCGGGATGGTAACTTTGCTAATCCAAGCCTCATACATATAGTCAGTAGAATCATCGGCCATGTCTAAGAGGGCAACGACCTTAGTCTTAGTTGGGCATTCAAAGGCATAGTGGCCTTGAACACCGCAAGAATAACATGTGGTATTGTCCTTGCTAACTTTCCCAATGGGAACACGCTCACTCGTGGGGTTCCTAGTGTTCCTAGCGGTGATCACGACGGACTTAGACTCAGTGGTCTAGACCTTCCCTTGTCCGGATAGGTGGACGAAGATGCTCCAACGGTGGTCTTATTCCTCGTATGGGAATAACGGGAGCGAGCCTTGGCGGCTAAGTGTTTTTCAATGTCTAGGTCGGCATTGAAAGTCGTGTTCAGATCTGTGTGCCCATAGCGCAAGAGCTTCCGCTGGATATCGAGTTGAAGCCCCTTATGAAACCGGGATAATGTGACCTCTGGGGGTTCCCTAAGCTCACAACGCACCATACGGTCTTTCAACTCTCCCATATACTCGGCCACTGAATTTGAACCTTGCCGCATGGTGGCTAGTTCATCGAACATCTGCGTTCAGTGGTAAGCAGGAACGTATTTGTCGGTGAGTAAAATTTTCATCACCGCCCATCCGATAGGTGGGACTCCCTGTCCGGATCCCAACCTCCTTTCCTCATTCAGGGCAATCGGGGATGGTCCCCATCAGAATCCGAATCAGTGACCGGTTGGTGTCGGTTGGGCCCCTCAACATCACCGGGTGGTGGTGGCCGTCCTCCTTGATTCCGTGGGATTTGTTCTAATATCGTCCTAAGCTCAGTCATTTCGGTACGTAGACCTGCTATGGCCTCGGTGTTGGGATCATTGTGCTGATTCGTAGCCATCCTAGATGTAGACGGTGCGTGTTCTCCGTTCCTAGCCTAGTGCGCATTCAGGTTCAGGAAAAGTTTGGAAAGATGATTTTTCCAATAGCTGTAGCTAGAGTGAACATAGGATATTTTTATAGATTCCTGATGTGCATAATACGTAGATCGTTAAAAATTGTTTTTTCTGAATTTCGCTGAAAAATGACAATTTTAGCCCTCTATTCGCAGACCACCGATTTTTTTTTTTTATTTTCTAATGATCCGAATGACCAACAAGGAACGCAGCGAGGATGTTTGCAACGTGGGAGTTGAAACAACCTCGCTTTGATACCAAATTGATGTAGGGATGAACGAAACACGTGGACGTTACGCTAATGGAAAAACATTCGTCACAGAAATTAAAATAACATAGGAGGGCTCCGACCAAAAGCGAACGAAAAGGGGTCGGTTGGCTCCCAAATCCGATGGATAAAATTATGCTGGACTCGATACAACTTTCTTAGGATCTACCTCTCCAACAAGCACACAACTCACCGTAAGCCGGACTCGATACAACGTCCTTAAGACCTACCTCCCCAACAAGCACACAACTCACCGCACCTACACAAACATCTATTCCATCAATCGATTCGTTTCAAACTGCAGCGGCAATTTTCTTGGAGCGGCGGTGAACATTCAAGCGGCAATAAAGCTTTAGTTGAGATTAACTCCCTTGTTAACGCCAAGTGCGCCAATCTTGGAGAGCAAACCAAGGCTAGGCCAAGTTTCGCTCCCGCCATGGATCTTCCCGATCCGGACAACAAGAGGTTCAATAGTAACACTTATATTTCAGATTTTGCAAGCGAGAAAATTAAGATCGCGGATAAAATGATTCGACAAAACCTCCACAAAATAAAGCATAGAAGAATCACTAGAAAGGGGAGGGGTTACCCAACCAAGAACATGCATGCACTCAAGATAGATGTGGGAGAATCCCTCTCTCCACGGTTCCACCGACGTCGCACCGAATGGAGTAGCACCCTTTCTTCCTTGGATTCACACCGCGGAAGTCTCACCGGAGTCGCACCGAGGAGGATGGAGGGGGGCGGCCTTGGAGTCACACCAAGAGGGGGGGGGGGGGGGGGGGGGGGCGGCGGCGGCAAGGAGGCTCTCCTTCTTGGCCGAAATTCTCACAAGGAGGGGATTAGGGTTTTGGTCTTCAATATGTCTCCTTTACTCTCATCAAGCCTCCTTTAAATAGGAGTTTACAAAATACATCAAATCATGATGGCTAACTAATCCACCAACAGAACGGCTAAACGCACACCATTGTTCAAAATTAGGAAATGAAAAATAAGCAAGAGCAAAATGAATATAAAATTATTTCCAAGACATGAAATAATTTTATATCCGCAAATATGAAATAAACGATATAAAATAAATAGAAGTCTTCAAGCGGGTTTGGTACGCCGCGGGTGGAGGTTGTAGCTCCGGTTTCTGTTAGCATCTTCACGGCGCCTCAAGTCCTTGTAGTGTTGCGCTTCGGCAACCGGGTAATCATTAGAAAGTGGTGGCGGGGTCGCGCCATCAAGTTTCGGCCAAGTCAGCCTCTGGAATTCGAGAACTCAATCTCTCTCTCTGATGGGTGAATGAAACGAGAGAAGAGGGGTCCTATATATAGCCTCAGTGCTAGCACCTGCGCTAGCGCTACCGCCGGCGCTACCGCCTGCGCTATCCCGGATTAGGCATTATTCTGCGCGGGGGAATCTTCAATTCGAGGAAACATTTCTCTCTTGCCTTTTGTGCTCCGTGCTACCGCCTGCGCTATCCACTACCGCCAGGCACTAGCTCCTTCTATATGTGCTCCGGAATTGCGCTGATCATCGCTAGCGCCGGGCGCTAGGTGCTACCGCCGGTGCTAGTGGGCATGTTGGATTTGTTGGCTCAAATTTGGGGGCAACCTTCTTATATGTAATCCTTGAGTCATATGGACTTTATTTCCTGCACACTTAAACACACAAGATCAAATACACATAGGATTTGTTATTCTCAAACTTAGGAGATGCGAAAGACCATGTTCCAACAAACTCCCCCTTTTGATAATAACAAATCCATTGATGATAAATCAGAGCATTAACATATAAGCATGATGAAACCTACTTGTGTGTGTGTGAGAGTGATGACTTAAGATAAATAGTGATTGTAGAATTTTAGAATTGCTCCCTGATGAGTCCCTATTATATATATATTTTCGGACTCATTTAGGCTAGTTTTCTTGCTCTTGTGCTTCAGTTTTGTTCATATTTCCCTTATTCATGCTTTTATTGGTAGTACTTAGTATGCCTATTTTTGTGTGCAATTGCGCACTTTGTTGTTGGGGGTAAGCACTGCGTGCTCCCCATTGTATCATCTTTATCTCTGTGCTGCTGGTAGTACTTTCCCAGCTTGTGTCTCTTGTATACAGGTGACCTTATCGTCCCGTTTTCCCCAATTTAATTTCTGTGCATATCGCACGGTCGTGCGTTTCCTTGACGCACGGTCTGTGCGGTCGTGCGTTTGTGTCTGGGAATAAAATGGAGCATCAGAGTTTACTCGTGCGTTTGGACGCAGGGGCGGTGTTGGTTGTGCGTGAGCAAAATGCACGGGCGCATGGATTCTTCCCCTGCACGCCTGCTGAGCTTAAGTATCACACGGTCTACGCACGGTCGTGCGTTCGACCGTGCGTGACCAAATTTCTAACATTTTTCTATAAAAGCTGCAGCTTCGACCTAAAAAGAGAGTTCGGGACGCGCCGTACAGCTGCGCCGATTTTTCCATCTCCACCAGGGTTTTGTCCCTTTGGCCTCCTCCTTCATCCTAGAGCTTCAAGGGAGATCTAGCCACAGTTTCCTTCAAGGAAGAGGAAGTTTGCAACATCCATTGGATCGTGAGACGAAGAAGACGGGTCCATTGGAGAGTAGTGACAACTCTCTCTACCCCGGACGTAGTTGCTGACCGAGCTTGGACGCGGACTGACAACCCAGCGACTCTAACCGTGAATCTCCAACGAGCCTTCGGATTGGGTCGATTTCTTGCTTTGTTCTCCTCTTATTGATGTATATGTAGTTAGATCCTTACATTTTGATGAAGTAGAGTACATAAACTTGTTTGTATTTCTTTACATTTCATGTCTATATGAAATGCTTTGTGGTTTATGTTGCTTGAGGTGCGCCCCATTCCATCCTCCATCCCGCCATCACGTTTGTCGCCGCACTAGCAATTGCTAGTGGCGTGCTTGTCGAAGAGGTGCTTACGACCCTCACTCCGTTTTCCTACTCGTCCATCCGCCTAGCGAAGTGTGGCATAGCAGCCCGTGTAATCCACTCGCCCTACGAAGCAGCGCGCTCAAGGCCTGCATAGTTCGCTTTCGCTTGCCTACTCGTCCATCCGCCCTTGCGATGCAGCGCACTCAAGGCCTGCCTAGTCTCCATCTCGCCCAGCGAAGCATTGCATAGCGACATTGCATAAGAGTAGTGTAATATTTTCTCTTTATTTTCCACAAACCAAATCCCTCGTTCCGCATCCATCTGCTCGAAAGGACCTCAATGTCAAGTCCTTCCTTGATAATAAACTCCACCTTACTGTGTTCCTTCGAGATTCGATACTCGGGGATTACTCCTCGTTTTATATTACTTGAACGATCGGTACACTGCCGTTTCGTGCCGCAGTCTAGCTACAGCCTCTAGCGGTGTGCGAGATTTGCGCATCATGTTTTTGGCGCCGTTCCCGGGGAACACAGTCGTGTGAGTTTTCTGGAGAGGGAGAATCAGAGATTTAAGCCCTTTTCATTTGTAAATTGCATCTTTTATTTTATTTCAGTTCTTCTTATTATGTTTTCCTTTTTTTATTAGGTTGCTTAGTAATTTACTGTTAGGTGTAGTGTTGTGCGCAATCGTGTCTTTATTTTGAATCATTTTATCTTCACACTATGTGGTTTTCATTCAATATTCGTTGCGGTTTTTGTGGAGATATCTCTCATGCTAGTGATAGATGTCCCAAGAGAGATAGTGGCCCTAGCACTCCCAGCCCAGCATATAGAGCACCGACTTCGTCTGGTACTCCATATGGTGCGCGGAAGTCTTATGGCTATTCTGCCACGCCTTTACCGTCAATCTTCTTTTCGGCTTCAGCACCCGCTGTGCCAAAGAAGCCTGTAAGGCAGTGCTTGTTTTGTCAGAGCATGGATCATGCCTTGAAGGACTGTGCCGAGTATCTTCGCCAATTGGACGAGGATGACGAGCCGGATATCCAGATCGTTCCGACTCCTACTTCTGGCAGCACACCATCAACATCCGGTTATGTGCCCATATTACCTTCAGCTTATGAAGGGTATGATGTGGACACGGTCACCAGATGTGTGGCTGATCTGGGCACTGACATGACATAGCCCATCTCCCTTGTACATCCATCTCCTAGCGTAGATTTGATTCTTTGTGAGGAACCAGTGATTGACTTTTATCCAAGCACTATTCCTCCCCCTTTTGTGCATTCTACTACATTCGTTTCTGACGACATTGTTGAGGACGTGTCGCAGGATGAGGCTGGCGATCTAAGTGTGCCTGCTCCTATGGAGGAGGACAACCTTCTAGGTGAAGAGGAGCTTTCCTCAGCACTGGTGGAGGAAGTCCAAATCCTTAGCTTGGCCACTGTCGATCCCGCCAAATCTTGTGGCATTGATGACAATGCCAACATTATTTTACTTTCCCAACTTGATGGGAGTAAGTCCGGGACCACTCCCCCGCCTGATTTTTATTTATGTTCTTCTTCTCTTTTATTTCTTGACCCCCCTTCTGCTATATCTGAGCCTGTGCAGGTTGAGTCTCCACAGGTACATCAGGAGGACTTGGAGCTTCCAGCTCAGGTCAATGATGATAGCATCCTCATGTGCGAGGAGGTTGATCCCTCCTCCAATGAGGAAGCTCCCCCATTGATCTCTTTCTCCTGCTGCCTCCCTGAAGATGACACCTTGCTAGGCAAGGATTTATTTTGTGGTGAGATGAGTGAGGGCCAGGCCTCCTCCTCTTCTTACTTCCTATTCCCGCTACCTGTGTTCAGCAGGTATCATTATTTAGGTAGGGAAATAACTGTTTTATCACCATATCGGTACCTGCTACCGACACGCATATTAGAACAGCTGCCTATTCACTTTTCTTTTCATAGGCCCATTAGCTAGAACTATACAAAAGCCAAATAAGTCATGCTGGGAGGACAATAACCCAAGTAGTTATCTTAATATTTCTTGTCTTTTAATTTATCCTCTGCAAAAACTAGCTTATCTTGTGCTTTTTTAGTTTTCGTGTGTGGAGACCACCATTTGCAGGTATTTTCTATTTGTGAAGGCGGTGGTCGTGATTCTTCGTAGATCTTCACTACAGGCTTCCGGAATGCTTACTTGCTGAGCATTGGGTACCCTCGCCCCCTAAAACTTTGTTTTAGAATATCTTAATACATAGTTTAAGTTTGGGGGAGACCTGTTTGTATACCCACTCACGGGCACAGTTATTTAGCATGCTAAAAGCTTCTTTATCTAAGAATCATTTTTGTTCATTTTGTCTGCACACTTAGCACCCACTTGAGAGTGTACTTTACCTTTAGCGCGTCACGAGTATAACTCATTCCTTTTTGCATATGAGAAAATGTTTATGCTAGCTTTTAAATTATGTAGTGGAATAAAATGTCGGCTCCGGTGTTTCTAGTCAAGTACTCATGCAAGTATAGTAATTCATGTAGATTAGATTTCTTTTTATACCATTAGTTTTATGCATTTTTATTAGTATAAATATTGTTTGCTATACTCAAATGATGAACCCATTGTGAATCAAACAATAGCGTAGGGATGTGTGTAAACGATTGCTAGACTCGTATTGCTTGAGTCGGGAGATAGGAGAATCTTTCTCGCTGGCTAGAACTTGCCCCAAGCGATTCTTGAAGCTTTGGCATAGGATAGTTCTAGTGCGTGAGAATGACGTAGGCCATTATTTTGGCCCGGTTGAGCTTTTTATTTCATGCCTATCATCTACCCTTGCTAGCCCCTTTGTGCCTACCCCTTCCTCTTGATTCAGCTCCAATTTTATCTCACCAAAAGCTTAAAAAACCTAACCTAGTCGCACACCCAAATCTGAGCTTTAGTTATAGTTATATTTACATTTTGGGGGGGGTGTTGATGTGATAATTTTTATAGTGGAAATTGTGGGTGTATTCATTGAAAATTTTGCTGAAAAAGAAAAGAAAGAAAAAGAAGAATGATGAAGAAAAAGAAAAGAAAAAGAAAAAAAAGGGGATTGTTATGAAAAAGTTAAATTGAAAATTTTGAAAGTTTTGGTATTGGGAGTGGGCGGTGCACACACCTGTTGTAAAAGTCCAAGTCTGGGGGTGTGGTGCACTTGTTTATTATAGTCGTGCGGGTAGCTCTATCTTATGCTCATGTTGGGTTAGGTGTGCTTAGCCTCCAGGTTTATCTTTGTTTACCTCACCGTAACCCAAGCCTCATCTCTAACCTAAAGTCCTACTGACTCACGCCTTGAGCCAATCTAGTGTCGTGGAGAGAATGTGACCGGGCAAGCCTATGGTCACCGACACCGAAGGATTTCAGTGGAGTTTTTATGGCACCCCGATCTTTGGCAATGCTCGCCTCAGCGTTCAGTTTACTTTCTCCATATGCGTGACCGGATGATTCACTGTGATTCTCATTTTAAGTAGAAGTAACAATTATTTATGTTTTTTAAACTTCATAAACTCTGTGTATAATTAGAAATCTTCTCTAGTTTTATTATACGAACATGAGGATGCGACTTCGCATGGTATTCCATTTTGTAATTTTTAGTTAGCTATTTCATATTCCCGCTTGCGTAGGAATTGTTTGCTCGGGACGCGCAAACAGGTAAGTATGGGGGTGTGATGAGTCCCTATTATATATATATATTTTCGGACTCATTTAGGCTAGTTTTCTTGCTCTTGTGCTTCAGTTTTGTTCATATTTCCCTTATTCATGCTTTTATTGGTAGTACTTAGTATGCCTGTTTTGTGTGCAATTGCGCACTTTGTTGTTGGGGGTAAGCACTGCGTGCTCCCCATTGTATCCTCTTTATCTCTGTGCTGCTGGTAGTACTTTCCCAGCTTGTGTCTCTTTTATGCAGGTGACCTTATCGTCCCGTTTTCCCCAATTTAATTTCTGTCCATATCGCACGGTCGTGCGTTTCCTTGACGCACGGTCTGTGCGGTCGTGCGTTTGTGTCTGGGAAGAAAACAGAGCGTCGGAGTTTACTCGTGCGTTTGGACGCACGGGCGGTTTTGGTCGTGCGTGAGCAAAATGCATGGGCGCATGGCTTCTTCCCCTGCACGCCTGCTGAGCTTAAGTATCGCATGGTCCACGCACGGTCGTGCGTTCGACCGTGCGTGACCAAATTTCTAACGTTTTTCTATAAAAGCTGCAGCTTCGACCTAAAATGAGAGTTCGGGACGCGCCGTACAGCTACGCCGATTTCACCATCTCCACCAGGGTTTCGTCCCTTTGTCCTCCTCCTTCATCCTAGAGCTTCAAGGGAGATCTAGCCACCATTTCCTTCAAGCAAGAGGAAGTTTGCAACATCCACCGGATCATGAGACGAAGAAGACAGGTCCATTGGAGAGTAGTGACAGCTCTCTCTACCCCGGACACAGTTGCTGACCGAGCTTGGACGCGGACTGACAACCCAGCGATTCTAACTGTGAATCTCCAACGAGCCTTCGGATTCGGTCGATTTCTTGCTTTGTTCTCCTCTTATTGATGTATATGTAGTTAGATCCTTACATTTTGATGAAGTAGAGTACAAAACTTGTTTGTATTTCTTTACATTTCATGTCTATATGAAATGCTTTGTGGTTTATGTTGCTTGAGGTGCGCCCCATTCCATCCTCCATCCCGCCATCACGTTCGTCGCCGCACTTGCAATTGCTAGTGGTGTGCTTGTCGAAGAGGTGCTTACGACCCTCACTCCGTTTTCCTACTCGTCCATTTGCCTAGCGAAGCATGGCATAGCGGCCCGTGTAATCCACTTGCCCTACGAAGCAGCGCGCTCAAGGCCTACATAGTTCACTTCCGCTTGCCTACTCGTCCATCCGCCCTTGCGACGCAGTGCACTAAAGGCCTGCCTAGTCTCCATCTCGCCAAGCGAAGCATTGCATAGCGGCATTGCATAGGAGTAGTGTAATATTTTCTCTTTATTTTCCACAAACCAAATCCCTCGTTCCGCATCCATCCGCTCGAAAAGACCTCAATCTCAAGTCCTTCCTCGATAATAAACTCCACCTTACTGTGTTCCTTCGAGATTCTATACTCGAGGATTACTCCTCGTTTTATATTACTTGAACGATCGGTACACTGCCGTTTCGTGCCGCAGTCTAGCTACCGCCTCTTGCAGTGTGCGAGATTTGCGCATCACTCCCCCTAAATACATGCTCCCCCTAAGTGAATGCTCCCCTAATATGTAAGCTATCATCTTTAAGTAATCAAGTTAGTTTTTCATTTTGATAGCGGATTTTATTTATCATGGAAGATCGCCCCCTTTTGTTATTAGCAAAAGTGGGTAAGGATGCAAAACACATAAAAGTTTTGATAATAAGATAAAGACATGATCGAGCTTTGAGAGAGAGGAAAATGGTAAGGAGTTTTAGAATAATTTCATAGAAATAAATCAGAGTTTCTAGCATAAGTATGGTTATAGAAATAAATCAGAGTTTTTAGCCCTTTAAAAAAAAGAAATGAGATGACATTTACCATGCAAGTCTATCATTTAAAAAAAATTGAGTTTGAAAATGTGAGATAAGCATGATAAGAACACAAGGTAAACGTATTGTAGCTGAAGACTTATAAAAATACAATAAACATCTTTTTGTAAGACATGATGATTCATAAAATGAAAAAGATGTTTTTTGTAATTTTTTTTTATAAAAAATTATCATGAAGTAACCAAGTATGAAAGAGAGACTAATACAATGTTATTCTAATTCATAAAGTCAAAAACACACCAAACATTGTAGAAAGCATACTAGGTTATCTAGTGCATTTTAGATATAAAAAGTATTATAGAATTAGTATTAGGATCCAATATGCATGAGAAGAAGTGTTATGGAAGATAATGATGTGCACAAAGTGTATTTTGAAAAGAGTAAACAAATGTTATAATAAAAAATACAAGACAAATGTAGAGTAAAGTGCACAATAAAACACAAATAAGATTACTTCCACACACTTGCATGCAAAAAGAAAAATGTACAACTACCAAGGTGCTTTGCACACACAATGCTCATTAAGACTTATTACGGTGCAAAGTAGTGCTTGGGGGATCACACAATTTTATTTTTTTCAGTTTTATTTTTGATCCGGTGTACATAAGAATAAGTGGTTTATTTTTTTTGAAATGAAAGTTTGCGCAAGATACTTTACTAATCTTTCCAAGGTGCTCAACCTCACAACGCTTATTAAGACTTATTAGGAGGTTCAAGTAGTGCTTGGTGGAGTTATCTTTGTCACTTTATTTCAATTTTTTGTTTTGTACAAAGTTCTCCGATTACACTTGCTTTGCAAACCAATTGAATTTTGAGAGTACAACCACATTTCTTTATATTTAATACTGCAAATAAATGTAGTGTAGGTAAGATACTTTTGCAAATTTAATTTATTGTACAATTACAATATATAAGCAAGCATCTTTAGATTAAAAACATAAGTAGACTTAGCCAAAAAGTGAGTGAACAAATATCATTATCAACCATAAGACATTTACTCATACTTAGAGGCACGCCAAGCTAGGTTCTGCACTACTTTTACAATTGAACTGATGCAGATACTAATAGATATATCAAAGCATGATAACAATGTTCAAAAAGTAGTTTGACAAGATAAATTGTAATAATGTAGAAGTCCTAAATGATAGATTAAGTCATGCTTGATGTTCACAATAAAATCCATACAGGTTTTTTTGATAATTTTGATGTTTTATATTTTTGTATTTGATTTTGCATTTATAAATAGAATTTAAAGAAATGAACAAAAATATTTTTTGTAAATTGGCTTTTGTAATTTTGTATTTGGATTTTTCAAAAATAAATAGTACATATAGATTAGTATATTTTTAAGAATTTTTCAAAATTTTAAAATACAAAAAAATAGATAGGTGCGATAGCGCCCGCGCTAGCGTTAGCGCTGGCGCTAGCGCTGCTTTAGTTAAATCCCCTTTACCTTGTTATTTCGGCCATTTCCATTGAAGCTCCCCCGAAAAACACTAGTAGATAACGCAGCCCACTCATAGATCTAAGGTAAGTCTTCATCATTTTTATGATTTTTGTTTTAAACTATGATTTTGATGTTGAAGAAGAAGATATTTGAAGTTATCAATTGGTTTTAGATGCTAGATCTACAATGCTTGATTCTTTTATTTTTGAAGAGAGAGACTAGAGTAAATCTTCATCATTTTGATGTTTTTTGTTCTGAATATTTGATTTTGATGTTTGTGATGAAGATTTATGAACCTATTTAAGAGAAACTTTTGATTGTGAAAAAGATATATGAACAAAAACAAACCTTTTATTTTTATGATAGATCTAGAATAAGGTTAGATCAAAAAGAGGATCTTCAAAATTCTTATGCCTTTTTATGAAGATTTTTAGTTTGATTTTAGCTTAGATTATGTGGGTTTTTTGGATCTAGCAATTTTGGATTTGGAAATCATTTATTTTAGAGAGATCTTAATATTTCAGATCAGAGAACTAGCGTCGGCGCTACTACAGGCGCTAGTGCTAGCGCCAGGCGCTAATGCTAACGCTAGAGAATTTTGCTTAATTTTAATTTCTGTTATAATGCTGCAGATGGCTCCTGGATCAAGAGGTAAGAAAAGTGCAGAGCTGGCCGTGGAGGCTGCAGTAGTAGGTGTACCATATTTTGTGGAGTTTGACATGCCTCAACATCACCACATCATGCAACTTTTCGCAACCTCCGAAGTGTTGAATGTGTCTCTTTCGGAAGGGTTTTCTTCGGAGATAGTACGAGAGTTCTATACGCACTTGGAAGACCCATCGCAGACTGATATGGGTGGAGGAGTGCGGTCTCGGGTGCAGGGACAAGTTGTTACTATTACTCACGATGACTTGAGGGAGACGTTTGGGTTGACCGAACATCCAAATAAGTTGGATGTGGTTGAAAAGTTTTGAGTTGATAGGGATTGGACTAATCTAAATATGGTACTCCACCACAGGGAATGCAGGAGTTTGATCCAAACGGTGGGGTAACTTACAGTGGATTCCCTTACAGTACAGGACATTTTACGCCACACTATCAAGCTGAAATTGGGCGACACAGTAAAGATTACTGCACAGCTTAGTCTTGTCTCATATTTTATTCTTGAGGAGGAGAGATTTGATGTAGCAGACTTGTTGCTTTCATTGATCAGATATACATACAAGTTGCGTGATCCTTCTCGTCAGAAATACAACAACCTTCCGCTTGGTGACATAATACAGAGGGTTATTCTTCATAGGTACCCTTCTATTGAGATTGGTTTTTACTTGATAGATTGCTTTCCTCCTATATATAGTACCTCACACCTACGAGCTACATCCCTCCTGGATGAGCCATCAACATCTACTCGACCACTACTCCGACGAGGAGCGTCATCCCGAGGGGCTCGCGATGATTCATTTGAATCTTTTTGAGAAGAAATGGGAGAGCGGATGACAAGAGTGGAGGAGGATATATCGGAGGTAAAGAAGGGTATGTCCGACATGAAAAAGATGTTGAAGTCTATGATCAAGGCATTAAAGCTAAATCCATCAACACCAGAGCGAAGAGAGTGGGATAGCCCAGTACAGGATGCACCACGCCATTCGATTCGGAGGAGTCGCAGAAGACGATCTCCAAGTGCTAGTGTGGAGGAGATAGACGAGACATAGTAGAGGAGTAGGAATATCCTTAGGGGAACTAAGTTTTTTGTTTTGTAATAATACAGGGATTTGAACACATGTTCTTGGATACTGTCTACTAGCGCCGACACTACCAGCTAGCGCTAGCGCTATCTGCAATGTTTAATTTTGTTGTTTTTGGATGTTTGATTGTTTTTATCTGGACCTTATTTGGTAGTTTTTGAAGGTTTTGTTTCATGTTTTATTTATAAATTTGAAGTTATATGAAGTGGAGATGCTTATTCAAATTTAAAATCCTATGAAGTAGTATATGTTTGAAATCATATCACATAGAAAAATTTTGAATTCAATTTATGATCTATAGATATACAATGAGTTTAGGAAGAATAGATTGGTCTTTAGAAATAAAGGACATGACTTTACAATTTGATAATTTGATTTATAAATCTTTAAGTGATAAAGTCACGTGTCTATATGATGACCATACCATGATAGCAAAAAGAGATAAGAAAAAAGAAAAATAAAAAGACAATAAAGCATACCATGAAGTAGAAAATTTGTATATTTCATTTTTGAAAATTTTCTACTTCATGCATTTGGTGATACCTAATGAATAAGTGATTTAGGTATCCAAAAGGGACAAAGTGTGGTGGTTCCTTTGGGTACCCAAATATAACGTGTAGGTTTGTGGGTAGTTAGTGATGAATGGGTCCTTTCATGTGAAGTTAGTGTTTCATTTTTAATTTTGGGTCTCCATTCAAACATTGGTTTAATGTTATTCTTATATGTCATATTTCCATTGTGATAATCTTTATATTGATGATTATGATTTTAATGATTAGGAAATTTGTGTAATGTTGCTGTTAATTTTGGAGAAACATGATTTTGGAAATAATGGTGATTTTGACTTTGATTTATAAATCCGTTATGTTTCTTATTTCCATTCTTTGGTTTAGTTAAAATATTCATGTTCATATTCATATTCAACATGTTTTTAGATAGTTATTGATATTGTGAATTTTTATTTATAATTTTCAAAAGCACGTTGATTTTCAATTTTAATTCATCATTCTTAATCTTTAAATTATGCCTAGCTTTATTATAAGCTATTGTGCTATTTTTAAGAGTGGAAACAATAGAGTCAATATGCATTTGATAGTCATTTCTAAATTCCTCAAATGTTTCGTCCATCTATTTGATTTCAATTTTATAATTTTTGAACGTAGCACAATCACCTTTCAAAGATGAATTTTCTAAAAATAATTTTTCATTATGTTATTTTTTACAAATAATTTATTTTTCAAGTTCCTTAAATTTTTCTTTAAAATCATTACAATCAAAACAAGGTTTTGTATTTTCAATTGAAGTTACATGGGTAAAGCAAGATAAATCAGAATTTGATTCTACTTTAACTCTTACTTTTAACTTTTTATTTTCTAAGCGCAATTTGAAATCGCAATTTTTAATTCCTTAATTTTGCGCTTTGTAATTTGTAGCAATTATAAAGTAGAAATAGAATTGCAAACAATAAAAGGATATGATTTTCTTACAGTGCTTTTGGATGTTGTTGAGCACGAATTTCTTTGTTGTCTTCATCAATTTGTCATTCCTCTTCCAAAGATGGGATTTCAGCTTTTCCATTTGATGTGCACTCCATTGATTCATCATGAGAGGAGCTTTCTTTACCATTTGTGCAATCTTGTATATTCTCCACTTCTTGCATTCGTTCCAAACCTGTAGATGGAGAATCATACATTTCTTCCAGAAATTTCCATACTTTGTATGCACTAGAAAAACAATATATTAATTTTGAAATTTCGTGAGATAAAGCACAAAAAATACTATTTAAAGCTTTTGCATTTAGACGATGTTCCTGTTTATTTGATTCACCCGCTGGTCTAACTATTGTTATATCCCATGCATTGATATCTAAATTTTTAATAAACTTTTCCATTAAAGATTTCCACCCTTTATAATTCCTCCCTTCGAAAAAGGTGGTTTAAGAGATTTTTCTTCTTCATAAAAATCTACACCACTAATAGAAGCGAGATCATGAGACGCCATTATTCTTGGTTGTTAAGCCAACTAGAATAAAATCGCTCTAATACCACTTGTTGGATCAGTAGACGCCCTTAGAGTGGGGGGGGGGGGTGAATAAGGGTTTTTTAAACTTAAGTTATATTTAGATTTTCTTTGAAATAATGCGTGAATAAGAAAGTGAGAAATTAAACAAAGCAATTAAAATAAAGTGGAGACATGTTTTATTAATTTGAAATAAGGTTTTATAAAAGTTGATTTCTATAACGCTAGAAATCGGTGGCGAATAATAGTAAGCTCTTTTTGTTTTCTATCTCGACCTGCATCCCCAAGAACCGGTGGCCCTAACCTATCCTTCCCCGGATTCGGCCTCAAGCCGCTCTAGCCAATCCAACCCTGAATATGGCCTTGTGCACCCCCCAGACCTAACCTAGATCTAGTCGCCAACACGAGGCGAATTTCTGCCCTAAGTCCTACCCAGACCTAGTCGCCAAAACGAGGCAAATTCTCTAACGGTTTACAAGAAATATGACATGATAATAATAAAACTCCCTCTTGAAGAACTTCTGAAGTTGGAGAAAGAAGATCCGCTGTAGAATAAGCGTTGTAGAAGCGGACGTCGTTTGGATCCAGGGTGAAGAGATTCTCCTTCAGAAATCCGCAGAGCTTTGGTAGGACATCAAGTTTAGGCCAAGTCAGCCTATGGAATTCTAGCACTAAATATCTCTCTGATGGGTGAATGAAACGAGAGAAGAGGGGTCCTATATATTGCCTCAGCGCTAGCGCTAGCGCTACCACCGGCGCTATCCCGGATTAGGCACTATTCTGCTTGGGGGAATCTTCAATCCAAGGAAACATTTCTCTCTTACCTTCTGTGCTCCGCGCTACCTGATGAGTCCCAAATATATACACATTTATGGACTCATCTGGGCCGATTTTCTAGTCTATGCACTTCACTTTAGACATGTTTTCACTTATATTTGATTCTCCATGCTAAGTGCACCTTTAGGCCCGTTTTTGGTGTTATTTCGTATTATTCTCCTTTAGTAGTTGCTTTGCATGGTTAAGTGCCACTTTCAGTGGCTGGATTCGTGGTTGTGCTGGAACAGGTGTCGTGCAGGTGTTTCTGGTACAATTCTGTACAGGAACACAACGCACGATCACTGGTTCTATTACGCACGACCACTGATCGTGCGCCACTAATCGTGTGCACTTACCCCCTGAAATCTGAGTTCTGTCTTCCTTATCACACGACCACCTACGATAGCGCGCACGACCACTGGTCGTGCACCACTGGTCATGCGAACATTGTATTTTATAATTTTCTTACCTTGCAGGCTCCGTCCAGTCAGGCGCACGATCACAGGATGCTAGTGCGCACGACCACTGGTCGTGCGCCAATGACCATGCGCACTATTTATTCCAGCGCCTATATATAATCCTGTTCGCGAATTAGGGATAATCGGGCTTCCGGGAGCGGGTTTCCAGTCCGTACGCCGCGGATTTCCATTTCCAGACACCTCCCCTTCATCTTCTCCGCAAGGGGAAGTCATCTCCGATCATTCTAGACGTTCCTCCTGTTGGGTTTTTCTAGAACCATACATCACATGTAGGCGCAGCGGAAATAAAGAGAAACAACCCAAAAAGACTTGGACCGGCCATGAATATTGAATCAAGAAGTAAAGCAAAACTACTAGGCAAAATTACCTTAGTGGAGTTGGATCAAATCCAACCTAGATGCTCCAAGAAGAAGATTCCTTGCGCCGGCTATGCGAGAGTTCTCACGTAGAATAATGTCTACGTCTCTACAGTGATCCACACGAGCCGGGAGAAGAACGACTGCACCTTTGCACTTCCACGAACTGCTAGGTTCGCTCCAGGAAGATCAATCACGGCGACGATCGCCGGAGGGGAGATCTGCGAAGGCGATCGAGACGGCGGAACACTTCCGTCGGCTAGGGTTCGTGAGGCGGAACTTCTTCCGTCTGGTCTCTTCTTCTTCGCGTAATAATGGTGGTTTCCAAAGAAGAACCGTCGAACCGTCTATTTATACCCGAAGTATAAAAGACCTAAAAAATTGCTATCCGCAGTCCATACAGAAATAGTTTTCTGTAATAGTTCGTCGGGATTCCACGGAACAATCCGACGAATCCGACGAATCGAATCAGACGGCAACATTTGCCTAGGTTAGGGACTCTGTAACAATTCGTCGGGATTCCACGGAACAATCTGACGAATCCGATGAATCATATCAGACGGCAACATTTGCCGACTTTAGAGTCTCTGTGATAATTCGTCGAGATTTCACGGAACAGTCCGACGAATCCGACGAATCCCATCCGACGAATTCCGACGAATTCCGACAGCAATATTTGCATTACCTCCCCGATCCTTTATGGTGATTGGTAACCTTTACCAACACAGTCAATGTTCCAACTTCTCCACCTGCACTTATGTGCGACCCTGCAGGCTCATATCGCGTTGGTAGTGAGATTACATGTTTGACCACTTCTAGATCACAATGGTAACTCCAACAGTCTCCCACTTGATCTTGAAAGTATCAAACAAAAACTCACAAACAATGAGAGGCATCTAGCAATGCATCATTGCTCCCCAAGCAATAAGAGTTCATAACTCATAAGCCTTTATGACCAATGTTCCAGCGTTGACTCCCACTAGAGTTGATCACTCAGGTATCGTATACCCATTGATCTAGTATGACCATCATGCTTTCTCTGTGCGAGAGGCTTTGTCAGTGGATCTGCAATATTCTCCTCAGTCGGCACTCTGCAAATGTTCACATCTCCTCGTTCGACAATCTCACGAATAAGATGGAACCGCTGAAGTATGTGCTTGGAGCGCTGATGTGATCTAAGTTCCTTAGATTGTGCAATTGCACCATTGTTATCACAGTAGAGAACTATGGGACCAACAATGCTAGGAACTACATCTAGCTCGCCGATGAATTTCCTAATCCATACAGCCTCCTTCGCTGCATTTGCCGCAGCGATATACTCGGCCTCAGTTGTAGAATCAGCAACTGTCTCTTGCTTGGAACTCTTCCAGCTCACAGCTCCTCCATTCAGGCAAAACACAAACCCTGACTAAGACTTCGAATCATCCCTATCAGTTTGGAAACTGGCATCCGTGTAACCACTTACAACGAGCTCTTCCTCTCCACCATACACCAAGAATACATCCTTAGTCCTTCTCAAGTACTTCAGGATATTCTTTACGGCTATCTAGTGACATTCACCAGGATCAGACTGATACCTGCTAGTCATGCTCAAAGCAAAAGAGACATCGGGTCGAGTACATAACATTGCATACATGATTGACCCAATTGCCGAAGCATATGGAATCAACTTCATGCGGTCCTTATCTTCATGAGATTTTGGACACTGGTCCTTAGAGAGATTTACACCATGAGACATGGGCAAAAATCCTTTCTTGGACTCAAGCATGTTGAACCGCTTTAACACCTTCTCAATGTACGTACTCTGGGTCAAACCCAGCAACTTCTTCGATCTATCTCTATAGATCTTAATACCGAGTATGTAAGTCGCTTCACCCAAGTCCTTCATAGAAAAGCAGTTCCCTAGGTTGTTCTTAACAACTTTCAGGGTAGGTATGTCATTCCCGATCAGCAGTATGTCATCTACATACAATATTAGGAAGACAACAATGCTCCCACTGATTCGCTTGTAAACACACGGTTCATCTTCATTCTTGACAAAACCAAACTCTTTGATTTTCTCATCAAAACGAAGATTCCAACTTCTAGAGGCCTGTTTCAATCCATAGATGGACCTATTCAGCTTGCATATTTTAGTGGCTTCATTTGGGGATACAAAACCCTCGGGTTGTGTCATGTACACTTCCTCAAGGAGGTTTCCATTTAGGAAAGCCGTTTTGACATCCATCTGCCAGATCTCGTAGTCATAATATGCAGCAATAGCAAGCAATATCCTAATGGACTTTACCATGGCAACAGGGGAAAAGGTCTCATCATAGTCAACACCATGAATTTGCTTGAAACCCTTAGCCACCAGTCGCCCTTTGAATGTTTGTACATTCCCATCCATGTCGGACTTCTTCTTGAAGACCCACTTGCACCCTATGGGTCGTACCCCTTCAGGTGGTTCCACCAAGTTCCAAACTTGGTTTGTATACATGGAGTCCATTTCGGATTTCATAGCCTCAAGCCATTTGTCGGAGTCCGGTCCATTCATAGCCTCTTGGTAGGTCGCTGGTTCATCATCATGATCCATAAACAACACATTACCTATTTGAGACACGAGAAATCCATATCTCTCAGGCTCAAATCTTGGTCTACCAGATCTATGTAGGACTTGTGTCTCTTGAGCAGGTTCTCTAGCTACAACATCTTGTAGTCCTGGCTCAAAATCCAATTCTGGTTCATTCACTACTTGTGGTTCTTGAACTTCTTCAAGTTCTACCTTTTGCGTCTTTCTTGATAAGAACTCTTTCTCCAAGAAGACACCCGTCCTTGCGACAAACACTTTGCCCTCAGACGGTAGGTAAAAGTAATATCCTTTCGTTTCCTTAGGATATCCCACCAGATAACACTTATCTGATTTGGGTTCCAGCTTGTCAGGCATTTGATGTCGTACGTATGCCTCACAGCCCCAAATTTTAATGAATGACATACTAGGACGCTTCCCAGTCCATATCTCATATGGTGTCTTTAGAACCATTTTCGTTGGAGCGCGATTCAGTGTCATTGCAGCAGTCTCTAAAGCAAAACCCCAAAAGGAAACAGGCAAGTCTGCATGACTCATCATCGACCGTACCATGTCTAACAGAGTACGATTTCTCCTCTCAGACACACCATTATGCTGCGGTGTCCTAGGTGGAGTGAGTTGTGATACAATACCACACTCTTTCAGATGATCACGGAACTCATGACTCAGGTATTCGCCACCTCGATCAGATCGGAGTGCTTTAACCTTTTTACCCAATTGGTTCTCCACTTCATTCTTAAACTCTTTGAACTTTTCAAAAGTTTCGGATTTGCACTTCATAAGATACACGTATCCGTATCTACTGAAATCATCAGTAAATGTAACGAAGTAGAAATACCCACCTCTAGACATAGAACTCATGGGCCCGCATACATCACTATGTACAACACCCAAGAGATCCTCAGCCCTCTCAGTATAACCAGTGAAAGGGGCTTTAGTCATCTTGCCTAACAAACAAGACTCGCATCGCTCAAATGATTCATAATCAATGAGTCCAATAGTCCATCTTTATGGAGCTTGGATATGCGCTTCTCGTTTATATGCCCAAACGACAATGCCAGAGATATGTAGGATTTGAGTCATTTGTTCTTAGTCTTTTATTATTATCTACATTATAGATCGGATGGTCCAGGTTCAAAACATAAAGACCATTAGACAAATGAGCTACAACATAACAAACATCATTCTTAAATATAGAACAACAATTGTTCTTAATTATAAAAGAAAATCCAATCATGTCCAAGCATGAAATGGATATAATGTTTCTAGTTATGGCCGGAACATAATAACAATTATTAAGTTCTATTACAAGCCCACTGGGCAAAGAAAGACGGTAAACCCCTACGGCTACAGCAACAACTCTTGCTCCATTGCCGACGCGCAGGTCCACCTCTCCTTTACTCAGCAATCTCCTCCTTCCTAGTTCCTGCACATTTGTACAAATGTGAGAACCACATCCGGTATCCAATACCCAAGATGAAGGAGCAGAAAGGTTTATCTCTATAACGTAAATATTCGAAGCGGAAGTCATACCTCCCTTCATTTTCTGCAAAACCTCAATGTACGAAGGACAATTCCTCCTCCAATGACCAGCCTTGCCACAGTGGTGGCATTTCCCTTCCTTCACGGTGCTCTTCCTTTTCAGTGCAGAAGATTTGGGCTCAAGATGTGACTTAGGTCCCACCTTCGTCTTCTTGAAGCCCTTGGCCTTACCCTTGCCTTTATGTACCATCAATATGGGACTAGCAGGCTTGGCCTTCTTCATGTTTATCTCGGCAGTTCGCAACATCCCTAGGAGCTCGGACAGTGTCTTGTCTATTTCATTCATGTTGTAGTTCAAGACGAACTGCTCATAATTATCCGGCAACGATTGCAGGATAAGATATGTGGCCAACTCTTGACCCAGAGGAAAACCCAGTCTCTCCAGGTTCTCTATATACCCAATCATCTTGAGTACGTGAGTACCAACTGAGTCTTGAGCTCCCATTTTGCACTGAAATAATGCCTTCGTGACATCGAACCTCTCTTGACGAGCTTGCCCTTGAAACATTTTCTTTAGGTGCTCGTCAATCTCCTTGCACCCTATGTTCTCGTGTTGCTTCTGAAGCTCAGAGTTCATGGTGGCAAGCATAAGGCACTCGACGTCTAAGGCGTCATCGGTATACTTCTTATAAGCAACCTTATCAACACGGGACGAGTTCCCGGTCGGCACCTCGTGGGCTTCTTCTTCCAAGACGTAGAGCTTTCGCTCTTGCCTGAGAACAATTCTCAGGTTCCTATACCAGTCCATATAGTTCGTCCCACTAAGCTTTTCCTTCTCAAGGATAGCTCTCAGGGACAAGGTGGAATGTGAACCACTTGCCATGGAATTCTACAAGAATTCATGCAGAATTTAATCAGTACCTTAATTTCAAAATACAATTTATTTTAATTTGGACTTCAATTAAATACTCCCACTATTTTATTCAAATTGATAGCCCTCACTATCAATTCAGAGAGTTCATGCGAGCTACTCTCTTAGTGGACAAGATCCGTATTTCACCAACACCACGTGTCCGCTTTGGCATTTCTCTCATAATGCGGTTATTTAGGTAGGCAACGCTTGCCAATTGCATCCTCATGCAACTCTTGTATGGCTGGTGAATAACTCCTTATTCGCATCCATCATATGGTGCATGCCAACCCTATGCCTCTAGGCACTCAACCTCTGAGGTCACATAGTTAAGTTAGACCCGATGTCGACAGTGGGATATCACAATTATCCGCTCGCACCCTTACCAAGATAGATTAATGCACCTTGCTTTGGCAAGCCCACACTTCATCGATCGAGGCAGGAAGAGTGTCATCCATCGGAAGGCATCCGAACACTTAATATTTGATGAAGGGATTTTAATAGCAAGTTAACACTTAACCATGATCAACATTTGATCAATGTGCACATCAACAGAAAAACAATTTTCTAAAATCCACATGCATCCTTATGTGCACAACATAAGACTATCAACCTTTGATAGACGAAAGGGCTAAATCTAGACATTTAGAACTCTTCCAAATCTTCAGATTTACATGCATTGGACAAAGGCAAAGACAACTCGACTTAAAGCAGTAGACAAGCTCGTCTCTCATTGTTGGATTCAAAATCCAAAACAATACAAGGGTTCATTAACCACTTGAGGGACGGTTACTGCTAAGGATACAACAATTTCTAACAATTAGAAATTACCACGAAATCCCAGACGTTCCTGGCGGGGTTCCAAGGGGCCGCGCCCCTGGCGGGGTCTTAGAGGCAGAGCACTTGCGGGGTGCGGGGCAGAGCCCCGACCAAAATTTTGAAATCCCACCACCAGAAACCACACAAAATCACATCAAATGTGATATTCCAAGAAGAAATCTTGACATTTAGAACGCTTCCAAATACCTAGATTTGCACGTACTGGAATAACCTAACTTCTGAAACAACATTCATGACCATAACCTAGCTCTGATACCACTGTTGGGTTTTTCTAGAACCATACATCACATGTAGGCGCAGCGGAAATAAAGAGAAACAACCCAAAAAGACTTGGACCGGCCATGAATATTGAATCAAGAAGTAAAGCAAAACTACTAGGCAAAATTACCTTAGTGGAGTTGGATCAAATCCAACCTAGATGCTCCAAGAAGAAGAGTCCTTGCGCCGGCTATGCGAGAGTTCTCACGTAGAATAATGTCTACGTCTCTACAGTGATCCACACGAGCCGGGAGAAGAACGACTGCACCTTTGCACTTCCACGAACTGCTAGGTTCGCTCCAGGAAGAACAATCACGGCGACGATCGCCGGAGGGGAGATCTACGAAGTCGATCGAGACGGCAGAACACTTCCGTCGGCAAGGGTTCGTGAGGCGGAACTTCTTCTGTCTCGTCTCTTCTTCTTCGCGTAATAATGGTGGATTCCAAAGAAGAACCGTCGAACCGTCTATTTATACCCGAAGTATAAAAGACCTAAAAAATCGTTATCCGCAGTCCATACAGAAACAGTTTTCAGTAATAATTCGTCGGGATTCCACGGAACAATCCGACGAATCCGACGAATCGAATCAGACGGTAACATTTGCCTAGGTTAGGGACTCTGTAACAATTCGTCGGGATTCCACGGAACAATCCGACGAATCCGATGAGTCATATCAGACGGCAACATTTGCCGACTTTAGAGTCTCTGTGATAATTCGTCGAGATTTCACGGAACAGTCCGACGAATCCGACGAATCCCATCCGACTAATTCCGACGAATTCCGACAGCAACATTTGCTTTACCTCCCCGATCCTTTATGGTGATTGGTAACCTTTACCAACACAGTCAATGTTCCAACTTCTCCACATGCACTTATATGCGACCCTGCAGGCTCATATCGCGTTGGCAGTGAGATTACATGTTTGACCACTTCTAGATCACAATGGTAACTCCAACACCTCCATCATTCGGAAGCATTCTCCACCGTCCGCAAGCACTCAAGCAAGCCGTCTCCATTTCTGTTCGTTGAGGAGGATAGCAATCCTGAGGTAGAAGACGACGGAAGCACGTGGAGAGATCGTGATAGTCACTCGACGCCGGAAGCACAGTCCGGCCGAGTCCGGAGGTAGCTTGACAAACTGCCATTCCGGCCGTGAACGGCCGCTAGTCTTCGTCCATTGGTTGTCCTCTTCCTCTCCCATTTGTTGTACTTTTGCGAATCATTTTAAACTTGAATATCATGATGTTTGGTTTAAATGCAATGGTTATTTCTTCTCTGTCATCCAATGAATGTCTGTGATTTGTTTCACCTCCACGCGCTCACTCACTCACGCACGCACACATCGTGTTCGATTCGCGTTAGCAAGAGCTAGCGGCGAGTTGTGAAAAGGTGTTTGCGACCCTCACTTTCCGCACTAGAGACCACTTCATTCGCATGCGCACCGTCCATCCGCCTCACAAACCTCGGCATTGCGGCCGTTGCACCCATCTCGCCTTTCGAAGCGGTGATTTCGACCCGCATTTCTTTTATTGTTGTTAACAGTAGGAAACCCAAATCAAAACTCCACTTTTCGTGTTTGTTCCCGCTTGTGTAACAATTGTCACACAACGCATTTCATTCACCCAACCTGCATTCCTCAAGAGACCGACACTCGGGGATTCTATTCCCAACATTTATTATTTGCGCGACCGGTGCACTTGCCGAAATTATCGCATCAAGTTTTTGGCGCCGTTGTCGGGGAATGTTCAGGCGTGTAACGTCTTGAGTTGTGAGCTTTTGTTACAAGAGCAGTTGTTTTTGATTTCCTTTGTTTTGTTTTCTTTTTGTTGTGACTGTGCATGCAGAGACAAGCCACGGGGGAACTTGTACCTTTGATCCAGAGATCGAACGGACCGCTCGCGCACGAAGGCGCGCAGCAGCCGTACAGGCGGCAATGGGTGACAACATAGACCCAAACAATACTGAACCAAGAGTGCCCGACGTGGAGCAGCACCAACCTGGAGATGAGCATGAGGTAGTGAGGCCTTGACCCAGAACGATGAGAGATTATACCACTCTGACAGCTGGGAGTGTGTATCCAGGACTTGGTCCCAACATTATGAACAACCAGTTCGAGATCAAACCTGCGATCTTGAACATCATCCGGAACAATGCTCAGTTCTCCGGGATGACCAGTGAAGACCCGCACCTGCACCTGGTAGAGTTTTCCGATATCTGTGGAACTTTCCGCTACGCTGGAATACCTGACGATACAGTCAAGCTGCGACTGTTCCCATTCTCACTTCGCTACAAGGCCAAGGTGTGGCTCCATTCTATTCCTCCTGGGACCGCCGCGACTTGGGATGCTCTTGCATCCAAGTTCCTGGCCAAATTCCACCCCGTTGATAAAATTGTGAGCCTGCGGCGGGAGATCGCCACCTTTCGCCAAGCTGACCAAGAGACCCTTGCCGAGGCGTGGGAGCGCCTTAATGATCTTCTCCGCCGCTGCCCAAACCACGAGCTCCAACCTTGGAATGTTGTAGAGACATTTTACTTCGCGATCGAGCCCAACTACCGGGCAATGATCGATGCTGCTGCGGGAGGTACTCTAATGAACCATACTCCAGAGGAGGCCCTTCGAATTCTGCAGGACACCGCCTCCCACAGTACATTTTGGACGGCCGGGAGAAATGCACCAAGAAGCACCTGTGGTCTCTTCGTGGTCGACTCGCTTCCGCCTACATCCGCACCGGCTGCTGTTATTACGTGCGAAGGATGTGGAGGCGGTGGACACCATGCGTATGAATGCTCGGGCAGTGATTTATCAGGTAACTTCTCGAACCTCTCTTTAAACGAATCGGTTAATTTTGTTGGTAATCAATCTAAGGGGGTGCCATTCAATAACACATATCATCCGGGAGTGAGAAGTCACCCAAACTTCTCATGGAACTCCAACGCACCTGGCCAACGATGGGCACCGGGGCAGCATCAGAACGACGCCTACGCCTCCGGGAGCCAACCAAGGCCACCTCATCCGGAATATAACCAAGGCCCCCCGACTCCCAAAAAGAGTAACTTGGAGGAGATGATGGAAAAATTTATGCAAGCGGCTAACTCAAACATGGTTAACCAAACCGCGTCAATGCGGAACTTGGAAACGCAGCTGGGCCAATTGGCCCAAGTGCTAACCGAGCGGTCGCATGGGACTCTTCTTAGTAACACTGAAAAAAACCCAATAGACCAAGGGAAGAGTCTCGGCGACGTGGAAGTGGGTCATCTGCATGAGTTAGTGATCTCCTGCTCCATTAATAAAATAGAGACTAAGGCTTTGTGTGATTCTGGCTCCTCCCGCAACGTCATTGCTTTGCAAGACGTTGATAACTTGCAACTTGAAATTAATACGGAGGAACGGAAATCTCTTGTGCTCGCAAACGCTACCGTCATACAATCAGAAGGGGAAGTGAAAAATGTAGAAGTTATAGTTGATGGGACAGTTGTGGTTGCTGATTTTCAAGTGTTAGGACCCTGTGAGAATCACTCCATCCCCATCTTGGGTGTACCGTTCTTGAAAGAGAGCGGTGCCACCCTTGACTTTTCTGCGGGTTGTGTCCTCCTACCCAATAAGATACCTTTGCCCACTTGTCCCAAGACTATAACTGAAACATCCATTTGCCCTCCTCCTTTTATTTCTGATGAATCACTAAGTTGTGCAGGGTATAAGAAAGGTGATGGATCATCTGAAGGAGAAAAGGAAGAGTACCAGTCAAGCAGAGAGGAAGAAGTAGACTCTTGGAGAGACTATGATTCCAAGAGAGAGGAGGACAGCAGTCCTAAACATTTTGAGTTGAACGTGATTCGGGACGACGTCCCATTATTTTCTTGTATTGAATCCTGTAATAAACAAGTTAAGCATTCCATCTCTTGGGCCGATCCGGTTGTCACTGCGGCGACGGAAATGACGCCTCCTGCTCCTATGAGAGGAGGATCTGAAAATGCTCAACGTTGGCAGTCTCCGACTGTTGCTAAACTTAAACAAGAGAAGCGTCTGCGCGATGCGCGCTCTGCCGCTCTCTGTGGCAAGAGGGCGGAGGTTAGGGGAACACTGGGTGACACTAGTGTTGGCCCTAAAGCCTTCACCTCCCGCCTATATGCTACGGGAGACGAGCACCATAAAAGCGCTTACAGCTGATGTTCTGTTTATCTCTTATTTTGTGAAACTTTCTTTTATGCACTCTTATTTAATTTCTGCACTCTTTAAACAATTATAATACAGGTATTTAGTCCAGCTTAAGGACATAAAACAAAAGCGCTGCTGGGAGACAACCCAGATTTGCTGTTTTTGTTTTTCTAACTTGTTTCAATTCAGTTTTTATCTATTTTTGCTGCTTTTAGTTGTACCGTTTGCAGGTGTGCTTTGTACTTCGTGTTGGCGGATGCTGCGGATTGTGCATGAAATTAACGCCAATCTTCCGGTATGCTCAATTCTGAGCATTGGGTAACACTTATCCCTCCTAGCTTTCAGTTTTGTGATGTAATATGTAGATTAAGTCTGGGGGAGAGCATGTGTTATCCACTATGCGTACGAGTTGCACCGCATGCTAGAAGTTTGTTTATATTTTTCATTACCATCATCATTATTCCACGCTTCATGCACCACTTCACCCACATGAGCGCGCGCTTTCCTATTTTTGTTGTTTCCAAATAAACTATTTTGATTAGGAATGTGAATTGGGGTGTTAGCTTAGGAATTACTATTTGGAGTGCGATGTTGACTCGAGTAGTGTTCTAGTCGCACCCGCATGCTGCAGTAGAATTTGAGTAAAACTAGATTATTTCTATGCGTTTAATTTATGATTAGTATTTTTGCGTAGTTCTAGATGTGTTATACTCAAATGGTGAATGTGAACGAAATTGGTGATAACCCGGTGTTGTGTGTTCACGAGCACTAGTTGTGTGTTGCTCGAGTCGGGAGGAAGGTTTACCTTTCTCGTGGGCTAAGAACTTGCCCCAAGCGACTCTTGAAGCATGGGTATGAGCGATTCTTTGAGTTAAATATGATGTAGGCCACCTTTTGGCTAGTTTGAGCCTTTTCTTTCCGTGTCCTATTCGCTCACCTTTGCAAGCCAACATTTATGCCTATCACTTCCTTGTTACAGCTCCTCCTCCATTCACCAAGGCCTGAAGCTTTGCCCACTTTCGCAACCAAATAGATGTTTATCTGCACTCATGTTCTTGATTTGGTGTGATTTTTGGAATCTTTGTGATGTGATGAAGAAATAAATTTTATTTGCTGATTATGAACCAACCGGAGGATAAGAAAAAGAAAAAAAAAAATATGTTATTGAAATGAAAATCTGAAAAAAATTTGTATTGAAGAGAAATCCTTCCGAGCGTATTAGAAAATCCGTTGGTATTTGTGAAGTAGGCCGTGTGCACACCTTGTTCTCATAATAAGTCTGGGGGTGTGTCACACTAGCTTTGTGCGTGGTTTTGTGTGGTGCAGCGTTCCGTTGACTCAATTTGGTTGCGTAGCCTTCATTTCTATCCTTGAATATCACGCCGCAACCTAAGCCCAACTTAATCCTAAAGTCCTATTGATTTATCTCGTGAGTTTGCTAGCGCCGTGGAGAGAGTGTGACCGGGCAAGCTTATGGCTCTCGACGCTGATGGATTTCAGCGGAGTTATTCCTGAACCCCGACCTTGCGTAACACCCTCCTTAGTGGCTTGTTACTTTCACACCGGGCATGATCGCTCAAGTTCTTCACGATTCACCAACTGAGTATTGACAAATCTTTATTTACGCTCTAATACTTTTGTAAATTAGTTAGCATAGTTAGAATCTCTTTTTACTAAATTTCTATTTGCATGCTTCTGTTACTTCGCATTGAACTCTGTGTAATTTTCGTTGTTAACTGCCATTTTCACACTCCGTCGAATTCGTTTGCTCGGGACGCGCAAACAGGTAAGTCTGGGGGCGTGATGAGTCCCAAATATATACACATTTATGGACTCATCTGGGCCGATTTTCTAGTCTATGCACTTCACTTTAGACATGTTTTCACTTATATTTGATTCTCCATGCTAAGTGCACCTTTAGGACCGTTTTTGGTGTTATTTCGTATTATTCTCCTTTAGTAGTTGCTTTGCATGGTTAAGTGCCAATTTCAGTGGCTGGATTCGTGGTTGTGCTGGAACAGGTGTCGTGCAGGTGTTTCCGGTACAATTCTGTAGAGGACCACAACGCACGATCACTGGTTCTATTGCGCACGACCACTGGTCGAGAGCCACTGATCGTGTGCACTTACCCCCTGAAATCTGAGTTCTGTCTTCCTTATCGCACGACCACCTACGATAGCGCGCACGACCACTGGTCGTGCGAACATTGTATTTTATAATTTTCTTACCTTGCAGGCTCCGTCCAGTCAAGCGCACGATCACAGGATGCTAGTGCGCACGACCACTGGTCGTGCGCCAATGACCGTGCGCACTGTTTATTCCAGCGCCTATATATAATCCTTTTCGCGAATTAGGGATAATCGGGCTTCCGGGAGCGGGTTTTCCAGTCCGTACGCCGCCGATTTCCATTTCCAGACACCTCTCCTTCATCTTCTCCGCAAGGGGAAGTCATCTCCGGTCATTCTAGACATTCCTCCATCATCCGGAAGCATTCTCCACCGTCCGCAAGCACTCAAGCAAGCCGTCTCCATTTCTGTTCGGTGAGGAGGATAACAATCCTGAGGTAGAAGACGACGGAAGCACGTGGAGAGATCGTGATAGTCTCTCGACGCCGGAAGCACAGTCCGCCCGAGTCCGGAGGTAGCTTGACAAACTGCCATTCCGGTCGTGAACGGCCGCTAGTCTTCGTCCATTGGTTGTCCTCTTCCTCTCCCATTTGTTGTACTTTTGCGAATCATTTTAAACTTGAATATCATGATGTTTGGTTTAAATGCAATGGTTATTTCTTCTCTGTCCTCCAATGAATGTTTGTGATTTGTTTCACCTCCACGCGCTCACTCACTCACGCACGCACACATCGTGTTCGATTCGCGTTAGCAAGAGCTAGCGGTGAGTTGTGAAGAGGTGTTTGCGACCCTCACTTTCCGCACTAGAGACCACTTCATTCGCATGCACACCGTCCATCCGCCTCACGAACCTCGGCATTGCGGCCGTTGCACCCATCTCGCCTTGCGAAGTGGTGATTTCGACCCGCATTTCTTTTATTCTTGTTAACAGTAGGAAACCCAAATCAAAACTCCACTTTTCGTGTTTGTTCCCGCTTGTGTAACAATTGTCACACAACGCATTTCGTTCACCCAACCTGCATTCCTCAAGAGACTGACACTCGGGGATTCTATTCCCAATATTTATTACTTGTGCGACCGGTGCACTTGCCAAAATTATCGCATCACTACCGCCTGCACTATCCGCTACCGCTAGGAGCTAGATCCTTCTATATGTGCTCTAGAATTGTGCTTATCATCGCTAGCAACGGGCGTTAGGTGCTTCCGCCAACACTAGCGGGCATGTTGGATTTGTTGGCTCAAATTTTGGGGAAACCTTCTTATATAATCCTTGAGTCATATGGACTTTGTTTCCTGCACACTTAAACACACAAGATCAAATACACACAGGATTTGTTATTCTCAAACCTAGGAGATGCAGAAGACTATGTTCCAACACTAGTCGCCAACATGAGGAGAATTTCTGCCCTAAGTCCTACCCAGACATAGTAGCCAACACGAGGCGAATTCTCTAACGGTTTACAAGAAATATGAAAAAATAATAATAAAAAAACTCCCTCTTGAAGAACTTCTGATGTTGGAGACGAAGATCCGCTATAGAATAAGCGTTGTAGAAGTGGACGTCGTTTGGATCCGACGTGAAGAGATTCTCCTTTAGAAATCCGCAGAGCTTTGGTTGGACATCAACTTTCGACCAAATCAGGCTCTGGAATTCTTGCACTCAATCTCTCTCTAATAGATGTCTGAAACGAGAGAAGAGGGGTCTTATTTATAGCCTCAGCGCTAAAGCCAGCGCTTCCGCTACCGCCAGCACTACCGCTACCGCCAGCACTATCCCATATTAGGACATATTCAGCGCGGGAGAATCTTCAATCCGAGGAAACATTTTCTTCTTGCCTTTTTTGCTCCGCGCTACCGTCTGCGCTATCTGCTACCGCCTGGTTTTAGATCCTTCTAAATGTGCTCCAGGGATTACGGTAATCATCGCTAGCACTGGGCGCTAGGTGCTACCACCGGTGTTAGTGGGCATGTTGGAATTATTGGCCCAATTTTGGGGGAAACCTTCTTATGTCATCCTTGAGTCATATGGACTTTGTTTCCTGCACACTTAAACACACAAGATCAAATACACATAGGATTTGTTATTCTCAAACCTAAGAGATGCGGAATACCATGTTCCAACACTTGTTAGACTGGTGAATTGAGCCGTCTCAGCTCTAGAGTGAGTCGAGCACGCAATCAGTTAAAGAAAAGTGAAACGGCAGGAAAAAAAGACTTTTTATGTGGAAAACCAAAAAATTTGTCAAAATACATGGTGCTGGATCGGTGCCGACGAATTTCACTATCTCTTTTGGTGTTACAAATTGTAGAATGCTAGTGGGTGACAAGCCACCACTCGTTACAGAGGGTGCAGAGAAGAATGAGAGAGAGAAATCTTTAAGGATGAAGAGATCTCCAAGAACCTAAGGCTGATTTTCCAGTCGCCTTCGAAGGAGATCTTCAAAGGAAGAAGGAGATCTTAGAAGGATTCTTCGAATGCCAAAGGGGAATTATGAAGGATCTTCGAAGTTGCTCTCTTGGGAACTGAAGGCAAGGTCTCTTGAAATGAAGGCTCTGAGCTCCTTTTATAACTTTGGGTAGGGGTAGTCTGGTAATTTTGCCATCATAACCACCTGGCAGGAAAATCATGTTCGCTGATTTGGAGCACACTGATCGCCATTTTTTGGATATGCCAGTCTTTCCCCCCGGGCAGTTTGTGCAACTTCGTTGATGGCGATGAAAGAAATGAACAAGACCTGCGTTCTAGGAAATCAGGAAGGTTAACTGTCGCGCGTGTCGCGAATGCGAAGGCGTTCTGATTGCGCGGTGAATGCAGAAGCATTCTAAGTTTGGAGGCGTTCTGAGCGCATCGCGAACTTAAAAAAGCTTGGAGTTTATCGCGAACGGAAAACCAAAAAGGTGGTAGAGTGACACCGGAGAGGTGCAGTCATAAGCGGAAGAGCACACCCCTCAAGGGATGGGGGGGGGGGGGGGGGGGGGGTGCAGCTTTTGGTCGTGTAAGACCCCTTCTTTTGATATTCCACCGGGTCTTATGCCCAGAACCGCCGCCTTGCGGTGACACCAAGTCTTGGGAATGTTGCTATTACAAGACGCTGATTCTACCGACAAATTCAACATCCAGACCAACCATACATCACAGAGAAATTAAAGAAGAATATATAAATACGTCTAAGTCCACAATCACAATGCAATATATAAAATATCGCTAGTAGTCCACATGAAGAAAAACTAAATATAAAAGGTCTCCTGCCCAATACATAAAGTCCTCACTACAATGTTTGCGAAAGTAATAAATGTTAATCACTCACAGAACCTGTTGTCGCTGATGTGGCTCCCGATCTAGGTTGGCTCACCTCTTCCTGCATCATACCCGGGTTGCGCTGGATCTCCCAGGGCAACTCCATGTCTCCCAATTAGAGTCCCTGTGGTGTTTGGTCACAACCGACAATTAGTCAAAAGACTAAGCGAAAATTCCCCACCCCTCCCCAGTGATTCCTAGGCACCAAGCGGGGGGAATGAAGAGGAGGGACATCAAAGTAGAATGTACAAGCAGATGTGTTGGATTTTCCTTAAGGGTAGACACATCATATGAGCACAATGAAATATTCAAGAAAAACCGAAAAGTTTCAAGAATGGATCTTGCCGAAACCTTGAATCAAGAAATTGCAATAATAAATAAATTACCAATTCGGGATTGAGTCACAAATCAATCGAATTCTCCAAGAAAAATCCTTCTAGGAGTCGGATTACTATTCTGATTCTTCTTCTTCTTTGTTCTTGCGGTTGAATCGAGATCATCAAGGCCGTCTGAAGGAGTAAGTGTAGAAAATGGATCCACACCTCTATAGAAGTCCACACGAGCTTTCAGAGAACCCTAAGTCCTTGTAAAACAAGGATTAGGTCGGAGAAGGAGAGCCCTCTATGTCTGTACTGATTGCTAGATCCGACAAGGAGAGGCGGCGACGAATATTTAGGAATAGCGACCAGAGATGGCGACTTCTCAAGGAGGAATGATTCCTCTCAAGAAACGACGGGATCGATGATCTGGAAGTCTTCTGTCACTCTTGGTTCTTCTCGATATCGCGAATAGATCGATCTACTGATATCTCTTTTGGAAAACCTAAAGTCTGGCCTTATATACCCATGAGTATAAAGTTGACAGAAGTTTCATCTATCCGCAGACCCAATAGAATAGGACATAAATAGTCATCAGGAAACACTCTTTATTCGTCGAGACATATCGACGAATTCGTTGAGATAGTCTTTGTCTCGAAAAATTCGTCCAGACATTCTCGATGATTCCATCGAGACATTCTCGATGATTTCATCGAGATAGTCTCGACGAATTCGTCGAGACATTCTCGACGAATCCGACCAGCGACAAATCATTCCATTGAGACAGTCTCGACGAATTCGTCGAGACATTCTCAATGATTCTGTCGAGACAGTCTTGATGATTTCGTCGAGACATTCTCAATGATTTTTGTCATAAAATCGACAACTATCTCTTGCTTGGAACTCTTCCAGCTTATAGCCCCTCCATTAAGGCAAAATACAAAACCTAATTGGGATTTTGAGTCATCCCTATCAGTTTGGAAGCTAGCATCCATGTTGTACAACCCTGTATTCGCCAAGTAGGTCCCCAGGACCCAACATGTCATTAGGCTCAATATTTTTAGGAAGCACTCCCCTAGGCAAGAGGGGCGGGAGAGCTTTTGGGCGAGCTCAAGTGAGGAGCGCGGGTCATGATTTCCAGGGGTGAGCTTATGGGGGGGGGGGGGGGAGTGGGGAGGCAGCAGACCCCCACTCTCCCAGCCCCTAGGTTTTTACTAAGGGGGGGGGGGGGGGAGTGGGGAGGAAGCAGGCCCCCACTCTCCCAACTGCTAGGTTCCAGCTAGGGTGGGGAGGGAGTGGGGAGGCATCTGACCCCCACTCGCCTGACCCCCAAGGGGCAAGTGGGGAGGCAGTAGGCCCCCACTCGCACAACCCCTAGGTTCCATCTAGGTGTGGGGGCGGGGATGCAACCGACCCCCATTCGCCCGACCCCCAAGGGGGGTGAGTGGGGAGACAGCAGGCCTCCACTCGCACAGCCCTAGGTTCCAGCTGGGGGGAGTGGGGAGGCAACTGACCCCCACTCGCCCGGCCCCCAGAGGGGGCGAGTGGGGAGGAAGCATGCACCCACTCGCCCAACCCCCAGGTCCCATCTAGGGGGGTGGGGAGGCAGTCGACCCCCACTCGCCCAGCCCCCAGCTGGGCGAGTGGGGAGGCAGCATGCCCCCACTCGCCCAGCTCCCAGGTCCCAGCTATGGGGGGGGGGGGGGGAGTGGGGATGCATCCAACCCCCACTTGCCCGACCCCAGGGGTGAGGGGGTGGCGAGTGGAGAGGCATCATGCCCCCACTTGTTAAATTTTGAAGTGGAAGTGGATTTGAGCTGGGCGGTCTGCTGATTGGAGACCGCAGAGACTGTGTGGTCTGCGTTGGTTCTATGGTCATTTTTTTGTCTCAGCGGTTTGTTCTGAGTGATCTGATCTTGGAGACTGCCTCTTCTGTCCGGGCGGCTTTCGCAGTTTGGTCTAGCGACTAGTCCTAAGTCAGCCAGATGTTATTGGTGTCTTCTTTGGAAGAAGATCGGGCGGCCTGCTTATTGAGATAGCAGTGACCGGGCGGTTTGGTTGCAACCGTAAGGTTTAATAAGGGAGCTGTGAGCTTTGCCGAGCTCAGGCGGTCTGCTTTGCGAGACCGCTCGCGATCTGATGGGCGGTTATTGTATCCCGGTTGTGCGGTGACGACATCCATCTACCCGCCTATAAATAAGGGTACAAGGCCCGTCATTATTAATGAGAACTGTTAGAACCAAAGTTGGCTTAATTGTGCCGGTCTCAGTTTGAGGTCGTGTGGTTTGAGATTTTGTCTGACCGGTTTCTGTGTTCGCAGGTTAGCGTCTTGCAGCTCGCGGTTAGCTTGTCTCCTTCTTCCATCTTTGAATAAACTAGTCCGGGAGGACTGTGTTTAAGTGTTCGCGGTCTGTGCATAGGACTCCGTTGATCAGGCGGTCTTAAGTGACCAGGCGGTCTTGAGTTGCGGTCTGTCGCAGGTTGCAGTTCTTCGTTCAGAGTTCGCGTGTTCTTCTTTGATCAAGACCGTGCGGTCTGGGCGATCAAGAAGTGCGAACAGTTCTTTTTTCAGCAGTTGAATAAAGCAGCGAGTTAGCGGTCTGTGGTTGTGGTCTGGCAAGTGTGGCTTGTACTCTATTCGCGCGGTCTCAGCGGCTTCCGTCCGGCTTATCTGTTCACGCGGTTTGGCGGTCTCAAGAGTCAGATCGCTGCAGCTTATTTTACACTTGTGTTTTGTGCTTCGCTCCTCCGTGATTCTTATGAATCATGTCTCGCCATGTATACCTCGCATTGTAAAGAGATAGTTAATGCCATAACACTATTTGTTCTTCTCATTGTCACTGTTATGCTACACTTGTGAAAGAATTTGTGAAGTGTGTTCCGCATTTTTCACTTCACCTCCGTACCTCAAGTTTTGTAACATGGTATCAGAGATAGGTTGCTGAGGTTGCTGAGCAAAAATTGCTGATACTTCTCTCAGGTTTCTTAAGTGGTAGCAATTAGTGGGATAGCAATGGAAGGAGGATATGCTAGAGGTCTCAGTATTGAGCTCTTTACTCAGACCAACTTCAAGAAGTGGAAGTCTTGCATGGAGAAGAAGCAGGACACGCTGTGGTTTCTGCTGATGGGAATGCTAAGCTCGTGAAGGCTTGGAGAAGAATGAATGCTAAGGCGGAGTTGACTCTCAAGAGATCTATCATTCCGGAGTTGTTTGATCACATTATCGGGTGTGGATCAACTGCTGAGATTTGGACAGCCTTAGATGGCTTGTTCAATAAGAAGAATGTAGCGAGGCTATAGTTCTTGGAAAATGAGTTGGCGAAAGCAACTCAGGGGGATTTGTCCATTTCAATGTTCTTCTTGAAGATGAAGAACCTCTGCGCAGAGATATCGGCTTTGGGCCCGGATGAGCCTATCTCAGAAGCTAAGCTGAAGAGGCACATAATCCGCGGCTTGTAGAGGGAGTATGTGGCCTTTGTTACTTATGTTCAAGGCTGGGCCAATCAGCCTTTGTTACTGGAGCTGGAGAACTTACTTGCTTCACAGGAAAGTTTGGCTAAGCAAATGGCTGGGATGTCAGTCTCTGGGGGAGAAGACGAGGTTCTCTTCTCTGGTAAGAATAAGAGATGGGACAAGAAGAAGAAGAAGTCATCCAGAGATGATGGTCCATCTACTTTGTATCAGCAGGAGAGGAGGCATGCTCCTAAGCGTGATGGGAAGAAGCAGGAAGGAACTAGATGCTTCAGGTGCAACAAGCTTGGTCATTTCAAAAGGGACTGTAAGGTCAATCTTTAGCTGGGGCATGCTGCAGGGAAAGAGGAGGCTGGTTCCAATTCTGAAGTTAGTTGGGGTGGTGGAGGTGCATTCATGACGGGCATGTGTGTTCGGGATATGACTTCCATCAACTATCAAGACGATTGGATTGTGGACTCAGGGTATGGTCATCACCTCACTGGGGATGAGTCAAAGTTCTCCTCATTGCAGACATATACAGGTAATGACGCCATCATTACGGCTTATGATACTATTCATGCAGTTGAGAAGGAGGGTATGGTTTCATTGAACGATGATAGAGGTACACTTACGTTGAAGAGTGTCAATCATGTTCCGGGAATGAAGAAGAACCTCTTCTCGGTGACCAATGTGGTGGACGCTGGCTATCACGTTCTGTTTGGTCCAACAGAAGTGAAATTTCTCCGAAATGTTTCAGCGGTGAAAGCTGAAGTCACTCATGTTGGGAGACAGGTGAAGGAATTGTTTGTTCTTTCAACAAGTTCTTATGTTGATAAGATGAGGGCTAACGACAGCGCTGCTTTCTGGCACGAAAGGCTTGGGCACGTTGGAATGGATAAGTTGAAAGCTATGGCGGGAAGAGGCTTGGTGAAAGGTCTGCCTAGCTTGTCATCTTTCGAGGATGGTCATGTTTGTGAAGGTTGTCAGTTTAGGAAAGCTCAGCGCTTTCCATTTGAAAAATCACAAAGCAGATGTAAAAGACCATTGGAGTGCATCCATGGTGATCTGTTTGGACCTACCAACACTGCTAGTCTTGGAGGTAGCAGGTATATGCTGATTTTGGTTGATGACTTCACCAGATATACTTAGGTGTATTTTCTGAAGGAGAAGTAAGAGGCGTTCGAGATGTTTGTGGAGTTCAAGGTGCTGGTGGAAGGTCAGCTAAACCTGCGTGGTGAAGAAGTTCAGAACTGACAATGGAGGGGAGTTCACCTCCAAGGAGTTCTTTAGCTTCTACAGGAAGCTTGGCATCCAAAGGGAGCTTTCTTGTGCTCACACTCCACAACAGAATGGAGTTGCAGAGCAGAAGATCCGTCACCTGACGGAGACCTACAAATGTTGGCTTCATGCTATGAGTATCCTAAAGTCCTTCTGGGCAGAGGGAATGTCTTGTGCGGCCTTTGTTATCAACCGGATGCCTCTCAGCCCCATCAACATGAAGACCCCTCTTGAGTTGATGTTCAAGGAGAAGCCAAGCGTGGAACACTTTCGAGTGTTTGGTTCTACCTGCTATGTGCATGTTCCGGATGCCCTTCGAACGAAGCTAGATGTTAAGGCAAGGAAGCTAGTCTTCGTCGGTTATGATGACCGGAAGAAAGGGTGGAGATGCATAGATCCAGAGACACAGAGATATGTGGTCTCTAGGGATGTGGTATTTGATGAGCTGATGCCATACCAAGGTAGCTCTTCTGTTGAGTTACAAGGAGGCAGGGTAGATGGTGGACCAGAGGAAGCTGCAAGGGAAGCTCTGGTGGAGTTGCCTGTTTCTCTAGGTGCTCCAGGGATTTCTAGCTCTGGGTCAGGTGCTTCAGGTTCTGGAAGCAGGGGGAGCGATGCTCCATGTCTACCTGAAAGGAGAGCTGGTCTAGAAGCTGCAGTGAAAGAGGTGGTTCAGAGTCAAGCTCTGAGGAGGTCCAAGAGGACCATTATTCCACCTGATTGGTATACGGGCGGGAACTTGGTGAGCTTTGTCTCATGTTTCTTCGCAGGTCCCCTAGATGAGAGAGAGCCATCTTGTTATGAAAATGCTGTTGGAGTCAAGGAGTGTGAAGGAGCCATGGATGAAGAGATGGTTGCCCTCAGGAAGAATGAGACTTGGGACTTGGTGCCTAAGGTTGAGGGGGTTACTGATGGGGACGACGACCCACAGCATGATGAAGACGCTGTTGATGATCAACCACCACCATCCAAGGACTTGCGGCGGCACGGTGATCTTGACGGGCAACGTTACAACCTTCGCCCGCGGCACATGAAGAACCGTATTTAAATTACTATTTTTCATTTTGTTATGTTGGACATTTAATTTGGCCTGCGTTTAGCCAATCTTTGCTGCATTTACTTATATCGGTCTGCATTTAGCCGGCCATTGCTGTTTTAGTTTATTTTGGGCTGCATATAGCCATTGTTGTGTGTGAGGCCATATATAAGGCCAAGACTTGATGTAAAACCTAGTTGATGAATGAAAATTAAAAACCTAAGTTCTCTCCCCCTCTAAATTACCGCACCCCTCTCTCCTTTCCTCTCTAGGGCCAAGACCCCTTTTCCCCCTCAAGGCCGCCGGCCACCTCCTTTCCTCCACCCTTCCCTCTCTTCTCCCTCCTCCTACTCCACCTCATCCTCCCCTCACTTCCAAATCCGTATTCCCCATACCCTTCTCTCGAAAACCAGCCCACTTCTCTCAAGGATTCGGCCAATACAAAGAGGAGGGTCCAAGGTGCAACACCGGAATCGGGAAACTCTCTCGGGTGCGGTTCGGCGAAGATGGGCGTGTACATCTTCATCGGCTCATCTCCGGTGGGCTAGTGGAAGGAACGATCGATTGTTGTGGATCCAATATCCCGGATCTACAAACTCCGAGTGGGTAACGAAACTTTCTACTAAAGAGTTTTCTTTTCTTAGATTTTCTTGTGGTGGTTGAGTTTTTGGCGTGACTTTGGAATCAACGAATTTTCGTGGCTATTTTCTTTTGGATTTTGCATTATCTTTGATATCTCGGAAACGTACGAAAAAGGATTGGAGATCCTTGCTTTGTTCTTGTTGGTGAAACATCCACCCATTCCGAATTGACTTATTTTGGTGGATTTTTCTTTTCTTAGATCTTTCTTTGGTGGAATCAATATTATTCCATTTAGCTTGTGTGGATATAGACCTATAGCCTATATTCATACTCTAACGGTTGCTACCCGTACGCTGCGTTAAATTAATAATAAGCATATTCGATGGCTGCGTTTATTTTATATTTGGGTAGAGCAGAGCGACGAGAGTCCTTTGTTCGAAGTCGCGTGAGACCGCCGCAATCCGGTGGCCTACATCAAATTTGGTATCAAAGCGAGGTTGTGTTGAGTTCTATCTCGACACCATCCTTACTCTCAGATCTTTAGGCTATCCGCCCTCTAATCGGTGCGTTCGAGCACGGTCTAAATCTGAAATTTTCGGATTGGTCTGCCTGTAGTAAAAACCTCGGAATTTTAAAATTTGTCAAAAAATCTGAAAATTTTTCTGTAGCTTCCTGCACTTATTTCCAACAACATTAATACAGAAATTTTTTTGATTCGTCCACGTTAGGTTGGCCTGAAAATAGGAGACGTTATAATTTTGTCCGTGTCAGCACCTGTCCCTGGTCTGCCAATAGCTGGCCATCACCGTATTGTCGCAAGAATTAAATCGGCAGAAAATTACAAACTTTTTTTTTATAAATTCTCCTTATTTTTTTTAAGCACAAAAGTCTGAAAGGGTATTTTCTTTCACCTAGTAGTTAAGCGCATAATGCTATTTTTACTAAAGAAAATCGCTTGTTCTTCCGCGTATGCGCACGAGGCGTGGTATGAAGTATCCCCCATCCACTTCATACATGGCAGACGACCATGAGTTTGAGCATGCTCCGGCGATGATCGCGGAGCTTCGGGAAGAGTTTAACGAGAGGTTCGATGCCCTCACTCAATTAATACAAGGGCTGGCCATAAATCAAGCGGCGCCTCGTAATACCACTGCCGACAAGCGAACTGAGAGACGAAAACCTCCCCATGATCAGGACGATGAGCAAGCGCCTCAAGCTCCATATGAGTTCGACGTCACTAGGGCCGTTAAGATAGATGCACCATCATACGATGGTATGGGTGAGCCCCAAGTATTTTTAGACTGGATCATGGAGATCGAGTGCTATTTTTAGTGGCACAACCTGATCAACGTTGAGAAGGTTCGGGTTGCTAGGATGAAGCTTCTGCGTAGGGCCAAAACAATTTGGCTGAACGAAGAGAGGCGTCTCGGTACCGTAAATGGAGTACCCCCAATTGGGTGGGCTTCCATGAAAGCACTTCTGACTTACCAATATTGTCCGGCGTATCACCGAACTCAAATGTTCGACGAGTTAGCCACCCATCGTCAGGGGAGCAAATCGGTAGCGGAGTACATGGGACTCCTTAAGGACTTGATGGTACGGTGTGACATCCGTGAAATGCCCGAGGTTACGCTATCCCGTTTTCGCAAGGGACTCAACCCGGACATCCAAGGCAAACTCCCGCGTTATGGTCATACGGACCTTAACACGACATTCAATGCCGCCTTGGATATAGAAAAGCACAACGCCCACAAGTCCAAGGGACGGGCATTCCAGAAAGGAAAGTCCCTTTTGGGACCCCCACCTTCGTCCTCCATGTGGGACAAAGGAAAGATTAGGTCGACTGATTCGAATTCTGTAGTCATTACCGCTAGGAACGTCCGGAGTCCCACCGGTGAGAGAGTTCCGATAGGGCGGATTAGTAAGACTAACACCACATGTTTCACTTGCGGGATACAAGGGCACTATGCTAGCGAGTGCCCCACCAAAACGAAGCCCTTAGCACTTATGGGCTCTCCCTCCGAACCCGCTGAAATTGTTTATGAGGCCGCGGATGAGTCTGAAGGCGAGCCTAGTGATATGGAAAATGAGTCTTACATGATGGTGATGAGTTGCATCTTAGCTACCCCGCGAGTATTGGACGAGTATAATAGGACGAGCATATTTTCTCTGAATTTTAAAAGCTGTGATAAGTGGTGTAAACTGATTATTGATAGCGAGAGTTGTATGAACGTAATTTCTGAAAATGCGGTCACTCGAATGAAATTAAGCACCAAACCACACCCCCAACCATATAAGCTTGCTTGGGTCAACAAAACTTCAATTGGGGTGTCTAAGCGATGTCTAGTGCTGCTAACTATTAATGTATACGTAGATAAGGTTTGGTGCGACGTTATCCCTATGGACATTTGTCACGTATTATTGGGGCGTCTGTGGCTCTTTGATTATGATGTGACTCACTCTGGCCGTGAAAACACCTATGAGTTCAAGTTTAACGGCAAGACCGTTACCTTGACGCCCACTCCCCCTAAGGATCCCTCGATTGCCTCTTCGGACACAATTGTGCCCGCGGAGAAGAAAACGCTAACTATAATTGGTAGGAAAGAGCTCGAGCGTCACTCCTTCGTAGAGGGTATCCTTTATGCGCAAGTTTGTCTACAAGTCAAGGGCGACGAGCCATCATTCGAGAGTCTACCGCCGTCATTGCATCTTTTAGAAGAATATAAGGATGTGTATCCGGAAAAGTTGCCCGCAATATTACCCCCATTGTGGGATATCCAACATGCCATCGATCTCATTCTGGGTTCCTCCCTACCCAACCTACCGCACTATCGATTGAATCCGTCCGCCCACGCAGAGTTGCAAACCCAAATTGCTGAATTATTGCAAAAAGGATTTATTCGTCATAGTAAAAGCCCATGCGCCGTAACCGCCTTGCTAGCACCCAAGAAAGACGGGTCATGGAGAATGTGTGTGGACAGTAGGGCCATTAATAAAATCACTATAAAATACCGCTTCTCCATCCCGCGTTTGGACGATCTGTTGGACATGTTAGTCGGGGCCACAATCTTTTTGAAATTTGATCTTAGGAGTGGCTACCAACAAATACGGATTAGAGAAGGGGATGAGTGGAAGACAACGTTTAAGTCGAAGGAAGGACTTTATGAGTGACTAGTATTGCCGTTCGGGCTCTCCAATGCCCCAAGTACATTTTCTCGGATGATGACTCACGCATTTGAACCGTATATGGGGAAGTTCATCGTTGTCTATTTTGATGATATACTCGTTTTTAGCACAACGACTTCCGATCATGAGGGGCACTTGAAGATTATTTTGGAGATGCTCCGAATGGAGAAACTGTTTGTCAATATTAAGAAGTGCACGCTCTATGTATCGTCGGTGGAGTTCCTAGGATACATTGTTAGTTCGGAGGGCATACACGTAGATCCTAAGAAGGTCCAGGCCATAGTGCATTGGCCGGAACCCACCAATATTAGGGAATTTAGAAGTTTCCACGGTTTAGCCAACTTTTACCGCCGATTCATACACGATTTTAGTAGCATCATGGCTCCCATCACGGAGTGCATGAAGAAAGGTGACTTTGTGTGGTCAAAATCCGCCACCAAAGCGTTCCACACGATTAAGGCCCGGATGTCGGAAGCACCCCTCTTGCGATTACCGGATTTTAATAAGGTCTTTGAGTTGTCTTGTGACGCATCCGGGATTGGTATTGGAGGCGTTTTAAGTCAAGAGGGGCATCCGGTTGGCTACTTTAGTGAGAAGCTTGCAGGACCTAAGCTTAACTACTCCAACTACAATCGTGAATTTTATGCCATTATTCAGTGTCTCCAACACTGGCGGCACTACCTCCTTCCTAAGGAGTTTGTTATACTTTCCGATCACGAGGCGTTACGGTTCGTCAACTCGCAAGGTAAAATCATCCCCCGCCACGCGAAATGGGTTTCCTTCCTGCAGGAGTACTCCTTTAACATTAAACATCTGAAGGGCAATCTTAACCGGGTAGCGGATGCGCTTAGCCGCGTCTCTCTTTTATTGACCACACTAGAGGTTAAGGTCGTAGATTTTGAACGTATTAAGGACGAGTATGTTCATTGTCCGGATTTTAAAGAAATCTATTTGTCCACCCAGGGCGAGTCACCCACGACCATTTCTGCGTACTATATCCGTGATGGATATTTATTTAAGCACGCTAAACTATGCATACCTCGTTCTTCCCTTTGCCACTTTATAGTATGGGAATTGCATAGTGGCGGTCTCGGCGGCCACTTTGGGCGTGATGAAACCATTACCTTAGTGGAGGAAAAATTTTATTGGACCGGTCTCAAGTCTACAGTACACAAGGTGGTTGGAAGTTGTAGAGCATGTCAATTAGGAAAAGGGAATAAGACGAATGCGGGTCTATATACCCCCTCCAGATTCCTTCCGTTCCTTGGGAAGATGTTAGCATGGACTTTGTCCTAGGCCTTCCCGTCACGTTTAGACGTCACGACTCCGTTATGGTGGTCGTTGACCAGTTCTCGAAGATGACCTACTTCATTGCTTGTCACAAAACCGATGATGCGTCTCACGTCGCTAAATTATTTTTTAGAGGTCGTAGGGCATAGGGGTGTCCTTAAAACTATTGTCACTGACAGGGACGTGAAATTCACGAGTTATTTTTGGAAAACTTTATGGAAGATCATGGGCACCAAGCTCTTATTTTCCTCGGCTTACCATCCACAAACGGATGGCCAAACGGAGGTAGTTAATAGGAGTTTGGGTAGTTTACTTCGTTGTATTGTGGGGGATCACAAGGGCACTTGGGATCTCATCCTCCCACATGCACAATTGTCCTACAATAACTCCAAAAATAGGTCCACCGGACTCTCACCCAATGAAGTCGTACACGACTACAAGGCACCCGTGCCACTTGATTTAGTCCCATTACCGCCATCTTATAAATCTAGTCAATTTGCACAGGATTTCGCCTCGCATGTTCACGCCCTACATAAACACATAAATCAAATGCTAACCAAACAATATGCCACTTATCAAGCTAATGCAAACGTACATAGAAGGGAAATCCATTTTAATGTTGGCGATTTTGTTATGGTGCGTCTCTCCCCTGAACGGTTTCCAACGGGAACCATAAAGAAATTGGCAAATCGGAGATCCAGTCCTTTTCGTATTTTAAAGAAATTAGGAGAGAATGCTTATCTCTTGGAATTACCCACTGATTGGGGGTATATCCCCTATTTTCAACGTTTCTGATTTAACGCCATATAGCTTACCACCACCTGAATTATCTGTCTCCCCGTTTCTGTCCACTACCAATTCTAATGGGTTTGGGGGTGAAGTTTTATCTGGATCGTTCTCTCCATCAGCTGCTACTGGAGGTATGTCGCCTAATGAATTTGCTACATTTTCTTCTTCTTCGACTAACGCCTTTCCAAGTTTCCCCAAAACTATTTTTGTGCCTGAAATGATTATACAGGATGAGGTGCTTCCCTCTCAGCATGGTGACACGCGACGATTCTTGATCCGATGGCGTGACCGCCCCGCCTCTGATGATGCCTGGCTCTCTGCCTCAGAGGTGTCCCTCCTGGACAAAGCCCTCCTACATCGGTACCTGCACGCTCCTTCATCGGTGATGAGTACTTTCGAGCAGGGGAGGGTTGATGGGGACGACGACACACAACATGATGAAGAAGCTGTTGATGATCAACCACCACCATCCAAGGACTTGCGGCGCCACGACGATCTTGACGAGCAACGTTATAACCTTCGCCCGCGGCACATGAGGAACCGTATTTAAATTACTATTTTTCATTTTGTTATGTTGGACATTTAATTTGGCCTGCGTTTAGCCAATCTTTGCTGCATTTACTTATATCGGTCTGCGTTTAGCCGGCCAATGCTGTTTTAGTTTATTTTGGGATGCATATAGCCATTGTTGTGTGTGAGGCCGAATATAAGGCCAAGACTTGATGTAAAACCTAGTTGATGAATGAAAATTGAAAACCTAAGTTCTCTCCCCCTCTAAATTGCCGCACCCTCTCTCCTTTCCTCTCTAGGGTTCAGCCAAGACCCCTCTTCCCCCTCAAGGCCGCCGGCCACCTCCTATCCTCCACCCTTCCATCTCTTCTCCCTCCTCCTACTCCACCACATCCTCCCCTCACTTCCAAATCCGTATTCCACATATCCTTCTCTCAAAAACCAGCCCACTTCTCACAAGGATTCGGCCAATACAAAGAGGAGGGTCCAAGGTGCAACACCGGAATCGGGAAACTCTCTCGGGTGCGGTTCGGCGAAGACGGACATGTACATCTTCATCGGCTCATCTCCGGTGGGCTAGTGGAAGGAACGATCGATTGTTGTGGATCCAATATCCCGGATCTACAAACTCCGAGTGGGTACCGAAACTTTCTACTAAAGAGTTTTCTTTTCTTAGATTTTCTTGTGGTGGTTGAGTTTTTGGCGTGACTTTGGAATCAACGTATTTTCGTGGCTATTTTCTTGTGGATTTTGCATTATCTTTGATATTTCGGAAACGTACGAAAAAGGATTGGCGATCCTTGCTTTGTTCTTGTTGGTGAAACATCCACCCATTCCGAATCGACTTATTTTGGTGGATTGTTCTTTGGTACAACACCGCGCTCGTCCGGAATCAATATTATTCCATTTAGCTTGTGTAGATATATAACTATAGCCTATATTCATACTCTAACGATTGCTACCCGTACGCTGCGTTAAATTAATAATAAGCATATTCGAGGGCTGCGTTTATTTTATATTTGGGTAGAGCGGAGCGGCGAGAGTCCTTTGTTCGAAGTCGCGTGAGACCGCCGCAATCCGGTGGCCTACATCAGTTACTCCGGTGGCTTGCAAGTGGGGTTTCAAACTGAAGAAGAAGGCTGATGGAAGTATTGAGCGGTACAAGGCTCGCCTTGTAGCTCGAGGTTTCTCTCAGAAGTATAGGGAGGATTATGAAGAAATGTTTAGCCCCATTGCCAAGATGACTTCGGCCCGGGTGGTGATCGCATTGGCTGCTTGCCAAGGGTGGAAGATTTGACAACTCGACGTGAAGAACGCTTTCCTATATGGCGAGATTGACAAGGATATCTTCATGGATCAGCCACCTGGGTATGTATCCGAAGAGCACCCAAGATATGTTTGCAAACTCAAGAAGGCTCTTTATGGCTTGAAGCAAGTGCCTCGGGCGTGGTATGGGAAGATCGCAGAATACCTCCAGTTCTGCGGATATTTTGCTTCTGATTCTGATTCAAGCTTGTTCGTAAAGAAGACGGGGGAGCTTCAGGTCATGGTGCTGCTGTATATTGATGATATGATCGTCACGGGGAATTCTGAGATGGAGGTAGCTAGGCTTCGTGCTGAGCTAGCTATCAGATTTGAGATGAAGGATTTGGGCGAGCTCCACCATTTCCTTGGGCTCGAAGTGGAGAGGAAAGAGAGTGGTATGCTCGTTTCCCAGAAGGGCTATGTGGATTGGATCGTGAAGAGATTCAACATGGAAGGGGGGAAGAGCAGCTCTACTCCATTGGAGGTTGGAGTTCACCTTCGTCGAGATGAAGGGAAGGTTCTTACCGATCCTTTGGTGTTCCGGGCCTTGGTCGGAATCTTGATATACTTGACGATCACGGGGCCAGATATTTCTTATGCAGTTGGCAGGGTGAGTCGATTTATGGCCGAGCCTCGGAAGCCTCATCTTGTGGCGGCTAGAAGTATTTTGAAGTATGTCAAATCCACCTCAGATTTGGGTCTCTTCTACGGGAGAGATTCGGGCTTTTGCTTGTACGGGTACATGGACACTGATTATGGAGGAGATTCAGATGATCGGAGATCGATGTCTGGATATGTCTTTATGACAGGTTCCATATCTATATCATGGTGCAATAAGAAGCAGGATTCTGTGTCTGCCTCTACCACGGAAGTAGAGTACAAAGCTTCGGCTTTGGCGGCTCAGGAAGCCATCTGGCTCAGGAAGACATCTGGCTCAGGAGGCTTATGGAGGACATTCATTGGGAGGTGCAAGGTCCTACTCTGCTACGTGGTGACAACGAGAGTGCTCTCAAACTTGTGAACAATCCAGTTTGTCACGCGCGTATGAAGCACATAGAGATTCATCACCATTTCATTCGTGAGAAGGTGTTGGAGGGATCTCTGATTATGGAGCATGTGCAGAGCAAGGAGAACGTTGCTGACATATTCACTAAGCCACTGGCGAAGGGACCTTTTGGTCGGTTGCGAAGTTTGCTTGGGCTGACTTCCACTTCCCACTTCAAGGGGGAGTGTTAAATTTTGAAGTGGAAGTGGATTTGAGCTAGGCGGTCTGCGGATTGGAGACTGCAGAGACCGTGCGGTCTGCGTTGGTTCTCTGGTCAGTTTTTTGTCTCAGCGGTTTCTTCTGAGCGATCTGATCTGGGAGACCGCCTCTTCTATCCGGGCGGCTTTCGCGGTTTGGTCTGGCGACTTATCCTAAGTCGGTTAGATGTTATTGGTGTCTTCTTTGGAAGAAGACCGGGCGGTCTGCTTATTGAGACCGTAGTGACCGGGCGGTTTGGTTGTAACCCCAAGGTTTAATAAGGGAGCTGTGAGCTTTGCCGAGCTTGGGCGGTCTGCTTTGCGAGATCGCTCGCGATCTGATGGACGGTTATTGTATCCCGGTTGTGCTGTGACGACATCCGTCTACCCGCCTATAAATAAGGGTGCAGGGCCCGTCATTATTAATGAGAACTGTAAGAACCAAAGTTGGCTTGATTGTGCCGGTCTCAGTTTGAGGTCGTGCGGTTTGAGATTTTATCTGACCGGTTTCTGTGTTCATAGGTTAGCGGCTTGCAGCTCGCGGTTAGCTTGTCTACTTCTTCCAGCTTTGAATGAACTAGTCCGGGCGGACTATATTTAAGTGATCGCGGTCTGTGCATTGGACTCAATTGATCAGGCGGTCTTAAGTGACCAGGTGGTCTTGAGTTGCGGTCTGTCGCAGGTTGCAGTTCTTCGTTCAGAGTTTGTAGGTTCTTCTTTGATCAAGACAGTGCAGTCTGGGCAATCAAGAAGTGCGAACTGTTCTTTTTTCAGCAGTTGAATAAAGCAGCGAGTTAGCGGTCTGTGGTTGCGGTCTGGCAGGTGTGGCTTGTACTCTGTTCGCGCGGTCTCAGCGGCTTCCGTTCGGCTTGTCTATTTGCGCGGTCTGGAGGTCTCAAGAGTCAGATAGCTGTAGCTTGTTTTACACTGATGTTTTGTGCTTCTCTCCTCCGTGATTCTTATGAATCATGTCTCGCCATGTATACCTCGCATTGTAAAGAGATAGTTAATGCCATAGCACTATTTTCTTCTCATTGTCACTGTTGTGCTACACTTGTGAAAGAATTTGTGAAGTGTGTTCCGCATTTTTCACTTCACCTCCGGACCTCATGTTTTTTAACACCACTCTCCCAACCCCTAGGTTCTAGCTAGGGGGGGGGGGGGGGGGGGGTGGAGTGGGGAGGCAGCTGGCCCCCACTCGCCCTGCCCCCAGGGGGGAGAGTGGGACGGCAGTAGGCTCCCACTCGTCCAGCTCCCAGGTTCCAGCTAGGGGGGGGAGTGGGGAGGCAGCCATCCCCCATTCGCCCGCCACCCCGGAGGGGGGGTGGGGGCGAGTGGTGGGGTAGCAGGCCCCCACTCGCTCAGCCCCCAGGTCCAAGCCGGGGGGGGGGGGGGGGGGGGGCGAGTGGGGAGACGACCGACCCCTGCTCGCCCAGCCCCCTTCTTCCTGTGAGAGGCTGAATGGTTCCCTCATGAACCACTCGCACCGTGGGCTATAGGGATGAATTTACCCGGATGCCCCGATGGTCTGCGTATAACATCTCAGAGTAAACAGGACTTGGCTGTTGGCAGGCCAAACCTGAGGATATTTTTGTAATCTCTTAGAATCTAATCTGGTTATTGGCAGACCAAACTCAAAAATCTATAAATAGGACTGCGGGGGGCACCTTTTAGAGATATAGAGTTCTTTGGCTACTCTCTCCCTAGGTTTCTCTGGATGGTGAAGAGTGCCTTCAAAGGTGCCAAAGCTCTACATTTGGCTTGGGAGGGGAAGCGCTCTAAGACCTTCCATGTGTGTGGTGGGACCTCCTCGTTGAGCCCTCGGTCCTGTTCCTAGTTCCCTAAGCCTTCAGCCTAGCGCTCTCCCTTGAGAGAAGTAAGTATGAGGTCACCCCTTTTTTGGGACCCTGAACTCCACAAGAGACCAGTTCTCAGTTTCAACTCGTGTAACCTTTTACAGCGAGCTCTTCCTCTCCACCAAACACCAAAAATAAATCCTTAGTTCTTCTTAAGTACTTTAGGATATTCTTGACTGCTGTCCAGTGACCATCACCAAGATCAGACTGATATCTGCTTGTCTTGGTCAAAGCATATGAGACATTGGGTCAAGTGCACAACATTGCATACATGATTGATCCAATTGCCGAAGCATATGGAATCAACTTCATGCGGTCCTTATCTTCTAATGATTTAGGAGACTGATCCTTTGAGAGACTCACCCCATGTGACATGGGTAAGAATCCCTTCTTGGACTCAAGCATGTTGAACCATTTCAACACCTTGTCAACGTATGTACTCTGGGTCAAACCCAGTAACTTCTTCGATCTATTTCTATGGATCTTAATACCAAGTATATAAGTCGCTTCACCCAAGTATTTCATAGAAAAGCAGTCCCCTAGGCTGTTCCTAACAGCTTGTAGGGTCAGAATGTCATTCCCAGTCAACAGTATGTCATCTATATACAATATCAGGAATACAACAATGCTCCCACTAATCCTCTTATAAACACAAGGCTCATCCTCGTTCTTGATGAAACCAAACTCTTTGATCTTCTCATCAAAACGCAGATTCCTACTTCGAGAAGCTTATTTAAACCCATAAATGGATCGATGCAACTTGCATATTTTAGTGGCTTCATTTGGAGATACAAAACGCTCTGGTTGTGTCATATACACTTCCTCAAGGAGGTTTCCATTAAGGAAAGCCATTTTGACATCCATTTGCCAGATCTCGTAGTCATAATACACAGTAATTGCAAGTAGAATCCTGATGGAATTGACCATAGCAACATGGGAAAAGGTCTCATCATAGTCAACACCATGAATTTGCCTGGAACCATTAGCCACCAGTCGGCCTTTTAATGTCTGTACATTCCCATCCATGTCGGTCTTCTTCTTCAGGACCCACTTGCACCCTATGGGTCATACCCTTTAGGTGGTTCCACCAAGGTCCAAACTTAGTTTGCATACATGGAGTCCATTTTGGATTTCATGGCCTCAAGCCACTTCTCAGAGTCTGGTCCATTCATAGCCTCCCGATAGGTCGTAGGCTAATCATCATGATCCATAAGCAATACATTACCTATTTGAGACATGAGAAATCCATATCTCGCAGGCTCAACTCTAGGTCTACCATATCTATGCAGAACTTGTGTTTCTTGAGCAGGTTCTCCAGCTACAACAGTTTGTAGTTCTTGCTCAAGTTCTATTTCAGGTTCATTTATAGATATAGTTTGTGGTTCTTGAACTTCTTCAAGTTCTGCCCTGGCATTTTCTCTAGATAGAAACTTTTTCGCTAGAAATACATCACTCCTTGCGACAAACACTTTGCCCTCGGATCGCAGGTAGAAATAATAACCTTTGGTTTCCTTAGGATATCCCACAAGATAACACTTATCTGATTTGGGTTTCATCTTGTCACGCATCTGTCATTGCATGTATCCCTCACATCCCCAAATCTTAATGAAAGACATACTAGGACGCTTCCTAGTCCATATCTCATATGATGTCATATGAACCGTTTTTTTCGGAACTCAATTTAGTGTAAAAGCAACAGTCTTTAGAGCAAAACCCCAAAAGGAAATGTGCAAATCTGCGTGACTCTTCATTGACCGTACCATGTCTAACAAAGTACGATTCCTCCTCTCAGACACATCATTATGTTGTGGCGTTCCAAGCGGAGTGAGCTGTGATACAATACCACAATCTTTCAAATGATCACGAAACTCATGACTCAGATATTCGCCACCTCAATCAGATTAGAGAGCTTTTATTCTTTGTCCCAGTTGGTTCTCTACTTCATTCTTAAACTATTTGAACTTTTCAAAGGTTTCAGATTTGTTCTTCATAAGAAACACATATCCGTATCTACTGAAATCATCAGTGAATCTAACGAAGTAGTAGAACCCACCTCTAGCCATAGAATTCATGGGTCTGTATACATCACTATGTATCACACCCAAGAGATCATCAGTCCTCTCAATACAATTAGTGAAAGGGGCTTTCACCATCTTGCCTAATAAACAAGACTCACATCTCTCAAATGATTCATAATCAAAGGAGTCCAACATTCCATCTTTATAGAGCTTGGATATGCGTTTCTCATTTATATGGCCCAAATGACAATGCCAATGATACGTGGGATTCGAGTCATTAGTTTTTAGTCTTTTAGTATTCTCTACATTATAGATCGAATGGTCTAAGTTCAAAACATATAAGCCATTAAACAATTGGGCTACATCATAACAAACATCATTCATAAAAATTGAACAACAATTGTTCTTAATTATAAATGAAAAACCTTTCATGTCAAGGAATAAAATGGATATAATGTTTCGAGTTATGGTTGGAATAAAACAATAGTTATCTAGTTCTATTACAAGCCTAGTGGGCAAAGAAAGATGATATACTCCAATGGCAACTGCAACAACTCTTGCTCCATTTCAAACGTGCAGGTCTTCCTATCCATTACACATCATTCTTCTCCTTCCCAATTCTTGCACATTTGTACAAATGTTAGAATCACATCTGGTATCCAATACCCAAGATGAAGGAGCAGAAAGGTTTATTTCTATAACAAAAATACATGAAGCGGAAGTCACACTTCCTTTCTTCTTCTGCAGATCCTCAAAATAGAGTGGACAATTCCTCCTCCAATGTCCTGCCTTACCGCAGTGGTGGCACTTCCCTTCCTTAGCCAGACATTTCTTCTTCAGTGCTGAAGACTTGGGATCAAGATAAGACTTAGATTCTATCTTCATCTTTTTTGATCCCTTGCCCTTGTCTTTATGCACCATCAATATGGGGCTAGCAGGTTTGGCCTTCTTCATATTGTTTTCTAAATTTCTCAACATGCATAAGAGCTTGGGAAGTGTCTTGTCTATCTCATTCACGTTATATTTCAAGACGAACTGGTCATAACTGTCCTACAACGATTGCAGGAATAAATCAGTGGCCAACTCTTGGCCCAACAGAAAACCCAGTCTTTTAAGGTTCTCAATATACCCAATCATCTTGAGTATGTGAATCCGTACTGTGTCTCGAGCTCCCATTTTGCACTTAAATATTGCTTTGGATATGTCAAACCGTTCTTGACGAGCTTGCCCCTTGAACATTTTCTTGAGGTGCTTGATTATCTCATAACCACACATGCTCTCGTATTGCTTCTGAAGCTCAGAGGACATGGTAGTAATCATAAGGCATTCCACAACCAGGGTATCATCCTGATATTTCTTGTAAGCATCTTTGTCTGCTCGGGGAGCATTCCCGGTGGGCTCTGTGGGGATTCCTCCTCCAAGACATAGAGCTTGTGCTCTTACCTGAGGACAATCATCAAGTTCCTATACCAGTCAAGGAAGACCGTCCCATTGAGCTTGTCCTTCTCAAGAATGGCTCTCAGGGACAAGGTGTAGTGAGATCCACATGCCATGGAAATTCTACAATAAATTTGCAAAACATTTTAGTACTATATTTCAAAATACATTTTATATTAATAAGGACTTTTATTAAAAGCTCCCACTATTTTAATCAAATTGATTGTTAAATTTTTGAAGTGTAAGTGGATCTGTCCGGGCGGTCTATTTTATGGAGACCGCAGAGATCGCGCGCCCTGTATTATGGTTTACCTCTAGAATCTGCGAGCTCGTATGGAGACCTGGTTAGTGTGGTCGCGTGTCTCTAGTGTTGGCGGCCTGTGTTCGGTCTGCCTGTTCTGCCCAAGTATCCTTGTTCCGATTTAGACCGGGCGGTCTGTACTGAGGTCACTACTGCAGTCTCATACTGCCGGGTTGTCTTGGCGAGCAGCCTTTCCTGGAGCATTGTGCCTTAGATGTAATAAGGTCTTGAAGAGACCACACAGCTTGTTCTGGAGACCGCGTGCTTCAATAAGGAAGGTGACCGTATTCCTTGGGGTGGTGATGACATCCATTCATTGCCTATAAATAGGGGTGCCGGGGTTGCCATAATAATGCAAGAATTATAAGAACCAAAGTTGGTTTGATTGTGCCGGTCTCATTTGGAGGTCGCGCAATTTGGGTTTGTCTGACCGGTTTGTTTGTTCGCAGGTTGCGGCTAGCAGTCACCGTCAGATTCTCTGTTCTTCCAACTTTGAATAAACTAGTTCAGTAGCGGTCTGTTTGTGCTGACTGTGTTTAGGTGTTCTTGGACTGTGCAGCGAACTCAGTTGACAAGGCGGTCTTAAGTGATCAGGCGGTCTTGAGTTGCGGTCTGCAGCAGGAAACAGTTTCTTTGTCAAGTGTTCGCGGGTTCTTCTGTGATCTTGAGACCGTGTGGTCTGGCCGATCAAGAAGTGCGGACTATTGTTTTCAGCAGTGGAATAAAGCAACGAGTTATGTAGTCTGTGGTTGCAGTCTGACAGCAACAACTTGTGCTCTGTTCTGTTCGCGCGGTCTCAGGGGTAACCGTGCGGCTTGCTTGTTCGAGCGGTTTGTCGGTCTCTGCTTGACAGTTCGCTGGCGGCTTGTTTTTGTGTCTTGTGCTTCTCTCCTTTGTGATTCTTCTGAATCATGGCTTGCCATGTATGTCTTGCATTGTAAAGAGATAATAAATTACAAGAGCACTATTCTGTCTTCCCATTGTCATTGATTGTCATGCTTGTGGATTGCGTTGAAGCGTTCTGCATTTTTTGCTTCACTTCGGACCTCTAAATATTTTAACATGATATCAGAGGCAGGTTCCTGAGCATTAATCAACGTTGTCTTCTGCTTGGTTTTCTTCAAATCGGTTGTCAATCCGTGGGATAGCAATGGAAGGAGGATATGCTAGAGGTCTTGGTATTGAGCTCCTTACGCAGACTATCTTTAAGAAGTGGAAGTCATGCATGGAGAGCTATCTGCTTGGCGAGGACTTATGGGAGGTAGTTGGAGGAGAAGCAAGATAAGTTGTTGTTCCTGCTGAGGGGAATGCTTAGCTCGTGAAGGTTTGGAAGAGAACTAATGCAAAGGCTGAGTTCACTCTCAAGCGAGCTATCATTCCGGAGTTGTTTGACCACATCATCGGGTGTAGGTCAGCTGCTGAAATTTGGACAGCCTTGGATGGCTTGTTCAATAAGAAGAATGTAGCTCGATTACAATTCTTGGAAAATGAGTTGGCAAAAGCAAATCAGGGAGACTTATCCATTTCGACGTTCTTCTTGAAAATGAAGAACCTATGTGCAGAGATATCGACTTTGGACCCGGATGAGCCAATCTCAGAAGCGAAGCTGAAGAGGCACATAATTCACGGCTTGCGGAGGGATTATGTGGCCTTTGTTACTTCTATGCAAGGCTGGGCCAATCAGCCATTGTTGCTGGAGCTGGAGAACTTGCTTGCGTCGCAAGAGAGTTTGGCTAAGAAAATGGCGGGGATGTCAGTCTCTGGGGGAGAAGAAAAGGTTCTCTTTTCTGGAAAGAAGAAGAGTTGTGACAAGAAGAAGAAGTCATTTAGTAACGATGGCCCGTCTACTTCATATCAGCAAGAGAGGAGTTATGCTCCTAAGTCTGAAGGGATGAAGAAGGAAGGAAAGAGATGTTTCAGGTGCAACAGGCTTGGTCATTTCAAAAGGGACTGCAAGGTCAATCTTCAGCTAGGGCATGCTGTAGGAAAGGAGGAGGTTGGTTCCAATGCAGATGATAGACGGGGTGATGGAGCTTTCATGACGGGAACATGTGTTCAGGCTATGACTTCCATCAACTATCAGGATGATTGGATAGTGAACTCGGGTTGTGGTCATCACCTAATCGGAGACGAGTCGAATTTCTCTTCTTTGCAGGCATATACAGGTAATGATGCTATCATTATGGCTGATGATACTATACATGCAGTAGAGAAGGAGGGTGTAGTTTCTTTGAATGATGATAAAAGTATTCTTACATTGAAGAGTGTCTATCATGTTCCGGGGATGAAGAAAAACCTCTTCTCGGTGACCAACATTGTGGATGCTGGCTATCACATTCTGTTTGGTCCAACATAAGTAAAGTTTCTTCGAAACATATCAGCAGTGGAGGCTGAAGTCACTCATGTCGGCAGAAGGGTGAATGACATGTTTGTCTTATCAACAAGTTCCTATGTTGATAAGGTGGGGACTAATGATAGCGTTGCTATCTGGCATGAAAGACTCAGACATGTTGGGATGGACAAGTTGAAAGCTATGGAAGGGAGAGGCCTTGTGAGAGGTTTGCCTAGTTTGTCATCCTTCGGCAAAGGTCATGTTTGTGCAGGATGTCAGTATGGTAAGGCTCAACGTCTTCAATTTGACAAATCACAAAGCAGATGTAAAGCACCATTGGAGTGTATTCATGGTGATCTGTTCGAACCTACCGCAACTGTCAGTCTTGGAGGCAACAAGTATATGCTAGTTCTGATTGATGACTTCACTAGATATACTTGGGTATATTTTCTGAAGGAGAAGTCGGAAGCGTTCGCAAGGTTTGTGGAGTTCAAGGAGCTAGCGGAGGGTCGGCTCAACCTGTGGGTGAAGAGGTTCAGAATAGACAATGAAGGGGAGTTTACCTCCAAAGCATTCTTTAACTTCTGCAGGAAGCATGACATCTAGAGAGAGCTTTCTTGAGCTCACACTCCACAACAGAATGGCATTGCAGAGCGGAAGATCTGTCATCTGACGGGGAACTAAAAATGTTGGCTTCATGCCAAGAGTATCCCAAAGCCTTTCTGGGCAAAGGGAATGTCTTGTGAAACTTATCTCATCAATCAGATGCCTCTCAGTCCCATCAACAAGAAGACCCCTCATGAGTTGATGTTCAACATAAAGCCTTCAGTGGAACACCTTCGAGTGTTCGGTTCTACCTGCTATGTGCTTGTTCCTGATGCCCTCAGAATGAAGATAGTTGCGAAAGCAAGGAAGCTAGTCTTCGTCGATTATGATGACCGGAAGAAGGGTTGGAGATGCATGGATCCAGAGGCATGGAGAGCTGTGGTCTCAAGGGATGTGGTATTCGACGAGTTAACATCATACCAGGGTAGCTCTTCTATTGAGATACAGGGAAGCAGGGTAGATGATGGACCAGGTGAAGCTCCAAGGGAAGTTCGGGTGGAGTTACCTGTTTTTCTAGGTGCTCCAGGTTCTTCTAGCTCTAGGTCAGGTACTTCAGGCTCTGGCAGAAGGGAGAGCAATGCTTCAAGTATGCCTGAGAGGAGAGCTAGTCCAGAAGCTGCAGTTGAAGAGGTGGTTCAGAGTCAAGCTCTGAGGAGGTCCAAGAGGACCATTATTCCACCAGATCGGTATACGGGGGAAACTTGGTGAGCTTCATCTCATGTTTCTTCGCAGGTCCCCTGGATGAGAGAGAGCCATCTTGTTATGAAAATGTCGTTTGAGTTAAGGAGTGGGAAGGAGCCATGGATGAAGATATAGCTGCCCTCAGGAAGAATGAGACTTGGGACTTGGTGCCTAAGGTTGAGGGTATTACTTCGGTGACTTGCAAATGGGTTTTCAAACTAAAGAAGAAGGCCGATGGAAGTATTGAGCGTTACAAGGCTCGCCTTGTAGCTCGAGGTTTCTCTAAGAAGTATGGGGAGGATTATGAAGAAATGTTCAGCCCCATTGCCATGATGACTTCGGTCTGGGTGGTGATCGCATTGGCAGCTTGCCATGGGTGGAAGATTTGGCAACTCGATGTGAAGAATGCTTTCTTATATGGCGAGATTGACAAGGATATCTTTATAGATCAGCCACATAGTTATATTTCCGAAGAACACCCAAGACATGTTTGCAAGCTCAAGAAGGCTCTTTATGGCTTGAAGCAGGCGCCTCGGGCATGGTATGGAAAGATTGCAGAATACCTCCAGTTCTGCGGATACTTTGCTTCTGATTCTGATTCGAGCTTATTCGTAAAGAAGGCGAGGGAGCTTCAGGTCTTGGTGTTGTTATACATTGACGATATGATCGTCATGGGAAATTCTGAAGTGGAGGTTCCTAGGCTTCGTGTTGAGCTAGCTATCAGATTTGAGATGAAGGATTTGAGTGAGCTCCACCATTTCCTTGGACTCGAAGTTGAGAGGAAAGAGGGCGGAATGCTTGTTTCCCAAAATGGGTATGCAGAATGAATTGTGAAGCGATTCGGCATGGAAGGGGGAAGAGCAGCTCTACTCCACTGGTGGTTGGTATTCATCTTCGACGTGATGAGGGGAAGGTTCTTTCTAATCCTTTAGTGTTCTGGGCTTTGGTCAGAAATCTTATATATTTGACGATCATGAGGCCGGATATTGCTTATGCGGTTGGCCGGGTAAGTCGGTATATGGCAGATCCACGGAAGCCTCATCTGGTGGCGACGAGGAGCATTTTGAAGTATGTCAAGACCACCTCTGATTTGGGTCTCTTCTACAAGAAGGACTCAGGCTTTTTCTTGCATGGATATATGGATGCTGATTGTGGAGGAGATTCAGATGATCGGAGATCGACTTCTGGATATCTCTTTATGACATGCTCTACAGCTATATCATGGTGCAGTAAGAAGCAGGATGCTGTGTCTGTCTCTACCACGGAAACAGAATACAAAACTTCAGCTTTGGAAGCTCCGGAAGCCATCTGGCATAGGAGGCTTATGGGGGACATTCATAGGGAGGTGCATGGTCCTACTCTGCTACGAGGTGACAATGAGAGTGCCCTCAAACTGGTGAACAATCCAGTTTGTCATGCGCCAACCAAACATAAAGAGATTCAACACCATTTCATTCAGAAGAAGGTGTTGGAGGGATCTCTTATGGTTGAGCATGTGCAGAGAAAGGAGAATGTTGCTGACATATTCACAAAGCCGTTGTCGAAGGAACCGTTCACACGGTTGAGGAGGTTACTGGGGCTGACTTCCACTACCCACTTCAAGGGGGAGTGTTAAATTTTTGAAGTGGAAGTGGATTTGTCCGGGCGGTCTATTTTTTGGAGACCGCAGAGACCGCGCGGCCTATATTACAGTTTACCTCTAGAATCCGCGAGCTCGGTGTGGCGACCTGGCTAGTGTGGTTGCGTGCCTCTAGTGTTGTCGGCCTGTGTTCGGTCTGCCTGTTCTGCCCAAGTATCCTTGTTCCGGTTTAGACCGGGTGGTTTGTACTGAGGTCGATACTGCGGTCTCATACTGCCGGGTTGTCTTGGCAAGCTGTCTATCCTGGACAGTGGTGCCTTAGATGTAATAAGGTCTTGAAGAGACTGCGCGGTCTGGTCTGGAGACCGCGTGCTTCAATAAGGAAGGTGACCGTATCCCTTGGGGTGGTGATGACATCTGTTCATTTGCCTATAAATATGGGTGCCCGGTTTGCCATAATAACGCAAGAACTATAAGAACCAAAGTTGGCTTGATTGTTCCGGTCTCATTTGGAGGTTTCGCGGTTTGGGTTTGTATGACCGGTTTGTTTGTTCGCAGGATGCGGCTAGCAGTCACCATCAGCATTCTCTTTTCTCCAAGCTTTAAATAAACCAGTTCGGCAGTGGTCTATCTATGCAGACTGTGTTTAGGTGTTCTTGGACTGTGTAGCGGACTCAGTTGATCAGGCAGTCTTAAGTGATCAGGCGGTCTTGAGTTGCGGTCTGCAGCAGGAAGCAGTTTCGTCGTCAAGTGTTCGCAGGTTCTTCTGTGATCTTGAGACCATGCGGTCTGGGCGATCAAGAAGTGCAGACAATTGTTTTCAGCAGTGGAATAAAGCAGCGAGTTGTGCGGTCTGTGGTTGCGGTCTGACAGCAGCGGCTTGTGCTCTGTTCTGTTCGCACGGTCTCAGGGGTAACCGTGCGGCTTGCCGGTTCGAGCAGTCTGGCGGTCTCTGCTTGGTAGTTCGTTGGCGGCTTGTTTTTGTGTCTTGTTCTTCTCTCCTTTGTGATTCTTAAGAATCATGTCTTGCCATGTATGTCTCGCATTATAAAGAGATAATAAATTACAAGAGCACTATTCTGTCTTCCCATTGTCATTGATTGTCAGGCTTGTGGATTGTGTTGAAGCGTTCTGCATTTTTTGCTTCACTCTGGACCTCTAAATATTTTATGCGAGCTATTCTATTAATGGACAAGATCCATATTTCACCGCCATCATAAGTCAGCTTTGGCTGATCACCCACAATGTGGTTGTTTAGGTAGACATCGTTTGCCAATTACATCACTATGCATCTTCTGTATGGTTGGTGAATAATCTTTATTCACATCCATCATATGGTGTATGTCAACCCTATGCCTCTAGGCACTCAACCTTTGAGGTCACCTAGTTAAGTTGGACCCGATGTCGACAGTGGGATATCACAATTATCCGCTCGCACCCTTACCAAGGTAGATTAATTCACCTTGCTTTGGAAAGCCCATACCTAATCGATCGAGGCAGTAAGAGTGTCATCCATTGGAAGGCATCTGAGTACTTAATATTTATTTTAAGGGATTTTTCATGATATTTGATTAACATTTAATCTTGATTAACATTTAACCAATGTGCACACGATTCACAATCATGAAAGAAATAACAAGCATAACCCGGATACATTCCAGATGCACAAAACCATCAAAACTTGATGATGCTGGATTAAATGTGAATATTTAGAACATTTCAAAATCTTTAGATTTACATGTGCCGGATGCTAGCATAGACAAACACCCTTATGACAGTAGACAAGTTCGTCTCTCTATCCTCTAGTTTCACAAACTAACATTGAGAAAGATGATTACTGCAACGGGAACAATTTCTGAAACATGGAAATCAGTCGGACCTCCCTCTGATACCACTGTTGGCTTTTCCTTAATGGTAGACACATTACATGTGCGCATCAGAATATTCAAGAAGAACCCAAAAGTTTCAAGATTGGATCTTGCCGAAACCATGAATCAAGAAATTATAATATTAAATAAATTACCTGTTCGGGATTGAGTCATAACTCAATCGGAAGCTCAAAGAAAAATCCTTCCAGGAATCGGATTCCTATTCCAATTCTTCTTCTTCTTTGTTCTCGTGGTTGAATCAAGATCGGCAAGCTCGTCTGAAGGAGTAAGTGTAAAAAATGGATCCACAACTCTATTGAAGTCAACACGAGCTTTCAGAGAACCCTAAGTCCTTGTCAAACAAGGATTAGGTCGGAGAAGGAGAGCCCTCTACATCTCTACGAATTGCTAGATCCGATAAGGAGAGGCGGACACAGATCTTTAGGAATAGCTACCAGAGACGACGACTTGTCAAGGAGGAACAATTCCTCTCAAAGAAACGACGAGATCGACGATCTGGAAGGCTTCTGTCGCTCTCGTTTCTTCTCGATCTCGCGAATAGATCGATCTCCTATATCTCTTTTGGAAAACCTAAAGTCTAGCCTTATATACCCATGAGTATAAAGTAGACAGAAGTTTCCTCTATCCATAGACCCAGCAGAATATGACATAAATAGTCATCAGGAAACACTCTTTATTCGTCGAGACATCTCGACAAATTCATTAAGGCATCTCGATGAATTCGTCGAGAAAGTCTCAGCCTCGACGAATTTGTTGAGACATTCTGTTGGAACAACCCTATTACTGTTTTGGGCTAGGATCACTATGTTTTAACTAAGGATCAAGTTGACCCCATTATATAGCTTAAGGGTCAAGTCTTTAGGCTGATTGATTGGCTAGAACTTAAGGAATATTTAAGTTCCCAGCATTCGACAAATGGCGAGTGGCGTTCGACGAATGTCTAGCTTCGTTCGACAAATTCTTCTCAGCAGACTGAAGAATTATAGCTAGTTCCAGCGCTCGACATTCTCTGAGCAGCGTTTGACAAATGGCAAGCAGCGTTCGACGAATTCCAGCCAGAGCTCGACAAATTCTGTATTAAAGCTCAGTTCGACCAATACAAGTCCAAATCATTTATATTAGTTATTTTGTCAACACTCTGAACACAGATCGACGACTTTAATGGATCTATTCAAGTACTTTTGGACGTATTCAGTCAGTTTAGTAAGGATATCTTATTCATTTATTATATTCTTTTATTCCTTCTATTCCAAGACAAGAATAGTCGTTGACATTTAATGCTATGGCATCTTTCACGACAAAGGAATCAAAAAGGACCTGCAAAAATCGTTTTGGTGGCTGTTACAGTTCCAAGAAGGATTTAAGTCAGAATAATATATTCCTTAAATACAGATGATTTGAATTTCAAATTAGAAAGCTATCAAAGAAGGAAGCATATACAAAAACAGTCGTACTCCTTTACAGAGACAGATCCTTGACAGTCATTTTTTTTTCTCAGAAATACAGTTCTTTAGAACAACAAGTATACGGAAGGATTTAGAAAAAGGAGAAGAAGAAGAAAACACATATAGAGAACATATACCTTCAGTCTTCTTCTTCCAAAAGGCAACATCTTCATCTCTCTGAGAACAACATTCATTCTCTCAGATCTGCTGCAAGTTCAAGTCTTCTAAAGAGCAACAACAATCAGAAGATTTACTTCTTCCAGATTAATCTGCTACAGAGGATTAATATTTTAGAGAAAGCTTCATCCTCAAGCTGTCAACAACTTCAATCAGACAGGGGAAGTTTTCATCCTCAACACCTTTTGTCTTCTCTCAGAAATGTTGACAGAGAAGAACACTCTACACCTTCTTACCTCATCTTTTACAGGGTTAATTCTCCCTCCAAAAGTTTACACAGTGGTGGCAAGACACCTTATCAAAAAATCCTTGTGTGGTTTTTAAGCACCTTATCAAAAGCTTATTGGTGTGTGGACACCTTATCAAAAAACCCCTAGCCTTTAGCTCCTTATCAAAAGCTCTGTGGTGTGTGGACACCTTATCAAAAACTCCTAGTGGATTCCTACCAGCTGTGGTAGAAGAGTAGACGTACTCAGATTTATTGGGGAACTACTATATTTCCTTGTGTCCCCTGTGCTTGTGATTTTCTGTGTTGTTTCTGTGCTGTGTGCTATCTTCTTTATTCAAATTATATAACACACTCTGCATTACACATATATATACATCAGTATTTTAATTCCGCTTTAAAAACTAATAAAAAGTTCTTAATACTTTATTCCCCCCCCCCCTCTAGAGTAACTTAAGATCCCACCTCCACTCTCAATTGGTATCAGAGGGAGGTTGATTCTTTATAAGCTAACACCTGAATCACAAAGATCAACTAGATCTTAAATTTCTTTAGAGTCTTTATTTCTTTTTTATTTCTGCTTACTAAAAACTCATGGCACAAAACAAGGAATACTCAAGCACAAGACCTCCAATGTGCAACCTTGGCAAGTTTGCACTTTGGAAAGTAAGGATTAGGCTTTATATGAACTCTATTGATGAAGATATTTTTAATGTTATTCTGACAGGGCCTTCAGCACCTACAGCAGCAGCAAGCACTGGAACCACAGCAGACAACACTGCTGTTCCACCTCCTGAGTGGACTGAAGCTCAGAAAAAGCAGAGGAGTGCATATGCTAAAGCCATAAACATACTGGCTCAAACTATGTCTGATGACATATTTCAAAAAGTGGTTGAATGTACTTCAGCTAGAGAAATTTGGACTTCACTAAAAAACATGGTTGCAGGTTCTGCTGATGAGAGAAAAGACAGAAGATCACACTTGATCTCTCTGTATGAAAACTTCAAGAAAGGAGACACAGAGACAGTTGCTGATATGTACAATAGGCTCAGTCTCATAATAAATGAGTTGAAGACCTTGGGAAAAGTGATTTCTATCACTGAAATAAATGACAAGATCTTAATGTGCTTCCCAGCACATGGGACTCAAGAATCTGACCAATCAAGGATGCCAGGAGTCTCAATGAGATTACCACAGAAGCACTGTTGGGCAAGGTCAAATCTTATGAGCAGCTCATTAAGTCCAGGGAAGCAGAATCATCCACTACATCTCCAGCAACAAGGAAATAAAAGAGCATAGCTTTCAAAGCAGCTGATGGAGAAGAAGGAAAAACTCCTGACAATGAGGAGATCATGAGTCTGATAGCCAAAAGATTTTACAAGATGGCTAAGAAAGACATCAAGAAAAAGTTATCCAGAAGCTATGACAAGCCAAGGTATGACAAAAATCATGCAAATGAAATTATATGTTTTGGTTGCAGGAAACCATGACACATTGCACCTGATTGTCCAGAAAATCAAAACAAGAAGGACAAGAAGGAAAAGAGAAAAGAAAAGGAAGAAAAGAGAAACTTCAGCAAATCTTCCTCCCACAATCACAAAAAGAAGGGAAGAGGATTTGTAGCAAAATCCTAGAGTGAAACAGAATCTGAATCAGAATCTTCATCCTGCTCTTCTGATGATGAAGAAACAAAAGAAAATGACCAATGCTTAATGGCCATTTATGACTCAGACAGTGAGTGAGGATATGCTTCTTCATCCAGCTCCAATGATGATGAAGAAGAGAAGAATTTCTGCATGATGGCAATCAATGCCTCAGCCAACAATTCTAATGAAGAAAAATCAGAATCAGAAGCAGAAGATGATGCTGATCAGGTAATAGCTAACTTTGATTTTACTTCCATTGAATTCAAGGATGAATTCAAAGTTCTTTGCCTAGACTTAATTAAATTTGAGAAGGAAATAATCTCACTCAGACTTAAGCTAGCTGAAATGAATAATTTAAGTGAAGAAAATGCTACTCTTAAGAAAGAGTTGGCAGCCTCCAGAGAACATACTATTCTCATTGAGAATAAATTATCTGAGGCCAAGAGATTTGAAGAATCCCTAAATGGGAGAAGTATCAAACTGATGAACATCACAAGCACTGTCAATGCTAGACTCAACAGCAAATTGGGCTTGGGTGCTTCATCAAGTGAGCCACCTCTAATTAAGAAAAACATTCTCTCTACACCCATAAAATTCGTCTCTGCTAAAGGCAAAGAGGCTACTGAAGCCAATAAAGATATTTCAAGCAAGAATATTAAGAATATTAGAATTCAGAAGAATTCGTCGAACGAAGCTCGACAAAAAGATTCAAATCTGTCGAACGGAGATCAACGAAAACTGAGAACAGACCTTCAGTATAGTTATCATATGGACGGCGCTCGGCAAAATCATGCACATTCGTCGAACGGCGGTCAACGAATTTACCCAAATTTGTCGAACATATATTATACAGAAAGTTCTAAGAATTCTAATTCTAAATATACTAAAAATCCTTTTACTGAGTGGGTAATACCTCCAAGGAGATTTCACTCACAAGGCTATAAGGATCAGCTTGAAATATCCTTTATTTCTGAATTTTGTGGTAAGACAAAAGGACCCAAGGTAGTCTGGGTTAAAAACAACTAGTTTATTTTTCTGTGATTGCAGGTACCCAGCTATCCAAAAATAAATGAAAAGTGGTATTTGGATAGTGGCTGCTCAAAGCATATGACAGAAAACAAGGTCAACCTGAACAACTACAATGCAAAGCTTGGACCAAAGGTTGTATTTGGAGACTCCAATTATGGACAGACCAAAGGCTATGGAAAAGTCAAGGTTGGAGAAGTCACCTTCAAAGAGGTAGCTTATGTCAAAGGACTAAAGCACAACCTCATCAGCATAAGTCAATTATGTGATGAAGGGTATCAGGTAACTTTTAATAAGTTGAATTTCCTTATTAAATCTACTGATAATATTACTGTTTTATCAGGTATTAGGCAAGGTAATATATATTTAGTGAATTTCAATTCATCTACTTCAGAAGTTTGTTTATTTAGTGATGGAAGCAAATCTAGTGAACTTTGGCATAAGAGATTAGGACATGTAAACCTTAGGACCATTGCTAAACTATCTAAGGACAATCTTGTTAGAGGATTACCCTCAGGTTCATACAAGAGAGAAGGTCTTTGTAGGGCATGTCAACTAGGTAAGCAAACTAAAAATAGTTTTAAATCATTATCTAAAAGTGATTCACCTAGAATCTTATGTTTGCTACATATGGACCTTTTTGGACCTATAGTAACAAAGAGTTTAGGGGGGGAAGTCCTAAACTCTAGTTATTGTAGATGACTTCTCTAGATTCACTTGGGTGTTCTTTTTGAGAGAAAAGTCAGATAACTTTAAAGTTCTTACAGACTTTCTTAAGAGAATACAGATTGAGTACTCTACTATAGTTGCATTGATCAGAAGTGATCATGGTACTGAGTTTGAGTCTCTTCTTATGCAAGAATTCTATGAGATGGAAGGTATCAAGCATTGTTTCTCAGCTCCTAGAACTCCTCAACAAAATGGGGTAGTTGAAAGGAAAAAAAGAACTCTAATTGAATCAGTGATGAGTCCTCATCTTATACACATATTTGGACTCATCCGGGCCATTTTTCCATTCATTCCACTGCACTTTAGCCCCATTTTAGCTCATAATTATCACTCTCTGCTAGGTGCACGTATTGCCCCATTTTGGTGATTATTTCTTGTTTATCTTTGTTACTAGTTGTCATGCTATGTTAAGTGCCACCTTCAGTGGCTTGACTGGTGTCGTATGCTGGAACAGGAGTCGTGCAGGTGTTCTCGGTACAATTCTATACAGGAACACTGCGCACGATCACTGGCTCCTTCGCGCACGACCACCGGTCGTGCGCCTCTGCTCGTGCGCACTTAACGCCCATTTCATGAGTTCTGTTTGGCTTATCACACAACCACTGACGCTAGTGCGCACGACCGCTGGTCGTGCGCCACTGGTCGTGCGAACATGTATTTTATAAATTTATTTCACTGTAGGCTCGTCCCAGGCAGCACGCACGATCGCAGAATTCCAGTGCGCACGACCAGTGGTCGTGCGCCAATGACCGTGCGCGGTATTCATTCCAGCGCCTATATATACGCCTGTTCCGTTTTTAGGGCATTCATTCAGCCGCGGGAGCGCGATCTGCCGTTCGTACGCCGGCGATTTCCCCTCCAGGACACCTCCACTTCATCTCCTACGCAAGGGGAAGTCTTCTCCAACCATTCCGACCATTCCTCCATCGTCCGGGAGTATTCTCCTCCACCCGCAAGCCCTCAAGCCGCTGTTTTCCCGCTTTAGTCCGGTGAGAAGAAGGAGAATCCTGAGGTAGAAGACGACGGGACTACGTAGAGAGATCGTGACAGTTTCTCTACACCGGAAGCATAGTCCGCCTGAGTCCGGAGGTGGCTTGACAACCTACCATTCCGGCCGTGAATGGCCGCTAGTCTTCATCCTTTGGTTATTTCTTTCCTCTTGCTTTCATTGTAATCTTTGAATCGTTGAGATGTTGAACAGTATTATGCTTAGTTTGATTGCAATGAATGTTTCTCCCTCTTTCTTCATTGTTTGTTTGTGAATCGTTTCTCCTCCACTCACTCACTCACGCACTTAAGGTGTTCGATCCGCGTTAGCAAGATTTAACGGTGTTTGTGAAGAGGTGTTTGCGACCCTCATTTCTTCTCGCACTAGAACACGCTCCATCCGCCTCACGAAGCACGGCATCGCGGCCGTTGTATCCATCTCGCCTGGCGAAGCGGTGTTTTTGACCCGCATTTCTTTTACTGTTGTTAAGAGTAGGAAAACCCAACCAAAACCCCCTTTTTGTGTGTTTGTTTACGCTCGTGTAACACTAGTCACACAACCTGATTCGTACACCCAACCTGCATTCCTCAAGAGACCGACACTCGGGGATTTATTCCCAACTTTATTACTTGAACGATCGGTGCACTTGCCGAATTAATCGCATCAAGTTTTTGGCGCCGTTGCCGGGGAATTGCAGTCGTTATGAATTCATCTACGTGAAGAAGTGTTGCACGAGGAACTTTTCTCTTCCTTTTACTTCTTTTGTTCACCTCCGTTATCTCTGTTTCTTTTAGATACGCATATCTGTTCACCTTCGTCCTTTCCGTCGTGCGCTAATCTTTTGGATTTCAAGTGTTTCTAGCATGACCTCCATTAAGGAACCTATCTATCAAGGAAGCTTAAATGATTTAAGGGATCAAGCACAAAGGAATGATCATGACCTCGGGATCTCCTCCGACATCATTGAGTTTATGACTGGAAACTGCAAGTTCAGTGGGGATGAGCAGGAATATGCGGTACAACACGTGCATGACTTCTTAGAAATCTATTACACATGTATATTCAGTGGAGTTGAGAACGACCAGCAAAAGATCCTAGCATTTTCATTTTCTCTACATAAAAAAGCCAAAAGTTGGTACTGGGATATCCGGAAAAGAGAGGTGATCACATGGAAGCAGCTTGAAGGGAGATTTCTGCATGAGTTTCAACACCGTACTCAAGCTCTGGACAAGTACAGGGAACTCATAACCTTCGGACAGGGAAAGGAGGAGGCATTAGTTGATGCTTGGGAGCGCTTCCAATCCCTGCATAGGGGATGCTACCGCGAAGACCTTTCAGAAGTTTTTTTGATTCAGATTTTTTATTTTGGCGTGCTGGAAAAATTCCGTCTATTATTTGATATAGCAGCTGGAGGGGCCCTGTTTAACAAATCGGGGAAGGACGCATGGGAAGTGGTTGCGAGTATTGTTCACAGTAGTCAGCACTGGAGTCATGTCATTCTTCCCCCCAGTACTGCTGAAATTAATGCAGTAACATCCAACGGAGCAGCGGATCGTATGCCGTCAGGGCAACCGGAACAGTTAGCGACTTTGGTGGTCGGGGTGCTGAATAAAATGAATGACCAATCAGCCACGATCCAACAGCTTCACTCTACTATAGGGACTCTTACTGATGTCGTTTCTGGGCTTGCAAGTCAGCATCCGGAGTCTGTGAATACCATGCGATTGAGAAGCGGTAGAAGTATTGATAATCCTCCTCGACAGGAACCACTTGTGAGCTCTACTGACCAATGCAATGATGACACGGCCGAGAAGCAGACTCAGATTCATATTGAGCCGGACCCCGTGAGCGAGGCACAACCCTTGAGAAGTGTTGTCCATCCCCCATTCCCCCACAGGTTGCGAAACGAGAAATCCGAGAGGCAATTCCGCAAATTCTTGGAAATAATGAAAGGAGTACAGGTGAGCATACCATTGATTGAAGCTATTTCTCAAATGCCGGGGTACTCCAAGTTCTTGAAGGACTTGATTTCGAAGCGGAAGCTGTTGGAGGATCTCAAAACTATCGACCTCACCGAGGAGTGCTCCGCCATCATCTCCAATATGCCTACAAAGTGCAAAGATCCGGGCAGCTTTACGATTCCTTGCAGGATCGGCCATCATCGTTTCAGCCAGGCACTCTGTGATTTGGGAGCATCAATCAACTTGATGCCGCTCTCTATCTTTCGCGAACTTGGTTCTGGGACCTTAAAGCCAATGCAGGTAATGCTACAGCTAGCTGATCGGTCAATCAAGAAACCGTCAGGAATTGTCGAGGACCTCACAATTGTAGTAAATGGTCTCGCTTTTCCAGCCGACTTTGTCATCCTCGACATGAAGGTTGATACGAAGGTACCCATTATCTTGGGACGGCCTTTTCTCACTACAGCTCGTGCTATCATTAATGTGGAGCAGGGGGAGCTCACCCTTAGATTGGGGGAGGATGCTATATCTTTCAACGTCCACAACCCGTCGCAACTCTTTGAAATCACGGAGTGCGAACCGGCAGAACCGCATGAAGAATTCGATGGTCAGATTCATGTGGGCGAGACGTGTTGGCGGCGCGAGGCCGTGGGTGATAACGATGCATACTCAAACCAGCCCGTTATTTCGCAGTCAATCGGAGGGCCACCCAGCGATTCTGCTGATCCAAACCTTCGTCCTGCTCTCAAGCAACTACCAGAATCTCTAAAGTATGTTTTTCTTGGAGAAAACGCCACGCAGCCTGTGATTATTTCTGCAGCTCTTTCCGCCGCCAATGAAGCCGCCTTAGTGGGCGTGCTGAGAAGGTACCATAAGGTCTTCGGACGCTCTCTTGCAGACATTAAGGGGATCAGCCCCACGGTCTGCATGCACAAGATCCTCCTTGAAGATCAGTTCAAACCCACAGCACAGCCCCAACGGCGGCTGAACCCGAAAATGCAAGAGGTAGTGAAGGCTGAAGTGATAAAGCTCTTAGACGCTGGCATTATTTATTCGATCAGCGATAGCAAATGGGTCAGCCCAGTTCAGGTGGTACCAAAAAAAGGAGGGATCACTGTTGTGGCCAATGAAAAAAACGAGCTGCTGCCTACCCGAATGATCACCGGGTGGAGAGTCTGCATTGATTACCGCAAGCTGAACGATGCTACACGCAAGGATCATTTCCCGCTTCCCTTCATTGATCAGATGCTAGAGAAGTTAGCAGGGCAGGACTACTACTGCTTTTTGGATGGGTACTCAGGTTATAATAAAATCTTAATAGACCCATCTGATCAAGACAAAACAACATTTAAATGTCCTTCCGGTACCTTTGCGTTCAAGAGAATGCCATTCGGACTGTGTAATGCCCCCGCAACTTTCCAACGCTGTATGCTCGCTATTTTCGCTGACATGGTGGGGGACTTCCTCGAAGTTTTCATGGATGACTTCACTCTATTTGGGAGCAACTTTGATACTTGCCTCGCGAATTTAGCCAAGACCTTGAAGCGGTGTGAAGACACCAACCTTTTCTTGAACTGGGAGAAATGCCACTTTATGGTGCGCAAAGGAATTGTGTTGGGGCATAAAGATTCCTGCAAAGGGCTCAAGGTGGATCAGGCGAAGGTAAGTGTTATCAGGAACCTCCCTCCACCTACATCAGTGAAGGGTATCTGAAGTTTTCTTGGTCATGTGGGATTTTATCGAAGGTTTATCAAGGATTTTTCATCCATTTCTAAGCCTTTATCTCGGTTGCTTGTTAAGGACGCCCCCTTCCACTTCGACGGAGCATGCATGCAGGCCTTTGAAACTTTACGGGGACAACTCATCTCGGCTCCAATTTTGGTGGCACCCGACTGGACTTTACCCTTTATTGTCATGTGTGACGCAAGTGATGTGGCCGTAGGTGCTGTACTCGGTCAAAAGAAAGACAAGATCTTTCACACAATTGCATATGCCAGTCAAACCCTCAACAACGCGCAGGCAAACTATACCACCACGGAGAAAGAAATGCTAGCCGTGGTCTTCGCTTGTGAAAAATTTCATTCATACTTGGTACTCTCGGAAGTAATCGTGTACACAGATCACGCCGCACTCAGGTACCTTTTCAGCAAAAAAGAATCCAAATCGCGTCTGATTTGTTGGATTTTACTTTTGCAGGAATACAATCTGGAAATCAAAGGCAAGAAAGGGGTGGAGAACGTGATAGCTGATCATCTTTCACGTTTGGAGTGCGACATGACGGTTGATGCCCCCAACAGTTTTTTGGAGGAAATGAACGATTATTTCCCGGATGAAAAATTATTCGCAATCACTACGCCCCCTCCAACAGCCCCATGGTATGCTGATATCGCTAACTACTTGGCTTGTAAAACTCTCTCTCCGAACCTATCTCCTCAGCAAAGACGGAAGCTCGCCTCGGATTCAAAATACTATTTTTGGGAAGACCCGCTCTTATTCCACACGTGCAGCGATGGAATTATCAGGCATTGCGTTCCCGAAGCCGGGTTTCAGTCTATACTGCAGCATTGCCATGACAGAGAAGCGGGCGGGCATTTCGGGGTCGTTCGAACAGCACGAAAAATCTTGCACTGCGGATTATTTTGGCCAACCCTCTTCAGGGACGCGCATGCCTATGTCACCAAGTATGACGAATGCCAAAGAACTGGAAATATCTCCCGGCGTGACGAGATGCCCCTTAATAACATGCTGGATTGCGAACCATTTGATGTCTGGGGGATAGACTTTATGGGTCCTTTCCCAATGTCCCGTGGTAAACATTACATCATTGTGGCAGTTGATTATGTCTCAAAATGGGTGGAAGCCGAGGCGGTTGCCACGAATGATGCCAACACAGTGCTACACTTTATCCACAAGAATATCTTCTCCAGGTTTGGGACGCCGAGAATTATTATCAGCGACGGCGGTAGTTATTTTTGTAATAAGCAGTTTGTGCAACTAATGAAAAAGTTTGGGGTCCATCATAAGATTTCTTTGGCATATCACCCCCAAATATGTGGACAGGTCGAAGTATCTAACCGCGAGCTCAAGCGAATAATCGAGAAATCAATACATTCAAATAGGAAGGAGTGGTCTAAAAAGGTCAACGACGCATTACGGGCTTACCGGACCGCTTTCAAAACACCCATCGGCATGACTCCGTTCCAATTAGTTTATTGCAAGGCATGCCACCTCCCTGTGGAGCTGGAGCATAAAGCATTATGGGCAACTAAACTGTTGAACATGGACATTGGAGCGGCGGCCGAGGTGCGTCATTCCAAACTCAACGAATTGGAAGAGCTCCGGCATTTTGCTTATGAAAACGCTCACATCTACAAGGAGAAAACAAAGAAATGGCATGATCGACACATCATCCCCAAGGAGTTCAAAATAGGGGACCAAGTGCTGCTCTACAACTCCCGTCTCCGCCTCTTCCCAGGGAAGTTGAAATCGAGGTGGAGCGGTCCTTTCTCTGTGACCGATGTCTCTCCCTTTGGGGCCATCGAAATATCGGGGAGTAAGGGGGACAAATTTAAGGTCAATGGGCATCGACTGAAGTTATATGATGGCGCCATTATAAATAAGGAGTGTCAGTTGTTGACATTGGAAGACGGGGCCAATAAAAGCGCCGGCAGCTGATGGTTTCCTTCTTTTTTCTTAGTTAGTGAACTTCTCTTTTAATTACTGCACTTGTTGAACAATGTTAATACAGGTATTTGGTCCGGCTTAAGGACATTAAATAAAAGCGTTGCTGGGAGACAACCCAGATTTCCTGATTTTATTTTTGTTTAACATGTTTAGTTCAGTTTCTGTATTTGTTTTTGCTGTTTTAGTTTTGTGCTTGCAGGTGTATTGTGTTCCTTGGTGCGGATGCTGCGTACCGCTCTTGATCTTAATCGCCAATCGTCTGGTATGCTCAATTCTGAGCATTGGGTAACACTTCTCCTCCCTAGCTCTTCAGTTTTTGAGATATATTGTTTAGATTAAGTCTGGGGGAGAGCACGTGTTATTCACAATGCGCACGGGTTGCACCGTATGCTAGACGCTTGTTTTTAATTTTTCATCATTATTCCATGCTACACACCACTGCACCCACTTGAGCGCGTGCTTATCTATTTGTTTTGTGCTGAACGAACTATCTTGATTACGAATGTGAATTTGGATGTTAGCTTAGGAATTACTATTGGGAGCACAATGTTGACTCAAGCAGTGTTCTAGTCGCATCCGCATGCTGCAATAGAATTTGAGTAAAATTAGATTATTTCTGTGCATTTAATTTATGATTAGTATTTATGCGTAGTTTTAGATTTATTCTACTCAAGTGGTGAATGTGATTGAAATTGGTGATAGCCCGGTGTTGTGTGTATACGAGGGCTAGTTGTGTGTTGCTCGAGTCGGGAGGAAGGTTTACCTTTCTCATGGGCTAAGAACTTGCCCCAAGCGACTCTTGAAGCATGGGTGCGGGCGATTCGTGGAGATAAATATGATTTAGGCCACCTCTTGGCTAGATTGAGACTTTGCTTTCCAATTCCTATTCGCTCACCTTTGCTACCCAACATTTGTGCCTACCACTCCCTTTGTTCAGCTCCTCCTCCATTCACCAAGGACTGAAGCTTATCCCACTGTCGCAACCAAGTATTTGTTAAATGCACTCATGTTCTAGATTTGGTGTGATGTTTGGAATCGTTGTGTTGTGAAGGAGAAATAATCTCTATCTGTTGAATTTGAACCAACCGGAGGATAAAATCAAGAAAAAGAAAAATATGATGTTGAAATGAAAATCTGAAAAAAAAGTGTATTGAAAAGATATCCTCCCGAGCGTATTAAAAAAAATCTGTTGGTATTTGTGGAGTAGGCTATGTGCACACCTAGTTTTCATAATAAGTCTGGGGGTGTGTCACACGAACTTTGTTTTTGTTTTTGCTTGGTGCAGCGCTCCGTTAGCTCAATTTGGTTGCATAGCCTTCGTTTTTACCCTTGATTATCATACCGCAACCTAAGCCCCATCTTAATCCTAAACGTCTTATTGATTTATCTCGCGAGTTTGCTAGCGCCGTGGAGAGAGTCTGACCGGGCAAGCGTATGGTTCCTGACGTTGATGGATTTCAGCGGAGTTATTCCTGAACCCCGATCTTGTGCAACACCCTCCTCAGTGGCTTATTACTTTCACACCGGACATGATCGTCAAATTCTTCACGATTCACCAACTGAGTATTGATAAGTCTTTGTTTACGCTCTAGTACTTTCGTAAATTAGTTAGCACAGTTAGAATCTCTTTTTACGAAATTTCTATTTGCATGCTTTTGTTACTTCGCATTGTACTCCCTTGCGTAATTTTCCTTGCTAACTACCATTTTCACACTCCACCGGATTCGTTTGCTCGGGACTCGCAAATAGGTAAGTCTGGGGGTGTGATGAGTCCTCATCTTATACACATATTTGGACTCATCCGGGCCATTTTCCATTCATTCCACTGCACTTTAGCCCCATTTTAGCTCATAATTATCACTCTCTGCTAGGTGCACGTCTTGGCCCGTTTTGGTGATTATTTCTTGTTTATCTTTGTTACTAGTTGTCATGCTGTGTTAAGTGCCACCTTCAGTGGCTTGACTGGTGTCGTATGCTGGAACAGGAGTCGTGCAGGTGTTCCCGGTACAATTCTGTACAGGAACACTGCGCACGATCACTAGCTCCTTCGCGCACGACCACTGGTCGTGCGCCTCTGCTCGTGCGCACTTAACGCCCATTTCATGAGTTCTGTTTGGCTTATCGCACGACCACTGACGCTAGTGCGCACGACCGCTAGTCGTGCGCCACTGGTCATGCGAACATGTATTTTATAAATTTATTTCACTGCAGGCTCGTCCCAGGCAGCGCGCACGATCGAAGAATTCCAGTGCGCACGACCAGTGGTCGTGCGCCAATGACTGTGCGCGGTATTCATTCCAGCGCCTATATATACGCCTGTTCCGTTTTTAGGGCATTCATTCAGCCGCGGGAGCGCGATCTGTCGTCCGTACGCCGGCGATTTCCCCTCCAGGACACCTCCACTTCATCTCCTACGCAAGGGGAAGTCTTCTCCAACCATTCCGACCATTCCTCCATCGTCCGGGAGCATTCTCCTTCACCCACAAGCCCTCAAGCCGCTGTTTTCCCGCTTTAGTCTGGTGAGAAGAAGGAGAATCCTGAGGTAGAAGATGATGGGACTACGTAGAGAGATCGTGACAATTTCTCTACACCGGAAGCATAGTCCGCCCGAGTCTTGAGGTGGCTTGACAACCTACCATTCTCGCCGTGAACGGTCGCTAGTCTTCATCCTTTGGTTATTTCTTTCCTCTTGCTTTCATTGTAATCTTTGAATCATTGAGATGTTGAACAGTATTATGCTTAGTTTGATTGCAATGAATGTTTCTCCCTCTTTCTTCATTGTTTGTTTGTGAATCGTTTCGCCTCCACTCACTCACTCATGCACTTAAGGTGTTCGATCCGCATTAGCAAGAGCTAACGGCGTTTATGAAGAGGTGTTTGCGACCCTCATTTCTTCTCGCACTAGAACACGCTCCATCCGCCTCACGAAGCACGGCATCGCGGCCGTTGCATCCATCTCGCCTGGCGAAGCGGTGTTTTCGACCCGCATTTCTTATACTGTTGTTAAGAGTAGGAAAACCCAACCAAAACCCCTTTTTGTGTGTTTGTTTACGCTCGTGTAACACTAGTCACACAACCTGATTCGTACACCCAACCTGCATTCCTCAAGAGACCGACACTCGGGGATTTATTCCCAACTTTATTACTTGAACGATCGGTGCACTTGCCGAATTAATCGCATCAATCAGCAAGAACATTGCTTATAGATGCTAACCTGTCCCTATCCTTTTGGGCAGAGGATGTTAGTACAACAAATTATGTTCCGAATAGAAGTTTGATACATAAACTTAAGGGAAAGACTCCTTATGAATTACTTAAAGGGAAGAAACCTAAAGTTAACTATTTTAGAACATTTGGCTGTAGATGTTATATTCACAATAATGATAAGAAATACCTTAGGAAATTTGAACCAAAATCAGATGAAGGAATTTTCTTAGGTTATTCTCAAATATGTAAAGCATATAGGATTTATAATAAATCCACTCTTAAAATAGAAGAATCTATGCATGTCTCTTTTGATGAAACTAACATGTTTTATAAGGAGAAGATTCCTTCTACCATAGAAAATCTGCAGGTACCTATATTATGTGAGCAGCTAGATCAATTAGCTCTACATAAAGAAGGAATTTTGAATCTTGAACAGCAGAATGAGGAAGAGAGTGTAGAAGAAAACTTCCCAGTTTTTGCTGAAAGTTCAGAACAGACAATAGCAGATCATTCTTCACAAGATACAGCAGCTGAACAAATTCCCCAAGTGGATACAATTGCTGAACCAACTCTAACTGTTGACCCCATCACAGTTAGAGATCATCCAATTTCACAAGTGATTGGAGATATTTCAGTAGGTGTTCAAATAAGGCATCAACTGTACCAAAATCAGATGCATACTTGTTTCCTATCACAAGTTGAACCTCAAACCATAAAAGATGCAGAACAAGATCCAAATTGGATTCTTGCAATGCAAGAGGAGATCAACCAATTTGAAAGGAACAAGGTTTGGGATTTGGTTCCAAGACCAAAGAATTATCCAGTGATTGGAACCAAATGGGTCTACAGGAACAAGCTTGATGCAGAGGGAAATATTGTGAGAAACAAAGCTAGGCTAGTAGATCAAGGATACTCACAAGAAGAAGGGATAGACTATGATCAGACATTTGCAACAGTTGCAAGATTAGAGGCAATCAGGATCTTCCTTGTATTTGCTGCATACAAAAGATTCAAAGTCTATCAAATGGATGTAAAGAGTGCATTCCTAAATGGAGAAATCAAAGAAGAAGTTTATGTGGAACAACCACCAGGTTTTATCTCTCCAACTCAACCCTCTTTTGTATTTAAGCTTAAGAAAGCTCTTTATGGTCTCAAACAAGCTCCTAGAGCATGGTATGAGACTTTAGCTAGTTTTCTTTTGGAAAACCATTTCTGTAGAGGCATAGTAGACAAAACCTTATTTTTCAAAATACATAAAAATCAAACTCTACAAGTTCAAATATATGTAGATGACATTATCTTTGGCTATACTGATTCAAATTTGTGGAAACGATTTTCCAATCTAATGCAATCAAGATTTGAAATGAGTAGTATGGGTGAGCTATCATACTTCCTTGGTCTTCAAGTGAAGCAAACTCCAAATGGAATCTTTATATCCCAATCTAAGTATGCTAAGAATTAGTGAAAAGATTTGGTATGCCTGATTCTTCCACCATGAAAACACCCATGCCCTCAAATGCTGTTGTTGTTAATGATGAATCATGGAAACCTGTTGATTCAAACGTATACAGAGCAATTGTTGGCTCACTACTTTATTTAACAGCTAGTAGACCTGACATAATGTTTGCTACCTGTATTTGTGCTAGATTTCAAGTTAACCCCAAAGAATCTCACTTAATTTTATTAAAAAGGATTTTGAGATATATAAAGGGTTGCCCTAATCTAGGACTTTGGTATCCAACAACATCTGAATTTGAATTAACTGGATTCTCAGATTCAGATTATGCTGGATGCAGAGTAGACAGGAAAAGCACATCAGGAACTTGTCAGTTTCTTAGTGACAGGCTTGTGTCTTGGTTTTATAAAAAGCTGACATCTGTGTCTACATCAACAGCTGAAGCTGAATATATGGCTGCTGGCAGTTGCTGCTCACAAATGTTGTGGATACAAAATCAAATCCTAGACTATGGTATCAACTTAAATAAATCAACTATATTTTGTGACAATACAAGTGCAATATCTATATCACAAAATCTAGTTCTCCATAGTAGGACTAAACACATAGAGATTAGGCACCACTTCCTTAGGGATAATGTGGATAAAAATAAAATTGCCTACAGTTCATTTCTACTGATCTACAAAGAGCTGACATTTTCACCAAGCCCTTGGATGAAAAGAAGCACATCTTCTTTATAAATCAACTAGTAATGATAAATGAAGATTCAATCTGTTAAAAATTAAAATTTCTATTTATCCCCCAAATTCGTCGAACGGAGGACGACGAATTTGAACCATTTGTCGAACGGCGGTCGACAAAATCTGTTAATTTCAGAATCGATAAAGAAAATTTCACTTGTCGAACGGTGGTGGACGAAAAGGATTTTTTTGTCGAACGCTGTCTGACGGAGACCTAAAGTCTTTTTGACTTCTGTTTTTATTAGGTTTTTGTCGAACCCCGCTCCTTAAATGCGCACCGCTTCTCCGGTCTATATAATATCCTTTTCTATTTCGTAATAGATTGCGCCTACAGAAATCGTTTCCCTCCAGTTCCCCTCTGCACTTGATCTTTCTTTCTTGCAGGTACAAATGGCGATTTCTCAAGCCGCGCTCTACTCAATAAAGTTCGATGCTGGGTTTGATATCGACTTGGAATCATTCACTCAATCTGACCAAATATTTAAGGATATTCTTCAACTGTTTGAAGAGCAGTAGTTAAAGAAGTTAATGAGCATGAGAATAAAGTTGCACACAGCAGAAATCAAGGAATGGTGTTTTACGGCTAAGCAAGAAGATGAATGTCTGATAGGAACCATCTCAGGACATCAGGTCTCTCTTACCCCTACCATTTTAACTGAGGTTTTTGGTTTCGTTAATGGTGATGATGAAATAGAGCTCAACTCTGTTGAAACTAGTGAAGCACTGATTAAAATGGGTCATTCCACTGGAAACTCTAATCACCTGCTTAAGAAGAACTTATCTGTGGAATATAAGTTTCTTTCTGATATTGTTGGAAAAGTGTTGTTAGGGAAACAACAGGTCATGATTATATTAATAGGCACCAATTTATGTTGATGGTGGCCTTATTGGAAAGGAAGAAAGTGAACTGGGGATCAATTCTCTTTGGATTGATTTAGAAGAAAGTATCTAAGGAAAATGTTTGTTTTGGAAGGATTATAGGAATTGTTTTGTAGGAAAGACACCAAGACCTTATGGTCTCTCCCAAGGTGACCATTAATGCCAGCAAGATGCTGACTTCAGCTCTCTTTGCTAAATGGGACAGGGTGTTTACCAAGAAGAACACAAGAGCAATTACAAAGAAGAAAACTTCTGAAGGCATAAGGACTGATTCAGTCACTCCCTCACCCCTTCTAGAAGCTTCTTCTCCACCTCCTATTGTTTCTTCTCCTCCTCTCCCATCTCCACCTCAAAATATTTCCCCTGCACAATCTCCACCTCCAAATTCTCCCACACCCAATGATGACATTCCATCCTCATCTACCCTTCTAACCCCTCACACTTCTCCACATCCATCTCCCATGCATGATGACCATCATTCACCCATCCATCACTCTTGCCCTATTCATTCTGACATCCCTCAACAACATGCAAATGTTGCAAACATTTTTGTACCAACTTCCATTCCATCCACTTCTCAACCATCTTCATCTCATCCACCTGAAATGGTATTTCTACATTTCCACACTGTTGCAGATCAAATTCTAGACTATATTCTTCCCAAATTGATCAAATCCTGGGTGCAAAACTTGCTCCAGTCTATAACATTTTTTCTACTCTTGACTCTACATTGGATGCAAAAATTGCTCCAATTCTACAAGCAATTTCTGAACTATCTTCTACTATATCTCCAATTCATTTCTCTATCTCTGTCCCTTCTTCTAGGGGCCTAGATTCAGATCTCCCTGAAGCTAGGCAGGGGGAGATGCCTCATGAATAAGTTCTAGAAGCTCAAATTTCAGAGGATACAGTTTCTGATACAGCTGCAGTTTTTGATACAGATACAGTTTTTATTCCAGTTTCAGAGGATACAATTTTTTGTTGAAGAATAAGTTAAAATTTCTGATTTAGAAATGTTTGATAATATCTATATTCATGCCTCCCTAGATATTATCTCTTTGCTATCTAAGTTCAGTCCTATTTATTCTAATCTGCCAAAACATCATAATTATTCTAGAGCAATTGTTCCTTATACTGCTCCAATTGACAAAGTTTTGTTGAAAAAGATAATTAGTAGTTTTGTAGTTCAAAGAGCAGTTCCAGCTCTTGTTCCAGTTCCAGTTCAAAGTCTTGTAGATGAATCAGTTAAAATTTCAGAAGAAATTATCAATAATTTTGAATTCCCAACTTTTTTCTTTGATGAATCAGCAATTCCAGACTTTGATGAAATCTGGAAAGCAGAGGATGAAGCTTATGAAGCTGAAGAGCAAAGAATCAAAGCTCTTAAATTGGTTAATGACTTATATGATAATCCAATTCCCTCTTCTGATTCTAATGAAGTAGACAATGATAGTGATTCTGATGACACATTACCAAGGAAAAGAAAGAAAAGAAAAGCAAAGTCAAAGGCTGTTCCTAAGCCTCCAAACCCTGAGAATGATATCCCTTATTATGTTCTTCATAACATTACTCTTGACAAAGATACACCACATTGGATGAAATTCTCAAGGAATGAGAATAAAAGAAGAAAGAAGATGAGGAAAACTGGTTATTATTCTGACAAACCTGTCAAATATAACCATCCTCTTCCTCCTCCTCCAGCAGCAGGCTCAGCAGCACCATCATCCTTCTCCCAGAAGCCCAGCTCTCAGCATTCAAGGAAATCTGGTAGTTCTAGTGGATCTCAAGTATCAGGATCAGCCAGTAATCCTCCTTCTAAGAAATCAACAGTTGCTTCACAAGAAAGTCCAGTCATTATTTCACCTCAAATATCTTCAGAATACATGCTTCATATTTCTGATGGATCTTTTCACAAGATCAAAAATTCTCAAAGTGATCTTCAAGATCAAGTTGATATTTCAGAATATGTTCCCTATCTTCCAAATCATGAAGAGGAAAGAGTATCTCAAATGACAAGACTCAAAGAAACAATTGCTTATGCCCAGATTAACAAATCAAAATCAGAAGGTAAAGATTTCACAAACATTTCTACCATGTCTGATTACAGAAGGAAAGAGCTTGACAAGTACAATTCCAAAGAGTTATTCAATGCTGAAGAATATCTTGAAAAGCACCCAGGAGCTTTTGTCCCTCATGTCAAATCTCAGACTGTTATTGGTGCTCAAGATCTCTACATAAGCAAGAAGAAGTCTGAAGATCCAAACAGGATAATCATCTTCAAACCTCCATCAGCAAAGAAGTAAAAGAGGTTCAGACTTATTTATTTTTGTTATTGCTAAACATTTTGATTGTAATGAACTCAGAGCACTATTCAATCTGCTGGAATGAATTTTCATTCTGTCAGATACATATCTTTTATGCTCTGCTATTTATGTTTTCTATTGTATTTATTTGATTAATTGTCAAATAGTATCCTAACCCAAATAGGGAAAGATTGTTGGAACAACCCTATTAGTGTTTTGGGCTAGGATCACTATGTTTTAACTATGGATCAAGTTGACCCCATTATATAGCTTAAGGGTCAAGTCTTTAGGCTGATTGATTGGCCAGAACATAAGAAATATTTAAGTTCCCAGCATTCGACAAATGGCGAGTGGCGTTCAACGAATATCTAGCTTCGTTCGACAAATTCTTCTCAGCAGACTGAAGAATTATAGCCAGTTCCAGCGCTCGACATTCTATGAGCAGCGTTCGACAAATGGCAAGCAGCGTTCGACGAATTCCAGCCAGAGCTCAAGAAATTCTGTATTAAAGCTCAGTTCGACCAATACAAGTCCAAATCATTTATATCAGTTATTTTGTCAACACTCTGAACACAGATCGATGACTTTAACTGATCTATTCAAGTACTTTTGGACGTATTCAGTCACTTTAGTAAGGATATCTTATTCATTTATTATATTCTTTTATTCCTTCTATTCCAAGACAAGAATAGCCGTTGACATTTAATGCTAAGGCATCTTTCACGACAAAGGAATCAAAAAGGACCTGCCAAAATCGTTTTGGTGGCTGTTACAGTTCCATGAAGGATTTAAGTCAGAAAAATATATTCCTTAAATACAGATGATTTGAATTTAAAATTAGAAAGCTATCAAAGAAGGAAGCATATACAAAAACAATCGTGCTCCTTTACAGAGACAGATCCTTGACAGTCATTTTTTTTGTTTCTCAAAAATATAGTTCTTTAGAACAACAAGTATACAGAAGGATTTAGAAAAAGGAGAAGAAGAAGAAAACACATATAGAGAACATATACCTTCAGTCTTCTTCTTCCAAGAGGCAGCATCTTCATCTCTCTGCGAACAACATTCATTCTCTCAGATCTGCTGCAAGTTCAAGTCTTCTAAATAGCAACAACAATCAGAAGATTTACTTCTTCCAAATTAATCTGCTACAGAGGATTTATATTTTAGAGAAAGCTTCATCCTCAAGCTGTCAACAACTTCAATCAGACAGGGGGAGCTTTCATCCTCAACACTTTTTGTCTTCTCTCAGAAATATTGACAGAGAAGAAAACTCTAAACCTTTTTACCTCATCTTGTACAAGGTTAATTCTCCCTCCAAAAGTTTACAAGGTGGTGGCAAGACACCTTATCAAAAAATCCTTGTGTGGTTCTTAAGCACCTTATCAAAAGCTTATTGGTGTGTGGACACCTTATCAAAAAAAACCTAGCCTTGAGCTCCTTATCAAAAGCTCTGTGGTGTGTGGACACCTTATCAAAAACTCCTAGTGGATTCCTACCAGCTGTGGTAGAAGAGTAGACGTACCCAGATTTATTGGGGAGCTAATATATTTCCGTGTGTCCCCTGTGCTTGTGATTTTCTGTGTTGTTTCTGTGCTGTGTGCTATCTTCTTTATTCAAATTATATAACACACTCTGCATTACACATATATATACATCAGTATTTTAATTCCTCTTTAAAAACTAATAAAAAGTTTTTAATACTCTATTCACCCCCTCTAGAGTAACTTAAGATCTAACCTCCACTCTCACATTCTTGATGATTACGTCGAGACAGTCTCGAAAAATTCGTCGAAACATTCTCGACGAATCTGACCAGCGACAGATCATTCCGTCGAGACGGTCTCAATGAATTCGTCGAGATGTCTCGACGAATTTGTCGAGACAACTCGACGAGCGTTTCATGAAAGTCTATGCCATCAAGACGTTCTTGGCGGCATCGATTACGAGTTGATATTCACATTATCATCTTGTGATCCCGATTACTTGCTATCTGTCATGACAACATTCATAATGTCATCTTGAAGTCTTTTCGACGATATTCATAATACAACATTAAGGCCTCGTCGACTTGCTCCATATAATATTCACAATATCTAAAGAGCAGTCTTCCCGAACTAACTCTATTCTACATAGATATAGGATTGGTCTTTTCACTCATATCTAATATGAGCAAAGCCAACACAATTCTTTCTCCAATTTCTCCAAACGCTTTTATGTGCGACCCTATAGGCTCACATCGCATTGGCAGTAAGACTAACTACTTGAAAACTTCTGGATCACCTTAGAAACTCCAACAAAATGGTGGCAACCTTAACTACCAGGAACCATATAGTAAAATTATCTAACACATGACCTACTTACACAATTATAATGTAACAACAGTAAGGTAGTAGCAATGAAATGATAATAATGAAGCAGTAAACCTTAACTTATAAGAATGCTCAAACAAACTTATAAGTGAAGAGGTCCTTTTGCAAGGCCCATCATATAAAAGATCTCATAATAATTTATACGATTGGGGTATATGTTTTATGCAATGTTATGTATGATATGAAATGATATGCAAGGTTTAATGAATATGTTTCAAACCAATGCAACTCATCCACATGACTCTGCGCGCACAGATCTTTAGTTCTCCGATTTGGAGTTAGCTAAACTCTCAGGTACCTCTTGTAGTGGCAAACAAAGGCAGTGGGTTGGGCCACCCCACTCCTAGGCCGGTATTCACACCACATAACCTAGACCTTACGAACAACTTTGTACACCTAGCCAGGTGCTACAGAGCATCTCGTGCTAATGCTCGCATCCCACCAGTCATTTCATGGTAAAGTAAACACTCACACTTGCCGAGCCAACGTACTGACATCAGTGTGAACCACTGTACAATACCGATGAACCTCCACTTATATGCACAAGCACATATGCTATAATTGAACTCCCGAGCCACTGGCTCACTAGCTGACTAGACTAACCAGTCCATTCTAGCAAACACCAAGCCACAGCTTGCAGCACATTCCTTCATATTACTCATACCAAGCCCACTGCTCGCAGGACTGGACCAACCAAAACTATCTCCCCATGACAAAGGGGTGTGTGTGTGTATGTGTACTTGATAAATTGTTATTAGATTAATCTTTCCTTGTTATATGCCATATCAGTTTAAGTGTTAGTCTTAGACTTCACGAGGTCTACCCAGTGATGGGCTCACAGCGGTATTAGGAGTTACGATGGGATGACACCCCAAACCGCCCTTTCACAAGATACTTAATTTCATTGGAAAATACCCAACACCACTCTCTTGTGTTACTCTAGAGTCCTATAATAAATTAAGATTTATCGGTAGTATTAATGTTCTCTTGAACACCAACACTCCATTTAAGACTATACAACTCAAACCCACAACTAGGGAAGGTGTTGAAGGTACTTTTGCCCCTTCCATCATAGAGTTGACATACATAACCTCTCACTGAAGAATCCCTAACCAATGACTCATGGAAAGACCCAAAACCATCAAACTCCATTTTGGCTATCCGTAGAGCACTTCAATCTTAAGGGGAAAGTGTAACATCCTCCAAACTACTAGACCCCTAGGGAATTTTTGTCATGACCAGGTCATGTCAAAAATAGGGTAAGTGACCTAGGGTGCCTTGGCAACAAGTTGAATAGGTGGAGAACACCATGGTGTGCACTTAGCCACCATGGGTCACCCCAATTTAAGGAAAATTCAAGGGTAAACCAAAAAGGGGTGAAGTACCCTATGTATCACCTATAACCATGAGGAGAACACCTAGGCTGAATTAGAGCTTGTTAGGTGACATAAATGGTTCCTTGAACCAAAAAGGGTGCCCCTTGATCACTATAGGAGCCTTTGTCCTAACTAGGTCATGTTACACATAAAGACCCAATTTGACATACTTCACCCTTGTATAGGTCAATTAGCCTGAGTATGGTGAAATTGACCACACCACACCCTTCCTAAACACTAATGTAGACTAATGAGATAGAATGGACGTAATGGAATTGGTCAATTTTGGGAAATTAGGTCAATTACCCAAAAGCCCCAATTTGGCCTAATTGAACTAATCCCCTCAATTGACCCCCAATTGACTCAATGTGATCAAATTGATCACCCTTAACACTCCAAGAATACTTAGTGAGTCTAATGGATCCACATTGGACCAATGGGATAAATCAATTTTGGAAAATTAGGCAAAATTACCAAATTGTCCCAAAATTACAATTTTGCCTTATATGGTTCAATTGACCAAATTGACCTAGCACAACCATTCCTAAACCCTAAGGGGAGTATATGAGACCTAAATGAACCAAGGTGTGCATTCAATTTTGGAGGATTAGGGCAAAATTACCAAAATGCCCAAATTGCCCTAATAAGCAATTATGTGCAAATAAGCCCCATATGACCCCACCATGACTTATTTCCCCTTGGAATAGGTCCATATGGTCTAAGGAACCTATGTGGGTCAGACACATTGGTTGGGGTGAGCTTGGGTCAAGCCCAAACTCAAAAATCCCAAATTGGCCTATTGGGTCAAGTGAGCCCAAACTCAAGGTCTATTGGATTTAGTGTCACAACCCGCATTTTCCCACAAATTTAATAAATATAATCATATCAAGGGGAAAATATCTGTTATAATGCCATGTCCTGCAGGGAGAAGCAACAAATGCTCAGGCAGCCACTACTCATGAAAATTTATAAAAAAACATAAATCTGTTTGCGTTAAATAGAGAATTTACATTTTTTAGCTTAAGACCGTGTCCCTCGGTCTAGTGGATCAATGATGGAGCAAAACTATGCTTGCAAATGACAACAACAAGTGTACCGTGTCGAATGTAGTATAGGTTATAAAAACCAAGGTCGTATTAGACTCGGGGCGGTTGAGTACTCTTACTTCAAGAAAATCTATATTATTTTATCAATTAAAACTTGAGGGCTGGTTTTGCAAAAAGAAAATAAAGCAATAAAGAAAGAGGAGAATGAGAAAATAAGAACTATTTTATTGATTGAGACAAAAGAAATTACAAACTATGAAAAGGAAATTACAACTATTGCATTGAAAATTACAAATGCTAATAAGAAAAAGACGTACAAGAGCTACTAAAAACATGAAAATAAAACAAGAAAAGGAGATTTGAACTCCCAAAAATTTGTCCTTAAACATCTGCTGGAGCTGGCTTTATATAGCTGAAAAAGTTGAGGTTACACGCCCTTGGTCACGCCCGTGACCAAGGGCGTGTAAGGGGCGTGATCGAAGCAGCAGCGGAGAGGGCGCCTTCCTGAGTAAATGCGAGCATTTCAGCCGTGTCACGCCCTAGGTCACGCCCGTGACCTGGGGTGTGTAATCTTAAAATCTGGCTTCTGGTGGGAATCTTCGGCGAGAAGGAGCGTGGGGCGAGTCACGCCCGTGACCTGGATGTCACGCCCCCTGGTCACGCCCGTGACTTGGGGCATGTAACTTTAAATGACGTGGCAAGCGTGATGGCAGCTGGTGGCGGGGTCCCGGCCGTGACTTGGATGTCACGCCCTTGGTCATGCCCGTGACCTGGGGCGTGTACTTGGCGAATTTTGCTTAAAATATCCAGAAAACCTGAAAACATAAGATAAGTCTAAGTTAGATTATAAAATTAAAAGGGAACAGATTAAATAAGAAAATGCAAATAAATTGAATAAATTCATATTAAAACTATATTAAAATTATACTAAAAGATGAGTACAAAAACTACTCATCAAACACCCCCATACTTGAGTTTTTGCTATTCCAGAGCAAAAGAGTGAGGAAAGAATTACAAGACATCGATATTATTTTTTAATTAACTAAAATTTCATTAAACCAAGAGTAAGTTAAAAGTAAATTCTAGGAATTCAAGAATTAAGTCATAAGTTATGTTGATAATTTGAAATGAGAAATTTGTTTAGCTAACTACTTCTCAAGATAACTATTTAGCATCCGAAATTATAGAAATTTTCAAACAAAATTAGATTGAAATTATAGACACTCTAACATAAAAGAATCTTAAGGAAAAGACACCTACCAAAATATTGCTCTCTTAATAATTTAGTTTAGGACTAGAAACAATGAAATTGGCTAGGGATGGGTTTAAACGGAATGGAAAAATGAAGACAAAGGATATGAAGAGGTTTTTGATTGGGGTGATGAATTTTATACTCTCAACCCCTTTTTTTCGTATATGTAATACCAGAGAATGATAGACTATTATCCTATCATTTCCACGACATATACACATTTTTTCTCTCTTCATTTTTATTTTTGGGTTGCATATGTTTACCAGAGAATAAAGAACTAACATCTCCTTATTCCCATGACATATGATCTAACAATAGGGGAAAAGAAAAAATACATATGTTTACCAAGGGTAAAGAAATACTTCTAGTTTATAAATTAAGCTATTTTGAGAGAAACATTTTAGTGGAATAAAATTTCCTAAGATTTTAAAGTTAATAGCGAATATAATACAAAAATCTAGAGATGTTTAGCCAATTTACCACAAAGTGAAGCTATTTAAAATTAAAAGGAGAAGTAGTGCTAAATAGATTCTCTAATCAAATTAAAAACATAAAATATTTCTTGAAACCAAATTACTTCAAATTTAAATTTAACGAATTCTGATAAAACAAAATATTAGCTAAATAAAAAATGTAAGAATACTTATAATCAAACCTCAAACTAAATTTCTCGAAGAATAAAAACAACAAGGATAGGCGTATTTATTATTTTTATAAATATTATTTCTTGGACTTCCCGAGGGCTACCCGGTGAAGGGTTCGCAAGTTACTAGGAGCTGTGATGGGAGTTCAAGCCCAAAGCGCCCTTTCCAAGAAATTAGATTTTTATAATTTTTTAAGTTTTTTTTTCAAAAAAAAAAACAATGAATGCTAAGATACACCCCCATACTTAAAATTAAACATTGTCCTCAATGTTTAAAACTAAGTATGAAGAGCATTTGAAAGAAAACAAACTTTAAAAGAAAAATACTAAAAATTAAGGATAAGCAAGGGGTGACTCCCAAGAGCGCTTTCTTTTTCCCGTCTTTAAGCTAGACGGTTAGTGTTAGGAAAAAGGAAAATAAAAAGAGAAGTGGACAGGCAACTCCCTTAATTTGCGCTGAGGTGAATGTTCCGACGTCAGTCGCCTGGCTACTCCTCCGCTGTAGTCTTGATTCTTTTGCTGTCAGTGATCTTGGAATTGTGAATCCAAATTACCTAATCAAACCGTAGGTGATTTGGAAAGCTGGAGATGAGCGGCAAATGGATCTCTGAAGACGTTTGGTTGCAACGGCTCATCATCTACAAGGAAATTATTAGTATCAAAAGAATCAGAACTAAACGATTCAGATAATTTTTCGCAAGGAGGAGGCGCTTGCGAAAATATATGATTGAGTTCCGGTTGTTCCTTTTCTAAAATAAAATTTTCATTAGGAAAATCTAGTGCATTACCAAGCGGAATAAAATTTTTGGACACAAATTTTCATCAGTTTTTGGTTTGATAGAAGGAATTCGCGAATATTCATGACAAAGAAAATAAAATCTGGGTGGAGTGGGGGAAGAAACTTGCTCTTCTTCTACTTCATCCGGGGTGCCCATAACCTAAATAATATTTTCCTCTAAATTTTGGGGGGAAGTATCTATTTGGATCTGCGAAATTTCCCCCAAATTAGAGAATGAAAACTGCGGCGTATAAGAAGAAAAACAAAAGTTCGGATCTACAGATTTATCTTCATTGCTCCGAGAACTATCCGGGTGAGCTTGCCATGAGGAATAATCTATTTCGGAGCTAGAAGAACAATTATTAAATGCCGAAAAATGATTCTCATTAAAATTAGAAAAATTATTTTCGTCAAAATTTGAAAAATTATTTTCATTAAAAGAAGAAAAATTATGATCATAATTATTATCAAAATTATTTGCATAATATTGAGGATAATTATTTCCATAATAATTATTCTGAGAATTTGAATAACATTCCTCACTTTGATGAGGCGCACCACAATAATAACAACTAAACTGGTGCCTTCGTGCGGCTTGCAAGAGTTCAATTTGGTTTCGAAGCACGACAATTTTAACGACCGCTTCTACTAATTTCATAATAAGAAATAAAAAAAGGAAACAACTTTCACTTAAATGAATGGAATTTTAAAGTATTAAAGAAAAAATATATATTCTTTTAATTTTTTTCAAAAAGCAGGTTAAGTTAGTCCCGGACTTCCCAAGGTCAACCCGGTGAAGGGCTCGCAAGGTACTAGAGGCTGTGTTGGGAATTCAAGCCCAAAGCGTCCTTTCCGAGAATTTAGATTTCGCTTTTTAAGTTTTTTTTTTATAAAAAAAAATTTAAAGAGAAGGGGGAGAAGAAAGAGAACGATAAAATTAATAAGTATTTCTTTTTTCGAAATATCAACCGTGTCCCCGACAACGTCGCCAAAAACTTGATGGATCAAAACTATGCTTGCAAACGACAACGACAAGTGAACCGTGTCGAATGTAGTATAAGTTATAAAAACCAAGGTCGTATTAGACTCGGGGCGGTTGAGTACTCTTACTTTAAGAAAATCTCTATTATTTTAACAATTAAAACTTGAGGGCTGGTTTTGCAAAAAGAAAATAAAGCAATAAGGAAAGAGGAGAATGAGAACATACGAACTATTTTATTGATTGAGACAAAAGAAATTACAAACTATGAAAAGGAAATTACAACTATTGCCTTGAAAATTACAAATGCTAATATGAAAAAGACGTACAAGAGCTACTAAAAACATGAAAATAAAACAAGAAAAGGAGATTTGAACTCCCAAAAATTCGACCTTAAACATCTGCTGGAGCTGGCTTTATATAGCTGAAAAAGTTGAGGTTACACGCCCTTGGTCACGCCCGTGACCAAGGGCGTGTAAGGGGCGTGATCGAAGCAGCAGCGGAGAGGGCGCCTTCTGGAGTAAATGCGAGCATTTCAGCCGTGTCACGCCCTAGGTCACGCCCATGACATGGGGCGTGTAATCTTAAAATCTGGCTTCTGGTGGGAATCTTCGGCGGGAAGGAGCGCAGGGCGAGTCACGCCCGTGACCTGGATGTCATGCCCCCTGGTCACGCCCGTGACCTGGGGCGTGTAACTTTAAATGACATGGCAGGCGTGATGACAGCTGTTGGCGGGGTCCCGGCCATGACTTGGATGTCACGCCCTTGGTCACGCCCGTGACCTGGGGAGTGTACTTGGCGAATTTTGCTCAAAATATCAAGAAAACCTGAAAACATATGATAAGTCTAAGTTAGATTATAAAATTAAAAGGGAACAGATTAAATAAGAAAATGCAAATAAATTGAATAAATTCATATTAAAACTCTATTAAAATTATACTAAAAGATGAGTACAAAAACCACTCATCAATCAACTAGTCCACGAGTAGAAATCTATACATATGCAGCGGAAAGATTATTTCATTTTATCCTTCATGAGCATGAAGATCGAACATCTCAGCAATGATATGCACATCTCTAGGTATAGTATAAGTAAAGAAGGATTTTGCGAAGATCTTCAAAGTAGGTGACGTTTACTGATAAGTAGTTTTTATATAACGTTTTAATAGAAAATTTTGTAAATATTTAATTTGTATTTTTCTTTTTCATGTCAATTTTAGGTCATAAGTAGTTATTTTGTAATTTTGTTTCTAACTTAGCTTAATTTCAATTTTTGCAGAATTTTGGGAAAAATTGGAGAAAATCACAAGTCACGCCCTCAGTCACGCCCGTGACCAAGGGCATGTGACCTAACGATCTGCGTTCAACGAAACTCGAGCTGCATTCGACAAACGCACTCTGCCTAAGCATTTGATAAAAACCGAACTGCGTTCGACGAAACTCGAGCTGCGTTCGACAAAAGCTCTCTACCCAGGCGTTCGACAAAAACTGAGCTGCGTTCGACAAAACTCGAGCTGCGTTAGACAAACGCTCTCTGTCCAGGCGTTCGACGAAATCTCCCTGCCCAGGCGTTCGACGAAACCCGAGCTGCGTTCGATGATCTCTCTATCCAAGCGGGCGTGTAATCTTAGAATCTTCCCAGCGGGTGGCCATCGAGACGTGGAGAAGCAATCGAGAAGTCAACATGAGTCACGCCCGTGACTCATATGTCAAACCCGTGACTTTCCCGCGTGATCCCTGCACACCGTCGCGCCGCAAAGAAGACCCATGCCGCATTAAATGAAGCCATCCAAGTACACGCCCATGACCCAAGTTACACGGGCGTGTAATGTCTGAATTCCTCCTGCCGTCAAGCAAAGCCCACGACACTGTCGGATCCGATGTTAGCAGTGTTTACACGCCCTAGGTCACGCCCCTGACCAAGGGCGTGTAGCTTGAAAATTTTACCTATAAATTCTGAGGCTCTCCCTTGAGTTCAGGGTTCAGAAATTTGGAGAGGGGGAGGTGCTGTTAGAGTTGTTAATGAATTTTTCAATGCTTTTTCAGGTCTTTTAATTTCATGTTCTCTTCCTTTTCATGTCAAGTAATGTTTAATTTTCTTTCTTGCAATAGCCTAGTTTAAGCTTGTAATATTTTTCCTCCTAGCCTTGTAATCCCTTTTTAAGCTTGTAATAGTTTTGGTTTTCAATAAAATTAATTTTGCACTCTTTCATGTTCTCTTTCACCTTAGTAATTTCTCTTTCATGTAATGTTAATTTCTCTTTCTCATTTAGTTTGCAAATTGTCTTTTTTTAGCTAAAGTAAAACAAACCTCGAAAAATCTTCAGATAAGATAATGGTGATTTTCCTCGAAGTAGAAGTAATCAACGCGCCCCGTGGAATATGACCTTGGTATTTCTAAATATCCTATACTATAGACGATAAGGTACACTTGCCTTTATCGGATATAGTTTTTGAAAATATCTTAAATCATTTCACTTTGCAAAACAAATAAATTTTCATATCATGTATTTGGCGCCGTTGCCGGGGACTTTGCGTAGATATTTTGAAAAGAGGATATCTATTAATCAACGCGCCCCGTAGAATAACAAAACCCCGATTGCCGCTCAAGAGCTTTTCGAAGAGATGGCCACAAATGCGTACCAATGGAACATGCCCCGAGCACGGCCTAATAAGCCGGCCGGAATTTTTGAAATAGACGCAATCGCAAATTTAGCCTTACAAGTTGAGCGCTTAACAAAGCAAGTGGCGGAGATGTCTGCTTCTTCTGCCACTCCTCCTTGGGCTAATAACATTTTCATTGAAGAGTAGGTTGATTACATGGGAAATCCGCCTCGGCCTTCCTATAACCCAAACTCTGCTACGTATAACAACACATACAATGCGGGTTATAGGAATCATCCGAATTTCTCGGGAGCAACCAAGGAAATGCTCAGCATCCTAAGAATCTAAATCAACCCCCCTAATAAACTTCTTAACTTAACTCCGCCAATAAATTTGATTTCTCAAAATTTTAATCCTCCCGATTTTCCACCGCAACAGCACAAGCCCTCTTCGCTTGAAGAGGTCTTTGCAAAATATATTGCTTCAAATGAATCGAACATCCAGAACCTCACCGGATCGATCAAAAATTTAGAGAACCAAGTGGGCCAGCTAGCGAAGATGATCTCCGAGCGTCAGCAAGGAGCACTACCGGGGAATACAGTGAAAAAACCAAAGGAGAGCGCGAACGCGATTACACTCCGAAGCGTGAAGGAGGTGGTTTCAAAACAGGACGAACCCAAGGTAACTTCCTCTCCTCCTCCTCCTACTCTCAATTTATCTTTGAATTTGCCCGCTACATTAGCTCCGCGTGCTTCTACTTCTAATATTCCATATCCGTCTAAATTTAAAAGCGAGTGCGCCGAAAAAAATTATAAAAAGTTTTTAGATGTCTTAAAGCAAATTAATATTAATGTGCCTTTCTGCGAGGCTATCTCTCAAATGCCTAAATATGCAAAATATCTTAAGGAGTTGCTCTCCAATAAGAAAAAAATTTGAAGATATTTCGCATATTTCTTTAAACGCAGAATGCTCAGCAGTTGTACTCAACAAATTGCCTCAAAAAGCAAATGACCCGGGACCGTTCTCCATCCCGTGTTTATTTGGCAATTCGTTAGTAAAAAACGCCTTAGCGGATCTTGGAGCAAGCATCAATCTCATGCCATTTTCAATATTCAAAAAGCTAGGTGAAGGAAATCCAAGCCCCACTCGAATGAGTATTCAATTAGCAGATCATTCTTTGCAATATCCGGTAGGAATAGTGGAGGACGTGCTCGTCAAGGATGACAAGTTCATATTCCCAGTGGACTTTGTCATTCTTGACATCGAAGAGGATGCCGAAGTACCCCTCATACTCGACCGCCCCTTCCTTGCCACCTCCCGCGCTATTGTAGACGTAAGTTGCGGAAAGCTCCTCCTACGGGTTGGAGACAATGAAGTTACTTTCGGCATAAATTCCTCGATGAGGAACACATTAGAAAACGACGATTCGTGTTTTTACCTGGAAGTGTGTTGTGAGTTAGATTCATCCCCCGAGTTAGTCTCATCGGCAAGTAGTGATTCCGAGCACGTCGAGCTCTTTTATCTTGAAGAAGAAGTCTCTTACCCCACACCACCCGAACCATTATTTCTAGAAAATTTAAAAATTAAAACTTCTTATGAAGAGCCACCCGTGTTAGATTTAAAGCAACTCCCCCCTCACCTTAAATATTTTTTTAGAAAAAGAGTCTAAGCTACCCGTCATCGTTTCATCCGAACTTAGCAACTCAGAAATTTCTGAGTTGACTATTGTCTTAAGCAAGCACCGCCACGCAATTGCGTGGCGAATTTTGGATATTAAGGGTATAAACCCTTCCTTCTGCACTCATAAAATCTTTCTCGAAGATAATTCCCGCATCTCAGTCCAGCCTCAACGACGACTAAACCCGAATATGAAAGAAGTCATTAAGGCCGAAGTTATTAAACTATTGGATGCGGGAATCATCTACCCGATATCAAATAGTACTTGGGTTAGCCTAGTACAAGTCATACCAAAGAAAGGTGGCGTTACAGTAGTTGCAAACGAGAATAACGAATTAATCCCAACCCGTACCTTTACGGGTTGGCGGATGTGCATCGATTATCGAAAACTAAATGATGCCACCCATAAGGATCACTTCCCTCTACCTTTTATCGATCAAATCTTAGAGCGCCTTTCAGGTCACTCCTATTACTATTTTCTCGATGGTTTGTGGGGATATTTCCAAATCCCGATTTCACCCGACGACCAAGAGAAAACCACTTTCACTTGTCCCTTTAGCACATTCGCTTATCGAAGGATGCCATTTGGTCTTTGTAACACGCCAGCTACATTCCAAAGATGTATGCTGGCAATATTTGATGAGTTAGTAGAGGAGGTGATGGAAGTGTTCATGGACGACTTCTCCGTGTTTGGAAACTCATTTAAAAATTATTTAAAAAATCTCGAGCGTGTGCTGCAGCGATGTGAGGAAACGAATTTAGCGCTTAATTGGGAGAAATACCATTTTATGGTCAAAGAAAGATTAGTCCTTGGCCATAAAATTTCTGGCAAGGGGATCGAGGTCGATAGGGCCAAGATGGAAGTAATTGAAAAGCTCCCCCCTCCAACAAACGTAAAAGCTATTAGAAGTTTCCTAGGCCACGCGGGGTTTTATCGACGCTTTATACAAAATTTTTCCAAAATCACAAAGCCGTTAACCCACCTTCTCAAAAAAGAATCCTCTTTTATTTTTAACGATGAATGCCATTTGGCCTTTAAACTTATCGAAGAGAAACTTATAAACTCCCTGATTTTAGTCGCGCCAGATTGGTCGCTCCCTTTTGAAATCATGTGCGACGCGAGTGATATTGCGGTTGGTGCCGTTTTAGGCCAACGGGTGAGTAAGTATTTCCACCCGATTTATTATGCGAGCAAAACACTCACGTCGGCACAAGCGAATTACACCACTACTGAGAAGGAGCTTCTAGCGATCGTTTTTGCCTTCGATAAGTTTAGGTCGTATATTACTCTCTCAAAAGTTATCGTCTTCACGGATCACTCCGCTCTTAGATATCTTTTAAGTAAATCGGACGCCAAGCCTCGTCTTTTGCGATGGATCCCCCTCTTGCAGGAGTTTGATTTAGAGATCCGGGACAAAAGGGGAGCTGAAAACTTGGTGGCCGATCATCTTTCCCGCTTAGAAACCCCGCCTCGGAAGCATTAATACAAGCTGACATTAATGATAAATTTCCTGAAGAGCGCCTCCTCACTCTCGAAAATATAAATTCATCTTCCACCCCCTGGTTTGCGGATTTGGCTAACTATTTTGTAGCCCGGGTCCTGCCAAAAGAATTCTCGAGTCAGCAAAAGAAGAAATTCTTTTCTGTTTTAAAGAATTATTTTTCGAAGGATCCCTTTTTATTCCGTGTTTGCGCAGACCAGGTGGTGAGAAAATGCGTCTCAAGTGAGGAAGGCCTTAAAATTTTGTAACTCCCGCCCTGTTACATAGAATATAGCAGTAGGTCCATCCAGGACCCCACGCCATATTAAACGAATAGAAGAGCGCATTGCGTAATTAGTTTTAAACAGTTAAGAACATAACTATCTCAGCAAACAGAGTCGTACAACGGAAGCATTTATTTTATTTAGTAAACCAGATTACAAAACTTGTCCACTTTATAACTAGGAATGAAAGTACAAACAATGTTTGATTATTACAATGTTTACATTTACTAGGTGGCTTACAAACATCGGCACGCAGGCCGGCCACACGTGAAAACAGTAAACATAATAACTTGGCCTTCGAGGGCCAGCTCAGCACAACAACAGGGACTTCAACCCACTATTTCCCGCTAGTCTCGCCAGGACCTGTATAAACAAATTCACCAAATGGTGGGAAAAGGAGTAACCGGTCAGCTTTGGCTGACCCAGAATATAACGATCCCAACCCATGCTCGGGGCGGCAGTGCTCCTTCCCTCCAAGCAAGCAATAGCAGTACATATATTTCACAGGTGCATCTAAGCACCGCATAGAAACATTCAGCACACGATGACGTCAAGTCACACGCCTTGTGCACTCACGGCAAGACATCCACAAGTCCTTTTTCAACTTGGATGAACAATATAAGCTAGATGGCAGGATTCAACTATGCCTACCCCGGGTTCGGTTCAGCTTGTGCCCGGGCTCATAAACGTCAGGATTCAACTAAGCCTGACACGGGTTTGGCTTCCCCTTGTGCCCATCAAACTTTAACCACACAGGGTCATCTCTTTAGCCTCAGGGGCCATTTTCAAGTGCCCTAAGCAATCTCACAGATCACTGGCACTAGCGCCGATGCTAGCGCTAGCCAACTGAACACATTTCTGTTAGCCCTTTTCGGGTATTTCCTGAGGGTAACCACCAGGACTCCCTGCAGCATAAGACAGCACACAGAACCCGAAAACATACGCGGAGTCTTCTATGGAATGCAATATAGCATATCAACATCACCAATCCAGACCAACCTGTCCAGATGGGCTTCACACAGTATGCATACGTCTGTACTATCATTCCAGACTCTATATGCAATTTCAACGGGGATAACATCGACCCGTCGGCAGAAATCTATCCACTCATTAGTGGAAATCGGCCTACTACTATGCAAATCAAAGGACGAACGTGTCCAGAAATGAAGGAGGAGAATCGTTACCCTTGCCGTTCATTTCTGCACCATGATTTGCAAGATAATCGGCTGGAATCGACGATGGCACAAGCACGCAAGAAATCTCCTTCGCAAATTGCCCTTTTGGAGCCACGAACGGCTGGCCCTCCCAACAGATCTCTTTCCACAAGATCTCAGCTCTCTGGTCGTGTAAAGGTAAGATTTTCTCAGCTAAATCAGAAGAAAAGCCGAAAACGTCTCATACATAGTTTTCTCAGGCGGTGGCTGTATTATCCACAGCAGCTTAAGAAATCTGACGGCGTTCGACAAATTCTTTAAAGCTGAGTTCGATGATCGGCGTTCGAAGCTGCGTTCGACGAACTGCTTTGAAGATGCGTTCGACGAACAGTTAGCTGCGTTCAACGAATGACTTTGAAGATGCGTTCGATGAACTGCTTTGAAGCTGCGTTCGACGAACAGCTAGCTACAATCGACTAATGGCTTTGAAGCTTCGTTCGATGAACAGCTAGCTACATTCGACGAACAGCTTTGAAGCTGCGTTCGACGAACGGCTTTGAAGCTTCGTTCAATGAACAGCTAGCTGCGTTTGATGAATGTCTTTGAAGCCAAGTTCGACGAATGACTTTGAAGCTGCGTTCGACGAATAGCTAACTGCGTTCGACGAACGGCTTTGAAGTTGCGTTCAACGAACAACTAGCTGCGTTCGATGAACGGCTTTGAAGATGCGTTCGACGAACAGCTAGCTGCGTTCGACGAACGGCTTTGAAGCTGCATTCGACGAACAACTAGCTGTGTTCGACGAACGACTTTGAATCCCTGCCCTTTTTTTTCTCGAGAACTGGCATCTGATTTCTCAAGAAATGGCATTTCCTGCCTTTTTCTTTTCTCGAGAACTCCTGTCATTTGATTTCTCGAGACCTATATTCGTCTGCTTTAGATTTCTCGAGAAATATATATTCTCTGCTTTTGATTTCTCGGGAATTGAGGTGTTACAAATCTCCCCTCCATTATGAAATTTCGAGAACTGGCATCTAATTTCTCTGCTTTTGATTTCACTAAAATAGACCGCATTGTTCCCAATACCCATCCTTCCAATTCAAAACAAATCCATCAATATCCACTGTGGTGGGGGCCTGACAAATCCACCCATACTCCAGTCTAAAAAGAAGCCACTGTGGTGGAGGCCTATCATATCCACCCACTCTCCAGTCTACAATTCACTGTGGCGGGGGCCAACCATATCCACCCACTTTGCAGTCTACAAAACAACTTTGGTGTGGGCCTACCATATCCACCCACTCTCCAGTCCACAAAAGTACTGTGGTGGGTGATGTGCAAAAACTATATCCGCAAACGATAACGACAAGTGTACCGTATCGAATGTAGTATAGGTTATAAAAGCCAAGGTCGTATTAGACTCGGGGCGGTTGAGTACTCTTACTTCAAGAAAATCTCTATTATTCTATCAACTAAAACTTTGGAGTTGGTTTAGCAAAAAGGAAAATTAAAATAAGATTAAACGATAAAAAAGACTAGCACTCGATCTTTGAATCACCTCGGAATAATAAAATTGAAGAAATAAGAAAATATAAATCTCTTAGGAAAATTGCTTTTACCGTGGAGGTTCCCGAAATATGAGTGCGCCATGGTCGAGGACTACACCCAACTAAGATTAGGTTGATCAACCTAACTCTCATTCTATAATTGAAACCCCTAAAACTTGCTTTACGCGGTGAACCTCTCTATTGGATTTGACTCCAATCCGGGAGATTTATGTAATCCTCTCTCGAGGGCTGCATGCAACTCTCTTTATCCTTGAAGGATCGATTCGTCTTACGAGCTGGTTCGACTAACTAAAGAACAAAAATAAGAACGAGAATCATATATCAAAAATATAATCTCATTTCATTAAAATCGAGGATAAATCATATGTATTTCCAAGATGAGAAAAGACATCCTAAATTACTTCATGAATTATATTTATTCCTTGGATCATCTTGACCGAGTGCTAATAGAAATTTAGCTACTCATGGAGATGGAGGAATCGAAAGAAATAAAAGAGTACATAATGAAAAAAAAAAGAGAATAAAATAAGAGAAATAGGAACTAATTTTATTGATTTCCGAAAGAAAGTACAAGCTATGAAATTGAGAATTACAACTATTGAAATGAAATTACAATTGCAGAAAGAAGGAAGGAGCATAAGAACTACTAAAACAAGAAAATAAAACATGAAAAGAAGAGTCTAAGTCCTAAAAAATTCGTTACCAAAATTCTTGCAAAACATCTGTTGGAGTTGGCTTTTTATAGCTGCAAAATTAAGGTTACATGCCCTTGGTCACGGGCTCGCCCGTGACCAAGGGGCGTGTAGGGGGCGTGATTGGTGCTGGCGGAGAGGGCGCGTTCTGGCTTCAATGCAGGAGTTTCGGACGCGTCATGCCCTAGGTCACGCCCGTGACCTGGGGCATGTAATCTGTAAATGTGCTGTTGGCGGGAAATCTTTGGCGAGAAGGCGCGCTCTATGAGTCATGCCCGTATACTGGATGTCATGCCCCATGGTCACGCCCGTGACCTGGGGCGTGTAATTTTAATTGACGTGGCAGGCTTGATCTCAGCGGTTCTGATTCGTCTCAGCGGGTCGCGGCCGTGACATTGGGTCACGCCCTTGGTCACGCCCGTGACCTGGGGCGTGTACTTGGCGAACTCTTCATGGAATGACCCGGGGTGGCAGAAGCAGGTCTAGATAACCGCGCAGGTTACACGCCCATTGGTCACGCCCATGACCTGGGGCGTGTAAATGTACTTTTTGCTCCAAATGTCCAGAAAACCTAAAAACACAAAATAAACTTAAGTTAGCTTATGAAATTAAAATAGGAAAGATTTATATGATATAATTCATATAAATAACATAATTTCATATTAAAATTATATTAAAATTATACTAAAAGATGAGCACAAAAAGTACTTATCAAACACCCCCATACTTGAGCTTTTGCTATTCCAGAGCAAAAGAGTGAGGAGAGAATTACAAGACATCGATATTATTTTTAATTAACTAAAATTTCGTTAAACCAAGAATAAGTCAAAAGCAAATTTTAGGAATTCAAGAATTAAGTCATAAGTTATGTTGATAATTTAAAAAGAGAAATTTGTTTAGCTAACTACTTCTCAAGATAACTATTTAACAAACGAAATCATGGAAATTTTCAAACGAGAATAGATTGAAATTATAAACACTTTAACATAAAAGAAAATTAAGGAAAAGACACCTACCAAAATATTGCTCTCTTAATAATTTAGTTTATGACTAGAAACAATGAAATTGGCTAGGGATGGGTTTGAACGAAATGGCAAAATGAAGAGTTCTTGAATAGAGGTGATGAATTTTATCCTCTCACCTTATTTGAATAGGAATTTGTATATGTTTAGTGAAATAATGAATTTTATCCTCTTATTTTCCATGCCATGTAATCTTTTAATATTCTCTTCGAACAAAACCCCCAAATGTATATGTTTTAGATGTAATGAATTTTATCCTCTTACATCATGATATATAATCTTTTAAATGATTTTGGGTGCATATGTTTAGGAAATAATGAATTTTATCCTCTTATTTCCATGACATATGATCTTTTTCTATTTTTTTTATTTGCCAACAAAGGGTGAGGGGGAAGGAATACTTCTAGTTTATAAATTAAACTATTTTGAGAGCAACTTTTTAGTGGAATGAAATTTCCTAAGATCTTAAAGTTAAAAGAGAATATAATAGAAATCTAGAGATGTTTAGCAAATTTACGACAAAGTGAAGCTATTTAAAATTAAACGGAGAAGTAGTGCTAAATAAATTTTCTAATTGAATTAAAAATATAAAATGTTTCTTAAAACTAAATTACTTTAAATTTAAATTTAACAATTTCTGATAAAACAAAAATATTAGCTAAATCAAAAATGTAGGAATACTTATAATCGGACCTCAAACTAAATTTCTAGAACATTAAAAACAACAAGTAAGGATTAAAATATATATTTTTTGAAAATATTTCTGGACTTCCCAAGCTCAACCCGGTGAAGGGCTCGCAAGGTACTAGAGGCAGTGATGGGAATTCAAGCCCAAAGCGTCCTTTCCAAGAAATTAGATTTTTATAATTTTTATAATTTATTTTCTTTTTTCTTTTTATTTATATATATTTTTTTATTTTGCAAAAGAAAGACTAGAAAACTATGTTACACCCCCATACTTAAAGTTAAACATTGTCCTCATTGATTAAAACTAAGTATGAAGAACACTTGAAAGAAAATTAACTTCAAAAGAAAAATACATTAAATTAAAGATAAGCAAGGGGTGCCTCCCAAGAGCGCTTTGTTTTTCCCGTCTTTAAGCTAGACGGTTAGTGTTAGGAAAAAGGAAAATAAAAAGAGAAGTGGACAGGCAACTCCCCTAATTCACGCGTAGGTGAATGTGCCGGCGTCAGTCGCACGGCTACTCCTCCGCTTAACGTGTGATTCTCTATTTTTCATTGGACTTGAATAAGCAAATCCAAATCACCTATACATACCAGAGGTGATTTGAAAATATAAAGATGAGCGGCATATGGATCATCAATTAATTGGGGTAGCAACGGCTCATCTCCAACCTGAAAATTATTAGTATATAGAAAATCACCATTAAACATGTCAGATAATTTTTCGAAAGGAGGAGGTGCTTGCGAACATATATGATTAAGCTCTGGTTGTTCCTTTTCTAAAATAAAATTTTCTTTTGAAAAATCTAGTGCATTACCAAGTGGAATAAAATTTTCGGACACTAAATTTTCATGAATTTTTGATTGGATAGAAGAGATTTGCGAAAATTCATGACAAAGAAAAGAAGATCCGGGTGAAGTAGGGGAAGAAACTTGTTCTTCTTCTAGTTCATCAGGGGTGCCCACAACATGAAGAAAATCTTGGCAAGAAAATTTTTCTTCATCTTTGGTAAAGGAAGTTATGTGATTACATGAAAGCACATGTTCCTCCATAACTAAATTATCAAAGGATGGAGAAAACCACTAGAAGAAGTAAAATTCTCCTCTAAATTTTGGGGGGAAGTATCAAATTGAATCGGTGGAGATTCCCCAAAATTAGAGAAAGAAAATTGCGGCGTATAAGAAGAAGAATAAAAATTCGGATCTAAAGATTTTTCTTCATCGCTCCGAGACCTATCCGGGTGACCTTGCCACCAAGAATAATCTACTTCGGGGCTAGAAGAAAAATTATTAGAAGCCGAAAAATTATTCTCGTGAAAATTAGGAAAAACATTTTCATCAAAGTTTGAAAAATTATTTTCATTAAAAGTGGAAAAATTATGATCGTAATTATTATCAAAATTATTTGCATAATATTGAGGAAATTTTTTTTCATAATAAATATTTTGATAATAAGAATGTAAATAACATTCCTCACTTTGATGAGGAGCATTACAATAATGACAACTAAATTGGCATTTTCGTGCCGCTTCCAAAAGATATACTTGGCTTTGAAGCTCGGCAACTTTTACGACCAATTCAAGTAACTCCATTTAATAAAATAATAAAAAAAGAACAACCTTTACTTAAATGAATGAAGTTTTAAAGAGGGAATAGAGAAGAGAAATAATTTATAAATATTTTTTTTTTCAAAAAGCGGGTTAGTTTCGTCCTGGACTTCCCAAGGTCAACCCGGTGAAGGGCTCGCATGGTACTAAAGGCTGTGATGGGAATTCAAGCCCAAAGCATCCTTTCCAAGAATTTAAATAGATATTTCTTTTTTCGAAATATCAATCAATTTCCCCGGCAACGGCGCCAAAAACTTGATGCGCAAAAAGTATATCCGCAAACGATAACAGCAAATGTACCGCATCGAATGTAGTATAGGTTATAAAAACCAAGGTCGTATTAGACTCGGGGCGGTTGAGTACTCTTGCTTCAAGAAAATCTCTATTATTCTATCAATTAAAACTTTGGAGTTGGTTTAGCAAAAAGGAAAATTAAAATAAGATTAAACGATAAAAAAGACTAGCACTCGATCTTTGAATCACCTCGGAATAATAAAATAGAAGAAATAATAAAATCTAAATCTCTTAGGAAAATTGCTTTGACCGTGGAGGTTCCCGAAATATGAGTGCGCCTTGGTTGAGGACTACACCCAACTAAGATTAGGTTGATCAACTGAACTCTCGTTCTATAATTGAAACCCCTAAAACTTGTTTTACGCGGTGAAACCCTCTATTGGATTTGACTCCAATTTGGGAGATTTATATCATCCTCTCTTGAGGGTTGCATGCAACTCTATTTATCCTTGAAGGATCGATTCGTCTTACGAGCTAGTTAGGCTAACTAAAGATCGAAAATAAGAACGAGAATCATATATCGAAAATATAATCTCATTTCATTAAAATCGAGGATAAATCGTAAGTATTTCCAAGAAGAGAAAAGACATCCTAAATTACTTCATGAATTATATTTATTCCTTGGATCATCTCGACCGAGTGCTAAAAGAAATTTAGCTACTCATGGAGATGGAGGAATCGAAAGAAATAAAAGAGTACATAATGAAAAAAAGAGAATAGAATAAGAGAAATAGGAGCTAATTGTATTGATTTGCAAAAGAAAGTACAAGCTATGAAATTGAAAATTACAACTATTGAAATGAAATTACAATTGCAGAATGAAAGAAGAAGCATAAGAACTACTAAAACATAAAAGTAAAACATGAAAAGAAGAGTCTAAGTCCTAAAAAATTCGTTACCAAAATTCTTGCAAAACATCTGCTGGAGCTGGCTTTTTATAGCTGCAAAATTGAGGTTACATGCCCTTGGTCATGCACGTGACCAAGGGGCGTGTCCGGGGCGTGATCGGTGCTGGAGGAGAGGGTGTGTTCTGGCTTCAATGCAGGCGTTCCGGATGCGTCACACCCTAGGTCACGCCCGTGACCTGGGGCGTGTAATCTTTAAATGTGCTGTTGGCGGGAAATCTTTGGCGGGAAGGCACGGTGTATGAGTCACGCCCCATGGTCACTCCCGTGACATGGGGCGTGTAATTTTAATTGACGTGTCATGCTTGATCTCATCGGTTCTAATTCGTCTCAACGGGTCGCGACCATGACATTGGGTCACGCCCTTGGTCACGCCCGTGACCTGGGGCGTGTACTTGGCGAACTCTTCACGGAACGACCCCGGGGTAGCAGAAGTAGGTCTGGAACGCTGCACAGGTTACACGCCCATTGGTCATGCCCGTGATCTGTGGCGTGTAAATGTACTTTTTGCTCCAAATGTCCAGAAAACCTGAAAACACAAAATAAACTTAAGTTAGCTTATGAAATTAAAATAGGAAAGATTTATATGATATAATTTATATAAATAACATAATTTCATATTAAAATTATATTAAAATTATACTAAAAGATGAGTACAAAAAGTACTTATCAGTGGGGGCCTACCATATCCACCCACTCTCCAGTCTACAAATTATATCAATTTATAACTTTACTTGGTTTGGCATTCATTCAGGCAATAACCACATGCTCAGCCACAAGTCAAGGACAGTTAACTTGAATTACATGATAGACAATTCCTATTAGACCACATTTGATTTACACTTATCAGCAACTTACTTGGTTTAGCAATTTTAAAGGAGGGTTATACATGAATCATGAAGGAATCAAATTCCAGAAGAAAGAAACCCATGCTTCCACTTATCTTAACCATTCAGACAATAACCACATGATCAACCATTTACCATGCACAAGACAAGGGAAAATTACCTTGGATTACATTAGGAAGCAATCTTATTAGCTACATTAGAAATGGCTGGGAGGCTCAAAATGCTAATTGGAGACTAAAGAAACTGGATCAAGATGATCTAATCGACTATTGGGATGATCCCGACGAATAAAACATAACTTCATTTAAAGTCTCAACAAATGAACCCAAAATGCTCGACATTATACATTACGATAATCGAGAATACCTTGGCGAAAATGACTCAAATTATTGATGAAACAATTCAGGATATGCGATGAAATCGACAGAAAGACCTATCAAAAGTCGATGGGGAGCTTCAAGGAAAAATTGGCTGGAAGAGGGCCCGATCGACGGGATGGGAGCCCGATCAACGGGATGGGAGACCGATCGACGGGATGTCCTGTCGATTCTTACTTAGAAGATCAACAAATTGACTTCCCTGCTCTCTCTCCCATCAATCGACGGGACTGGAGGTCGATCGACGGGACGGGAGCCCGATTTTAACTTGAGAATTTACAAAATTCCTTCTAACCACCAAAACATTCTACCAGAGTTCAAACTCAACTAGAGAACACCTGAAAAAGCTTCAAAAGAAATAAACCAACACTCTTAAGAAGAGTAATATTTTCTAAACCAAGGGAATGGAGATTTTTGCATGAATATCAAGCATTTAGCATAATTAAAGTTTAAGAGGGTACGAACGATTATTTGTACAGGTGAAAGAAAAGGAGAAAAATATAACTTAGATCAAGATTTTTAGCATAAAGCTTGCATACCAAGCATGCATCTTAACAGTAAGGGGAAGAAGTCATCCAAGGGTGTGATTTAAGATAAGGAGGAGTACAACCTCTTAACATAATAATTTACACATAGAATGAGAAAATTATTAGCCATACAAATTAAGACTTTAGCTGGAATCAAGAAAACCAACAAGATCCATAAGAGAAAAACAAAAATCATTATCCTAAACTCAATAGGTTATGCATACAAGAAAGAAGGAGAGGACTGAAATGAAGGACATTCAGTCACACATCAAACAAGCCAAAGAGGACTACTACTACCTGAAGAACACAAATAACAAGAGAGCCTAGCATAACTAAGCTTCAGGAAAAAGGGTCTTCAAGGAGAAGGACTGCTATTTGCAGCCCAAAACAAATAAGAGAACTTTTATATCCAGCCACAATACTAAAGACAGTGAGGAAGAATCATTACCCCTAATTGAGAAAGTTAACACAAATCAAAGAAAGCTATAAGGTTTAATCCCATACATAGGAAACTAAGTCTGGAAGGGTTTAAATACTCAGAAATTAATGGCAGATTACACAGAAAACCATGGAGTTCTGGACAGGAATTTGGACAGAAAGTCTAATAAATTCTGGGCAGAAAGAGAGAAATTTCTGAAGAAGTCTATGTTACAAACATGAATCAAAACATTCAGGAAGAAACCTGATTTCTGAGAATACACAAAATATAACTTTTCTAAGAGAATCTATCGGAACAACAAGAAAGACCACAGAAAAACTGCACTTGCATTAATGGGGAAGAGATACAAAATAAGGAAAAAAGGCTCCAACAAAGGAGAAAAAGGGGAAAAATCGACGGGCGGTCCCGTTGATCGATGGGAAGCTCCGTTGATCGACGGACGGTCTCGTCTATCGATGGGAAACCCCGTCGATTCTGACTTAGAAAAGCATAAGAACAAAAGTTCCGCAGCTAAGGCCTAAGAACGACAGGATGGTCTCGTCGATCGATGGGACGTCCCGTCGATTGACGGGATGTCCCATCAATTTTGAATTAACACAGAATCTTCTCTTTTTCATTTTCTAAACAAATCCAACATACTTCTAACAAAGCTCAACCATGGACTACCAGCACAAACCTCAACTAAAAACATTTCAATTAGGAGCAAAGTAAATCAACAACACTAATTACCAAATATAAAGAGGATTAGAAAGAATCCTGGAGAAAAACACAAGCCAAGGGGGGAGAAAGCAAACCACCACTGTCCTAAATATCGAACCACTGAAAAAAGGCCTGTCAAGCTCTCCACTCCAAGGATCAGATCAAACACGACCTAAGCACGAGTAATATATGAAGATTTGGACAAAAATGAGGGTTAGGGCCGCTAACCCTAGTGCCAAAAACCTACGAAACGGACAAAACCTACCACGCACGTGACGAGCACGGCGAGAGCATTCCAAATCTTTGTTCCGGCGAAGCTTTCGAGCACCGGAGCTCCGTCGGTGGTGGTCTGAAGCTCAGGAAAACCCCACTCTCTCCCTCTTTCTCTCTCTCTCAAAACTTCTGGATCGATAATCAAGGGAGGAAGAAAAAATGGAGAAGAAGAATAGTAATAATATATATATATATATATTTATATAAACAGATGGTGGATGACAGCCAGAGATGTAATAATAATAACAATAATAATAATAATAATAATAATAATAATAATAATAATAATAATAATAATAATAATAATAATAATAATAATAATAATAATAATAATAATAATAATAATAATAATAATAATAATAATAATAATATGAAGGAGAAAGAAGGACCGAACCAAAGGTCGCCGATTCCAATGAAATTCGCACCGAAGACAAATGTCGGCGCTTGAATCCAACGGAGAAGTCAAAAACAAAATCCGACGAGCCAAACTTTAAAAATAAATTTTCGAAGTTTATTGCGGACGATAATTCCACAAATCTTATGAAAATCACCTGGCCTCTAATATTGCTCGGATCGCAACGAAACTTCGACGAGCATTTCTAAAACTAATTAATTTAATTTTCCAACGCAAAATCTTCCAACTCCGACATACGCCAAAATTTGGTCGATTTGACCGAAGGTACGTTCAGACGATGACGCATTGTTAACTTCGCGCCAACGTAATGCCCTTACACCAAAATGATGTAAAAGAAGGATAAAATAATTCCTGAAAATTCAGGTGCGTTACAGTCACCCCACCAAAAAGGAAGTTTCATCCCGAAACATAGAATACAAACGATAAAAAAAGGGGTCAAAGCGGGAGATAAGCTCACACTCACTGGTTAGAAATGCTAACCGAAGAGGGCTAGGAGAACATATGCGGATAAGATCTCTTCTTAACACTCAAAATAGATCACCCAAACTAGAAGTAACCAACAACTGCGGTGGGAGATACCTCTGCAAGCACACTAGCAGTAAACCAACAAACCCGTGGTAAAATCCTGCAGGGTATCAAATCACAAAATATTGGACGATGTGGAGGTGGGTTAATCAACTAACACCCACAACCCCAAATCAATTTCCTATATCTCGAGAATGGCACGACTGACCAGACTAGATACCACTAGTCTTAAAGCACTGAACTCACCAAGGCGATCGTTCCTTGTCAAGCAACCAACTAGATTCGTCGAACAAACTCGCCGCACAAACCCGACTAAACTGAGGCCCACTCGGAGAGTGATCAAACCCTTCGACGGATTCAAGGACTAAATAATTGGATTTTAAAGACTTATACAATGAATATGAAAGGACTAATTTGATGAGCGGATCTCGATCGACGAAGCACATCATAAACTTTGGCAAGGTTACACGGTTGATTTTACATTAATAATTCAAATCCTCATTACCTCAACTCGATGGGTGGGAAGAACAAGTGGATATCTTATATCACACACACGAATATGTCAAACTTGTGCAAAATAAAATAGCCAATGAAAATTAAGTGGTCAGAACCTTCATAAACACGACTTACGCCCGACAAATCTCAAGTAAAAGAGAATTAATACGGTATATAAAAATTATTCCACATTCGTAATGAAGGGGAAAGAAGGTGAACCACAAAACTTGCCTAGTTTTTACCGGAAATGTCATCTGAACAACTCCTCATCGTAGATCGGTCCATAAGAAGACACGAGGAGGAAGATTCTACAGAAAAGACGACCAAACGATGACCGTCTACGAAAATCTCTAGCCAACATATCAAGTAAAACTTGAATCGAAATGAATGCACCTTCATCATCCTCCACCTTAACTAGCACATAGACGATATAATGAATGTCTAAATCCACAACCGCATGCCAACTAATAAACTAGGTCTAATCCTAACCTGAAAATGCCTCACTACTCTGACAGACCTCCTCAATCACTGCCTCACTGTGCGAACTTGAGGATTCCTCCTCTAACTGCAGAGAATATTTCGACGCGCTACGCTTTGGAGCCATCTACGGCAATTACAAACGAACACTTCATCTACACTTTGCTTAAGATACAACAGCTAGCAAACTAGAATCTCTTAACTCGATACAGATCAACAAAAAATAGATACTTGCTCTTGTTGTTACCTTGCTCTAGGAACATTTATATATATAAAATTTCGCTATACTCAGGATGATAAATCATCACCCATGAATCCCTCGTGCACCTCTCCCGTATGCATAAAGGCTGCACATCTTTCTTTTAAAACCATGAGTGTACATGTGTCATCATGTAGATCTCTAGCTTGGCATGTGTGCTTATGCAATGTTATGCAATGCATGCAGTGCTATGCAGTCTAGGAAAGTCCTTATTGTATGCTATGAGTGGCGTACACATGCGATCTTGATGGCGACGACGGCCCTCAACATGAAGATGGTGACGACGGCAATTTTCTATCCAAGGATTCACGCCATCGCCGCTACAACCTTCGCCCGCACCGTCGGCTTGAAAACTAATAGTTATAATAATTTGATTATAATTATTAGTTTATTTTTATCATGTATTAATGATTGGGACTTTAGTATTTTTAGTTTCATGGATGAACATTTAGATTTGACATTTTGATTTGGCCTGCATTTAGCCAAATCTATTTGGTTTTTAATTTTGGGCTGCTAATAGCCCTCCTTGTTGTAAGGCCCTATATAAGGCCATATGTTGTTGGAGAATGAGAACTATTGATAATAAACAAAAGAACTAAGCCCCAATTATTCTCCCTGAATCCCCTTCCTCGTGGCCGCCCCTCTAGTTCTTCCCCCTCGCTGGTTCGGCGCCCCCCCCCCCCCCCCCCCCCCCCCCCCCCCCCCCTTAGCGCCGCCCCTCTCATTCTTCCCCCTCGCTGGTTCGGCGCCCCCCCTTAGCGCCGCCCCTCTCGTTCTTCCCCCTCTCAGGTTCGGTGCCCCCCCACCTTAGTGTCGCCCCCTCTCCTTCCTCCCCTACTCCCCTCCTAGTTCGACCTCCCCTCCCATTGTGCAAAAGGTGGTCTACGTGGGAACCGGTAACGGCGTGACAGCGAAGACGACGTTCAAACCCCACTTCGGCGATGACAACTCCGGTGGATTTGTGGGAGAACGAACAGGCTATCGTGTGCTTGAGGCCAATCCGAACTCAAGCGGGGGTAACAAACTATCCACTTGTGTGATTCTTTTCTTGGTAGATCTTGTGGTGGAACTTTATGGCGTGATCTTCGTATCACCGTTGTTTTTTTCGTGGTTTCTTCATTTCGATTTGCATTTGCATCCTTTCTTTTTATTTTTGAAGGGGTTTTGCGAGCCCCGCTTCTTGTTGGGAGAGATCACCCATTCTTTCGAATCATTATTTTCGGGGGATCTCTTTTGGTACAACGCATTGCTCGATCGGACCGGGTGGTTCCATTTAGCTTGAGCGAATATTAGCCTATAGCCTCTATTCAATCTCTAGCGGGTTAGCTATCCGTCGTTGGCGTAAACATTGATAATTTGCGTAGGAGATTGCAACGTTTACCTTGTGCGTGTTGGGCAGAATAGCTATTATCCCGTTGCGAGCGCCACTATAGGCTAGGCCTACATAAATTTGGTATCAGAGCTAGGTTAGCGTCGATTTCTTAATTGACACTTTCCTGTAGGTCACTTGTCGTCGACACTCACCTCCGTCCCACGTTAGCGTTGTCAAAATAAAAATAAATTAATTTTTTTTTAACATTCTACATATTATTTTCTGTGAGAAAATCCAAAAAAAAAAATCTTTCCATCCTAGTTATTAGGCGGAAACCTCGGCGTCTTTCATAAAATTTTCTGATTAGGGGTGTTTTAGGTTCTAGTTGCATGCGTACAAGATTTGGCATGGAGTATCCTTCGTCCTCCTCCCACATGACGGACGAGCCGGATACCGGTGGCGGTCCAACACCGATTGATGAACTCCGCCAGGAGTTTACCGATCAGTTGACGGACATTCGGGAAATGCTTCATGAAATGATAGTCGCCATCATGGCCGCTCAAAATCCTGCAGCCCGACAGCGGGGTGATGGACTTTTCCCCAATCACAACGTTCTGCATCAGGCACCTCCGAATCCGGCAGCCCAACCATGGGGCGAAGGAATTAATAACGCTGAACGTGCCCCACGGGCTCCGAACGGGTTCGACATTACTAAAGCCGTCCGGATCAAACCACCATCTTATGATGGATTGGGCGACCCGCAGGTTTTCTTGGATTGGATCACAGAAATCGAGTGATACTTCCAGTGGCAAAACTTGACCGACGGGGATAAGGTGCGGGTAGCACGCATGAAACTGTTAGGTAGAGCCAAATCTTTTTGGCTGAATGAGGAAAGGCGTCTAGGTGCGGGGGAAGGGTTACCTCCCATCGGTTGGGTGGGCATGAAGGCCTTGATGACTGATCAGTACATCCCGACCTATCATCGCACCCAAATGTTTGATGATTTGGCCTCCCTTAGGCAAGGTACACGTTCGGTCGCGGAATATATGGGTCTCCTGAAGGAGATGATGGTTCATTGTGATGTTAGGGAAATGTCAGAGGTTACCCTCTCTCGGTTTCGTAAGGGACTTAGCCCCGAAATACAGGGCAAGCTCCTCCGTTATGGGCACACTGACCTGAACACCACCTATAACGCCGCATTGGACATCGAAAAACACTTGGCCCACAAGTCCAAATCGCGTTTGTTCCAAAGGGGGAAGTCCATCTTAGGAGCCCCTGCACTTGTCACGAAGGATAAGGGGAAGTTTCGATCCACCGATTCAAACTCCGTCGTTATCACCGCTAGGAATACGCATAACCCATCCGGTGAGCGCGTGCCCGTGGGTCGGATTAGCAAAACGAATGCTTCTTGTTTTAGTTGTGGGGTTCAAGGGCACTACGCTAGTGAGTGCCCTACTAAGGCCAAGCCCCTAGCTTTGATGGGAGCTGAGGATGACTCAACCGAGCTCGAATATGAGGTCGGTAATGAGTCCGAATAGGAAGGAGTGCCGAGTGACATTGATGATGATGCTAACATGATGGTCATGCGATGTATTTTAGACACCCCGCGTACGGCCGACGATTGGAATAGGACGAACATATTTTCGTTAAATTTTAAGAACGAAGAGAAGCGGTGCAAGCTCATCATTGATAGCGGAAGCAGCATGAATGTCATTTCGGAGAATGCGGTAGTCCGGATGAAACTGACCACTGAACCGCACCCTCACCCATATAAGGTGGCATGGGATAACAAAACATCCCTTCCGGTTACTCGTCGTTATTTGGTACCGCTCACCATCAAAGCCTATTCGGAAAGGGTTTGGTGCGACGTCATCCCCATGGATGCATGTCACGTGTTGCTTGGTCACCCATGGCTTTATGACCTTGACGTAACCCACTTTGGAGGAGCCAATACTTACGAGTTCAAGTTTACGGGCAAGACCGTTACCTTGAAACCGTCCCCACCTAAGGATCCTTCTTGCGCCTCGAAGGACATAATTGTGCCCGTAGAGAAGAAGACCTTAAGTTTACTAGGCAAAAAAGAGTTCGCCCGCCAATCCTTCTTGGATGGTGTCCTTTATGCCTTAGTTTGCCTTCAGGTTAAGGAGGACGCACCGTTGTTTGAGAACTTACCCCCGTGTTACGACACATGTTAGAAGAGTTTCATGATGTCTATCCGGAGGTGTTACCTCCTACGCTACCCCCATTGCGAGACATCCAACATGCGATATATTTCGTCCTGGGCTCTTCTTTACCCAACCTATCCCACTATCGCTTAAATCCGTCTGCCCACTTGGAACTACAAAAACAAATTTCAGATTTGTTAGAAAGGGGATTTATCTGCCATAGCAAGAGCCCGTGTGCCGTGCCGACTTTGCTCGCGCCTAAGAAAGACGGCTCGTGGAGGATGTGCGTTGATAGTCGAGCCATTAATAAAATTACAATTAAATACCGGTTTCCTATCCCGCGATTGGACGACTTGTTGGACATGTTAGCCTGAGCCACGATCTTTTCCAAGTTGGATCTTAGGAGTGGCTACCATCAGATTAGAATTCGGGAAAGTGACGAGTGGAAAACGGCATTTAAATCTAAGGAAGGGCTTTACGAGTGGTTAGTGATGCCCTTTGGGTTTTCCAATGCCCCCAGCACATTTTCTCAGATGATGACTCACGTTTTCCAACCATACATGAGCAAATTTATAGTGGTTTATTTCAATGACATCCTCATCTTTAGCACGTCAACTAGTGATCATGAAGCGCATTTGAGGACTATTCTAGAGATGTTACGTGCAGAGAGGCTATTCGTTAACATAAAAAAAAATGCACCTTCTATGTTACGTCGGTAGAGTTCCTTGGGTACATTGTGAGTTTGAAAGGGATTTTGGTGGACCCAATAAAGGTCCAAGGCATTCGCGATTGGCCGGAACCGACCAACATTAGGGACGTTAGGAGCTTCCACGGTCTAGCTACCTTTTATCGCCATTTTATTCGTAATTTTAGCAGCATCATGGCACCCATCACCGAGTGCATGAAAAAAGGCGATTTTACTTAGACAAAGTCGGCCGCCCAAGCTTTCCAAACGATTAAAGATAGGATGTCGGAAGCGCCCCTATTGCGGTTACTCGATCTTAATAAATTCTTTGATTTATCATGTGACGCGTCGGGAGTCGGGATTGGAGGCGTCTTAAGTCAGGAGGGCCATCCCGTTGGTTACTTTAGAGAGAATTGGCGGGTCCTAAATTAAATTATTCAAATTATGACCGCGAATTTTATGCCATGATACGTTGCCTCCAACATTAGCGGCACTACCTTCTCCCGAAGGAGTTCATCATCCAATCCGATCATGACGCCTTACAGTTTGTCAATTCCCAAAGCAAAGTCAGCCCCCGACATGCCAAGTGGGTCTCCTATCTTCAGGAGTACTCCTTTATTATCAAACATCTTAAGGGAACCCTCAACCGGGTGGCGGACGCCCTTAGTCGCGTCTCTTTATTATTGACCACATTGGAAGTAAAAGTCATCGGATTTGACCGCATTAAGGATGAGTATGTCAATTGTCTGGATTTTAAAGAGCTCTATCTTTCCGCGCATGGCGATGCGCCCACGACCATTTCCGCGTATTATATTCGTGACGGCTACCTATTTTGGCATGCCAAACTTTGTATCCCACGTTCATCTCTTCTTAATTTCATAGTGTGGGAGTTGCATAGTGGCGGTCTAGGCAGTCATTTTGGGTGTGACAAGACCATTACACTAGTGGAGGACAAGTTCTATTGGCCGGGTCTTAAGGCCACGATGCATAAAATCGTAAGTAGTTGCTGAACGTGCCAATTGGCTAAGGGTAGTAAAACAAATACGTGGCTTTATACCCCCCTTCTGATTCCCTCCGTCCCATGGGAGGATATTAGTATGGATTTTGTTCTCGGTCTTTGGTTACCTTCCGTCGCAATGACTCCATTCTAGTGATCGTTGATCGGTTTTCCAAAATGGCCTATTTTATTCCGGGTAATAAGACCGATGATGCTTCCCACATTGCTAAGTTATTTTTTAAGGAAGTAGTGGGGCACCTTGGCGTTCCTAAGTCTATAGTCACTGCTTGGGATGTCAAGTTCACTAGTTATTTCTGGAAAACCCTTTGGCGGATCATGGGCACGAAGCTCTTGTTTTCATCCGCCTACCATCCACAGACGGATGGGCAAACTGAGGTAGTGAATCGGAGTTTGGGTAGTCTTTTACATTGTCTCGTTGGTGACCATAAGGGCACGTGGGATCTCATACTTCCCCATGCTCAATTAGCTTATAATAACTCTAAAAATCGGTCCACCGGTTTATCTCCAAACGAGATTGTGCACGGATACAAAGCGCTGGTGCCACTTGACTTAGTTCTGTTACCTCCATCCTACAAGTCGAGTCAATTTGCACAGGATTTTGCCTCTCATATTCACGAATTGCATAAGCATGTTAAGGATACGCTCGCTACTCAATACGCCTCTTACCAATTGCACGCTAACACCCATCAGAGAGAATCCCCTTTGAAAGTGGGTGATTTGGTTATGGTTCATCTTGTCCCTGAATGGATGCCTTCCGGAACCATAAAGAAGTTGGCTAATAGGCGAGCGGGCCAGTTTCGTATTATAAAAAGATTAGGAGATAATGCATTTCTATTGGAGCTACCTACTGATTGGGGAATCTCCCATGTTTTCAACGTGTCGGATTTAATGCCATTTAAGTCTCCACCGCATGATTTATCTGTCTGCCCGTTTAATTCCACACCATGTTCTAATGGGTTGGGGGGTGAGATGGAGCCTAGTTCGTCTTCTTCCACGGTCCCCACTGGAGGTACGTCATTTGATGTTGGGATTTGTTCTTCTGATTTGCCTAACGCTCTTCCCAGATTTCCCCGTACCACTTTTGTGCCTGACAGGATTCTCCGAGACGAAGTGCTCCTCTCTCCCAGTGGTGATAGTCAATGCTACTTGATTCGCTGGTGTGATCAACCGGCCTCCGATGACTCGTGGATTCCGGAGTCGGAGGTGGCTCTGTTGGATGATACTCTCCTCCGCCGCTACATTCGAGGCGACTCATCAGTGATGAGTACTTTTGAGCGGGGGAGGATTGATGGCGCCGACGGCCCTGAACATGAAGATGGTGACGACGACAGTTTTCCATCCAAGGATTCACGCCATCGCCGCTACAACCTTCGCCCGCGCCGCCGGCTTGAAAACTAATAGTTATAATAATTTGATTATAATTGTTAGTTTATTTTTATCATGTATTAATGATTGGGACTTTAGTAATTTTAGTTTCATGCATGAACATTTAGATTTGACATTTTGATTTGGCCTGCATTTAGTCAAATCTATTTGGTTTTTAATTTTGGGCTGCTAATAGCCGTCCTTGTTGTAAGGCCCTATATAAGGCATATGTTATTGGAGAATGAGAACTATTGATGATAAACAAAAGAACTAAGCACTAATTATTCTCCCTGAATCCCCTTCCTCGTGGTCGCCCCTCTCGTTCTTCGCCCTCGCTGGTTTGGCACCCCCCTTAGCGCCTCCCCTCTCGTTCTTCCCCCTCGCTGGTTCGGAGCCCCCCTTAGCGCCGCCCCCTCTCATTCTTCCCCCTCTCAGGTTCGGCGCCACCCCCACCTTAGTTCCGCCCCCTCTCCTTCCTCCCCTACTCCCCTCCTAGTTCGGCCTCCCCTCCCAAAGTGCAAAAGGTGGTCTACGTGGGAACCGGTAACGACGTGAGAGCGAAGACGGCGTTCAAACCCCACTTCGACGACGACAACTCCGGCAGATTTGTGGGAGAACGAACGGGCTTTCGTGTGCTTGAGGCCAATCCGAACTCAAGCGGGGGGTAACGAACTATCCACTTGTGTGATTCTCTTCTTGGTAGATCTTGTGGTGGAACTTTGTGGCGTGATCTTCGTATCACCGTTGATTTTTTTGTGGTTTCTTCATTTCGATTTGCATTTGCATCCTTTCTTTTTATTTTCGAAGGGGTTTGGCGAGCCCCGCTTCTTGTTGGAGAGATCACCCATTCTTTCGAATCGTTATTTTCGGGGGATCTCTTTTGGTACAACGCATAGCTCGATCGAACCGGGTGGGTCCATTTAGCTTGAGCGAATATTGGCCTATAGCCTCTATTCAATCTCTAGCGGGTTAGCTATCCGTCGTTGGCTTAAACATTGATAATTTGCGTAGGAGATTGCAGCTTTTACCTTGCGCGTGTTGGGCAATTCGTGTTACGCTGGGTAGAATAGCTGTTATCCCCTTGCGAGCACCACTGTAGGATAGGCCTACATCAGATCTTTGATGAGTACTTTTTGTACTCATCTTTTAGTATTATTTTAATATAGTTTTAAATTGAATTTATATAAATTATATGTATTTACTTATTTAATCTGGTCCTTTTTAATTTCTTCAACTAATTTAAGCTTATTTTATGTTTTGCAGGTTTTCTGGGCACTTTGAGTAAAAATGTCAAGTACACGGCCAAGGTCACGGCGTGACCAAGGGTGTGTCAGCCTAAGATGTGTTCCAGGCCTGCTGCCGCCACTTCGGGCCCATTCCGTGAAGATTCGCCAAGTACACGCCCCAGGTCACGGGCGTGACCAAGGGCGTGACATCCAAGTCACGGCCGGGACCACGCCACCAGCATCCAGATCGAGCCGCCGCGTCATTTAAAGTTACACGCCCTTGGTCACGGGAATGACCGAGGGCGTGACCTCCAGTCACGGGCGTGACTCGCCCCGAACTTCTTCCCGCCAGAGTTTCCCGCCAGCATCACTATTTCAAGATTACACGCCCCAGGTCACAGGCGTGACCTAGGGCGTGACGCGTCCGAAATGCCTGCATTGAAGCCAGAACGCGCCATCTCCGCACCAGCATCGATCACGCTCCTTACACGCCCTTGGTCACGGGCGTGACCAAGGGCGTGTAACATCAAATTTCTGCCTATTTAAAGGGAGCTTCTCCAGATCTTCAAGGATGAATTATTAGGATTAGAATTTCATTTTCTTGTACTATTTTCATGTTTCTAGTAGTTCTTATGCTCCTCCTTTATTTCTTATGATGGTAGCTATTTCAATTCAAAGCTTGTAGCATCTCTTGTAATCTCAATTTTATGTATTCTTCTTTTTACAATTGACACTAAAAAATCATAATTTTTAGTCTCTAATTTCCCCGCTCTTTTCGCTATGTTTTCTTCCTCCTCTTCTTATGATTCCTCCGTGATCATGAGCAACTAATCACTTTTGTGCTCGGCTTAGATGATCCAAGGATGACGCAATCTCTTTTTGTGTTTTAGAATTCTGTTCTTAGTGTTAAAACGCTTACGATTTACCGTGGCCAACTCGTTCTAGTAACGGTTTTCGTCTTTTAACGGCCGAGAGGCCCTTAAGGAGGATCGATCATAGGTAAAGAGAGTCGAACGTACCCATCGAGAGAGGACATACGTAACTCTTCCGGACGGGATTAGCATCCCAGTGAGGTCCTTCTCTTAAAGCAAGTCTTAAGCCACTTGATTATAGAACGAGAGTTCGGTCGTGTGCAACTTAAGCTTAGTTGAGCCAACCCTCGAGAGAGGAGCACTCATGCTTTTGGAACCTCCGCGGTCAAGGCCACTCTAACACGAGATCGAATTCCACTACACGTTTCTTTTGCTTAGTCTAAGGTGATTGGAAAGCCGTGCGCTAGTTTTTATTAATTAGTAAAATTAAATTACATAAACCCAACCTTATCCTTCTATCGGTAAAATAATAAACATTCACTCGAAGTAGAAGTACTTAACATGACCCGAGTCTTATACAACCTTGATCTTGCGAGATCCTATACTTCACTCGATACGATACACTTGCCGTTATCGTTTGTAGTTATAATTTTGCACATCAAGTTTTAGCCGTGCGCTAAAATTTTTTTTTATTAAAATATAAAAAAAATATATATATATTTTTTCTTATTTTTTTTATTTCAATTCCATTCATTTAAAATCCGTTTGTTTTTCAAAAAAAAATATGTTTTGGCTATCCGGCACGCTTGAGAATACTAATAATGTCTTAGAACTTTCTGCTTCTATTAACGCGCTTCAAGATAAAATCAATGATTTAGAAGCCGCGGTTAGGATAAATAATGTTATTATGGAACATTCTTCGCGAAATTCTCAAAATTTTAATAAAGAAAATAATTTTCATAACAATTATCAAAAAAATTTTTCCTATGAAAGTAATTTTTGTGAAAATAATTTTTCATATTTCTACGAGAATAATTTTCCTAACGCTAATAATTCTAATTTTCAAAATTCTCAAAATTTTAATAATGAAAATAATTTTTATTCTAATTATGGAAATAATTTTTCTCAAAATAATTTCTATGATTCTTATGAAAATAATTTTTCTAACTCTTATGAGAATTCTAGCTATAATTTAAACTCTCAAAATTTTTCTTATGAAAATATTTTTAATTTTAATAAAGGTAATTCTCATGAATCTTATGAAAATAATTTTCATGATTTTTATTCTAATAATTTTCATGAGGAAAATAATTATTATAAGAAAAATACTTTTTATAATCCAGATAACGCTGGTGATTCTTTTTCACTCACCGACGTGGATTATTCATGGTGGGCAGGCCACCCGGATAGTCTTCGCGGCAATGAAGAAATTTCATCTCCTAAAAATTTTGTTTCCCTAATTTCTCCTCCCTCCCAGATTTTAGAAAATTCGTTAAGTCAAGATTTTTTGCATTTTCATGATAATTCGCTAACGCCACCTATTTTTGAAAATGAAATAAATGAAAATGATGATTCTACGCGTTTTGACATAACGATTATTTTAGGGGAGAAAACCTTTATTTTAAACGAACAATCGGATTTTAATCTTTTTCTTTCACAAGTGACTCCTCGTGAAATTTTTTCTGACCCCTTTGCTTTTGATTCTTCAATTCCTAATGATTTTTATGTAGAGGATGAGCCGTCGCTACTAAACATCATCGTGGACCCATTTGCCGCTCATCTACAAAAATTCAAATCACCTCAGGTATGGATAGGTGATTCGAATTTACACTCTCAACCTAAAAGCAACAAGGAGAATCAAATAGCAAGTGGAGGAGTCGCCGGGCAACGGATCACATCCAAATTCCCACAACGCATATTCAGGGAGTTGCCCGTGCACCTTAAATTCTATTTTCCTTTTAGCTAACACTAACCATCTAGCTTAAAGACGGGAAAAACAAAGCGCTCTTGGGAGGCACCCCTTGCTCATCTTTAATTTCTTATATTCTTCTTTTACAAGTTTTTCTTTCAAGTATTCTTCATACTTTGTTTTAAACATTGGGGACAATGTTTAATTTTAAGTATGGGGGTGTAGCTTTGCATTCCCTGTATTTTTATTTGATAAAAAAAAATTATAAAAATTATAAAAATGTAATTTCTTGGAAAGGGCGCTTTGGGCTTGAATTCCCATCACAGCTCCTAGTACCTTGCGAACCCTTCATCGGGTAGCCCTTGGGAAGTCCAAGAAATAATAAAAAAATAATAATAATAAATACGCCTAGCCTTGTTGTTTTTAATGTTCTAGAAATTTAGTTTGAGGTACGATTATAAGAATTCCTACATTTATAATTTAGCTAATTATTTTATTTGATCAGAATTTGTTAAATATAAATTTGAAGTAATTTAGTTTTAAGAAACACTTTATGTTTTTAATTCGATTAGAGAGTTAAATTAGCACTACTTCTCCGTTTAATTTTAAATAGCTTCACTTTGTGGTAAATTGGCTAAACATCTTTAGATTTTTTTATTATATTCACTTTTAACTTTAAGATCTTAGGAAATCTCATTCCACTAAAAAGTTGCTCTCAAAATAGTTTAATTTATAAACTAGAAGTATTTCTTCCCCCTCACCCTTTGTTGGCAAATAAAAAAAAAATGTAGAAAAAGATCATATGTCATGGAAATAAGAGGATAAAATTCATTATTTCCTAAAACATATGCACCCAAAATCATTTAAAAGATTATATGTCATGATGTTAGAGGATAAAATTCATTACATCTAAAACATATACATTTTGGGTTTTTGATTGAAGAGAATTGTTAAAAGATTATATGGCATGGAAAATAAGAGGATAAAATTCATTATTTTCCTAAACATATACAATTTCGTATTCAAATGAGGTGAGAGGATAAAATTCATCACCTCTATTCAAGAACTCTTCATTTGCCATTTCGTTCAAACCCATCCCTAGCCAATTTCATTGTTTCTAGTCCTAAACTAAATTATTAAGAGAGCAGTATTTTAGTAGGTGTCTTTTTCTTAAGCTTCTTTTATGTTAGAGTGTCTATAATTTCAATCTAATTTTGTTTGAAAATTTCTATAATTTTGATTGCTAAATAGTTATCTTGAGAAGTAGTTAGCTAAACAAATTTCTCTTTTTAAATTATCAACATAACTTATGACTTAATTCTTGAATTCCTAAAATTTGCCTTTGACTTCTTCATGGTTTAATAAAATTTTAGTTAATTAGAAATAATATCGATGTCTTGTAATTCTTTCCTCACTCTTTGCTCTGGAATAACAAAATCTCAAGTATGGGGGTGTTTGATGAGTACTTTTTGTACTCATCTTTTAGTATTATTTTAATATAGTTTTAAATTGAATTTATAAAAATTATATGTATTTTCTTATTTAATTTGTTCCTTTTTAATTTCTTCAACTAATTTAAGCTTATTTTATGTTTTGCAGGTTTTCTGGGCACTTTAAGTAAAAATGTCAAGTACACGGCCAAGGTCACGGCATGACCAAGGGCGTGTCAGCCTAAGATGTGTTCCAGACCTGCTGCCGCCACTTCGGGCCCATTCTGTGAAGATTCGCCAAGTACACGCCCCAGGTCACTGGCGTGACCAAGGGCGTGACATCCAAGTCACGGCCGGGACCACGCCACCAACATCCAGATCAAGCCGCAGCGTCATTTAAAGTTACACGCCCTTGGTCACGGGCGTGACCGAGGGCGTGACCTCTAGTCACGGGCGTGACTCGCGCCGAACTTCTTCCCGCCAGAGTTTCCCGCCAGCATCACTATTTCAAGATTACACGCCCCAGGTCACGGGCCACGGGCGTGACCTAGGGCGTGACGCATCCGAAACGCCTGCATTGAAGCCATAACGCACCCTCTCCACACCAGCATCGATCACGTTCCTTAGACGCCCTTGGTCACGGGCGTGACCAAGGGCGTGTAACATCAAATTTCTGCCTATTTAAAAGGAGCTTCTCCAGATCTTCAAGGACGAATTATTAGGATTAGAATTTCATTTTCTTATACTATTTTCATGTTTCTAGTAGTTCTTATGCTCCTTCTTTATTTCTTATGATGGTAGCTATTTCAATTCAAAGCTTGTAGTTTCTCTTGTAATCTCAATTTTATGTATTCTTCTTTTTACAATTGACACTAATTAAATCGTAATTTTTAGTCTCTAATTTCCCCGCTCTTTTCGCTATGTTTTCTTCCTCCTCTTCTTATGATTCCTCTGTGATCATGAGCAACTAATCACTTTTGTGCTCGGCTTAGATGATCCAAGGATGATGCAATCTCTTTTTGTGTTTTAGAATTCTGTTCTTAGTGTTAAAACGCTTACGATTTACCGTGGCCAACTCGTTCTAGTAACGGTTTTCGTCTGTTGACGGCCGAGAGGCCCTTAAGGCGGATCGGTCATTGGTAAATAGAGTTGAATGTACCCCTCGAGAGAGGACATACGCAACTCTTCCGTACGGGATTAACATCCCAGTGAGGTCCTTCTCTTAAAGCAAGTCTTAAGCCACTTGATTATAGAACGAGAGTTCGGTCGTGTGCAACTTAAGCTTAGTTGAGGCAACCCTCGAGAGAGGAGCACTCATGCTTTTGGAACCTCCGTGGTCAAGGCCACTCTAACACGAGATCGATTTCCATTACACGTTTCTTTTGCTTAGTCTAAGGTGATTCGAAAGCCGTGCGCTAGTTTTTATTAATTAGTAAAATTAAATTACATAAACCCAACCTTATCTTTCTATCGGCAAAATAATAAACATTCACTTGAAGTAGAAGTACTTAAAGTGACCCGAGTCTAATACGACCTTGATCTTGCGAGATCCTATACTTCACTCGATACGGTACACTTGCCGTTATCATTTGTAGTTATAATTTTGCACGTCAAGTATTTTTATAACTGCGACGCATTTTTATGTATCAATCTTATGCATCCCATACTATATATTATCGCATGCAAGGAAAAATAAAATCTAATGGACACGCATGCGACCTACGTTATGCATCCCATACTATATAACAGTCGCATGTCGTCACCTATGAGGATCTATATACAAACACATATTATGCATCCCATACAACCTAATATGCCCCGTACTTCTTTCATGCTTATGAGTATAGTACCCATGCTTTAGCCGAGATCTACTGATGACCCATCGGTGGGTGTATGCAATGAATAACATTCTCACCAGGTGGTTAACCGGGCCAACCAGACTATCCCAGAAACCCGACTAACCTCCCTCTGATACCAACTATCACAACCCGCATTTTCCCAAAAATTTAATGAATATTATTAGATCAAGGGGAAAATACGCTTTATGATGCCACTGTTGAAACCAAGACTTGGTCTCTTATGGAGCTCGGGCCCTCAAGGATTAGGGGCAGCTAACCCTTACTGGTTCTTTGGAAGGAACAGACCGAAGACTTATAACTAGACAGAGACCTTTGGTCTCTGCGAGGAGGTCCCATCACACACACGAAGATCTTTGAGCGCTTCCCCTCCCAAGACAAAGCTGAGACTGGGCACCTTGGAGAGCCTGAGAGCTAATCCAAGATCACCTAGGGAGGAAGAAGCTCAGAAAACTGAGATTGGGATCCTCTCCAAAGGTGCCCTTCAAGGACTATTTATAGTTTTTCTAGTTTGGTCTGCTAATAGCGGGATTCCGCCTTACTCTTTTACAATACGCAACTCAAAATGGTCTGCCAATAGCCAAACTCCGCTATTTGGAGAGGCTAACTGTAGACCACCAGGGGCTTCCAGGTAAAAGCACCCCTAGACCTTTACTGGGCGATCCTCCCTTAGTGGCCCCCTCTCGCGAACTGTGAAGCCCGGATCGCTCACCTCCCTGCGAGCGACCGATGAGGGGTTGAACCTGCTCGCCTTCCCGTGAGTAGTCCGCGAGAGACCGTCTCAGTCGCTTTATTGTGAGTAACCGACGAGAGACTGGGTCGCCCGCTTTCCTGCGAGCCTTCTTTGGGGCTCTGGATCACCCTCCTTCTTATTCCTCTCGCTTGCAGACTCAGTTCTCCGCTCACCTTTTGGCGAATACCAGGGTTGTACACAATCCCCGCTCTTTGCGAGGCTATTTTAGGCTCGCGAAGAAACGTCCAACCCCGGGTGTTCGCCGGACCCTTGATGACGTGGTGAGAATCATTTGGTGGGACCCATGCCCACGACTATAAATACCATCGATCATGGCTGAAGAGTACCCCTCTTCTCCTTTCACCTTCTCTCGCTGCTTCGTACTATAGCTGTCAAAAATGGCTATTTCGGAGGAGACCCAGGATCGCCTCAACACGGCGCGAGCTAGCGAGCACGCGGACCTCTCCTGACCCTCCCCTTGGGCCTAGAAGCCGGCTCCTCCTAAAATGTTAAAGGTGAAGTCGATTCGACGACAATCGAGAGGGAATGGTCTTCAGCCCCGGACCTGTTGCTCGACCTCCTGCTCGTGGATTAGGTATTTGAGTCGATGAACTAACCCTTACCTCTTTGCTGCTAATGCTTCTTTCTCTTAGAGCTCACGCATACTGGAGAACCTGACGGATGAGGCCCGGGAGGATGCTCGCCTCGCTACCCCCCCGTGGAGGCAGCGTGGAGATAATGGATGTGGACGCCACCCCGCCCACTCAAAATCGCATCAACCCAGTAAGCCTTCTTTCGCGATCCTTTGACGGACCCCCAATACTCTTCTAATGACTGTGTTTATGTAGAGCCTCCTATTGTGACTCCTGGGAAGCGAGCCACACCACCGCTCTCGCAGCCTCCTACAGTGATAAACGTCTCCGTCCTGGGCTTTACCCCACTGTACCAAACTAACCTCGAGAACTCGCTCCTGGGCGCTGTCCCTTGCGGGGGCATCGCACCTCCTCCCTCGAGCTTGGGCAATTTAGTGACCCTGCCAAACGGAAATCCCTTCCACGGCCGGCCCGGCTCTTCTCACCCATAGCCTGGTAAAGCGACTTCTATCTCGCCTGATTGGCTTGGACCGACCAATCAATCGACCTTTCCCTTCTTATTGTTAAACTCTTTCTTTCGCAGATCGCCCCGAGAGTTCCAGTGACATCGACTTTGGGGAAGAGGAGTTAACCCCCCTTCCTTTGCCGGAGGAGATGGACGATTTCCTTGGCGAGCCGTGGGACCCCGAAACTATGAAGAGGCGAACCTCAGAACTGTTCCAGAAACACGGGCGGATGCTGCAAGACTTATACTGACAGGTGAAGAAGGACAGGGAGGCAGTCGAGGAGCAAATCACCTCGCTTGGGGATGAATGTGCGCGGCTCCAAGCCAGGCTGCTGTAGGATACTCGCGAGGAGGCCGCCTCCCCGAGGGTGCACCTTGCGCGGGTGGACGATCATGCTCACTTGATCCAGTGCGAGGTCCGCGCTGCCCACGCGTATCATTATCCTGCGAGACCGCTCAGCTCGGGGGTGCGTGGAAGAGGTCGATGGAGGTGGATTAAGTATTGATATTTCTCGCGCACCCTTTCTGAAAGTGTCTAGTTGCGACCTAAATCACATAGAGGGGGTGAATAGGTGGTTTCTATAGCTTTTTGCGGAATTAAAAATATAAGAGGTAAAGCACACAGAAAACCAAAGAGCACAGCACAACACAGAGAATTTATAGTGGTTCCCCAATCTTGGGTAATCCACGTTGCACCTCACCAATCTAGCACGACCGGCTAGACTAGGCTACTTCACTAACTCGGATTATGAATAATCCTACAACTCGGAGTCACCACTGCTACAAGCTCGGAGCAAAATAACTCTTACAAAAACTCGGAGCAAACCACTCCTACTACAAACTCGGGGAACAATCTTCTCCTACTCAAACTCGGAGCAAACAACTCCTACAAAAACTCGGAGGAAAACCTCCTACAAGAATATGTAAAAGATTTTTACAAAACTTTAGATTGAAAAACAATCTTCTTGAAATCTTCTGGAGACTTAACTTGATCAGATCTGAAAATGATAGAACTTCTTCTTCCTTGAAAGAATAGAAAATCTGGATCTAGAGAGAGGAAGAAGAAACCTTTTCTTGAAAGCTTGATCTAAAACTTAAAGTCAATTGGATCAAAATGAGAATGAATCTTTTATTTGTGTTGATCTTGTCGACTGCTCTTGGCGATGAAGAATCGCAAACCACTTTCTTGTTGGAGAAGAAGAACTTGCGTGAGAAGTAATATCAGCCAACAGAACAAGGGAGAAAAATAATCTGTTTAAAATATTTGCACCATTAGCCTTGACCGAAATTCCAAAGGGATTATATAGAGACCTCCTTTCCAACGGTTAAATAAAATAAATAAGAAAAAATATTTCTTTCTTTTGCTGTAGCAAGAATTTAGGGATAAATATTCTCTCCAACGGCTATCTCCAAGAAATTAAAGCAAATAATCTTCTCCTATGGTTGTCCGCATGATTTAAGGCAAATAATCTTCCAACGACTGTATGCATGATTCAAGGAAGATATTCCGTGAAGGCATTTATTGAAGATCTGATGGCAATTTGAATTTCGAAACAGCTCAAAGAAATTTCTGAATCTGTTAAAATTTCGTCGAACGGAACTGCGTTCGATGAACTTCCTTCATTTCGTCGAACGGAGATCGACGAGTGCGATTGATGAATTTTCTTCTCCTTCGGCAACCAGCGGTCGACGAGAAATTTACTTTGTCGAGCGGCGATCGACGAACTCTTGCGTTTGACGAATTTTTGCGTTCGACGAAACAGCTTCAAATTCAGCAAACCAGAGAACGATGAAATATTTATTTTGTTCGTCGAACGATGTTTGACGAAATCTTGTGTTCGATGAATTCTTGCGTTCGACGAAAAGCTAAATACTTAGAAAAATATTTCTTCCTTCTTTCTTCCAGCAACTTTCTCTTAGCAGAAACTTTCTCTTAGCCTTCCTTTGTGCTTGAATAAAAAGTGTACCTCAATAGAGAGATTTCACATAAGTTAACACTTTGGTCTATACCATGAGGAATTACATAGTATAGTCCTGTGTTTAACAACTTATTGAAACCTGACATTGGTTTGTACTTAGTCATTTATAATCTGCAAACACATAACTAGAAAACAACATCAAATACAACTCAATTCAACTTAGTTCAAAGAGACACTTCTTCAAATCAAGGTAATTGTGGCTACAATACCCAACACTTTCTACTGGACTTCCCCCTTCTCTTTTTTCTTTTTGTTACTTTTTAAATATTGTGAACAATGGGAGCGACTCAAGTTCCTCTCGCCCGCCCTCTCGGGCTTCCTTTATCTGAATTTTTATCTAATCTCGCATATAAGCACTTGTTTTTTCTTTTTACTGTTCTGTCGCGTGACCCACAAGGGCCCGCTCTTCTTGCTCGCTATATCGCTTTATATTACTATAAGACACGAGTCGATGTTTTTAAATTATTTTGAGCAGTCTTGAAGAGGGTAGCCCACCTATTGAGGTACATCATGGCGCGCTTTGGCTAAACGCACCCCCCAGTGCTTCGACTTCTCCCCGCTGCCTTTATTTTTATATAAATAGGGCAAGCATTTATATCCAACTACCGTATTGATCTCCTTCTTCCCTCCTCCTTCCTGCTTCCTCGCTCTCGCACACTTTTTTCTTCATCCTCGCCTTTCTTTTCAAAGAACGTAGATGGGCGGTGATGGTGCTGATGCCGAATGTCGGGCTAAATGTGCCTGGACCTTTTCCAATCACATCTTCCTCAAATGCTCGCTTACGGAGGGCGAGTACCACACAATCATAGCGAACTACATCCCGCCGGGGTTTTCCGCCTGAGACCCCACAAGGGAGGATGCGATCAACTTCCTTCTGCCGGATGAGCTTTCCATCCCTGCGGCCCACTTTGAGGTTGGCTTGCGACTGTCCTTCTGGCCCTAGATCAGCTAGGTACTCACTTGCCCCTATACTTTCCCCTCTTTCGCACTCGCTAAAAACTCCCATCTAACCACTCGCTGCTAACCCGTCAGATGTTCAAGTACTACGGCGTGATCCAGCGTCAGATGACCCCCAACGCTATCGCCATGATGGTAGATTTTGCATGCTACCTTTGGGAGGAGAGGATAGAGTTCAGCCTATCTGACTTCCGCAAATTGTTCTCCTTTAGGGCAAACAAGGATGGGACCGCCTTTCTCAGGAAGCAGCCACGCCAAGGTCCACGAGACGGTCAACAAAATCCATTATTGGCGGCAGAAGTTCATCATTGTGAAGGGACCTTTCGGCAACGTCCCCTTCTCCCCCGTCCAACGTACAAAAATAACCTACCGCCCTCCGGCGCTCGGCGGTCATGAGGCTGAGCTTTTCAAGTTGACTCTGAAGGAACGTTGACTCGCTACCTCCGAAGGAACGTTGACTCGCTACCTCCTGTGCCGCCAGGAGCAGGTTTTACTCGCATCCGCTCTCTTTAACCTTTGTCTTTCCCTTCTCGCCCTTCTAATTTTGAAATGCCTCTTAATCGCAGGAGAGCGAGACATTCCGCTCCACACCTCTTACGCTAAAGTTGGGTCTATCTCGCCCAGCCTTCTTCTCGCCACTTCCGCCATCGAGGTATGCCGAGCGCCTGTCCCAACCTAGGCTCCTCCTCCCAAGAAGCGGCCCGCTCCCTCAAGCCGCGGATCGCAATCTCTGCCTTACCCCCCAAGAAGACAAAGACCCTTCCCCCGGTCAAGGGGAAGGAGGTTCTCGAGATTTCCCCCGGGGATGATTGCCAGGTGAGCCTGCCAACAGATAAGGCTGCCGGCGAGTCTACCAAGGCGGTTTCCTACACCTCAAAGGTGCCGGATCCGAGGCACCACCAGAATTTCGGCCTTGGTACCAAGCATCTGGATGAAGCCGGCGCGCCCCTGCTGGTTTGGAACGAGAAGGCCAACCGGTCCTCGATATCAACTCTCCTCCCCTCCTGGGTGGAACATGATGCGATTGGCGGTGATGCCTTCGTTTTTCTTTTGGTATTTATGGGCGGGAGGACGCGAGTGAATTCAACTCGCTGACTTCCCAGATGATCGCTCACGAGAGCGCGCGGTCCCAACTCTGCTCTCTGGAGCTCGCCCATATGATGGGTCGGCGCAACTTCCAGATGAAGAGGAACTCTGAGGAGCTCAAGCGTGAGCTAAAGGACGCGACGAAGAAGATCGCGAGCCTGAAGAAGGAGAAAAGCTCTGAAGGCCTTCGGGATGTGCTGAAGGCCGCGAACGAGGAGATGGCGACCCTCAAAGACAAACTTGCCATCTCGGATGGCCTCGTCGCCAGCCTCTAGGGCGGAATGATGAGTCCCACTGGTCACTCGCCTACCTCCTCATTGTTATTTCTCACACACCCTAACACTCTTTATCGTAGGATGCCGAGACCGCTAGTGATCTTCTCGCTCGCACCACCCCCTTGGAGAAGAAAGTGGATGGGCTCAAGGCCCTTAATCTCGAATTGGCTAGGCAACTCTTCCGTCTAGCCTATGTCATTCAGGGCAAAATGACGGGAGCAGTAGACGGACATGTGAGAGGGAGCACTCCATGCGGCAAGGTTTTCCTTCCACACTCTCCAAAGGCCCGGTCTACTCACTGCCGAGCGGCCGAGCTCACCCTCGAGGACGTGATCCCGGAGCTTTTCGTGCCCACCACGCCCTCCGAGGGGAGCGAGAGCGATCAGTCTGCTGACTAGCCCTGATACATTATGTTTCCTTTCTTGTTTTTCTCTTCTTTCTCTCTCTCTTTATTTTGGCTAGCGAGATCACCGCTGAACTTGTAATGAATTTTTGAGAAATGAAACAAGGGATATTTTTCTATCTGTTAATTGCTTTTCTATCTTGCTCTTATGAATGTGTTCTGTTCTGCTTGTACTCATACTCTTACATGTGCTCGCCTCTTTGCGTTTAGCCAGGCTCGAGCTCGCACATTTCTTATCTGCGATGGTGATAAGGTTCATCATTTCATCGTACTCTCACTTTGTCTCGCTACCTTGCCTCGCGCTCACCCAATAAGGCGTTTGCGCAGTTGATCTCGCTTAGGGACTTCGTTAGATAAACCTTCTGTTTGCTTTTGCGCCTGGGTAAAGCGTGGACCGTTTTGTGTCTCTAACTCACCCAGAGGGGGTTCTTGCGAGCGGGGTTGACACTACCCTTCCTCGCTCGCCCAACCTCTGCGTGCGACCAGTGTAGCTCGTTAGCCATTGTGTCGGCGGACCTCCCCGACTTGCTAGTTTTTTAGGCCTTGCGCAAAATTCTCCAGGTATTCTCGCGAGCCAGGGTCTGGCATGACAATCCTTGCGACCACTGTATTTGGACATCTCGCTATTACAATTGGACTTGGCATTTTCCATTCGTTGCTGCTCTTCATTTCCCGTGAGCGAGATCCAAGGCTCGCCCCGCCGAGGCCTTGAAAGATTTTGCGAATCAAGCACATTAACATGAATAACCTGCTTGCCAGCCTCTGTTCGAGATCTACCTAACCCACCGTCTAGCGAGAGCCTGACAGCGGGATCATCCGGGGCAATCCGGAATGAAATATTGTCACCTTGCTAGCCTCACCGTGAGATCTACCTGACTCACCGGCTAGCGAGAGCCCGACAGCGGGATCGTCAGGGGAAATCCAGTATGAATTATTATCACCTTGTCAGCCTCACCACGAGATCTACCTAACTCATCGACTAGCGAGAGCCCGACAACGGGATCATCCGCGACAATCCAGCATAAAATATTATCACCTTGCCAGCCTCTCCGCAAGATCTACCTGACCCACCGGCTAGCGAGATCCCTGCAGCAGGATCGCCCGGGGCAATCCAGTACAAAAACTTGTTACCTTGCCAGCCTCTCCGTGAGATCTACCTGACCCACCGGCTAGTGAGATCCCGACAGCGGGCGTCCGGGGCAATCCAACATAAAAATTTGTTACCTTGCCAGCCTCACCACGAGATCTACCTAACCCACCGGCTATTAAGAGCCCGACAGTGGGATCGTCCGGGGCAATCCAGCACAAAAACTTGAGAACTCCTGCTAATTAGAGAAAATTTCAGAACCAATATATGATGAGTCAAACACATAGCCAATTGATTACAAAAGGTTTTAAGGGTAGAATCACTTTAGGTCATCTCCCCTCCTGGCCAGTCCGAGGGGTACCCCATCCACATCTCGGAGGTGGTACCCTCCTGATCTGAGCACCTCATCTACAATATAAGGCCCTTCCTAGTTGGGATTGAGCTATTCCGACTGCAGCTCCTCTCCCGATCGCGTCAACCTTCTTCAGCACCAAGTCTCATTTCTTGAACTATTTTATTCAGATATGCTTGTCGAAGTACCGAGCCATCCACCACTTGACTTCCTCTTATCGAATGGTGGCTAAGTCCCGGAGCTCTTCCACCCGGTCCAGAGACAACCTTTGCTCTTCCCCATTCTCCCCCAGCCATTCTTTATCGCCTTTACCCGCAGCGACAACTCTGTGGGAATTCACTTCGAACTCTATTGGGAGGACGACCTCGGACCCGTGGGAGAGCTTGAATGGAGTCTCCCCGGTGGGCTTATTTGGGGTGGTCCTCAAGGCCCAGAGGATCGAGGGTAACTGCTCTACTCAGTTCCTTCTGAGGTTCTCGACCTTCTGTTAAAATTATTGAAGTGGAGTGGAAGGTGACCGGCAGTCTGATTTTTGGTGACCGCAGAGACCGCGCGGTCTCTATTCTGGTGCTCTGCCGGTCTAGCTCTACCGGTCTGTCTCTGGCGGTCTGGTGTGACCGGCCGGTTTGTTCTTGTTTACTACGGTCTATTCCCGGGTTGTTCTACTTGGTTGGTCTATCTTCTTTGTAGAAGACCGGGCGGTCTGTTCTTGACCGGGCAGCTTATGCTGGGTGATCTGGTGACTTGTCTGAAGTTGGCCAGATGTTCTTGGTTGGCTCCTGGCGATCTAAGGAAGGAGTGTTCTTGTGTCCGCGCAGCTTGTGCGCGATCTTGTGTTCGCGCAGCTTGTGCGCGGTCTGCCGCTGATCTGCGGTCTTGGACTGGATGTTGTCCAAGTGGTGTGATCGCGCGGTCTGCTTTGTGAGACCGCTGGCGATCTGGCGGGTGGTGACTGTATCTCTTTTGTGGTGATGACGACATCCGTCTTGTCGCCTATAAATAGGGGTGCATGGTCGGTCATTCATAACGAGAACTGTAAGAACTAGAGCCTGGGTTATTTCGTTCGGTCTCAACTTTAAGGTCGGGCGGTCTCGGAAGCGAATTCACTGTTTGTTGTGTCCATAGGTTTGCGGTCAACAAATCGCGGTCTCCTTCCTTGGTGATTTCCCAGCAGCTTGAATAAACAGTTCGGCAGTGGCTTGTCTGCGAACTAGTTTATGATTGTTCTTGTGCTGTTCGCAGCGAGCTCAGCGATCAGGCGACCTTCAGCAGTTAAGCGATCTGAGTTGCGGTCTGGCGACATCTTCTGTTCTTTGTTCAATAAGCTCTAGTTCGTGTGGCGTCTTGCTGTGCGGTCTGAGGTGGCGGTCTGTAGTCATCTTGGCTGTTTTCTATTCGTGCAGTCTCAGGTCATGCCGGGCGGTCTCTGGAGTCGAGCGGTCTGTGCGGTCTCCTGCTTGTCAAGCCTCCAGATTTGTTTTTGGTGTGTTTTGTTCTTCTCTCCTCCGTGATTCTTATGAATCATGTCTCGCCATGTATACCTCGCACTGTAATCAAGTATTGTGATTCAATAAAGCTTTGTGTTGCTGTGTGGCATATTGTGGTTGTTTGGCTATAACTCAGTTGATGCAACTCCTGCTTACTCCTAAACGATTCAAAACAAATTTTTTAATATGGTATCATAGGCAGGTTGTTGGAGTGGATAAGAAGTGATCAACTTGAGTTGCCATCGTCTTTGTGATGAAGAGACCACATAGTTTGCCATTGAAGCTGGATACGCAAGAGGGCTTGGTATTGAACTCCTCACATCGACTAACTATAAGAAATGGAGGTCGTGTATGGAGAGTTACTTACTTGGCGAGGATCTATGGGAGATAGTTAGAGGAGAATACACACAAGAAGTGTTTCTAGCAGGAGATAATATGGCAGAGGTGAGACTTTGGAGGAGGACTAATGCAAAGGCAGATTTCACACTCAAGAGGGCTATCTCACCAGAGCTACTCAATCAATCATTGGATGTAAATCTGCTGCTGAGATTTGGACGTCTTTGGACGGGCTGTTCAATAAGAAGAATGTAGCTCAGCTACAGTTTCTTGAAAATGAGTTGGCGAAGGCCTCTCAAGGTGATCTTTCTATTTCTACCTTCTTTCTCAAGATGAAGAACCTCACAACAGAGATTTCTGCATTGGACCCTGATGAGCCCATCTCAGAGGCAAAACTGAAGAGGCATATCATCCGCGGGTCGCGGAAGGAGTATCTTGCCTTTGTGACGTCAGTTCAGGGTTGGGCAAATCAGCCATCTCTATTGGAGCTGGAAAACTTACTTGCTTCGCAGGAAAGTTTGGCAAGACAGATGGCGAGGACTTCTATCTCTGGGGGAGATAGTGATGTGTTGTTCTCTGGGAAGAAGAAGAAGAAGTGGGAGAAGAAGAATCCAAGTCATTATGGACCCTCTACTTCAGGTCAATAGGATAGAGGTTATCCTTCTATGTCTGATGGGAAGAAGAAGGGAGAGGGACCAAGGTGCTTCAAGTGCAATAAGACCGGCCACTTCAAGAAGGATTGCCGGGTTAATCTTCAGCCGGGACATGCAGCGGAGAAGGAGAAGCCAAAGTCTGATGAAGCTGGATGGGGAGGAGCCTTTGCGGCTAATATGACGATGATGCCCATTAAGGCCTTGGCTGCCATCAACTTCGAAGAGGATTGGATCGTGGATTCAGGGTGTGGGCATCACCTCACCGGGGATGAATCAAAGTTCTCTTCTTTGGCGCCTTACTTAGGTAACGATGCTATCATTACGGCTGATAATTCTGTTCATGCAGTAGAACAAGAAGGTGTTGTCTCTCTGAGCAGTGATAAGGGTCCACTCACATTTCGGAGTGTTTATCATGTGCCTGGTATGAAGAAGAATCTCTTCTCTATTACCAATGCGGTCGATGCCGGTTATCACATTCTGTTTGGCCCAACAGAAGTGAAGTTTCTTAAAACTCAACCGGAGATAAAGGGAGATGTTATTCATGTTGGAAAGAGGGTGAAGGACTTGTTCGTTTTATCGACAAGTACCTATGTTGATAAGATGAAGACCAACGATAGCGCGACTATCTGGCATGAAAGGTTGGGGCATGTAGGCATGGACAAATTGAAGGCTATGGCGGTAAGGGGCCTTGTCAAGGGCTTGCCTAGCTTGTCCTCCTATGGAGACGGTCATGTTTGTGCGGGATGTCAGTTTGGTAACTCTCATCGACTTCCATTTGATAAATCGCAAACAAGATGCAAAGCGTCGTTATAGTGCATTCACGGTGATTTGATGGGACCAACTACCACCCCAAGCCTTGGAGGCAACAAATATATGTTGGTGTTGATTGACAATTACACTAGATATGTCTGGGTGTATTTTCTGAAAGAGAAGTCGGAAGCTTTTGCGAATTTCATGGAGTTCAAGGAGCTGGTGGAAGGTCGGTTTGGCCTGCGGGTGAAAAAATTGAGAACTGACAATGGTGGGGAGTTCACCTCTAGTGAGTTCTCAAGTTTTTGCAGGAAGCACAGCGTCCGGAGAGGCTCACTTGTGCGGAGAGGAAGATCCCTCATCTGACGGAAACCTGCAAATGCTGGCTTCATGCAAAGAGTATCCCAAAGTCCTTTTGGGCGGAGGGAATGTCTTGTGCAGCATACGTCATCAACAGGATGCCTATAAGTCCTATCAACATGAAAACCCCTCATGAACTGATGTTCAAGGAGAAGCCGAGTGTTGCACACCTATGGGTGTTCGGGTCAACCTGTTATGTGCATATCCCTGATGCTCTTCGGACAAAGTTAGATGCAAAAGCAAGGAAGCAAGTCTTTGTTGGATATGATGAGCGGAAGAAGGGATGGAGATGCATGGATCCTAAGACACGGAGATCAGTGGTATCTCGGGATGTGGTGTTCGATGAGGTGACTTCCTACAAGGGGAGTTCAGGAGTTGAACTACCAGAGAGCAGGGTTGATGAAGAAGGGAAGGCTGCGGGAAATCGTCAAGTGGAGTTGCCTGTTTCACCAGGAGCTCTAGCTGTGTCAAGCTCTGAGATGGAGGCTTCAGGTTCTGGGAGCAGGGGGAGCGATGCTCCAAGTTCGTCTGGAAGAGGAGCTAGCATATAATAAGCAGATGAGGAGGTGGTTAGTCAGAAGCAACCTCTTAGGAGGTCGAAGAGGACTATCAAACCACCAGATCGATACACAGGAGGAAACATGGTGAGCTTTGTCTCATGTTTCTTCGCTGGTCCCTAGGATGAGAGGGAGCCATCGAGCTTTGAGAAGGCCAAATGTGTGAAGCAATGGGGCATTGCTATGCAAGAACAGATGGATGCTCTCAAGAAGAATGAGACTTGGTCTCTAGTGCCCAGGCCCAAGGGCATTACCCCTGTGACATGCAAATGGGTTTACAAACTCAAGAAGAAAGCTGACGGCACGATCGAGCGATACAAGGCTCGCCTTGTGGCTCGCGGGTTCTCACAGCAATATGGAGAAGATTATCATGAGACGTTCAGTCCAGTGGCAAAGATGACTTCAGTTCATTTTGTTATTGCTTTGGCGGCGTCTAGTGGATGGGAGATTTGGAAGCTCGACGTGAAGAATGCTTTTCTATATGGAGAGATTGACGAGGATATCTTCATAGTCCAACCGCCGGGCTTCATCTCGGAGGATTGTCCGGACTACGTCTGCAAACTGAAGAAAGCCTTGTATGGGTTGAAGCAAGCGCCTCGGGCGTGGTATGGGAAGATCGCGGAGTATCTTCTATTCTGCGGGTTCTTTGCTTCAGACTTTGATTCTAGCTTGTTCGTCAAGAAGGAGGGGGTGCTTCGGGCTATTGTTCTGCTGTATGTGGATGACATGATTGTCACCGGGAACTCGAAGGAGGCAGTAGTAAGGCTGAGAGCCGAGCATGCTATCAGGTTTGAGATGAAGGATCTGGGTGAGCTTCACCATTTCCTTGGACTCGAGGTTCAGAGGCGGGAGAGCAGAGTGCTCGTTTTTCAGGCTGGATATGCGGAGCGGATCGTTCAACGATTCTGCATGGTGGAAGAGAAGAGCAGCTCTATACCTCTAGAACAACATCATAAACTTCAGAAGGATGAGGGGAGAGTTCTATCTGATCCGTTGGTATTCCGAGCTCTGGTTGGGAGCTTGATTTACTTGACCATCACGAGGCCAGATATTGCTTATGCAGTTGGCAAAGTGAGTCGGTACATGGCGGAGCCACGAAAGCCTCATCTTCTGGCGGCAAAAGGAATTCTTAAATATGTGAAGTCGAAATCTGATTTGGGTCTCCTATATAGGAGAGGGTCAAGCTTGGAGTTTCTTGGATATATGCATGCTGATTACGGGGGAGACGTGGATGATCGGAGATCAACGTCTGGTTTTGTCTTTGTGACAGGCCCCATAGCTATTTCTTGGTGCAGCAAAAAGCAGTACTCGAAATCTGTATCTACAACAGAAGCAGAATACAAGGCTTCGGCCTTGGCAGCTCAGGAAGCCGTTTGGCTTAGGAGGTTGGTGGAGGATGTTCATGAGGAGGTTCGAGGTCCCACTATGCTACGCGGGGACAATGAGACTGCTCTCAAGCTGGTTAATAATCCAGTTTATCATGCGAGGACCAAGCATATTGAGATTGAGCACCATTTCATTCGTGTGAAGGTGTTGGGAGGATCTCTTATGGTCGAGCATGTTCGGAGTGCGGACAATGTTTTAGACATCATCACAAAGCCGCTGGCGAAAGGACCGTTTACTCGGTTGCGGAGTTTACTTGGGCTAGTTTCCACTTCCCACTTCAAGGGGGAGTGTTAAAATTATTGAAGTGGAGTGGAAGGTGACCGGCGGTCTGATTTTTGGTGACCGCAGAGACCGCGCGGTCTCTATTCTGGTGCTCTGCCGGTCTGGCTCTGCTAGTCTATCTCTGGCAGTCTGGTGTGACTGGCTGTTTTGTTCTTGTTTACTGCGGTCTGTTCCCGGGTTGTTCTACTTGGTTGGTCTATCTTCTTTGTAGAAGACCGGGCGGTCTCTTCTTGACCGGGCAGCTTATGCTGGGCGATCTGGAGACTTGTCTGAAGTCGGCCAGATGTTCTTGGTTGGCTCCTGGCTATCTAAGGAAGGAGTGTTCTTGTGTCCGCGTGGCTTGTGCGCGGTCTTGTGTTCGCGTGGCTTGTGCGCGGTCTGCTGCTGATCTGCGGTCTTGGACGGTATGTTGTCCAAGTGGTGTGATCGCGCGGTCTGCTTTGTGAGACCGCTGGCGATCTGGCGGGTGGTGACTGTATCTCTTTTGTGGCGGTGATGACATCCATCTTGTCGCCTATAAATAGGGGTGCATGGCCCGTCATTCATAACGAGAACTGTAAGAACTAGTGCCTGGGTTATTTCGTGCGGTCTCAACTTTGAGGTCGGGCGGTCTCAGAAGAGAGTTGACTGTTTGTTGTGTTCGTAGGTTTGTGGTCAGCAGGTCGCGGTTGATAAATAGAAAATATACGCATTTTTCTATATAGTTTTTAGTATAGTTTTAATTAAATTTGTAAATAATATATGTAAATTAATGAATAAAATGTTTGTTTTTGTTATTTTTGTTTTTAACTTAGTTTTATTTTCATTTTATAAAATTTCTGTAATTTTGTTAAGTCACGCCCTCGGACACGCCCGTGTCCAAGGGCGTGTTCAATAATTTCTGATAATTTTCATTTCTGTCTTTTTTCCAGCTCAAACATCAAGTCACGCCCTCGGTCACGCCCGTGTTGGATGTTCAGCCAGATTCGAGCCCAAATGTCAATGTCACGCCCAATGTCACGGCCGTGATCGGGTCACGCCCGTGACCGAGGCCGTGACTCAACAAAGCTTCCAGAAGACCAAAGGACACGCCAGGTGTCACGCCCAGTTCAAGCTCAAGCCAGCCGACATAGTACAAGCCCGTGACCTAGGCCGTGTACCATGGTCACGCCCGTGTGCTTCCAAAGTCGCCGGTCAAACCTTCTAGATGCCAGCCTGGATCCAGCTGTTCTGGCTATTCGCACCCCAAGCCGTGTCACGCCCTCAGTCACGCCCGTGACCGAGGGCGTGTAATTCCAAAATTTTGCCTATAAATAGAGGCCGACCCCCTCATCAATTCCCTCTCTTGGAACCTCTTGGCTCCTAATGGATTGCCCTTTTGGGTGATCTTCCACAATATTTTGTCCACTTTTTGTATTTTTTTATTTTCTTTTTTATGTAATTAATTAGGTGTTTATTTTATTTTCTTTTTGTAATATAAATGTTGTAATTAAATGTTTTTAATTTTGTAATTTTATTTCCTGTAAACCCCGTTATTATGGCAATAAATAAATTTAGTTTTTTCGTGCATTCGTAGCGTAATTTCAAATTCTGCAATTTCATATTCTGCACCGTATTTCAATTCATAACTTAGCTTTATTTCTGCACCGTATTTCAATTCATAACTTAGCTTTATTTCCGCATTTCAATTTTCGCAATTTTTCTTTCTTTAGCTAGATTTATTCGTCGCCATAAAATCGGTTTTCTCGCTTAGATTCGAATTTATGCGTCGTCATAATTTTTCATTCTTTTCTTCCTTGACACGGTAGTTTAGAATGGGATATTCGGGCTGCGTTTAAAATCGCTTCAAAGCGAGCGTTTTTCTCTCGTAATGCTTTCTTCGTTTTCGTATTTTCACTTTATGTTTTTATTATTCGTGTTTTTGTTGTTTTATGTTCTAATCGTTTTCGTTTCCGTCATTTTTTTTCGTTGTCATCACCTTTTTTTAATTCGTGTTTTTGTTTTCGTTATTTCGTTTAATAGCTTAGTTTTATTTCATTATTGCAATGCATTTATTTCCCGCCTATCCATTTGGATAGGACTCGTCCTGCATTTATTTCCCGTCTATCCGTTTGGGTATAACTTGCTCACGCATTTATTTCCCCTCTACCTATTTGGGTAGGGATTGCATTTCTTTAATTCCTGCAATTTATCGCTTTCATTTCAATTTCGTAGAGTGTGTGCATTTTAATTTAGTGCGTCCTTTTTGTCTTTTCTATCGCTTTTCTTAGTTTTTGCTAAACGCACACCAAGCCCGCGATTGTTATCATTTTTGTTATTATCGTTATGTTATCATTTTTTGTTTTTGTTTTTAATTATCACTTTCATCACTTATTTTTAATCCGATAAAACAATAGCAGTTTTCTCGAAGTAACAATACTCGACGGGACCCAGGACTAAATACGACCTTGATATGATTTTTCCAAATCGTATATACTACACGCGATAGGTGCGCTTGCCTCCTACGTCGTCGTAGCAAATTAATTAATTTTTCTATCAGCGGTCTCCTTCCTTGGTGATTTCCCAGCGGCTTGAATAAACAGTTCGGCAGCGGCTTATCTGCGAACTGATTTATGATTGCTCTTGTGCTGTTCGCAGCGAGCTCAGCGATCAGGCGACCTTCAGCGGTTAGGCGATCTGAGTTGCGGTATGGCGACAGCTTCTGTTCTTTGTTCAATAAGCTCCAGTTCGTGCGGTCTAAGGTGGCGTCTTGCAGTGCGGTCTGAGGTGGCGGTCTGAAGTCATCTTGGCTATTTTCTGTTCGTGCGGTCTCAGGTCAAGCCAGGCGGTATCTGGAGTCGAGCGGTCTGTGCGGTCTCTGCTTGTCAAGCCGCCAGATTTGTTTTTGGTGTGTTTTGTTCTTCTCTCCTCCGTGATTCTTATGAATCATGTCTCGCCATGTATACCTCGCACTGTAATCAAGTATTGTGATTCAATAAAGCTTTGTGTTGCTGTGTGGCATATTTTGGTTGTTTGGCTTTAACTCAGTTGATGCAACTCCTTCTTACTCCTAAATGATTCAAATCAAAATTTTTAACACCTTCTTCTTCAGCAGGTTCACGATAATTTTGTTTGCCGCCTCCACCTGCCCATTACTCCTCGGGTGGTGGACTGATGCAAACTGAAGGTATATGCCAAGCTGGGTGCAGAAGCTGACAAACTCATCGCTGGCAAACTGCGGCCTGTTGTCTGTAACTATGGATAGTGGGAGCCTATGCCTGCATATTATCTCACCCCACATGAAAATTCTAACTACTTGAGACGTTACCTTGGCCAGCGCCTTCACCTCCAGCCACCTGGAGAAATAATCAATCATCACCAATATGAACTTTCTTTTGCCACTTGCTTGCGGGAAAAGACTCACCAGGTCCAAACCCCATATAGCAAAGGGCCAGGGAGCTATGATGGTTCGAAGTCTTTGGGCTGGCAAGAGCTGGAGAGGAGCAAATAGTTGACACTTTGAGCACTTCTTTGCGAACTCGGCCGCATCCTTGCTGAGGGTACGCCAAAAGTAACCTTGCCTCAACACTCTTCCCTCCAAGGTTCGGCTCCCGGAGTGGCTGCCACACTCTCCCGAGTTGATTTCCACCAGGACCCTCGGGACTTCTTCCTCCGCTACACAATGGGCTAGGAACCCCGAGAGCGTTTTCATGTATAGTCCTCCTGCATGCAAAAAATAATATGCCGATTTATACCTGAAATGCCTCTTATCCATATCCCCCTCGGGGAACTTCCCTGATGCCAGGAAGGTGATGAAGGGGTCCATCCATGATGCCTGCTAGTCCACCTACATCAGCTCCACCTCCTCAATGGATGGTCGGAAGAGATCCGACACCGTCCCCCCTGCCCTGGGACCGAACTTGGCAAGGTGGTCCGCCGCGGCATTCACCTCCCTTGGCACGTGACGGATTGAGATGGTCCGGAACAACCCTAGGAACCCGTTGACCTTTTCCAAGTACCGCTGAAGAGTCGACTCCTTTACCTCGAACTCCCCCTAACCTGACATGCCACCACCATGGAGTCTGGCGAGACCTCCACCTCTTGCACTCCCAACTCTCGGGCCAGCCGTAGGCCTACTATCACTGCCTCGTACTCGACCCGATTGTTGGTGAGGGGGAAGTGAACATTGATTGCCTGCTCGATCCTCGTCCCTTGGCGGCTTACCAAAACCACCCCTCCCCCAAAGGAATGCTTTCCTGAGGCCCGTCGACCAACATCCTCCAGGCCACCGAGTTGGGTAGCTCGGACTCCTCCACCTCGGCCACATAGTCTGCCAAAAAGTCCGCCACCGCTTGGGCCTTTATGGACAACCTGGGCACATATGTGATATCAAATTCACTTAGTTCCACCTACCACTTGGCCAACCTTCCCGAGTGCTCCACCCCTTCTATGATTTTGCGAAGGGGATGGTCGATCACTACCTTGATCAGATGCGCTTGAAAGTAAGGCCAGAGATTCCGGGCCGACACCACCAAGGAGAAAGCCAACTTCTCCAGGATGAGGTACCGAAGCTCCAACTTCCTCAATACTCGGATAACATAGTTGATTGGGAGTTGCCTTCTGTCTTCATCCCGAACCAGCACTGAACTTACTGCCTTGGGTCCTACCCCCAGGTATAGGGACAAGTCCTCTCCCTATCTCAGCCCTTGCAGCAATGGAGCTTGGGTCAATTGTTCCTTCAACTCTTCAAAACCCTTTTCAAACTCAGGGGTCCATTACAACTTTTGTTTCCCCCGCAGCACCTTGAAGAAGGGCGCACACTTCTCTCCCGCCTTGGAGAGGAATCTACTAAGCCCGGCTAAATTTCCCATTAGCCATTGAACCTCCTTTGCGTTCCTTGGTGACCCCAACTCTATGATGGCCCTGACTTTGTCTGGATTACGTTCCACTCCCGCTGGGGTGAGCAATTGGCCTAGAAACTTCCCCCGGCTAGCACCGAAGACACACTTTTGGGGGTTGAGTTTCATCTTGAATTTTCTCAATGTCCCAAAAGTTTCCTCAAGGGCAAGGAGGTGGGACTCAAGGTCTCTGTTAAATTCTTTGAAGTGGAAGTGGAAAGGTGCTGGGAGGTTGATGCGCGATTTCAGCACCGCTAATTAGCAAGCGCGAAATGCGGTACGATGACAGTGCACCGGTCATTGTCAAGTAATAAAAGTAGGGAGGAATTCCCCGAATATCATTCTCAAAGAAATGCAGGATGTGGTGATAAGAAAATAGAGTGAGTCGATTGTTACACGAGCGAATAAAACAAGGGCGTTGTGATGGTGTCCTAAACTATTGCAGAAATAAGAAATGCGGGTCAAAACTCTGCTTCGCAGGGCGGGATGGATACAACGGGCGCGATGTCGTGCTTTGGAAGGCGCGTGGATGGAAAGAAACTGTGACTATTGAGGGTCGCACACACCTCTTCGCAAAGTGGGGGTGAGTGCAGCGGCTGCGATGCCGTGCTTCGGTAAGTGGGTGAAATCGCCACAGTGCGGGGTTTTGTGAGGGTCGAAGGCACCTCTTCACTCTCACCTCTAGCTTTTGCTAGAGTGAGCTAGCTAGAACGCGTGTGTGGAAGTGGAGTGGAGGCGAAGCGCATCACAACAAAGCATCAAATGATGAACGAAACAAGAAAAAGCTCCCATTCATAGACAAATAGAAAGCAATACAGTTCATTACAACAATCAAAAGTACATTTCCAAAAAGAGAGAGAGGGTAGAGGAAACCACGAGATGAGAAGCCTCGCCGTAGATCTTGGTCGGAATGGGGGGTCGTCACGCCTCCTCCGAGCTCAGTCCTTGGTTGCTTCCGGGTTTCAAAGGCTGTCACTACCTCTAAACATCATCCATCTTCTTCTCAGAGCTGGGTCTCTTCCACTTAGCTCAATGGAGATGTCTCACCATCAAATGCTTGCTGTAGATGGCGGAGAATGCTTCTAGGACCCTTGATGGAGCTTAGGATCGATGAATGAAGCTTTCCCAAGGAAGAGGATGGATTGATGGAGCTTGGAGAGGGAAAATGGTGGAAGCTTGCGAAAGAATTCGCGCCCAAACTGTGCTGGCTTGCAATAGAATCGCCGAACCGGCCTTTAAATACGGAGCAGAGTAAACACTGCGCATAATCAGTGGCGCACGACCAGTGGTCGTGCGCGAAGAAGTCCAATGATTGTGTGAACCGCTCTGTCAGTTAAGGGGAATTAATGCACGACCAGTGGTCGTGCGCCTGATCATGCGCGAAGGAAAACGCACGATCAGTGGCTTTTTAGGCTAAAATTCGCCCCAAACCATTCTGAGCATTCACATGATCATTGCACCTGCAGCAAACTCAAACATACCCGATGGGGTATAGAAACAAAGCTCCCCAGCGGCATAAAATATGCACTAAAAAGAATAATAGGGAACCATCCAAGATAACACACAGAACTAGGCTATGGAAGCTACTATCTACGCAAATGAACAACTAGTCCAATATGATCGATAATCAACCTATTATGTAGTACCTATGCATGATAATAAGCCCAAATGAGTCATAAAACATGCATATAATGGAGACTTATCAGCGGTCTGCAGATTGTAGACCGCGCGGTCTGTGCTTCTATTCTGGGCAGTCTGATCTGAGAGACCGCAGTGACCGTGCGGTTTGAATGTAATCGTATGGTCTTATAAGTGAGCTGTTAGCTATGTTGAGCTTATTGAGTTTTCTACAGAGACACATCATATGTGTACGAAGGAAAGAAACAAACAAGAATAACCTAAAAGAGTTTCAGATCTTGCGATTTCATGAATCAAGAAATAAAAAAATCAACAACGCATTGCAATAAACCTGAAGGGGATTGAGTCGATACTCAATTAAGATGCTCCAATAGCATATCTGATATCGTGCGGCTGAGTTCCTAGCACAGAAAGTATATCCGTGCCTCTATAGCAGTCCACACGAGCGAAGGAGAACCCCAAACTGCTTGTCTAACAAGGTCTGGGTCGGAGAAGGAGTGTCCTCAACGTCTCCCACAGATTGCTAGATCCGACCAAGGGAGAGGCGATGACGACGGACTGGATCTCATAGAACCAGCGGAACAGTTCCACCTCTATCTCAAAAGGAAGAATGATTGATTAGGGAAAACCTAATCGCTGCCCTATTTATACCCAGGGCTAAAATTAGATATCCGCAGACCCCTGTCTTTAATAGGAGTATTTAGTCAGTATTGTCGTGATCACTAATATCGTCGAGACAATCTCGACAATATCGTCGTGATAACATATAATGTTGAGACAATCTCGACGATATCGTCTTGATGACATATATCGTCAAGAAGACATATATATCGTCGAGAAGACCAAAACATCATCTTGACAATCAAGACGATATTATTCAACACTTAGCCGATTTGACTTAACTCCAGTGAGTCAAAGGATTGGTCCTTCACTCATATCCAATATGAGTAAGGCCAACACAATCCTTCCTCCAACTTCTCCATACACTCTTGTGTGTGACCCCATAGGCTCATATCGCATTGGCAGTGAGACTAACTACTTGATTGCTTTGAGATCACCTTGGAAATACAAACAGAGCTCGTACGGTCTGCTTTGTGAGACCGCTCGCGATCTGATGGGCGGTTATTGTATCCCGGTTTGTGTGGCGACGACATCCGTCAGCTCACCTATAAATAGAGGTGCAGGGCCCATCATTAATAACAGAGAACTGTAAGAACCAAAGTGGGCTTGATTATGCCGGTCTCTTTTTGAGGTTGCGCGGTTTGAGTTTTGTCTGACCGTTTTATGTGTTTGTAGGTTAGCGACTTGCAGTTTGCGGTCAACACTCTCCTTCTTCCAGCTTTGAATAAACCAGTTCGACAGCGGTCTGTCTGGGCGGACTATGTTTAGGTGTTCTTGGTCTGTGCAGCGGACTCAGTTGATCAGGCAATCTTAAGTGATCAGGCGGTCTTGAGTTGCGGTCTACAGCAGAAGCAGTTTCTTTGTCAAGTGTTCGCAGGTAGCTTCAGTGATCGGGTGACCATTGGTCTGGCGGTCTGAAGTGCGAACAGGTTATCTTTCAGCAGTTGAATAAGCAGCAGGTCGAGCGTTCTGTGGTTGCGGTCTGACAGGTGCAGTCTGCTCTGTTTGCGCGGTCTCAGGGGTTAACCGCAGGGCTTGTCTGTTTGCCCGGTCTGGCGTTCTCTGTTTGTCAAGTTGCCGACAACTTGTATTTTGTGTGTTTTGTGCTTCTCTCCTCCGTGATTCTTATGAATCATGTCTCGCCATGTATACCTCGAATTGTAAAGAGATAGTTAATGCCAAAGCACTATTTGGTCTTCCCATTGTCATTTTATTGCAACACTTGTAGAAAGTTTGTGTCGTATTTCCGTTTTTCTACTTCAACTCCGGACCTCAAATTTTTTAACATGGTATCAGATGGAGGTTGCAGTAGTTGCTGTTACTTCTCTCGGGTTCCTCAAGGTGTTTAGCAATCAGTGGGATAGCAATGGAAGGAGGATATGCTAGAGGTCTTGGTATTGAGCTCCTTACTGATGAGTACTTTTTGTACTCATCTTTTATTGTACTTTTAATAATATTTTAATATGAATCCATATAAGTTTGGTGAAATTTCTCATTTTATGTACTTATTTTTATTTCTATGGGCTAACTTAAGCTGATTCTGTGTTTTTAGGTTTTCTGGGGATATCTGAGCAAAAATGTCAAGTACACGCCACAAGGTCACAGGCGTGACTAGGGGGCGTGACGACCTTGATGGTTTCCAGACCTATTTCTGCCTCACCGTAGCCATTCCGTGAAGATTTGCCAAGTACACGCCCAGGTCACGGGCGTGACCAGGGGGCATGACCTAGTATCACGGCCGTGACCTGCCACAAGCATCCAGATCAGCCTTCCATGTCAATTAAAGTTACATTCCCCAGGTCACGGGCGTGACCTGGGGGCGTGACACCCAATCACGAGTGTGTTCAGCCTCCCGCCGAAAGTCTCCCGCCATAAGCTTCCCGCGTGCAATATTCAAGGTTACACGCCCTAGGTCATAGGTGTGACCTAGGGGCATGACACATATGTAACACCTGCATTGAAGCCGGAAGGCGCCTATTCCGCACAGCATCAATCACTCCCCTTACACGCCCTTGGTCACGGGCGTAACTAAGGGCGTGTAACACAAATTTTCAGCTATAAAAAGGGTGCTTCTCCAGATGATTAAGGATGAATTTTTGGAGTTCTAGCTTTAGTTTTTGCACTATTTTTCTCATTCTCAAGCTCTTGTACTTCTCTTTCTTCATAACTTGCACTTGTACTTTCATTTTAAAAGCTTGTAACTTTCAATTTCTTCATGTAATTCTCATTTACATTCAATAAAATAGTCTCTTGTTCGTTTTATTTTATCATGTACTTCTCTACATTTGTTAATTCCCCCATCTCCATGAATAACTAAATTTCTATTTGTACTCCACCGAGATGATCCAAGAAAAATATAATTCATGATTTGATTTAAAGCTTCTCTTTCTCTTCTTTAGATCGCTTAAGATTTATCCTTGAATTTTAATTGATTGAGATTATATTTTTGATATATAATTCTCATTCGTGTTTTCGTAATCTAATAACCAAGAGGTTTTGAATTCGAATCGATCATTTCAAGGATAAAGAGATTTGAATGCACTCCTCGAGAGAGGATGACATAAATCTCCAAGATTGGAGTCAAATCCAATAGAGAGGTTCACTACGATAAAGCGAGTTTTAGGGGTATTGATTCTAGAGCGAAAGTTCGATTGATCAGCCTAAACTCAGTTGAGCGTATCCTCGAGAGAGGTACGTTTATAATTCGGGAACCTCCACGGTCAAGTGATTTTTTTAAGAAAATTAGAAGTTTTATTTCTTGTTTTTGTTTTCCAAGGTGATTCAAGGTTGAGTACTAGTCTTTTAACTCATAGTTCTAAAACAATTCATTTCTCTTTCTTGCAACAACCAACCCCAAGTTCTAATTGATAAAATAATAGAGATTTTCCAAAGTAAGAGTATTCAAATGCCCCGAGTCTAATACGACCTTGGTTTTTATAACCTATAATACTTTTGATGCGGTACACTTGCCGTTATCGTTTGTAGGCAAAGTTTTGCGCATGATGAGTCACATTTATATACACATTTATGTACTCATCTGGGCCGTATTTCTAGTCGATGCACCACACTTTAGGCATGTTTACGATCATATTTGTTATTCCATGCTAGGTGCACTCTTTGGCCCATTTTGGTGTGCATTTGCGCTCCTTGTTATTGGGGGTAAGCACATGGTGCTCCCCAATCCCTTTTCTGTGTTTATTTGGTGCTGGAGGTGTATTCCCAGTTGGTATGTCTTATGTGCAGGTGGCCGTATCATACCATTTCCCCCCAAAATCTATGTCTGTGCTTATCGCACGGTCGTGCGTTTCCTTGACGCACGAACGATTGCGATCGTGCGTCTGTATCTGGGCAGAAAATGGACAATCTGAGTTTAGTCGTGCATTTTTACGCACGGGCGGATTTGCCCGTGCGTGAGTAAAATGCACGGTCGACCTATTTCCTCCTGTTTTTAGTCATTCTGAATTTACCCGTGCATTTTTACGCACGGGCGAATTTGCCCGTGCGTGAGTAAAACGCACGGGCGGCGCAGCGTCTCCCTCAAGTCAGAATTTATCATTTAATAACGCACGGTTCACGCAAGGTCGTGCGTTCGACCGTGCGTGACCATTTTTCTGCCTGTTTAGTATAAAAAGCAGGATAAGTCGCAGTCAACGGGAGAGCCCTCGAGGGGAGTGGGAAATCAGGTCCTTCCCGCTGTTTCTGAAACCTGAAGGCTTCTCCTTCACCTCCACCACCAAGGAGACCATTTTCCGGCGATTTCCACCACCATTCTTCCATTCGGGAGCGTTAACAAGCATTCTCCACCAAGTGTTCAAGCATTCCACATTGTGGGAAGCCATATAAGTGCTGTAGGTCGTTGGAGCGGTGACAGCCTCCATCGAGTCCGCACACCATCTGAGGGCCGAGCCCGGAGAGAGCCCGACAACCTCTCATTCCGGCCGAGAACCCAAGATGCGGTGACATCTTCCTATTGGTCCTCTCTAAACTTGACGCTTGTGTTTTCTTTGTGTTGTTGTAATGAACTATTGATTAGCTTAATGTCATAGATCTCTTATGATGTTCATGTGCAATGATGCGGTGGTGTGAGAATAGCATTTTCCTTGTTGTGATTTTCTGAGTTCGTTGTGTGTGAAGCCCTAGCAATTACTAGTGGTGATGCTTGGAGAAGAGGTGTGTGCGACCCTCACCTGTTACAGTTACTTTCCGTCCATGCGCCTCCCGAAGCACGGCATCGCGGCCGTTGCATCTATCCCGCCTTTCGAAGTAGAGTTTTGACCCGCATCTCTCTTTTCAGCATTAGCTTAGGAACCAAATCACAATGCCCTTGTTTTTACTTTATTCGCTCGTGTAACGATCGATTCACAACGCGTTTCGTTCACCAGAACCTGCATTCCTTGAGAGACGATATTTGGGGAAGCTATTCCCAATTTTATTACTTGACAGCGACCGGTGCACTTGCCGAATACGCATCAAGTTTTTGGCGCCGTTGCCGTGGAATGCAGGCGTGTAACGCTTTGTGTTGTGAATCCTTGTTATAGGAGCAGTTGTTTTTTTATTTTTGTTTTTGTTTGTGTCTTCTTTTTGTGTATGCAGAGGCAAGCCGGAAGGGAATTAGTACCCTTTGATCCGGAGATTGAACGTACTGCGTGCGCACTAAGGCGTGCTGCAGCCGTGCAAGCGGCTATGGGAGATAATATGGAACTTGGAGGTATGCCGAGAGTACCCAATGATCGGGAAGAAGTGAATCCTGGAGTACCCCATATGGGGAAAAATCATCTAAGGGATGAGCAGGAGGTGGTTAGACCGAGGCCCCGGACCATGAGAGATTATACCACTCCAACAGTTGGGAGTGTGTATTAAGAATTTGGGCCTAACATCATGAATAACCAGTTTTAGATCAAACCAGCCATCCTGAACATCATCCGCAACAACACTCAGTTCTCTGGGATGCCTAGTGAAGACCCACATCTTCACTTGGCAGAGGTCGCCGACATTTGCGGTACCTTCCGGTATGCAGGAATTACTGACGAAACAGTCAAGATGAGACTGTTCCCTTTCTCGTTGCGTGACAAAGACAAGGTTTGGCTCCATTCTATCCCTCCAGGAACTGCTGCCACTTGGGACGCGCTTGAGTCCAAATTTCTCGCCAAATTCCACCCGGTGGACAAAATTGTGAGCCTTCGGCAGGAGATCGCCACTTTCCGGCAAGCTGAGCAAGAAACTCTCGCAGAAGCTTGGGAGCGTCTTGGTGATCTCCTTCGCAAATGTCCAAATCACGAGCTCCATCCGTGGAACATCGTGGAAACCTTCTACTTCGCCATCGAGCCCAACCACCGGGCAATGATTGACGCTGCTGCAGGAGGGACCCTGATGAACCATACGCCGGAGGAAGCTCTCAGAATTCTGCAGGACACTGCCTCACACAGCACCTTCTGGATCGCTGGGAGAAATGCGCCGAGAAGCGCTCGGGGACTGTTCGTGGTGGACTCATTACCTCTCGCTGCTGCGCCCGCGACTAACATTTCTTGTGAAGAATGTGGAGGCGGTGGTCACCACGCATACAGGTGCCCAGGTAGCGGGCTATCAGGTGAATTCTCTTAGCTTAATTCAAATGAATCGGTAAATTTTGTAGGAAACCAAGCTAGGGGGCACCCTATGGCAATGCCTATAATCCGGGTGTGAGGAATCAGCCGAACTTTTCCTGGAATCAAAATACTACAGGCCAACGATGGCAACCGGGCCAGCATCAATACGATGCTCAAGCGTCCGGAAGCCAACCGAGGCCGCCTCATCCGGGTTATAATCAAGGCGCCTCGGCCCCAAAGAAAAGTAATTTGGAAGAAATGATGGAGAAGTTCATGGAAGCCGCCAGCTCTAGTTTGGCGAACCAAACCGCGTCCATGCGTAACTTGGAGACGTAATTGGGCTAATTGGCTCAAGTGCTAACCGAACATTCGCAAGGGACCCTTCCCAGTAATACTGAAAAAAATCCAATTAACCAAGGGAAGAGTCTCTCCGATGCGGGAGTGAGTGACCCAAATGAGTTGGTGATCTCATGCTCCATTAATAATATTGAAACGGTGGCCCTATGTGATTCCGGTTCATCTCGCAACGTCCTTGCATTGCAGGATGTTGCTAAATTAAAACTTGAAATGAACACAGATGATCGGAAATCCCTAGTGCTTGCTAATGGGGCTGTCATTCAGGCAGAGGGAGAAGTAAGGAATGTGGAAGTTACAATCGAAGGGACAATCATGGTTGCCGACTTCCAAGTTTTGAGACCAAGTCAAAATCAATCTATTCCCATCTTGGGAGTACCATTCTTACAAGAGAGCGCTGCCACCTTAGATTTTTCTAAGGGGTGTGTTGTCTTACCTTGTAAGGTAACACCCCCACTTGCCCCAAGATTGTTTCCGAAGCAGTAATCCGCTCTCCCCTTGTTATCACTGATAAATCATCTAGTGACGCAGAAGCAAGGAAAGAAAAAAGATCGCTAGAAGGAGAGAAGAAAGAAGAGGAGTTGTGGGTCGTGAATGAAGAGGTGATAAAGGCAGGAGAAAGCGGTGAGACCCAAGCACTGAACGATGAGAGAGAAGGCGGAGCAAAGCGCCTTATGAACAATTTTTTGAGTCATAATGACCACTGTAAACATCTTAAACAGGTCCATTGGGCTGATCCAGTTGTCACAGCGGAAACGGAAGTGATGCCACCGACCACCAAAGTGGGAAGTTCTGATGACTATCAACGTTGGCGCTCTCCAACTGTGGAGAAGCTGAAGCAAGAAAGATTATTGCATGGAGCACGCTCTGCTGCCCTCCAGCGCGAGAAGGAGGAGGTTAGGGGAAAGGGGGAGACATCCTCCTTGGTCCCTAAAGCCGTCACCTCCTTCCCATCTAGCGTGGCTGGGGAGAACCACCACAAATCAGCATACAACTGATACGTGATGGGGTCTCCAGGTTTTGTTTGTGCTGTTTCTTCTGTCTGATTTTTTGCTCTGTTATATTACGTTGCTGTGTTGTGTTTTTATTAAGTATGGAACAATTTTATTACTGCTACTATCTAACTGTAATACAGGTATTTGGTCCACCTTTAAGGACGTTAAACAAAAGGGATTCTTGGGAGACAACCCATGGGAACCACCCGGTTCTGTTTTCTTAGTCTATTTCTTTTAGTCCTGTTATTTTTCTTTTTGCTAACATCGCAGGTTAAAGCTCTCGCGTGGTGGATGCGGAAGGAGAAAAATTTAAAGAAGGAATTACCGCACTTCTGGCATGCTCATTTATGAGCATTGGTCCACTCTACCCCTATTCTCCTTATTCCAGAATTCCCTATTTTATTTAGTTTTGATCAAGTCTGGGGGAGGGATCGAGCCATGCACGTGCACACACTTTGCATAGCATGTTAGAATGTGCTGAGTTAGGAATTTTCAATTGTATTGTGCACACTGTGTACACTTGCACCTAGTACACGTGCACTTGATCACGCGTGCTTATTGGGTATTGCTGCGAGGTTCCCCGCTCGTAAGAATTGGATTGTTAGTGTAGGAGTGAGGAGTAGAGAAAAATGTCGACATGAGTAGTGCTCTAGTCGAGTGCTCCCGTCACGTCTAGAAATTCCATTAGAGTAGAATAAAATTCAATGTTGTAATTTAAGTATTTCTATTATAGTAGCTGCAATTTATTTTACTTTAGTGGTGAATCCGGTGAATCCAATGGTAGCATAGGGTCGAGTGTAGTTGTACTAGTAGTAGCTTATTACTAGGGTCGGAAGAAGGACAACCTTTCTCGGTGGCTAGAACTTGCACTAGGCGACTCTTGAAACGATTGCGTTGAAGTACTCGTTATAAAGTGTGATATAGGCCATTTTATGATCCGTTTGTGCTTTTGAAATCCTTACCAATGTAATCACCTTTGCAAGCCCACTTGAGCCTACCTTTCCTCCTTGTTTAGCTCCACCAAAATGTCACCAAAGAAATACGGCCAAGCCCATTTTCGTACCAACAAGTGAGCTGAAAGAAATGTATATATCTATCATGTTTGGTGTCATCTCCGTGTTGTATGATAGCTTTGAAAAAGCTGAAGGAGAAGTTTTTAGTGTGCCTACAAAAGAAATTCTGTCGAGAAAAGAAAAAAAAAGGAGAAAAAGAAGAAAAAATGTTCAAAACGAACTTTCAATTGCATTCTCTCGACAGAGACAAAGTATGATTGGCTTAGCACACACCTAGTGTTCAGTTGAAGTCTGGGGGTGTTGTGTACTTCTTGAAAATGTTGTATTGGTGATTGTAATCTCTTGAGTGCTCAGTTATGTTGAATGTGATTCCCATCGTCCTTCTACTTTTCTAGCCTAAACTCAACCTAAGCCCAATCCTAACCCATAAGTCCTATTGATTTTAGATACGAGTCGTCTCATGCAGTAGAGAGAGTGTGAACGTGCAAGCCTATGGACACCGACTTTGATGGATTTCTTAAGCGTTTGTCCCGAGCTTTGATTCAAGTAAAACTCTACTCATTAGTCACACTATTTTCCCTTTTGCCTGACCGAAAGATTCACCAGGATTCACCATCCAAGTAAATTATATTTCAAATTACTGTTTTAGAAATAATTAAATATAATTTTGAGTTAAATTCTATTTTAATGTATTTCTACGCCCGTGAGCATGCGACTTCGCATGAGTCTCCACCACTCAATCATACTCTAACATCCAATTGTTCCGATAGGAGAGCGGAGTAGTTTGCCCGAGACGTGCAAATGGTTAAGTCTGAGGGTGTGATGAGTCCCATTTATATACACATTTATGGACTCATCTGGGCTGTATTTCTAGTCGATGATCCACACTTTAGGCATGTTTATGATCATATTTTTATTCCCTGCTAGGTGCACTCTTAGGCCCGTTTTGGTGTGCATTTGCACTCCTTGTGATTGGGGGTAAGCACATGGTGCTCCCCAATCCTTTTTCTGTGTTTATTTGGTGCTGGAGGTGTATTCCCAGCTGGTATGTCTTATTGGCAGGTGGCCGGATCGTCCCATTTCCCACCAAAATCTATGTCTGTGCATATCGCACGGTCGTGCATTTCCTTGACACACGGACGGTTGCGATCGTGTGTCTGTATCTGGGCAGAAAATGGACAACTTGAGTTTAGTCGTGTGTTTTTACGCACGGACGAATTTGCCCGTGCGTGAGAAAAATGCACGGTCGACCTGTTTCCTCCTATTTTTTGTCATTCTGAATTTACCTGTGCATTTTTACGCACGAGCGGATTTGCCCGTGCGTGAGTAAAATGCATGGACGGCGCAGCATCTCCCTCAAGTCAGAATTTATCATTTAATAACGCACGATTCACGCACGGTCGTGCGTTCGACCGTGCGTGACCATTTTTCTGCCTTTTTAGTATAAAAAGCAGGACAAGCAGCAGTAAACAGGAGAGCCCTCGAGGGGAGCGGGAAATCAGGTCCTTCCCGCCGTTTCTGAGGTCTGAAGGCTTCTCCTTCACCTCCACCACCAAGGAGACCATTTTTCGGTAATTTCCACCACCATTCTTCCATTCGGGAGCGTTAGCAAGCATTCTCCACCAGGTGTTCAAGCATTCCTCGTCGTGGGAATCCATATAAGTGTTGTAGGTCGTTGGAGCGGTGATAGCCTCCATCGAGTCCGCACACCATCTGAGGGCCGAGCCCGGAGAGAGCCAAACAACCTCTCATTCCGGCCGAGAACCCAAGATGCGGTGACATCTTCCTATTGGTCCTCTCTAAACTTGATGCTTATGTTTTCTTTTTGTTGTTGTAATGAACTATTGATTAGCTTAATGTCATAGATCTTTTATGATGTTCATGTGCAATGATGCGGTGGTGTAAGAATAGCATTTTCCTTGTTGTGATTTTCTGAGTTCGTTGTGTGTGAAGCCCTAGCAATTGCTAGTGTTGATGCTTGGAGAAGAGGTGTGTGCGACCCTCACCTGTCACAGTTACTTTCTGTCTACGCGCCTCCCGAAGCACGGCATCACGGCTATTGCATCCATCCCGCCTTGCGAAGCAGAGTTTTGACCCGCATCTCTCTTTTCCGCATTAGCTTAGGAACCAAATCACAATGCCCTTGTTTTTACTTTATTTGCTCGTGTAATGATTGATGCGATAATTTCGGCAAGTGCACCGGTCGCGCAAGTAATAAAGTTTAGGAATATGATCCCCGAGTGTCGGTCTCTTGAGGAATGCAGGTTGGTGAACGAATCGCGTTGTGTGACTATTGTTACACAAGCGTGAACAAACACACAAAAAGAGGTGGGTTTTGGTTGGGTTTTTCCTACTCTTAACAACAATGAAGGAAATGCGGGTCGAAAGCACCGCTTCGCAAGGCGAGATGGATGCAACGGCCGCGATGCCGTGCTTCATGAGGCGGATGGAGCGTGCTCTAGTGCAGGAAGGTGAGGGTCACAAACACCTCTTCACAAACGCGGTTAGCTCTTGCTAACGCGTATCAAACACCTTGAGTGCGTGAGTGAGTGGATGAGTGGAGGCGAAGCGATTCACAAGCAAGTAATGATGAAAAGAGAAGAAACATTCATTTCATTTAAACCAAACATCATGATATTCAAGTTTAAATGATTCAAAGATTACAACGAAAAGAGAGGAAAGAGATAACCAATGGATGAAGACTAGCGGCCGTTCACCGCCGGAATGGTAGTTTGTCAAGCTACCTCCGGACTCGGGCGGACTGTGCTTCCGGTGTAGAGAAACTGTCACGATATCTCTACGTGGTTCCGTCATCTTCTACCTCAGGATTCCTCTTCTTCTCACCAGACTGGAGTGGAAAACAACTTCTTGAGGGCTTGCGGATGGTGGAAAATGCTCCCGGACAATGGAGAAATGCTTGGAATGGTTGGAGAGGACGTCCCCTTGCGTAGGAGATGAAGTGGAGGTGTCCCGGGATGGAAATCGCCCGCGCACGGACTGCCAATCGCGCTCCCGGCGGCTCGATCCCACCCTAATTCGTGAACAGGATATATATAGGCGCTGAACTGAATATTGCGCACGGTCATTGGAGCACGACCAGTGGTCGTGCGCACTGGAGTTCTGCAATCGTGCGCGTTGCCTGGGCGGAGCCTGAAATGAAAGAAATTTATAAAATACATGTTCGCACGACCAGTGGTCGTGCGCACTATCGTCAATGGTCGTGCGATAAGCCAAACAGAACTCATAAAATGAGCGTTAAGTGCACACGATCAGTGGCGCACGACCAGTGGTCGTGCGCGATAGAGCCAGTGATCGTGCGCAGTGTTCCTGTACAGAATTGTACCGGGAACACCTGCACGACTCCTGTTCCAGCATACAACACCAGTCTAGCCACTGAAGGTGGCACTTAACACTGCATGAAAACTAGTAACGAAGATGAACAAGAATTAACATCAAAACGGGCCTAGAAGTGCACTTAGCATGGAGTATTAAATAGGAATGAAAACATGTCTAAAGTGAAGTGCAAAGACTAGAAAATCGGCCCAGATGAGTACATAAATGTGTATATAACTGGGACTCATCACACCCCCAGACTTACCTGTTTGCGCGTCCCGAGCAAACGAATTCGGCGGAGTGTGAAAATGGTAGTTAACAAAGAGAATTACACAATAGAGTACAATGCGAAGTAACAAAAGCATGCAAATAGAAATTTAGTAAAAAGAGATTCTAACTATGATAACTACTTTACGAAAGTGCTAGAGCATAAGTAGAGATTCAGTTATACTCAGTTGGTGAATTATGATGAATTCGAACGATCATGCCCGGTGTGAAAGTAACAAGACACTAAGGCGGGTGTTGCACAAGGTCGGGGTTTAGGAATAACTCCGCTGAAATCCATCAACGTCGTGAACCATACGCTCGCCCGGTCACACTCTCTCCACGGCGTTAGCAAACTCACAAGTCAAATCAATCGGGCTTTTAGGATTATATTGGGCTTAGGTTGCGGCGTGATATTCAAGGATAAAAATGAAGGCTACGCAACCAAAGTGAGCTAACAGAACGCTGCACCACACAAAACCAAAAACAATGCTCGTGTGACACACCCCCAGACTTATCATGAAAACTAGGTGTGCACACGCCCTACTTCACAATTACCAACAGATTTTATATTTAGCTCGGAAGGATTTCTTTACGACATATTTCTTTTTCAGATTTTTTTTTTCTTTTAACAACATACTTTTCTTCTTTTACTTATCCTCCGGTTGGTTCAAATTCAGCAAAATAAAATTTATTTCTTCATCACATCACAAAGATTCCAAAAATCACACCAAATTAAGAACATGAGTGCAGATAAACATCTATTTGGTTGCGAAAGTGGGCAAAGCTTCAGGCCTTGGTGAATGGAGGAGGAGCTGAACAAAAGAGTGGTAGGCACAATTTTGGCTTGCAAGGGTGAGCGAATAGGACACGGAAATCTAAGGCTCAAACTAGCCAAAAGGTGGCCTATATCATATTTAACTCAAGGAATCGCTCACACCCATGCTTCGAGAGTCGCTTGGGGCAAGTTCTTAGCCCACGAGAAAGGTAAACCTTCCTCCCGACTCGAGCAACATACGTCTAGCGCTCGTACACACACAATACCGGGTTATCGTCAATTTCGTTCACATTCACCATTTGAGTATAACAAATCTAAATTTACGCAAAAATACTAAACATAAATTAGATGCATAGAGACAATCTAGTTCTACTCAAATTCTACTGTAGCATGCGGGTGCGATTAGAACACTGCTCGAGTCTACATCGCACTCCAAATAGTAATTCCAAAGCTAACGTCCTATTTCACATTCCTAACCAAAATAGTTTATTTGGAAACAACACAAATAGGAAAACGCGCACTCATGTGGGTGAAGTGTTGCATGAAGCATGAAAACAATGATGATGACAAAGATAAATAATAAACAAACTTCTAGTATGCAGTGCAACTCGTGCACAGTGGATGACAACATATTCTCCCCCAGAATTAGTCTAAACATTACATCACAGAAATTGGAAGCTAAGGGGGGAAGAAGTGTTACGCAATGCTCAGAATTGAGCATACCAGACGATTGGCGATTAAGATAAAGAGCAGTCCGCAGCATCCGCACCAAAGAACACAACACACCTGCAAGCACAAAACTAAAAACAGCAAAAACAAATATAAAAGCTGAACTAAACATGTTAGATAAAAATAAAATCAGGAAATCTGGGTTGTCTCCCAGCAGCGCTTTTGTTTTATGTCCTTAAGCTAGACCAAATACCTGTATTATAAATGTTTCAAGAGTGCAAAAATTAAATAAGAGTGCATAAGAGAAAGTTTCACAAAATAAGAGAAATACAGAACATCAGCTGTAAGCACTTTTATGGTGCTCGTCTCCCAATGTCACCAACTGACACTCCTTGTTTATAATTGTGCCATCGTATAACTTCAGTCGATGCCCATTGACCTTAAATTTGTCTCCCTTATCCCCTGATATTTCGATGGCACCAAAGGGAGTGACGTCGGTCACTGAGAAAGGACCGCTCCACCTCGATTTTAACTTTCCTGGAAAGAGGCGGAGACGGGAGTTCTAAAGCAGCACTTGGTCCCCAATTTTGAACTCCTTAGGGATGATGTGTCGATCATGCCATTTTTTTGTTTTCTCTTTGTAGATGCGAGCGTTTTTATAAGCGAAATGCCGGAGCTCTTCCAATTCGTTGAGTTGTGAACGACGCACCTTGGCCGCGGCTCTAATGTCCATGTTCAACAGTTTGGTTGCCCATAATGCTTTATGCTCCAGCTCCACAGGAAGGTGGCATGCCTTGCCATAGACTAATTGAAATGGAGTCATGCTGATAGGTGTTTTGAAAGCGGTCTGGTAAGCCCATAATGCATCGTCGACCTTTTTAGACCACTCCTTCCTATTTGAATGTATTAATTTCTTGATTATTCACTTGAGCTCGCGGTTGGATACTTCTAATTGTCCACATGTTTGGGGGTGGTACGCTAAGGAAATGTTATGATGGACCCCAAACTTTTTCATGAGCTGCACAAACTGCTTATTACAAAAATGACTACCACCGTCGCTGATAATAGTTCTCGGCATCCCAAACCTGGAGAAGATATTCTTGTGGATAAAATGTAGCACCGTGCTGGCATCATTCGTGGCAACCGCCTCAGCCTCCACCCATTTTGAGACATAATCAACTGCCACAATGATATAATGCTTACCATGAGACATTGGAAAAGGACCCATAAAGTCTATCCCCCAGACATCAAATGGTTCGCAGACCAGCATGTTATTGAGGGGCATCTCGTTACGCCGGGAGATATTTCCGGTCCTTTGGCATTCGTCACACTTGGTGACATAAGCATGGGCATCCCTGAAGAGGGTTGGCCAAAATAATCCGCATTGCAAGATTTTTCGTGCTGTTCGAATGGCCCCGAAGTGCCCGCCAGCTTCTCTGTCATGGCAGTGCTGCAGTATAGACTGAAACTCGGCTTCTGGAACGCAGCGTCTGATAATTCCATCACTGCACGTATGGAATAAGAGCGGGTCTTCCCAAAAATAGTATTTTGAATCAGAGGCAAGCTTCCGTCTTTGCTGAGGGGACAGATTCGGAGAAAGGGTTTTACAAGCCAAGTAGTTAGCAATATCAGCGTACCATGGGGCTGTTGGATGAGGCGTAGTGATTGCGAATAACTTTTCATCCAGGAAATAATCGTTCGTTTCCTCCATAAAGCTGTTGGGGATGTCGGCCGTCATGTCGTACTCCAACCGCGAGAGATGATCAGCTATCACGTTCTCCACCCCTTTCTTGTCTTTGATTTCAAAATTGTATTCCTGCAAAAGTAAAATCAAATGAATCAGACGCGATTTGGATTCTTTTTTGCTGAAAAGATACCTGAGTGCAGCATGGTCCGTGTACACGATTACTTCGGAAAGTACCAAGTATGAGTGAAATTTTTCAAAGGCGAAGACCACGGCTAGCATTTCTTTCTCCGTGGTGGTATAGTTTGCTTGCGCGCTGTTGAGAGTTCGACTGGCGTACGCAATGGTGTGGAAAGTCTTATCTTTCTTTTGACCGAGTACAGCACCTACGGCCACATCACTTGCGTCACACATGATAATAAAAGGTAAATTCCAGTCGGGTGCCACCAAAATTGGAGCCGAGATGAGTTGTCCCCGTAAAGTTTCAAAGGCCTGCATGCATGCATCATCGAAGTGGAAGGGGACATCCTTAACGAGTAAGCGAGATAAAGGCTTCGAAATGGATGAAAAATCCTTAATAAACCTTCGATAAAATCCCAAATGACCAAGAAAACTTCGGATACCTTTCACTGACGTAGGGGGAGGGAGGTTTCTAATAACACTTACCTTCGCTTGATCCACCTCGAGCCCTTGGCAGGAAACCTTATGCCCCAACACAATTCCTTCGCGCACCATAAAATGGCATTTCTCCCAGTTCAAGACAAGATTGGTGTCCTCACACCGCTTCAAAGTCTTGGCCAAATTCGCGAGGCAAGAATCGAAGCTGCTGCCAAAGAGAGTAAAGTCATCCATGAAAACTTCGAGGAAGTCTCCCACCATGTCAGCAAAAATAGCGAGCATACAGCGTTGGAAGGTTGCGGGGGCATTACACAGTCCGAATGGCATTCTTTTAAATGCAAAGGTACCTGAGGGACATGTAAATGTTGTTTTGTCTTGATCAGACGGGTCTATTAAGATTTGATTGTAACCTGAGTACCCATCCAAGAAATAGTAGTAGTCCTGCCCCGCTAACTTTTCTAACATCTGATCAATGAAGGGGAGTGGGAAATGATCCTTTCGTGTAGCATCATTTAGCTTGCGGTAATCGATGCAGACTCTCCACCCGGTGATCATTCGGGTAGGTAGCAACTCATTCTTTTCATTGGCAACAACAGTGATCCCTCCCTTTTTCGGTACCACCTGAACTGGGCTGACCCATTTGCTGTCGCTGATTGGGTAAATGATGCCAGCGTCTAAGAGCTTTATCACTTCTGCCTTCACTACCTCTTGCATTTTTGGGTTCAAACGCCTTTGGGGCTGTGCTGAGGGTTTGTACTGATCTTCAAGAAGGATCTTATGCATGCAGACCGTGGGGCTGATTCCCTTAATGTCTGCAAGAGAGCGTCCGAAGACTTTATGGTACTTTCTCAGCACACCCACTAATGCGGTTTCGTTGGCGGCGGAAAGAGCTGCGGAAATAATAACTGGATGCGTGGCATTTTCTCCAAGAAAAACGTACTTTAGAGAATCCGGTAGTTGTTTGAGAGCCGGATAAATGTTTGGATCAGCAGAATCACTGGATGGCCCTCGGATTGAATGTGGACTATCGGGCTGGTTCGAATGAGCACCGTCATTGCCCAATTCCTCGCGTCGCCAACACATCTCGCAGTCATCCAAATCCACATCGATCTGGTCATCGAATTCTTCAAGCAGCTCAGTCGGTTCGCATTCCGTGATTTGGAAGAGTTGCGACGGGTTGTGGACGTTAAATGATATAGCGTCCTCCCCCAATCTGAGCATGAGCTCCCCCTGCTCCACATTAATGATAGCACGAGCTGTAGCGAGAGAGGGCCGCCCCAAGATAATGGGCACCAAAGTATCAACCTTCATGTCGAGGATGACAAAATCGGCTGGAAATGCGAGGCCGTTTACTACTATTGTGAGGTCCTCGACAATTCCAGATGGTTTTTTGATCGACCGATCAGCTAGCTGTAGCATTACCCATGTCGGCTTCAAGGTCCCTGCACCTAGTTCACGAAAGATAGAGAGCGACATCAAGTTGATTGATGCTCCCATATCACAGAGCGCCTGGCTGAAACGGTGATGACCGATCCTGCACGGAATAGTGAAGCTGCCCGGATCTTTGCACTTTGTGGGCATATTGGAGATGATGGAGGAGCACTCCTCAGTGAGGTCGATAGTCTTGAGATCCTCCAACAGTCTTCGCTTCGAAATCAAGTCTTTCAAGAACTTGGAGTAGCCCGGCATTTGAGAAATGGCTTCAATCAGAGGGATGCTCACTTGCACTCCTTTCATTATTTCCAGGAATTTGCGGAACTGCTTCTCGGATTTCTCGTTTCGCAACCTGTGGGGGAATGGGGGGTGAACAACACTTCCCGAGGGTTGTGCCTCGCTCACGAGGTCTGGCTCAACATGAATCTGAGTCTGCTTCTCGGCCATGTCTGAATTACACTTGTCAGTGGGCCTCACAAGTGGTTCCTGTCGAGGAGGATTGTCAACACCTCTACCGCTTCTCAATCGCATGGTATTCACAGACTCCGGATGCTGACTTGCAAGCCCAGAAACAACATTGGTAAGAATCTCTAAAGTGGAGTGAAGCTGTTGAATTGCGGAAGATTGGTCATTCATTTTATCCAGCATCCCGACCACCAAAGCTGCTAACGGCTTCGTTTGCCCTGACGGCACGTGACCCGCTGCTCCATGGAATGTTACTGCGTTCACTTCAGCAGTACTGGGGGAAAGAATGACATGACTTCAGTGCTGGCTGTTGTGAACAATATTCACGACCACTTCCCACGCGTCCTTCCCCGATTTATTAAACAGGGCCCCTCCGGCTGCCACATCGAATAACATACGGAATTTGTCCAACACGCCGAAATAGAAAATCTGAATTAGAAAGACTTCTGATAGATCTTCACGGTAGTATCCCCGATGCAGGGATTGAAAATGCTCCCAAGCATCAACTAGCGTCTCCTCCTTTCCCTGACCGAAGGTTATGAGTTCCCTGTACTTGTCCAACACTCGGGTACGGTGTTGAAACTCATGTAAAAATCTCCCCTCGAGTTGCTTCCATGAGGTCGCCTCTCTTTTCCGAAAATCCCAGTACCAGCTTTTGGCTTTATTATGTAGGGAAAATGAAAATGCTAGGATCTTTTGCGGGTCGTTTTCAACTCCACTGAATATACATGTGTAGTAAATTTCTAAGAAGTTCTGCACGTGTTGTACCGCATCTTCATGTTTATCCCCACTGAACTTGCAGTTCCCAGTCATATACTCAATGATGTCGGAGGAAATCCCGAAGTCATGATCGTGCCTTTGTGCTTGAACCTTTAGATCACTTAAACTTCCTTGATAGATGTATTCCTGAATGGAGGTCATGCTAGGAATACCTGAAACCCAAAAGATTAGCGCACGATGGAAAGAACGAAGGTAAAGAAATGTGCGTATCAAAAATAAGCAAAGACAACAGAGGTAAACAAAGAGAATTAATAAAAGAGAAAAGTTCCTCGTGCAACGATTTTTCACGCAGACGAATTCATCACGTCTGCATTCCCCGGCAACGGCGCCAAAAACTTGATGCGATAATTTCAGCAAGTGCACCGGTCGCGCAAGTAATAAAGTTTAGGAATATGATCCCCGAGTGTCGGTCTCTTGAGGAATGCAGGTTAGGTGAACAAATCGCGTTGTGTGACTATTGTTACACAAGCGTGAACAATCACACAAAAAGAGGTGGGTTTTGGTTGGGTTTTTCCTACTCTTAACAACAGTGAAGGAAATGCGGGTCGAAAGCACCGCTTCGCAAGGCGAGATGGATGCAACGGCCGCGATGCCATGCTTCGTGAGGCGGATGGAGCGTGCTCTAGTGCGGGAAGGTGAGGGTCGCAAACACCTCTTCACAAACGCCGTTAGCTCTTGCTAACGCGGATCAAACACCTTGAGTGCGTGAGTGCGTGAGTGGATTAGTGGAGGCGAACCGATTCACAAGCAAGTAATGATGAAAAGAGAAGAAACATTCATTTCATTTAAACCAAACATCATGATATTCAAGTTTAAATGATTCAAAGATTACAACGAAAGAGAGAGGAAAGAGATCACCAATGGATGAAGACTAGCGGCCGTTCACGGCCGGAATGGTAGTTTGTCAAGCTACCTCCAGACTCGGGCGGACTGTGCTTCCGGTGTAGAGAAACTGTCACGATCTCTCTACGTGGTTCCGTCGTCTTCTACCTCAGGATTCCTCTTCTTCTCACCGGACTGGAGTGTAAAACAGCTGCTTAAGGGCTTGCGGATGGTGGAAAATGCTCCCGGACAATGGAGAAATGCTTGGAATGGTTGGAGAGGACGTCCCCTTGCGTAGGAGATGAAGTGGAGGTGTCCCGGGATGGAAATCGCCCGCGTACGGACTGCAAATCGCGCTCCCGGCGGCTCGATCCCGCCCTAATTCACGAACAGGATATATATAGGCGCTGAACTGAATACTGCGCACGGTCATTGGCGCACGACCAGTGGTCGTGCGCACTGGAGTTCTGCAATCGTGCGCGTTGCCTGGGCGGAGCCTGAAATGAAAGAAATTTATAAAATACATGTTCGCACGACCAGTGGCGCACGACCAGTGGTCGTGCGCACTATCGTCAATGGTCGTGCGATAAGCCAAACTGAACTCATAAAATGAGCGTTAAGTGCGCACGATCAGTGGCGCACGACCAGTGGTCGTGCGCGATAGAGCCAGTGATCATGCGCAGTGTTCCTGTACAGAATTGTACCGGGAACACCTGCACGACTCCTGTTCCAGCATACAACACCAGTCTAGCCACTGAAGGTGGCACTTAACACTGCATGAAAACTAGTAACGAAGATGAACAAGAATTAACATCAAAACGGGCCTAGAAGTGCACTTAGCATGGAGTATTAAATAGGAATGAAAACATGTCTAAAGTGAAGTGCAAAGACTAGAAAATCTGCCCAGAAGAGTCCATAAATGTGTATATAATTGGGACTCATCAATGATCGATTCACCACGTGTTTCGTTCACCAGAACCTGCATTCCTGGAGAGACGATATTCGGGGAAGCAATTCCCAATTCTATTATTTGACAGCGACCAGTGCACTTGCCGAATACGCATCAGCGCATCAAGTTTTTGGCTCCATTGCCGGGGACTTCTGTTGATATTTCGAAAAAAGACATCTATTAATTTTATCTTTTCTTTTTTTATTTTCTTATTAAGGTGTAACTAAATTCCTGGAAAGGATGCTTTGAGCTTGAATTCCCATCACAGCCTCTAGTACCTTGCGAACCCTTCACCGGGTTGACCTTGGGAAGTCCAGGACTAATATTAAATCACCTAATTAAAAAAAATCTACATAAAAAATATATAAATAAAAATAAAAATATAATAAAAATATTTATCTAAAATTTTATTTTACTTTTTTTTTTCACAACTTTTCCTCTTTTCTTTTGGTTTATGACCCGGGGAAACTCTTCAATTAATCTTGAATTTTGTTTTGATCCGAAAATCGAGCGCACCTTGCGGCGACATCTCCGATTTAGTGATCTACCAATAATTCGCGAAGAGTCAATCAGAGAGACTAACAAAGATATAATGGACGACCCCGACCATAATGAGGCTCCGCTACGGACTATGTCCTATAATATGAGGCAGAATTGGGAGGGAACACAATCTAGCATTATTCGCCCGGCGGTGGCGAATAATAATTTTGAAATTAAAACGAGTATCATTCAGATGGGACAACAAACCATCATTTTCGACGGCTTACCGGATGAAGATCCTAATTTACATTTATTAAATTTTTTGGAAATTTGTGATACCTTCAAAATAAATGGCGTCACCAATGACGCATTCGTTTGCGTTTATTTCCTTTTTCTTTATGGCCTAAGGCCAAGCAGTGGTTGGGATCTTTTCCTAGAGGTTCCATCACTACATGGGCTGAAATGACGGAGAAATTCTTACCAAAATATTTTCCTCCGGCAAAGTCCGCTAAATTATGTACGGACATTCTCTCTTTTACGCAAATAGACTCAGAGTCTCTATATGACACATGGGAGTGCTCAAGGAATTATTGCGGAGATGTCCTCACCATGCCCTTCCTTTATGGCAACAAGTTCAAACTTTCTACAATAGTTTGAATCTCCAAACAAGGTAGATGATTGGTGCGGCCGCGGGGGGGGGGGGGGGGGGGGGGGGACCCTCAATAACAAAACCCTCAAGGCAGAGCTTTTTGAAGAGATGGCCATGAACGCATATGAGTGGAATGCGCCACGGACGCGCCCTAACAAGCCGGCCAAACTTTATGAAGTCGAGACAGCCACTAATTTAGCGTTACATGTAGAGAGATTAACTAAGCAGGTGGCGGAGATGTCTGCTTCCTCCGCTACCAATTGGGCTAATAATAATCATAATGAAAATAAAAATAATTTCATTCAAGAGCAAGTAGATTATATGGGGAACTCTTATCATCCTCCTTATAACCCGAATAATAACATTCCATTTAATTATTCTAATAATCTGGGTTTAAGGAACCACCCTAATTTTCATGGAGCAACCCCAATAATGCTCAGCATCCACCACAAGTGAATCGATTCGCTCCACCACCACTATATAAGCCCTCTTCATTTGAAGAGGCCTTCACCAAATACGTTGCCTCCAATGAGTCCAACATCCGGAATCTATTCGGATCTATTAAAAGACTGGAAAACCAGATTGGACAGCTCGCCAAAATGTTCTCCAAACGCCAGCAAGGAGCTCTGCCGGGCAATACTGAGCCCAATCCACTGGAGAGCGCCAACGCAATCACCCTTCGTAGCGGAAAGGAGGTAATAACTTCAAAATTGGCCGAGCCTGAGGTAAACGTTTCAACTCCGCCTCTGCCTTTAAATTCTTCTGGTTTAGCTCCGCGCATTATTCAAACGCCTTCTATTCCGTATCCTTCTAAATTACATAATGAGCGCAACGAGGAGCAGTACAAAAATTCATAAATATTTTAAAACAAATTCAAATCAACATACCATTCTGCGAGGGACTCTCTCAAATGCCTAAATACGCAAAATATCTCAAGAATTTATTGTCAAATAAAATGAAACTTGAAGATATTTCGCACGTTTCTCTTAACGCGGAATGTTCGGCGATTGTTTTAAATAAATTGACGGAAAAATTAAATGATCCGGGACGGTTTTCCATCCCGTGTTTGTTCGGTAATTTATTAATTAAACACGCCTTGGCCGATCTAGGAGCTAGCATAAATCTTATGCCATTCTCCTTATTTAAGAAGCTTGGTTTGGGCACCCAAGTCCAACAAATATTATTATCCAACTAGCAGATCGGTCCGTTAAGTACCCGATCGGGGTAATAGAAGATGTGCTAGTGAAGGTTGACAAGTTTATCTTTCTGCTATACTTTGTCATCCTCGATGTTGTTTACTGGGTGTCAACTTATCACCTAGAGGGGGGGGGGGGGGGGGGGGGGGGGGGGCTGGTGAATAGGTTTTTCAAATTATTTTATCCCCTTTAGGTGTTCTTGATTTCTGATTAGTAGATCTATAAATTATAAAGCACAACAAAGAAAATCACACAAGAACTTATAGAGGTTCCTCAAGACTATGTGTCTTGAGTAGTCCTCATTCCCTCTGCGCCTACGTAGCAGTGTGCTAGGCTCGATAAACTCCGCCGAAACTTCAGGCCCGCAAGCCTTACACCACGGACCCGCAAGTCCTACAGCCTAAGCCCGCAAGCCCCTACTGCACCCGAGCCCGCAAGCTCGACACTCAGGCCCTCAAGCCCAACCTAGATCAGACCCGCAAGTCTAGCCTCTACCCTGGCCCATAAGCCTCATAGGTCTCAAGCCCTCAAGCTTGACAATCAGGTCGTCAAGCCCTACCTAGCTCAGACCCGCAATTCTAGCTCTGCCCTAGCCCGCAAGCCTCACAGGTCTCAAGCCCTCAAGCTTGACGATGTCAGACCTGCAAGTCCACTGCACTGGCCCTCAAGTCTCGCAGCTCTACAACCCTCAAGTTAGACACTCAGGACCGCAAGCCTTACAAGAATGAAATTACAGTAATGACAACTGCTTCTTCTACCTGATGGAGATCGGCAACTTAGCCTGATGGAGATCGGCTTCTTGAGGTTGAAGAAGATGTTTCTGATTCAGATTTTGAAAGCACAGCTCTTCTTCAATCTCTTCTCTTAGCCTGATGAGGAATGGCTTCTTATCAGTCGATGGAGATGACTGATTCTTCTGATAACGCTTGAATCTTGTTCTCTACTTGTTCTTCTTCTTTTTCGCAGAATGTACTGTTGTATTGAGAAGCAACGACGGGATTCTTTCTTATTGATTGATTCTTTTTTTAGGGCAACCCCTTATCTCTTTTATAAGACTGCGAGGCTCCCAACGGTCTTCTAAAAAAGTTCCTTAAGTGTCAGACACCCCATTCCTTAAGAGCACGCGCTGATTAGACAATCAGGCGGCGACATTAATTACTGACAGCGCGTCTGCAACATATGAATTCCGTCTCGATGATAATTCCAGCTTCATGCCGATATTGACAGCATCACAATGATATGGATAATGTCTCGACGACAGGACTTTGTCGTTGTCTTAGACCTTGGTAGATCTTCAAGTCTTTTAGCTTCTGCCTCTGACATTGATATCTCGACGATACGAGATCTTCTGGAGTTTCTGCATGTACAACGATATGCTATCTCTGACTGTGTCGTCGAGATCTTCTTTCTTGTAGTCTGTCATTGCAATCACTTTGTTCTTTCTACGACATGAGCGATATCATGTTGACAAACTATGCTTGTCTTCAGCTGTCCTTCTCCAGTCTTCTCGACGTCATGCCTTCTTTACAATGATGTCTGTTCTTCTCAACGACAAGGCTACTTTGAGGATGTCGACGATACTGCATCTTCTCGATGACATTCCTTCCTTTGATATCTTCGTGTCTTCTCTGCATTCGACGAACTTCATTCTGCGTTCGACAAACAACATTCTGCGTTCGACAAACTTCATTTTTCTATCCCGTCTCTGCGTTCGACGAACATCATTCTTCTATCCCATCTCTGCGTTCGACGAACTTTATTCTTCGTTCGATCAACTCCCCAAGTCTCGGCATTTGCTTCTGTCCTGTCTCTTCGTTCGATGAACTTCATTCTGCGTTCGACGAACTGCATTCTGCGTTCGATGAATGGCATTCTGCGTTCGATGAACTCGACAAGTCTCAGCGTTTTCTTTGCTCATCATTATGACGACAAGCATACTTTGTCGACGAAATCTCCTATTCTTCTTAACGACATTCCTTTAACCTCCCGAGATTATGAGCTAGAGAGGTAATCAAATAGAAAGTGAAGTTTTCTTGACTTGGTGACTTCTTCAAATCAGGAATCATGTGGGCAAGATTTCCAACAATCTCCCCCTATTTGAAGAAGTCAGAATCTCAATTCAAGACTACTTTCACTTGACAATAAATGATATAATCTTAAATGGAAGGCATGAGCACATTTAAGATTTTACTTATCTTTTGCTGAACTTATGAGTACATCAAGCTTGTAGCTCCCCCTTGATTTGATGTCTCTTCTTTTGTGGTTCCCCTACTTCTTTGCTCCCCCTATTTTTGAGGTCTTCTTGAGCATCTTGTCTTGAACATCTTGATGCCATTTCTCCCCCTTTCTGACTTCTTTCCTGCAGCTCTCCTTTAGGTAGACAATAGTCCAAGATCCCCCTTGCTCAGTGCACCTTGGCATGTGGTGAGTTTTTCTTAGTCCAGAGTTGAGCCTGGAGCACTTATTGTCCATTAGCCTTGTTTGCTTTTGTTTGGCTAAATGGACTACCCTGCAAGACAGATTTAATAATCCTTAGGAACCCAAGGTGACTTGGGTCCTAGGTTGTTGTTAGCATAAAAGGGAATTCTTCAAGTCAGCCCAGCCTTTCCAGTAGGTCTCTCCTTTACACTAGGCACACTAGGGTAGTGCCAACAGTCAATGGCAAAGTGTCCCACTCTGCCACAACACCAACATTCATAGATGTTGTACCTTCTTTTCTGAACAATTTTTGAAGCATGTTTAGTAGAGAAGGCAGTAGAATTCTTCCTATCTGTCTTAGCCAAGAGCTGACTAGCTGCTCTAGTATAATGGTTTCTTCTTAGCTTTATCTGTTTGTCAGCAACCGATGTCAGCTTGGTAGCTGACATGGTGTTGATGACATCAGATATGATCAAGTGAGAATTGATTATACTGGGGCTACCAGTCTACTTCTTATCTGGAAGAGATTGGGAAGATGTTCCTCCTTTATCCTTGAAAGTAGGGGCTGGGGCACCAAACACAAATGATCCATGATGGGCCATTTGGATTTCCTCATGGGGAGCCTTTAATGCACTCATCCCCATGCCCTTTCTCTTCCCATATTCAGGAGCATTTGCATGACTAATGGATCTTCCATTCATCAAGTGACCATGGACACTGTCTTGATCATACCTATTTGAGGGAAGCACTACCTTCTGAAAGGTGGTATGAGGCTCTGCTTTAGTTTTGCGCCTTTCTCCATTCCCAGCACCTATTGCCCCTTTATTGAAACCCAATCCCCTCCTATTTCCATAGGAGGAGAAGGTTTCAATGATGGGCAGTACAATTTTGGGCTTAGAGAATTGAGCTACCAAGCTTCTTTCCTTAAGAAGGTCATTCTCAAGTTTCATGATAAGCTCTTCCCTTTGGCTTCTTTCATCATAAAGCTTCTCTATGATTTTTCTTGAGCTCACAGAAGTTGGTGCCCTCATTGGGGGACATACCCATTTCCTTGTTCATCTCAGCCTTAATGGTCCTGAGTGAATCTAGCTCCCTAGCTTGCTTCTCAACAAGCTTCTTGCTCTTTCTTAGAGCTCCCAAGAGATCACCAAACTGCTCTATTAGATCAGCATGGTTCTTATTGGTGCTTGATGAGCAGTCTTCTGCATCATCTTCAGAGGATGTACAATCACTTGATGCACTCTTGGTCTTCTTAAATGAAGCAGGTAGTAAAGATGTGTGAGTAATGCATACCTGATCATGATGTGATTCTTCATGATTTTCTTCATCTGATAAAGCCATCAACCCATAACCCTCCTCATCCTCAAAATCACATTCTGTGAGAGTCAAGGGTGATCTTATTCTTCTTCTGACTACAGAGCATTCTTCATCTTCTGATTCACTGTCCGAAGTAGTCAGGGGTGCTCTGATGCTTACCTCTTCATGAGAGGTTTCTTATTCAAAATCTTCCTCTGACCCTTCCATGAGGACTCCTAGGGAGTCCCACATGTCCTTTGCTATTGTGCAATGACTCAACTTCTGATGTGTTGGCAGATCTACTGCACCAGCTAGAATGCTTCTGGCTTCTTTGCCCAGGCTGGCTAGAAGAGTCTCATCTTTTGTCATAGTCATGGAGGGTCCTTCTTGAACAATTGAAAACATTTTGGAATCCATTGCCTCCATGTATATTCTTGCTCTTACTTTCCAAAGGGCAAAGTTCTCCCTGGAACAAATGGCTATCCTTGATTCCTTAGCTGTGAAAAATGGACACCCACGGGCAGATCTGTTCAAGCTGTTAAGCTTTTCTTTGAACAACCTCACTTTGATACCACTTGTTGTTTATTGGGTGTCAACTTATCACCTAGGGGGGGGGGGGTGAATAGGTTTTTCAAATTATTTTAATCCCTTTAGGTGTTCGTGATTTTTTATTAGTAGATTTATAAATTATAAAACACAACACAGAAAAGCACACAAGAACTTATCGAGGTTCCTCAAGATTGGGTGTCTTGAGTAGTCTTCTTTCCCTCTGCGCCTACCTAGCAGTGTGCTAGGCTCGGCAAACTCCGCCAAAACTTCAGGCCCGCAAGCCTTACACCACGGACCTGCAAGTCCTACAACATAAGCCCGCAAGCCCCTACTGCACCCGAGCCCGCAAGCTCGACACTCAGGCCCTCAAGCCCTACCAAGCTCATACCCGCAAGTCTAGCCTTTTACCTGGCCCGCAAGTTTCATAGGTCTCAAGCCCTCAAGCTTCACAATCAGGCCCTCAAGCCCTACCTACCTCAGACCCGCAAGTCTAGCCTCTGCCATGGCCCGCAAGCCTCACAGGTCTCAAGCCCTCAAGCTTGATGATGTCGGACCTACAAGTCCACTGCCCTGGCCCACAAACCTCACAGCTCTCCAGCCCTCAAGCTAGACACTCAGGCCCGCAAGCCTTACAAGAATGAAATTACTGTAATGACAACTGCTTCTTCTGCCTGATGGAGATCGACTACTTGAGGTTGAAGAAGATGTTTCTGATTCAGATCTCGAAATCGCAGTTCTTCTTCATTCTCTTCTCTTAGCTTAATGAGGAATGACTTCTTATCAGTCGATGGAGATGACTGATTCTTCTGAGAATACTTGAATCTTGTTCTCTACTTGTTCTTCTTCTTCTCCGCAGAATGTACTGTTGTATTGAGAAGCAATGGCGGGATTCTTTCTTATTGATTGATTCTTTTTTTAGGGCAACCCCTTATCTATTTTATAAGATTGTGAGTCTCCCAACGGTCTTCTGAAAAAGTTCCTTAAGTGTCAGACACCCCATTCCTTAAGAGCACGCGCTGATTGGATAATCAGGCGGCATCATTAATTGCTGACAGCACCGTCCGCAACATTTGAATTCTGTCTCGACGATATTTCCAGCTTCATGTCGATACCGATAGCATCACGATGATATGGATAATGTCTCGATGACAAGACTTTGTCGTTGTCTTAGACCTTGGTAGATCTTCAAGTCTTCTAGCTTCTACCTCTGACATTGATATCTCGACGATACAAGATCTTCTAGCATTTCTACATATATAACGATATGCTATCTCTGACTGTGTCGTCGAGATCTTCTTTCTTGTAGTCTGTCGTCTCAATCACTTTGTTCTTTCGACGACATGAGCGATATCATGTCGACAGACTATACTTGTCTTCAACTATCCTTCTTCAGTCTTCTCGACGTCATGCCTTCTTTACGACGATGTCTATTCTTCTCGATGATAAGGCTACTTTGATGATGTCGACGATAATGCATCTTCTCGACGACATTCCTTCCTTTGATATCTTCATGTCTTCTCTGCGTTCGATGAACTACATTCTGTGTTCGACGAACAGCATTCTGCATTCGATGAACTTCATTCTTCTATCCCGTCTCTGCGTTCGACGAACTTCATTCTTCTATCCCGTCTCTGCATTCGACGAACATTATTCTTCATTCGACGAACTCCCCAAGTCTCGGCGTTTGCTTCTGTCCTGTCTCTTCGTTCAACGAACTTCATTCTGCGTTCGATGAACTGCATTCTACGTTCGATGAACGGCATTCTGCGTTCGATGAACTCGCCAAGTCTCAGCGTTTGCTTTGCTCATCATTAAGACGACAAGCATACTTTGTTGACGAAATCTCCTATTCTTCTTGACGACATTCCTTTAACTTCCTGAGATTATGAGCTAGAGAAGTAATCAAATACAAAGTGAAGTTTTCTTGACTTTTTACTTCTTCAAATCAGGAATCATGTGGGCAAGATTCCCAACACTCGATATCGAAGAGGACGCCGAAGTACCCCTCATACTCGGCCGGCCCTTCCTAGCCACCGCTCGGGCTATAATTGACGTAAGTAATAGAGATCTCCTACGAGTTGGGGAAGAAGAAGTTACTTTTAATATAAATCAGTCTATGAGAAATGCGCTCCCAAACGACAACTCTTGCTTTACCTTAGAAACAAATTTTGAAGAGGAAATAACGTCATTTTCTGAAATAATTTCTCCTTTATTTGAAAATCTGGAAATTGCAAATTTATTTTGTTTACAAGAAATAACTCGGCCGCTCAAATTTGAAGAAGTAAAATTGAATAACTCTAAAATAAAAACATCTTACGAGGAGCCACCAAGTTTAGAATTAAAACAATTACCGGATCATTTAAAATATATATTTTTAGATCGGTAATCTTTTTCTAAAAATAGATTACCGAGCTAGAGATTGCATCCCGACACAAGCATCCAGATCAGCCTACCACGTCAATTAAAGTTAGACGCCCCAGGTCACGGGCGTGACCTGGGGGCGTGACACCCAATCACAAGCGTGTCCAGCCTCCCGCCGAAAGTCTCCCTCCTTAAGCTTCCTGCGTACAATATTCAAGGTTACACACCCTAGGTCACGGGCGTAACCCATGAGCATCACACATACATAACGCCTGCATTGAAGCTAGAAGGTGCCTATTCTGCACAACATCAATTACGCCCCTTACACGCCCCTTGGTCACGGGCGTGACCAAGGTCGAGTAACACAAATTTTCAGCTATAAAAAGGGTGCTTCTCCAGATGATTAAGGATGATTTTTTGGACTTTTAGCTTTAGTTTTTGCACTGTTTTTCTCATTCTCAAGCTCTTGTACTTCTCTTTCTTCTTAAGTTGCACTTGTACTTTCATTTCAAAAGCTTGTAACTTTCAATTTCTTCGTGTAATTCTCATTTACAATCAATAAAATAGTCTCTTGTTCGTTTTATTTTATCATGTACTTCTCTACTTTTGTTAATTCCTCCATCTCCATGAGTAACTAAATTTCTATTAATACTCGACCGAGATGATCCAAGAAAAATATAATTCATGATTTGATTTAAAGCTTCTCTTTCTCTTCTTTAGATCGCTTAAGATTTATCCTTGAATTTTAATTGATTGAGATTACATTTTCGATATATAATTCTCATTCGTGTTTTCGTAATCTAATAACCGAGAGGTTTTGAATTCGAATCGATCATTTCAAGGATAAAGAGATTTGAATGCACTCCTCGAGATAGGATGACATAAATCTCCCAGATTGGAGCCAAATCCAATAGAGGGGTTCACTACGATAAAGCGAGTTGTAGGGGTTTTGATTCTAGAGCGAAAGTTTGATTGATCAGCCCAAACTCAGTTGAGCGTATCCTCGAGAGAGGTACGTCTATAATTCGGGAACCTCCACGGTCAAGTGATTTCTGTAAGAAAATTAGATGTTTTATTTCTTGTTTTGTTTTCAGAGGTGATTCAAGGTTGAGTACTAGTCTTTTAACTCATAGTTCTAAAACAATTCATTTCTCTTTCTTGTAACAACCAACCCCAAGTTCTAATTGATAACATAATAGAGATTTTCTAAAGTAAGAGTATTCAACCGCCCCGAGTCTAATACGACCTTGGTTTTTATAACCTATACTACTTTCGATACGGTACAGTTGTCGTTATCGTTTGCAGGCATAGTTTTGCATATCACTTACACAGACTAACTTTAAGAAGTGGAAGTCTGGCATGGAGAGATATCTTCTTGGCGAGGACTTATGGGATGTAGTAGGAGGAGAAGCAAGACAAGCTGTTATTCTTGCTGAAGGGAATGCTGAGCTCGTGAAGGCTTGGAAGAGAACAAATGCGAAGGCTGAGTTCACTCTCAAGCGAGCTATCATTCCGGAGCTGTTTGATTACATCATCGGATTTAGATCAGCTGCAGAAATTTGGATAGCCTTGGATGGCTTGTTCAATAAGAAGAATGTAGCTAGGCTACAGTTCTTGGAGAATGATTTGGCAAAAGCAACTAAGGGAGATTTGTCTATCTCAACGTTCTACTTGAAGATGAAGAACCTTTGTGCAGAGATATCAGCATTGGACCCGGATGAGCCTATCTCAGAAGCTAAGCTGAAGATGCACATAATCCGCGGCTTGCGGAGGGAGTATGTGGCCTTTGTTACTTCTATTCAAGGCTGGGAAAATTAGCCATCATTGCTGGAGCTGGAGAACTTACTTACTTCGCAAGAGAGTTTGGGTAAGCAAATGGCAGGGATGTCAGTCTTTGGGGGAGAAGGTGAGGTTCTCTTCTCTGGAAAGAAGAAGAAATGGGACAAGAAGAAGAAGACATCTGGAGATGATGACCCATCTACTTCATATCAGCAGGAGAGGAGCTATACTCCTAAGCGTGATGAGAAGAAGAAGGAAGAACCTAGGTGCTTCAGGTGCAACAAGCTTGGTCACTTCAAGAGAGACTGCCAAGTTAATCTTCAGCCAGGGCATGCTGCAGGAAAGGAGGAGGTTGGTTCCAATTCTGAAGGTTGTTAGGGTGGTGGAGGTGCATTCATGACGGGCACTTGTGTTCGAGCATTGGCTTCCATTAACTATCAGGATGATTGGATAGTGGACTCTGGGTGTGGTCATCACCTCATCGGAGATGAGTCGAAGTTCTCCTCATTGCGAGCATATACAGGTAATGACACTATCATTACGACTGATGATACTTTTCATGCAGTAGAGAAGGAGGGTGTGGTTTCTTTGAACGATGTTAGAGGTACTCTTACATTGAGGAGTGTCTATCATGTTCTGTGGATGAAGAAGAACCTCTTCTCAGTGACCAATGATGTGGATGCTGGCTATCACGTTCTGTTCGGTCCAACAGAAGTGAAATTTCTCCGAAATGTTTCAGCTCTGAAAGTTGAGGTCACTCATGTAGGGAGACGGGTGAAGGACTTGTTTGTTCTTTCAACAAGTTCCAATGTTGATAAAATGAGGGCGAACGACAGCGCCGCTATCTGGCACAAAAGACTTGGGCATGTTGGGATGGATAAGTTGAAGGCTATGGCAGGAAGAACCTTCTGAAAGGTCCGCCTAGCTTGTCATCTTTCGGAGATAGTCACGTTTGTGCTGGTTGTCAGTTTGGTAAGGCTCAACGTATTCCATTTGATAAATCACAAAGCAGATGCAAAGCACCATTGGAATGTATACATGGTGATCTGTTTGGACTTACCAACACTATCAGTCTTAGAGGTAGCAGGTATATGCTGATTTTGGTTGATGACTTCACCAGATATACTTGGGTATATTTTTTGAAGGAGAAGTCGGAGGCGTTTGAGAGGTTTGTGGAGTTCACAGAGCTGGTGGAAGGTCGGCTCAACCTGCGGGTCAAGAGGTTCAGAACAAACAATGGAGGGGAGTTCACCTCCAAGGCGTTCTTTAACTTCTGCAGGAAGCATGGCATCCAAAGAGAGCTTTCTTGTGCTCACACTCCATGACAGAATGGAGTAGCAGACTGGAAGATCCATCATCTGACGGAGACCTGCAAATGTTGGCTTCATGCTAAGAGTATCCCAAAGTCCTTTTGGGCAGAGAGAATGTCTTGTGCGGCCTATGTCATCAATCAGATGCCTCTCAGTCCCATCAACATGAAGACCCCTCATGAGTTGATGTTCAAGGAGAAGCCAAGCGTGGAACACTTTTGAGTATTTGGTTCTACCAGCTACGTGCATGTTTCAGATGCCCTTCGAACGAAGCTAGATGCAAAGGCAAGGAAATTAGTCTTCGTCGGTTTTGATGACCGGAAGAAAGGGTGGAGATGCATGCATCCCGAGACATGTGGTCTCAAGGGATGTGATATTCGACGAGCTGACATTATACCAAGGTAGCTATTCTATTGAGCTACAAGGAAGCAGGATAGATGGTGAATCAGAGGAAGATGCAAGGGATGTTCTGGTGGAGTTACCGGTTTCTCCAGGTGCTCTAGGTGCATCTAGTTCTGGGTCAGGTGCTTCAGGTTCTGGAAGCAGGGGGAGCAATGCTCCAAGTATGCCTGGGAGGAGAGCTAGTCCAGAAGTTGCTGTTGAAGAGGTGGATCAGAGTAAAGCTCTGAGAAGGTCCAAGAGGATCATTATTCCACCAGATCGGTATACGGTGGGAAACTTGGTGAGCTTTGTTTCATGTTTCTTCGCAGATCCCCTGGATGAGAGAGAGCCATATTGTTATGAAAATGCCGTTGGAGTTAAGGAGTGGGAAGGAGCCATGGATGAAGAGATGGCTACCCTTAGGAAAAATGAGACTTGGGACTTGGTGGCTAAGATTGAGGGTATTACCCCGGTGACTTGCAAGTGGGTTTTCAAACTGAAAAAGAAGGCTGATGGAAGTATTTAGCGGTACAAGGCTCACCTTGTAGCTCGAGGTTTCTCTCAGAAATATGGGGAAGATTCTGAAGAAACCTTCAGCCTCATTGCCAAGATGACTTCGGTCCGGGTGGTGATCACATTGGCAGCTTGCCAAGGGTGGAAGATTTGGCAACTCGATGTGAAGAATGCCTTCTTATACGGCGAGATTGACAAGGATATCTTCATGGATCAGCCACCTGGTTATGTATCCGAAGAGCACCCAAGATATGTTTGCAAGCTCAAGAAGGCACTTTACGGCTTGAAGCAAGCGCCTCGGGCGTGGTACGGGAAGATCGCAGAATACCTCAAGTTCTGCGGATACTTTGCTTCTGATTCAGATTCAAGCTTATTCGTAAAGAAGACGGGGGAGCTTCAAGTCTTGGTGCTGCTGTACGTTGACGATATGTTCGTCATGGGGAAGTCTGAAGTGGAGGTAGCTAGGCTTCGTGCTGAGCTTGCTATCAGATTTGAGATGAAGGATTTGGGTGAGCTCCACCATTTCCTTGGGCTCAAAGTGGAGAGGAAAGAGAGCGGTATGCTTGTTTCCCAAAAAGGCTATGCCGATCGAATCATGAAGAGGTTCGGCATGGAAGGGTGGAAGATCAGCTCCACTCCACTAGAGGTTGGAGTTCATCTTCGATGAGATGAAGGGAAGGTTCTTACCGATCCTTTGGTGTTCCGGGCTTTGCTTGGAAGTCTGATATACTTGACGATCACGAGGCCAGATATTGCTTATGCAGTTGGCAGGGTGAGTCAGATTATGGCAGAGCCTCAGAATCCTCATCTTGTGGCGGCTAGGAGTATCCTGAAGTATGTTAAATCCACCTCGGATTTGGGTCTCTTCTACGGGAGAGATTCGGGCTTTTGCTTGCACGGGTACATGGATGCTGATTATGGAGGAGATTTAGCTGATTGGAGATCGACCTCTGGATATGTCTTTATGATAGGCTCTACAGCTATATCATGGTGCAGCAAGAATCAGGATTCTCTATCTGTTTCTACTACAGAAGCGGAGTACAAAGCATCGGCTTTGGCAGCTCAGGAAGCTATCTGGCTTAGGAGGCTTGTGGAGGACATTCATAGGGAGGTGCGAGGTCCTACTCTGCTATGTTGTGACAATGAGAGTGCTCTCAAGCTGGTGAACAATCCAGTTTGTCACGCGCATACGAAGCACATAGAGATTCATCACCATTTCATTCATGAGAAGGTGTTGGAGGGATCTCTGATTGTGGATCATGTGCAGAGCAAGGATAATGTTGCTGACATATTTACTAAGCCGCTGTCGAAGGGACCATTTGGTCGGCTGCGAAGTTTGCTTGGGCTAACTTCCACTTCCCACTTCAAGGGGGAGTGTTAAATTCTTTGAAGTGGAAGTGGAAAGGTGCTGGGCGGTCTGCAGATTGTAGACCGCGCGGCCTGCGCTTTGTTTTGGGTGGTCTAATCTGAGAGACCGCAGTGACTGGGCGGTTTGTATGTAACTGTATGGTCTTATAAGGGAGCTGTTATCTATGCTGAGCTCGGGCGGTCTGCTTGGTGAGACCGCTCGCGATCTGATGGGAGGTTATTGTATCCCAGTTTGTGCGGTGATGACATCCGTCGGCTCACCTATAAATAGAGGTGTAGGGCCCATCATTAATAATAGAGAACTATTAGAACAAAAGTTATCTTGATTGTGCCGGTCTCTTTTTGAGGTCGCACGGTTTGAGTTTTGTCTGACCGTTTTATGTGTTTGCAGGTTAGCGACTTGCAGTTTGTGGTCAGCACTCTCCTTCTTCCAGCTTTGAATAAACCAATCTGGCAGCAGTCTGTCTGGGCAGACTGTATTTAGGTGTTCTTGGTCTGTGCAGCGGACTCAGTTGATCAGGCGGTCTTAAGTGATCAGGCTATCTTGAGTTGCGGTCTGCAGCTGGAGCAGTTTCTTTGTCAAGTGTTCGCAGGTAGCTTCAGTGATCGGGCGACCTTTGGTCTGGCGGTCTGAAGTGCAAACAGGTTATCTTCCAGTAGTTGAATAACCAGCAGGTCAAGCGGTCTGACAGGTGCGGTCTGCTCTGTTCGCGTGGTCTCAGAGGTTAACCGCAAGGCTTGTCTATTCGCACGGTCTGGCGATCTCTGTTTGTCAAGTTGCCGACACCTTGTATTTTGTGTGTTTTGTGCTTCTCTCCTCTATGATTCTTATGAATCATGTCTCGCCATGTACACCTCGAATTGTAAAGAGATAGTTAATGCCAAAGCACTATTCAGTCTTCCCATTGTCATTATGTTGCTACACTTATGGAACGTTTGTGAAGTATTTCCGTTTTTCTACTTCAACTCCGGACCTCAAATTTTTACCGGTCTCGACTTTTCACCATGAGGTCATCCACATAGACCTCCAGGTTCCTCCCCTTTTGTTTTCGAAAGACCCTGTCCATCATCCGTTGGTACATTGCCACTGCATATTTCAACCCGAAGGACATCATTTTGTAACAATAACGCCCATCCCTCGTGATGAAAGAGACATCCTTGACCTTGGGGGGGGGGGGGGGGGGGGGGGGGGGGGAGCATGCAGATTCGATGGTAACCTGAAAAAGCATCTAAAAAGACATCACAGAAAAACCGATGGTCGGGTCAACCAGCGTGTCGATTCGGGGCAAGGGGTAACAATCCTTGGGGCATGATTTATTAAGTAAAGAAAAGGCAACGCACATTCTCCACTTACCTCCCCCCTTCTTTACCATAACCACATTGGAGACCCAGTCTGGGTACTGGATCTCCGATACAAACCCTACTTGGAGGAGCTTGCCCACCTCCTCTCGGATGGGCCCTTCCAGCTTGTCAGCAATGGCTCTTCTTCCATCGGATGGTTCGGGTGCCGGGATCAAGGTTGAGGCGATGGAAAGCCACATCTGCATCGATCCCGGGCATCTCTGCTGCGCTCCAGGCAAAGACATCCACATTCTCCTGCATGTATGCCATGATTTGCTTCTGCTCCTATGTGCTGAGCTCCCCACTGATCTTGACTTTTTCCACTAACCCCGCTCGGGTGGTGACCTCGAGCTCCACAACCTCATCCACTGCCTCCAGCCGGGACTGCTCCCCCCCAGTCATGCTTTTTCTCCTCACCGTGAGCTAGCGCTTCAGCCTCCTCCTACTCTCTCCCTTCCCGAACTTCCATCAAATCTTCCACCCCTTCCTCCTGGGCCTGACCTTCTCCTACTCTCTCCTCCTTCTCCTCCTCCACTGCCTCCTCGAACCTCGCTGGATCCTCCATCTTATGATCCCATTCTTCTGCTTCGGCCATCCAGGAGATGGTGTTCACTACAGTCACATAGCACTTCCTGGCCACCTTAGGATCTCCCCTTATCCGGACATGGACTCCTCCTGCGTTGAACTTAAGGCATTGATGGAAGGTGGAGGGGACGCAGCGGAACGCAGTGATGAGCGGCCGCCCAAAGATGGCGTTGTAGCTTCTATGGGCATCCACTATGACAAAATGGCAATTCCTGGACTGCCCCCCCCCCCCCCCCCCCCCCCCCCCCAAGACTACATGGAGTCCCACTCCCCCTTCTACCTCCTTCCTCTCACCGGAGAACCCAAACAATGGGCCATTTGAGGCCAACACGCTCTGTGCCTACACCTGCATCTCATCAAACGCCTTCTTGAAGATGACATTGACCGAGCTCCCATTATCCACGAGGATCCGGGAGACGGTGAATTTCTCGATTGCCGTATGAATGACTAGCGCATCGCAGAACGGGTCTTCATGACCCGGCATATCCTTCTGAGTGAATGAGATCTTCTCTGCTGGGTGTGGGTCTAGGGACGTCCAAGCTATGCTGTGACGATAGATGGTATGGAGGCTTGCCTTCCGGGTCGCCTCAATCCCTACCCCCCATTGATCACCCCAATCCCTCCTCGGGTCCCCACATCGACCCAGTATTCACACCTCTCATCCTCCTCGTTTTGAGATAATACCTCCTCAATCCTCACCGCCCGCTGCTCCCACGGCGCCGACGCTCTGGCTCCATTCACTTCCAAGAACTCTGGGCAGGTGGCTGTTGCGTGACATTCCTCCTCGTGGATGTAACAATAGGGCAACGCCGCCCACTCCTCTCATCCTATACCCCTCTATTTCTCCTCCTAAGACTGGCTCCTCCGACTCCCTCTCCTCTTTCGCTTCCTGCTCTCCCACGAACGACTACCATTGCCTACTGAGGCGGGTGGGGATGAGGTGGCCTCGGGCCCTGCCTCCATTCTAGCTTGTGTGGTCTTCCTTGGCCTCCTTGGAAGTTGCCCCTCCCTAGTGGAAACCTATTCCCGGGCATTGCCTCCCCCATTCTTGTTGCCTCCACAGCACCTCCGGGGCCCTCATCTCTTCTCTTCTCCTTGCTTCTGGATTTTTGACCTCCGGCTCACTTAGCCGTGCCAACCACTTCGTGAACTCCGGGTTTGCTGCCTCCCTCTCTATCTCCTCCGCCGCAATCTCCATAAGCTCCTCAAAAGACAAAGGAGCCCTTCACTTGAGGTCCATCTTGAAGAAACCCTCTCGTAGCCCCACTATGAAGGCAAGCTGGAGAGTGTACCCTGGCACCTCCTGGATGAGGAGGACCTCCTCCTGAAACCGATCCATATAATGAGCTAGCGAATCCCTCTGTCTTTGCTTGATGTTGAAGAGCACCTCAGGGTTTTCTTCCTCTTCTTCGAGGTGGAGAAACGCAGCAGGAAGCCGTGACACAAATCCTCGAAGGCATAGATCGACCCCCGAGGGCAACTGGTGGAACAAGTCCCTTGCTTTCCCTTTCATGGTGGTGGCGAAGAGTCAGCACTTGAAAGCGTCCGACATAGGTTTGATTGAGACCTTGTCTTCGAACCACTGCAGGTGCTGAGTGGGGTCATCCTTGCCGGTATACTGAGTTATGGCCGACTCACTGAACCCCTCGAGGAGTGGTGCCAAGAGCACCAACTCGCAGAAAGGACTCACCCCTTCACACACCTGACCTGCTCTATTCGCCCCGCGAGCTCCCCGGGCGAACCGGCTCCTCCCGGTCTCGTACTCGCCAATGGACCACTCGCTGGGATCCCACTGGCCGGGATCCCTCCTCCCGGGACGACGCTCCCCTGAACCTCACTCGCACTCACCAGGCTGGGGAAGAGCACCCGCCTGCGAGGTCTCGGTCCGGCATCTGGGACATCGCTTCCTTCCCTAGCCTCTGCCCCATGTCGTGCTCTCCTACTCCAGCTGGAGGGGCCACTTGGGGCGCAGGGGTTGCGAGACCCCCAAGGGCTATGGCGAGGGCACACTGGAAAGCCCCGAGTAGGTCCCTCTTGAGGACAGCCTGCATCTCCACCGTTGCTGGCCCGCCGGGTGGTGGCGAACCGCCGAAGTCCGCCTCTCTCTCTTCATCTCCCGCTATGTCTCTTCTTTAGAGTTTTCTTGAACTAGCTGCACTCCACGCTCACCGCACCAAAAATGTTGAAACCAATACTTGGTCTCTTGTGGAGCTCGGGCCCTCAACGATGAGGGGCAGCTAACTCTTATTGGTTCTTCAGAAGAAATAGGCCGGAGACTTAGAACTAGACACAGATCTTTGGTCATAGAGAGGAGGTCCCACCACAAACCCGGAAGATCTTTCAGCGCTTCCCCTCCCAAGCCAAAGCTGAGTCTGGGTACCTTGGAGAGCCTGAGAGCTAAGCCAAGATCACCTAGGGAGGAAGAAGCTCAGAAATCTGAGATTGGGATCCTCTCCAAAGGTTCCTTTCAAGGTTTATTTATAGTTTTTCCAGTTCTGTCTGCTAATAGCGGGATTCCGCCATACTCTTCTACTATACGCAGTTCAAATTGGTCTGCCAACAACCAAACTCCACTGTTTGGCGTGGTTAACTGCAGACCACCAGGGGCTTCCAGGTAATAGCACCCTTGGACCTTTACTGGGCGAGCCGCCCCTTGGGGCCCCCTTTCGCGAACTGAGAAGCTCGGCTCGCTCACCTCCCTGTGAGCGACCGACGAGGGGTTGGACCTACTCGCCTTCTCGCGAGTAGTCAGCGAGAGCCTGGCTCGCCCGCTTTCTTACGAGTAACCGATGAGAGCCTGGATTGCCTGCTCTCCTGTGAGCCTTCTTTGGGTCTCTGGCTCGCCTTCTTTCTTATTTGATGCCGCGGCATCTCCACCACCAAAGGATGATAGACCGGAACTTGATGTGCTGCAACATAAAAATTTCAGGCATCTTGATGACCCAATGGCCGCTAACGGAAAGCAACGTTACAAACTCCATCCGCGGCACGCAAAGCTTATTTAAGATCTCTCAAAAGCATATTTTTCATTTCCTAATTATTTCTTTTAAATGCGGGACATGTAATCTTTTATTTTTATGCTTTATATTTTTGGTGTGCTATTAGACATTTTGGTGTGTTATTAGCCATCCATATTGATGAAATTATCATCTCAATATTGGATGGTTGGATCTATTTTGTAACTCCTATATATAGGAGGTTTTAAAGATTGGAATGGACATTATTGAAAACCCTAAAAACAGCCCCCTCTCTCTTGAGAATTTCAGCCAGGCTAGTGAATAGCCGCCCACCCCCTTGTCTCCATCTTCTCCAATTTCGGCCTCCCCTCTTGTGGAGATTCCGGCGTGGTTTCTTGGTGCGACTACAAGGAAGAAGGACGACAACCCCACACGGTGCGACACCAGTGGACCATTCGGTGCAACGCCGGTGGAAATCGTGGAGAGAGTGATTCTCCCATAAGTTTTCAATTGTGATTCCTCCAAAATGGTTGGGTAAAATCTTCCCCTCTCTAGTGATTTCTTCTTTAGATTTGTGGAGGTTGAACCATCGTGTTCTCTGCGGCTTTAAATCTTCATCACTTTCAAATCTTTGAATAAATTTGTTATTGTCCGTGTTTCTATTTTTCGGATCGGGTAGGTCCACTTTGCATGAGCAGATCTTGGCCTATAGCCGTTGTCCTGCTCTCAAAAAGGATTGGCAACCTTTGCGTTAATTTTGGGAACACGTTAAACAGCCCCGCCGTATTCCATCTGCAGAAGTCAGCTGCCATGTCAGATTAAAATTATGCTTCCTCTGTCATGGGCGTGACAAATGGTGTGACCTCATGGTCACGTGCGTGACTCGCCCAGAATGCGTTCAATGTAGGCATTACTCAGCTCCCGCCGTTTCCAGCTTACACGCCCTCGGTCAAGGGCGTAACCGAGGCCGTGAATCCTCCAGCAACCACCGGATTAACTCCTGATCGCGACGTTTCCTGCTGTTTCCAGACTCGGTCAAGTCACGCCCTGGGTCACGGGCGTGACCGAGGCCATGACCCGCCATGCAATCGATTTCTGGTGGTTTCCCTCCCCCAATGTTCCCAGGATTTCAAGATCACAATTACTCAGCTTACACGCCCTTGGTCACGGGCGTGACCAAGGGCGTGACTCCATAATTTTTTAACTATAAAAGGCAGCAATCTCCAGAAGTTTTGGAGTTCAATTTTGGAGTTTATTTTCAGCTTTAGTTTACTGTTTTTGTTTTAGCTAGTTTTTCTACAAGTTGTAAATTTTCTATTATTGCAATTTTGATTCAAGTATTGTAGTTTTTCTTTATCATGTCTTCCTCCTCTTCTACTTGTATTCCCATCATTATGATGAGTAGCTAAATTTCCTTTAGCAGTTGGTCATGATGAACTTTGGAATGAAATAAAATATGTTTTGAATTTTTCTAATTGGCAAGCTCTCATCTTGATTGTCTTCGATTTATCTTGAATGTAATTGCGTCGAATTCATATGTCGCGAATATGTTTTTCGATCAAAGATTCGTATTCTAGTTGATCAAGAGATCCGTGCGTACGAGGAGATCACTCAAAGAAAAAAGTAGTTGCATGCACCCCTCGAGAGAGGACGACATAAATCTTCCAGATTCGAGTCAAATCCAATTGCGGGTTTCACCGCTTAAAGCAAGCTAAGGGGTTTCGACTGGCCGAGGGGTCTTAATAGATTAACCTAAGGTTAGTTGGTAGTATTCCTCGAGAGAGGTGCTATCATGTTTTGGGAACCTCCACGGTCGAAGTTATTTAGATAAGAGCTTGCAGATTATTTCTTTTGTAAAATTCTATTTTATTCCAAAGGTATTCTAGATCAAGTGTTAATCTTTTAATCATAATCTTTCTTCTTAGTTGATTTTCTGCGAATCGTTTTCCAAACCAAACCCAACTTTCAATCGATAAAATAATAACTATTATTTGTGAGTAGAAGTACTCAACAAGCTCGAAAAATACGACACTTGATTTTCTAAATCCTATACTATAAAATGATAGGTACACTTGCCTTATCGAATTATACGTGGATAACACTTTAGTTTTACGCAGTGCGGAATTTTATGCATCAAATAACCACATGATCAACCATATACCATGCACAAGACAATGGAAAATTACCTTGGATTACATGAGAAAACAATCCTATTAGCCACAGTAGAAATGGCTGGGAGGCTCAAAATGCTAACTTAAGCATAAAGAAACTGGATCAAGATGATCCAGTCGAGTATTGGGATGATCCCGATGAATAAAACATAACTTCATTTAAAGTCTCAACAAATGAGCCCAAAATGCTCGACATCATACCTTAATATAACCGAGAATGCCTTGGCAAAAAGGACTCAAATTATTGATGAAACAATTCGGGATTGGCGATGAAATCGACAGAAAGACCTATTAAAAGTCAACGGGGAGCTTAAAGGAAAATCGGCTAGAAGAGGGCCCGGTCGACGGGACGGGAGCCCGATCGACGGGAGTTCCCATCGATTCTTACTTAGAAGATCAAAAATTTGACTTCCCTGCTCTCTCTACCGTAGATCGATAGGACTGGAGGTCGATCTATAGGACGGGAGCCCAATTTTAACTTGAAATTTTACAAAATTCCTTCTAACCACCAAAACATTCTACCAGAGTTCAAACTCAACTCCAGAACACCTGAAAAAGCTTCAGAAGAAATAAACCACCACTCTTAAGAAGATTAATCTTTTCTAAACCAGGGGAATGGTGATTTTTGCATGAACAACAAGCATTTAACATAATTAAAGTTTAAGAGGGTACGAAAGATTATTTGTACACGTGAAAGAAAAGGATAAATATACAAGTAAGCTCAAGATTTCTAGCATAAAGCTTGCATACTAAGCAGGCATTTTAACAGTCAGGACAAGAAGACATCAAAGAGAGTGATTTAAGATAAGGAGGATTACAAACTCCTAACATAATAATTTACACAGAATGAGAAAATTATTAGCCATACAAATTAAGACTGTAACTGGAATAAAAAAAACCAATAAGATCCACAAGGGAAAAACAAAAGTCACTATCCTAAACTCAACTTGTTAGGCATACAAGAAAGAAGGAAAGGACTGAAATGAAGGACTTTCAGTCACACATCAAACAAGCCAAAGAGGACTACTACTACTTGAAGAACACAACTAACAAGAGAGCCTAGCATAACTAAGCTTCAAGAAAAAGGGTCTTCAAGGAGAAGGACTACTATTTGCTGCCCAAAACCATTAAGAGAACTTTTACATCCAACCACATTACAAAAGATAGTGAGGAAGAAGCATTACCACTCACTGAGAAAGTTAACCCAAATTAATCAGAAAGCAATAAGGTTTAATCCCATACACAGGAAACTGAGTATGGAAGGGTTTAAATACTCAAAAATTAATGGCAGATTACACAGAAAACCTTGGAGTTTTGGACAGGAATTCTGGACAGAAAGTCTAATAAATTCTGGGCAGAAAGAGAGAAATTTCTGAAGAAGTGTATGGTACAAACAAAAATCAAAACAGTCAGGAAGAAACCCGATTTCTGAGAATACACAGAAAATAACTTTTATGAAAGAATCTATTGGGAATATTGCCCTCAATGTTCCCTTGATTTAAAGATGCTTCACACTCAATGCTAAGTACAATTTGTATTTGATAAACCCTATTTTGTATCATGCTAAAGCAGAGTTAGGTTATTCTAAGAAGTGTAATATTTTAAAAGGTCTAAATGCCAAAACCGCTGAGACGACCACTCAGTCTCAGCTGAACTGCTGAGACAAGGCCAGGTGTCGCTGAGAAGGAGTCTAGGTTTGCTAAGTTGCAGATAGAGGAAAACCGCTGAGATGGCTGTCTCTCTCAGCGGAGCCGCTGAGACGAAGATAGATGTTGCCGCTGAGTTTGAATATGAATAAAGCATTGACGCAATCTATTTTTGGCGCAAGTAGGGGAAAAGCAAGATACACTTTTGTCAGATGTCTATATTGTGTCAGGGGCTTCTAATAGCCGTTGAAAGTAAGGAGGAAGTATAAAAGAAGATGTTAGGTCTAAAGTAAGAGCACTGTTCCATTACAAGAGCAATATTGTGTGCTGCAAGGCCGATCTTCTTCAAGCCTCCTGAAAGGGTATTCTCTCATGCTAAAGCTCAACTCTGCTGGGAGATAAGTTTGTTCTTCCTGAATAAATCAAGAAGAATAAGTAGATCTTCAACTTAGCTAAAGGAAAAGATCAAGGAGAAACAAGACCTATAGCTGCTGCTAGACAGTCCTATATCGGCACAACAGAAGACAAGATCTGAAGGTTAACTTTATAAAGTCTTCTATTGTAATATTCACTCTATATTTATCTGTAAGGCCCTTATGCCTGAGCTATAGGGCTGATTAGCCTGAGTGTAGAGCTGTACTCCCAGCTTGAGTGTAGGATCATTGTGAAGATCTGAGGTAGGACTTCTTGATTGGTCTGAGGTAGGAAATTAGGAGATTTCTGAGTTGTAAGAGTTGGAGAACTCTGAGATTGTAGGGCAGTTGAGCCTGAGGTAAGGTTTGGAGAAAACCTGTGAGATTCTGAGGAATCTAAGTTGTAAGCTCTTGAAGCTGATTTGGAGGAGTTGGCCCATTCTAACTTATTGTTAGAAGGGTGAAGGGGGAAAGATGAATATTCAAGACACCCTGTCTTGCCGAACCTCTATATATGCTTGTGTGCTTTCTGGTTGTTTACTTTTAATTTATACATTTACTAAAATTAGCTAAGATTATAAGAAAGGAAAGAAAGAGACCTATTCACCCCCCTCTAGGTGATCTAGACTACTACCAATAAACTATCAAGTGGTATCATAGCCAGGTTGGTAAAAAAGGACATAACTGTCTGACCAGATCCAATAAAGGAGTAGTCATATCTGAATCCAATGGCGTCCACTGGATTGCAGAAGGAGATGGGATCTATGAAGTTGCCCATATGCAATAAAGAAAACTTTGGCATATGGAAGCAAAGGGTAAGGCTGTTCTTGGAAGCCTCAGACCCTAGGATATACATTACTGTGAAGTAGGGTCCTTTCACTTTTCAAACAGCCTCCACCATAGATCCAACTAGGAGAGTGGCAAGCCTTTTGCTGACTTGACAAGGATGAACTTGCACTATTCATAATGGATAAAAGAGCCCAGAATATAATTGTGAATGCAATTGATGATTCCACTTTCCAGAACTTGGTTCACTGTACAACAGCCAAGGAGATATGGGATACACTTGTGGTGTATATGAAAGGGATAGCTGAAGTATGGGATGATAGGAATCTCTCCTCAATCAAGAATATGAGGCTTTCAGGCATCTCAGCTAGGAAAGCATATCCATCTGCTATGAAAGGTTCTTCAGGATAGTCAATGAACTAAGGACCTATGAAAGGGTATTCAGTGACTATGAGCTAAATGACAAGTTCCTAAGATCTCTAACTAGAGATTGGGACACAAAGATATGTTCCATCTGGGAAGTGGCTAAGCTGGGTGAAACACCTACCCACACATTGTTTGGGAAGCTGCTCTCTTATGAGATGCAGCTGTCTGCAAGGAAGGAGGAGGACACATCCTCTAGGCCACAAGCAAGGGAGAGGACAGTGGCCCTCAAGGCTGAGGGATTCAAGAAAAGCAAGGCAAGGATGCCTACTCCTCAAAGGAATGATGCTGGCTCAAAAAATTCTGAGTCCAACCCATCTGAAAGCAGCTCTTTTGATGAGGAGTTTGCTACCTTCTTAAGGCATTTCAAGAAAATGATGAGAAGTAGTGGAAGAGCAAGCCTTCCTCCTCCTCACATTCTAAGAAGGATCTCACCAGATCAGACAAGCAGCAAGCAATCAATGTTGAAAGGAACAAAGGTTGCTAAGACTGTCCACAGATTAACATTCAGCCAGATCATTGCTGAAAGGAACAAGAAGAATGCTACTGTCTCTCCTCCTGAACACAAGCATATTAATGCTCATTCCTCAAGAAATGTTCAGAAGAGGAGGTACAACATTCATGAATGTTGGTACTGTGGTAAGGTGGGACACTTTGCCATTGATTGTTGGCATAATCCCAATGTGCCATGTGCAAAGAAGAGCCTTCCTGCAAAGGGTGCAACAGGTGTGACATCACCTTTTCATGCTAACAAGCAACCTAGGACCCAAATTAATTGGGCTCCTAAGGGTAATTAAATTCCTTCTTGCATGTTAGTTCAAGTACCAACCTTGGGAAAATATGGTACTTGGACAGTGGGTGCTCAAGGCACATGACAGGTACCAGAAGTCTTCTACAGGACTACACAGCTGTGAAGAATGGACCTAAAGTCACATTTGGTGGATCTGAAAAGGGAGCCACCAAAGGATATGGTACAATCTCCAATGGCATAGTCTCAATCACAAGGGTAGCTTATGTTGAAGGGTTGCAACACAACCTTATAAGCATAAGTCAACTATGTGATCTAGGCTATATCATTGAATTCCACAATGACAAGTGCTTGATCAAAAAGTCAAATGACTTAGAGACCATTCTCTCAGGCACTAGGAGTGGGAATGTATATTGCTTAGATTTTATTTGCTATAATTCCCTATCTCCTGTGTGTCTTATAGCTAATGAGGGCGAGTCTCTTTGTGTTCAATGGTACAAGAGACTTGCCCACTTTAACTACAAGACAATATATAGACTATTTTCTAAAAACCTTGTTAGGAATAGTCCAAACCTAAAATGTATTAAAAGTGGTCCCTGTCATGCTTGCCAAATGGGTAAGCAAACTAGGGCCACTTTCAAAAGCATTGGCTCCAAAGACACTGGAAGATGTTTATATTTATTGCACATGAACATGTTTGGTCCGTTGCTAATTCAGATCCTAGGTGGGAAGTTGTATACCTTGGTGATTGTTGATGATCACTCGAAGTAAACATGGGTATTCATACTAAAGAAGAAATCTGATACCTTGAATGCCTTTATAAATCATGTCAAGGCCATTCAGAATGATCTACAATGTACCATGGTCAGGACTAGGACTGACTATGGCGCAAAATTTCAATTTGAGGCTATGACAAGGTTTTATCAAGAATTTGGTATCACCCAAGAGTTCTCCTCCCCAAGAACTCCACATAGTGTGGCTGAGAGGAGGAATATGGCCTTGATAGAAGCTGGGAGAACATTGCTTAGTGACTCCTCACTTCCAAAATATTTCTGGGCTGAGGCAGTCAATACTGCTTGTTATGTTCTCAATAGAGCTTCTATCAATAAGGTCCTTGGAATTACCCCATATGAGATTCTGAAAGGCAAATAACCAACAATATCATACTTTAGAATCTTTGGTTGTAAATACTACATTTTAAACAATGGAAAATCTCATTTGACAATGTTTGCAGAAAAATGCAATGTGGGGGTTCTTGTAGGCTATAACTCACATAGTAGAGCTTATATAGTATACAACAAGAAAAATCATGTTGTAGAAGAGTCTATGCATGTAGTGATTGATGAGACCTGCCTACTCTAAAAGGGCATGTCTAGTTCTTTTGTTTTGATAGGAAGTGAAAAGAAATTGGAAGAGATGTCTATCCAAGACATTCCCAGCAGCAACAAAGCTTATATAGATGCTTCTATTCCTAAAGATGAAGAAGTGCAGGCTACTGAAGATCCTGCTGTTCCAGGAAAAGACTTGCAAATTACTGCCAGGATGCCTGCAGCAACAAGAAACTTGAGAGATCATCCAAGAGAATAGATCATTGGAGCTGAGAATCAAGATGTAATCACAATAAGTAGAGCACACAATGAAGATCTATCCCTGTGCTTCCTGTCACAATTAGAGCCCAAGAAGTTTGAAGAGGCCAATAGAGATACTTTCTAGATTCAAGCCATGTAAGAAGAGCTTCTTCAATTCAAGAGATGCAAAGTCTGGAAGTTGGTGCCAAACATCAAGGACACAACATCATTGGCATCAAGTGGATATACAGAAACAAGTTGGATGAAAATGGAATTATCATCAAGAACAAGGCAAGATTAGTAGCAAAGGGCTATATACAAGAAGAGGGTATAGACTTTGATCAAACCTTTGCCCCAGTTGCAAGGTTAGAAGCAATTAGGCTATTCCTTGCCTATGCTACCCACAAGGGGTTCAAAGTATACCAGATGGATATCAAGTTAGCTTTCCTCAATGGTGATTTAAAGGAAGATGTATATGTTGAACAACCATCAGGTTTTGTACATCCTACCCTTACCTCTCATGTTTATTTACTTAGGAAAGTCTATATGATCTAAAGCAAGCCCCTAGGGCTTGGTATGAGACCTTGTCTAGCTTTCTCATCAAAAATAAGTTCTTGAGGGGAAAGATAGATAGCACATTGTTTCTTAGGGAAACAAAGGGCAAGTGTCCTCTAGTCCAAATTTATGTTGATGACCTAATATCTGGGTCTACAGATGACAACCTCTGCAAAAGGTTTGTCAACCTTATGCAGGGGGAGTTTGAGATGAGTTGTTTGGGAGAGCTCAAATACTTTTTAGGCCTCCAAGTGAAACAGTCTGATGAGGGTATATTCATCTCTCATACTAAGTACACTAGGGAGCTTATCAAAAAGTTTGGGATGGAATCAACCTCCAACTTGAAAACTCCCATGGGGTCCAACATTTCCCTGGACAAGGATGAGAAAGGCAAGGCCTTTGATGAATCCATGTATAGGTGCATTATTGGATCCTTATTGTATCTAATTGCTAGTAGACCAGACATTATATTTGCTACATGTGTTTGTGCTAGGTACCAAGTCTGCTCTAAAGAATCTCACTATTCAGCTGCAAAAAGGATTTTGAGATACCTTAAAGGCAACCAACATCTTGTCCTTTGGTACCCTAAGAACAATGAATTAGAAGGGTTTTTCCCAACAATCTCCCACTATTTATCTTATCAAATTTTATAGATTGAATAAAGTGATTTTACACATTCCTTTTATATAAAAAAATATGTAATATAACATAGACATAGAGATACCAGAACAACCAACTGAACAAGTAGATCTTCAACTTTGCTAAAGGAGAAGATCAAGGAGAAACAAGACCTGTAGCTACTGCTTCACAGTCCTGTATCAGCACAACATAAAACAAGATCTGAAGGTTAACTTTATACCGTCTTCTGTTGTAATATTCACTCTATATTTATCTGCAAGGCCCTTGTGACTGAGCTGTAGGGCTGATTAGCCTGAGTGTAGAGTTGTACTCCCAGCTTGAGTGTAGGATCTTTGTGAAGATTTGAGGTAGGACTTCTTGATAGGTCTGAGGTAGGAAATCAGGAGATTTCTGAGTTGTAAGAGTTGGAGAACTCTTATCTTGTAGGGTTGTTGAGCCTGAGGTAAGGTTTGGAGAAAACCTGAGAGATTCTGAGAAATCTGAGTTGTAAGCTTGATAATGCTAAATCTAGTTAGTTTAATTAGGTTATTTTTAGGTTATTTACTCTTACTTTTTTGCTTATTGTTGTTTCCCTAAATGCAATTTTGGTTCATTTTCCTATTTTTAGTGCTAACTTAAGTTTTCTGAATTTTCAGGTCAAAAATGCAAAATTTCCTAAGTCACGCCCTAGGTCAAGCCCGTGACCTAGGGCGTGTAAGTTGTTATTTCCATTTAAGCTGTTGCCACCATAATTCAGAAGATCTGGTTAGACGCGCCCAAAGTACACGGCCGTGACAAACAAGTCACGCCCGTGAGACGCAAGTCATGCCCGTGACCAGCCCGTGAACAACTCAGATTCGACCAGCTGACCACCGAATTAGTCACGCCACTGTTAAACGGGCGTGCTTCCAGTCACGCCCGTGACTGCCACATTAGCCAGCCGCCAGCGCCCATGATCGCCGCCAGCGCCCAGGACCGGACTAACCACCGAAATGGTCACGCCCTCAGTCACGGCCGTGACCTAGGGCATGACCCATCAAATCGCGTCAGAATCGTGCGCCGAACCTGATCCAAGCCGCAGAATTGATTAAACAATGTCATGCCCCTAGTCACGGGCGTGACTGAGGGCGTGACCGAGGCAGAAAAATTTCTATAAATTGAAATGACCTCCAAGCTTTCCCCATTCAGTTTTTGGCAGAGAGATCTGGTGCTACTACTCTATTTTCAGTGATTTTCGTGTTATTTTATTCTCTTTCTCTCTCTCTCTCTCTCTTATTTCAATGCATTTCCTTTTCTAGTTTTCATATGAATGTTGTAATGCCTTTGTAATTTCCTTTCATAGTGTATTACTAATGCTTAGTAGGCTTTCCATGCAAATGCAATCTCAGTTGAACTTTTGTTTAATAAAAATTGCATGTTTTTGTTCTCTTAAAATCTTCATCATTTCTCTCTCCTACCCCTCCACCATGAGTAACTAAATCCTCATAGTACTCGATATTGATGATCTGAGGATGAGTTGATCAAGTTATGATCCTTTAGTCTTCTTTCACTTTCTAAAGTTTTGGGCCTTAAATTTACTCTTAATTAAAATTAAGTGGAGCTATATTATCGATGTATAGTCCACACCTTTGCTTTCATTCTTGGCTAGCCGAGAGGCGGATTGTCTGAAGTGAGCACTTAAGAGTAAAGAGAGTTACACACATTTCACGAGAGAGAATGATGTAAATCTCCTGGATTGGAGTCAAACCCAATAGCGGGGTTCACCACTTAAAGCGAGTTTTAGGTATTCGAATACGGGACGAGAGTTCGGTCTGATTTTCCTAAACTCAGTTGGGCATATCTTCGAGAGAAGCATGTTCAAACTATAGGAACCCCCACGATCAAGCTACCCTTACTTTATTAAGTTTGAAGTTTGCTTTTGAATTTTGATCAACTTAAGCCGAAGTAAGTCAAGATCGAGTGTTATTTCTTAATCATCATTTAGCCGTACTTTTATCCAGCTTTTATTTCAACTTAGCAGACAAAACCTTCCAAAAAATTATTAAGATAAAATAATAGTAATTCGTTTGAGTATAAGTAATCAACGGTTCTTGGAATTTAATACGACACTTGTGCTCCTATACTACAGTTCGATAGGTATACTTGCCTTCTCGGATTGCTAGTTCGGATTTTATTTCGTGCAAGCAGAATTTTAATCACCAAGTTTTTTGGCGTCGTTGCCGGGGACTCGCATTTTGTTGATATTTTGAAAGAACGAATCTATTACTTTTATCACCTCTTTTTCTCTCCTCTTCCTTGAAAAACAAAATTAATTCAAAAAAAAAGAGAGACCTTTTCTTTTTCGAATTTCTCAATCTTATTTTCCCTTCTCTCTTTCTAGTTTATGACCCGAGCGAATCTGTCAGAACTTGTAGACTTGGACCAATAACTTGAGCGTACTCTTTGGAGAAAATCGCAAGATCAAGATCCTACATTCCAAGAACTGGCTGAGGATTCGGAGTCGGTTGTTAATATGGGCGAACCTAACCAAAATGAAGTCCCCAACATGGTTGCGGCCCCTGAATGGACTATGTCCCATTATGCAAGGCCTAACCTGGAAGGGACGGAAACTAGTATAGTCCGCCCTGCCATAAATAATAATAATTTCGAACTAAAGCCAAGCATAATTCACATGGTGCAGCAATACGTACATTTCGACGGATTACAAGATGAAGATCCGAATGCACATATTGCCAGCTTCCTTGAAATCTGTGACACCTTCAAAATAAATGGTGTTACGGATGATGCAATTAGGCTAAGACTCTTCCCATTTTCTTTAAGAACAAAGGCTAAGCAGTGGTTGTCAACTCTACCTAGAGGTTCTATCACCACTTGGGCCCAGTTAACTGAAAAATTTCTAACTAAGTATTTTCCACCTGCGAAAACTGCTAAGCTTAGAAATGATATTTCTTCTTTTTGCCAAATAGATTCTGAAACGCTATATGATACCTGGGAAAGGTATAAAGAATTCTTAAGACGTTGCCCTCATCACGCTCTGCATGTATGGTTACAAGTGCAAACGTTTTATAACGGGCTAAATCAACATATTAAGCAATGATAGACGCCGCTTCCGGTGGTACCTTAAATAACAAAACCCCGGAAGCCGCTCTTGAACTATTTGAGGATATGTCCATGAACACCTATCAGTGGAATGTGCCAAGATCCCGCCCAAACAAACCTGCAGGTATGTACGAAGTGGATAACGTCTCCCAGCTGGCACTACAAGTGGAAATGCTTAGCAAAAAGATATCTAAAATGAATGCTCCTTCCGCACCTCAGGTTTGGTAATTCGCAAAAGCCACCTCCGAACAAGCTGATTACGTAGGCAATAGAAATGCTTATAATAATTATTCTGCTTCTAATTTTCATGCACCTGGTTTTCAATTACCGAATAATTATAATCCTGCGCTGCGTAATCACTCGAACTTTTCTTGGAGTAATCCTGCAAACACAACTCGCCCGCCTCTACAAAATGAATTTATACCACCTCCACCCCCTGTTAACTTTCAAAAACCTCCATCTTTGGAGGAGATGTTTTCAAAATATATAAGTACGAATGAAGCAACCGTCCGGAACTTAGCCGGATCCGTTAAAAATCTAGAAAACCAAATCAGGAAGCTCGCCAAAATAATATCCGAGCGACCGCCCGGGACTCTTCCCGCTAACACCGAGCCCAACCCGAGAGGGCAAGCGAAAGCTGTAACTCTTCGGAGTGGGAAGCAAGTATCCGGTCCGGTTAGCGAAGAGCCCGAGGCAAGATCCGCCCCTATTTTAAAAACACCACTCACTCAAACAGATTTTATCACTCCACCTCATATTTTCAAAAACAACCCCGCCCCGCCTTATCCTTCTCAACTCAACAAGGAAAAATTAGATGATCAATATCATCGCTTCCTAGATATGTTTAAGCAAATACACATCAATTTGCCCTTCCATGAAGCGATATCACAAATGCCCAAGTACGCTAAGTACCTGAAGGATCTTCTAACTAATAAGATAAAGCTAGAAAATCTATCGCACATAACTTTAAATGCTGAGTGTTCCGCCATCCTAACAAATAAATTACCGAAAAAGGCTAACGATCCGGGTAGTTTTTCTATCCTCTTTGGTGATCTATTTGTAAAGAACGCGTTGGCCGACTTAGGAGCAAGCATCAACTTAATGCCATTCTCCTTGTTTAAGAAGTTAGGAGTGGGCACCCTTAGCCCCACACGTATGAGTATACAACTAGCAGATAGGACGATAAAATATCCGCTGGGAATTGTGGAGGACGTGCTCGTAAAGGTAGACAAATTCATCTTCCCGGTGGATTTTGTCATTTTGGACATTGAAGAGGATGTCGAGGTTCCCCTAATCCTTGGCCGCCCCTTCCTTGCCACCTCCCGTGCTATCATTGATGTGAGTAATGGTAAGCTATTCCTCCGAGTTGGAGATGATGAAGTAACCTTCTCCATAACACCCTCTATGAAAAATACCCTAGAAAATGACGATTCGTGTTTTTTCTTAGATGTGTTAAGTGAAGACCCTTCTTTTTGTAATTCTGAAAATGGTTCTTCTTCTTTTTGTTCATCTTCAAACACCTCCACTGAAATATTACAAGAAATGAAAATGGCCATTGCTCCCGCCCCCTCAAATTTTCAAATTAAATCAAAAATTTATGAAGAAATTACTTTTGAAAAAGAAAAGTCTTTCAAATCTTCATACGAGGAACCTCCCACATTAGAACTTAAAGAACTACCCAATCACTTAAAATATGAATTTTTAGAAAAAGACTCTAAGTTACCAGTAATAGTGTCGGCCCATTTAAGTGGATCTGAAAATGCCAAATTGCTAAAAGTTTTACAAAAGCACCGCCAAGCAATTGCTTGGCAGATTTCTGATATTAAGGGCATAAGTCCATCTTTCTGCATGCACAAAATTCTAATGGAAGATAATTCACATAATTCTATTCAACCTCAACGCCGATTAAACCCAAACATGAAAGAAGTAGTAAAGGGTGAGGTCGTGAAATTATTAGACGCAGGAATTATCTATCCAATTTCAGATAGCAAATGGGTAAGCCCCGTTCAAGTAGTTCCTAAAAAGGGAGGTATCACGTAGTGTTAAATGACAATAATGACTTAATCCCAACACGGACGGTGACTGGGTGGCGTATGTGTATTGATTATCGCAAATTGAACGACGCCACCCGCAAGGACCATTTCCCCTTGCCATTCATCGATCAAATCTTAGAACGATTATCCGGCCATAGCTTTTATTGTTTTCTCGATGGTCTCTCGGGTTACTTCCAAATTCCCATCTCGCCTGAGGACCAGGAGAAAATGACGTTTACTTGTCCTTTCGGCACCTTCGCCTATCGAAGAATGCCGTTTGGCTTATGTAATGCGCCGGCAACATTTCAACGGTGTATGTTGGCCATTTTCGACAAGTACGTAGAAAGTATTATGGAGGTATTTATGGACGACTTTTCTGTGTTTGGTGATTCCTTCGATTTTTGTTTAGAAAATTTACAAAAAGTGTTAGAACGGTGTGAGGAGACCAATCTCGCCCTGAACTGGGGAAAATGCCATTTCATGGTACGGGAGGGATTGGTTTTAGGTCATAAGATATCAGCAAGAGGAATTGAGGTCGATGAAGCAAAAATAGAAGTGATCAAAAAACTGCCACCGCCAACCAACGTTAAGGCCATAAGAAGCTTTCTAGGACATGCCAGTTTTTACCGGCGATTTATAAAAGATTTTTCGAAAATTACCAAACCCCTCACTCATCTTTTAGAAAAAGACACTCCATTTATTTTTGATGATACCTGCTTATCTGCTTTTCAATTAATCAAAAATAAGCTAATAAATGCGCCAATTATGATAGCTCCAATCTGGGACCTTCCATTCGAAATCATGTGTGATGCAAGTAGCTTTGCGGTGGGAGCCGTTTTAGGACAACGTATATCTAAAAACTTCCACCCTATTTTCTACGCAAGTAAAACACTTACATCCGCGCAAGAGAACTATACCACAACGGAGAAAGAATTATTAGCAGTTATTTTTGCATTCGACAAATTTTGACCTTATATTACGCTTTCAAAAAATATTGTTTTTACGGACCACTCGGCCCTCAAATATTTACTTTCTAAACCGGATGCCAAACCACCCTTACTTCGCTGGGTCTTACTCCTCCAGGAGTTCGACTTGGAAATCCGAGATAAAAAGGGGGCTGAGAATTTGGCTGCGGACCATCTTTCACGATTAGATAACCCGTTTATTGAAGATTTAAATGAACAAACATTTAATGATTATTTTCCCGACGAGAAGTTATTATCAATCAACAGTACTCCTTCTCCTTGGTTTGCAAACTTCGCCAACTACTTAGTAGCTCGAGTCCTCCCAAAAGAATTTTCCTATCAGCAAAAGAAGAAATTCTTCTCTGACCTGAAGAATTATTTTTGGGAGGACCCGTATCTGTTTCGAGTTTGTGCAGACCAAGTAGTAAGGAGATGTGTTTCTTTCGAAGAAGGACAAAATATTTTCAAACACTTACACGAAGGACCGACTGGTGGACACTATCAAGCCAATCAGACCGCTCACAAAGTGCTAAGTGCAGGCTTTTATTGGCCTAGCCTTTTTAAAGATGCCCAATCTTTTGTGAGACGGTGCGATAGCTGCCAACGGGCCGGAAATATCTAAAAAAAATGAAATGTTGCAAAATTATTTCCTCGAGTGCGAAGTTTTCGACCTTTGGGGAATTGATTTTGTAGGTCCTCTTCCTTCTAGCCATGGTAATAAATACATTTTAGTTGCGGTAAACTACGTGTCTCGATGGGCAGAGGCCCAAGCTCTTCCTACCAATGACTCCCGAGTCGTTATTATTTTCTTAAAAAAATTATTTTCTCGATTTGGTACTCCTAGGGCCATCATTAGCGATTGGGGTTCGCACTTTTGTAACGCACAATTTGCAAAAACACTTTTAAAATATGGCGTTACACATAAGCTTTCAACTGCTTACCACCCTCAAACTAACGGCCAGGTCGAGGTAGTGAATAGAGAAATCAAACATATTTTAGAAAAAACTGTTTCCACCTCACGTAAGGACTGGTCACATAAATTAGATGATGCTCTATGGGCTTACCGAACAGCGTACAAGACTGCCATCGGTTGTACACCGTATCGGTTAGTATATGGGAAATCGTGCCATTTACCGGTCGAATTAGAACATCGTGCTTTCTGGGCCCTTAAATTTTTAAATTTTGATCCCCACTCCACCGCCGATCTTCGAAAATTCCAACTCAACGAACTCGATGAGTGGCGCTCCAATGCGTATGAAAATAATAAATTATATAAGGAACGAACGAAATGATTTCACGATAAAAATTTAAGGCACCCGAAAACATTTAAACCAGGCGACCAAGTATTTCTTTATAATTCTCGTCTACGTTTATTTCCTGGAAAGTTAAAATCTAGATGGTCAGGTCCTTTTAATTTAAAGGAAGCTTATTTGTATGGAACTGTTTTGATATCACACCCAGATAAGGGTGATTTCAAGGTTAATGGGCAGCATCTAAAACTTTATTTTTCTGGTGACAATGTTGACATGGACAGTGAAAAACTTCTTTTGTCTGGACTGTAATAATTTGGATTAACTTTTGAACTATATTCTTTTAGTCGAGCTCAAACGACATTAAACAGAGGGCGCTCTTGGGAGGCAACCCAAGGTTTTTAAAATTTGTTGTTTTAATTTTTCTTTGGCCCTGGGCGGCTCCGATACTCTCAACTTCGGCGATCGCCTGCTTCAACATTGCTGGTTTCAAGAAAAATTCAAGATGATATTTCATGAAGATTCAAAGCGCCAATAAGGGGGAGCGGCATCACACATCCTTTCAAGCCCATAAATCCAGGGAAGTGCCTGTTTCAGTTTTTCAGTTTTAATTTCTTTTCTTAGTTACCCCTTCTTTCACTCTCCTTTTCCATTGAGGACAATGTCTATCGTAAGCTTGGGGGAGAATGTCTTCTTTTCTTTTCTTTTGTTTTAGTAGTCTAAATTAGATTTTGGTAAAATCAATAGTACCCCTTGCTTTATGTTTTGTTTTTCCCAAAATATTTTATATAGCCTTAGTTAATTTCAAAATTTCTAATCCTACTTTTAATTATGTTTCACAAGTAAATTGTTGACTCATGTAGTGTTCTAATTCTAGGTAGCATGTTAATCTGAAAAGTTTTTTCTAAAATCTTGTACTTTCCTTATCGTTTTCTCTTTTATCTTCTTTACTTTCGTCAAAATTCTTCATCCACTATTTTCCTCTTCATTTTTAGATATATTTTGCAAGGTTAACTTTTGATTTGTGTAGTAAATGTGAATAATCCTAGACGCTTATTATTCTTATTTTTCAGGATAAGTTCATTAGTCTTTATTTAATATCTAGGGCTTACTTTTTAAAATCCTTCAAAACTCATGCTTTAAATAAATTTAGAGAGCAATGAAAATGATTTAGGCTATTTTTTTTAAAGTTTGAGCCTTCATGCCAACCCTTAAAAAGAAACCCTTTGTTAGCCTCTTTTGAGCCTTTTCCCATGTTTTATTGTCACCTCCACTTATCAAATTTTTCACCAAAGCCAAAATTTCCAAACCTATTTGAATCACACTAACACTTTGAGTTTTATTTAAATTTCTAAAAGAGTGTGATTGGTTTATTGCATGGAGAGCTTCAAAGAAAAGAATTTGCTCAAAAAGAAGATATTTTAAGCATATTTGTATTAGTTATCTTTGCCAAAATTTCAAAAAAAAATGGCTATGAAAGAGAAAGAAAGAAAATATGCTTATGCTTATAATGAAGGATTGCCTCTTATCATTCATATCGAAAATTTTATAAAACTCATGTTTATGGTTTAGTGTGATTATAGCAATCACTTTTATCTTCGATTTCCATTCCAAATCATATGCCTAAACCAAACATTTCGGTCCTAATAAAGTCCTCTTGATTCATGCTCCTAAATTTGCTTTAGCTAAGTAAAGAAGAAAAGTAGAATAGTTAAGTCTTGGGTATGAATTTAGATCCTTGTTCTTAGAATGATATAATTATAATTTGTCTCTTAGGGTTTAGTAACAATTCAATGAACTATCTCACTTGTTACTTTGCTCAATTTTATTTTAAAACTTTTTAGTTAAAATTTTGGATGATTAATTTTTTTTAGTAAAGGGTATAAAAATTAAGCTTAAATAAAGTACTTATTTTAGGTTTCCTTTTCACTATTCTCCCTACTTGGAATTTCGCAAGGTACTCGTGTTTAGCATAATTAAATCTTTTTGATTAGTCATTTTGTTTTATTAGCTAAGCATATTTCTTTGCTTGGGGACAAGCAAAGTGTAAGCTTAGGGGAATTTGATAATGCTAAATCTAGTTAGTTTAATTAGGTTATTTTTATGTTATTTACTCTTACTTTTTGCTTATTGTTGTTTACCTAAATGCAATTTTGGTTCATTTTCCTATTTTTAGTGCTAACTTAAGTTTTCTGAATTTTCAGGTCAAAAATGCAAAATTTCCTAAGTCACGCCCTAGGTCACGTCCGTGACCTAGGGCGTGTAAGTTGCTGTTTCCAGTTAAGCTGCTGCCACCATAATTCAGAAGATCTGGTCAGACGTGCCCAAAGTACACGGCCGTGACACACAAGTCACGCCCATGACACGCAAGTCACGCCCGTGACCAGCCCGTGAACAGCTCAGATTCGACCAGCTGACCACCGAGTTGGTCACGCCACTGTTACACGGGCGTGCTTCCAGTCACGCCCGTGACTGCCACGTTAGCCAGCCGCCAGCGCCCATGATCGCCGCCAACGCCCATGACCGGACTAACCACCGAAATGGTCACGCCCTCAGTCACGGGCGTGACCTAGGGCGTGACCCATCAAATCGCGTCAGAATCGTGCATCGAACCTGATCCAAGCCGCAGAATTGATTAAACAATGTCACGCCCCTAGTCACGGGCGTGAATGAGGGCGTGACCGAGGCAGAAAAATTTCTATAAATTGAAATGACCTCCAAGCTTTCCCCATTCAGTTTTTGGCAGAGAGATCTGGTGCTACTACTCTATTTTCAGTGATTTTCGTGTTATTTTATTCTCTTTCTCTCTCTCTCTCTTATTTCAATGCATTTCCTTTTCTAGTTTTCATATGAATGTTGTAATGCCTTTGTAATTTCCTTTCATAGTGTATTACTAATGCTTAGTAGGCTTTCCATGCAAATGCTATCTCAGTTGAACTTTTGTTTAATAAAAATTGCATGTTTTTGTTCTCTTAAAATCTTCATCATTTCTCTCTCCTACCCCTCCACCATGAGTAACTAAATTCTCATAGTACTCGATCTTGATGATCTGAGGATGAGTTGATCAAGTTATGATCCTTTAGTCTTCTTTCACTTTCTAAAGTTTTGGGCCTTAAATTTACTCTTAATTAAAATTAAGTGGAGCTATATTATCGATGTATAGTCCACACCTTTGCTTTCATTCTTGGCTAGCCGAGAGGCCGATAGTCTAAAGTGAGCACTTAAGAGTAAAGAGAGTTACACACATTTCTCGAGAGAGAATGACGTAAATCTCCTGGATTGGAGTCAAACCTAATAGCGGGGTTCACCACTTAAAGCGAGTTTTAGGTATTCGTATACGGGACGAGAGTTCGGTCTGATTTTCCTAAACTCAGTTGGGCATATCTTCGAGAGAAGCATGTTCAAACTATAGGAACCCCCACGGTCAAGCTACCCTTACTTTATTAAGTTTTAAGTTTGCTTTTGAATTTTGATCAACTTAAGCCGAAGTAAGTCAAGATCGAGTGCTATTTCTTAATCATCGTTTAGCCGTACTATTATCCAGCTTTTATTTCAACTTAGCAGACAAAACCTTCCAAAAAATTATTAAGATAAAATAATAGTAATTTGTTTAAGTATAAGTAATCAACGGTTCTCGGATTTTAATACGACACTTGTGTTCCTATACTACAGTTCGATAGGTATACTTGCCTTCTCGGATTGCTAGTTCGGATTTTATTTTGTGCAAGTAGAATTTTAATCACCAAAGCTCTTGAAGCTGAGTTGGAGGAGTTGGACCTTTCTAACTCATTGTTAGAAGGGTGAAGGGGGAAAGAGGACTACTCAAGACACCCTGTCTTGTGGAGCCTCTATATATGCTTGTGTGCTTTCTGATTGATTGCTTTTAATTTATACATTTACTGAAATCAGCTAAGATTAAAAGAAAGGAAAGAAAGAGACCTATTCACCCCACTCTAGGTGATCTAGACTACTACCTATAAACTATCAGAATCTATCAGAACAACAAGAAAGACCACAGACAAAACTGCACTTGCATTAAAGGGGAAGAGAAACAAAACAAGGAAAAAAACGCTCCAACAAGTGAAAAAAGGGGAAAAATCGACGGGCGGTCCCGTCGAACGATGGGAAGCTCCGTCGATCGATGGATGGTCTCGTCGATCGAGGGGAAGCCCCATCGATTGTGACTTAGAAAAACATAATAAAGCAATTTCCTAGCTAAGGCCAAAGATTGACGGGATGGTCTCTTCGATCGACGGGAGGTCTCGTCGATCGACGGGATGTCCCGTCGAATATGACATAACTCAGAATCTTCTCTTTTTCATTTTTGAAACAAATCCAATACACTTCTAATAAAGCTCAACCCTGGACTAGCAGCAAAAACCTCAACTAAAAACATTTCAATTAGGAGCAAAGTAAATCAACAACACTAATTACCAAATATAAAGAGGATTAGAAAGAACCCTGAAGAAAAACACAAGCCAAGGGGGGAGAAAGTAAACCACCACTTGCCAAAATCTCGAACTACAAAAAAACGGCCTCTCAAGCCCTCCACATTAGGGATCGACTCAAACACGGCCTAAGCACGAAGAATCTATGAAGATTTGGACAAACAAGAGGGTTAGGGCCGCTAACCCTAGCGCCAAAAACCTACGAAATGGACAAAACTTACCACATACGCGACGAGCATGGCGAGAGCTTTCCAAATCTTTGCTCCGGCGAAGATTTTGAGCACCGGAGCTCCGCCGGCGGCAGTCTGAAGCTCAGGAAAATCCCATTCTCTCCCTCTCAAAACTTCTGTCTCGATAATCCAGGGAGGAAGAAGAAATGAAGAAGAATAGTAATATATATATATATAAACAGATGGTGGATGATAGCCAAAGCTGTAATAATAACAATAATAATAAAAAGTTGAAGGAGAAAGAAGGGCCGAACCAAAGGCCGCCGATTCCAACGAAATTCGCATGGAAGACAAACATCGGCGCTACGAATCCAACGGAGAAGTCGAAAACAAAATCCGACGAGCCAAACTCAAGATATAAATTTTCGAAGTTTATGACGGACTATAATTCCACAAATCTTAGGAAAATCACCGGGGCTCTAAAATCGCTCGGATCGCAATGAAACTTTGACGAGCCTTTCTAAAATTAATTAATTTAATTTTCCAATGCAAAATCTTTCAACTCCAGCACGCTCCAATATTCTGTCGATTTGATCGAACAGAAGTGCAAACGACGGCACACTGCTAACTCCACGCTAATGTAACACCCTTATGTCAAAATGACGTCAAAGAAGGATAAAATAATTCCTGAAAATTCAGGGGCGTTACAGTCACCCCACCAAAAAGGAAGTTTCATCCCAAAACTTAGAACCGAAATTTAGAATACAAATGATAAAAAAGGTGTCAAAGCGGGAGATAAGCTCACACTCGTTGGATAGAAATGCTAACTGAAGAGGGATAAGAGAACATATGTGGAAAAGATCTCTTCTCAGCACTCAAAATAGATCACCCAAACTGGAAGTATCCAGCAACTGCGGTGGAAGATACCTCCGCCAAAACACCAGCAGTAAACCAACAAACTCGGTGTAAAATCCCGCAGGTTATCAAATCTCAAAATATAGGGCGCTGTTGAGGTGGGTTAATCAACTAACACCCACAGCCCCAAATCAAATTCCTATACCTTGAGAATGGCAGGACTGACCAGACTAGATACCACTATTCTTAAAGCACTGAACTCACCAAGGCAATCGTGCCTTGTCAAGCAACCAACTAGATTCATCAAACAAACTCGCTGCACAAAACTGAGGCCCGCTCGGAGAATGATCAACCCCTTCGACGGATTCAAGGACTAAATCATCGGATTTTAAAGACTTATTCAACGAATGCGAAATGACTAATTCGACGAGCATACTCGATCGACGAAGCACAACACAAACTTTGGCAAGGATACACGGTTGATTTAACATTAATAACTGAAATCCTCAATACCTCAACTCAACGGGTGGGAAGAACAAGTGGATATCTTCTTACACACACGAATAGGTCGGACTTGGGCAAAATGAAACAGCCAACGAAAATCAAGTGGTGAGAACCTTTATTAACGCGACTTACGCCCGACAAATATCGAATAAAAGAGAATTAATACGGTATAGAAAAATTATACCATATTCGAAATGAAGGGGAAAGAAGGTAAACCACAAAACATGCCTAGTTTTCACCGAAAACTTCCTCCGAACAACTCCTCGTCGTAGATCGGTCCAAAAGAAGACATGAGGAGTAAGAATCTACAGAAAAGATGACCAAATGATGACCGTCTACGAAAATCTCTAGCCAACAGATCAAGTAAAACTTGAATCGAAACGAACACACCTTCACCATCCACTATCTTAACTCGCACATAGCCGATATAACGAAGGTCTAAATACACAATCGCAAGCCAACTAATAAACTAGGTCAAAACCTAACCTAACCTCACTACTCTGACACACCTCCTCAATCGCTGCTTCACTATGCGCACCTGAGGATTCCTCCTCTAACTGGATAGCAGACTCCGACGCGCTACACTCCGGAGCCATCTACGAAAATTACGAACGAACTCTTCATCTACACTTAGCTTAAGACACAACAGCTAGCAAACTAGAATCTCTTAACTCGATGATGAGTCCCATTTATATATACATTTATGGGCTCATCTGGGCCGTATTTCTAGTCTTTGCACTACACTTAGGCATATTTTTATTCATATTTGTTATTCCTTGCTAAGTGCACTTTTAGGCCCGTTGTGGTGTGCATTTGTGCGTGTTAGTGTTGGGGGTAAGCATATCGTGCTCCTCACTCTCTTTTTGCTTTATTTACTGTGTTGGAAGGGTATTCCCAGCTTTGTTGTGGCTAATGCAGGTGGACATTTCATCAATTTTATACTGAGTTCATATCTGTGCATATCGCACGGTCGTGCATTATTCTGGCGGACGGTTGGTTGTGGTCGTGCTCCCTTTGCTGAGGAGGAAATTGATGGTCTATCATTGATCGTGCGTCTCTGCCCACGGGCAGTGCCCGTGCGTGAAGGAATCGCACGATCAACCTGTTTAGCCTTGTTTTTAGCTTTTCTGAATTTACCCATGCGTTTTGACGCACGGGCGGATTTGCCCGTGCATGAGTAAATCGCACGGGTGATCCAGGTCGTCTTCCTGCGCTGTTCTCTATTATTAATATCGCACGGTCTACGCACGGTCGTGCGTTCAACCGTGCGTAACCATTTTTCTAATCCTTTTCCATAAAAGCGCAGTTCGCCCTAGTATGAAGGATCGTACATTTTTCCGCTTTTTCTGCCGCAAAAGGAGTTCCAGCTCCATACTCCTCCACCTTTCCATGAGGGATTGGCCCTAGGCCTCCTCCATCATCCTCAAGCTCCAAGGAGAAGGATCTAGCTCTTCATCCACCATCATCCAAAAAGAAGGAAGCTTGGTTGTGCGGCTGATTCGTGACACGAAGAAGACAGGCCATTGGAGGGTAGTGACAGCCTTCTCTACCCCGGACGCAGTTGAGGACCGAGCTTGGACGCGGATTGACAACCCAGTGATTCCAACCGTGAACCCCCAGCAAGACTTCAGATTCGGTCGATTCCTCACTTTCCCCTTCTTTGTATTCTGTGTTGTAATTGTTAGATCCTTTGTATTTAGATGATGAACACTATAGACCTTGCTTTATAAAGTTATTTCATGTCTATGTGAATGTATCTTTTTGTTTATATGTGTGTATGAGGTGCGCCGCCATCCATTTCCCATTCTGTCGTTACGTTTGTGTACCGCACTAGCAATTGCTAGTGGCTTGCTTGTCGAAGAGGTGCTTGCGACCCTCATTCCATTTGCCTACTTGTCCATCCGCCCTTTCGAAGCAGCGCGCTCAAGGCCTGCACAGTTCAATTCCTCTTTCCTACTCGTCCATCCACACTTTTGAAGCAGCACACTCAAGTCCTGCCTAGTCTCCATCCCGCCAAGTGAAGCATTGCATAGCGACATTGCATAAGAGTAGTTGTAGTATTTTCTCTTTATTTCCACAAACCAAAACCCCCCATTTCCGCAACCCATCCGACTTAAGGACTTCAATCTGAATTCCTTGCTCAATAGTAAACTCCACCTTACTGTGTTCCTTCGAGATCGATACTTGGGGATTCACTCCCACATTTTATTTTACTTGAACGATCGGTACACTGCCGTTTCGTGACGTAGTCTTGCTACCGCCTATAGCGGTGTGCTAAGATTTATGCATCAATATTTTGGTGTCGTTGCCGGGGAACACGGTCGTGTGAGTTTTCTGGAGAGGGAGAATCTGAGATTAAAGCCCTTCCATTTGTGTATTGCATTCTTTTGCTTTATTTCTTCTTAATCTGTTTTTCCTATTTTTATTAGGTTGCTTAGTAAATTTTTGTTGGGTGTATTATTGATGAGTCCCATTTATATATACATTTATGGGCACATCTGGCCATATTTCTAATATTTGCACTTCACTTTAGGCATGTTTTAGTTCATAATTGTTATTCCTTGCTAAGTGCACTTATAGGCCCGTAGTGGTGTGTGTTTGCTTGTTTTATTGTTGAGGGTAAGCACATCGTGCTCCTCAGTCTTTTTGTGCTTTATTTCCTGTGCTGGAAGGGTATTCCCAGCTTAATTGTGGCTAATGCAGGTGGACATTTCATCAGTTTCAGCCTAAGTTCATGTCTGTGCATATCGCACGGTCGTGCGTTATGTTGGTGCACGGTCGGTTGCGGTCGTGCTCCCTTTGCTGAGGAGGAAACGAATGATCTGTCGTTAATCGTGCGTCTCTGCGCACGGGTAGCGCTCGTGCGCGAAGGAATCGCACGCTCTCCCTGTTTGGCCTTGTTTTTCCCCTTTTCTAAATTGACCAGTGCGTTTTGACGCACGGGCGGATTTGCCCGTGCGTGAGTAAATCGCACGGGCGGTCCAGGTCGTCTTCCTGCGCTGTCTTTATAATTAATATTGCACGGTCTACGCACGGTCGTGCGTTCGACCGTGCGTGACCATTTTTCTGACTCTTTTCTATAAAAGAGCAGTTATCTGCCCTAGTCCGGGGATCGCACTTTGTTCCGCTTTTTTGCCGCAAAAGGAGTTCCAGCTCTGTACCCCTTCCACCACTCCATCAGGGCTTGGCCCTAGGCCTCCTCCATCATCCTTAAGCTTCAAAGAGAAGGATCCAGCTCTTCATCCACCATCATTCAAGGAGAAGGAAGCTAGGTTGTGTGCTGAATCGTGACACGAAGAAGACGCGCCATTGGAGGGTAGTGACAGCCTTCTCTACCCCGGACGCAGTCGAGGACCGAGCTTGGATGCGGATTGACAACCCAGCGATTCCAACCGTGAACCCTCAACAAGACTTCAGATTCGGTCGATTCCTTAATTTCTCTTTCTTTGTATTTTGTGTGCTAATAGTTACATCCTTTATTATTTGATGATGAGCACTATATACCTTGTTTTATAAGGTTATTTCATGTCTATGTGAATGTATCTTTTCATTTATATGTGTGTATGAGGTGCGCCGCCATCCATTTTCCATTCCGTCGTCACGTTCGTGTGCCGCACTAGCAATTGCTAGTGCCGTGCTTGTCGCCGAGGTGCTTGCGACCCTCATTCCGCTAGCCTACTCGTCCATTCTCCCTTGCGAAGCAGCGCGCTCAAGGCCTGCCTAGTCTCCATCCTGCCAAGCGAAGCATTGTATAATGGCATTGCATAGGAGTAGTTGTAGTATTTTCTCTTTATTTCCTCCAACCAAAACCCTCGTTTCCGCAACCCATCCGACTTAAGGACTTCAATCTCAAGTCCGTCATCAATAGTTAACTCCACCTTACTGTGTTCCTTCGAGATCGATACTTGGGGATTCACTCCCACATTTTATATTACTTGAATGATCGGTACACTGCTGTTTCGTGCCGCAGTCTAGCTAATGCCTATAGCGGTGTGCGAGATTTGCGCATCAAGTTTTTGGCACCGTTGCCGGGGATCACAGTCGTGTGAGTTTTCTGGAGAGGGATAATCTGAGATTAAAGCCCTTCTATTTGTGTATTGCATTCTTTATTTTATTTCTTGTTATTCCTTTTTCCTGTTTTATATTAGGTTGCTTAGTAAATTATTGTTGGGTGTAGCATTTCACACAATAGTGTTTTTCTTTTGAATCTTGTTATCTTCACACTATGTGGGCTTCGTTTAATATTCGTTGCCACTTTTGTGGAGATATATCTCATGCTAGTGATTGATGTCCAAAGGGAGATAGTAACCCTAGCACTTAACGCCCAGTACATGGTGCACCGAATTCGTCTGGTACTCCATATGGTGTGCGTAAGTCTTACGGCTACTCGTCCGCTCCGCACATGCCCTTTTCGCATTCATCTCCGGTTCAATTTGAGCCGAAGAAATATGCAAAACAATGCTTGTTTTGCCGGAGCATGGATCATGCCTTGAAGGATTGTGATGCATTCCTTCGCCAAATGGATGAGGATGACGAGCCGGATATCCGGATCATCCCGACTCCTACTTCTGGCACCACACCTTCAACATCTGGTTATGTGCCCATTTCACCTTCAAGCTTTGAAGGGTATGATGTGGACACAGTCACCAGATGTGTGGCTGATCTAGGCTCTAACACGGCTGAGCCCATCTCCCCTGTGCATATATCACCATGTATATATTCGATTCTTTGTGAGGAATCGGTGCTTGACTTTTATCCAAGCACTGTTCCTCCCCCTATTGTGCATTTTACTACATCTGTCTCTGACGACATTATTGAGAATGTTTTGTAGGATAAGGCAGGTGATTTATGTGTTGTGCCTATTCCTATGGAGGAGGATATTTTCCAAGGTGACGAGGATTCTACCTCAGCACCGGTGGAGGAAGTCCAAATCATGGAGGAGGTCACTGATGATCCTACTGAGCCCTGCAGCATTGTCGATGATGCCGACAATATCTTATTTCCCCAACCTCTTGGGAGTGAGACCGGGACCACTCCCCCGATTGATGTTCATTTAAGTTTTTCTTCTTTTTAATTTCCTAACCCCCCTTCTTCATCTGAGCCTGTGAAGGTTGAGTCTTCACAGGTACTTCAGGAGGACTTGGAGCATTTTGCTCAAGTCAATGATGACCGTATCCTCTCTTGTGAGGAGGTTGATCCCTCCTCCATAGAGGAAGCTCCACTCATTGCCTTCTCCTCCTGCTGCCTCCATGGAGATGACACCTTGCTGGGCAAGGATTTATTTTGTGGTGAGATGAGTGAGGACCAGCTCTCCTCCTCTTCTTACATCCTATTCCCGCTACCTGTGTTCAGCAGGTATTTTTATTTAGGTAGGGGAGTGACTGTTCTGTCGCCGTATCGGTACCTGCTACCGACGCGCATATTAGAACAGTTACCTGTTCATTTCCATTTCCATACTCCCATTAGCTAGAACTGTTTTAAATTTAAATAAGTCGTGTTGGGATGACAATAACCCCAGTAGTTATCTTTCCTTTTCCTGAATTTTATTTCATCTAGTTTAGTTTAGTTAGTGTTTTCATTTTATTTTGTATATTTCCTTTTGTTTTTGGCGGAGCTCACCCCTGCAGGTTCATTTTCTGGATGGGATGCAGCAGTTTTTTCTTGGTTTACACGCCAATCTTCTGGTATGCTCATTTCTGAGCATGGGTAACTTTTCTTCCCCTAGTCTTTTATTTAATTTTCATGGTTACATCATTTGCTTTTATTGCTTGGATTAAGTCTGGGGAGAGCCGTTATGTGTTACTCACTGCACGTGCGCATGACACTGCATACTAGAAGTACATTTAATTCAGTTTTATAATTATTGTTTCATATGCACCGCACACCACTACACCCACTTTAGCACGCACTCGCTTGTTTGTATGCTCCTGTATATTCAATTCTTGGTTGTGATGTAGGAATTGCTGTATTAGCCTAAAAATTGCAAGATGGAGTGGCATGTTGACTCTTGTAGTGCTCTAGTTGAGTACTCGTTTCTTGCATAGGGATTTGAGTAGAATTAGTTTTTATTTATGCTTCTAATTTATAATTAGTAGATTTGCGTAGATTTTAATTTATTTTACTCAAAATGGTGAATGTGGTTGAATCTAATGGTAGCGTTGTATTGTGTGTAAGCGAGCACGAGGTTCGTGTTGCTCGAGTCGGGAGGAAGGATTACCTTTCTCGGGGGCTAAGAACTTGCCCCAAGAGACTCTCAAAGCATGGGTGCGAATGATTTGCAAGTTGAGCGTGACGTAGGCCATCTATTTGGCAAGTTTGAGCTTTATTCTACCATTCCTATGTGCTAACCGTTGCTAACCTATTTTGTGCCTACCCGACCTTTTGGTTCAGCTCCACCATACTTCACCAAGGCCTAAAAGCTAATTCCATTATCGTAACCAAAAATAAGCCAAAAGCATTAATGAATTGTAATTTGCCAATGCGGTGCGGCGTTGAGAAATTTTAGTGTTGATGTGTATTTCTTAAAAATCTCTATATGCTGAGTTTTTTTGCGAATTTTGGGGATATAAAAAAAAGAGAAGGAAAAGAAAAAGAAAATAAAAACAAAGAGAAAAAAAAATACATCCCTAGCGTTTTAATTGAAACATCTATCTCTATCGATTGGAGTAGGCCGTGTGCACACCCGGTTTCAAAGTCAAGTCTGGGGGTGTGTTACACGTGTATTCTTGGGGCTGCTATGATTTAGCACTTTTGTGTGCTCTTTTGGGTTGCGATTAGCCATCATGTTTATCTTTGCATTCCAAACTGTAACCTAAGCCTCGTGTATACCTAAAGTCCTACCGATTCATCTTGTGAGTTCACGAGCGCCGTGAAGAGAGTGTGACAGGGCGAGCTTATGGCTCTCGACGTTGATGGATTTCAACGGAGTTAATTCTGAGTTCCGGTCTTGGGTAACACTCCCCTTCGCGATTTGCTTACTTTCGTACTACGCGTGACCACAAGATTCACCAATATTCCATTTTTGAGTAAAAAAAATAAATTTCTTTTTACGCATTTACACTTTTATAAATTAGCTAGCATATGTAGAAACATCTTCTAATGAACATCTATGTACACAAGTATGCAACTTCGCATTCTATTTCATCTTTGCAATTTTTTTGGCTAGCTATGTTTTTCCTACTCCGCCGGATTTGTTTGCTCGGGACGCTCAAACAGGTAAGTCTGGGGGTGTGATGAGTCCCATTTATATATACATTTATGGGCTCATCTGGGCCGTATTTCTAATCTTTGCACTTCACTTTAGGCATGTTTTTGTTCATAATTGTTATTCCTTGCTAAGTGCACTTATAGGCCCGTAGTGGTGTGTGTTTGCTTGTTTTAGTGTTGACGGTAAGCACAGCGTGCTCTTCAGTCTTTTTGTGCTTTATTTCCTGTGCTGGAAGGGTATTCCCAGCTTAGTTGTGGCTAATGAAGGTGGACATTTCATCAGTTTCAGCCTAAGTTCATGTCTGTGCCTATCACACGGTCGTGCATTATGTTGGCGCACGGTCGGTTGTGGTCGTGCGCCCTTTTCTGAGGAGGAAACTGATGATCTGTCGTTAATCGTGCATCTCTGCGCACGGGCAGTGATGATTAAAATTCCGCTTGCATGAAATAAAATCTGAACTAGCAATCCGAGAAGGCAAGTATACCTATCGAACTGTAGTATAGGAACACAAGTGTCGTATTAAAATCCGAGAACCGTTGATTACTTATACTCAAATAAATTACTATTATTTTATCTTAATAATTTTTTGGAAGGTTTTGTTTGCTAAGTTGAAATAAAAGCTGGGTAAAAGTACGGCTAATCATCAGAAATAGCACTCGATCTTGACTTAATTCAGCTTAATTTGATCAAAATTCAAAAGCAAGCTTAAAACTTAATAAAGTAAGGGTAGCTTGACCGTGGGGGTTCCTATAGTTTGAACATGATTCTCTCGAAGATATGCCCAACTGAGTTTAGAAAAATCCGACCGAACTCTCGTCCCGTATTCGAATACCTAAAACTCGCTTTAAGTGGTGAACCCCGCTATTGGGTTTGACTCCAATCCAGGAGATTTACGTCATTCTCTCTCGATAAATGTGTGTAACTCTCTTTACTCTTAAGTGCTCACTTCAGACTATCGGCCTCTCGGCTAGCCAAGAATGAAAGCAAAGGTGTGGACTATACATCGATAATATAGCTCCACTTAATTTTAATTAAGAGTAAATCTAAGGCCCAAAACTTTAGAAAGTGAAAGAAGACTAAAGGATCATAACTTGATCAACTCATCCTCATATCATCAAGATCGAGTACTATGAGGATTTAGTTACTCATGGTGGAGGGGTAGGAGAGAGAAATGATGAAGATTTTAAGAGAACAAAAACATGCAATTTTTATTAAACAAAAGTTCAACTGAGATTGCATTTGCATTGAAAGCCTACTAAGCATTAGTAATACACTATGAAAGGAAATTACAAAGGCATTACAACATTCATATGAAAACTAGAAAAGGAAATGCATTGAAATAAGAGAGAGAGAAGAAGAATACAAAATAACATGAAAATCACTGAAAATAGAGTAGTAGCACCAGTTCTCTCTGCCAAAAAACTGAATGGGGAAAGCTTGGAGGTCATTTCAATTTATAGAAATTTTTCTGCCTCGGTCATGCCCTCAGTCACGCCCGTGACTAGGGGCGTGACATTGTTTAATCAATTCTGCGGCTTGGATCAGGTTCGGCGCATGATTTTGACGCGATTTGATGGGTCACGCCCTAGGTCACGCCCGTGACTGAGGGCGTGACCATTTCGGTGGTTAGTCTGGTCATGGGCGCTGGCGGCGATCATGGGCGCTGGCGGCGATCATGGGCGCTGGCGGCTGGCTGACGTGGCAGTCACGGGCGTGACTGGAAGCACGCCCGTGTAACAATGGCGTGACCAATTCGATGGTCAGCTGGTCGATTCTGAGCTGTTCACGGGCTGGTCACGGGCGTGACTTGCGTGTCACGGGCGTGACTTGTGTGTCACGGCCGTGTACTTTGTGCGTGTCTGACCAGATCTTCTGAATTATGGTAGCAGCAGCTTAACTGGAAACAACAACTTACACGCCCTAGGTCACGGGCGTGACCTAGGGCGTGACTTAGGAAATTTTGCATTTTTGACCTGAAAATTCAGAAAACTTAAGTTAGCACTAAAAATAGGAAAATGAACCAAAATTGCATTTAGGTAAACAACAATAAGCAAAAAGTAAGAGTAAATAACCTAAAAATAACCTAATTAAACTAACTAGATTTAGCATTATCAAATTCCCCCAAGCTTACACTTTGCTTGTCCCCAAGCAAAGAAATATGCTTAGCTAATAAAACAAAATGACTAATCAAAAAGATTTAATTATGCTAAACACGAGTACCTTGCGAAATTCCAAGTAGGGAGAATAGTGAAAAGGAAATCTAAAATAAGTACTTTATTTAAGCTTAATTTTTATACCCTTTACTAACAAAAATTAATCATCCAAAATTTTAACTAAAAAGTTTTAAAATAAAATTGAGCAAAGTAACAAGTGAGATAGTGCATTGAATTGTTACTAAACCCTAAGAGACAAATTATAATTATATCATTCTAAGCACAGGGATCTAAATTCATACCCAAGACTTAACTATTCTACTTTTCTTCTTTACTTAGCTAAAGCAAATTTTGGAGCATGAATCAAGAGGACATTATTAGGACCGAAATGTTTGGTTTAGGCATATGATTTGGAATGGAAATCGAAGATAAAAGTGATTGCTATAATCACACTAAACCATAAACATGAGTTTTATAAAATTTTCGATATGGATGATAAGAGGCAATCCTTCATTATAAGCATATAGCATATTTTCTTTCTTTCTCTTTCATAGCCATTATTTATTTATTTTTTTATTTTGAAATTTTGGCAAAGATAACTAATACAAATATGCTTAAAATATCTTCTTTTTGAGCAAATTCTTTTCTTTGAAGCTCTCCATGCAATAAACCAATCACACTCTTTTAGAAATTTAAATAAAACTCAAAGTGTTAGTGTGATTCAAATAGGTTTGGAAATTTTGGCTTTGGTGAAAAATTTGATAAGTGGAGATGACAATAAAACATGGGAAAAGGCTCAAAATAGGCTAACAAAGGGTTTCTTTTTAAGGGTTGGCATGAAGGCTCAAACTTAAAAAAATGGCCTAAATCATTTTCATTGCTCTCTAAATTTATTTAAAGCATGAGTTTTGAAGGATTTGAAAAAGTAAGCCCTAGATATTAAATAAAGACTAATGAACTTATCCTGGAAATAAGAATAATAAGCGTCTAGGATTATTCACATTTACTACACAAATCAAAAGTTAACCTTGCAAAATATATCAAAAATAAAGAGGAAAATAGTGGATGAAGAATTTTTATGAAAGTAAAGAAGATAAAAGAGAAAACGATAAGGAAAGTACAAGATTTTAGAAAAAACTTTTCACATTAACATGCTACTGATGCTGGGGTATTTCCTAATAGAGATCTACACGGGCTATATTCCAACTTACCACGAACACACGATGAACCAACGCACCTACACAAGCATTCTATCGCTCACATACGTTGCCAATCGCATCACAATTTCAAATAAAAGGAAGAACGGTCGACTCTAAAACAGCGGTCAAAAGAGAGTCGACATAGTTCCCAAATCAACACAAAGATTGCTACTCTTTTTTAGAACAAGACCAAGGCTATAGGCCAAGATCCGTTCAAGCAAACGAGACCCACTCGGTCCGAACACGAAGAACGCGGGAAAAGCGATCTCAAGTTCAGAAAAATGTCAACGATCGATATTCAAAATCGCGGAGAACACGATGGTTCTTCCTCCACAAACTAAAGAAAGAAGCTCTTGAAGGTTAAGAGATTACCCAACCCAGAAAATGAGAACACACTAGATAAATGTGGGAGAATCACTCTCTCCATGCATTCCACCGGCGTCGCACCGTATGGATCCTTCGGAGTCACACCGAGGGGCTGCCTTTCTTCTTCCTTGGAGTCGCACCAAGAGACCACGCCGGAAACACCCAAAGAGGGGGGGGGGGGGGGGCGAAAATGGAGAAGAGGGGAGGCAGGGGGGCGGCGGCTTGGAGCAAGCTTTGGCCGAAATTCCTCCTAGGGGGAGTTCTTTTAGGGTTCAAAATCTTCTCTTCATTTCTCATAAAAGGCTCCCTTAAATAGGAGATTGCAAACACCATCCAACCATCCAAGATTGAGATGTAATCTCATCAATCCGGATGGTTAAATGCACCCCATCATAAATTGTCTATTAGCACCCCAAAAAATAAAAACATGCAGGAATTAAAAAAATACAAGTTTTTAAATTACGGAAATAAATATAAAACTAAGGCAAGATAATACGAAGGCTTTAGGCATCCTTTGCGCGACGCGGGCGGAGGTTATAATTTGGATTTCCGGGACGCCCAAAGTCCTTGTGTTGTAACATCTCCAAGTCATCCGCATGTGGGGGAAGTGGTGCGACATCAATCCTCCCCCCCCCCCCCCCCCCCCCCCCCCCCCCCCCCCCTCAACTTCATGTATCCCCGATGCGTGGTCCAAGAGGAAACGGTGGAGAAGAGCGACATCTAGTCTTTGAAGCTCGGACTCAAGCACCCAAGAGTCATCGGAAGGTGGACGATCCTGCCATCGAATGAGGAAGCGGCGAGTAGCACCATCGGTAGTAGTAACGGACTCCATGTCCAATATCCTGTCAGGGCTAGAAAAGGTTTTGGGAAACCTCGGAAACATGTCAGCATGAGGAATAAAATGTGACTCACCATCCGGCGGTATACCTGTGGAAAGCATGGAAGAGAGATCATCCGACCTACCACTCCCCAACCCATTAGAATTATTTGTGGAAGGAGAAGACGACATAGAAGACAACTCTTGTGGAGGCGGAACAAACATCGTCAAATCTGAAACGTTGAAAATGGGTGAGACACCCCAATCAGAAGGCAAATCCAAAACAAAAGCATTCTCTCCTATTTTCTTCAAAATCCGGAACGGGCCGGCTCGCCTCGGTGCTAATTTCTTAACGGTGCCAGATGGCATTCGTTCGGGAACTAGGCGGACTAAAACTTGGTCGCCGACATTAAAGTTTGACGCTCTCCTTTTTTGGTTTGCATGTGTTTGATAGGCGTCATATTGAGAGGTCAAGGTTGCCCGAATATGTGCATGTAGATCATGAATGTGTTGGGTAAAAGATTGTGCGAACTGACTGGTCTTATACGAAGGTGGTAGTGGGACCAAGTCAAGGGGCATCAGAGCATTATACCCGTGAACAACCTCGTTCGGAGACATACTCGTGGATCGATTCTTTTAATTATTATAAGCCAACTGAGCGTGGGGAAGAAGTAAGTCCCATGTGCCTTTATGGTCACCCACAAGGCACCTAAGAAGATTTCCCAAGCTTCTATTGACCACCTCGGTTTGTCCATCCGTTTGTGGGTGGTAGGCGGCGGAGAATAGTAATTTAGTTCCCATTAGAATCCACAACGTCTTCCAAAAATAACTTGTAAATTTCACGTCCCTATCCGACACAATAGTGTTAGGCACCCCACGATGGCTAACGACATTTTGAAAATACAGTTTGGCAATATGAGATGCATCGTTGGTCTTGCTACAAGGGATAAAGTATGCCATCTTGGAGAACCTATCTACAATGACGAATATAGAGTCGTGTCGGTGAAACGTGGGGGGAAGGCCTAGAATGAAATCCATGCTCACGTCTTCCCAAGGTTTGGATGGAATAGGTAACGGTGTATACAAGCCAACATTGGTCTTAGAGCCTTTGGAGACTTGACACGTTCAACAACTGCTCACTACTCGTCTGACCATGGCCTTAAGTTTTGGCCAATAAAACTTCTCCTCTACGAGCACAATAGTCTTGTCACGCCCGAAGTGACCACTCAAACCGCCGCTATGCAACTCCCAAATAATGTGTAGTCGTAGGGAAGATTGTGGGATGCATAGCTTCCCGTGCCGAAAGAGATAACCGTCCCTAATAGTGAAGGCCGAAATAGTTGTGGGGGAGTTGTCCTGTGCGGATAGGTACAACTCCTGGAAATCCGGGCACGTGGCGTACTCATCCTTAATGCGCTCGAACCCAATGACATGCACCTTCATGGTAGAAAGTATAAGGGTGAGGCGGCTAAGTGCATTGGCGACTCGATTCTCCGAACCCTCAAGGTGCTTAATATTAAACGTGTATTCTTGAAGGAACGCAACCCACTTCGCGTGCCGTGGGCTGATCTTATGACTACCGTTTATGAATCTCAACGCATCATGGTCAGAAAGGAGCACAAATTCCTTGGATAGAAGATAGTGCCTCCAATGATGCAAACACCTCACAATCGCATAGAATTCTCGGTCGTAGTTAGAATAATTAAGCTTTGCGACCGCCAATTTCTCACTAAAATAACTAATAGGGTGGCCCTCTTGACTTAGGACTCCTCCTATCCCTACCCCAGACGCATCACAAGTAACCTCAAAGACCTTGGTGAAGTCAGGGAGATGTAACACCGGTGCTTCGGTCATGAGTTGCTTGATCCGAAGGAAGGCAAAAGTAGCAGACTTCGACCACGCAAACTCTCCCTTTTTCATACAATCAGTAATAGGTGCCATGATGCTACTAAAGTCTCGTATAAAACGACGATAAAATGTAGCTAACCCATGGAAACTGCGCACCTCTCGAATACTAGTCGGCTCTGGCCAATCCTTAATCACCTGGACCTTCCCGGGGTCTACTCGTATACCTTCGGTCCCAACAATATAACCTAAGAATTCTACCTCAGAGACTTGAAAAGTGCACTTCTTAAGGTTCAGATAAAGAGTTTCCTTCCGAAGGGTGGAAAGAACTATACGCAGATGTGAGATGTGATCGGCGGGGGTGGTACTATAGATAAGGATGTCGTCAAAGTAGACAACCACGAACTTCCCCATATAAGACTGGAAGACATGGGTCATCATCCTGGAGAACGTGCTTGGGGCGTTGGATAACCCAAAAGGCATCACAAGCCACTCGTACAGTCCATCTTTGGACTTAAATGCCGTCTTCCACTCGTCTCCTTCACGGATCCTAATCTGGTGGTAACCACTCCGCAAATCTAGCTTTGAAAAGATGGTGGCACCCGCTAAGACATCGAGGAGATCATCTAACCGTGGTATTGGAAATCTATACTTGATGGTGATTTTGTTGATAGCACGGCTATCGACACACATCCTCCATGAACCATCTTTCTTGGGGGAAAGAAGTGCTGGAACAGCACATGGGCTCAAACTAGCCCGAATGAATCCCTTCTTCAGCAAGTCTTCTATCTGGACTTGTAACTCCTTGTGGGCAGCGGGAGGGAGTCTATAGTGGGGCTGATTGGGTATGGATGACCCAGGGATAAGATCTATAGCATGTTGTATATCCCTAAGTGGAGGTAACGTCGACGGAAGCTCGTCAGGGTAAACATCCCTATACTCATCTAGCAAGGCCCGCAACTCTCTAGGCAATCCATCTACCGTGCCCGAATCAGTCTTCGTACTCATAAGAACTAACACATACATCACTCCCTCTAAAAATGGGCCTCTCCCAAACTCCTTCCTGCCTACTAGACTCAACGTCTTCCTCTCGACCGGGACAGTGGTGTCCTTGGGTAACGCAACTGGTTCCTTCAGAACGGTCGGGCTCAAAGTAATGGTCTTACCCTTAAATTTAAACTCATAGGACTTGGCCCGGCCGTAATGTGTCACATCACGGTCATAGAGCCAAGGGCGGCCTAATAACACGTGGCATGCGTCCATCGGTAATACGTCACACCGTATCTCATCCGTGTATGATCTGATCGAGAGGGGAACTAGGCATCGCTTGGTAACTGGGACAGTGATCTTGTTAATCCAAGCTACTTGATACGGGGTCGGGTGTGGCTCCGTGGTCAAGGCCATACATGTGACGACGTTCTCAGAAACGACGTTTACACAACTTCCACTATCGATAATCAGCTTACATAACTTCTCACCACTCCTAAAGATCAGGGAAAATATGCTCGTCCTCTTCCAATCATCTAAGGGACGAGGAGTGGTCAAGATACATCGCATCACTCCTAGGTAGCGTTCATCCTCCAAATCACTTGGGACTCCCTCAGGGTCACCCTCCTCCATAGCCTCATAAACTAGGTCGGCGGGGTTGGTCTCTGCATCCAAAAGGGCTATGGCTCGAGTTTTTGTAGGACACTCAAAGGCGTAGTGGCCCTGAACCCCGCAAGCATAACATGTGGTGTTAGCCTTGCTAACCTTTCCTATGGGGATACACTCACTCGTGGGATTCCTAGAGTTCCTCGCAGTGATCACTACCGATCTAGACTCGGCGGTCTTACGTTTTCCTTTATCGTGGGTGGTAGATGAAGATGCCCCAAATGTGGTCAAACTCTTCGTACGGGAGTAACAAGAGTGGGCCTTAGAAGCCAGATGCTTTCCAATGTCAAGAGCGGCATTGAACGTCGTATTCAGATCGGTGTGACCATATCTCAAAAGCTTCCTCTGAATGTCAGGGTGGAGCCCCTTACGAAACCGAGATAGCGTAACCTCGGGGATCTCTCGAAGATCACAACGCACCATACGGTCTTTCAGCTCGCCCACATACTCGGCCACCGAGTTTGAGCCTTGCCGAAGGGTGGCTAGCTCATCGATCATTTGGGTTCGGTGGTAGGCGGGGACGTATTGGTCAGTGAGTAAGTTCTTCATCACCGGCCATCCAATGAGTGGGGCTCCCTGCCCGGCTCCTAGCCTATGCTCTTCATTCAGCCAATACATTTTCGCTCGACCCATTAGCTTCATCCTGGCAACCTGGACCTTTTGGGGATCTGTAAGATGGTGCCATTCGAAATAACATTCAATATCCACTACCCAGGTAAGGAAAATTCGGGGGTCTCCCAAACCATCGTAAGTGGGGGCGTCGATCTTAATGGCTCTAGTGATATCCGTGCCACGATCTGGACGACGTCCATGAGGAGGGGCTCGAGGATATCCTTCATCCGAATCCGAATTATGAACCTGTTGTTGTTGATTGGGCAGCTCATCATTAGCCGGTGGGGGCGGTGTTCCCCTTTGATTCAGAAGAATCTGGGCTAACATGGTCCTAATCTCCGTCATCTCACCACGTAGCTCTTCTATAGCCTCCGTGTTAGGATCTACTTGATCGTTCGCTGCCATCCTAGAGGTGGAAGGTAACTCTACGGTGTATTCCGTGCCTAGTCTCGTACGCATGCAAATTTAAACAACTAGAGAAAAAAATGAATTTTTTTTTTACGGACCTAACGAGATCGAAACGAATTTTTTTTTTGTTTTAAAGTTGCTGGAAATAAACTCAGGAAGCTATAGAAAATTTTTTTTTTTGAATTTTGACAAAAAATTCAGATTTCAGACTGCTATTCGCACACCACCTAGACAGAATTACGACGGTTCTAATTTTCAGGCCAGCCTAACGAGGTCGAATCGAAAAAGTGACAGTTTTAATGTTGCTGGAAATACTTTCAGGAAGCTACGGGAGAAATTTCAGATTTTTCTGACAAGTTTAAAAAAAAAAATTTTTGAGGTTTTAGTAAACGCAGACCAATCAGAAAATTTTCAGATTTTCCTATTGATTATAACGACCGACAAAGATCGCAGCGAGGGTGTTTGCAACGTGGGAGTTGAAACGACCTGCTCTGATACCAAATTAATGTAGGGGTATTTCCTAATAGAGATCTACACGGGCTATATTCCAACTTACCACGAACACACGATGAACCAACGCACCTACACAAGCATTCTATCGCTCACATACGTTGCCAATCGCATCACAATATCAAATAAAAGGAAGAACGGTCGACTCTAAAACAGCGGTCAAAAGAGAGTCGACATAGTTCCCAAATCAACACAAAGATTGCTACTCTTTTTGAGAACAAGACCAAGGCTATAGGCCAAGATCCGTTCAAGCAAACGAGACCCACTCGGTCCGGACACGAAGAACGCGGGAAAAGCGATCTCAAGTTCAGAAAAATGTCAATGATCGATATTCAAAATCGCGGAGAACACGATGGTTCTTCCTCCACAAACTAAAGAAAGAAGCTCTTGAAGGTTTAGAGATTACCCAACCCAGAAAATGAGAACACACTAGATAAATGTGGGAGAATCACTCTCTCCACGCATTCCACCGGCGTCGCACCGTATGGATCCTTTAGAGTCACACCGAGGGGCTGCCTTTCTTCTTCCTTGGAGTCGCACCAAGAGACCACGCCGGAAACACCCAAAGAGGGGGGGGGGGGGGGGGGGGCGAAAATGGAGAAGAGGGGAGGCAAGGGGGGGGCGGCGGCTTGGAGCAAGCTTTGGCCGAAATTCCTCCTAGGGGGAGTTCTTTTAGGGTTCAAAATCTTCTCTTCATTTCTCATAAAAGGCTCCCTTAAATAGGAGATTGCAAACACCATCCAACCATCCAAGATTGAGATGAAATCTCATCAATCCGGATGGTTAAATGCACCCCATCATAAATTGTCTATTAGCACACCAAAAAATAAAAACATGCCGGAATTAAAAGAATACAAGTTTTTAAATTACGGAAATAAATATAAAACTAAGGCAAGATAATACGAAGGCTTTAGGCATCCTTTGCGCGACGCGGGCGGAGGTTATAATGTTGATTTCCGGGACGCCGAAAGTCCTTGTGTTGTAACATCTCCAAGTCATCCGCATGTGGGGGAAGTGGTGCGGCATCAACTACCTAGAATTAGAACACTACATGAGTCAACAATTTAGTTGTGAAACATAATTAAAAAGTAGGATTAGAAATTTTTAAATTAACTAAGGCTATATAAAATATTTTGGGAAAAACAAAACATAAAGCAAGGGGTAATATTGATTTTACCAAAATCTAATTTAGACAACTAAAACAAAAGAAAAGAAAAGAAAAGAAGACATTCTCCCCCAAGCTTATGATAGACATTGTCCTCAATGGAAAAGGAGAGTGAAGGAAGGGGTAACTAAGAAAAGAAATTAAAACTTAAAAACTGAAACAGGCACTTCCCTGGATTTATGGGCTTGAAAGGATGTGTGATGCCGCTCTCCCTTGTTGGCGCTTTGAATCTTCATGAAATATCATCTTGAATTTTTCTTGAAACCAGCAATGTTGAAGCAGTCGATCGCCAAAGTTGAGAGTATCGGAGCCGCCCAGGGCCAAAGAAAAATTAAAACAACAAATTTTAAAAACCTTGGGTTGCCTCCTAAGAGCGCCCTCTGTTTAATGTTGTTTGAGCTCGACTAAAAGAATATAGTTCAAAAGTTAATCCAAATTATTACAATCCAGACAAAAGAAGTTTTTCACTGTCCATGTCAACATTGTCACCAGAAAAATAAAGTTTTAGACGCTGCCCATTAACCTTGAAATCACCCTTATCTGGGTGTGATATCAAAACAGTTCCATACGGATAAGTTTCCTTTACATTAAAAGGACCTGACCATCTAGATTTTAACTTTCCAGGAAATAAACGTAGACGAGAATTCTAAAGTAATACTTGGTCGCCTGGTTTAAATGTTTTCGGGTGCCTTAAATTTTTATCGTTAAAGCATTTCGTTCGTTCCTTATATAATTTATTATTTTCATACGCATTGGAGCGCCACTCATCGAGTTCGTTGAGTTGGAATTTTCGAAGATCGGCGGTGGAGTGGGGATCAAAATTTAAAAATTTAAGGGCCCAGAAAGCACGATGTTCTAATTCGACCGGTAAATGGCACGATTTCCCGTATACTAACCGATACGGTGTACAACTGATGGAGGTCTTGTACCCTGTTCGGTAAGCCCATAGAGCATCGTCTAATTTATGTGACCAGTCCTTACGTGAGGTGGAAACAGTTTTTTCTAAAATACGTTTGATTTCTCTATTCACTACCTCGACCTGGCCGTTAGTTTGGGGGTGGTATGCAGTTGAAAGCTTATGTGTAACGCCATATTTTAAAAGTGTTTTTGCAAATTGTGCGTTACAAAAGTGCGAACCCCTATCGCTAACGATGGCCCTAGGAGTACCGAATCGAGAAAATAATTTTTTTAAGAAAATAATAACGACTCGGGAGTCATTGGTAGGAAGAGCTTGGGCCTCTGCCCATCGAGACACGTAGTCTACCGCAACTAAAATGTATTTATTACCATGGCTAGAAGGAAGAGGACCTACAAAATCAATTCCCCAAAGGTCGAAAACTTCGCACTCGAGGAAATAATTTTGCAACATTTCATTTTTATTTGAGATATTTCCGGCCCGTTGGCAGCTATCGCACCGTCTCACAAAAGATTGGGCATCTTTAAAAAGGCTAGGCGAATAAAAGCCTGCACTTAGCACTTTATGAGCGGTCCGATTGGCTTGATAGTGCCCACCAGTCGGTCCTTCGTGTAAGTGTTTGAAAATATTTTGTTCTTCTTCGAAAGAAACACATCTTCTTACTACTTGGTCTGCACAAACTCAAAACAGATACGGGTCCACCCAAAAATAATTCTTCAGATCAGAAAAGAATTTCTTCTTTTGCTGATAGGAAAATTCTTTTGGGAGGACTCGAGCTACTAAGTAGTTGGCGAAGTTTGCAAACCAAGGAGAAGGAGTAGTGTTGATTGATAATAACTTCTCGTCGGGAAAATAATCATTAAAAGTTTGTTCATTTAAATCTTCAATAAACGGGTTATCTATTCATGAAAGATGGTCTGCGGCCAAATTCTCAGCCCCCTTTTTATCTCGGATTTCCAAGTCGAACTCCTGGAGGAGTAAGACCCGGCGAAGTAAGCGTGGTTTGGCATCCGGTTTAGAAAGTAAATATTTGAGGGCCGATTGGTCCGTAAAAACAATAAATTTTGAATGCGTAATATAAGGTCAAAATTTGTCGAACGCAAAAATAACTGCTAATAATTCTTTCTCCGATGTGGTATAGTTCTCTTGCGTGGATGTAAGCGTTTTACTTGCGTAGAAAATAGGGTGAAAGTTATTAGATATACGTTGTCCTAAAACGGCTCCCACCGCAAAGCTACTTGCATCGCACATGATTTCGAATGGAAGGTCCCAAATTGGAGCTATCATAATTGGCGCATTTATTAGCTTATTTTTGATTAATTGAAAAGCAGATAAGCAGGTATCATCAAAAATAAATGGAGTGTCTTTTTCTAAAAGATGAGTGAGGGGTTTGGTAATTTTCGAAAAATCTTTTATAAATCGCCGGTAAAAACCGGCATGTCCTAGAAAGCTTCTTATGGCCTTAACGTTGGTTGGCGGTGGCAGTTTTTCGATCACTTCTATTTTTGCTTCATCAACCTCAATTCCTCTTGCTGATATCTTATGACCTAAAACCAATCCCTCCCGTACCATGAAATGGCATTTTTCCCAGTTCAGGGCGAGATTGGTCTCCTCACACCGTTCTAATACTTTTTCTAAATTTTCTAAACAAAAATCGAAGGAATCACCAAACACGGAAAAGTCATCCATAAATACCTCCATAATACTTTCTACGTACTTGTCGAAAATGGCCAACATACACCGTTGAAATGTTGTCGGCGCATTACATAAGCCAAACGACATTCTTCGATAGGCGAAGGTGCCGAAAGGACAAGTAAACGTCATTTTCTCCTAGTCCTCGGGCGAGATGGGAATTTGGAAGTAGCCCGAGAGACCATCGAGAAAACAATAAAAGCTATGGCCGGATAATCGTTCTAAGATTTGATCGATGAATGGCAAGGGGAAATGGTCCTTGCGGGTGGCGTCGTTCAATTTGCGATAATCAATGCACATACGCCACCCAGTCACCGTCCGTGTTGGGATTAAGTCATTATTGTCATTTAACACTACCGTGATCCCTCCCTTTTTAGGAACTACTGGAACGGGGCTTACCCATTTGCTATCTGAAATTGGATAGATAATTCCTGCATCTAATAATTTCACGACCTCACCCTTTACTACTTCTTTCATGTTTGGGTTTAATCGGCGTTGAGGTTGAATAGAATTATGTGAATTATCTTCCATTAGAATTTTGTGCATGCAGAAAGATGGACTTATGCCCTTAATATCAGAAATCTGCCAAGCAATTGCTTCGCGGTGCTTTTGTAAAACTTTTAGCAATTTGGCATTTTCAGATCCACTTAAATGGGCCGACACTATTACTGGTAACTTAGGGTCTTTTTCTAAAAATTCATATTTTAAATGATTGGGTAGTTCTTTAAGTTCTAATGTGGGAGGTTCCTCGTATGAAGATTTGAAAGACTATTCTTTTTCAAAAGTAATTTCTTCAAAAAATTTTGATTTAATTTGAAAATTTGAGGGGGTGGGAGCAATGGCCATTTTCATTTCTTGTAATATTTCAGTGGAGGTGTTTGAAGATGAACCAAAAGAAGAAGAACCATTTTTAGAAATACAAAAAGAAGGGTCTTCACTTAACACATCTAAGAAAAAACACGAATCGTCATTTTCTAGGGTATTTTTCATAGAGGGTGTTATGGAGAAGGTTACTTCATCATCTCCAACTTGGAGGAATAGCTTACCATTACTCACATCAATGATAGCACGGGAGGTGGCAAGGAAGGGGCGGCGGCCAAGGATTAGGGGAACCTCGACATCCTCTTCAATGTACAAAATGACAAAATCCACCGGGAAGATGAATTTGTCTACATTTACGAGCACATCCTCCACAATTCCCAGCGGATATTTTATCGTCCTATCTGCTAGTTGTATACTCATACGTGTGGGGCTAAGGGTGTCCACTCCTAACTTCTTAAACAAGGATAATGGCATCAAGTTGATGCTCGCACCTAAGTCGTCCAACGCGTTCTTTACAAATAGATCACCAAAGAGGCACGGGATAGAAAAACTACCCGGATCGTTAGCCTTTTTCGGCAATTTATTTGTTAGGACGGCAGAACACTCAGCATTTAAAGTTACGTGCGATAGATTTTCTAGCTTTTTCTTAATAGTTAGAAGATCCTTCAGGTACTTAGCGTACTTGGGCATTTATGATATCGCTTCATGGAAGGGCAAATTGATGTGTATTTGCTTAAACATTTCCAGGAAGCGATGATATTGATCATCTAATTTTTCCTTGTTGAGTTGAGAAGGATAAGGCGGGGCGGGGTTGTTTTTGAAAATATGAGGTGTAGTGATAAAATCTGTTTGAGTGAGCGGTGTTTTTAAAATAGGGGCGGATCTTGCCTCGGGCTCTTCGCTAACCGGACCGGATACTTGCTTCCCACTCCGAAGAGTTACAGCTTTCGCTTGCTCTCTCGGGTTGGGCTCGATGTTAGCGGGAAGAGTCCCGGGCGGTCGCTCGGATATTATTTTGGCGAGCTACCCGATTTGGTTTTCTAGATTTTTAACGGATCCGGCTAAGTTCCAGATGGTTGCTTCGTTCGTACTTATATATTTTGAAAACATCTCCTCCAAAGATGGAGGTTTTTGAAAGTTAACAGGGGGTGGAGGTGGTGTAAATTCATTTTGTAGAGGCGGGTGAGTTGTGTTTGCAGGATTACTCCAAGAAAAGTTCGGGTGATTACGCAGCGCAGGATTATAATTATTCGGTAATTGAAAACCAGGTGCATGAAAATTAGAAGCAGAATAATTATTATAAGCATTTCTATTGCCTACGTAATCAGCTTGTTCGGAGGTGGCTTTTGCGAATTCCCAAACCTGAGGTGCGGAAGGAGCATTCATTTCAGATATCTTTTTGCTAAGCATTTCCACTTGTAGTGCCAGCTGGGAGACGTTATCCACTTCGTACATACCTGCAGGTTTGTTTGGGCGGGATCTTGGCACATTCCACTGATAGGTGTTCATGGCCATATCCTCAAATATCTCAAGAGCGACTTCCGGGGTTTTGTTATTTAAGGTACCACCGGAAGCGGCGTCTATCATTTGCTTAGTATGTTGATTTAGCCCGTTATAAAACGTCTCCACTTGTAACCATACAGGCAGAGCGTGATGAGGGCAACGTCTTAAGAATTCTTTATACCTTTCTCAGGTATCATATAGCGTTTCAGAATCTATTTGGCAAAAAGAAGAAATATCATTTCTAAGCTTAGCAGTTTTCGCAGGTGGAAAATACTTAGTTAGAAATTTTTTAGTTAACTGGGCCCAAGTGGTGATAGAACCTCTAGGTAGAGTCGACAACCACTGCTTAGCCTTTGTTCTTAAAGAAAATTGGAAGAGTCTTAGCCTAATTGTATCATCCGTAACACCATTTATTTTGAAGGTGTCACAGATTTCAAGATAGCTAGCAATATGTGCGTTCAGATCTTCATCTTGTAATCCGTCGAACTGCACGTATTGCTGCACCATGTGAATTATGCTGGGCTTTAGTTCGAAATTATTATTAGCTATGGCAGGGCGGACTATACTAGTTTCCGTCCCTTCCAGGTTAGGCCTTGCATAATGGGACATAGTCCATTCAGGGGCCGCAACCATGTTGGGGACTTCATTTTGGTTAGGTTCGCCCATATTAACAACCAACTCCGAATCCTCAGCCAGTTCTTGGAATGTAGGATCTTGAACTTGCGATTTTCTCTGAAGAGTACGCTCAAGTTCTTGGTCCAAGTCTACAAGTTCTGACGGATTCGCTCTGGTCATAAACTAGAAAGAGAGAAGGGAAAATAAGATTGAGATATTCGAAAAAGAAAAGGTCTCCCTTTTTTTGTTTATTTTGAATTAATTTTTTTTTTCAAGAAAGAGGAGAGAAAAAGAGGTGATAAAAGTAATAGATTCGTTCTTCCAAAATATCAACAAAATGCGAGTCCCTAACAACGACTCCAAAAACTTGATGATTAAAATTCCGCTTGCACGAAATAAAATCCGAACTAGCAATCCGAGAAGGCAAGTATACCTATCGAACTGTAGTATAGGAACACAAGTGTCGTATTAAAATTCGAGAACCGTTGATTACTTATACTCAAACAAATTACTATTATTTTATCTTAATAATTTTTTGGAAGGTTTTGTTTGCTAAGTTGAAATAAAAGCTGGGTAAAAGTACGGCTAAACGATGATTAAGAAATAGCACTCGATTTTGACTTACTTCGGCTTAAGTTGATCAAAATTCAAAAGCAAACTTAAAACTTAATAAAGTAAGGGTAGCTTGACCGTGGGGGTTACTATAGTTTGAACATGATTCTCTCGAAGATATGCCCAACTGAGTTTAGGAAAATTCTACCGAACTCTCGTCCCGTATTCGAATACCTAAAACTCGCTTTAAGTGGTGAACCCCGCTATTGGGTTTGACTCCAATCCAGGAGATTTACGTCATTCTCTCTCGAGAAATGTGTGTAACTCTCTTTACTCTTAAGTGATCACTTCAGACTATTTGCCTCTCGGCTAGCCAAGAATGAAAGCAAAGGTGTGGACTATACATCGATAATATAGCTCCACTTAATTTTAATTAAGAGTAAATCTAAGGCCCAAAACTTTAGAAAGTTAAAGAAGACTAAAGGATCATAACTTGATCAACTCATCATCAGATCATCAAGATCGAGTACTATGAGGATTTAGTTACTCATGGTGGAGGGGTAGGAGAGAGAAATGATGAAGATTTTAAGAGAACAAAAACATGCAATTTGTATTAAGCAAAAGTTCAACTGAGATTGCATTTGCATGGAAAGCCTACTAAGCATTAGTATTACACTATGAAAGGAAATTACAAAGGCACTACAACATTCATATGAAAACTAGAAAAGGAAATGCATTGAAATAAGAGAGAGAGAGAGAGAGAAGAAGAATACAAAATAACATGAAAATCACTGAAAATAGAGTAGTAGCACCAGTTCTCTCTGCCAAAAAACTGAATGGGGAAAGCTTGGAGGTCATTTCAATTTATAGAAATTTTTCTGCCTCGGTCACGCCCTCAGTCACGCCCGTGACTAGGTGCGTGACATTGTTTAATCAATTCTGCGGCTTGGATCAGGTTCGGCGCACGATTCTGACATGATTTGATGGGTCACGCCCTAGGTCACGCCCGTGACAGAGGCCGTGACCATTTCGGTGGTTAGTCCGGTCATGGGCGCTGGCGGCAATCATGGGCACTGGCGGCTGGCTTACGTGGCAGTCACGGGCGTGATTGGAAGCACGCCCATGTAACAGTGGCTTGACCAATTCGGTGGTCAGCTGGTCGAATCTGAGCTGTTCACGGGCTGGTCACGGGCGTGACTTGCATGTCACGGGCGTGACTTGTGTGTCACGGCCGTGTACTTTGGGCGTGTCTGACCAGATCTTCTGAATTATGGTGGCAGCAGCTTAACTGGAAACAGCAACTTACACGCCCTAGGTCGCGGGCGTGACCTAGGGTGTGACTTAAGAAATTTTGCATTTTTGACCTGAAAATTCAGAAAACTTAAATTAGCACTAAAAATAGGAAAATGAACCAAAATTGCATTTAGGTAAACAACAATAAGCAAAAAGTAAGAGTAAATAACCTAAAAATAACCTAATTAAACTAACTAGATTTAGCATTATCAGGCAGCGCCGGTGCATGAAGGAATCACACGCTCTCCCTATTTGGCCTTGTTTTTCCCCTTTTATGAATTTACCCGTGCGTTTTGACGCACGGGCGGATTTGCCCGTGCGTGAGTAAATTGCACGGGCGGTCCAGGTCGTCTTCCTGCACTGTCTTTATAATTAATATCGCACGGTCTACGCACGATCGTGCGTTCGACCGTGCGTGACCATTTTTTTGACTCTTTTCTATAAAAGCGCAGTTCTCTGCCCTAGTCCAGAGATCGTACTTTGTTCCACCGTAAAAGGAGTTCCAGCTCCATACCCCTTCCGCCACTCCGTCGGGGCTTGGCCCTAGGCCTCCTCCATCATCCGTAAGCTTCAAAGAGAAGGATCCAGCTCTTCATCCACCATCATTCAAAGAGAAGGAAGCTAAGTTGTGTGCTGAATCATGACACGAAGAAGACGGGCCATTGGAGGGTAGTGATAGCCTTCTCTACCCCGGACGCAGTCGAGGACCGATCTTGGACACGGATTGACAACCCAACGATTCCAACCGTGAACCTTCAACAAGACTTCAGATTCGGTCGATTCCTTACTTTCTCTTTCTTTGTATTTTGTGTTGTAATAGTTAGATCCTTTATTTTTTGATGACGCGCACTATAGACCTTGTTTTATAAAATTATTTCATGTCTATGTGAATGTATCTTTTCATTTATATTTGTGTATGAGGTGCGTCGCCATCCATTTTCTATTCCGCCGTCACGTTTGTGTGCCGCACTAGCAATTGCAAGTGGCGTGCTTGTCGACGAGGTGCTTGTGACCCTCATTCCGCTAGCCTACTCGTCCATTCGCCCTTGCGAAGAAACGCGCTCAAGGCCTGCCTAGTCTCCATCCCGCCAAGCGAAGCATTGCATAGCGGCATTGCATAGGAGTAGTTGTAGTATTTTCTCTTTATTTCCTCCAACCAAAACCCTCGTTTCCGCAACCCATCCGACTTAAGGACTTCAATCTCAAGTCCGTCCTCAATAGTTAACTCCACCTTACTGTGTTCCTTCGAGATCGATGCTTTGGGTTCACTCCCATATCTTATATTACTTGAACGATCGGTACACTGCCGTTTTGTGCCGCAGTCTAGCTACCGCCTATAGAGGTGTGCGAGATTTGCGCATCAATTATTTTGCACAATAGCGTGTTTATTTTGAATCTTTTCATCTTCACACTATGTGGGCTTCGTTTAATATTCGTTGCCGCTTTTGTGGAGATATATCTCATGCTAGTGATAGATGTCCAAAGGGAGATAGTAACCCTAGCACTCAACGCCCAGTACATGGAGCACCGAATTCGTCTGGTACTCCATATAAGGTGCGTAAGTCCTACGGCTACTCGTCGGCTCCGCACATGCCATTTTCGCATTCATCTCTGGTTCAATTTGAGCTGAAGAAAAATGCAAAACAGTGCTTATTTTGTCAGTGCATGGATCATGCCTTGAAGGATTGTGCTGCATTCCTTCGCCAAATGGACGAGGATGATGAGCCAGATATCCGGATCGTCCCGACTCCTACTTCTGGCAGCACACCTTCAACATCTGGTTATGTGCCCATTTCACCTTCAAGTTTTGAAGGGGATGATGTGGACACAGTCATCAGATGTGTGGCTGATCTAGACTCTGACATTTCAGAGCCCATCTCCCCTGTACATATATCACCATGCATAGATTCGATTCTTTGTGAGGAATCGGTGCTTGACTTTTTTCCAAGCCCTATTCCTCCCCCTATTGTGCATTCTATTACATTTAATTCTGATAACATTGTTGAAGATGCGTCGCAAGAGGAGGCGGGCGATCTTTGTGTTGTGCCTATTCCTATGGAGGAGGACAACCTTCTAGGTGAAGAGGATTTTTCCTCAGCACCGGTGGAGGAAGTCCAACTCCTAGGGAAGGTCACCATTGATCCCACCGAACCTTGCGGCATTGTCAACAATGCCGACATTATTTTACTTCCCCAATCTAATGAGAGTGAGACCGGGACCACTCCCCCGATTTTTGATTGTTTATGTCATTCTTCCCTTTTATTTCTTGATCCCCCTTCCCTTTCCGAGCCTATGCAGGTTGAGCCTTTACAGGTTATGCAGGATGTGGTGCAAATTGCACCATTCAGTGCCACGCACATCTTCTTGTGTGAGGAGGTTAATTCCCCCTCCACAGAGGATATGCCATGTACTGTATTCCCCTCCTGCTGCCTCCCTGAAGATGACACCTTGCTAGGCAAGGAAATTTATTTTGGTGAAAGTAGAGTGGAGGACTCTCCCTCCACCTCTTTCTTTCTCTCTCCTCTACCTGTGTCTAGCAGGTATTACTATTTAGTTAGAGGAGTAGTGGTTCTATCACCGTATCGGTACCCGCTACCGACACAGAAATTAGAATAGTTGTCTGTCCACTTCTCTTTCCATACTCCCATTAGCTAAGACCCTCGCCTTTCTGAATAAGTCGTGCTGGGATGACAATAACCCCAGTAGTTATCTTACTTTATCTTGTCTTTTATTTTATGGCCTACTCTAACTAGTTAGTTAGATTATATTTTAGTTTGCTTTTGCGGAGACAACCACTTGCAGGTATTTTCTAGGCGGTGGTTGTAATTCGTCGTAGAGCTTCACTCCAGGCTTCCGACATGCTTACTTGCTGAGCATTGGGTACCCTCTTCCCCTAACTTTGTTTTAGAATATCTTAATGCATAGTTTAAGTCTGGGGGAGACCTTTTTGTGTACCAACTCATGTGCACATTTATTTAGCATGCTAGAAGTTTTTATCAAGATTATTTTGTTCATTTTGTCTGCACACAAAGCACCCACTTTAGAGCGCACTCACTTGTATGTGTGTTTCCGTTCATGCTTATTTTGGTTGGAATGTGAAATAGGATGCTAGCTTAGGAATTGCAAATCAGAGTGCGATTTTGACTCTTGTAGAGCTCTAGTCGCATTCGCATGCTTCCATAGAAATGTGAGTGAAATTAGATTATCTCTATGCGGCTAATTTACAATTAGTATTCTTGCGTAGTCCTTGATTTATTTTACTCATTTGGTGAATGTGACTGAAATTTGCGGTAGTACGGTGGTGTGTGTAAGCGAGCGCTAATTGTGTGTTGCTCGAGTCGGGAGGAAGGATTACCTTTCTCGAGGGCTAAGAACTTGCCCCAAGCGACTCTCGAAGCATGGGTGCGAACGATTTGCAAGTTGAGCGTGACATAGGCCATCTTTTTGGCAAGCTTGAGTTTTGTTCTACCTTTCCTATGCACTAAGCATTGCTAGCCTATTTTGTGCCTACCCGATGTTTTGGTTCAGCTCCACCATACTTCACCAAAGCCTAAAAGCTAATCCTATTGTCGCAACCAAAAATTAAGCTAAAAGCATTTATGAATTGTAATTTTCCAATGCGGTGCGGTGATGCGAAACTTCAGTGTTGATGTGGAAGTTTTAAAAATAAATGTCTATGTGCTGAGATATGTGCTAATTGATTTGGGAATAAAAAGAAAAGAAAAAGAAAAAGAAAAAGAAAAAAAAAATATTTATATTTATCCCTAGCTCTTTAATTGAAGCATTTATTGTTATTGATTGTTGTAGGCCATGTGCACACCCGGTTTCAAAGTCAAGTCTGGGGGTGTGTTACACGTGTGTTATTGTGGATGCTATGATTTAGCACTTTTGTGAGCTCTTTTGGGTTGCGTTTAGCCATCATGTTTATCTTTGTATTCCAAACCGCAACCTAAGCCTCGTGTATACCTAAAGCCCTATCGATTCGTTTTGTGAGTTCACTAGCGCTGTGGAGAGAGTGTAACCGGGCAAGCTTATAGTTCTCGTCGTTGATGGATTTCAGCGGAGTTATTCCCGAATTCCGGTCTTTATCAACACCCTCCTGAGTGGTTTGTTTACTTTCACACCGGGCACAATCACACAAATTCTTCATGATTCACCATTTGAGTACAAATAAATCTCTATTTACGCATTTATACTATTATAAATTAGTTAGTATAGTTAGAATCTTCTTTTACAGAATTTTTATTTGCATGGGTATGATACTTTGCATCTTACTCTTTCTTTGCAATTCTCTACGCCAACTACCATTTTAATACTCCGCCGGATTTGTTTGCTCGGGGCGCACAAATAGGTAAATCTGGGGGTGTGATGAGTCACATTTATAAATATATTTATGGGCTCATATGGGCTGTATTTCTAGTCTTTGCACTACACTTAGGCATGTTTTTATTCATATTTGTTATTCCCTGCTAAGTGCACTTTTAGGCCCGTTGTGGTGTTCATTTGTGCGTGTTAGTGTTGGGGGTAAGCACATCGTGCTCCGCACTCTCCTTTTGCTTTATTTCCTGTGCTGGAAGGGTATTCCCAGCTTTGTTGTGGCTAATGCAGGTGGACGTTTCATCAATTTTATCCTGAGTTCATATCTGTGCATATCGCACGGTCGTGCGTTATGTTGGCGCACGGTCGGTTGTGGTCGTGCGCCCTTTGCTGAGGAGGAAATTTATGGTCTGTCGTTGATCGTGCGTCTCGGCGCACAGGCAGTGCCCGTGCGTGAAGGAATCACACGATCAACCTGTTTAGCCTTGTTTTTAGCTTTTCTGAATTTACCCGTGCGTTTTGACGCACTGGCGGATTTGCCCGTACGTGAGTAAATCGCACAGGTGCTCCAGGTCATCTTCCTGTGTTGTTCTCTATTATTAATATCGCACGGTCTACGCACGGTCGTGCGTTCGACCGTGCATGACCATTTTTATAATCCTTTTCTATAAAAGCGCAGTTCGCCCTAGTACGAAGGATCGTACATTTTTCCGCTTTTTCTGCCGCAAAAGGAGTTTCAGCTCTGTACTCCTCCACCTTTCCATGAGGGCTTGACCCTAGGCCTCCTCCATCATCCTCAAGCTCCAAGGAGAAGGATCTAGCTCTTCATCCACCATCATCCAAAAAAAGGAAGCTTGGTTGTGCGGCTGATTCGTGACACGAAGAAGACGGGCCATTGGAGGGTAGTGACAGCCTTCTCTCCCCCGGACGCAGTTGAGGACTGAGCTTGGACGCAAATTGACAACCCAGCGATTCCAACCATGAACCCTCATCAAGACTTCGGATTCAGTCGATTCCTCACATTCCCCTTCTTTGTATTATGTGTTGTAATTGTTAGATCCTTTGTATTTAGATGATGAACACTACAGACCTTGCTTTATAAAGTTATTTCATGTCTATGTGAATGTATCTTTTTGTTTATATGTGTGTATGAGGTGCTCCGCCATCCATTTCCCATTCCGCCGTTACGTTTGTGTCGCACTAGCAATTGCTAGTGGCATGCTTGTCGAAGAGGTGCTTGCGACCCTCATTCCGTTGCCTACTTGTCCATCCGCCCTTTTGAAGCAGCGCGCTCAAGCCCTGCATAGTTCGATTCTGCTTGCCTACTCGTCCATCCACCCTTTCGAAGCTGTGCGCTCAAGGCCTGCCTAGTCTCTATCCCGCCAAGCGAAGCATTGCATAGCGGCATTGCATAGGAGTAGTTGAAGTATTTTCTCTTTATTTCCACAAACCAAAACCTCCCGTTTCCGCAACCCATCCGACTTATGGACTTCAATCTCAAGTCCTTCCTCAATAGTAAACTCCACCTTACTGTGTTCCTTTGAGATCGATACTTGGGGATTCACTCCCACATTTTATATTACTTGAACGATCGGTACACTGCCATTTCATGCCGCAGTCTTGCTACCGCCTATAGTGGTGTGCTAAGATTTGCGCATCACTCGATACAGATCAACAAGGAATAGATACTTGCTCTTTCTATTACCTTGCTCTGGGAACAGTTTTATATATAATATTTTGCTATACTCAGGATTATAAATCATGACTTCTGAATCTCTCGTGCACCACTCCCGTATGCCTTAAGACTTTAATGCATGCTATGAGTGGCATACACATGCGATCTTAAGCATCCCATACTACATATTATCGTATGTAACAAAAAAGAAAATCTAATGGACACGCAAGCGACCTACGTTATGCATCCCATACTACATAACAGTCGCATGTTGTCACCTATGAGGATCCATATACAGAAACATATTATGCATCCCATACTACATAATATGCCCCATATACTTCTTTCATGCTTATGAGTGTAGTGCCCATGCTTTGGCCGAGATCAACTGATGACCCATCAGTGGGTGTATGCAATGAATAACGTTCTCACTAGGTGGTTAACAGGGCCAACCAGACTATCCCAGTAACCCAGCTAACCTCCCTTTGATACCAACTGTCACAACCCGCATTTTACCATAAATTTAATAAATATTATCAGAGCAAGGGGAAAATACGCGTTATGATGCCACGTCCTGCAGAGGACAACTACAAACGCTCAGGCAGCCACTACTCATGAAAATTTATAAAAAAACATAAATTTGTTTGAGTTAAATAGAGAATTTACATTTTTTTAGCTTAAGACCGTGTCCCTCGGTCTAGTTGATCAACTAGTCCACGAGTAGAAATCTATACTTATGCAGCGGAAAGATAGTTTTATTTTATCCTTCATAAGCATGAAGATTGAACATCTCGATAATGATATGCACATCTCTAGGTTTAGTATAAGTAAAGAGGGATTTTGCTATGATCTTCAAAGTAGGTGACGTTTAAATAAAATCATGCTATGCAAGAATGCCATTTGCTATACATAAAATAACTCATGCAATCTAACATAAAACTTCCCAGAGAGCAAGCATTAGAAATAACCAGCAAGTAAGAGCAAATAAGCTAGCAAGCAAACTAACACTAGAAGACTACAACAAAAGCAACGAAGCAACTACCTCACAATATAGTAAGGAGGAAACGGACAACTGCAACTAACCACAACTCTACCACTTTCCATAGCTACTAACCTGAACCTAAACCTGGGGCACTCAAAAGAAAAGAATGCCTCGGCCAAAAAGGGAGCATGTAACAACAAGTATATGAATAAAAGCTATTACGCAACATGAATAAATACTAGCCAAGAGTAAGCATAGATTTAGCATAATCAACTTGAACAAGAACACAAATTCACAGAAAAAAACCCATAAACGGGGGCATCAAGCAAAGAAGGTTGTTAACTAAGGGACTTCGCAGCCCAAAAGTATTAAAACTGCGCGGTAGTGGTGGCCTCATTGTCCTACCAACCACTACTACAAGAACTGTGACGTAGGACCACATTGTTCCCAATACCCATCCTTCCAGTTCAAAACAAATCCATCAATATACACTATGTTGGGGGCCTGACATATCCACCCACACTCCAGTCTAAAAAGAAGCCACTGTGGTGGACGCCCATCATATCCACCCACTCTCCAGTCTACAATTCACTATGGTGGGGGTCCACCATATCCACCCACTCTCCAGTCTACAAAACTACTGTGGTGGGGGACTATAACATCCACCCACTTTCCAGTCTACAAAATAACTATGGTGGGGGCCTACCATCCACCAACTCTCCAGTCTATAAATTAAATCACTTTATAACTTTACTTGGTTTGCCATTCATTCAGGCAATAACCACATGCTCAGCCACAAGTCAAGGGACAGTTAACTTGAATTGCATGGGAGACAATCCCTATTAGACCACATTTAATTTACACTTCTCAGCAAATTACTTGGTTTAACAATTTTAAAGGAGGTTTATACATGAATCATGAAGGAATCAAATTCCAAAAGAAAGAAACCCATGAGTCCACTTATCTTAACCATTCAGACAATAACCACATGATCAACACTATACCATGCACAAGACAAGGGAAAGTTACCTTGGATTACATGAGGAAATAATCCTATTATTCACAATAGAAATGTGTGGGAGGCTCAAAATGCTAACTGGAGCCTAAAGAAACTAGATCATGATGATCCAGTCGAGTATTGGGATGATCCCGGCGAATAAAACATAACATCATTTAAAGTCTCAAGCAATGAGCCCAAAACGCTCGACATCATATATTAAGATAATCAAGAATGCCTTGGCAAAAAGGACTCAAATTATTGATGAAACAATTTGGCATAGGCGATGAAATCGACAGAAAGACATATCAAAATTTGACGAGGAGCTTCAAGGAAAAAATTGGCTGGAAGAGGGCCTGATTGACGGGACAGGAGCCCGATTGATGCGAGGTCCAGTCGATTCTTACTTAGAAGATCAACAATTTGACTTCCCCGCTCTCTCTTCGGTCGATCGATGGGACTGGAGGTCGATCGACGGGACGGGAGCCCGATTTTAACTTGAGATTTTACAAAATTCCTTCTAACCACCAAAAGGTTCTACCAAAGTTCAAACTCAACTCTAGAACTCCTGAAAAAGCTTCAGAAGAAATAAACCAACACTGTTAAGAAGAGTAATCTTTTCTAAACCACGAAAATGGAGATTTTTGCATGAACAACAAGCATTTAGCATAATTAAAGTTTGAGAGGGTACGAAAGATTATTTGTACAGGTGAAAGAAAAGGAGAAATATACAAGTAAGCTCAAGATTTTTAGCATAAAGCTTGCATACCAAGCAGGCATCTTAACAGTCAGGGGAAGAAGATGTCAAAGGGAATGATTTAAGATAAGGAGGATTACAACCTCTTAACATAATAATTTACACAGAATGAGAAAATTATTATCCATACAAATCAAGACTTTAGCCAGAATCAAGAATACCAACAAGACCCAAAAGAAAAAAAAACAGTCATTGTCCTAAATGCAACAGGCTAGGCATACAAGAAAGAAGGAGAGGACTAAAATGAAGGACTTCCAGTCACACAACAAACAAGCCAAAGAGGACTACTACAACTTGAAGAACACAACTAACAAGAGAGCCTAGCAAAACTAAGCTTCAGGAAAAAGGGTCTTCAAGGAGAAGGACTGCTAATTGCAGCCCAAAACCATTAAGAGAACTTTTACATCCAGCCACATTACTAAAGACAGTGAGCAAGAAGCATTACCCCCTCACTGAGAAAGTTAACACAAATTACATAGAAAGCTATAAGGTTTAATCCCATACACAGGAAACAGAGTCTGGAAGGGTGTAAATACACAAAAATTAATGGCAGATTACACATAAAACCTTGGAGTTCTGGACAGGAATTCTAGACAGAAAGTCTAATAAATTTTGGGCAGAAAGAGAGAAATTTCTGAAGAAGTCTATGGTACAAATATGAATCAAAAAAGTCAGGAAGAAACCTGATTTCTAAGAATACATAGAAATAACTTTTCTGAAAGAATCTATCAAAACAATAAGAATTACCACAAACAAAACTGCACTTGCATTAAAGGGGAAGAGAAACAAAACAAGGAAAAAAAAGGCTCCAACAAGGGAGAAAATGGGGAAAAAGGAAAAAAATTGACGGGCGGTCCCGTCGATCGACGGGAAGCTCCTACGAGCAACGAATGGTCCCGTCGATCGAAGGGAAGCCCCATTGATTCTGACTTAGAAAAACATAAGAAAGAAATTTCCCCAGTTAAGGCCAAAGATCGACGGGATGGTCTCATCGATCGACGGTGTACAAGCTCGGGTTCGTCCAGATCCAGAAAACAGAACAAAGCCAAGTGCGACACCCCGGGCAAGAGCGAACAGCAAGTGGGGCTCTCGCAGACCACTCGCGTATAGTGCCCTCGCCCGAGAGCAAGCAAGAAGTCTAGCTCGGCAGCAGTCCTTCACGGACTACTCACGGCGAGATCCGCGCCAGCGCGAATAGGCCAGAGTTGCGAGTGGCACTCTCACGGGCCTCTCGCTACAAGAGTTAAGCGACCGAGCAGGGTAGCGAGTGGTGCCCTTACGGGCCACTCACGAGTTTGTGCTCGCCCAAGGGTCGGCGAGTGGTGCCTGGAACGACCACTCGCCCGGCAAAGGGGGCCAGAGGTGAAATTACCCCTCTGCCCTTAGTGCTCTGCCATTAGCCCCTCCGAACAGCGGAGTTTGGCTGTTAGCAAACCAAATTGGGGTGTGTTTACTAAAACCAAAAGGCGAATTTCCACTATTAACAGACTACGAGCAAAAAACTATAAACAAACTTTGAAGGGAACCTTGGGAGAGGATTCCAATCTCAGATTCTGAGCTTCTTCCTCCCTAGGTTATTTTGGTTTAGCTCTCTAGCTCTCCAAGGTGCCCAGTCTCAGCTTTTGCTTGGGAGAGGAAGCGCTCAACAATCTTCCGGGTTTGTGGTGGGACCTCCTCGCTGCGACCATGGTCTAGGTCTAGTTCTGAATCTCCAATCTGCTCTTTCTGAGGGATAAGTAAGGGCTAGCTACCCTCAACTCGTTAAGGGCCCGAGCTTCATAAGAGACCGAGAAATTGGTTTCAACATTTTGGTACAGTGATCATGGAGTGTAGCTAGTCCAGGAAAATTCTAAGGAAGGGACATGGCCGGAGAGGAAGAGCCGGGCGAGAAGTTTTGCGGGTCACCCCTGGTGGTGACGCCAAGATGTTCTTGGACTTCAATAGGGAAGTCCTCAACACCCTCGGGTTCGCAGTTGCAGCCTTACAAAGCGAGTTCGTGACCCCGGCGGCTCAGGCATTCCATCCTCTGGCAGCAGCTGGCGAGAATGCCCCAGGAGGAAGGGCGAGAAATGAAGTGTCCTGGGGGTCAGTGCAAGACCTGGAGGGGCGAGTGCTGTTCGCCAGCCCGTCGAGCTCAGTTTTAGCGAGCACGGGGCAGGCGAGTGCGGGGCAGGAGAGTGCGGGGCAGGAGAGTGTGGGGCAAGCGAGCGCGGGGCAGGAGAGCGCGGGGCAGGCGAGCGCGGGGAAGGCGAGCATAGGGCAGGCGAGCGCGGGGCAGGCGAGCGCGGCGCAAGCGAGCGCAATTCCGGTGGGTGCGACACCCATAGGAGGGGTTCCGACGAGTATGGCTCTCGCGAGCATGGCCCCAGCAAGCTCTAGCCTGGTGAGAGAGCTCGGGGGGAGAGTGGAGCAGGAAAGGGTAGCAGGTGGAGGGAGCCCCTTTTGCGAGCTGGTGCTTTCTGCACCCATTCCAAAAGGGTTCAGAGAATGGGACGGGGTCTACTACCACGGCAGGGACGACCCTGTCTAGCACCTGGAGTCATTCGAGGAATCGGTTTCTATCAGGCCGATGTCGGATGCCTTTAACTGCCGGCTATTAGCCGTCACCCTGAAAGAGAAGGCCAGGGACTAGTGCCATCAACTCCCTATTGGATCAATCTACGCATTTGAGGACTTGCGTCGAAGCTTCTTGTTGCGGTTTTCGACTTCAAAGAAGAGGATGAAGGACGCTGAGTCCCTCTTCAAGGTGAAGCAGGAGCCCAAGGAGTCGTTGGCTCGCTATGCCGATCGGTTCTAGGAGAAGGTACTACTCACTCAGGAGGTGTCTGGGTTTTCCCTCCAGCTCGCCTTCACGGTCGGGCTGAGGGAGAGTTTCTTCAAGATGGCTTTGAAGAGAAAGGCCCCCGTCTCCTACGAGGAGTTGATGGAGAGGGTGGAGGAGGAAATCAAAAGTGAGGAGGCCAACCCAGAACTCACTAGAAGGCTAGCAAAGCTCAGTGAGCTGGAGGTCAGGAAGCAGGAGGTGCAGAGAAGAGAAGAGCCCCGAGACCTGGAGGGGGGTGGAGGCAGCAGGGCTGAGGAATGCAGGGTCAAGGGAGAGGTTACGCTCTTGGAGGGGGTAACTTCCATGGGGGTCAGGGAAAACCCCATCAGTTGGGATGGAGGTAAGGTCCAAGGCAGGTGCCTCCCCCACCTCAGCAGGCCATGGCGATCAGGCGAGGGAGGGGAGGAAGACGAAGGAGAGAAGGGGAAGGAGCAGAAGCAGGAGCGGGAAGGAGAAGGGGAAATAGGGCGGCAGAGGCCGAGAGGGGAGAGGTGGCGTTGCCATACTGTGACTTCCATGATGAGGAAGGCCACGCAACGGCCACTTGCCCGGAATTTTTGGAGACAAAGAGTGCTAGAGTGTCGGCGCCGCGGCAGCAGCAGCAACTGATGATTGAGGAGGTCCTGCCTCTCGGGATGATGAGGAGGAAAGGTGCGAGGACCGGGTCGATGTGGGGACCCGGGGAGGGATCAGAGTGATCCATTGGGGAGTAGGGGTGGAGGCAACCCGCAAGGCGAGCCTCCATACCATCTACCGCCGGAGCGTGGCATCGACATCCACGGCCCCACCCCCGGTAGAAAAAAGTACTTTCTCTCAAAGGGACATGCCGGGTCATGATGACCCTTTCTGCAATGCGTTGGTCATCCAGACCACCATTGAGAACTTCACGGTGTCCCGGATTCTCGTGGATAACGGGAGCTCCGTCAACGTCATCTTCAAGAAGGCGTTCGATGAGATGAAGGTGGAAACCAAGAGGGTTGTGGCCTCGGATGTCCCGTTGTTCAGGTTCTCCGGAGAGAGGAAGGAGGTAAAGCGGGGAGTGGGGCTCCATTTGGTCCTGGGCGGGAAATCTCGGAATTGTCGCTTCGTCATAGTGGATGCCCTCAGTAGCTATAGTGCCATCTTCGGATGGCTGCTAATCAGTGCTTTCCACTGCGTACCCTCCACCTTCCACCAATGTCTCAAATTCAACTCGAGGGGAGTCCAGATTCGGGTGAGAGGGGATCCAAAGGTAGCAAGGTAGTGCTACGTGACGATAGTAAACACCATCTCCTGGATAGCTGAAGCTGAGAAATGGGACCACTAGGTGGGGGAGCCAGCGGGTCTCGGAGAGGACGTAGAGGGGAAGGAGAAGGAAGAAAGGGAGGCCCAAGAAGAAGGGGCGGAAGAGGTGATGAAGGTTCGGGAAGGAGAAGGAGAGGAGAAGGTCGATGTGACAACTTGCGATGAGGAGAAGGAAGAAGTTTGGGGAGAGCAGTCCCGGTTAGAGGCCGTGGAGGAGGTCGTAGAGCTTGAGGTCACCACCCAGGCGGGGGTGGTGGAAAGGGTAAAGGTCAGCGGCGAGCTCGGACTGGAGGAGAAGAAGCAAATCCTGGCCAGCGTCCAGGAGAATGTAGACGTATTCACATGGAGTACCGCGGAGATGCCCGTGATCTATGCAGATGTGGCTTGCCATTGCCTTAATCTCGACCCCGGCACCCGCCCCATCCATCAAAAGAAGAGAGCCATAACAGACAAGATGGAGGGGCCCATCCGAGAGGAGGTGGGTAAGCTCCTACAGGCAAGTTTTGTATCGAAGATCCAGTATCCAGGCTGGGTCTCCAACGTGGTTATGGTAAAAAAGGAGGAGGTAAGTGGAGTATGTGTATCGATTTTTCCTTGCTTAATAAATCATGCCCCAAGGATTTCTACCCATTGCCTAGAATCTACACGCTGGTTGACTCAGTCGTCGGTTTCCCTGTAATGTCTTTTTAGATGCTTTTTCAGGTTATCATCAGATCCGCATGCACCCCCTGACATCAAGGATGTCTCCTTCATCACAGGGGATGGGTGCTATTATTATAAGATGATGCCCTTTGGGCATAAGAATGCAGGGGCCACGTACCAACAAATGATCAACAGGGTCTTCCGAGAGCAGAAGGGAAGAAACCTGGAGGTCTATGGTGATGATCTCATGGTAAAGAGACGGGGCCTCGAGTCTCACCTCCAAGACCTTAAAGAGACCTTTGGGACCTTGCGGAAGTATAATATGAAGCTCAACCCCATAAAGTGTGTCTTGGGGGCTAGCCGGGGAAAGTTCCTGGGTCACTTGCTCACCCCAGCTGGGGTGGAGCCTAACCAAGATAAGGTTAAAGCAATCATGGAGTTGGTGTTGCCAAGAAACTTGAAGGAGGTTCAGCGCATCACGGGAAAATTGGCCGGACTCAATAGGTTCCTCTCCAAGCCGGGTGAGAAGTATGAAAATTGGTTCCTCTCCAAGGCGGGTGAAAATTTGCTGGACTCAATAGGTTCAGCGCCTCACGGGAAAGTTGGTGTCGCCAAAAAACTTGATGCGCAAACTAACACATCGCTATAGGCGGGAGCGAGATTGCGGCACGAAACGGCAGTGTACCGATCGTTCAAGTAATATAAAATGTGGGAGTGAATCCCCAAGTATCGATCTCGAAGGAACACAGTAAGGTGGATGGATGAGTAATATAAAATGTGGGGTGAAAATTTGCCGGACTTGAGATTGAAGTCCTTTATGTCGGATGGATGCGAAAGAGGGTGATTTGGTTTGTGGAAAATAAAGTAAAAGTACAACTACTCCTATGCAATGTCCCTATGCAATGCTTCACCAGGAGGGATGGAAAACTATGTAGGCCTTGAACGCACTACTTCGCTAGGCGGATGAACGAGTAGGCAAGCAGATGAGGTGGATAAGTGCGGAATCGAACTGTGCAGACCTTGAGCGCACTGCTTCGTTAGGCGAATGGATTACACGGGCCGCTATGCCACGCTTCACTAGGCGGTTGGACGAGAAGGCAAGCGGATGGAATGGTTCGCACCGGCGGATTCGAGGTGGATTTTACGGGCCGTTAGCACCGCTTAGCTTGGCGGATGGACGAGTAGTCTTACGAAATGAGGGTCGCAAGCACCTCGTCGACAAGCACTCCACTAGCAATTGCTAGTGCGGCACACAAATGTGACGGCGGGATGGAGGATGGAATGGGGCTCTCCTCACTTGCATAAACTACACATATCAATTTCACATAGACATGAAATACTAAATATCATAACAAGGTTTAGCAAACATTATTCATACATCGAAATGATAAAGGAAAACAATACTACAGTATAAAGGGGGTTGAGATTACAACCAAAGCACGGAGACTCATCGGAGTTTCACGGCCGGAATCTAGGGTTGTCAATCCTCGTCCGGGCTCGGGCTCCAACTGTCGTCCGAGGTTCGGAAGAGCTGTCACCTTCTTCTATTGTACCCTCTTCTCCGTCAATCTTCTTTATCCACGATCTCACCAGAGAACTTTGTTGGAACAACCCTATTACTGATTTGGGCTAGGATCACTATGTGTTGACTAGGATCAAGTTGACCCCATTGTATAGTTTAAGGGTCAAATCTTTAGGCTGATAGATTAGCTAGAACTTAAGGAAAAATTAAGTTCCCAGAATTTGACAAATGGCTAGCGGTGCTCGACAGATGGCCGCCAGCGCTCGACGTATTCTTACCAGCGCTCGACAGTTTTTCCAGCCAGCGCTCGACAGTTCTCCAGCCAGTGCTCGATAGTTCTCTAGCCAGTGTTCGACATTCTTTGAGCAGCGCTCGACGAATTCCAGCCAGCGCTCGACAAATTTCTTATTGAAGCTCAGATCGACAAATATTGATTCCAGATCAACTAATACTTTAATATCAGTTGTTTGTCAGTACTCTGAACACAGATCGACGACTCTAACAGATCTATTCAAATATCTTTGGACGTATTCAAGACAGATAAGTAAGGATATTATACTCAGGTATTATATTCCTTTCTTTCCTTTTTCCAAGACAGAAATAGTCGTTGACAATTAATGCAAAGGAATATTACACGGCTAAGGAATTAAAGGATCTGCAAAAGTCGTTTGGTTTTTGTTGTTATTCCAAGAAAGATTTAAAGGCTGATTATTCTCTTCCAAAAATAGAATATATCAAATACAGACTTTATTGTCTTAGCTCTCGACGGAATTCAAAAATATACTTACTGAATACAGAGAGACAACAACAAGAACACAGAGAAAAGAAAAAGAAGAACACTCAGTAAATATTCTCAGTCTTCTTCTTCCTCCTCAAGCAACAATCTCTACTTCTCTGAGAACATCCTCTTCAAGATCCATCTCTCAGATATCTGCTGCAAGTTCAAGTCTTCTCAAAGAGCAACAAAGAATCTAAAGAATCTTTTCTTCCAAATCAATCTGCTACAGAAGATTTGTGTCTTCAAGAGAAAGCTTCTCCATCATCTGTCAAATACTTCAATCAGACAGGGGGAGCTTTACAACAAGTCCACTAGAGTCTTCTCTCAGCATCTTGATAGAGAAGAACACTATAACCATTTTCTCACCTCCTTTGTACAGGGTTAATACTCCCTTCAAAAGTGTACCTCCTTGGTGGCAAGACACCTGATCAAAAAATCCTGTTGGTTTTGAGCACCTGAACAAAAGCTTTGTGGTGTGTGGACACCTGATCAAAATCACCTTGGTGTTAGGGCACCTGTTCAACCCTCCTAGTGGACTCCTACCAAGGGTGGTAGAAGAGTGGACTACCCAGATTTATTGGGGAACCACTATAAATTCCTTGTGTCCTCTGTGTTTGCTTATTTCTTTGTGCTGTGCCGTGTGCTTTTATTTATTCAGTTTTTCTGCTTATATATATCTCACACTGCTTACACATATATATATAACACTATTTTAATTCCGCTATAAAAACTAAGGAAAAGTTTTTAATACTCTATTCACCCCCCTCCCCTCTAGAGTAACTTAAGATCTAACCTTCACTTTCAATTGGTATCAGAGGTTGGTTGATCTTATTTACAGGCTAACACCTGGATCACAAAGATCAATTAGATCTTAAATTAATTTAGAGTTTTTCTTTATCTATTTTCTGTTAAAAACTCATGGCACAAAATAAGGAGTATTCAAGCACAAGACCTCCTATGTGCAATCTTAGCAAGTTTGCACTATGGAAAGCAAGGATTAGGCTTTATATGAACTCTATTGATGAAGAGATTTTCAATGTTATTCTGACAGGGCCTCCAGCACCTACAGTATCAACAAGCACTGAAGCAACAACATACAACACTGCTGTCCCACCTCCAGAATGGACAGAAGCACAGAAGAAACAAAGAAGTGCAGATGCTAAAGCCATGAACATTCTGGCTCAAACTATTTCTGATGACATATTTCAAAAAGTGGTTGAATGTACTTAGCTAGAGAGATTTGGATCTCTCTCAACAACATGGTTGAGGGGTCAGCTGATGAAAGGAAAGACAAGAGATCACATCTCATCTCTCAGTATGAGAATTTTAAGAAAGGAGAAAATGAAACAGTAGCTGACATGTATAACAGACTCAAACTCATAATAAATGAGCTGAAATATCTGGATAAAGTGATCTCTATCACTGAGGTCAATGACAAGATCTTAATGTGCTTCCCCAGCACATGGGATTCTAGAATCTGGCCAATCAAGGAAGCCATAAGCCTCAATGAGATTACCACTGAAGTATTGTTGGGCAAGCTCAAATCCTATGAGCAGCTCATTAAATCCAGGGAAGCTGAAGCATCCACTTCATCTCCAGCAACTAAGAAAGAAAAGAGCATAGCTTTCAAAGCAGCTGATGCAGAAGAAGAAAAGACTCCAAAAGATGAGGAGTTTATGAGTCTCATAGCCAAGAGATTCTACAAAATGGCTAAGAAGGACATCAGAAACAAAGATTCCAGATCAAGAGAAAAGCAAAGGTATGACAAATCAACTCCTAAAGAAGTTATTTGTTATGGTTGCAGGAAACCTGGACACTACTTGACAGAATGTCTAGAAAATCAAAAGAAAGAGAAGAAAAAGGATAAGGAAGAGAAGAAAAGCTCCAGCAAGTCTTCCTCCCACAAGCACAAAAAGAAGGGAAGAGGATTTATAGCAGAATCCTGGAGTGACACTGAATCTGAATCATCATCCCGCTCATCTGATGAGGATGATGAAAATTCAAAGGAAAGTGACCAATGTCTGATGGCAATATATGACTCAGCCAGTGAGTCAGAAGATGCCTTGTCATTCAGCTCCAATGATGATGAAGATGAAAGAACTTTCTGCATGATGGCTATCAATGACTCATGACATAACTCTGAAGAAAAATCAACATCTGAAGCAGAAGATGATGCAGATCAGGTATTATCTAATTTTGATTTTACCTCAGTTGAATTCAAAGCTGACTTCAAAGTGCTTTGCTTAGACTTACTGAAATCTGAGAAAGAAATAATCTCACTCAGAAGTAAGCTAGCTGAAATGAATAATATAAGTGAAGAAAATAAAAAACTTAAGAAAGATTTGGCTGCCTCTAGGGAACATATTGTTCTCATTGAGAGCAAGTTGTCTGAAGCCAAGAAGTTTGAAGAATCCCTAAATGGGAGAAGCATCAAACTGATGGACATAACAAGCACACTAAATGCTAGACTTAGTAGCAAGCTGGGCTTGGGTGCCTCATCAAGTGAGCCACATCTGATTAAGAAGAATATGTTATCTACACCCATAAAATTCATATCTGCTAAGAGCAAAGAAGCTGTAGAAGCAAATAAAGTCATTTCAAGCAAGTCTGTTAAGAATAAAAGGATTCAGAAGAATTCGTCGAACGGAGCTCGACAAAAAGATTTCAATCTGTCGAACGGAGATCGATGAAAACTGAATATAGATTTTCAGTATAGTTATTACATGGACGATGTTCGACGAAATCATACACATTTGTCGAACGGCATCGACGAATTTACCCAAATTTGTCGAACAGACACTGTACACAGAATTTCAGGAATTCTAATTCTAAACACACTAAGAATCCTTTTACTGAATGGACAATACCTCCAAGGAGATATCATCCACAAGGCTATAAGGATCATCCTGAAATGTCCTTTATTTCTGAATATTGTGGTAAGACATAAGGACCCAAGGTAGTCTTGGTCAAAAACAACTTGTTTATGTTTATGTCTTTGCAGGTACACAACTGTCCAAGAACAAGTGAAAATGGTATTTGGACAGTGGATGTTCAAAACATATGACAGGGAACAAGACAAATCTGAACAATTACAAGGCAAAGCTTGGACCAAAAGTCATATTTGGAGACTCCAACTGTGGACAGACCAAAGGCTATGGAAAAGTCAAGGTTGGAGAAGTCACCTTCAAAGAGATAGCTTATGTAAAGGAACTAAAGCATAACCTTATCAGCATAAGTCAATTATGTGATGAAGGATATCAGGTAACATTTAATAAATTGAATTGCCTTATTAAATCTACTGATGGTATTACTGTTTTATCAGGTATTAGGCAAGGTAATATATATTTAGTGAATTTTAATTCATCTACTTCAGAAGTTTGTTTATTTAGTGATGTAAGCAAATCTAGTGAACTTTGGCATAAGAGATTAGGACATGTCAACCTTAGGACCATTGCTAAATTATCTAAGGACAATCTTGTTAGAGGCTTACCCTTAGGTTCATACAAGAAATAAGGTCTTTGTAGGGCATGTCAACTAGGCAAGCAAACTAAAAATAGCCTTAAATCATTATCTAAAAGTGATTCACCTAGAATCTTATATTTGCTACATATGGAGCTTTTTGGACCTATAGCAACAAAGAGTTTAGGGGGGAAGTCTTACACTCTAGTTATTGTAGATGACTTCTCTAGATTCATTTGGGTGTTCTTTTTGAGAGAAAAGTCAGATAACTTTAAAGTTCTTACAGACTTTCTTAAGAGCATACAGATTGAGTACTCTACTGTAGTTGCATTAATCAGAAGTGATCATGGTACTGAGTTTGAGTCTCTTCTTATGCAAGAATTCTGTGAGAAGGAAGGTATCAGACATTGTTTCTCAGCTCCTAGAACTCCTCAACAAAATGGGGTAGTTAAAAGGAAAAATAGAACTCTAATTGAATCAGCAAGAACATTGCTTGCAAATGCCAATTTGCCCCAATCCTTTTGGGCAGAGGCTGTTAGCACATCAAATTATGTTCTGAATAGAAGTTTGATACACAAACTTAAGGGAAAGACTCATTATGAATTGCTTAAAGGGATTAAACCTAAAGTTAACTATCTTAGAGCATTTGGCTGTAGATGTTTTATTCACAATAATGATAAGAAATACCTTAGGAAATTATAACCAAAATCAGATGAAGGAATTTTCTTAGGTTATTCACTTGTCAGTAAAGCTTATAGAATCTATAATAAATCTACTCTTAAAATAGAAGAATCTATGCATGTCACTTTTGATGAAACTAACATGTTTTACAAGGAGAAGATTCCTTCTACCATAGAAAATCTGCAGGTACCTATATTATGTGAGCAGCTAGTTCAATTAGCTCTACATAAAGAAGGAATTTTGAATCCTGAACAGCAGAATGATGAAGAGAGTGAAGAAGAAAATCTCCCAGATTTTGCTGAAAGTTCAGAACAGATAACAGCAGATCAGTCTTCACAAAATATAGCAACTGAACAAATTCCCCAAGTGGAAATTATTGCTAAACCAGCTCCAACTGTTGACCACATCACAGTTAGAGATCATCCAATATCACAAGTGATTGGTGATATTTTAGCAGGGGTGCAATCAAGGAATCAAGTAAATCAGAACATGATGCACACATGTTTTCTCTCTCAGATTGAACCTCAATCTCTACAAGATGCAGAACAAGATCCCAACTGGATCATTGCTATGCAAGAGGAACTCAATCAGCTTGAGATAAACAAAGTATGGGATTTGGTTCCTAGACCAAAAGACCATCCAATGATTGGCACCGAATGGGTCTTCAGGAACAAGCTAGATGAACAAGGCAACATTGTAAGAAACAAAGTAAGATTGGTAGCCCAAGGATATTCACAGGAAGAAGGTATTGATTATGATCAGACCTTTGCTCCTGTTGCAAGACTTGAAGCAATCAGAATATTTCTTGCATTTGTTGCATATAAAAATTTCACGGTATATCAAATGGATGTAAAGAGTGCTTTCTTAAATGGAGAAATCAAAGAAGAAGTATATGTGGAACAACCACCAGGTTTCATCTCTCCAACTCAACCCTCTTTTGTATTTAAGCTTAAGAAAGCTCTTTATGGTCTCAAACAAGCTCCTAGAGCATGGTATGAGACTTTAGCTAGTTTTCTTTTGGAAAATAATTTCTGTAGGGGCATAGTAGATAAAACCTTATTTTTCAGGATACATAAAAATAAAACTTTGCAAGTTCAAATATATGTAGATGACATTATTTTTGGCTCTACTGATTCAAATTTGTGCAAAAGATTTTCTAATCTAATGCAATCTAAATTTGAAATGAGTAGTATGGGTGGGTTATCATACTTCCTTGGTCTTTAAGTGAAGCAAGCTCTAAATGGAATCTCCATATCCCAATCTAAGTATGCTAAGGAATTAGTGAAAAGATTTGGTATGTCTGATTCTTCCACCATGAAAACACCCATGCCCTCACATGCTGTTGTTAATAATGATGAATCAGGGAAACCTGTTGATTCAAAAGTATATAGAGAAATTGTTGGCTCACTACTTTATTTAACAGCTAGTAGGCCTGACATAATATTTGCTACATGTATTTATGCTAGGTTTTAAGTTAACCCCAAAGAATCTCATCTAATTTTACTAAAAAGGATTTTGAGATATATAAAGGGTTGCCCTAATCTAGGTCTCTGGTATCCAACAACATCTGAATTTGAATTAACTGGATTCTCAGATTCAGATTATACAGGATGCAGAGTAGACAGGAAAAGCACATCAGGAACTTGTCAGTTTCTTGGTGATAGGCTTGTGTCTTGGTTTTGTAAGAAACAGACATATGTGTCCACATCAACAGCTGAAGCTGAATACATAGCTGCTGGCAGTTGCTGCTCACAGATGTTGTGGATACAAAATCAACTTCTAGACTATGGTGTCAACTTAAATAATTCAACCATAATTTGTGACAATACTAGTGCAATATCTATAACACAAAATCCAATTCTCCATAGTAGGACTAAACACATAGAAATTAGGCACCACTTCCTTAGGGATAATGTGGATAAAAATAAAATTTGCCTACAATTTATTTCTACTGATTTACAAAGAGCTGACATTTTCACCAAGCCATTGGATGAAAAGAAGCATATCTTCTTTATAAATCAAATAGGAATGATAGATGGAGACTCAATTTGTTAAAAAATTAACATTTCTATTTATCCCCAAAATTCGTCGAACGGAGGACGACGAATTTGAATTATTTGTCGAACGGCGGTCGACGAAACCTTTTATCTTCAGAATCGATAAAGAAAATTTCACCTATCGAACGGTGGTCGACGGAAAAGATATTTTTGTCGAACGGCGTCAGACGGAGACCTAAAGTCTTCTCGACTTCTGCTTTTATTAGGTTTTTGGCGAACGCCGCTCCACAAATGCGCCCCCTTCTCCGGTCTATATCATCTATATTTTATTTCTTAATAGATCGTGCCTACATAAATGGTTTCCCTCCAATTCCCCTCTGCACTTAATCTTTCTCTCTTGCAGGTATGAATGGTGATTTCTCAAGCCGTGCTTTACTCCATGAAGTTCGACGCCGAATTTGACATCGATATGGCATCATTCGCACAGTCCGACCAAGTATTCAAAGATATTTTTCAACTTTTTGAAGAACAACAGCTGAAGAAGTTCATGAGCACCAGAATTAAGTTACACATCGCAGAAATCAAAGAATGGGCTTGCACGGCTAAGCCAGAAGATGAGAGCATAACTGGAACAATCTCGGGACATCGGGTCTCTCTTTCCCCATCTATTTTATCTGAAGTTTTTGGTTTTATGAATGGTGATGATGATATAAAGATAAGTTCTGATGAATATGAGGAAGCTTTGATTAAAATGGGTCATTCCTCTAGAAACCCTAATCATCTGCTTAAGAAAAACTTGTCCTTGGAATACAAGTTTTTATCAGATATTGTTGGAAAGGTGTTGTTAGGCAAAACAACAGGTCATGATTATATCAAAAGGCACCAATTTCTGTTGATGGTGGCCTTGATGGAAAAGAAGAAAGTGAACTGGGGATCACTACTGTTTGAGTTGATTAAGAAGAAGATATCTAAGGATAGTGTTTGTTTTGGAAGAATTATTGGTATTGTTCTACAGGAAAAGCATCAAGACCTTCTGGTCTCACCCAAAGTTACCATAAATGCTAGCAAGAAGATGACCTCAGCTCTCTTTGCAAAATGGGAAAGAGTGTTTCCAAAGAAGAACCCAGGAGCAGTTGCATCAAAGAAAGCTTCTGAAGACACCAGGACTGAAACAGTCACTTCCCCAACCCTTCCAGAAGCTCCTCCTCTTGTTTCTTCTCCTCCTCTCCCATCTCCACCTCAGCATTTTTCCCCTGCACAAACTCCACCTCCAAATTCTCCTACACCCATTGATGACATTCCACCTCCTTCATTTACCCTTCTACCTCCTCATACTTCTCCACCTCCATCTCATATGCATGATGACCAACAGTCACCTATCCACCACTCTTGTCTTATTCATTCAAACATCCGTCAACAACATGCAAATGTTGCAAACATCTTTGTACCCACTTCCATTCCATCTACTTCTCAATCATCCTCATCTCATCCACCTGAAATGTTATTTCTACATTTTCAATCAGTTGCAGATCAAATTCTTGACTACACTCTCCCTAAGCTAGATCAACTCCTGGATGCAAAACTTGCTCCAGTTCATCATTTTCTTTCAAATCTTGACTCCATATTGGATGCAAAACTTGCTCCAATTCTTTTAGCCATTTCTGAATTATCTTCTAAGATATTTTCAACTCCTTCCTCTCTTTCAGTCCCTTCTTCTAGGGGCCTAGATTCAGGTCTCCCTGAAGCTAGGAAGGGGGAGATGTCTCATGAAGAATCTCTAGAAGCTCAAGTCTCAGGAGCCTTAGTGTTTGAAGAAGATCAAGAAGCCCCGGTTTCTGAAATGCCAGTATTTGATACAGTATTTGATTTAGAAATGATTGACTTCTCTACAGTTTCAACAGTACAAGTTATAGAAGAAATAAATAATATCTATATTCATCCTTCTATAGATATTATTCATTTGTTGTCTAAGTTGAATTCTATTTACTCAGTTTTGCCAAAATCTTATGAATATTTTAGAGCAATTGTTCCATACACTGCTCTATTAGATAAAGTTCTGTTGAAAAAGATCATCAAAAGTTTTAAAGTTCAGACTATAGAGCCAGCTCCTACCTCAGTTCAAGATCAAGCAGAAGTATCAGTTATTATTCCAGAAGAAAGTTTCAAAGGCTTTGCTGTTCCAATTTTTGTTTTTGATGATTCCCCTATTCCAGACTTTGATGAAATCTGGAAAGCAGAAGATGAAGCTTATGAAGCTAAAGAGCATAGAATTAAAGCTCTTAAATTGATCAATGACTTATATGATGATCCAATTCAGTCTTCTTATTCTAATGATGATGATAATTAAAGTGATTCTGATGTTACATCATCAAAGAAGAGAAAGAAAAGAAAAGCAAAGTCAAATGCTGTCCCCAAGCCTCCCAACCCTGATAGTGATATCCCTTATTATATTCTTCTTAACATTACTCTTGACAAAGATACACCCCACTGGATGAAGTTCTCCAGAAATGAGAAGAAAATAAGAAAGAAGATGAAGAAGACTGGTTATTATTCTTACAAACCTGTCAAATATAACCATCCTCCTCCTCCTCCAGCAGCAGGCTCAGCAGCACCATTTTCCTCCTCTCAGAAGTCCACCCCTCAGCAATCAAGGAAACCAGCTAGCACAAGTGGTCATCAGAGATCTTGGTCTTCAGAACATCCTTCAAGCTCTTCCAGAAATATTTCTACAGAATACAAATATCATATATCTGATGGATCCATGCACAAGAAAAGAATATTCATTTTGACCAACCTTCAGTACAGGACACTGATCTTGATGAAATACCTTATTTCCCAATTGACACAAAAGCTGAAGAAATTGCTCAGATGGCTAGATTCAGGGAAAATATTGCAACATCTCAGATAAATAAAGCTAAAGCTGAAGGAAAGGATTATTCTCAGTATTCAACTATGTCAGAATATAGAAGAAAAGAATTTGAAAAGTATAAATCAAAGAATCTTTTCAATGCTGAAGAATTCTTGATCCAGCACCCACAAGCAGTTGTCATTCAAGGCAAATCTCAAACCATTCTGGGATCTCAGGATCTCTACTTGAATAAGAAGAAGTCTGAAGATCCTAACAGAAAAATCATTTTCAAGCCTCCCTCTGCAAATCAATGAAATGGTTCAGACTTTATTGTATCTTTTTAACATTTTTGTTGAAATATTTCTACACTCAGAGCACTATGATTTATTCTATCTGCTGAAATGGATTTACATTCTGTCAGATATATATTTTATGCTCTGCTGTTTATTCTCTTGTTGTTTATTATTTTGAATGATTGTAAAATAGTGTCCTAACCCAAATAGGGTGAGATTGTTGGAGCAACCCTATTACTGATTTGGGCTAGGATCACTGTGTTGACTAGGATCAAGTTGACCCCATTGTATAGTTTAAGGGTCAAATCTTTAGGCTGATAGATTAGCTAGAACCTAAGGAAAAATTAAGTTCCCAGCGTTCGACAAATGGCTAGCGGCGCTCGACAGATGGATTCCAGCGCTCGACGAATTCTTGCCAGCGCTCGACAGTTTTTCCAGCCAGCGCTCAATAGTTCTCCAACCAGCGCTCGACAGTTCTCCAGCTAGTGTTCAACATTCACTGAGCAGCGCTCGACGAATTCCAGCCAGCGCTCGACAAATTTCTTATTGAAGCTCAGATCGACAAATATTGATTCCAGATCAACTAATACTTTAATATCAGTTGTTTGTAAGTACTCTGAACATAGATCGATGACTCTAACAGATCTATTCAAATATCTTTGGACGTATTCAAGACAGATAAGTAAGGATATTATACTCAGTTATTATATTCCTTTCTTTCCTTTTTCCAAGACAGAAATAGCTGTAACACCCCAAATATTGTAGTTTATCGAAGTAGGCGGAATGGTAGTGCTGCGCTCGAAGTAGGCTGAATTTTCCCTACATGCTCCTCGCGCACGGTCAGTGGCTTTCTTCGCGCACGACCAGTGATCGTGCGCCATGATCGTGCGTTAATTATGAGAAATAGGGGTCGGCTGAAAGGGTGTACGCGCACGACCAGTGGCCTCTTCTTCGCGCACGACTAGTGATCGTGCGCATGATCGTGCGTTAATTGAGAGGAAATATGGTCGGCTGAAAGGTAATACGCGCACGACCAGAGGTTCTTCGCGCATGACCAGTGACCGTGCGCCTGTGAACGTGCGCCCTGTTTATTCTGCTCCGCGAAAATGAACGGAGATGGCGATCCGGCCGTTCATTTAGGTTGGATTTGGATCCAAAGACTGGGGGCTTTGGCTGGAGGCTATTAGGGCTTATGAGAGGATATCAATCCTCATTATTTTGAGGGCTTTCTCTCTCTTAGGCTAGAGAAAGAAGAAGGAGGCAAGGAAGAAGAAGAGGAGATCCCGCCATTGACGGAGCTCCGGAGCTCCGTTTCGCGAGCCGTTTCCAGATCTGGAGAGTGCAGCCCGGTGCGGTCCTTTCCCTCCGTGTAAAATCTCAGATCCATGGCTAAGAAGAACGCTTCTAGGGTAACGATTCTTCCTCCCAAACTTTGGACTTGTATTTGTCCTTTCATTCCTCTTTCTATGCTTGCATGAGGAATCCCTTTTACCAAATGGGTGAAATGTAGGATTTCCACAAGTTCGTTGGAACTCCGGGTTGATTGTGTCCGTCCCCGGCATATTGCATGTAGAAATTCCGGTAGTCGTGCGGATTTAGGCATTTTGTGTGAAGCCTATTCGTGTACGTGAGCCCGAATCGGTGATGCTTGGATTGCGACATTGCATTTAGGTTAAGCCTAGAATGCGTGCCGGAGAATGACTCCGTGATATATGCGATAGTATTGCGGGATTTAAGCGTAGGCGTCATGTGAAGATCCTAACGAAAGCCCCATGCCTTGCGAGTGGTTGAATGCAAACATTTACCACTAGATTAGTAGAGGAGTGGTCTTGTACCTCCTTTTTGGTTACGTGTAAAGCCTAAGTCCTCGCGAAGGCTTGGGTGTTGTAACTTATGTTTTGTGTAGCACTAGCGAGTGCTAAACCCTTACGTGCCGAGGTGATGTCATACCCGCATCGTGCATTCAATCGATGACAAGAGCACGGGAATTGTCTGAACTGAACCCGTTTCCAGGCGCGGCGGTAGGGGGATTTATCTATTGTAAACCCGAACGACCTGGGGAGAGGTTGGGAAGGGCGTCTTGCCTAGACCGACCAAAAGCTCTTTTCCATCTAGAGTTTCCGGACTCATGATGGTATTGGTGCTCGGGAAGAAGTACCTTTGGTGCATGCCTTGTGAGCATGGAGCGTGAGGTTGTGTGTACCCACGTTTGTGATGAATTGATGTTATTAGCCTCATTCGGTTGTTTAGGCGGTTGTGGGGAACTTTTGGGTGAACCCAACCAACATCATGTGCATACCTAGGTTCCCTTATCTTTGATGCTCAACCTAGAAGATTGAATGTGCCTGAACCCTCACCTTGTGTAGTTGCACTTTCTTTATAGTAGTACTTGTTGCTAGTATGGTTTGCTTGCAGGGAAGAAGCTCCGCCACAATGGGAAAGTGGTGGGGTCGTTATAATTTGGTCAGCTTTGCTGACCGTTACATTGTTTGCCACCGCTTGGCGGAATATTCTTATGCAGGTGCAGGTGAGCCTAGTGGGAAATAGCGGGCGGTGGCCCTTTTGCTGTGTTGGCCCTTGAAGGCCAGCCTCCCTTCTTTGCTTTCTCATGTATTGCCGGCCTGTGTGCCGATGTATGTTTTGGAGTTTTTAGTACATTTGGTAAATGTAAGGCCTTAAGGCCATAACTCTAATTCATGGTTTCATTCCTATGATAGTGGACAGTTCTAAATGAAATGTTAAATTATTATGCTTCCGCTATTGTTTAGTATACTCTTGTAGTTCTTTCTGTTTATCACCTTTTAACACCTAGCTAGTGTGGTTTGTATGGCGTGGGGTCCCGGCCGGACCTACTGTTATACTATTCCTACGGGCAGGGTGTTACAATTTGGTATCGGACTTAAGGCGTCGATCCGTAGTTTAGCGAATTCGGGACGAATTCCTTTTAAGGGGTGGTGTGTACGGGATGTGCATTCACCTAAAACGACAAACACTAATAAGAATGTCCACTTAGGAATGGAAAAACATACTTGTATGCGGAACCTGAGCGTTCCATGATTGTTGTTTGCTATGTTTTCGGTCACTAAATTGTGCCTTGCATGATTATAGGTGACTAGAAGAGCTGCGGGGCAGTCTCGACCCCGTAACACCCCTGAAAGTAGTGGGTCGTCTGAGGTGCCAGCGACCACTCCTTCGGCTGAGATGATCAAGTTAGTCGCTGATGCGGTCTTCGCGATGATCAACACTCAGTCTGGGAGGCTTGCACAGCCTACTACTCCGACTCTGGATGTGGCCCCTGTAACTGTTGCTGCAGTGGAACCTACGGTAGAGCTGAGGGTGGAACGTCGAGTTGCGCAGGTAGTTGTGGGGCGAGCGTGTGACCAGCAATTAAAGTACTTTCTGAGCCTCAACCCTCCATCCTTCGAGGGGACGGAATCCCCTGGGAGAGCTGCTGAGTGGTTGTCAGAAATAAAGAGGACTTTAATGTCAATGCTTATAAGCAAGGATATGTTGGTAACCTTAACCACCTTCCTACTTATAAGAGAAGCAAGACTTTGGTGGGAAGAGGAGTTGGTGCACAAGTTTGGTGGGAGACAACTTACCGAAATCTCTTGGGAAAACTTCCATGAGTCTTTCCTTCTAAAGTTCATACCCCTAACCGAGATTCCTGCACTACAAGATCAGTGTTCACACCTAGAGCAGGGAGAGCACTCAGTGGATGGGTACCTGAAGGAGTTCATCAGTCGGAATCGTTATGAGAGGTCTATATGGGAAGATGAGGAAACCAAGGTCAACAAGTTCTACAATGGTCTGCGAGATGACCTAAGACTAATGCTTGTGGGTCCAAAGTTACTCGGCTTCAACGTCTTAGTGAAAACAGCTAAATCTATGGAAATGGATATGAAGAGTATGCCGCGCGTGAAAGACTTCAATGAGTTTCATGCGTCGGTCTCTCAGTCCAAGTCTGAGTTCAGAAGAAACAAGAGAAAGTTCAACTCTGTGGAAGTTAAGACTGCACGGTGTTCCCTAATTTGTTTCACTTGCGGAAAGGTGGGACACAAAGCCCGAGTGTGTCGAAGTGGTCCCCCAAAAGCAAAAAACGGAGAAGTGGACTATGCTCGTCTGATGGGTTCAGCTTCTATGGAGAAAGGCAAGGCGGTGGAGTCTTCGATTCCCCAATTTTCTCTAACCCAACCGAGAGTCTACTCTTGTGGCTAGTAAGAGGTCACTCAACAATGTGATGTGGCCACAGGTATGGATGATCATCTCTTAATATGATTTCTACCCTGTGTGCGGATAGAGATAGAAATGTGTCCACTGTATCTGTTGACAATAAAATTTTATGTCTTGTATTTGTGTGCAATTAGGCCTTGTCCTAATATCGACTATTCGACGAGAGCTCTGTTGGTGTGGGAGCATCACTCTCCTATTTGTCTAAGGACTTCGTGTTATGAATCGAATTGTCATTTACCTTAGGCAAGGATAGATTGGAGGTAATGCTGCCCAATAGATCTCAAGTGAGCGCGAATAGGAGAAGCTGTGAAGAGGCGCGAAGATGTTCTTCACCTCGTTGAAGGATTCGGGGCCTAAGACCAGTTTTGTGTTGTCCTAGTTGTAGTGGACCAAGCTGACTGAGAGGAACCGTTATCCGATTCCGAGAATCGACGGCTTACTTGACCAACTGGTTGGGTCGACGGTATGCTCTATGCTTGACTTAAGGTACGGCTACTATCAGCTTAGTATTAGGGAATGAGATATTCCAACGACAGTGTTCAGTACCCGCTTTGGGCACTATGAGTTCATGGTGATGCCGTTCGGTCTGTCTAATGCACCGTCGGTATTCATGGACTTAATGATCAGGACGTTCCGAGAGTATTTGGATCAATTCGTGATCGTCTTCATCGACGACATTTTGGTATACTCTCAATCGAAAGAGGAGCATGTAGGGAATCTGCACGCAGTTCTGAGCACCTTGAGGAGGAGTCAGCTTTATGCCAAGTTCTCCAAGTGCGAGTTTTGGCTACCGTCTGTAGCATTCCTTGGTCATGTTGTTAGTGGTGAAGGAATTGCAGTTGATCCGTCGAAGATAGAAGCGATCCGAGCGTGGCCTTTGTTGAAAAACGTAGCGGAAGTCCGAAGTTTCTTAGGACTTGCCGAATTTTATAGGCGCTTTGTGGAGAACTTCTCGAGGATTGCACTCCCTCTCACTAAACTGACTAGGAAAGATCATAAGTTCGTTTGGTCGCCCAAGTGCACACGAGCTTTTGAAGAGCTGAAGAGCCGTCTGACCACGGCGCCCATCCTATGCTCTCCATGTGGTACGGAAGGCTACGAAATTTATAGCGACGCCTCGGGGAGTGGCTTGGGTTGTGTCCTAGTGCAGTTCGGAAAGGTAATTGCCTACGGCTCCCGACAATTGAAGGTTAATGAGAGGAATTACCCGGTCCATGATTTGGAACTGGCGGCCGTGGTATTTTCTCTCAAACTTTGGAGGCAATATTTGTATGGCGTGAAGATCGACATCTTTACCGACCACAAGAGCCTCAAGTACCTGCTGGATCAAAGGGAGTTGAATATGCGTCAGAGGAGGTGGATGGAGTTCCTTGGGGATGACACCTTCGACATCAAATATACTCCTAGAAAGGGAAATGTAGTTGCGGTCGCGTTGAGTCGTCGGGCTCCCGCTCAAGCAAATTGGATTTTGATGCACGATGAGAGTCAAATTCGCGAACTGGAAGAAATGGAGATCATTTACGTTGATAAAAGAGCGTCTTCTTCAGCATGATTGAACTGGACGGAGGTTCAATACGACCTTGCCGACCGAGTTCGACAAGCATTGGAGCTGGATGAAAGCATGAAACGCTATAAAGCAGAAACCGTGGATGGGTTAAACACTGATTTCTCCTTCGAAGATGGCCTTATGTGGAAAGAGGGCAGATTGTGCGTCCCAAACTTTGGTACTCTACGAGTGGAGTTGTTGTACGAAGCTCATCATACCAAGTACTCGATCCACCCGGGGAGCACGAAAATGTACATGGACATGAAGAAACTTTTCTGGTGGCCGAGGATGAAGAAGGACATTGCCCTCTACCTGGCCAAGTGTAATACTTGCGCGTTGGTGAAGGTGGAATGCCAACGTCCCGGTGGATTTTTGAAGTCCTTGCCGATTCCGGAATGGAAGTTTGATGATATTTCGATGGATTTCATGCACGGATTGCCGAGATCACAACAAGGAAACGACACCATCTGGGTGATCGTGGACAGACTGACAAAGGTATCACACTTCATTCCGAACCGGAAGGATGATTCTGTAGAGAAACTGGCAAAGTTGTACGTGGATAACATCGTACGGTTGCATGGGATTCCCCGTAGCATCGTCAGTGATCCTGATGGGCGGTTCACATCGAATGATTGGAAGCTAATTCATCAACTATTGGGTACCAAGCTGAAGTTTAGCACGACCTTCCACCCGCAAATGGATGGACAGACCGAAAGGACCAATAGGACGATGGAAGACATGCTGAGGATGTGCGCCCTGGATTTCGGAAAGAGATGGGAAGACCACCTCTTTATGATCGAATTTGCTTACAACAACAGCTACCAAGCGAGTATAAAGATTGCCCCTTTCGAGGCTCTTTATGGTAGGAAATGTCGCACACCGTTGTCTTGGGCTGAAACGGGCGACACTAAGTTGTTAAAACGCAAAGACGTGGATGAGGCGAATACATCGATCCGGGCTATTCGGGAGCGCTTGCTCATTGCCCAGGATCGACAGGAAAAATATTACAACGCAAATCACTGAAACGTCGAGTTCGCCGTTGGCGACTGGGTCTATCTCAAGATCAAACCGTTCAAAGGAGTATCAAGAATCCGACGCTTGAAAAAGCTAAGTCCGAGGTACTTAGGACCGTTCGAGATCTTGGAGCGCATCGGTGAAGCTGCTTACCGGCTTGCTCTATCTTTGGAGTTGAACGGGCTGCATGATGTATTCAACATCTCTGTGTTGTGGAAGGCGGTTAAAGAGCCTAGTGTGGTTGTTGCTGTCAACAAAGTGTTGGTAGTGTTGGAGCATGCGTTTCGCACTCCTCCGGTTTGATAATAACAAAGTCCCATTTGTATTTGATTCTATTTTCATTAATGGTGTGCAGATAACAGGTATGAGATGTTCACATTGCTGCTGGAGCTAAAATTGAATGTGGGAAAATTTCACTGTCGGAAAATTCCGACAGCCACTGTCGCCCAGGCGACAGCAGAGAAGTTACAACTACTTCCCTCCACGGCAGATCGACGAAAGGCAGTTTTTGCGCTATCGGAAATCCGACAGCGATGTCGCCCAGGCGACAGCTCGGAGGTTACAACAACTGCCCACGACTCCACCCACGACCGACAGTTTTGCGCTGTCGGAAATTCGACAGCGATGTCGCCCAGGCGACAGCTTGGAGGTTACAACAACTGCCCACGACTCCACCCACGACGGCACTCCAGCGGCAGTTTAGCGCTGTCAGAAAATTCCGACAGTCACTGTCGCCCAGGCGACAGTGAATTTCTATAAATTGGTTCCTTTGGTTCGTGCATTCCAAGCTTTTGAGAATTCCAGTCCCTTCCTGAGTGCATACGAACCAGAGAGCTCCAGAACCTCCTCAACTCCCATTTGTGCAAAGAAGGATTGAAGATTGAAGACGAGATCGGGCGCGCTTCTACATCATCAATCATCTCGAGGCTTCACCAATCCATTCAGAGATCTGATTTTCTAGGGAGTTGTTCTTTTCATATTGTATTTTCATTCACATACTTTTCATTTTGTATTGGTAGAGAAATCGTCGCCTTGCGTGCGGCGTCTAAGTCCTTGCGCGGCTTAGGGGAAAATCGCTTCCTTGTGCGGAGCGTCCAAGTCCTTGCGTGGCTTGGTGGGAAATCGTGGCCTTGTGTACTACGTCTAGATCTTGGGAAGATCTAGAGGATAGGCTTCGGCTTGGTCTTGGGAGAGACAAGCGATAGCCTTCCGATCCTTGGGAGAAGGATTGGTAAACCAAAATTGTAGAATTTTTAATTAATATAATTGTGCCTTGATCTTAAGCATTGTTAAGATCATTTTTATTGTACTCAAATTTCATGATTAATATAATTATGTCTTTTTCTTTAATTACATATTTGATGGCATAATCTTTATCTTAGAAATTTGTGTTTTGGTTTAATACTAAAATTGCATTGGTTTGAAAGTATTTAGAAGTAATTTTTTAGTAAAGTAAAATCTCTTTAAAAAATTACTAAGTAAAAATTTAATTTTTAAACACACCCTTATTCACCCCCCCCCCCTCTAAGGGCGTTATACGATCCAACAAGTGGTATCAGAGGGAGGTTACTCCAAAACGGTTTTACCACCGGGAGTAATGGCGCACAACGATCATGCGTTCGTTGAGGGGCAAGGCATAAGTAGACCACCTTTATTCACGGGAACAGACTATAATTATTGGAAAACACGTATGCGTTGTTTTCTAATTGCGCTAGATATAGAAGTCTGGAATATGGTAGAATCTAGTTACACTTCTCCAACAGTTGTTGTAGGAGATGTAACTATGGATAAGCCCAAAGACAAGTGGGATGACAATGATAAATTAAGATGTAAGAACAATGCAAAAGCCATGAATGCTTTATTTTGCGCACTAGATCGCACTGAATTTAATAGAGTTTGTGCTTGTAATTCTGCATTTGAAATTTGGAATTTGTTAGAAATCACTCATGAAGGTACTTCGCAGGTAAAAGATTCAAAGCTATTTCAACTGGAGTCTGAATTTGAAAGGTTCAAAATGGAGGTAAATGAAGAGATTGATACGATGTACACACGATTCACAAAAATCGTGAACGACTCAAAGGTGCTAGGAAAGGTGTTCTCAAATGGAGATTTAGTAAGGAAAATCTTAAGATCACTTCCCCCGAAGTTCAATCCTAAAGTGACTGCAATTTCCGAGTCACATGATCTTAAGACCTTACAATTGGAGAGCCTCATTGGGAACTTGAAAACTCATGAAGTTGAATTGAAAATTCAACAACAAGAGTATATGGAGCCAAGGAAGAAGGGATTGGCTCTAAGATCAAAGAAGGAAGAAACTAGTGATTCTGAGGAGGATGAAGAAGATGAGGAAAGTTTATTTGTTAAAAAATTTAGAAAATTTATGAAAAATCTGGAGAGAAGGAATTCGTTTAAGAAGTATTTTAAAAAGGAGACCTTTAGGAAGAAAAAAGGGAAGGAAGGCGATGAGGAGGAAGAGAGACCGCCACCGGAGTGCTATCACTGCAAGAATTTAGGACACATTCGAAGCAAGTGTCCAAAGTACTTGAAAGAACTTAAAGAAAAGAAGCACAAAGGGTCGAAGAAGGTGTTGAAGGCGGAAACCTGGGATGATACTACTTCTGAGGATGCAAGCAGTTCCGACTCAAGTAAAGAAGAGGAGGCAAACATATGCTTAATGGGAAAGAGCATCATATCTGATGACGAATGCAGTGTCCAAAGTGACACTGAGGTAACTCCTCCAACCTATGATGAATTGTTTTATGAATTTTTAAAGACTTGCAAATTTTTTGAAAAAAGCTTAAAAGACAATGATCTTCTTAAATCTGAAAATGACATTTTACTTAAGGAAAACAAAAAATTGTTACGGGAAATTAAGACTATTGGAAAAAGAGATATTTCTTGCCAAGAGTGTGATCACTCTTTGGGAAAATTTAAAGAACTTGAAGAATCTCTTTCCAAATCTCATTCTACAATAAAAGTTCTTAATAAAAAGAATGAGATTTTAGAGAGAGATCTGAAATCTTCAATTTCCATAGTCCATGAGGGAAAAAAATCTTTTGAACGGATATGCGTAAATCTAGTATCCGAGAATACAAAAATGAGACACCAGATTCATGACTTAACACTAGCCATGAAAAAATTTGGAATGGGCCGAAGATCACTGGATATGATCTTAGGATACCAACGCCATGGATCTGGAAGGTTTGGGCTCGGATACACATCTAGAAGCTGTCGCCCGGCGACAACCACTGTCGCCGGCGACAGTGAAAAGTCCAAAAAATTCACTTTTAAAAATTCTAAAATTAATGAACTGATAAATACTGCATCCTCATCCAGTAAAAGTCCAGAAAAGTTATACTCTTCCAAATACATTACTTGTGCCAAATGCAATAGATTTGGTCACACTACGGACTCTTGCTGGAAGGAAGGAAAAAGCAAAATTAAACAAATCTGGGTGCCTAAGGCTTCTACCTATACTATGGGCGGAACCACTTGGGTAACCAGATCTTTACTCACCTCTTCTTTCTAGGTGTGTTGGCAGGCTAAGGACAAAGAAGACGTGTGGTACTTGGACTCGGGTTGTTCAAAGCACATGATGGGAAATAAAGAGAAGTTCCTTAGCCTAGAGATGAAGAAAGGAGGAGTTGTTACATTCGGTGACAATGGAAAAGGAAAAATCATCGGCATCGGTGTTGTGGGTAACGAAAATTTTTCAATTTCAAATGTTTTATTTGTAGAAGGATTAAAGCATAATTTGATTTCTATTAGTCAATTATGTGATAAGGGTTTAAATGTTTTATTTGAATCTTCTACAAATTTGTGCAAAATTATTAATTCTAAAACAAATGAAATTGTTTTTACCGCACCTAGATGTCATAATGTATATATGATTAAATTTCTTGATTTTTCAAATTCTACTTTGAAATGTTTTCTATCAAAAAATGATGAATTAGATTTATGGCATAGGCGACTTGGACATGCTAGTCCCAAGTTAATTTCAAAACTTTCAAAAGATAAATTAATTAAAGGTTTATCTTTGCTAAATGGAAATTTATCTTCTTCACTCTGTGTGCGTTGCCAAAAAGGAAAATTTTCAAAATCATCTTTCAAAAGTAAAAACATTATTTCTACCACTAGGCCACTTCAATTAATACATATGGACTTATTTGGGCCAATTGGAATTTCTAGCTTAGGAGGTAGAAAATACACATTTGTTTTGATTGATGATTATTCTCGTTTTTGTTGGACTTTATGTCTAACCTCCAAATCCGAAGCATTTTCAGAATTTTCAAAATTATGTTTGCGTATTCAAAATGAATTGGAGTTAAAAATTAAACGCATACGATCGGATCATGGAGGAGAATTTGAAAATGAAAAGTTTATTTCTTTTTGTACGGAGTTAGGAATTAAACATGAATTTTCCGCTCCACGCACACCACAACAAAATGGTGTAGTGGAAAGGAAAAATAGAAATCTTCAAGAGTTAGCCCGTACGATGTTATCTGAATTTAAATTACCAAAATCTTTTTGGGCTGAAGCGGTTAGCACGGCATGTTATGTAATTAATAGAGTAATGCTTCGCCCTATTTTAAAATTAACTCCTTATGAATTAATATTTAGTAAACAACCAAATGTTTCTTATTTCAAAGTTTTTGGTTGTAAATGTTTTATTTTGAATTCTAAAGATTCCTTAGGAAAATTTGATGAAAAATGTGATGAAGGTATTTTTATTGGCTATTCTTCAACTAGTAAAGCTTATAGAATTTTTAATAAAAAGAACAAAAATAGTTGAAGAATCTATTCATGTTAGGTTTGATGAGTTTGCTTCATGTGTAGAAAAGAAAATTACAGGAAAAGAAGATGAACTCCTTCCCACGGTGGAGAATGATGAAGAAGAACTTGGAGAAAATGAAGAAGAAAGAGAAGAAGAAAGAGGAGAAGAAGATAGAGAAGAAGAAGAAGAAAGAGAAGGATATGTGCCTCCAAGTGATTTGAAATTCTCAAAGGATTATCCAAAGGAGCTTATCATTGGAGATCCGCAAAAAGGGGTTAGTATTCGTTCATCGCTACATGTTTTATTTTCAAACCTTTGTTTTGTTTCTGAAATAGAACCAAAAGATGTTTCCACCGCTTTAAATGATGAATTTTGGTTTTTAGCTATGAATGAAGAACTTAATCAATTTGAACGTAATAAGGTTTGGAATCTTGTAGAACGACCCAAAAATCGTCCTGTAGTTGGTGTTAAGTGGATTTTTAAAAATAAAATGGATAATGAATCTAGAATTGTTAGAAATAAAGCCAGATTAGTTGCAAAAGGTTATGCACAAATTGAAGGGGTAGATTTTGATGAAACTTTTGCACCCGTAGCAAGATTAGAAGCGGTTAGAATATTTCTTGCATTTGCTTGTTTTAAAGGTTTTAAATTATATCAAATGGATGTCAAAACCGCATTTTTAAACGGGTATATAAAAGAAGAGGTTTATGTAGAACAACCCCCTGGCTTTATAAATGAGAAATATCCAAATTATGTTTCTAAATTAGATAAAGCGCTTTATGGATTAAAACAAGCGCCTCGTGCTTGGTATGATCGATTAACTCAATATTTGTTAAAGCACGATTATAAAATAGGAAGTGCTGATTCTACTCTCTTCATTAAGCAAATTGATCATGATTTAGTTATTTTACAAATTTATGTTGATGATATTATTTTTGGAGCCACTAATGAAGAGTTGTGTAATGAAGTAGTTCAAATTATGAAAAATGAATTTGAAATGAGCATGGTTGGAGAACTTTCATATTTTCTAGGTTTTCAAATTACACAAAAACATGATGGTATTTTTATATGTCAAACCAAATATATTCATGATATGTTAAAAAGATTTGGATTTGAAAATCTTAAGCATGCAAACACTCCTATGAGTACTTCACTAAAATTAGGAAAAGATGAAAGTGGTGTTTCAATTGAACAAACCCTTTATAGAAGTATGATAGGGTCTTTATTGTATTTAACCGCATCTAGACCTGATATTATGTTTGCCGTTTGTTTATGTGCTAGATTTCAAGCTAATCCTAAAGAGTCACATTTAAAAGCGGTGAAACGTATCTTTAGATATCTCATAGGCACATCAAAATTAGGTTTATGGTATCCTCATAATGATTCTTTTATTTTACATGGTTTTTCGGATTCGGATTATGCGGGATGTTCCTTAGATAGGAAAAGCACTAGTGGCACTTGTCACTTTATCGGCCCTTCACTTATTTCATGGTCGAGTAGGAAATAGAATTCTGTTGCCCTCTCTACTACCGATGCCAAATATATTGCACTAGGTAGTTGTTGTGCCCAAGCTCTTTGGATGTCACAAACATTAGACGATTTTGGCATGCAACAAAGTAGTGTAGAATTACAGTGTGACAATAGAAGTGCTATAGACTTAACTAACAATCCCGTATTACATTCTAGATCTAAGCATATAGATGTCCGACATCATTTTATAAGGGATCATATTAAGAAGGGTAATATAAAAATCAACTTTATAGGCACGGAAAATCAACTAGCGGATATATTCACTAAGCCGTTACCGGATTCCCGTTTTTCTATGCTTAGGCTAGAATTGGGAATTTTAGACATTTCACAATGAATATATCACTATTTAAAGCCTATAAAATAAAATAAAAATTCACAAAACCTAAACAATTTAAAAAGCAAAAGCCTAAATTTTAAAAATCAAACAATAGAAATTCAAAAGAGTTAACAAAATTCAAACATCATTAATATTACATCAATATTGTTCAAATTAAAACAGTAGAGAACAACATAAGGATCAAATTCATAGAAATCTGCAGAAGTTCACTGTCGCCCAGGCGACAGTGGATGTCGGAAATTTCCGACATCTCCCAGCAGCAGCAACCTGCAGAAACTACTCTGAATCTTCATAACCAGTCCCGCTGCTCTCTGGACAATCTTCTGGAGGTCCTCGTCTCACGGCTTTACCACGGCGAGTCCGCCTCACCGATTGGCGTGGCGGTTCTTCGTCCGGAACCTGCCATTCGGCCTCTTCCTCCGGAGTTGGCTTTAACTTCAGACTTTTAACGAGAAACTTCATAAATTTCTGCATTCGACTACGGTCCTTCTTCACTTCCCTCTTGTGATCCTCTAGTGAATCACGTAAATCATCAATGGACTCTCGTAGTGATCCTGCCCTAGGCAATGGTGGCTCTCTAATCTCATTCCCCGAATGGGCTTTTCTCTGCGGCTTCTTCACTTTCATTGAACCTGTATAATATATCTCCGGATAACAATCATCCAAATAAGAACCTTGCACTATCCATCCGTACTTCTTATAGAGTACACGCTGAATTACTGCCCCCATTGGCAGCGTATGAACCTTCACCCATCTTGGATGCTTTAATCTATACGCATACCTAATCTGGGAGAGTATGAAGTCCGCCACATCAAAAAGCTCATCCTCCATAATGTAGTATGTAAAGAGGGTCAACTGAGCCGTAATACTTCTTGTATCTCCACTCTTCAACATCACTGAATTCCTTAATATATCTTGAACTAAGAAAGCATCCGGAGTGAGTGATGTAACTTCAGTGGTAAGAGTTTTCTTTTGATTCCCATGTAAACTCATGTTTACAAGGGTCCAATCTCTATCCTTTCGATAATTCTCCACTATATCAGGCATATTTTCACACATCACTAGTCCGAATTCCTCTCTTAGATCAACATATGTTATTTCCACATGTTGACCTTGGATCCTTGATCTCACTCCTCCATCCAATTCAGTGAAATTTGGGTCTTCCAAATGGTTATAAAATTCACGAATGAAAAAGGAAGAAAACCCCTCTGGTGAGATTATTGAGAGAATACTTGCATTCGCAAGCCGATCATAGATATGATCATGCTTCGGCGAATCAAAATCAATATATTTCGCAACTCCAACAATAGCTTTCTCCACCCCAGGAAAAACTTGATATGAACTATGTGCATCTTCCGAAGTACTCCTTCGAGCTTTGGAACTGGAAGCCATTCTGCAAATAACAAAAAATTTTTTATTACACATGTGTTATGCACTGGAACACTGTAGCCCAGGCGACAGTGACTGTCGGAAATTTCCGACAGCTCTCCAAGTGAACTACTCTAGAAAATTTTTACATACACTTCCAGATCTACTCAAAATCAATATTATTTCAACATCAAGTTTAAAATATATATATATATATATATATATATATATATGTTTTTCAAATCAAAATATTCTCCAAATCCCTTACTATTCATCATCTTCAACCTTCTTCACTAAACTAGATCTACAAAAATCCTTTAGAGAATGAACAAATGGAAACCTTCAACCACAAGAATCAAACAATCATAACATTTTTAACAAAGATCCAACAAGATCCACTTGTTTTAAACTAGATCTACATTTTTAAAATCAAATTTTTTTTTCAAAACCTACACCATTCATCAAAAATCAAAATGAAAACTACATTTTACTTCTTCTCTACTATCAAAATCACAAATCCCTAAAAATTTTGAGTTAAAAACATCAAAATCAAAAATCCATACCTTATATTTAGGGATGTCGCCAACTTCCGACAGCCTTCCTCTCATTTTTAACTCCAGGAAATGATGCACAATAGGGTTTGACTCGGTCCCCAGCCCTATTTATATTTTTCACTGTCGCCCAGGCGACAGTGACTGTCGGAAATTTCCGACAGCTCCCATTTTGACAAAACTTCAATTTTGGGTCCCTTTGATGATTTACAATAGTTATATGTCATTATTAATGCTTCACCGCATGACTTGATGACAAACCATGTGCTATTTATTTAAAAAAAAATGACTTACATGTTTATATGATTTCATTTCCAAGCTATCTTCGTATTGGCACTTCTACTTAGTTGTTTCGACCATTGGAAATTGTTTTCGCATGCCTCTAAGTATGAGAAATTGTTTATCTATCATAATGAACTATCACGTTCACTTCTTTTGATCAATACATATGTATACTTCTTTAATATATACATGGATCATATTTGCTTTAACATAATAAAATAGCACTTCTTAAATACAACTTTCACCCTTGATTTGTTAGCACAACAAAATTACACCATCTTTTGCGATTCAAGTGAATTCGGAGATCCTTGGTCAATTACAAAAAAAATATGCATATATCAAAATTAAGATATCACATCTGTGATCAAAAAATTTAAAATAAAGACAAGGATACTCCACCAAGCACTACCTACCCTCCTGATAAGTCTTAATAAGCATTGTGAGGTTAAGCACCTTGGACAGAATTGTAAAGTGTCTTGTGCAAAAGAAAAATGGTTTTCTAATCATCTTGTGCTATATCTTCAAAGTCAAAGTTGACTTTATATGCTTTTATTATGTTCTACATTTCAATGATCATGTAAATTAAATAACTTCATATGTTTGATCTAAGTATCACATGTGCACATCATTATGTTATATAAATATTCATCTCATGAGAATTGGACCGAAAATATTCCATAATTCTATACACTATTGTGTCTTTCTATGATACTTTCAAATGATCTTACTCATGTTTAAGTTATTTTCTTTCATTACTTCATATGGCTTTATCGTCACTTCATGAGTTTATTCATACTATGGCATATTCCTATTATTTCATGGACTTCAATCATTTCCACAAAAAAGTGCTTCCGCTTACTCTTTGTTTCTATATCCTATATCCATTCCTTTAAGAACTACTCTTTTATCTAATATTAACTTTTGCTAATATCAAAAGGGGGGAGAATTAAAGGTATAAAAAGAACAATCACAATTCTATTACACCTAAATATTCCACCTACACAATACATCATATTCAGGGGGAGCATTCATTTAGGGGGAGCTTTCATCTAGAGATAGATTATTTATTTTTAAGAAAAATATATCATGTTATTTTTTGTGCACACACCAAAGGTTAAAATCAAATCTAAATAGACATGATTTCTTTTTATACGGATTTGTTATTATCAAAAGGGGGAGATTGTTGGAGCATGCGTTTCGCACTCCTCCGGTTTGATAATAACAAAGTCCCATTTGTATTTGATTCTATTTTCATTAATGGTGTGCAGATAACAGGTATGAGATGTTCACATTGCTGCTGGAGCTAAAATTGAATGTGGGAAAATATTACAACGCAAATCACTGAAACGTCGAGTTCGCCGTTGGCGACTGGGTCTATCTCAAGATCAAACCGTTCAAAGGAGTATCAAGAATCCGACGCTTGAAAAAGCTAAGTCCGAGGTACTTAGGACCGTTCGAGATCTTGGAGCGCATCGGTGAAGCTGCTTACCGGCTTGCTCTATCTTTGGAGTTGAACGGGCTGCATGATGTATTCAACATCTCTGTGTTGTGGAAGGCGGTTAAAGAGCCTAGTGTGGTTGTTGCTGTCAACAAAGTGTTGGTAGTGTTGGAGCATGCGTTTCGCACTCCTCCGGTTTGATAATAACAAAGTCCCATTTGTATTTGATTCTATTTTCATTAATGGTGTGCAGATAACAGGTATGAGATGTTCACATTGCTGCTGGAGCTAAAATTGAATGTGGGAAAATTTCACTGTCGGAAAATTCCGACAGCCACTGTCGCCCAGGCGACAGCAGAGAAGTTACAACTACTTCCCTCCACGGCGGATCGACGAAAGGCAATTTTTGCGCTGTCGGAAATCCGACAGCGATGTCGCCCAGGCAACAGCTCGGAGGTTACAACAATTGCACACGACTCCACCCACGACCGACAGTTTTGCGCTGTCGGAAATCCGACAGCGATGTCGCCCAGGTGACAGCTCGGAGGTTACAACAACTGCCCACGACTCCACCCACGACGGCACTCCAGCGGCAGTTTAGCGCTGTCGGAAAATTCCGACAGTCACTGTCGCCCAGGCGACAGTGAATTTCTATAAATTGGTTCCTTTGGTTCGTGCATTCTAAGCTTTTGAGAATTCCAGTCCCTTCCTGAGTGCATACGAACCAGAGAGCTCCAGAACCTCCTCAACTCCCATTTGTGCAAAGAAGGATTGAAGATTGAAGATGAGATCGGGCGCGCTTCTACATCATCAATCATCTCGAGGCTTCACCAATCCATTCAGAGATCTGATTTTCTAGGGAGTTGTTCTTTTCATATTGTATTTTCATTCACATACTTTTCATTTTATATTGGTAGAGAAATCGTCGTCTTGCGTGCGGCGTCTAAGTCCTTGCGCGGCTTAGGGGAAAATCGCTTCCTTGTGCGGAGCGTCCAAGTCCTTGCGTGGCTTGGTGGGAAATCGTGGCCTTGTGTGCTACGTCTAGATCTTGGGAAGATCTAGAGGATAGGCTTGGGCTTGGTCTTGGGAGAGACAAGCGATAGCCTTCCGATCCTTGGGAGAAGGATTGGTAAACCAAAATTGTAGAATTATTAATTAATATAATTGTGCCTTGATCTTAAGCATTGTTAAGATCATTTTTATTGTACTCAAATTTCATGATTAATATAATTATGTCTTTTTCTTTAATTACATATTTGATGGCATAATCTTTATCTTAGAAATTTGTGTTTTGGTTTAATACTAAAATTGCATTGGTTTGAAAGTATTTAGAAGTAATTTTTTAGTAAAGTAAAATCTCTTTAAAAAATTACTAAGTAAAAATTTAATTTTTAAACACACCCTTATTCACCCCCCCCCCTCTAAGGGCGTTATACGATCCAACAGGTAGATGGTGGGCTAGCGACGAAAGTCAAGCCCATTTTCATTGAAGACACTGAAGTGAAGCAATTGCGGAACAAGTCCATTCAGATGGTAAAGGTCCGTTGGAACAATTGCGGAAGAGAGGAACTCTCTTGGGAAAGAGAGTAAACAATGCTCGCGGAGTACCCCGAGCTATTCCCCTTACGTAATTTTAACTGTATTTACTACTACTATGTTTTTGAAATTTCGTGACGAAATTCTTTTAAGGGAGGTGGAGTTGTAACACCCCAAAAATCATAGTTTAGTGAAGTAGGCGGAATGGTAGTGCTGCGCTCGAAGTAGGCTGAATTTTCCCTACCTGCTCCTCGCGCACGGTCAGTGGCTTTCTTTGCGCACGACCAGTGATCGTGCGCCATGATCGTGCGTTAATTATGATAAATAGGGGTCGGCTGAAAGGGTGTACGCGCACGACCAATGGCCTCTTCTTCGCGCATGACCAGTGATCGCGCGCATGATCGTACGTTAATTGAGAGGAATTATGGTCGGCTGAAAGGCAATATGCGCACGACCAGAGGTTCTTCGCGCACGACCAGTGACTGTGCGCCTGTGAACGTGCGCCCTATTTATTCTGCTCCGCGAAAATGAACGGAGATGGCAATCCGGCCGTTCATTTAGGTTGGATTTGGATCCAACGGCTGGGGGCTTTGGCTGGAGGCTATTAGGGCTTATGAGAGGAGATCAATCCTCATTATTTTGAGGGCTTTCTCTCTCTTAGGCTAGAGAAAGAAGGAGGCAAGGAAGAAGAAGAGGAGATCCCGCCATTGACGGAGCTCCGGAGCTCCGTTTCGCGAGCCGTTTCCAGATCTGGAGAGTGCAGCCCGGTGCGGTCCTTTCCCTCTGTGTAAAATCTCAGATCCATGGCTAAGAAGAACGCTTCTAGGGTAACGATTCTTCCTCCCGAACTTTGGACTTGTATTTGTCCTTTCAATCCTCTTTCTATGCTTGCATGAGAAATCCCTTTTACTAAATGGGTGAAGTGTAGGATTTCCTCAAGTTCTTCGGAACTCCGGGTTGATTGTGTCCGTCCCCGGCATATTGCATGTAGAAAATCCGGTAGTCGTGCGGATTTAGGCATTTTGTGTGAAGTCTATTCGTGGCCGTGAGCCCGAATCGGTGAAGCTTGGATTGCGACGTTGCATTTAGGTTAAGCCTATAATGCGTGCCGGAGAATGACTCCTTGATATATGCGATAGTATTGCGGGATTTAAGCGTAGGCGTCTTGTGAAGATCCTAATGAAAGCCCCATGCCTTGCGAGTGGTTGAATGCAAACATTCACCACTAGATTTGTAGAGGAGTCGTCTTGTACCTCCTTTTTGGTTACGTGTAAAGCCTAAGTCCTCGCGAAGGCTTGGGTGTTGTAACTTATGTTTTGTGTAGCACTAGCGAGTGCTAAACCCTTACGGGCCGAGGTGATGTCATACCCGCATCGTGTGTTCAATCGATGACAAGAGCACAGGAATTGGCTGAACTGAACCCGTTTCCAGGCGCGGCGGCAGGGGGATTTATCTCTTGTAAACCCGAACGACCTTGGGAGAGGTTGGGAAGGGCGTCTTGCCTAGACTGACCAAAAGCTCTTTTCCATCTAGAGTTTCCGGACTCATGATGGTATTGGTGCTCGGGAAGAAGAACCTTTGGTGCATGCCTTGTGAGCATGGAGCGTGAGGTTGTGTGTACCCACGTTTGTGATGAATTGATGTTATTAGACTCATGCGGTTGTTTAGGCGGTTGTGGGGAACTTTCGGGTGAACCCAACCAACATCATGTGCATACCTAGGTTCCCTTCTCTTTTATGCTCAACCTAGAAGATTGAATGTGCCTGAACCGTCACCTTGTATAGTTGCACTTTCTTTATAGTAGTACTTGTTGCTAGTATGGTTTGCTTGCAGGGAAGAAGCTCCGCCACCCCGGGAAAGGGGTGGGGTCGTTATAATTTGGTCAGCTTTGCTGACCGTTACATTGTTTTCCACCGCTTGGCTGAATGTTCTTATGCAGGTGCAGGTGACCCTAGTGGGAAATAGCGGGCGGTGGCCCTTTTGCTGTGTTGGCCCTTGAAGGACAGCCTCCCTTCTTTGCTTTCTCATGTATTGCCGGCCTGCGTGCCGATGAATGTTTTGGAGTTTTTAGTACATTTGGTAAATGTAAGGCCTTAAGGCCATAACTCTATTTCATGGTTTCATTCCTATGATAGTGGACAGTTCTAAATGAAATGTTAAATCATTATGCTTCCGCTATTGTTTAGTATACTCTTGTAGTTCTTGCTGTTTATCACCTTTTAACTCCTAGCTAGTGTGGTTTGTATGGCGTGGGTTCCCGGTCGGACCTACTATTATACTATTCGTACTGGCAGGGTGTTACAATAGCCATTGACAATTAATGCAAAGGAATATTACACGGCTAAGGAATTAAAGGATCTGCAAAAGTCATTTGGTTTTTGTTGTTATTCCAAGAAAGATTTAAAGACTGATTATTCTATTCCAAAAATAGAATATATCAAATACAGACTTTATTGTCTTAGCTCTCGACGGAATTCAAAAATATACTAACTGAATACAGAGAGACAACAACAAGAACACAGAGAAAAGAAAAAGAAGAACACTCAGCAAATATTCTCAGTCTTCTTCTTCCTCCTCAAGAAGCAATCTCTACTTCTCTGAGAACATCCTCTTCAAGATCCATCTCTCAGATATCTACTGCAAGTTCAAGTCTTCTCAAAGAGCAATAAAGAATCTGAAGAATCTTTTCTTCCAGATCAATCTGCTACTGAAGATTTGTGTCATCAAGAGAAAGCTTCTCCATCATCTGTCAAATACTTCAAACAGATAGGGGGAGCTTTACAACAAGTCCACTAGAGTCTTCTCTCAACATCTTGATAGAGAAGAACACTATAACCCTTTTCTCACCTCCTTTGTATAGGGTTAATACTCCCTTCAAAACTGTACCTCCTTGGTGGAAAGACACCTGATCAAAAAATTCTATTGGTTTTGAGCACCTGAACAAAAGCTCTGTGGTGTGTAGACACCTGATCAAAATAACCTTGGTGTTAGGGCACCTGATCAACCCTCCTAGTGGACTCCTACCAAGGGTGGTAGAAGAGTGGACTACCAAGATTTATTGGGGAACCACTATAAATTCCTTGTGTCCTCTGTGTTTGCTTATTTCTTTGTGCTGTGTTGTGTGCTTTTATTTATTCAATTTCCTGCTTATATATATCTCACACTGCTTACACAGATATATATACTAGCATCTTCGAACGGGCTACGCCCGTTCTCGATGCGTCGCTGCGGGCTTCGCCCGTAACCAAGCGGGCTTCGCCCGCTTGACATTTAAGCGGGCTGCACCTGCATTCGTGCGGGCTGCGCCCGCATTCGTGCGGGCTGCGCCCGCATTCGTGCGGGCTGCGCCCGCATTCGTGCGGTCTGCGCCCGCATTCGTGCGGGCTACGCCCACATCTGTCGTGGGCGGTGTCATTTGTCGTGGGGGGTGATATTGGTCGTGGATGCGACATTCGTCGTGGGGGAGACATTCGTCGTGGGGGCGACATTCGTCGTGGGGGCGACATTCATTTTGCGGGCGACATTCGTTGTGCGGGCGACATTCATCGTGGGGCGACATTCATCGTGCGGGCGACATTCATCGTGCGGGCGACATTCATCGTGACAGGCACAGGGCTCCGCCCCTATCGAAGATGACATTTATCATGGGGAAAACATTTTGTCGTGGGACGACATTTATTTTGGGGCGGCATTTGTCATGGGGTGTCATTTGTCGTGAGGGGAGACATTGGTCATGAGGGGGCAACATTGGTCATGGGGTCGACATTGGTCGGGGGGGGGGACATTGGTCGGGGGGGACATTGGTCGTGGGGGCGGCATTGGCCGCTGGCGGCAACATTGGTCGGAGGCAGCGACATTGGTAGGGGGCGATGACCTTTATCCGGGGCAACAACATTTGTCGGGGGCGGCGACATTCGTCGGGGGGGCGGGGGGGGCTTCATTTGTATCTTGGCGGCGATTTTTGTCGTAGGTGGCGTTATTTGGCGCGGGGGTAGGGGGGGCATTTGTATATGTTTTCCACTTTAAAATATAGATGCTTGAAGTTTAGCAACTACAAAAGTTCAACCATAAAATCTTAACACTCGGTACATATTAATGGAGGTGGAAATTAAGGCTAATGTCATCAAAGGCCTCAAATTGCCATGTAACGACATTTAACCTAAAACTCAAAATAACTCGAAGTATAAATACTAAAACATAAAAATCTTGAAAATCACTCTGAATGTAATGACTGGCTTCGATTGTCCAAATGGATATCCTATAATTGGCTACGAAGAGTAGATCCCGAAGAACTTCTAAGGTGCATGTTCTGCTTGATGTGTTTGATTCCCATCAGCCATCTTTAAATTTTAGACTTTAACGTGAATATTTTAATGTTTGCTATTCATAGTATGTGATGAAATTATTTAATATGAACTGAAGCTCAAAACAGAAAATGGGGGTTATGACTTCATATGAAATGAAGCTTTGCCTGCAAAATAAAAAAATAGAGAAGAGGTGTGGAGTGTATTCTGAAGAGATAAGTCAGTGAAATCAATGCTAAAGCAACACCTTTGAGCTTCATAATAGTATAGGCTTGATGAAATCTAAAAAGGAAATTGAAATTCTGCACATAAACAAAGCAACAAATCCATTGGTAACAAACATCAACAAAAAATAGAAAGCATTTGTTTGAATTAGCTAATCGAAGCAAGAATGCATTTGATTTACTAAAGTAATTTAACATTTCTTATTAAAGCAAATGAATATTTGTTACTTGGGTTTTTACACTAATCTTACAATGATGTAGTTGTAGAATGTGTTTTATTGGCTGAAGTAAATAAACAATTAAATTGGACAATTTGACAAAATATTGAAAGCTAACTATAAGAATCAATGGATAATAAAGCCTACGTAGAAGAAGTGAATGAAAAATTAAATTGAACAATATGACCAAATATTGAGAACTTAACTAATAATCAATCTAAAAGCTGAAATTAAATTGAAGAGCATACGAAGAGGGAGAAGCATCTACCTGGAGCTTCTTATGATATTGATAAAACAATATGATTTTTCAATCCATAATAGATTCATTCACTTTTTGAAACATCGGCAATAGATACCCTGGGGTCATGGCCATATAGGAGGGCATATTTGCTTTTGCTGAACATAAATTCAATTTAGGAAGAAGTTCATGGGAAATGTATAAGATGAAGAGAAAACTACGTAAGAATAATGATAATTAATCTCAACAAATCAATAGTTTCACAAATATACTTGATTACCTTAGATGTTTCATAAACATATAATCTTATTTATGCATTAGTAATTATTAATCAAACAATATATTAGCTCCAGAACATATCATGTGAGATTAGATGGCATATAGTAAAATGATTAAATGAAGGTATTACCAAATTAGGAGAAACCTTGGTTTGTAGTACGAACATATCAGGGTACGGGGCTCCGCCCCTATCCCAGGCGACATCCGGCGGGGGCGGCGACATCCGGCGGTGGAGGCGACATCCGGCGGGGGCGGCGACATCCGGCTGGGGCGGCGACTTCCGGCGGCGGCGGCGACATCCGGCGGGGGAGGCGACATCCGGCGGGGGAGGCGACTTCTGGCGGTGGAGGCAACATTCTTCCTATCGCTAACCTCTAAATAAGGCAAGTTCTAAGAATATAACCCAAAATAAGTTAGAAATGTAGATTATAAAATAATCTGAGTATTCGCTATGTATTATATTAGATTAGATTTTGTGGAGGCAATTCATCAAACATGTGGCATGCAATTATAAAAAACATGATTCAATGAGTGAGAGGAAATGAGGGAGGAAGAAACAAAATTCTGCTTTTTTATATCTAATAGTTAAAGCTCTACAAAAAATCAACAGAACTGTTTCTATAAAAAAAATATGTGCAACATTTTGTTAATAGAACTTACTTTTGTTTCTTCAAAGGCATGATCTCTTTCTCAGGATTTAGTCCATTTTTCCTTCTCAAAGTCTGCAGATGATTGATGAGTCTGTGATGATTGATTTATCATGAAGTGAATTTAATTGTATCCAAATTTTTTAAAGAAATTGTGTCTGAAAAAATAACATTAAAATGGAAGAAATTTGTACAAAATATGTAAGAATCTAAAAAAAGGAAATGAGGAAAAATAAAACTCTGCATTTCGGAGTGAGAAGAAATGAGGGAGGAAAAACAAAACTCTGCATTTCTTTATTAAATAGTTAAAAGCTTTATGAAGAATCAATTACTTTATTAGTGTAAAAAATAGAACTTACTTTTGTTTCTTGGAAGGCATGTCCGTCACCGGTAGGGGGAAATCCTGCACTATATTCCTTCAGGAAAATCCTGCAACTGAACTTCCATTTTTTTCGTTTTTAATATAATTTACTTCTATTTCTCCAAAAGCGTGTCAATCAGTCGTCTATAAATCGTGCAACTGCACTTCCATTTCTTCGGAGAAATCTTGCGGCTAGAAAGAGACAATCTTGAAGAAGGCACGAAGGCTGGGAGATAATGAAGAGGAAGAGCTCGATACAGTATAAAGTAGGCATGATTCAACATTCGCGAAGGAGAACGAAGCAGCGTACCGCATCACCATCGCGTGCAAGCAGTGCCGGTTTGCCGTCGGGAGCATTTGTCATCATTTTGCTCGAAGCACCTACAACTGTGTGAGAACAGTATCTGACAATGATAGATCACAGGGAGGCATGGGATTGGGTAGGGAGTAGGCTTTGAAATGAAGCCCTAAACTGCCGAGGAGGTCGTGCAGGAATTCGAAAAGACAGAGCCTCGATAATAATGAAAAAAAATTGAGCGGGATTTGATATATTACAGCAAATGTACATAGTTTTTTGAATTATTTTGAATTTTATTGTTCATGAAATGAGGGTAGAATGGGTATATTGAATGTTGCACCAAAGGATACTTTTCGTTTATAGAATAGTATAGATATATAACACTATTTTAATTCCGCTATAAAAACTAAGGAAAAGTTTTTAATACTCTATTCACCCCCCCCCCCCCCCCCCCCCACACTAGAGTAACTTAAGATCTAACCTCCACTTTCAACTTCATATATGCAGCAGGAAATCCATCAAAATGGAGCTTTGGAGGTGCACGATCAATGGAGGAGGCCTAGAGGATGCTCTGGCTTGAGATTTGCAAGAGAATGGCGGCAGAAGCTCCTCCCGAAGGTGGGTGGTGATGGAGCGGCGAAAATGGCGCTCTAGAGCGAGAGAACGGCGCTTGAAATGACCTAAAATACGGATTAAGGCGGAAGGATTAGTGAAAACGCATATTTATAGAAAGTCAAATTTTGAACGCGCGCAGTCAGTTACACATGACCAGTGGTCGTGCGCGAAGAAATGCCTATGAGCGTGCGGGAACAACCTGTAGCAAAATCCAGAATGACATAAATAGCGCACGATTAGTGGCGCACGACCAGTGGTCGTGCGAGAAGAAGGCCAATGAACGTGCAAACTTCTCTGTTTGGTAAGGGCAATTAACTCACGACCAGTGGTCGTGTGCCTGCTCGTGCGCGAAGGAAAATGCACGATCAGTGGCTTTTTAGGTAGAAATTGCCCCCAATCAAACTCCGAGCATCGCACGACCATTGAACCTGCATGAAAACATCCAGGACCACTGGAATACAAGGAATCACACCACAATGGGCATAAATGTGCACTAAGAGTGGAAATATGAAATGTGATCAATAGAAGCATAAATGAGCAATAAGTGAAGTGCATTGGCAACAAAAAACAACCCAGATGAGTCCTGTCACAACCCGCATTTTCTCCGAATTTAAGAATATCAGAGTAAGAGAAAATACACGTCATGATGCCACGTCATACAGGAGACAACTGTAGACGCTCAGGCGGGAACCTATTACTTAACTAAACAAACTTGATTATATGATAAGTCATCATTTGAAATCATTTATCAGGGGTTTTGAGATAAGAACTGTGTCTCTCAGTTCGTGGATCAACTAGTCCACCGAGAAAGTATACATAATTGTAGCGGAAAGTACTTAATTTAGTTTACTTAAAGTCCTACATGTATGCAAACGACGGAGCATGAAATAAATGATATGCACATAACTAGGCGTACTGTAAGGGTAGAAATACCTTTAGGCGACTTTTAAAGTTAAGGGTTTCAGTTAGAAAGAATGCAATGAGAATGAGGAAAAATCATTTTATAACTATAGTGCACCTAGCATAAATCATTCCCAGAGGGTAAGGTACACAAGATCTAAAAGTAGTGGCATAATTTGGCAAATAATCTATAAAGTATAAAAAAAAGGGCACAATGGGCGTCAACAACATGACACTAACCCATTGACACTAACTAGTATGTCTGAGCACAAGAAGCAACTAAAAACAACTACCTCGCAACAGCGGGGTGAGCAGCTACCAACTCTGAACTCCAGGCAACACCACTAGCCGCTACGGCTCTGAACCTGAGGCATTCAATAAAACAAAGAACGCCTCAGCAAGGAGTTGCAAGTGGCAGAAGATTAGCAGAAAAACGAACAAGGCATAAGGGGTACCAACCCAAGCCAAAATTTACCGAAAGAGAGCTCCAACAAAGAACCAACAAGCATCAAGTGCACTATATACCAAAAGAGGAACAAACATGTTCATTTATTTAGTTTCATCAATTAAAGAGACTGATCAGCTCAAATTATACGGGAGCGGTTAACTACCTCCGCTACCCAAAGCCCAAAACCAGGTGGGGGTACCACTAGACCCTACCACCCAAACACGACTACCGTGCAAGGCTATAACATTTTCCCCCACTGTCTCCCAAACACAACTACTGTGTAAGGCTAAAGGCAGTAGTTCTTATTACTTAAATTTTACTTAAACACGGGACGCTGCCCGAAAGAAAATCACTGGAAGGACCTAAGAATTAGGGTCAAGGCAAAGTACACCTCGATCAATATGAATCATAAGAGTAACTCAAATGTCAACAGACCACAATGAGTAGAAAGAAGTTCAAACGGGAGGAATTCGAGATCTTGTTGTTGTTTGAATTCGTCGGAATTCGTCAGGATTACACGGAACGTCCCGTGACATCTCGACGAATGGACACAGAAAAATCTTTAACCTGATTCGTCGGAATTCCACGGAATTCGTCGGAATTCGTCGGGATTACACGGAATGTCCCGTGAAATCTCGACGAATGGACACAGAAAAATCTCTAACTTGATTCATCGGAATTCGTCGGAATTCGTCGGGATTACACGGAATGTCCCGTGAAATCTCGACGAATGGACACAGAAAAATCTTTAACTTGATTCGTCGGAATTCGTCGGAATTCGTCGGGATTACACGGAATGTCCCGTGAAATCTCGACGAATGGACACAGAAAAATCTTTAACTTGATTCGTCGGAATTCGTCGGAATTCGTCGGGATTACACGGAATGTCCCGTGAAATCTCGACGAATTGACACAGAATCCCCTATTCTGCTGTGTGGCCAGCGGATAGCGATTCTCCTAGAAGCTATTTATCCTTTGGGTATAGATAGGACGGTTTTCTCCAGGGAACAACTACCCGATTCATAGCAAAGGAAGAATAATCAAGGAAGCTTACATTAACACTCCAAAAACTTAAGTTAAACCGAGCGACATGAAATCGACACGAGCGAAACAATACTTCAAGAACAGAAAGAGAAGGAGGAGGAAGCCACTTGCCTTAACCTTGCAAACTCGAAGATCTTTGCTCCGGAAGCTATGGTTCGGCTAGGAAAACACACGAGCACCGATTCCTGAAACTTTTCGGGTCGAAAGAAGGGGTTAGGTCACTACCCTAACTCCAAAAATTCCACAGAACGGGAAAAGCTTACCGCTAGAACGAAGATCTCGCCGAGAGCTTTCCAAATCTTCTCTCCAAACGCGATTCCGACTACTACAGCCCTAGAAATCGCCGATCGAACGCTCCTCGAAGCTCCGCACTCGCCCTTTCGCTCGGCGGCTGATTTGATCGAGGGAGGAAGAAGATGAATAGGAGGAGGAGATTTTAGGCTTATATATATATAACCCTAAATTATTATTTAATTAATAAATAAATTCCCCAATTTACTTAACTGCGAGGGCGACCGAAACACCTCAGATTTCTACGAAATTCGCACCTTAACTAAAATACGGTGTTACGAATCCAACGGCGAAGTCAGAATTTAATTCCGACGGGCCAAACTCGGGCTAAAGCCTCCCGAAGCTAAAAATCTTGAAATCCACTCAAAATCTTCACTTTAACTCAAAACGACGCGAAATCTCGCATGCTTGACCTAAATCACAAGATTTAACTAAGCTAAAACTCGAAACACTACCAGACGAGCTGACATAATGCCCTTACGCCAAAATTACGTCACAGAGGGTACGTAAAATAATTAACGAAAATAGGGGCGTTACAGTCACTCCCCCTAAAAGGAAGTTTCGTCCCGAAACTTGAAATCCAAGGATCAAGAAAGATACAGAAACAATTCTAAGGATACAGAAAAGAAGACTTACCCGAAGTCTAAGAGAAGTGGCTAGGATGAGTCTCTCTCATAGCAGACTCCAATTCCCAAGTTGCGCTTTCGACACCCTGATTCTTCCAAAGAACCTTAACCATTGGGATCGTCTTCCTTCGCAACACACGCTCCTGAGTCTCCAAGATTCGGACAGGCTCTTCGACATACGAAAGATTGGGTTGCAAAACTGGCACCGAATCAAGAACAAGCCGATCGCTACGCAAACACTTCCTCAGCTGGCTCACGTGGAACACATCGTGAACATTAGGAAGGGAAGCAGCCAAATTCAATCTATACGCTGACACTCCGATGCGCTCAACAATCTGAAAAGGTCCCACATACCGGGGATCCAACTTGTGGTTCCTTCCAAACCTCTTAACACCAGGCATCGGAGAAACTTTCAAAAACACACTGTCTCCAACGGCAAACTCTAAATCCACCCTTCTTCGATTCGCATACTTCTCATACCGCTCCTGAGCAATACGGAGCTTCTCGCGGATATGAGTCACAGCGACACTCATCTCTTCCAAAGCCTCTGGGCCTAGCAAGGGACTCTCACCAACCTCGGCCCAAAACAACGGAGTCCGACAACGCCTCCCATACAGAGCCTCAAACGGGGCCATTTGTAGGCTTTCCTGATAACTGTTGTTATACGCAAACTCCATCAATCCAAGCCGCTTATCCCAAGCTCCACCATGATCTAAGATATAGCACCTTATCATATCTTCCAAGATCTGATTAACTCTTTCTGTCTGACCATTGGTCTGGGGATGATAAGCGGTAGAGTACCTAAGGTCCGTACCCAAGGCTCCCTGCAAACTCTGCCAGAAACGAGACGTGTACCTCGAGTCTCGGTCTGACACAATGCTCACAGGCACACCATGCAATCTGATAACTTCATCCAAATACAGTTCTGCTATTTTCTCCATCGAGTATCCAATCTTAAAGGGCACAAAGTGAGCACACTTTGTCAAGCGATCTACTATAACCCACACCGAGTCATGACCACCGGGAGATCTCGGCAAACCGGTAATGAAGTCCATCGAAATACTCTCCCACTTCCAGCTTGGAATATCTAACGGGTTCAACTTACCTCCAGGCCTCTTATGATCTGCTTTCACGCACTGACAAGTTAAACATTCAGACACATACTTCGCTATATCATTCTTCATACCCGACCACCAAACGATCTGCTTCAGATCTTTATACATTTTCGTGGAACCAGGATGATAGGAAACACTAGAATCATGCGCCTCGCTACAGATCTTTGTCCGAATTTCTTCCAACGCGGGGACGCAATATCTACCTCGGTATCTCAAAGTATCCTTATCATCGATTGAAAAATCTGGCAATTCTCCTCTTTCAGTTCTACTTCGAAGATGCTGCAAGTCAGGATCTTCCTTCTGATGCAGCCTAGTAAGGGCAATCCAAGAAGGCTCTTCAACCTCTAAGCTCGAAGGTGCGGAACAACTACCGACTGAGATATCCATCAACATAAACTCCTCCACTAAGGACTGCACTGAGAGATTGAAGATATGCGCGGTCTTCCGGCTCAGGGCATCGGCCACCACATTAGCCTTACCCGGATGGTACAGAATATCCACTTCATAATCCGCCACATACTCCAACCACCTCCGCTGGCGCAGATTCAGCTCCTTCTGGGTGAAGACATACTTCAGACTTTTATGATCCGTGAAAATCTTGCATGACACTCCATATAACAGGTGTCTCCAAAGCTTCAAAGCATAGATCACTGCAGCGAATTCTAAGTCATGCGTAGGGTAATTCTTTTCATGAACTTTCAATTGTCTAGACCCATACGCAATCACCTTCCCTTCCTGCATCAACACACATCCCAGTCCAATGTGAGATGCGTCTACATAAACTGCATACTCGACTCCTTCGATCGGCAAGGCCAACACTGGAGCACTACACAAACGCCTCTTCAATTCCTGGAAGGCCTCTTCGCACTTATCGCTCCACACAAAAGCAGTATTCTTCTGGGTAAGCTTAGTCAAGGGTGCGGACAGCACTGAAAATCCTTGGACAAATCTCCTGTAGTACCCGGCCAACCCTAAGAAACTCCTTATCTCCTTAGGCGTCGAAGGCGTCTTCCAATCCAATACGGCAGAAATTTTAGCGGGGTCTACCGTAATTCCATCTTTGTTCACCACATGACCCAGGAAGGATACCTGAGAAAGCCAGAATTCGCACTTGCTCAGCTTCGCATACAACTTGTGCTCTCTAAGAGTAGACAACACTAAGCGCAAATGCATAGCATGCTCCTCAGCACTTCTAGAATAAACCAGCACATCATCTATGAATACCACCACAAAATGGTCCAGAAAATCCTTGAACACGCGGTTCATCATGTCCATAAATGCAGAGGGTGCATTTGTCAAACCAAATGACATGACTAGAAATTCAAAATGACCATAACGAGAACGAAAGGCAGTCCGGGGAACGTCCGACTCACGGATCCTCAACTGATGGTAGCCTGATCGAAGATCAATCTTCGAAAACACCGTGCTACCACGCAACTGATCAAACAGATCATCTATCCTTGGCAACGGATACCTGTTCTTGATGGTCACTTTGTTTAATTCTCTATAGTCTATGCACAATCTCATGGAACCGTCCTTCTTTTTCACGAATAAAACTGGAGCATCCCAGGGAGAAGAACTTGGCCTAATGAAACCACACTGCAACAACTCATCTAACTGAGTTCGCAACTCTTCTAACTCGCGCGGGGCCATACGGTACGGTGCCTTAGCAATAGGACGAGTACCAGGCTCAAGATCAATAACAAACTCCACATCTCTAACGGGCGGGAGACCAGGGAGATTAGCAGGGAAGACATCGGGGAACTCTCGCACCACCAGAATATCCTCGATACACGGCGAACCACCAACAGCTTCTACTACAGAAACAAGGTAAGCCAAACAACCGGAAATTAACAGTTTCCGAGCACATACCGCAGAAATTATCGAAGAACTCTGGTACGGAGAACCAAAAACACTCATGGGTTGACCGTTGTCCATCACGAAGTCCAGACGCTTTTCCTTGCATCGGATGACCGCATCATAACTGGACAACCAGTCCATACCCAATATTACGTCAAAGTCTTCTAAGTCCAACACTTTGAGATCAGCAACAGCCAAGAAATCTCCTAAGAGAACGGGGCAACTGCGGACGCACTGGTTCGAGGACACCAGATCACCAGAAGGGAACTTAACGAGGAATGAATCGTTGCCCAGCTCAGGGGTCAAACGGTGACGCTCAACGAAATCCCTTGCTACGAACGAATGGGTAGCACCCGAATCGAACAGAACACGCGCCCAACGATTCTTTACCTTAAATCTTCCTATAAGCGCGAAGAGAAACTAGTCTAATACCGCGAACTAAAATGAAAACAAGACTAAACAGTTGTCTTAAGGTCTAACCTGCGATCACTTGGGTCGAAGACTGCGCTTGCTCCTGGGTTAACACGTTCAGCTTTCCTCTTCCTTTATCCTGATGCTGCGGCGGCGGCAAGGTTTGAAGCGGTACAGGCTGCAACGGGGGTTGAATCAGCGGGCATTGGAACTTCATGTGCCCTTTCTGCTTGCACTGGAAGCAGACTTTATCTTTGGTCCAACACTGGGCCACATCATGCCCTTTCTGCTTGCACAACTGGCAGAGCACCTCGCCCTTCGGAGCACCCTGGATTGCTAGCACTCGCTGCTGCTTCTGAGCTCCCTTCCTCTTGAAACATTTCTCAACTGGATGGCCGGGGCGGCCACAGAAGCTACACACCTCTCCACTCCTTTTCTTTGGAGTCAAGCTAGATACCTTGGGGGTCTCCCCCTCTTCGACTTTCCTCTTGTCCTTTTTCATTAGAGCACCCCGATTCTTGGCATTGTCGATAGCCTCGACTTTCAGTGCTGCTTCTACCACTTCAGCATAACTTTCAGATTTATAAGCACTCGCCAACTGCTGTATATCGCTACGAAGACCTCCAAGAAATCGCTTCATTCTTCCTGCCTCAGAAGTCACTAAATCTGGAGCAAATCTGCTCAACTTACTGAACTCGATCTCATACTCACTAACCGTGAGTTGTCTTTGCTTCAGGTGCAGAAAATTATTCATTAAACGGTCTTGCTCGACCGACGGCAGGAATTTCTTTAACACCATCGCCTTGAACGACTCCCACGAACATCCACCCACGAGATTTTCCCTCTCCCTGATCCACCAGCTCTTAGCAAGTCCTTTCAGTTGGTAAGCGGCGACCATCACCTTTTGGTCTGCAGAGATTCCTGAGTACAAAAACATCTCCTCAATGGCAACAAACCAGTCGTCTAATGCCATGAAGTCTGCTCTTCCGTCAAACGTAGGAGGTCCCAACCTTTGAAAATGCGAAATGAAATTCATTTCCGGTGGTATCGCTACCGGGGGTACCAAGGGGGCAGGAGGAGTAGGTACAGTCTGTCCTACTACTGGGGCCTGCACTACGGGTTGCTGCCTAGCACCGGCAGCCAACAACGCCTCGACCTGCGACTGCATCGCAACCATCTGCCTAGTCAGAGTCTCATTGCTCTGGCGCAGACTCTCGATCAAGGCTTCACTCTGCGCACCCGAAGACTCGCCCTCAGACTGGGGAGTCGACCTAGTCGCGACTCGCTTGCGCGCCATTTCTGCTAATACGCATAAACCTCTAATTAAAACTTAACCTTACACTAGAACTACACTGCTTGTTTCAGAACATACATGTACAGTTACTTGCCATTTCCACTACCTTTCTCTGGGATATTTTCATGATGATATGCTAAATTCAGGAACGATACTACATCGTCCCACTTGACTCATGTGCAAGGGGCATGTATGCATGAATTTTCTATTCGTTTTGAAGTCATGTGTGTACGAATGTCATCATGTAAATCTTTAGCTTGGCACGTGTGCTTTATGCGATGTTATGATATGTATGTTGTGCTATGCATTCTAAGAAAAGCCTTAATGCATGTTATGAGCGGCGTACACATGAAATATTATGCATCCCATACTACATAATATCGCATGTAACGAAAAAGAAAACGTGCTAATGGGCATCCATGTGATGATGGTTATGCATCCCATACTACATAACCGTCACATGTTGCCACCTATGGTGGATCCATATACAAACACATATTATGCATCCCATACTACATAATATGCCCCGTATACTTCTTATCATGCTATGAGTGTAGTGTTCATGCTTCAGCCAAGACGTACTGATGACACATCGGTGTGTGTATGCAATGAAACTAAATAACTAAACTATATCAGAATTAGTCGCTCGACCAACTTGTCGAATTAACCTAGCTCTGATACCAACTGTCACAACCCGCATTTTCTCCGAATTTAAGAATATCAGAGTAAGAGAAAATACACGTCATGATGCCACGTCATACAGGAGACAACTGTAGACGCTCAGGCGGGAACCTATTACTTAACTAAACAAACTTGATTATATGATAAGTCATCATTTGAAATCATTTATCAGGGGTTTTGAGATAAGAACTGTGTCTCTCAGTTCGTGGATCAACTAGTCCACCGAGAAAGTATACATAATTGCAGCGGAAAGTACTTAATTTAGTTTACTTAAAGTCCTACATGTATGCAAACGACGGAGCATGAAATAAATGATATGCACATAACTAGGCGTACTGTAAGGGTAGAAATACCTTTAGGCGACTTTTAAAGTTAAGGGTTTCAGTTAGAAAGAATGCAATGAGAATGAGGAAAAATCATTTTATAACTATAGTGCACCTAGCATAAATCATTCCCAGAGGGTAAGGTACACAAGATCTAAAAGTAGTGGCATAATTTGGCAAATAATCTATAAAGTATAAAAAAAGGGCACAATGGGCGTCAACAACATGACACTAACCCATTGGCACTAACTAGTATGTCTGAGCACAAGAAGCAACTAAAAACAACTACCTCGCAACAGCGGGGTGAGCAGCTACCAACTCTGAACTCCAGGCAACACCACTAGCCGCTACGGCTCTGAACCTGAGGCATTCAATAAAACAAAGAACGCCTCAGCAAGGAGTTGCAAGTGGCAGAAGATTAGCAGAAAAACGAACAAGGCATAAGGGGTACCAACCCAAGCCAAAATTTACCGAAAGAGAGCTCCAACAAAGAACCAACAAGCATCAAGTGCACTATATACCAAAAGAGGAACAAACATGTTCATTTATTTAGTTTCATCAATTAAAGAGACTGATCAGCTCAAATTATACGGGAGCGGTTAACTACCTCCGCTACCCAAAGCCCAAAACCAGGTGGGGGTACCACTAGACCCTACCACCCAAACACGACTACCGTGCAAGGCTATAACATTTTCCCCCACTGTCTCCCAAACACAACTACTGTGTAAGGCTAAAGGCAGTAGTTCTTATTACTTAAATTTTACTTAAACACGGGACGCTGCCCGAAAGAAAATCACTGGAAGGACCTAAGAATTAGGGTCAAGGCAAAGTACACCTCGATCAATATGAATCATAAGAGTAACTCAAATGTCAACAGACCACAACGAGTAGAAAGAAGTTCAAACAGGAGGAATTCGAGATCTTGTTGCTGTTTGAATTCGTCGGAATTCGTCGGGATTACACGGAACGTCCCGTGACATCTCGACGAATGGACACAGAAAAATCTTTAACCTGATTCGTCGGAATTCCACGGAATTCGTCGGAATTCGTCGGGATTACACGGAATGTCCCGTGAAATCTCGACGAATGGACACAGAAAAATCTCTAACTTGATTCATCGGAATTCGTCGGAATTCGTCGGGATTACACGGAATGTCCCGTGAAATCTCGACGAATGGACACAGAAAAATCTTTAACTTGATTCGTCGGAATTCGTCGGAATTCGTCGGGATTACACGGAATGTCCCGTGAAATCTCGACGAATGGACACAGAAAAATCTTTAACTTGATTCGTCGGAATTCGTCGGAATTCGTCGGGATTACACGGAATGTCCCGTGAAATCTCGACGAATTGACACAGAATCCCCTATTCTGCTGTGTGGCCAGCGGATAGCGATTCTCCTAGAAGCTATTTATCCTTTGGGTATAGATAGGACGGTTTTCTCCAGGGAACAACTACCCGATTCATAGCAAAGGAAGAATAATCAAGGAAGCTTACATTAACACTCCAAAAACTTAAGTTAAACCGAGCGACATGAAATCGACACGAGCGAAACAATACTTCAAGAACAGAAAGAGAAGGGGGAGGAAGCCACTTGCCTTAACCTTGCAAACTCGAAGATCTTTGCTCCGGAAGCTATGGTTCGGCTAGGAAAACACACGAGCACCGATTCCTGAAACTTTTCGGGTCGAAAGAAGGGGTTAGGTCACTACCCTAACTCCAAAAATTCCACAGAACGGGAAAAGCTTACCGCTAGAACGAAGATCTCGCCGAGAGCTTTCCAAATCTTCTCTCCAAACGCGATTCCGACTACTACAGCCCTAGAAATCGCCGATCGAACGCTCCTCGAAGCTCCGCACTCGCCCTTTCGCTCGGCGGCTGATTTGATCGAGGGAGGAAGAAGATGAATAGGAGGAGGAGATTTTAGGCTTATATATATAACCCTAAATTATTATTTAATTAATAAATAAATTCCCCAATTTACTTAACTGCGAGGGCGACCGAAACACCTCAGATTTCTACGAAATTCGCACCTTAACTAAAACACGGTGTTACGAATCCAACGGCGAAGTCAGAATTTAATTCCGACGGGCCAAACTCGGGCTAAAGCCTCCCGAAGCTAAAAATCTTGAAATCCACTCAAAATCTTCACTTTAACTCGAAACGACGCGAAATCTCGCATGCTTGACCTAAATCACAAGATTTAACTAAGCTAAAACTCGAAACACTACCAGACGAGCTGACATAACGCCCTTACGCCAAAATTACGTCACAGAGGGTACGTAAAATAATTAACGAAAATCAGGGGCGTTACAAGTCCAGAAATCACTATATAAACTGGACTCATCACACCCCAGACTTACCTGTTTGCGCGTCCCGAGCAAACAAATCCCTCAAGCGGATGAGAAAAAACAAAGCTGGCATAGAAATTGTAATGCGGAGTACCATGCGAAGTCGCATGCTCATGCGCGTGGAAATACAGTAGACAACATTTCTAATTATACATATTAGTTTATACTTTTCTAGGGGCATATTTATATATTACACTTACTCAAAAAGTGAATCACGGTGAATCAGAAGGTCGTTCATAGGAAGAAAGTAAACTGAACGCTGAGGCGGGCATTGCCAAAGATCGGGGCTCGAGACAACCTCCATTGAAATCCATCAATGTCGGTGACCATAAGCTTGCCCGTTCGCACTCTCTCCACGACACAGGTTTGACTCAAATGCGTGAATCAATAGGACTTTAGGTTTTAGATGAGGCTTGGGTTTAGGAGAGGTATACAATGATAAAGACGATGGCTCAAACACTAAACCCAAATGAGCTAGCACAAAAAACTATCCTCAAGCACCACAAAAAGATACGCAGGTACACCACACCCCCAGACTTGGACGTGACTACATGGGTGTGTGCACCGCCTACTCCCCATCAAAAAATCTATAAAAAATTTCAATTAAACACTTTTTTTTCTTCTTACTTCTTTTCTTTTTCTCATTTCATTTTTTTTCTATTCAAAACATTTTCAGTAAGAAAAGCAATGAAGCGCATTCACTTTTTCACAAAAATATCACAACATCAACACCCCAATCATGAAAATAATAAACAACTAAAGCTCAAATTTGGGTGTGCGACTAGGATTGGCTTTTAGGCTTTGGTGAGAAAAAAGTGGGGCTGAATCAAAGAATGGGTAGGCACAACTGGGCTAGCGAAGATATAGCGATAGGAATGGGCACAAAGGCTCAACCGAGCCAAAATGATGGCCTATATCACATTCACGCAATTGACTAACCGTATACCCATGCTTCAAGAATCTCTTGGGGCAAGTTCTTAGCCGCCGAGAAAGATAATCCTTCCTCCCAACTCGGGGAATACGAAGCTAACGAACGTCTACACACATCCCTATGCTACCGTTTGATTCACACCGAATTCACCAATTTTTGAGTGTAGTAAACAATATTTACGCTAATAGAAAAATATAAACTAAAATCATAAAAAGAAGTTGAATCTACATGAATTTCTATGCGAGACATGAGCACTCGACTAGGAGCACTATAGAAGTCGACATTTTACTCCGACTCAGAATCCTAAGCCAGCACAATGATTTTCCCATCACACAAAAGAAATAAATTCGACTCGCGACGTGCCAACAGCTAAGCGCACGCTCAAGTGGGTGTAGTGGAGTGCAAAGAAAATGAACAATAACTAAATAAATGAAATAGAAATACTTCTAGCATGCAGTGCAATAGTGCATGTGAGCGGGTAAACAAAAGTACTCTCCCCCAGACATAAACTAAACAATCTAATGCAAAATATGACTATAAAATTCAGAATAAAGCTAAGGAAAGAGAGTACCCAATGCTCAACAAGTAAGCATACCAGAAGATTGGCGTATGAATCAAGACAAGGCTGCAACGTCTGCCATCCAGAAGAAGGACCTGCAGGGGTGAGCTCCGCCAAAAACAAAAGAAAATATACAAAAATAAAATAAAATACAGCTAACTAAACTAAACAAGATGAAATAAGAAATGGAGGAAAAGTAAGATAACTACTGGGGTTATTGTCATCCCAGCACGACTTATTCAAAAAGTAGAAGGTTCTAGCTAATGGGAGTATGAAAATAGAAATGCACAGGTAACTGTTCTAATATGCGTGTCGGTAGCGGGTACCGATACGGAGACAGAACAGTTACTCCCCTACCTAAATAAAAATACCTGCTGAACATAGGTAGCGGGAATAGGAAGTAAGAAGAGGAGGAGAGCTGGTCCTCACTCATCTCACCACAATCTAAATCCTTGCCCAGCAAGGTGTCGTCTCCAGGGAGGCAGCAACAGGAGACGGCAATGAGTGGAGCTTCCTCTATGGAGGGGGGATCAGCCTCCTCACATAAGAGGATGCTCTCATCATTGACTTGAGCATCATGCTCCAAGTCCTCCTGGGGTACCTGTGAAGACTCAACCTGCACAGGCTCAGATATAGAAAGGGGATCAAGATATAAACAAGAAGAAGAACATGAATAAAAAACAATCGAGGGAGTGGTCCCGGTCTCACTCCCATTAGGTTGGTAAAGTAAAATAATGTTTGCATTGTCATCAATGCTACATGGTTCGGCGGGATCAACAGTGGCCATGCCCAAGATTTGGACTTCCTCCACCGGTGCTGAGGAAAGCTCCTCTTCACCTAGAAGGTTGTCCTCCTCCATAGGAGCAAGCATAACACATAGATCGCCACCCTCATCCTGCGACACATCCTCAACAATGTCGTCAGAGATGAGTGTAGTATGCACAACAGGGGGAGGAATAGTGCTTGGATAAAAGTCAAGCACCGATTCCTCACAAAGAATCGAATCCATGCATGGTGATATATGTACAAGGGAGACGGGATCTGTCATGTCAGAACCTAGATCAGCCACACATCTGGTGACTGTGTCCATGCCATATCCTTCAAAATGTGAAGGTGGCACAGACACATAGCCGGATGTTGAAGGTGTGCTGCCAAAAGTAGGAGTCGGGATGATCCAGATATCCGGCTCGTCATCCTCATCCACTTGGAGAAGATAGGCAGCACAATCCTTCAAGGCATGATCCGTGCTCTGACAAAACAAGCACGGCCTTACGGGCTTCTTTGGCACAGCATGTGCTGAAGCCGAAAAGAAGTATGACGGTAAAGGCTCGGCAGAATAGCCATAGGACTTACGCGCTCCATATGGAGTACCAGACGAAGTTGGTGCTCCATATTCTAGGCCTTGAGTACTAGGGGTACTATCTCCCATTGGACATCTATCACTGGCATGAGATGTATCTCCACAAAAACGGCAATGAAAATTAAACGAAGCCCACACTGTTTGGAGATAAAATGATTCAAACAGAAAACACTATTGTGCAAAATAATACACCCAACAAAAGTTTACTAAGCAACCTAATAAAAATAGGAAAATAGAACAAGAAGAAATAAAACAAAAGAATGCAATACACAAATGGAAGGGCTTTAATATCGGATTTTCCCTCTCCAGAAAACTCACACGACCGTGTTCCCCTATAACGGTGCCAAGAACTTGATGCGCAAATCTAACACACCGCTATAGGCAAGAGCGAGATTGCGGCACGAAACGGCAGCGTACCGATCATTCAAGTAATATAAAATGTGGGAGTGAATCCCCAAGTATCGATCTCGAAGGAACACAGTAAGGTGTAGTTAACTTTTGAGGAAGGACTTGAGATTGAAGTCCTTTATGTCGGATGGATGCGAAAGGGGGTGATTTGGTTTGTGGAAAACAAAGTAAAAGAGCTACAACTACTACTATAGTATAAAGGGGGTTGAGATTACAACCAAAGCACGGAGACTCATCGGAGGTTCACGACCGGAATCTAGGGTTGTCAATCCTCGTCCAGGCTCGGTCTCCAAGTGCCGTCCGAGGTCCGGAAGAGCTGTCACCTTCTTCTATTGTACCCGTCTTCTCCGTCAAACTTCTTTAGCCACGATCTCACCGGAGAACTTCATATATGCAGCAGGAAATCCCTCAAAATGGAGCTTTGGAGGTGCACGATCAATGGAGGAGGCCTAAAGGATGCTCCGGCTTGAGATTTGCAAGAGAATGGCGGCCGGAGCTCCTCCCGAAGGTGGGCGGTGATGGAGCGGCGAAAATAGCGCTCTGGAGCGAGAAAACGGCCCTGGAAATGACCTAAAATATGGATTAGGACGGAAGGATTCGTGAAAACGTGTATTTATAGAGAGCAGAATTTTGAACGCGCACGGTCAGTGGCGCACGACCAGTGGTCGTGCGCGAAGAAATGCCTGTGAGCATGCGGGAACAACCTGTAGCAAAATCCAGAATGACAAAAATAGCGCACGATCAGTGGCGCACGACCAGTGGTCGTGCGAGAAGAAGGCCAATGAATGTGCGAACTTCTATGTTTGGTAAGGGCAATTAACGCACGACCAGTGGTTGTGCGCCTGATCGTGCGCGAAGGAAAACGCACGATCGGTGGCATTTTAGGCAGTAATTGCCCCCAATCAAACTCCGAGCATCGCACAACCCTTGAACCTGCATGAAAACATCCAGGACCACTAAAATACAAGGAATCACACCAAAATGGGCATAAATGTGCACTAAGAGTGGAAATATGAAATGTGATCAATAGAAGCATAAATGAGCAATAAGTGAAGTGTATTGGCAAGAAAAACAACCCAGATGAGTCCGAAAATCACTATATAAACTGGACTCATCAGAGCCTAACCCAGATTAGGTTAAAGCAATCATGGAGTTGGTGTCGCCAAGAAACTCGAAGGAGGTTCAGCGCCTCAAGGGAAAATTGGCCGGACTCAATAGGTTTCTCTCCAAGGCGGGTGAGAAGTGTGCACCTTTTTTCAAGGTGCTACAGGGAAACAAAAAATTTGAATGGACCTCGGAATGTGAGGAAGCTTTATAAGCTCTGGAAGGGCAACTCACCCAGACTCCTCTAGTCCAGGGACTAAGACAGGGAGAGGATCTATCCCTATACATGGGGGTAGGATCCGAGGCAGTAAATCCGGTGATGGTCCGGGAAGAGGGGAGGAGGCAGTTCCTCATCTACTACGTCAACCGAGTGCTGAGGAAGGCGGAGCTCCGATACCCAATTTTAGAAATGTTGGCCTTCGCTTTCGTGGTATCAGACCGGAAGCTCCGGCCATACTTCCAAGCACACTCAATCAAAGTGGTGACTGATCACCCGCTTCGTAAAGTCATGGAAGGGGTGGAGCATTCGGGGAGGCTAGCAAAATGGTCCATGGAGCTGAGTGAGTTTGACATCGCGTTTGTGCCTAGGATGTCGATCAAGGCATAAGTGGTGGCGGACTTCATGGCGGACTACGCAACCAAAGTGGGGGAGCATGAATCACCTCCACCGGTGGCATGGAAGATGCTGGTGGATGGTGCGTCAGGGAAGCACTCCTATGGAGGAGGAATCATCCTAATAAGCCCCCAAGGGACAAAGATTGAGCAAGCCTTGAGCATCCATTTTCAAATTACCAACAACCAGGACGAGTACGAGGCAGTGATCGCAGGCCTGTGGCTGGCCAGGGAGCTGGGAGTGTAAGCCGTGGAGGTCTCAATGGACTCCATGGTGGTGGCATGCCAAATCAGGGGAGAATTTGAAGCAAAGGAGATGACCCTCCAACGCTACCTGGAGAAGGCCAAGGGGGTCATCGGGCAATTTTGCACTTTCTCTATCAAGCATGTGTTAAGGGAGGAGAACACCCAGACAGAACTCCTAGACAAGTTTGGCCCTCGAGCTGGGGGGACAATATCAGAACTCTTCCGACCTTCCATCGAGGAAGGGGAGATGATGGAGGTGGATCAGCGAGCATCATGGATGGTTCCCTTCGTCACCTTCCTGGCATCAGGAAAGTTCCCTGAAGGGGACGTGGATAAGCGACGCTTCAGGTACAAGTCAGCTTATTATTCCTTACATGCAGGAGGACTATACAGGAAAACACTCTCGGGGCTCCTGGCCCGTTGTGTATCAGAGGAGGAGGTCTTGAGATTCATCGAAGAAATCCATTCGGGGGAATGTGATAACTGTTGGACATGTGTGTCACATCCCTTTGTTTGAGAATAACAAATCCCATATTGAATTTGATATTGCTTGTAGTGTGTTTATAGTGTGCAGGAACTATAGGTGCAATACTCCACAGGCAGAAGGCAGCATGGAGTACAATTTTTGAAAGGAGCAGCGCTACCGCCGGCGCTAACGCTACCGCCAGGCGCTAGCCATTCGACGAAATTGAAGCTGCGTTCGACGAAATTTCGAATGACAAATTTGGCTCCGTTCGACGAAATTTTCGTTCGACGAACTTGAAGCTCCGACCGACGAAAGTTCGTTCCCGATAGTTTTCACTACCGCCAGGCGCTATCGCTACCGCCAGGCGCTATCTCAAGTTCGTGCACAACGACGATTTCACAACCGCTACCGCTACCGCTACCGCCAGCGCTATCTCCCGCTACCGCCAGCGCTATCGCTACCGCCAGGCGCTATCTCAAGTTCGTGCACAGCGCCATGCCGCCGACGGTTTCGCAACCGCTCCACACAAACGCTACCGCAGGCGCTAGCCACTACCGCAGGCGCTAGCTCCAAGTTCTATAAAATGCTGGGCTCTCTCTTGTTTTGGTCAGATCTTCCAGAGACATTACTTGTGCCCAAACTCTCGTGCTGCTACTCTGCCAAAACATCATCTCCCACTCAAAGCCAAAGAAGAAATTCTGGAGAAGGAAGCCATCACGCTGCATCCGAAGAACGATCGCTTCGACCTCGCTTGTGCTTCAGCGATCCTTCATCCTCATCTCCAGAATTCTCAAGAGGGAGTTTGCTTGTCATTTACTTTATTTCTTTATTTGTATTTTGTAGTTAATTCGCCTTGTGTTGGCGACTAGGTCTGGGTAGGACTTAGGGGGAAATTCGCCTTGTGTTGGCGACTAGTTCTAGGTGATTAGATCTAGGGGGGCTCGAGGCCATATCCGAGGAAGGATTGGCTAGAGCGGCTTGAGGCCTTATCCGGGGAAGGATAGGCTAAAGCCAACCGGTTTGTGGGGATACAAGTCGGTATAGAAAAGGAAAAGAAATTCACTTTTGTACGCCTCCGATTTCTAGCGATATTGAAATCAAATTTTGTAAACACCCTTTTTATATAATGCAATCATGATTATATTTGTGTTTATTTGATTTCTCTCAATTGGAGTAAAATTTCATTATTGCAAATTGTTATTACTAAATTGTCATCATTATTTCCTATTAATCAAAACAACTTAGTAATTATCTTAAAATTTATAAAAATAATTTTATTCCCTTATTCACCCCTCTAAGGGCGCCGTAAGATCCAACAAGTGGTATCAGAGCCAGGTTCTTCCAAACGGTTTAAAAACTAGGAATAATGGCATCTTATGATCTCGCTTTTTCTGAGGTTCAGGGAATTAGTAGACCACCTATATTTACTGGGTCAGATTATAATTATTGGAAAAATAGGATGCATTGTTTTCTAATGACCCTAGATATTGAGGTTTGGAACATGGTAGAGGAAGAATGTACTCCTCCTACATTTGTAGTTGGAGAGATAACTTTAGACAAACCCAAAGATAAATGGGATGATCGGGATAAACTCAAATGTAAAAATAACGCAAAAGCCATGAATGCTCTATTTTGTGCGTTAGATAGAAATGAATTTAATGAATTTTTGCTTGTACTACTGCATATGAAATTTGGAATCATTTGGAAGTTACTCATGATGGTACATCACAGGTTAAAGATTCCAAGCTTTTCCAACTGGGTCGAAATATGAAAAATTCTGAATGGACGAAAGCGAAGATGTTGATGGTATGTACACGCGCTTCACCAAGATCGTCAATGCCTCAAAAGCTCTTGGAAAGACCTTCTCAAATGGAGACTTGGTCCGTAAGATCCTTCGTTCTCTTCCTCCAAAATTTAACCCGAAGGTGACGGCTATTTCGGAGTCGCACAACTTAAGAACGCTCCAAGTTGAGAGCCTCATTGGGAATCTCAAAACCCATGAGGTAGAACTCAAAATCCAATTTGATGAATACAACAAGGAGCCAAAGAAGAAGGCGTTGGCATTAAAATCAAAGAAGGAGTGCCAAGAGGATGAGGATGAAGATGAAGAGAATCTTTTGGTGAAGAACTTCCGAAAGTTCATGCAAAATCCGGAAAGGCGAAACACTTTCCGGAAATTTATCCAAAAGGATGGAAGATGGAAAGGGTCGTCCTCAAAGAAGGAAAATGAGAGCGACGATGAAGAAGAAAGACCTCCACCGGAGTGCTTTCATTGTAGGAAGACGGGGCACATAAGGAGCCAATGCCCAAAATTCTTGAAGGAGAAAAAGGAGAAACGGCACAAAGGGAAAGAAAAGAGGAAGGTACTAAAGGAAAAGACGTGGGATGACTCCTCTTCCTCCTCCTCCGAAGAATCAAGCGGGTCTTCATCAAGCGAAGATGAGGAAGCAAACATGTGCCTCATGGGACATGAAAACGACGACGATGACACCAGTGTTCCTAGTGACACTGAGGTAATTCCTCCCACTTATGATGAATTGTTTAATGAATTTCTTGAAACGTGCAAAGCTTTTGATAAAAATATGAAAGATAGTATTTTATTAAATCGTGAAAATGAATCTCTTATTAAAGAAAATCAAAGGCTTTCCAAAAAGGTAATTATTTTAGAAAAGAGAAAGGTTTCTTGCCAAGAATGTGATCACTCCACAAAATTGGCAAAAGACATTGAAGAGTCACTTTCTAAAGCCCTCTCTCATGTCAAAACTCTTACAAAAGAGAAGGGGGAATTAGAAAGGAAATTAGAAGCCTCTCTTTTGCAAATCAAAAATAATAATAAAAGTTTTGAAAATAGGTGTGTCATGCTTGTGAAAGAAAATTCTTCACTTAAAGCACAAGTTCATGATCTCACCATGGCCATTAAAAAATTTGGAATAGGACAAAAATCACTGGAAATGATTCTAGGGAACCAGTGCCATGGTTCTGGAAAGTTTGGCCTCGGATATCGAGGAGAGGGATACCGCCCGGCGCTAGCCACTAACGCCGGCGCTAGCACCTCATACCAGAAACCTGAAATTTCTTTTTCAAAATGCTTTTCTTCTGCAAATCAAAATTTTTCCAACAAGAAAATATACCAGAAAAGGGCATCAACCCCCTTTATTTCGTGTGCAAACTGTTATAGGTTAGGGCACACATCTAGTTCTTGCAGGAAAATAAAACAAAATACTTTAAAGCAAGTCTGGGTACCTAAGGCTTCCACTTACTCTATGGGTGGTTCCACTTGGGTATCCGGATCTTTACTCTCATCTTCTTTCTAGATGTGCAGGAAGGCTAAGGACAATGAAGACGTGTGGTACTTGGATTCAGGATGCTCCAAGCACATGACGGGCAATAAATCAAAGTTCCTTAGCCTAGTAAGGAAGAAGGGAGGGATTGTGACTTTTGGCGACAACGGAAAAGGAAGAATCATGGGAATTGGTACAGTTGGTAACGAATCCTTTACTATATCAAATGTTCTTTATGTAAAAGGGCTAAAACATAATCTTATTTCAATTAGCCAATTATGTGATAAAGGATTAGATGTTTTATTTGAATCTTCTACTAAGCTATGCAAAATATCTAATCCTATTACAAATAATATTTTACTAACTGCACCAAGAATACACAATGTTTATATTGTTTCATTTCATGATCTTTCAAAATCAACTTTAAAATGTTTTATTACCAAAAATGATGAATTTGATCTTTGGCATAGAAGGCTAGGACATGCTAGCACAAAGCTTATTGTAAAACTTGCCAAAAGAGATTTAATTAGAGGATTGCCTAGATTAAATGGAAATTTACCTTCACTTTGTTCACCATGTCAAAAAGGTAAAATTACTAGATCCACTTTCAAAAGTAAAAATGTTATTTCTACTACAAGACCTTTGCAATTAATTCATATGGATCTCTTTGGTCCCGTTAGCACCGCAAGACTTGGTGGTAGGTTGTATACATATGTTTTAATAGATGATTTTTCTAGATATTGTTGGACAATATTTCTCTCATCCAAATCCGAAGCGTTTTGTGAATTTTCAAAATTATGTACTCGTATTCAAAATGAAAGTGATTTAAAAATTAAATGCATTCGCTTGGATCATGGAGGAGAATTTGAAAATGAAAAATTTACTTCTTATTGTGATATGTTAGGCATAAAACATGAGTTCTCCGCACCACGGACACCGCAACAAAATGGTGTTGTAGAAAGAAAGAATAGGACACTTCAAGAGCTAGCACGCACTATGTTATGTGAATATAAATTACCTAAGTCCTTTTGGGCCGAAGCCGTAAACACATCATGTTATGTTATAAATAGAATCATGCTTCGCCCATCTTTAAATCTCACACCATATGAACTCTATTTTCAAAAGAAGCCTAATGTATCTTACTTCAAAGTTTTTGGTTGTAAATGCTTTATTTTAAATACAAAAGATAGCTTGGGAAAGTTTGATCAAAAATGTGATGAAGGAACATTTCTTGGATACTCTTCAACTAGTAAAGCTTATAGAGTTTTTAATAAAAGAACTAGAAAAGTTGAAGAGTCAATTAATGTGAAATTTGATGAGCTTGTTCCTTGTTTAGAAAAACTTTCCGCAGGAAAAGAGGATGATCCATTACCTCCTTTGGAGCATGGTGATGAAGCACCTTCTAAAGAAGAAGACGAGGAGAACAAGAAAGATGAATATGTACCTCCAAGCGTCTTAAAATTCACAAGGGATCATCCACGGGAACTTATAATTGGTGAACCATCTATCGGGGTAAGAACTCACTCTTCTCTTCATGAATCTTACTCAAATATTTGCCTTGTTTCCGAAATTGAACCAAAAAATGTTACAACCGCTTTAAATGATGAATTTTGGTCTTTGGCTATGAATGAAGAGTTAGAACAATTTGAGCGACGTAATGTTTGGAAATTAGTAGAAAGACCATCTAATCATCCGGTTGTAGGTGTAAAATGGATTTTCAAAAATAAATTAGATGGTGAGTCTAAAATATCTAGAAATAAAGCACGCTTAGTAGCACAAGGATATTCTCAAATCGAGGGGATAGATTTTGAAGAATCTTTTGCACTCGCTGCTAGATTGGAGTCTATAAGAATTTTTCTAGCATTTGCAAGCTTTAAAAGAATAAAACTATTTCAAATGGATGTGAAAAGTGCTTTTCTAAATGGGTTTGTAAAAGAAGAAGTTTATGTTGAACAACCCCCCGGTTTTATTAATGAAAAATTTCCAAATCATGTTTATAAACTAGAAAAAGCGCTTTATGGTTTAAACCAAGCGCCCCGTGCATGGTATGAAAGACTTACCTCATTTTTATTGAAGCATGGTTATATTATGGGAAGTGCGGATAATACTCTCTTCATTAAGCACAATAATGATGATATAATTATTTTACAAATATACGTTGATGATATAATATTTGGATCTACTAATGAAGAGATGTGTAATGAAGTTATTTTAGTAATGAAAAATGAATTTGAAATGAGTCTAGTAGGAGAACTTTCTTATTTCCTTGGTTTTCAAATATCTCAAAGAATTGATGGTATCTTTGTTTGTCAAACAAAATATGTCCATGATATGCTTAAACGTTTTGGATTTGAAAACCTTAAACATGCTTCTACACCAATGAGTGCGTCACTTAAATTAGGAAAAGATGAATCGGGAATTTCAATTGATCAAACCTTATATATAGGTATGATAGGATCCCTACTCTATCTTAGGGCAACTAGACCCGATATTATGTTTGCCGTATGCTTTTGTGCTCGATTTCAAGCCAATCCAAAAGAATCTCATTTAAAAGCGGTAAAACGAATTTTTAGATATCTCATTGGTCATCTAGATTAGGATTATGGTACTCACATAATGATTCATTTACATTGCATGGCTATTCTGATTCGGATTATGCCGGTTGCTCACTTGATAGAAAAAGCACTAGTGGTACTTGTCATTTTCTAGGACCTTCATTAGTTGCATGGTCTAGTAGGAAACAAAATTCGGTTGCACTCTCCACCACGGAGGCCGAATAGATTGCATTAGGGAGTTGTTGTGCACAAGCTCTATGGATGAGCCAAACTTTAGAGGACTTTGGTTTTCATCTAAAACTTATTGAATTAAAATGTGACAACAAGAGTTCCATTGATCTTACAAATAATCTGGTACACCACTCTAGATCCAAACATATTGATGTGCGTCATCATTTCATAAGGGATCACATTAAAAAGGAAAATGTAAGGATTAGTTTCAATGGCACGGACTCTCAACTTGCTGATATATTCACTAAACCTCTTCCCGATGCAAGGTTTCAAATGTTAAGGTTGGAATTAGCAGTCTTAGACATCTTATGATGAAAAACATAAGAAACGCTAATGTTTTATGCAATTTGAGCAATCAAGACATCTCTGCTAATTACAAAACTTCTGCATAAGACTACTCTTAAGACCCCTAACCAATATCAAAAATCAAAAATTTAAAATTCTTGAAAAATCGTGTACTGTTTCCAGCGCTAGCGATAGCGCCGGCGCTAGCGTGGGTGTGTGATTTTTATGTTTTTTAAATTTTCTAAAAATCAACAAAAATATGTTAGTTTATTTGTGCAAATTTATTTTTGTGTTACTGTCTATTTTATTTTTGTTTTATTTGAATTATGAAAAATCAACTACAAAAATTCAAAATTCAAAAATACAAAAATATGTTTGTGTGATTTTTCTGTTTTTATTATTAAAAAATTTCAAAACAAAAAACTGTATGATCTTTATTGCCAATATCAAGCATGTATGAATTCTATTATTTAGAATTATTTACAATGTTAAAACATATTCTTTCAAGTTACTATAAACATTGTTTTGCTTATCATGCTTTGATATATCTATTTAAAGTGCATCAATTGTATTAAAAAATATGTGTAGAACCAAGCTTAGCATGCCTCTAAGTATGAGTAAATATTTTATGATTGATAATGATACACTTCACTCACTTATTTTGGTAATCAACATGTGTGTCTAAATCTAAAAATGCTTGCTTGTGTATTGTATTTGTACAATAAATTAAAACTTGCATAAGTTTATTGCCTACACTACATTTGAATTGCACTTATAAAATTTAGAAAAAGTGTTTAAGTTTAAAAGTTGGGTTTGCAAAATAAGTGTATTCGGAGAATGTTGTCTCACAAATATGAACAAAAAATTATATATATGTAGACAAATATAACTCCACCAAGCACTACTTGAACATCCTGATAAGTCTTCATAAGCATTGTGAGGTTGAGCACCTTGGAAAGAATAGTAAAGTTACTTGTGCAAACCTTAGTTATTATACCACTTTGTTAAAAAATTATGTGCATTAAAAGTGTGTGAAAGTAATTTACTTGTGTTTTATTGTGCATTTTACTTTACATATGTCTTGTATTTTGGTGATTTAAATCAATTGTTAACATTGCCCAAAATACACTTATATGCACATCATTATCTTTCATAACACTTCTTCTCATGAGTATTGGATTCTAATGCTTTATGTATACTACTCTTTAAATAAAAAATGCACTAGATAACCTAGCATGACCCTTACAATGTTTTGGTATCTCTTGAACTTAAAATTAAGTAACATTGTAGTATAATCTCTCTTTGATATATTCATTTCATGCTTTGTATCTTGATGAAAAACATTGAGATTTCAAAAAAAAGCGTTATAACATCTTTACATTTTGAACTTAAACTCATATTTATATTTATGATCTTCATGCTTACACAAATATGTTTTCTATAATCTTCCGCTTGCTTACAACTCTTATTCTTTTTATTTGAAATCTCGTATATGCTATGCTTAAACTCTTTATCATTATTTATATTTCGAAAAGCTCGATCATGATATATAAATGCCTTCTTACTTCCCTCACCCCACCTTCTTTTGATAATACCAAAAGGGGGAGATTAATTGAAGAAATCTATATATGAGAAATATAGATAAATAAGGTGAGACTAATTCATGAAATTTATCATTTAGGGGGAGTAACACATAAATTGCATTTATATAGGGGGAGCATTAAGTTAGGGGGAGTATGCACATTAGCATGCATATCATTTACTATAGTTGCACTTTTATCTTGCTTATCATATAGTATAAACACTATTGTTGATTTCTTGCTAAGTGGATTTGTTATTATCAAAAGGGGGAGATTGTTGGACATGTGTGTCACATCCCTTTGTTTGAGAATAACAAATCCCATATTGAATTTGCTATTGCTTGTAGTGTGTTTATAGTGTGCAGGAACTATAGGTGCAATACTCCACAGGTAGAAGGCAGCATGGAATACAACTTTTGAAAGGAGCAGCGCTACCGCCGGCGCTAACGCTACCGCCAGGCGCTAGCCGTTCGACGAAATTGAAGCTGTGTTCGACGAAATTTCGATCGACGAATTTGGCTCCGTTCGACGAAATTTTTGTTCGACGAACTTGAAGCTCCGACCGACGAAAGTTCGTTCCTGACAGTTTTCGCTATCGCTACCGCCAGGCGCTATCTCAAGTTTGTGCACAACGACGGTTTCACAACTGCTACTGATACCGCTACCGCCAGCGCTATCTCCTGCTACCGCCAGCGCTATCGCTACCGCCAGGCGCTATATCAAGTTCATGCATAGCGCCATGCCGCCGACGGTTTCGCAACTGCTCCACACGAACGCTACCGCAGGAGCTAGCCATTACCGCAGGCGCTAGCTCCAAGTTCTATAAAATGCTGGGCTCTCTCTCGTTTTGGTCAGATCTTCCAGAGACATTACTTGTGCCCAAACTCTCGTGCTGCTACTCTGCCAAAACATCATCTCCCACTCAAAGCCAAAGAAGAAATTCTGGAGAAGGAAGTCATCACGCTGCATCCGAAGAACGATCGCTTCGACCTTGCTTGTGCTTCAGCGATCCTTCATCCTCATCTCCAGAAATCTCAAGAGGGAGTTTGCTTGTCATTTACTTCATTTCTTTATTTGTATTTTGTAGTTAATTCGCCTTGTGTTGGCGACTAGGTCTGGGTAGGACTTAGGGGAAATTCGCCTTGTGTTGGCGACTAGTTCTAGGTGATTAGATCTAGGGGGGCTCGAGGCCATATCCGAGGAAGGATTGGCTAGAGCGGCTTGAGGCCTTATCCGGGGAAGGATAGGCTAAAGCCAACCGGTTTGTGGGGATACAAGTCGGTATACAAAAGGAAAAGAAATTCACTTTTGTACACCTCCGATTTCTAGCAATATTGAAATCGAAATTTGTAAACACCCTTTTTATATAATGCAATCATGATTATATTTGTGTTTATTTGATTTCTCTCAATTGGCGTAAAATTTCATTATTGCAAATTGTTATTACTAAATTGTCATCATTATTTCCTATTAATAAAAACAACTTAGTAATTATCTTAAAATTTATAAAAAGAATTTTATTCCCTTATTCACCCCCCTCTAAGGGCGCCGTAAGATCCAACAGTAACCACTCCGGGAGCCAAACTCTGGCGGGGAGATTGTTGACGCAAGGTTATTTTTGGCCTACCCTCAGCAAGGATGCGACAGAGTTTGCAAGGAAATGTTCAAAATGTCAGCTCTATGCTCCACTACAACTCCTCCCAGCTCAGAGGCTCTGGACCATCACAACTTCGTGGCCCTTCGCTATATTGGGTTTGGACCTAGTAGGTCCTTTCCCACAAGCTAGTGGCCATAGGAAGTTCCTATTGGTAATGATTGATTATTTCTCCAAGTGGGTAGAGGTTAAGGCGCTGGCCAAGGTAACGTCCCAAGTGGTAAGAAATTTTGTGTGGGGGGAGATAATTTTTAGGCAAGGGCTCCCATTGGCCATAGTGACGGACAACGGGCCACAATTTGACAGTGAAGAGTTTGTTAGTTTCTGCACCCAACTCGGCATTGACCTCAGGTTCGCGTCGGTCCACCACCCGAGGAGTAATGGTCAAGTGGAGGAAGCAAACAAGATAATTGTCAACCTGCTCAATAAGAAAGTGGAGAATCTCAGGGGCAACTTGGTAGAGAAGCTGCCCTCGGTCCTATGGGCCTTGAGGACTACTCCAAACACGGCCATAGGGGAGACCACTTTCAAACATTCTCATGGGTCCGAGGCCATCCTTCCGATAGAGTTCGAGGTGAAAACCCCCGGGGTGATCACCGCGGGCGAAGGGGATGAAGAATGGCTAGTGGAAAATGATGCAGAGCAAAGATTGTCCCTAGACCTAGTAGAAGTGCTCTGATACCTCGCTACTATTCGGCAGGAGGAAGTAAAGAGGCGGATGGCTAGGTACTTTGACTAACACATCAGAATAAAACAGTTCGAAAGGGGGGACTTGGTCCTGAAGAAGGTGGATAAGGTAGGAAGTGGGGCCGCTGTAGGTATGCTTGAGCCCAATTGGGAAGGGCCTTACATTGTAAGCGAGGTGCTCAAGTCTGGAGGGTACAACCTCCAAGATGTGGAAGCGGTAGCTCTCAGCCGAGCCAGAAGTGGGGATGATTTGAAAAGATTTTATCTTTAAAACATTTGTAACTAATTTATTGTGTATTTCATTCTCCATACATAGACTCTGAAGTCATTTTTGAGCAAGTGGCAAGTTCTTTGGTGCTGGAATGCCCCAGATCGATTCCGCTGCCGGGCTCTCATAAACGGTAGGTCAGGTTGATCTCTAGAGAGGCTGGAAAGTGGCAAGTTCTTTGGTGCTCGAATGCCCCAGATCAATTCCGATGTCGGGCACTCATAGACTGTGGGTCAGGTTGATCTCTGGAGAGGCTGGCAAGTGGCAAGTTCTTTGGTGCTGGAATGCCCAAATCGATTCCGTTGCCGGGCTCTCATAGAAGGTGGGTCAGGTTGATCTCTGGAGAGGCTGGCAAGTGGCAAGTTCTTTAGTGCTGGAATGCCCCAGATCGATTCCGCTGCCGGGCTCTCATAGAGGGTGGGTCGGGTTGATCTCCGGAGAGGCTGGCAAGTGGCAAGTTATTTGGTGCTGGAATACCCCAGATCGATTTTGCTACCGGGCTCTCATAGACAGTGGGTCAGGTTGATCTCTGGAGAGGCTGACAAGTGGCAAGTTCTTTGGTGCTGGAATGCCCCAGATCGATTCCGCTGCCGGGCTCTCATAGACGGTGGGTCAGGTTGATCTCTGGAGAGGCTGGCAAGTTGCAAGTTCATTGGTGCTGGAATGCCCCAAATCGATTTTGCTGCCGGGCTCTCATAGACGGTGGGTCAGTTGATCTCTGGAGAGGCTGGCAAGTGGCATGTTCTTTTGTGCTGGAATGCCCCAGATCAATTCCACCGCCGGGCTCTCATAGACGGTGGGTCAGGTTGATCTGTGGAGAGGCTGGCAAGTGGCAAGTTCTTTGGTGCTAGAATGCCCCAGATTGATTCCGTCGTCGGGCTCTGATAGACGGTGGGTCATGTTGATTTCTAGAGAGGCTGGCAAGTGGCAAGTTATTTGGTGCTGGAATGCCCCAAATCAATTCCACTGCCGGGCTCTCATAGACGGTGGGTCAGGTTGATCTCCGGAGGGGCTGGCGAAGCAGGCATGAGAAAATAAGTAGGCTGCGAGACGGGGTCAAGTTACACCAGAAGAAGGCCATTTTGCTCGCCGAATTGATACGAGCTCGCATAACAGGGGAAGAGAACCCAACTCATTCGTGTAAGGCGAGGGACGCCTCCCGCAACAAGGTCCTCTCAGCAAAGGAATAGACGCCCAGATAGGCAGGCTGGGTACTCACTGACACGAAGGTGTTGGACATGGAAGAAGTTGTCCGACCTTTGAAACTATGATAAAAGCCAACGCAAAAGCTTCACTCACAAAGGTTAAAGGGTATAAGGTGTACTCCTCGTGGGAGGGAGATGCGACGGAGGATCCCAAGAAACCATGACCCCTGATAGAACAAAAGGGCGAGAAAGCGGAGATAAATCGCGAGTTAAACATCTGAGCTAAGCGATCGAGAGATAGGCGAGAGCGAACACTATGAGCACCATGCTAAGAACGACAGGAGCGAGAAAATGAATAAAGGAAAAACATACACAGAGACAGCAAGCAAGTAATTAACAGGTGAGAAATATATCATTTCTATTTGCGTCCAAAAGTTTTACAGAGTTCCGTGGCGTTCGCGCCAGCCAAAAAAGTCAATTATTTGATCCCGGAGATGTTCCTACCAACCACACCCTCTGAGAGGAGCGAAGGCGAGATGCGGAAGGCGAACATCGCCACATGAAGCGCTCCCTCTCGCATCTCTGTCTTATGCTCCAATTGCTTGGCCTTCAGCGACCTGGGACTGGGAGGGAGGGCGATGTGGGCCAGTTCACGGTTCAAGGCTTTTAACCCTTCTACTTGCTGCGCTAGGGCGGTGCTGCGAGTAAGGAGCTCGCTGGCATTCTCGACATCCTGCAAGAAAAAGAATTAGGCACGAGTATGAAAGGATAAGAAAGGGTAGGCGAATGATCAAAAAACTCACCATCCCACCCTGGAGGCTGGCGACGAGACCATCCGAGACGTTTAGTTTTTCTATGAGGTCGGCCCCCTCCTCGGTCGCAGCCTTCAATGCTTCCCGAAGAGCCTCAGAGCTCTTTTCCTCCCTCAGGCGCGTGATCTCCTTTGCGGTGATCTTCAGCTCGCGCGTGAGCTCCTCCGAGTTCCTCTCCAACTGGAAGTTGCGCCGACCCAGCATGTGAGCGAGCTATAGAGAGCAGGGTTGGAACCGCGTGCTCTCATGTGCGAGTACCCGAGAGGTTATCGAATTGAAATCCTTCGCATCCTCCCGCCCATAAAGGCCGAAGGACAGGGCGAAAGCGTCGCCACCAATCGTATCCTCCTCCACCTAGGAGGGAAGGAGAGTCGATATTGAGGCCTGGTTGGTCTCCTTGTCCCAGACCAGTAGAGGTGCGCCGGCCTCGTCCAAATTCTTGATCACTAAGCCATAGTTCTGGGGGCATGTCGTAGCAGGCACCATCGAGGTTCCGGCCACCGCCGTAGAGTGCTCGTTGGGCACCTTCTCCTTGGGCTGGGTTGCTGGGCGATCTCCCTCGGACGGGACCTTGAGGACCCCCTTTCGCTTAGTCGAAGGAAGTGTCTTCAACTTCTTTGGGGGAGGGGAGGTAGAGACATCGACCCGCGGCTCGCAGGAGCGAGCCGCTTAAGAGAGGACGGGGTCGAAGTAGGGGCAGGCTCTCAGCAGAGCTCGGTGATAGAAGTGGCAAGCTGAAGGGCAGGCGGGATATGCCCCACCTTTGCGTGAGGGGGGTTTAGCGAGAGGTCCCGCTCTCCTGCGAGTAAGAAGCAACCTGAGTTAGAAAAAGGAGAAGCAATGTGAGAATTTGCGAAGCGCGCGAGCCAGACCTGCTCCTGGTGGCACGGGAAGAAGTTAGTCGACGTTTCTCCTGAGGTAAACCACCTCGAAGTTGGTCGACATGTGCTTAAAGAGATCGGCCTCGTGGCCGCCGAGCGTTGGGGGGCAGTAGGTGGCTTTGGATCGTTGGATGGGTGAGAAGGGCGCGTTGCCGAATGGACCCTTCACGATGATGAATTTTTGGGGCCAATAATGGCTCTTCATAATCGTCTCCCGGACTTTGGCATGGGTGCTCACGAAAGAAGCAGTCCCATACTTGTTCGCCCTGAATGAAAATAATTTGCGGAAGACGGGTTGGTTAAACTCTATCCTCTCCTCTCGCAAGTAGCACGCGAAGGCTACCATCATAGCAATGGCGTTGGGGGTCAGCTGACCCGGGATCACGCCAAAATATTTGAGTATCTGAGGGGTTCGCAACAAATAGTTAAACAAGAACTTCACACGAGTATACAATGGGAATGTGAAAGGGAGGAGCGAGTACATGGATAATCTCCGGCCAGAAGGGCAATCGCAAGCCCGCCTCAATATGAGCCACTGGGATGGCGAGCTCATCTGCGAAGGTAAAGTTGATCGCATCCTCGTTTGTAGGTAGTCGGGCGACAAATCCTGGCGAAATATAGTTCGCCACGACCAGGTGGTGCTCGTTCTCCGTGAGCGAGCAGTTCAGGAAAATGTGCTCGCGAAAAGTCCCCGCACACTTAGCCCGGCCTTCGGTGTCCACATTATCTCCACCCATGGTTTCCCTGCAAAGAGAGAGGCGAGCACAAAGAGAGAAGGTGGCGAGAGCGAGGGGGCAGGAAGGAGAAGGGACAAGACGATCAGAGCGGTAGTTAGGCATAAATGCCAGCACTATTTATAGAAAAACCAAGGCGGCGGGGAGTAATCAAAGTGTCGGAGGTTGCGGTTAGCAAAAGCACGTTATGATGTACCTCAAAATGAGAGCCCCCCCGCTCTCAGAGTCGCTTGTGACAACCTGGGAATATTGACTCACAAATAATAAAAACAATGCTGCGAGTAATGGGGGGCGAGCCCATACGGGTTATGTGCTCAAACGATAAGAGGCAGAGAAGGACTAATTAAGAAGCGCATATAGTCAGCTAGGCGAATACGTAGGCGCGACAAGAGCAGCATAAATATGAATAAAAAGATAAGGCAAATACGATGCGGAGTTACTAAAAAATAAATACAAATAAGAAGAGCTCGTGAGGGCGGGCAGGAATTGTTCGGATCGCCACTATAGGGCATAAATCGCCCAGATATAACAGAACAAGAAAGGGAAATTATTTTGTAGAGAAGGAACGCGAGTGCGGGTGGGAGGGGGGTCAGTATTGGATCCATTTCCATCAGACTCATCCTCGCACCCCCAAGCTAGGCGGTCTCCTAGTGTAATGATACACTTGGGCGGTGCGGGCCTCGTGCTGAATCAAGCAAGCATGGTCTATCACTCGTGCGAGGTGCACCCCCGGAGAAGTAACCTCCTCGCGATGATCTTGCAGCATTTCAGCTTGAAGCCGAGTGCATTCATCCCCCAGCAGGCCGATCTGCTTCTTAGCTGCCTCCCTATCTTTCTTCACCTGGCTGTACAGGTTTTGCAGCATCCGCCCTTGTTTCTGGAAAAGCTCTGAGGTTCGCCTCTTCATCGTCACCGGATCTAGTGGGTCGCCGAGGAAGGCATCAATCTCCTCCGGCAAAGGAAGGGGCGACAACTCCTCCTCCGCCAAGTCAAAGTCGCTAGAACTCTCGGGAAGGCCTGTGAGAGGGAAAGGTCAGCAGAAAAAGGAGAGAGATCGATAGCTGACCGGTTGGGGCCAATCGCGTGAGTTAGGAGTCGTCTTACCCTGATGTGCATGAGAAGAGCTGGGTCGCCCCTGGAAGGGAGTTCCGTGGGGCAGGGTCACTGATTTACCTAAGCCTAAGAGGAGAAGTGCGGGTCCCTCACCCTGGACGATGCCTAGAAGCGAATTCTCAGGATTCGCGTGGTCCAGAAGGGTATATCCCGGGACACATACATTTATCTTTGGAGGAAGTTGCGAGAGCTATGGAGCGGCTCATCCATCGGTAGTCGCGAGAGGAGACTCTGCGAGAGACAAGGTCGCCAAGTCAGCATGGGAAGTTCATCGAAGAATTGTGCGAGGAGGCTTATGGTGCTGAGGCGAAGATGAGTGAAGTATGGGTACGCCCAGGTCCAGGATCTCCATGCCGCCTCCCCAAGGGGTAACAAGGCGAGCCTCCACTCGGATTTCATTCGTCAGGTTCCCCGATAGAAGCGAGTCCTGAAAGAAAAAAAAAGGTATATATCAACAGGAAAAGGAGGTGGGTCAGCTTGTCGACCCGAGTACCTGGTCTGCGAGCAGAAGGTCAGGTGAAGGATCTAAGGCCAGAGATCCTTCCTTCCCACTTTGGCGCCGGACCGATTTCGCTTTTAGCATTCTTGGAGAAGATGACTTCGGGGCCCAAGGAGTAGGTTTGGCGAGGGCCGCGTGCTCAAAGGCTCGCGCCGCGTTGATGCGAGCCCCGGTGTCTTCGAAAATAGGCATCCTCAGAAAGCTACAGTACAGAGCAGCGAGAATTGATGAAGGAGGAAGCGGGGAGCCCATCTACTACGATCGACGATATTTATAGCAGGGAGGTTGGGCCCCACCAAAAGATTCCTGTCAGGTCAGCATTCGTCCGGCAAACCCCGAGGGTTGGATGTTTCTTCATGAGTTTAGCTTAAGAATCGCGAAGAGCGGGGATTGTGTACAACCTCGAGTTCGCCCAGAGCCAGAAAACGGAACCAAGCCAGGTGCGACACCCCGGGTGAGAGCGAACATTGAGTGGGGCTCTCGCAGACCACTCGCGTATAGTTCCCTCGCCCGAGAGCGAGCAAGAAGTCTAGCTCAGCAGCAGTCCTTCACGGACTAGTCGCGGCGAGATCCGCGCAAGCGCGAATAGGCCATAGTTGCAAGTGGACTCTCACGGGCACTCACAACAAGAGTTAAGCGAGGAGGCCGGGTAGCGAATGGCACCATTACGGGCCACTCGCGAGTTGGTGCTCGCCCAATGGTCGACGAGTGGTGCTTGGAAGGACCACTCGCCCGCCAAAGGGGGCCATAGGTGAAATTTCCCCTCTGCCCCTGATGCTCTGCCGTTAGCCCCTCCAAACAGCGGAGTTTGGTTGTTAGCAGGCCAAATTGAGGTGCGTTTAGTAAAACCAAAAGGCGGATTTTGATGCGCAAATCCTGCACACCGCTATATGCGGTAGCGAGACTGCGATCCGAACGGCAGTGAACCGGTCGTTGTCAAGTAATAATATGAGGAAGTAAATCCCCAAGTATCGAATCTCTCAAGGAACACAGTAAGGTGGATTTAACGTTCGAGGAAGGACTTGAGATCGAAGTCCTTTGGGTTGGATGAATTGCGGACACGGGGGTTTATTTGGTTTGTGGAAAATAAAGAGAAAAAGCTACAACTACTCCTATGCAATGCCGCTATGCAATGTTTCGCTCGGCGGGATGGAAGACTACGTAGGCCTTGAACGCGCTACTTCGTAAGGGCGGATGGACGAGTAGGCAAACGGATCGAACTATGCAGGCCTTGAGCGCGCTGCTTCGTTAGGCGGGATGGAATACACGGGCCGCTATGCCACGCTTCGCTAGGCGGATGGAAGAGTAGGCATACGGATGAGGGTCGCAAGCACCTCTTCGACAAGAACGCCACTAGCAATTGCTAGTGCGGCACCGGACATGGTGGTGGAGTGGAAAATGGATGGCGGCGCACCTCATTCACACATATGAATAATATGATTCCATAAACATGAAATGAACATTAATAAACAAGATTCATAGTGCCATCATCTAAATATAGAGATTACAAACAAATACAACCACACAAGTAGAAGAAAGAGGCAAGAGATACGACCGAATCCAGAGTCTCATTGTAGATTCACGGTAGGAATCGTTGGGTTGTCAATCCACGTCCTAGCTCGGTCCCAACTGCGTCCGGGGTAGAGGAGGGCTGTCACACCTCCCAATGGACCCGTCTTCTCCAGCGTTTTACAATCCGGCCACGTCCGATGCGAGGAACTCCTTCCTTGGCGATGAAGATGAGTGTAGAATCTCCTCCTTGAAGCCCTTGGATGATGGAGGAGGCCTAGGGGGCAAAAACCTGCGAAATGGGCGGAACGGCGGAGCTGGGCGGAAAAACGGCGAGAGATCCGACCTAAAATCGCGAGCAGGGCAATTTATAGGCGCTGGAATAAACAGTGCGCACGATCGTTGGTGCACGACCAGTGGTCGTGCGCACTATCATCCTGTGATCGTGCGCCTGCCTGGACGGAGCCTGCAAGGCAAGAAAATTATAAAATACAATGTTCGCACGACTAGTGGCGCACGACCAGTGATCGTGCGCTATCGTAAGTGGTCGTGCGATAAGGGAGACAGAACTCAGATTTCAGGGGTTAAGTGCACACGATCAGTGTCGCACGACCAGTGGTCGTGCGCAATAGAGCCAGTGATTGTGCGCAGTGTTCCTGTACAGATTTGTACTGGGAACACCTGCACGACACCTGCTCCAGCATACAACACTAATCAAACCACTGAAAGTGACACTTAACCATGCATGAAAACAAAAAATGAAGATAAACAAGAAATAACACCAAAACGGGCCTAAAAGTGCACATAGCATGGAATAACAAATATGAGCGAAAACATGCCTAAAGTGTAGTGCATAGACTAGAAAATCGGCCCAGATGAGTCCATAAATGTGTATATATTTGGGACTCATCACACCCCCAGACTTACCTGTTTGCGCGTCCCGAGCAAACAAATTCTAAGCGAACGGGGAAAGAAAAGTAGATGGCTTAAAATTACAATACAGAGTACCATGCGAAGTCGCATGCTCACGTGCATAAGAAAAATAGTAGAGAAGATTTCTGATTATACGCAAACAGTTTATATATTTCTAAAAGAGTAAAAGCATATTACAACTACTCAAAATGGTGAACTATGGTGAATCATTCGGTCATGCATACGGAGAAAGTAAACTAAATGCTGAGATGAGCATTGCTCAAGATTGGGATGCCGAACAAACTCCCCCGAAATCCATCGGTGTCGGTGACCATAGGCTTGCCCGGTCACATTCTCTCCACGACACTAGATTGTTTCATAGCGTGAGTCGGTAGGACTTTAGGTTAGAGATGGGGCTTGGGTTACGGTGAGGTAAACGATGATAAACAAAATGGCTTAAACACATAACCCAAATGAGCTTTAAAAATAACTACCCGCGCACCAAAATCGAATGCAAGTGCACCACACCCCCAGACTTGAACTTTTGCAACATAGGTGTGTGCACCGCCTACTCCCAATACATAATTTTTCTACATGATTTTTCAATAAAACTCATTTTTCTTTCTTCTCTTTTTTTTCATTTTTTTTTCTATCTTTCTTTTTCTTGTCTTTTTTTTTTCTTTCTTTCAGCAAAATTTTCAAATGAGCACATCCACAGATTCACAAAATAGACACCACAATCATCACCCCCCAAAATGTAAATGAAACTACAACTAAAGCTCAGATTTGGGTGTGTGACTAGGCTAGGCTTTTAGGCTTTGGTGAGATAAATGTGGAGCTGAATCAAGAAAAGGGTAGGCACAAAGGGGCTAGCAAGGGTAGACGATAGGCATGAAATAAAAAGTTCAACCGAGCCAAAATAATGGCCTACGTCATTCTCACGCACTAGAACTATCCTATGCCAATGCTTCAAGAATCGCTTGGGGCAAGTTCTAGCCACCGAGAAAGATTCTCCTTTCTCCCGACTCAAGCAATACGAGTCTAGCAATCGTTTACACATATCCCTACGCTACCGTTTGATTCACACCGGATTCTCCATTTGAGTAGAGTAAACAACATTTACACTAATAGAGAAAAATATAAAACCATAGTATAAAAAGAGATCTAACCTACACAAATTCCTATGCAACCGAGCACTCGACTAGGAGCACTACGGGAGTCAACATTTTACTCTGCTACATAGTCCTAAGCCATCACCTAGACTTTCCCACATAAGCAGAAGAATTAAATTCACTACAGAGCATGCATACAGGCGAGTACGCGCTCAAGTGGGTGCGGTGGTGTGCAATGAAAATGAACAACAATTTAAATGAAATCTTCTAGTATGTAGTGCAATTGTGCACGTGAGCGGGTAAACAAAACTACTCTCCCCCAGACTTAAACTAAACAATCCATAGAATATATGACATGAAAATCAGGAAAGGCTAGGGAAAGAGAGCACGCAGTGCTCAGAAATGAGCACACCAAAAGATTGGCGTGTAAGCTAAAATGAAGCTGCAGCATCCGCCATCCAGAAAAGATACCTGCAGGGGTCAGCTCCGCAAAAACAAAAGAAAATAGAAAATTGAAAAGAAATATTACTAACTAAACATGATTAGATGAAATAAAAATGCAGAAAAGAAAGATAACTACTGGGGTTATTGTCATCCCAGCACGACTTATTCTAAATTAAAACGGTTCTAGCTAATGGGCCTATGAAAAAGAAAATGCACAGGTAACTGCTCCATTATCCGTTTCGGTAGCGGGTACCTATACGGAGAAAGAACAGTCACGCCTCTACCCGAATATAAATAAAACCTGCCCATCACAGGTAGAGGGAAAAGAAAGTAAGAAGAGGAGGAGACCTGGTCCTCACTCATCTCACCAAAACTATCCTTGCCCAGCAAGGTATCGTCCACAGCAAGTCCGCAGAAGGAGAAGGAAACGAATGAGGCTTCCTTAATGGAGGAGGAATCAACCTCGCATAAAAGGACACACTCATCATTGACTTGAGCACAAAGCTCCAAGTCCTCCTGAAGTACCTGTGAAGATTCAACCTGCACAGGCTCGGGTGAAGAAGGGGGGGTCAGGAAATAAAAGAGAAGAATGAAATAAATAATCAAAAATCGGGGGAGGGGTCCCGGTCTCACTCCCATTAGATTGGGAAAGTAAACTAATGTTTGCATTGTCATCAATGCTACAAGATTCGGCGGAATCAACGGTGGCCAGACTTAGGATTTGGACTTCCTCCACCGGTGCTGAGGAAAACTCCTCTTCACCTAGAAGGTTATCCTCCTTCATAGGAATAGGCACAACACTCAGATCACCCACCTCATCCTGCGACATATCATCAACAATGTCGTCGGAGACGAGTATAGTATGCACAATAGGGGGAGGAGTAGTGCTCGGATAAAAGTCGAGCACCGATTCCTCACAAAGAATCGAATCCACTAGGGGTGGTGGATGCACATGGAGAATAGGCTCAGCAATGTCGGTACATAGATCAGCCGCACATCCAGTGACCGTATCCATGCCATTCCCTTCAAGATGTGAAGGTGACAAAGACACATAACCGGATGTTGAAGGTGTGCCGCCAGAGTTAGGAGTTGGGACGATCCGGATATCCGGCTCGTCATCCTCATCCAATTGGCGAAGATACTCGACACAGTCCTTCAAGACATGATCAGTGCTCCGACAAAACCGGCACTGCCTAGCGGGCTTCTTTGGCACAGCGGGTGCTGAAGCCGAAAAGAAGTAAGACGGTAAAGGCTCAGCAGAGTAGCCATAAGACTTACGCGCACCATATGAAGTATCAGACGAAGTCGGTGCTCCATATGCTGGGCTATAAGAATTATGCCTACTATTCTCCGTAGGGCATTCATCACTAGAGTGGGAGGTAGATCCACACCAACGACAACGAAAATTAAGATGTTCCCACATAGTGCGAAGATAAAACGATTCAAATAGAAAAACACTATTGTGCGAAATACCACACCTAACAAAAATTACTAAAGCAACCTAATTAAAACAGGAAAATGGAATAAAAAGAAATAAAACAAAAAAATGCAATTACAAAAGGAAGGGCTTCTCTCTCAGGTTTTCCCTCTCCAGAAAACTCACACGACTGTGTTCCCCGGCAACGGCGCCAAAAACTTGTTGCGCAAATCCTGCACACCGCTATATGCGGTAGCGAGACTGCGATCCGAACGGCAGTGAACCGGTCGTTGTCAAGTAATAATATGAGGAAGTAAATCCCCAAGTATAGAATCTCTCAAGGAACACAGTAAGGTGGAGTTAACGTTCGAGGAAGGACTTGAGATCAAAGTCCTTTGGGTCGAATGAATTGCGGACACGGGGGTTTATTTGGTTTGTGGAAAATAAAGAGAAAAAGCTACAACTACTCCTATGCAATGCCGCTATGCAATGCTTCGCTCGGCGGGATGGAAGACTACGTAGGCCTTGAACGCGCTACTTCGTAAGGGCGGATGGATGAGTAGGCAAACAGATCGAACTATGCAGGCCTTGAGCGCGCTGCTTCGTTAGGCGGGATGGAATACACAGGCCGCTATGCCACGCTTCGCTAGGCGGATGGAAGAGTAGGCATACGGATGAGGGTCGCAAGCACCTCTTCGACAAGCATGCCACTAGCAATTGCTAGTGCGGCACCGGACACGGTGGTGGAGTGGAAAATGGATGGCGGCGCACCTCATTCACACATATGAATAATATGATTCCATAAACATGAAATGAACATTAATAAACAAGATTCATAGTGTCATCATCTAAATATAGAGATTACAAACAAATACAACCACACAAGTAGAAGAAAGAGGCAAGAGATACGACTGAATCCGGAGTCTCATTGTAGATTCATGGTAGGAATCATTGGGTTGTCAATCCACGTCCTAGCTCGGTCCCAACTGCGTCTGGGGTAGAGGAGGGCTGTCACACCTCCCAATGGACCCGTCTTCTCCAGCGTTTTACAATCCGGCCACGTCCGATGCGAGGAACTCCTTCCTTGGCGATGAAGATGAGTGTAGAATCTCCTCCTTTAAGCCCTTGGATGATGGAGGCCTAGGGGGCGAAAACCTGCGGAAATGGGCGGAACGGCGGAGCTGGGCGGAAAAACGGCGAGAGATCCGACCTAAAATCGCGAGCAGGGCAATTTATAGGCGCTGGAATAAACAGTGCGCACGATCATTGGCGCACGACCAGTGGTCGTGCGCACTATCATCCTGTGATCGTGCGCCTGCCTGGACGGAGCCTGCAAGGCAAGAAAATTATAAAATACAATGTTCGCACGACCAGTGGCGCACGACCAGTGATCGTGCGCGCTATCGTAAGTGGTCGTGCGATAAGGGAGACAGAACTCAGATTTCAGGGGTTAAGTGCACACGATCAGTGTTTGCATTGTCATCAATGCTACAAGATTCGGCGGAATCAATGGTGGCCAGACTTAGGATTTGGACTTCCTCCATTGGTGCTGAGGAAAACTCCTCTTCACCTAGAAGGTTGTCCTCCTTCATAGGAATAGGCACAACACTCAGATCACCCACCTCATCCTGCGACATATCATCAACAATGTCGTCGGAGACGAGTATAGTATGCACAATTGGGGGAGGAGTAGTGCTCGGATAAAAGTCGAGCACCGATTCCTCACAAAGAATCGAATCCACTAGGGGTGGTGGATGCACATGGAGAATAGGCTCAGCAATGTCGGTACATAGATCAGCCGCACATCCAGTGACCGTATCCATGCCATTCCCTTCAAGATGTGAAGGTGACAAAGACACATAACCGGATGTTGAAGGTGTGCCGCCAGAGTTAGGAGTTGGGACGATCCGGATATCCGGCTCGTCATCCTCATCCAATTGGCGAAGATACTCGACACAGTCCTTCAAGACATGATCAGTGCTCCGACAAAACCGGCACTGCCTAGCGGGCTTCTTTGGCACAGCGGGTGCTGAAGCCGAAAAGAAGTAAGACGGTAAAGGCTCAGCAGAGTAGCCATAAGACTTACGTGCACCATAAGAAGTATCAGACGAAGTCGGTGCTCCATATGCTGGGCTATAAGAATTATGCCTACTATTCTCCGTAGGGCATTCATCACTAGAGTGGGAGGTAGCTCCACACCAACGGCAACGGAAATTAAGATGTGCCCACATAGTGCGAAGATAAAACGATTCAAATAGAAAAACACTATTGTGCGAAATACCACACCTAACAAAAATTACTAAAGCAACCTAATTAAAACAGGAAAATGGAATAAAAAGAAATAAAACAAAAAAATGCAATTACAAAAGGAAGGGCTTCTCTCTCAGGTTTTCCCTCTCCAGAAAACTCACACGACTGTGTTCCCCGACAATGGCGCCAAAAACTTGATGCGCAAATCCTGCACACCGCTATATGCGGTAGCGAGACTGCGATCCGAACGGCAGTGAACCGGTCGTTGTCAAGTAATAATATGAGGAAGTAAATCCCCAAGTATCGAATCTCTCAAGGAACACAGTAAGGTGGAGTTAACGTTCGAGGAAGGACTTGAGATCGAAGTCCTTTGGGTCGGATGAATTGCGGACACGGGGGTTGATTTGGTTTGTGGAAAATAAAGAGAAAAAGCTACAACTACTCCTATGCAATGCCGCTATGCAATGCTTCGCTCGGCGAGATGGAAGACTACGTATGCCTTGAACGCGCTACTTCGTAAGGGAGGATGGACGAGTAGGCAAACGGATCGAACTATGCAGGCCTTGAGCGCGCTGCTTCATTAGGCGGGATGGAATACACGGGCCGCTATGCCACGCTTCGCTAGGCGGATGGAAGAGTAGGCATACGGATGAGGGTCGCAAGCACCTCTTCGACAAGCACGCCACTAGCAATTGCTAGTGCAGCACCGGACACGGTGGTGGAGTGGAAAATGGATGGCGGCGCACCTCATTCACACATATGAATAATATGATTCCATAAACATGAAATGAACATTAATAAACAAGATTCATAGTGTCATCATCTAAATATAGAGATTACAAACAAATACAACCACACAAGTAGAAGAAAGAGGCAAGAGATACGACCGAATCCGGAGTCTCATTGTAGATTCACGGTAGGAATCGTTGGGTTGTCAATCCACGTCCTAGCTCGGTCCCAACTGCGTCCGGGGTAGAGGAGGGCTGTCACACCTCCCAATGGACCCGTCTTCTCCAGCGTTTTACAATCCGGCCACGTTCGATGCGAGGAACTCCTTTCTTGGCGATGAAGATGAGTGTAGAATCTCCTCCTTGAAGCCCTTGGATGATGGAGGAGGCCTAGGGGGAGAAAACCTGCGGAAATGGGCGGAACGACGGAGCTAGGCGGAAAAACGGCGAGAGATCCGACCTAATATCGCGAGCAGGGCAATTTATAGGCGCTGGAATAAACAGTGCGCACGATCGTTGGCGCACGACCAGTGGTCGTGCGCACTATCATCCTGTGATCGTGCGCCTGCCTGGACGGAGCCTGCAAGGCAAGAAAATTATAAAATACAATGTTCGCACGACCAGTGGCGCACGACCAGTGATCGTGCGCGCTATCGTAAGTGGTCGTGCGATAAGGGAGACAGAACTCAGATTTCAGGGGTTAAGTGCACACGATCAGTGGCGCATGACCAGTGGTCGTGCGCAATAGAACCAGTGATCGTGCGCAGTGTTCCTGTACAGATTTGTACCGGGAACACCTGCACGACACCTGCTCCAGCATACAACACTAATCAAACCACTGAAAGTGACACTTAACCATGCATGAAAACAAAAAATGAAGATAAACAAGAAATAACACCAAAACGGGCCTAAAAGTGCACATAGCATGGAATAACAAATATGAGCAAAAACATGCCTAAAGTGTAGTGCATAGAATAGAAAATCGGCCCAGATGAGTCCATAAATGTTTATATATTTGGGACTCATCAGATTTCCGCTATTAATAGACCACGAGCAAAAAACTATAAATAGACTTTGAAGGGCACCTTGGGAGAGGATTCCAATCTCAAATTCTAAGCTTCTTACTCCCTAGGTTACTTTGGTTTAGCTCTCTAACTCTCCAAGGTGCCCAGTCTCATCTTTAGCTTGGGAGGGGAAGCGCTCAACAATCTTCTGGGTTTGTGGTGGGACCTCCTCGCTGCGACCAAGGTCTAGGTCTAGTTCTGAACCTCCAATCTTCTCTTTCCGAGGGATTAGTAAGTGCTAGCTGCCCCTCAACTCGTTGAGAGCCCGAGCTTGATAAGAGATCGAGAAATCGGTTTCGACAGACGGGATGTCCTGTAGATTTTGACATAGCACAGAATGTTCTCTTTTTCATTTTCTAAACAAATCCAAGATACTTCTAACAAAGCTCAGCCCTGGACTACTAGCACAAACCTCAAATAAAAACATTTCAATTAGGAGCAATGTAAATCAACAACACTAATTACCAAATATAAAGAGGATTAGATAGCATCCTGGAGAAAAACTCAATCCAAGGGGGGAGAAAGCAAACTACCACTTGCCTATATCTCGAACCACCAAAAAATGGACTCTCAAGCCCTCCACACGAAGGATCAGCTCAAACACAGCATAAGCACGAAAATTCTATGAAGATTTGGACAAAAAAAAGGGTTAGGGTCGCTAACCCTAGCGCCAAAAGCCTATGTAACGGACAAAACTTACCATGCACGCGACGAGCATGGCTAGAGCTTTCCAAATCTTTGCTCCGGCAAAGATTTCGAGCACTGGAGCTCCACCGGCGGCGGTCTGAAGCTCAAGAAAACCCCATTCTCTCCCTCTTTATCTCTCTCAAAACATCTGGCTCGATAACCCAGGGAGGAAGAAGAAATGGAGAAGATGAATAGTAATAATAATAATAATAATAACAATAATAATAATAATAATAATAATAATAATATATATAAACAGATGGTGGATGACAGCCAAAGCTGTAATAATAACAATATTAATAATAAGATTAAGGAGAAAGAAGGGCCAAACTAAAGGTCACCGATTCCAACGAAATTCACGCCGAAGATAAACATCGGCAGTGCGAATCCAACAGAGAAGTGGAAAACAAAATCCGAATAGCCAAACTCAAGATATAAATTTTCGAAGTTTACGCTAGACGATAATTCCACAAATCTTAGGAAAATCACTAGGGCTCTAAATCGCCCAGATCGCAATGAAACTTCGACGAGCCTTTCTAAAATTATTTAATTTAATTTTGCAATGCAAAATATTCCAACTCTGGCACGGTCCAAAATTTGGTCGATTTGACCGAACGGGCGCGCAAATGACGGCGCCCTGCTAACTCCGTGCTAACTTTATGCCCTTATGTCAAAATGACATCAAAAAAGGATAAAATAATTCCTGAAAATTCAAGGGAGTTACAAATAGCCCCACCCAAAGAGTCTATTAGCAAGCCCTCATGAGATTTAAACCTTAGGCTCTCTGAAATTTTGAGATTGAAGGGGTTAATGCCAAGGAATTTTGAATTAAAGTATGGGAAGAGGACAAAGAAAATAAGAAGAGAAAAATGGGGGATGGGTGCCAAAAGGAACCTCACTCCCCTTCCCCAATCTCTCCTCTGAGCTAGAGAATTAAGTCCCAGCCATTTGGGGCAGTGAGAAGGAGGTTTGGGTTGGCTAGAGGTGGCAGTAAGAGGGTGGTCGAGAGCCATTAATGGCTTGATGTCGTATACCCCAGCTCCCCCCTCCTTTCTCCATTCCATCACATTTTGACCACCAGAGAATCCGAACCCCCAACTTTCAGGAATGCGGCTCGAATTCAGGCAAGTTCCATTCCCCCTCCATCTATGCTAGCTTCCTTTTTGGTTTGATTGAAGATCCCAACTCAATTGAGCTGGGATCAAGCCTTTCTTTCGATTGTTTTTCCATCGAAATTCCCCTTCCCTAGATCCTTATTCCGGCCACTGCGGCTTGCTTGAAGCCCGATCCTGGTAGCCCCCCTCGACGAATGTGTTTGTAATGGTGGCTGTCCATGGTGGTTAGTGGGTGGCCGAAAAATCCAGCCAAAGGTGGCCCAGGCGCAAGCATTTTGGACCGTTGGCTTAGGGAAGAAGATGGGTGGCCTGCCGTTGCATCTGTACGATCTGATAAGCGCAGGCCACAATTATATAAATTGCTGTTATATAGGAATTTCTGCCCGATCTTATAATACTTGTAGAAAATACTTAAAGGTAGATTTGGGAAAAGTCGCCTAAATGAAAAATATAGCCCATGGACTGGACAAATTTAATAATTTACTTCACTAGATTTGGACCTCTGTAGCACACTGGGCATCCATTTTTGTGTAGCATGTACTTAGGGTGCTCTAGACCTTTGGAAGTTTATTTGTGGAGTTCTACAACTCCAAATAGATTGAATTTTTGGGTATGCGTGAGTCATGCCCTATTACACCTCCTGTAAAAATTTGAGAATTTTTAGAATTACTTTTCCTAAAGTTTATTTGGGATTTAATTAAGCTTGCATGTAGTAATTAGGGGGGCTAATGACTCCTAATCACCTCAAATTTGGGCTGAGGGCTTAATCTTACCATAATAGGAGTTTGGTAAAAAATTTAGTCCATTTGGACTCTTGCATGTGAGAAGATCTATGTTTAAATGATCCATAGAAGAACTTTTATTTAGGACATGATATAGAAATTAAATTTCTGTCACATGTAGAGCAGAATTTTGTTGAATTTATTGGGGGCCCTTAGAAGCCCAACAGAAAATACCCCATGAATTATAAGTGTAGTTTATGACCTTAACTAAAATTAGAAATTAATTTTGGGAGATATATAACTCTAAATGAGTTGAAATTTGGGGCATGCATGCGTCATGCCCTAAAGCACCACCTGCCAAAAACTGGGAATTTTTGGAAACAATTTTTCTAAGGTTTTGATCAACATTTCATTTTCCTTGAATGGCTTAGATCTAGGGTCATATTGCTCCAGATCCACTGAAATTTGTCTGGATGATAGACCCGGCCAAATATACTCTATGGAAGAATTTTAAGGTTATTTGGACCACTGCATGTGGGCTAACCCACTTGCATGTCTTGGCATGGTTGAGGTGTGGTGTGCATATATCCTAAATGGGTATTATGTGACCCTAGCTCATTTGACTTGGTTTTAGTCTCTGAAATTTTAGCCACACTTTTGTGATGATACAATACATTACCTAACCAAAAATTAGAAATTTTGGTACACATGTTTCTAATTTTTATGTAGAAATTTATTAAATCATGCATGGTGTGTACAATGAGTTACCTTGACTCAAATCACTCCAAATCTCCTTTGAGTGGTTGGAAATGTGTATATTAGACTCTGGTAAATTTTTTGACTCAATTGGATCCTTGCATTTTAGTAGATCTATGTCTTAATGAACCATAGAAAAACCTCTGCTTAGGTCACACTAAAGGTTATTTTTTTCTAAAGTGAAATAAATCTTTTGCACTAAAAAATTGAGGCCCTTAGAGGCCTTAAAATAAAAAGTAGGTAGAGACAGCTTTTGTAGACCTTTGTATCTACTATTCGTAGGAAGTAATATCACATCATTTGGTGCCCTACAACACTTTGTAGGGCAGATTTAATAAGGCTGGTCATAGAGAAGGACATATCTTAAATTATAAATAACGTTTATATAGTAGATGATATGTGGTTGAAAATTTAACCATGTGTTTATGCACCCTAGATCTATTATGTGCCCAAAAATCAGAATTTTTGGGGCACATTTTTCTAAATTTTTTATAGGAATTTAATAAATCATGCATGTTGTAAATTATGGGTGATTTGGACTCAAATCAGCCAAATCTCCTTGGGAGGTTGGTTTTGTGAATAATAGACCATGGTAAAAATTTAAGGTCATTTGGACCCTTACATGTTGGTTTATTCCACATGCATGTGTAAAGGAAATTTGGTGTGCATATCGCTTTACCATGTAGTATTAGAATTACATGAGAATTTAAAGGTTTTCCCTTGGTCAACTTCCATGAAATTTTGAACATGTACTTAGGACCATAAGACAATACTCTATGGAGAAAATCATCAACCTTTGGGTTGATTTCCTTAGGAAACTTGATTTCATATGATTTTTGGTCACATAGACCCCAAGTGAGTAATTATAGGATCAAAGCATACTAAAATGTCATGAAATTTTGTACAAGGTCTTTTTATATCAATATGAAACTATGGAAGTTTTATTAGAATTAATCTCTGAGTAAACTTCATTCTTCCTTTACAAAGTAGTGTTTGGACCTATAATTTGAGAAATTAATTCCCTGAAGTACTGATGCTGGATTATTATGAAATTTGGTATATGGTCTTTTTATATCAGTATGAAATTATGGAAATTTATTAGAATTAATCTCTGAGTAAACTTCTTACTTCCTTCACAAAGTAGTGTTTGGACCTATAACTTGAGGAATTAATTCCCTGAAGTACCGATTCATTATTATTATGAAATTTGGTATATGATCTTTTTATATCAGTATGAAACTATGAAAACTTTATTAGAATTAATCTCTAAGTAAACTTCATTCTTCCTTCACAAAGTAGTGTATGGACCTATAACTTGAGAAATTAATTCCCTGAAGTTCCGATGCTGGATTATTATGAAATTTTGTATATATACTTTTTATATTAGTATGAAACTATGGAAATTTTATTAGAATTAATCTCTGAGTAAACTTCATACTTCCTTCACAAAGTAGTGTTTGGACCTATAACTTGAAAAATTAATTCCCTGAAGTACTTATGCTGGATTATTATGAAATTTGATATATGGTCGTTTTATATTATTATGAAACTATGGAAATTTTATTAGAATTAATATCGGAGTAAACTTCATACTTCCTTCACAATGTAGTGTTTGGACCTATAACTTGAGAAATTAATTCCCTGAAGTACTGATGCTAGATTATTATGAAATTTGGTATATGGTCTTTTTATATCAATATGAAATTATGGAAATTTATTAGAGGTAATCTCTGAGTAAACTTCTTACTTCCTTCACAAAGTAGTGTTTGGACCTATAACTTGAGGAATTAATTCCCTGAAGTACTGATTCATTATTATTATGAAATTTGGTATATGATCTTTTTATATCAGTATGAAACTATGAAAACTTTATTAGAATTAATCTCTAAGTAAACTTCATTCTTCCTTCACAAAGTCGTGTATGGACCTATAACTTGAGAAATTAATTCCCTGAAGTTCCGATGCTGGATTATAATGAAATTTTGTATATATACTTTTTATATTAGTATGAAACTATGGAAATTTTATTAGAATTAATCTCTGAGTAAACTTCATACTTCCTTCACAAAGTAGTGTTTGGACCTATAACTTGAAAAATTAATTCCCTGAAGTACTTATGCTGGATTATTATGAAATTTGATATATGGTCGTTTTATATTATTATGAAATTATGGAAATTTTATTAGAATTAATATCGGAGTAAACTTCATACTTCCTTCACAATGTAGTGTTTGGACCTATAACTTGAGAAATTAATTCCCTGAAGTACTAATGTTGGATTATTATGAAATTTTGTATATGGTCTTTTTATATCAGTATGAAACTATAGACATTTTATTAGAATTATTCTCTGAGCAAACTTCATACTTCCTTCACAAAGTAGTATTTGGACCTATAACTTGAGAAATTAATTGCCGGAAGTATTAATGTTGGTTTATTATGAAATTTGGTATATGGTCTTTTTATATCAGTATGAAACTATGAAAATTTTATTAGTATTAATCTCTGAGTAAACTTCATACTTCCTTCACAAAGTAGTATTTGGACCTATAACTTTAGAAATTAATACCATGATTTATGATTGCTGGATTGTTATAGAATTTTGTATATAGATCTTTTATATCAGTAGGAAGTTCTGGGAATTTTGTTAGATTTAATCATTGAATAAATGATATACTTCCTTCACAAAATTGAATTTGAGCTTATAACTTAAGAAATTAATCCCATGAATTATTATTGCTGGAATATCAAAGAAAGTGGTACATAGACCCTTGACATTAATATAAATTTATGGAACTAAAATGGTCTCAGACATAGTTAGTAATCATATAGTCAACCTGGTAGGACACGTGGTTTCACTTAAAGGCAAACCGGTCTGCAAATAGTAAAAACTAAAACTTAGATTTAGACCCCTCCCTTACGGTCACCAACCCTAGAGTTATTAAAAACTCTCAGAGATTTGCATATGCCTAGTCAGATTGGAAGGTTAATCACTAAGGGAAATCATCGGTAGTAAAGTCTGGGGTGCGTTTAGTAAAACTTTTAGTTCAGGAATTGACAACGGCCTATTGGGAGGGGTGAGGAGTGACCCAACAGGAGATACAAGTTGTGATTGAGAGATAACACAAGGAAATAGCCAGTCACTAGGGAAGGAAGGGTTGAATGCTCAATTGAACACCGACACTTGTCTGCACGAGTCAATTTGTAATCCATCTTAGGATTTTAGAGTAATTAGAGAGCAAGTGAGCATATAAGAATGGGTAGCCACCAATAAGAGTAAATATCCTAGAAAGGGGGATTTGGGCTTCAGCAACCATCGCATCCCCTTGTACCGCTGTGAGCCCTTCACCGGGTAACCCTCGGGAAGTCCGAGATTCACCCTAAACTTTTAGGTATAATTAAACGATAGACACAAGTAGTAAATAGGAGAAACTTGATAAGTAAACATCGCCCCAAATTTGAGACATAATGGTACAAGGACGGGTTAAGTCCTGCGAGCTGGCTGCTCGGGAACTTATAATGTCAGGATGGGTTATCCTGCGAGCGGTAGGCTCAATGTTATATAAGAAGGACTAGTTAGTCCTGCGAGTGGTAGGCTCGGTAGTATGGGAAAGGGCTGGTCAAATCCTCCGAGCCAAGGCCTTGGTGTTTCACTTAGAGGCATTGTTGTATCAAGTAGTACGCGAATACCCTGTGTGTTCTTAGGGGCATATGTAAGGTCTAGGTTGGGAGGTGTCATACTGGCCTAGGATTGGAGGACACGATCCACCTCCCATGTTTGCCTCAACGGGGTGTACCTGAGCGGAGACTCGAAAAGCAGGATAGAGATGGTGCTTACCAGATAGTATGCGGATACCCTATGTGTTCTTAGGGGCATATGTAAGGTCTAGGCTAGGAGATGTGTGACATAAGCCTAGAAGTGGATAGCCCGATCCATTGCCTTGTATGATCAATTGGGTACCTGAGTTGACACACTCGAACAGAGGGAACTAAAAAAAGGTCTATATGTACGGAGTCGGGTGGGTGAGTTGCATGATTGCATTACACAGCATAGTATTACATCCTTGCATAAAACAAAGAACTCATTGTATAAATTAGTATGAGATCTTTTATATGATGAGTTTACCTTAGTGCTAGATCTCTTAGGTTATGTGCCTTGTGTTGGAGCTTGTGTTCCACATCTATTAGTTTGAGAATAACAAATCACACTATGTATTTGATCTTGCTTGTGTTTATAAGTGTGCAGGTATAATATGTATGCAACTATGCTAATTATTGTTTGTAGCTCAGAATGAATAGTCCAGAAAAATCATTGTCGTCTGCGACAACTAGATATTGGAATCCGACATCCCAGTCTCAGCGGTTTCCAGTCTCAGCGGTTTCCAGTCTCAGCGGTTTCCAGTCTCAGCAGTTTCCAGAAAAATCATTGTCGTCTACGACAACTAGATATCGGAATCCGACATCCCACGTCTCAGCGGTTTCCACACGTTTTGCAAGTTCCATGCACTTTCGAAATTCCGACATCGATGTCATCGACGATAGCTCCCCGTCGTAGTGGAAACCATCACGTCGCGCGCACACTTTGTTTGCATGGGACACGTGTCAACTGGAGGAGATAACGTCGGTGGACGACAACTAGATGTAGTCGACGACATCAAGAATTTATATATTGACTCATTTTTCGTGGAGGAGAAGTTACACACTATTCTGGAGTACCAATTCCCGAGTGCTTTTCATCAGAGAGCTCCAGAACTCTAAGAACTCCTATTTTGGCAAGAACGTTTAAGAGTGAAGATGAGATGGTATGTGCGCAATATCTCAGGCAATCTTTGCAAGGATTCGACGTCATCTTCAGAGCTTCATATTTAGGGAGTTTCATATCTGAATTTCTATTTTGTATTTTATCTAATCATTTTATAATTGGAGGAGGAAATCACCGCCTTGTGCATGGCATCTAAGTCCATGTGTGGCTTAGGGGAAATCGCCGCCTTGTGTGTGGCGTCTAAGTCCGTGTGTGGCTTAGGTGGAAATCGCCGCCTTGCGCTTGGCGTCTAAGTCCTTGTGAGGCTTAGGAGTAAATAGCCGCCTTGTGTGCAGCGTCTAGATCATGGAGAGATCTCGGGGGAGGCTAGTAGCAAGATCTAGGAAGAGATTCACTAATAGCCGGCCGGTCCTTGGTTGAAGGACCGGTAAATTGAAAAGAATTTTATTTTTATCATAGCCTTGATTTTAAGCTTTATTAAGATCGACAATCCTTTGCATTCATCACTTGTAAAAATAAAATTTGATTTCCAATTTCTCATGATCTTCTAAGTGCTTATTTAAGTTGTGTAAAAATCTACTTGTTTATCCATTAAAATTATCATAATATATTAGAAAAATTTCAAAGTAAATTTTAGCCCTTATTCCCCCCCCCCCCCACCCCTCTAAGAGCGCCGCAAGATCCAACACTTGGTATCAGAGAAAGGTTATTCCAAAACGGTCTCACAATCGGGAATAATGGCGATTCACAATCATGCCTTTTTGGAGGGTCAAGGGATAAGTAGACCTCCACTATTTACTGGAACTGATTATAATTATTGGAAAACTAGAATGCGTTGTTTTTTAACTGCTTTAGATAATGACGTTTGGGGTATGGCAGAATAAATTTATTATCCACCAACATTTGTTGTTGGAGAAGTCACTATGGAAAACATAAAGATAGATGGGATGCCAATGATAAGTTGAGATGTAAGAATAACGCTAAAGCAATGAATGCGTTATTTTGTGCTTTGGATAGAACAGAATTTAATAGAACTTGTGCTTGCGAAACAACTTATGATATTTGGAATCTTTTAGAAATTACTCATGAAGGCACTTCGCAGGTGAAGGATTCAAATCTCTTCCAACTTGAATCCGAGAATGAGAAATTCTGGATGGAGACGGATGAAGACGTGGATTCTATCTACACAAGGTTCACCAAAATCGTCAACGACTCAAAAGTGCTTGGAAAGGTATTCTCCAACGACGACATGGTGAGAAAAATTCTAAGGTCTCTCCCTCCAAAGTTCAATCCAAAGGGGACGGCTATCTCGGAGTCGCACGACTTGAAAAAGCTCCAAATTGAGAGACTTATTGGGAACCTCAAGACCCATGAGGTTGAACTCAAAATTCAACAACAAGAGTACAGCTTGGAGCCAAAGAAGAAGAGCTTGGCCTTAAAGTTAAAGATCGATGCAAATGAAGATGATGATGAAGAGGACGAGGAGAGCCTTTTTGTGAAGAAATTTTAAAGGTTCATGAAGAATCAGGAAAGGAGAAACACCTTTTAGAAATATTTCATCAAAAAGGGATCTTCATCAAAGAAAGAGAGAGGTAGCAACGAGGACGATGATGAACGACCACCACCGGAGTGCTACCATTGTAGAAAGACCGGACATATTCGGAGCAAGTGCCCAAAATATCTGAAAGAGCGTAATGAAAAAGGGCACAAGGGAAATGAGAAGAAGAAGTTCCTAAAAGTGGCTACATGGGATGTCTCCTCCTCCGAGGTTTCAAGCGGCTCATCCACTAGTGATGAAAAAGAGGCAAACATGTGCCTAATAGGAAAGAGTAACAAGATATCTGAAGATGAATGCAGTGTCCAAAGAGACACTGAGGTAACTTTCCCTACTTCTTATGATGATTTATGTATTGAATATTGATGAGTAATTTATTTACTCATCTTTTAGTACAGGTTTATTATATTTTTAATATGAAATTATGTTATTTATATGAATTATATCATATTAATCCTTCCATTTATTATTTCATAAGCTAACTTGAGTCTATTTTGTGTTTTTAGATTTTATGGGCTGTTTTGAGCAAAATATAAAATTACACGCCCCAGGTCACAGGCGTGACCCATGGGCGTGTAACCTACGAAGTGTTCCAGATAGGTTTCCACCACCCCAGAGTCGTTCCGTGAAGAATTCGCAAAGTACACGCCCTAGGTCATGGGCGTGACCCAATATCACGGTCGCGACCCGTTACAAGCATCCAGAGCCAGCTGCCACGTCAATTAAAATTACATGCCCCCCTGTCATGGGTGTGACATCCAGTCACGGGCGTGACATTTGAGGCGTGACATCCAGTACACGGGCGTGACTCTTCCCGCGCCAATTTCCCGCCGAAGCTTCCCGCCAGCAGTGAGTTTAAATATTACATGCCCCAGGTCACAGACGTGACCTAGGGCGTGACACATCCATAACGCCTGCATTGAAGCCAGATGGCGCCTTCTCTGCTCACACCAAATCACGCCCCTTACATGCCCTTGGTCATGGGCGTGACCAAGGGCGTGTAACACCAAATTTTCAGGTATTTAAAGGGTGCTTTTCCAGAAGATTAGGGACGAAGTTTTGGAGTTCTAGCTTATTTTCTTGCACTATTTTGGTCATTCTTAAGCTTGTAATCTTCCTTCTTAGCTTGCACTTTCATTTCAGGCTTCTAACTTTTAATTCCTAGTTGTAATTTCTTTTGCAAATCAATAAAATTAGTTCCCTTTTCTCTTATTCTATTCTCTTTTCCAATATGTACTCTTTTATTTCTTTCAATTCCTCCATCTCCATGAGTAGCTAAATTTCCATTAGTACTCGACCGAGATGATCCAAGGAAAACATAATTCATAATTTAGTCTAGAACTTCTTTTTCTCTTATTTAGATCGCTTAAGATTTATCCTTGAATTTAAATTGATTGAGATTATATTATCGATATATAAATCTCATTTTTGTTTTAGTAGTCTAATAACTGAGAGGTTTTGAGTTCGAATCGATCATTTCAAGGATAAAGAGATTTGAATGCACTCCTCGAGAGAGGATGACATAAATCTCCCGGATTAGAGTCATATCCAATAGAGGGGTTCACTTCGATAAGGCGAGTTTTAGGGATTTTGATTCTAGAACAAGAGTTCGATTGATCAACCTAAACTCAGTTGAGCGTATCCTTGAGAGAGGTATGTTTATAATTCGGGAACCTCCACGGTCAAGCATTTCTTTTAAAGAGAATTAGAAGTTTGATTTCTTAATTTATTTATTTTTCCAAGGTGATTCAAGGTTGAGTACTAGTCCTTTAAATCATAGTTTTAACAAATTATTTATCTTTCTTGCAAACAACCAACTCAAGTTTTATTCGATAAAATAATAGAGATTTTCCAAAGTAAGAGTAATCAGCCGCCCCGAGTCTAATACGACCTTGGTTTTTTATAACCTATACTACATTCGATAAGGTACACTTGCCGTTGTCGTTTGCGGATATAGTTTTTCTCCATCAAGTTTTTGGCGCCATTGCCGGGGACTACGGTTGATATTTTGAAAAACAAAATATCTATATCTTTTCTTTTCTTATTTTTAAGGTGCAACTAAATTCCTGGAAAGGACGCTTTGGGCTTGAATTCCCATCATAGCCTCTAGTACCTTGCGAGCCCTTGACTGGGTTGACCTTGAGAAGTCCAGGACTAATTTTAATTCACCAAAATAAAAATAAAAAAAATCTGCAAAAAAAATTATACATTAAAAAAAATTTATATAAAAAAAAAATATATAATTAAAATATTTATCTAAAATTTTATTTTATTTTATTTATCTTTTTCGCATCTTTTCCTCTTTTATTTTTGGTTTATGGCCCGAGGAGACTCTTCAGTCACTCTAGAATTCTATTTTGATTCGGAAATCGAGCGCACCTTGCGGCATCGTCTCCGATTTAGTGATCTACCAATAATTCAAGAAGAGTCAATCAGAGGAACTAACAAAGGCTTAATGGATAACCCCGACCATAATGAGGCCGCGCTACAGACTATGTCCTATTATGCGAGGCCAAATTGGGAGGGAACAAAATCTAGCATTATTCATCCGGTGGTGGCGAATAATAATTTTGAAATCAAAACGAGTATCATTCAAATGGTACAGCAAACCATCATCTTTGACGGCTTAACAGATGAAGATCCAAATTTACATTTATTAAATTTTTTGGAAATTTGCCATACGTTTAAAATCAATGGCGTCACCGATGATGCCATTCGTTTGCATTTATTTCCATTCTCCTTGCGGACTAAGGCCAAGCAGTGGTTGGGATCTCTTCCTAGAGGTTCCATCTCTACATGGGCCGAGATGACGGAGAAATTCTTAACGAAATAATTTCCTTCGGCAAAGTCCGCTAAATTACGTACGGACATTCTCTCATTTATGCAAATAGAATCGGAGTCTCTCTACGACAGATGGGAGCGCTTCAAGGAACTTTTGTGGAGATGTCCTCACCATGCCCTTCCCGTATGGCAACAAGTTCAGACTTTCTACAATGGTTTGAATCTCCAAACAAGGCAGATGATTGATGCAGCCGCGGGGGGGACACTTGATAACAAAACCCCCAAAGCTGCTCAAGAGCTTTTTGAAGAGATGGCCATGAATACTTATCAATGGAATGCGCCACGGTCGCGTCCTAACAAACCGACCGGACTCTTTGAAGTCGAGGCCACCCCGAGTTTAGCACACCAAGTAGAATGACTTACTAAGCAATTGGCGGAGATGTCTGCTTCCTCCGCCACTAACGGGGCTAATAACTGTAATAATAATAATTATAATTATAATAATAATGTTAATCAAGAGCAAGTAGATTATATGGGGAACTCCTACCGTCCTCCTTATAACCCGATTAATAATCTTCCTAATAGTTATAATCCGGGTTTAAGGAACCAGCCAAATTTTTCATGGAGCAACCCCAATAATGCTCAACGCCCCCCGCAACTGAATCCTCCCGGATTCGCTCCACAACAACCACCAAAGGCCCCTTCACTTGAAGAGGTCTTCACCAAATACGTCGCCGCTACTGACACCAATATACAGAACCTTTCCGGATCTATTAAAAGTCTAGAAAATCAGATTGGACAACTCGCCAAGATGTTCTCCGAACGCCAGCAGGGAGGTGTACCGAGCAATACTGAGCCTAATCCACGGGAGAGCGCCAACGCTATAACCCTCCGCAGCGGAAAGGAGGTAAAAAGTTCAAATTTGTCTGAGCCTAAGGTAAATGTTTCAACTCCAACTCCGCATTTAAATTCTTCTGATTTAGCTCCGCGCATTATTCAAATGCCTTCTATTCTGTATCCTTCTAAATTACAAAATGAGCGCAACGAGGAGCAGTATAAAAAATTTATAAATATTTTAAAACAAATACAAATCAACGTACCATTTTGCGAGGCACTCTCTCAAATGCTTAAATACGCGAAATATCTCAAGGATTTATTATCAAATAAAAAGAAACTTGAAGATATTTCGCGTGTTTCTCTTAACGCAGAATGTTCGGCGATAGTTCGAAATAAATTGCCAGAAAAATTAAATGATCCGTGACGGTTTTCCATCCCATGTTTGTTCGGGAATTTATTAATTAAAAATGCCTTGGCCGATCTAGGGGCGAGCATAAATCTTATGCCGTTCTCCTTATGTAAGAAGCTTGGTTTGGGCACCCCAGGCCCAACCAATATAAGCATCCAACTAGCGGATCGGTCCGTAAAGTATCCAATCGGGATCATTGAGGATGTGCTAGTGAAGGTTGACAAGTTTATCTTTCCGGTAGACTTTGTCATCCTCGATATAGAAGAGGACGCCGAAGTACCACTCATACTCGGCCGGCCCTTCCTAGCCACGGCTCGGGCTATAATTGACGTAAGTAATGGAAACCTTCTCCTATGAGTTGGGGAGGAAGAAGTTACCTTTAACATAAATCAATCAATGAGAAATGCATTTCCAAACGACGACTCTTGTTTCACCTTAGAAACAAATTTTGAAGAGGAAATAACGTCGTTTTCTGAAATAATTTCACCCTTATTTGAAAATCCAGAAATTGTAAATTTATTTTGATTAGAAGAAATAACTCGGCCGCCCAAATTTGAAGAAGTAAAATTGAATATTTCTAAAATAAAAACATCTTACGAGGAGCCATTGAGTTTAGAATTAAAACAATAATCGGAACATATAAAATATATATTTTTAGAAAAAGATTCAAAATTGCCCGTAATAATATCATCCGCACTTAACGATTCAGAAATTTCCGAATTAATCAAAATTTTAAATAATCACTGCCATGCAATTGCATGGCAAATTTTGGATATAAAGGGGATTAGCCCCTCGTTTTGCACGCATAAAATAAATTTAGAAAATAATTCTCGCGGCGCTATTCAGCCTCAACGACGCCTTAACCCAAATATGAAGGACGTCGTTAAGGCCGAAATTATAAAATTATTAGATGCTAGAATTATTTATCCAATTTCTGATAGCACTTGGGTTAGCCCAGTGCAAGTCGTGCCTAAAAAGGGAGGAATAACGGTAATCACCAACGAAAATAATGAGTTGATTCCGACCCGTACTATTACGGGTTGGCGAGTATGCATCGATTACAGAAAATTAAATGATGCTACCCACAAGGATCACATTCTGTTACCCTTTATTGACCAAATTTTAGAACGCTTATCCGGTCATTCGCACTATTGTTTTCTCGATGGTCTTACGGGATATTTTCAAATCCCAAATGCTCCTCAAGATCAAGATAAAACCACTTTCACATGTCCGTTCGGCACCTTCGCATATCGAAGAATGTCGATTGGTCTTTGCAACGCGCCGACTACATTTCAAAGATGTATGTTGGCAATTTGTAATGAACTTATAGAAAATGTCATGGAAGTATTCATGGATGATTTTTCTGTTTTTGGCGATTCTTTTACTAATTGTTTAAATAATCTTGATCGTGTTCTTCAACGCTGCGAAGACACGAATTTGTCACTCAACTGGGAGAAGTGCCACTTTATGGTCCGAGAGGGGTTAGTCCTCGGACATAAAGTTTCTAGTAAAGGGATCGAGGTCGATAGGGCCAAGATCGAGGTCATAGAAAAACTCCCCCCTACTAATGTAAAATCTATTAGGAGTTTTCTAGGACATGCGGGTTTTTATAGGCGGTTTATAAAAGATTTCTCAAAAATTACGAAACCGCTAACTCATCTTTTAGAAAAAGAATCCGCATTTAATTTTGATGATGAATGTTTAAAAGCATTTAATAAAATTAAAAACGAGTTTATCAATTCTCCTATTTTAATCGCGCCAAATTGGTCACTTCCGTTTGAAATCATGTGCGATGCGAGCGATTTTGCTGTAGGTGCAGTTTTAGGCCAATGAGTGAATAAATATTTTCACCTGATTTATTACGCAAGGAAAACACTAACAACCGCGCAAGCAAATTATACAACAACGGAAAAAGAATTTTTGGCAATAATTTTTGCGTTTGATAAGTTTCGATCATATTTAACGCTTTCAAAAGTTATTGTTTTTACAGATCATTCTGCTCTCCGGTATTTGCTACAAAAAGGAGATGCAAAGCCTCGACTGCTAAGGTGGATCCTCCTACTACAAGAATTCAATTTGGAGATCCAGGACAAAAGGGGAGCAGAGAATGTTGAAGCCGTCCACCTCTTACGGTTAGAGAATCCGGCTGCAGGAGCGCTAGTGGAGGCCGAAATTGACGACAAATTCCCTGAAGAGCGCCTCCTTGCCATCGAAAAGGTAACGACTTCTTCCACCCCTTGGTACGCGAATTTTGCCAACTATTTAGTGGCCCGGGTCCTACCAAAAGATTTTTCAAGTCAACAAAAGAAGAAATTCTTTTCGGATTTGAAAAATTATTTTTGGGAGGACCCCTTTTTATTTCGTGTCTGCGCGGACCAAGTGGTAAGAAGGTGTATTTCGGGCGAGGAAGGCGCCCAAATTCTACAGCACTGCCACGAAGGGCCAACCGGTGGCCATTATCAAGCGAACCGGACCGCAAGAAAGGCGCTAGAATCGGGCTTCTATTGGCCCACCTTATTCAAAGATGCTCACAATTTTGTGAGTAATTGTGATCGGTGCCAATGGTCAGGTAACATTTCTAACCGGGACGAAATGCACCAAAATATTATTGTAGAATGAAAAATTTTTGATCTTTGGGGAATAGATTTCGTAGGTCCCTTACCCTCCTCTTTTAATAATAAATATATCCTTGTTGCGGTCGATTATGTGTCAAGGTGGGCGAAAGCACAAACTTTTCCCACTAACGATGTGAGAGTCATCGTAAATTTTTAAAAAAAATTATTTTCATGATTTGGCACACCCCGAGCACTAATTGGTGATCGGGGCACACATTTTTGTAACAACCAACTTGCTAAAATTTTAGCAAAGTATGGAGTTACACACAAGCTATCTACAGCCTACCACCCACAAGCAAATGGTCAAGTGGAGGTGGTGAATCGTGAACTTAAAAGAAATTTAGAAAAAACTGTGTCCGTTAATAGGAAGGATTGGTCGCTAAAATTAGACGACGCACTATGGGCATATCGGACAACGTACAAAACCGCCATCGGATGTACACCGTACCGATTAGTCTATGGAAAAGCTTGCCATCTACTGGTGGAATTAGAACAACGCGCCTTTTGGGCGCTAAATTTTTTAAATTTGGATTTAAACTTAGCCTCCAAGCATAGATAAATGCAATTCAATGAATTAGATGAGTGGTGCGCAAATGCCTATGAAAATAATAAGATTTATAAGGGTCGCACAAAGTTTTATCATGATAAAAAAATCAAAATTCCAAAAACTTTTTCACCGGGAGACTTAGTCCTTTTATTTAATTATAGACTTAAGCTTTTTCCGGGTAAATTAAAATCACGATGGTCCGGTCCCTTCATAGTTAAAGAAGTTTGGCCATACGGAACGGTGCTAATAGAGCACCCGAAAAAAGGCTCTTTCAAAGTCAACGGACAATGTTTAAAATTATATCACCCCGGCGACCCAGTGTCCGGAAACATCGAAACCATTCACATCCAAAATCTTTAAAATTGCCACTTAGTCAAGCTACGCGTCGGTAAACAAAGCGCTTTTGGGAGGCAACCTAATGTTAACGTTTTTTTTTCTTGTTTGTTTTCTAATTTAATTCTGCAGGTGTTTTGTCCGGCAACCCCGTCTACCAATCAGGGAAGCCCTCTTCAACCTTTAGTCATTTTGTTTTCTATTGTCATTTTAGTTTTTGTCTTCATACTTAGTTTTAAACATTGGGGACAAAGTTTAACATTAAGTATGGGGGTGCAGTTTTCCTGATTTAATATAACTTAGTTTTTAAAAAAAAATATTAGAAAATCAAAATTAAATTTCTTGGAAAGGACGCTTTGAGCTTGAATTCCCATCACAGCCTCTAGTACCTTGCGAGCCCTTCACCGGGTTGACCTTGGGAAGTCCAAGAATAAAATTTTTTATTATAAAAAAATATATTAGGAAATGTTCTTTTCGTTTAGTTTGTCAAAACATCCCAACTTGCTAAATTGTAAGTTCTAAAGTAGACTTATTTTTTTCATTTGGACTAAGCATTTTTTGTGCAAGAATAGTTTTTTGAAACTTTTGAGTAAAATTGTTGACTCATGTAGTGCTCCTAGTCATATGCTTGTATTTGAGTAGGGTCGTTGTAAAATTAAATTCTTGGCATAGATCTAAAATTATGTTTTATTTCTTTGCGTAGTAATAATTTATTTCACTTTTAAATCGAATCCGGTCTTATCTAAAAGTAGTTTAGGTGAGAGTGTAGAAGATTATTAGAAAGCTATTACTCGATTTAAACAGAAGGGTGTCCTTTCTCGATGTCTAGAACTTGCCCCAAACTATTTTCGAAACATGTGCACTTTAGACAAATTAACCTTACGGAAGTGATTTAGGCCTTTCTTTGGATAGTTTGAGTCTTTGCACCCAACCTCGATATACTACCATTGTTCACACAAAATTGAGCCTTACACCTTTATTTGAACCACCCTCATCATTTCGACACCAAAGCTAACAAGCCCAAAACCCAAATGAACACTTGAAATTTTGAGCTAAAATTGAAAAAAAAAAGAAAAAAAATATGGGTATCAATTCAAAAGAAATGTTTTAATCAAAAGGCAATAATCTCATAAAGATATGCGACCTAGGTATGCACATGCATACTTGGAATGATCCCAATTATGATGATTCGTGAAAGAGAATGAGAGTGTTTCCCCTTAGAAAAATATGAGTATGGGGGTAAAGATTCAATATTTTGTGGTAGTCATCATTTTCTTTTAGCTCAAAACCTTTTGTTTAAGTGGAATGCGCCTTCATGTTTATCATTGTTTACCTCACCCTTAAACCCAAGCCTTAAAATATACCCTATTTATGTCCTAAAGATCCATAGAGTTGATTTAGTATGAAGTGCAGTGGAGAAGGTGCAAACGGGCAAGCCTATGGCCGTCGACATTGATGGATTTCTTTGGAGGCCACCCAGAGCGTTCAAGTCTAGTAATTTAAATCTCAGCAATCACGCTATTTTCTCCCTTTACATAACTTTTTGATTGACCGTCGACTCATTTTAAAAGTGATAATAAATAATTATAACGCAGCTTAAATATTTCATAAATTAGTATTTATGCCAAGAACGTCTTTTTACTAAAACATCTACGTATGTCAGCATAAAACTTCGCATTTTACTCTCTAGCTTTCATATTTCTTTCTAGCATTAATTTTTCCTACCCTTATGAAGAATGGTTTGCTCGGGATGAGTAATGAACAAGTATGGGGGTGTTTGATGAGTAATTTATTTACTCATCTTTTAGTATAGGTTTATTATATTTTTAATATGAAATTATGTTATTTATATGAATTATATCATATAAATCCTTCCATTTGTTATTTCATAAGCTAACTTGAGTCTATTTTGTATTTTCAGATTTTCTGGGCTATTTTGAGCAAAATTAAAAATTACACGCCCCAGGTCACGGGCGTGACCCATGGGCGTGTAACCTACGAAGTGTTCCAGACAGGTTTCCGCCACCCCGGAGTCGTTCCGTAAAGAATTCGCCAAGTACACGCCCCAGGTCACGGGCGTGACCAAGGGCGTGACCCAATATCCCGGCCGTGACCCGCTACAAGTATCCAGAACCAGCTGCCGCATCAATTAAAATTACACGCCCCCCGGTCACGGGCATGACATCCAATCACGGGCGTGGCATTTGAGGCGTGACATCCAGTACACGGGCGTGACTCTTCCCGCTCCAATTTCCCGCCAAAGCTTCCCGCCGCAGTGAGGGGTGTGACCTAGGGCATGACACGTCTGTAACGCCTGCATTGAAGCCAGATGGCGCCTTCTCCGCTCATAGCAAATCACGCCCTTACACGCCCTTGGTTACGGGCGTGACCAAGGGTGTGTAACACCAAATTTTTAGCTATTTAAAGGGTGCTTTTCCAGAAGATTAGGGATGAAGTGTTGGAGTTCTAGCTTATTTTCTTGCACTGTTTTTGTCATTCTTAAGCTTGTAATCTTCCTTCTTAGCTTTCACTTTCATTTCAAGCTTGTAACTTTTAATTCCTAGTTGTAATTTTCTTGCAAATCAATAAAATTAGTTCCCTTTTCTCTTATTCTATTCTCTTTTCCATTATGTACTCTTTTATTTCTTTCAATTCCTCCATCTCCATGAGTAGCTAAATTTCCATTAGTACTCGGCCGAGATGATCCAAGGAAAACATAATTCATAATTTAGTCTAGAACTTCTTTTTCTCTTATTTAGATCGCTTAAGATTTATCCTTGAATTTAAATTGATTGAGATTATATTATCGATATATAAATCTCATTTTTGTTTTCGTAGTCTAATAACCGAGAGGTTTTGAGTTCCAATCGATCATTTCAAGGATAAAGAGATTTGAATGCACTATTGGAGTCATATCCAATAGAGGGGTTCACTTCGATAATGCGAGTTTTAGGGGTTTCGATTCTAGAACGAGAGTTCGGTTGATCAACCTAAGCTCAGTTGAGCGTATCCTTGAGAGATGTACGTTTATAATTCGGGAACCTCCATGGTCAAGCATTTCTTTTAAAGAGAATTAGAAGTTTTATTTCTTAATTTATTTATTTTTCCAAGGTGATTCAAGGTTGAGTACTAGTCCTTTAAATCATAGTTTTAACAAATTATTTCTCTTTCTTGCAAACAACCAACTCAAGTTTTATTCGATAAAATAATAGAGATTTTCTGAAGTAAGAGTAATCAGCCGCCCCGAGTCTAATACGACCTTGGTTTTTTATAACCTATACTACATTTGATACGGTACACTTGTCGTTGTCATTTGCGGATATAGTTTTGCTCCATCAAATATTTATGAACATGCAAATTTTTTGATAAATGTTTAAAAGATGTTGATCTTCTAAATTCTAAATATAAACTTTTGTTAAAAGAAAATAAAAAATTATCTAAACAATTGGGGAAAGAAAAGATATCTTGCCAAGAGTGCAATCACTCCTTCGGAAGAGTGAAAGAACTTGAAGAAGCTCTTTCTAAATCCCACTCCACTATTGAACTTCTTACTAAGGAAAAGTGGGATTTGGAAAGAACTTTAAAAACCTCTCTTTCTCAAATAGACGATGGGAAGAAGATTTTTGCGAATCGGTGCGTTATGTTAGTAACGGAAAACACCGCTCTCAAAGCCCGTATTCATGATTTAAATTTGGCTATTAAAAAATTCGGAGTTGGACAAAGATCTCTGGACATGATCATGGCCAACCAATGCCATGGGAGTGCCAAATCTGGCCTTGGATATAGTTCTGGAAGCTATCGCCAGGCGTTAACTCCTAACGCCGGCATTAGCCATAATTCAAGAAAAATTAATTCTGGTAATAATGATATCAAAAACTTAAATGTTACCTCATATTCTAGCAAGAGCTTACTCAAAACTTCAAAAAGGGTCTCATCCCCTTTTATAGCGTGTGCCAAATATTATTTATATGGACACAACTCAAACTCTTGTAAGAAAAAGTGTCGCAATACTATAAAGCAAATCTGGGTGCCTAAGGTTTCCACCTATTCTATGGGAGGAACCTCTTGGGTATCCGGATCTTTACTCTCATCTCCTTTTTATGTATGTTGGCAGGCTAAGGACAAACAAGACGTGTGGTATTTGGATTCGGGATGCTCCAAATACATGATGGGAAACAAAGCAAAGTTCCTTAGCCTTGAGATGAAGAAAGGAGGGATGGTGACATTTGGTGACAACGGTAAAGGAAGGATCATGGGCATCGATACAGTGGGTAACGATTCTTTCTCAATTTAAAATGTTTTATATGTAGATGGTTTAAAACATAATCTAATTTCAATTAGTCAATTATGTGATAAGGATTTAAATGTATTATTTGAATCATCTACAAATCTTTGTAAAATTATAAATTCTAAAACAAATGATGTCGTACTCACCGCACCTAGGATGCATAATGTTTATATGATTACTATTAATGATCTTTCAAATTCTTCTTTAAAATGTTTTATTTCTAAAAATGAAGAATTAGAACTTTGGCATAGGCGTCTTGGTCACTCTAGCACCAAGCTTATTTTGAAATTATCAAAAGATAAATTAATTAAGGGATTACCTATGCTTAATGGAAATTTATCTTCTCTTTGTACGCCTTGCCAAAAAGGAAAATTTTCAAAAAATTCTTTTAAGAGCAAAAATGTAATTTCTATCACTAGACCTCTTCAATTAATCCATATGGATTTATTTGGACCGGTTAGCACTTCTAGTCTAGGAGGTAGAAAATATACGTTTGTAATAATTGATGATTTCTCTAGATTTTGTTGGACATTATTTCTATCTTCCAAATCCGATGCATTCCTTGAATTTACTAAACTATGCATTCCTATGCAAAATGAACTTGATTTAAAGATTAAATGCATACGTTCGGATCATGGAGGAGAATTTGAAAATGATAGATTTTCTTCATTTTGTGATGATTTAGGAATTAAACATGAATTTTCCGCTCCTCGCACCCCACAACAAAATGGTGTAGTGGAGAGGAAAAATTGAACCCTTCAAGAGCTAGCACGCACTATGCTTTGTGAGTATGGGTTACCTAAATCATTTTGGGCCGAAGCGGTTAATACTTCATGTTATATCATTAATCGTGTCATGCTTCGTCCTATTTTAAAATTGACAACTTATGTGCTTTACTTTAAAAGAAAACCTAATGTATCTTATTTTCATGTGTTTGGTTGTAAATGTTTCATTTTAAAAACTAAAGATACACTAGGAAAATTTGATGAAAAATGCGATGAGGGAAATTTCATTGGTTACTCTTCAACTAGCAAGGCTTATAGAATATATAATAAAAGAACTAAAGTAGTTGAAGAGTCTATACATGAAAGATTTGATGAGTTTGTTCCTTGTGTAGATTCTAATCATATAGGAAATGAAGACGAACCTATTTCCCCTTTGGAGAATGAGGATGATGAATCACTTGGAGAAAAAGAAGAAGAAAAAGAAGAAGAACAAGAGGAGAAAGAAAATGAGATAATAGAATATGTTCCTCCAAGCGTGTTGCAGTTCACTAAGGATCATCCAAAGGAGCTTGTGATAGGAGAACCATCAAAAGGGGTAAGTACTCGTTCTTCTTTACATGAGTCTTTTTCAAAACTTTGTTTTATATCCGAAATAGAACCAAAAAATGTTTCAACCGCTTTAAATGATGAATTTTGGTTTATAGCTATGAATGATGAATTATATCAATTAGAACGTAACAAAGTTTAGAATTTAGTATAGATGCCATCTAATCATCCGGTTATAGGAGTCAAATGGATTTTCAAAAATAAATTAGATGGTGACTCTAGGATAACAAGGAATAAAGCAAGACTTGTTGCACAATGTTATTCACAAATCGAAGGGGTAGATTTTGATGAAACTTTTGCACCCGTTGCTCGCCTAGAATCAATTAGAATATTTCTTGCATTTGTAAGTTTTACAAGATTTAAATTATTTCAAATGGATGTTAAAAGTGGCTTTCTAAATGGGATTATAAAAGAAGAAGTTTATGTAGAACAACCCCCCGGTTTTGTGAATGCAAAATTTCCTAATCATGTGTATAAGTTAGAAAAAGCACATTATGGATTAAAGCAAGCGCCACGTGCTTGGTATGATAGATTGACATTATTTTTGATAAAGCACAGTTATAAAATGGGAAGTGCGGATAATACACTCTTCATTAAGCATGTAGATAATGATTTGATTATATTGCAAATTTATGTTGATGATATCATTTTTGGAGCCACTAATGAAGAGTTATGTAATGAAGTTATTTTAGTGATGAAAAATGAATTTGAAATGAGCTTGGTAGGAGAACTCACTTATTTTCTAGGATTTGAAATCTCACAAAAACAAGATGGTATATTTATTTGTCAAACTAAATATGTTCATGATATTCTTAAGAGATTTGGATTTGAAAACCTAAAGAAAACCAATACTCCTATGAGTGCATCACAAAAGTTAGGAAAAGATGAAACCGGTATTTCAATAGATCAAACATTATATAGAGGAATGATAGGCTCATTGCTTTACTTAAGCGCATCTAGACCCGATATTACGTTTGCCATTTGCTTATGTGCTAGATTTCAAGCTAACCCAAAAGAATCACATTTAAAAGCGGTTAAACGTATTTTTAGATATCTAATCGAAACATCTAGATTAGGCTTATGGTATCCTCATAATAATAGTTTTATTCTACACGGTTTTTCTGATTCGGACTATGCGGGATGTTCATTAGATCGTAAAAGCACTAGTGGCACGTGTCATTTTATAGGCCCTTCACTTATATCATGGCCGAGTAGGAAACAGAATTCTGTTGCCCTCTCCACCACCAAGGCCGAATATATCGCACTAGGTAGTTGTTGTGCACAAGCATTATGGATGACCCAAACGTTAGAAGACTTTGGTGTTTATCTAAATAACATTGAATTAAAGTGTGACAACAAGAGCGCTATAGATCTCACAAACAATCCCGTACATCATTCTAGATCTAAACATATAGATGTCCGACATCATTTCATTAGAGATCATATTAAGAAAGAACATGTTAAAATTAGATTTATAGGGACGGAATCACAACTTGCCGACATTTTTACCAAACCTCTACCCAATGCACGTTTTCACATGCTTATGTTAGAATTAGGTGTCATAGAAATGTCACTTTGACCCTTATAAAAAGCTATCAAATTACTTTATCTACTTTAATATTTTTTCTCTTAAAAATTTTATTAGTTAAAAATCAATAAAAATTTAAAAACTATGGGAAAACCACCAAAAACATGCTAAAAAGGCCATCATATCAACTCCATAATGTCTGAAATTTCAACTGTATGAAGGCTTATTTATATTACAAATGTATCACGAAAAATATTTTTTAAAAAATAAAAAATTGGTGTTCTGTCTCGGCGTTAAGAAGTTAACGCCTTGCGTTAGCTTCTATGCTCAGAAATTTGTTTTTTGTGTGTTTTTACAACTGTGTTGGTATTTTGGTGTGTTTTCTTTCAAAACTTAAAAACAAAAAAATTACTATAAGCTTAAATGTTGATTTCAAGGATGATTATATAGATATTGGTTCAAGATTATTTACAAAGTTTAATTTAAACCTTCAAGTTTCATTAAAAACATTGTTTTGATTTAATCATGCCTTCAAAATTAATTATCTTCAAATGTGCTAAGAGTTTGAGAATAGACAACATATGTCGAAATGCTTTCACATGCCTCTAAGTATGAGTAAAGTTTTTATCTTTGATAATGATTTTCTGACTTACACTTTTTGGTTTATATACATGTGTTTTTAATTCTTATTTTACATGGTTGTGTAGCATAAGAACTTATTTTGAATTTCATAAACAGTTTACCTACACAACATCGAATTCTTTTTTGAATTCTTTTTTTTTCATGCACCTGTATTTAGAGAAATGTGGTAAATAAAATTCAAAACAAAATATAAACTATGTTTGCTAAACAAGTGAATTCGGATTCCTTTGTCACTTAGTCTAAAAAGCAACAAATGAATGACAAGGATAACTCCACCAAGCACTACTTGAACCTCCTGATAAGTCTTAATGAGCATTGTGAGGTTGAGCACCTTGGAAAGAATTGTAAAGTGTCTTGTGCAAACAAAATTTTCACCACTTCTCATTAAAAAAAAATCTATAGTGCATTGAATTTGTGAAAGTAAAGTTGTTTTTGTTTAATTCAATTTATGCTCTTACATTACATAGTTTCATGTGGTTTGATTTCTACACTTGTATGCTTTATCAAAACACATTTATTGTACATATCATTATCAATTATAATACTTCCACTCATGAGAATTGGACTTAAAGCTTACCTACATTGTTCTCTACAATCATGAGTAAATGCACTAGATAGCAAAGCATGATCTTTACAATATTTATGATTTCTTGAAATGCAAATTATTTTACATTGTACACCTATCTTCCATTGATATTATATCTTCTTGCTTGCTAACTTTAAATATTCCAAATTTCAAATGTATTTGCAACTTGTGTATTTCAATTCAAAACATCAACTTATTTGATTTACAACGCTTATTATGTTTTGTTCTTACAAATTCTTAACGATGTTCAAATATTGCTTTTGCTGTGTTCACTTTCAAAGAGTTGCAATTATCTCTACAGAGTGCACAAAAGAACAAATTCCTACTACTCATCCCTATCTCCTTTTGATTATAACAAAAGGGGGAGAAGATACTAACTTCAAGAAATAACTTAGAAAAATCTATTATTTAGGGAGGAGTACATTATGACATGCATTCATGTAGGGGGAGTATCCACATAGTGGGAGTATGCATGATTATCACGCTTATCATATACTATAAACACTACTCTATTTTTATTTCTTATTAGTGGATTTGTTATTATCAAAAGGGGGGAGATTATTGGAGCTTGTGTTCCACATCTCTTAGTTTGAGAATAACAAATCACACTATGTATTTGATCTTGCTTGTGTTTATAAGTGTGCTGGTATAATAGGTATGCAACTATGCTAATTATTGTTTGGAGCTCAGAATGAATAGTCCAAAAAAATCACTATCATCTGCGACAGCTAGATATCGGAATCCGACATCCCAGTATCAGTGGTTTCCAATCTCAGCGGTTTCCAGTCTCAGCGGTTTCCAGTCTCAGTGGTTTCCAGAAAAATCACTGTCGTCTGCGCAGCTAGATATCAGAATCCGACATCCCACGTCTCAGCAATTTCCACACGTTCTACAAGTTCCATGCACTGTCAGAATTCCAACATCGATGTCGTCGACGACTACTCCACATCTCAGTGGAAACCGTCACGTCGCGCGCACACTTCATTCGCATGGGACACCTGTCAACTGGAGGAGATAACATCGGCGGACGACATCTAGATGTAGTCGACGACATCAAGAATTTATTTATTGACTCATTTTTCGTGGAGGAGAAGTTACACACTATTCTGGAGTACCAATTCCCGAGTGCTTTTCATCAGAGAGCTCCAGAACTCTAAGAACTCCCATTTTGGCAAGAACGTTCAAGAGCGAAGAAGAGACGGTCCGTACGCAATATCTCAGGCAATCTTTGCAAGGATTTGACGTCGTCTTCAGAGCTTCATATTTAGGGAGTTTCATATCTGAATTTCTATTTTGTATTTTATCTTATCATTTTATAATTGGAGGAGGAAATCGCCGCCTTGTGCTTGGCGTCAAAGTCCGTTTGTGGCTTAGGGGAAATCATCGCCTTGTGTGTGGCGTCTAAGTCCGTGTGTGTCTTAGGAGGAAATCGCCGCCTTGTGCGTGGAGTCTAGGTCCTTGTGAGGCTTAGGAGTAAATCGCCGCCTTTTGTGCAGCGTCTAGATCATGGAGAGATCTAGGGGGAGGCTAGTAGCAAGATCTAGGAAGAGATTCGCTAATAGCCGGACGGTCCTTGGTTGAAGGACCGGTAAATTGAAAAGAATTTTATTTTTATCATAGACTTGATTTTAAGCTTTATTAAGATCAACAATCCTTTGTATTCATCACTTGTAAAAATAAAATTTGATTTCCAATTTCTCATGATCTTCTAAGTGCTTATTTAAGTTGAGTAAAAATCTAATTGTTTATCCGTTAAAATTATCATAATATATTAGAAAAAATTCAAAGTAAATTTTAGCCCTTATTCACACCCCTCTAAGGGCGCCGCAAGATCCAACACCTTGTGTGTACGCATATAAGTTAAGGTTACTTTTATAGCTTCCCATTTACATGATGTTGCTTCCTTTTATATACTCTAGATATGTTGTCATGCTTTATGTTTCCTTATACTATATTTGGAACCGTGTGAACTATTTAGTATACTCACGTCATACTATTGTACATATATTTTACTCCTCAATATGTTATGAGAAAAAGGGGCTTGATGTATATATATATACTTGATAGTTAGACCCATTGCACCTGCTTGCTTTTTTTACCCCCTATTGTCCTCCACTTCCTCCTCCCCCACGGTGCCTAGGAGTCACGGGTGGAGGCGGTGAGGAACGTGGTAAGTCTTATTGACTGACAGTCGGTGGACCACATCATTACAGGAGCACCAAGGAGAGTAGACCTTCAATATGAGGGAGGTACAGGACACTGTGGCAAGACCTGGACTCAGTCGCTCGGCAGAGGCAGGAAGAGCACAGATGAGCAACTCTCTGTTGAGACCAATTCTTCACGTCTACCCAGGTCAGAGGAGGGAGTTATACATTCTTGAGGGCATCACCCCGTGTTAGTGTCTGCAGTGTTTTATTTTTGCCAAGAGAGAGGCCAAAAATGTTTGATGTACCAGGCTTAAGCCTTTTTCTATTTTACCGCACTCTGATTTATATCCTTCATGTCATAGTTTATCTCATTTAAACAAGTTTTTAATTATAAGGTGATTTGTTTTGGACATGTGCTTCTTTAAATATTTTAACTCTGTAATGTGTGGTTGGCCTGGATATGATGATTAGCTGGCAGGATCGGCATATTGTGGAGGCAACCATTTGGAGAAATGGTGCCACCGCAAGATGATGGTTTTGGGCGGTAAGACCCGGGAGCGATTGCAAAAAAGAGAGGGTCTTATAGAAACAATGACATTTGTAAAGGTCCTACATGTCCCCAAGGTTTTCATATGATGAACCACACATCCAGAGGTTGGTTATGGTTTATATTGAAGAAATGTCAGTAATATATATTTTTCTTCCTGATTATTTCCTTGGAAATCATTATATGAATAATTATGACATAACCAAAATTTGTAAAGGAACTTCAACTTCCTTTTTCCCAATTGACATGAATATATTTCCAAGGGTTTTAATCATTCTAAAATGTCCTCCAACAAAGATTGACTATTTTACAAGATTATGAGCCCGTATAATTTAAATAAATCACAAATGCTACTTTTAACAAATGTATGAACAAAGTACAGTAAATATCCAACCAAAATTAAGATAAAATTACCGGAGCTCCATATTTACTAGAAACGCTCACAGGTTATGTTTTATCTTTTTCTAATTCCATTTAGTCTCATAATTAAGTATTGCAAAGGAACTAAATTTAAATATATTTGTGATGGAGCCACTACTTTGTCTCATTCAATAATTATAACAAAATTTCCAGAGCATAATTAATTTAAGAGAACAAAATTAATTATTTTAATTAATTATTTTTAGAGAACTGAATTTAGTCATTTTGAGAAGGAAGCATTGTAAATCCTCATCCAATACTTATGATAAAAATTACAGAAGATTATATTAACCCTAGAGGTTCTCTGAATAAATTCCACATTTTCCTAAAATCATATGACCACATAAATAATTTAAATCATGGAAACTAACTTTTGGCACATTGTGAAGGAACTACCAAATTACCTTATGCAACAATTATAATAAAATGTCCAGATACTCATAGCATCATGAAAAGTTCACTGGCCAAGTTTCATAACTTTCCTAAAGCATATGGCCATATATTTTGCACTTGGAATGAAAGTTACCAATTTAAATATTAAATGTTCAGTGGGTGATAATGACTCCAAAAATTCCAACAAAATTATCCAGGGTGTTTTTTCACCCTATGAGACTATCTACAAAGTTTCAAGCCCATCCATGGGGATATGACCCCATTCCCTTCATTAACCCCAATATGCATCCCTAGGGGTTGAACTAGGTTTTCTTGGTATTCCAACCCAAAACCTTCTAAAATCACTTGTGGGGATGTTTTATGTGATAACAAAGAGGTGAACAAAGTTTCATCACATTTGGTTGAGGGATGACCACTCAAATCCCCAAAGTGTACTTTTTGGTGAACTAGAGTTATCTTTCCATAGGTGACCATGATTGAACACTAGTTAACAAGTCTAATGAAACCCAAATGGCTGAGATTTTTATCATGACCATATAATGTCCAAACAAGACATCCACCAGAGATTTGGGGGATTTGGAGGTCCAAAGACCCTATATTTAAGCCGTGTGTGAATTATTAAATTATTACAAAAACTATAGTAAAATCATCTCAAAAAATTTTGATTTTTGGATATGACGTGATTAACAGCTAGACTGGCCTATGGTCAAATTTTTAGGCCATTTGACTTAGTGGATCAATAGGGCCAATCAAATAAATTTCTGGTTGGCCATAGGGATGCCTTGCACGAAAAAGAGTGCTGAGGGAGATCCCCTGGGCCAAATTGAATGAAATAAATTTTGAATTAAACTAGACATAGAAGACCACATATTTTATGTTGACCACATTTATAGTAGAGGCCACTAAGTATATTTATTAAATAAAATCATCCACTGTATTTTATGTGATAGAATGTAAATAGATATATCCATTAATTCATTTTGGCCTACGTATAGCAGATCGCACAGATCCAACGACCAGGGGTCATCATACCCAGTAATTTGACGGTGCACGATCTCTCGTCCTTTGTGATATTTAGGCTTGATTTTCCATCCACCCACGGATCCTCCTGACCGGCTATTGCCACCACCACCTTCGTCGAGGTGGTGGACGATGATTAGCGGTGGTTTGCCAGCCAAAGGTGGCCGGAAAGGGGATTTCTGGAGGGGGAAAGGAGCTTAAAAATGATACCTTTTGGATTCTTGATACGAGCCTGATTTGGATCGAATCAAGCCCCAAATTGATTGAGATCTAAATACCAAGGGAGGAGATGGCCGGGGATCGAACCTTTATGGTGTCCGTTTGCATTGCCGATCGGGTTCCACATGGAGGCGTGGGAAGATTTTGGGGCCATGGTCAATACTTACTAAGGTAGCACGAATTCCTCTGGAAAGATGGGGGGTTTCACTCCTCTCCGACCTCTGAAGGTGTTAAAGGCTTCAATTGAGGGAGGTGGAGGTTACAACATTGATTTCCATTAATGGCCATGAAGGGGTTTCTCAGCCACCTTGAATCCCTTTGACTTCTCCCTCTAAGAGGCCGGGAAAAGCCATTCATCTCCCCCAAATTAACTAAGGGGGATTAATATGAGCCATTAGGGGAGGAATTGGGTGACTCATGACATTCAAAGCCATAAATGCCTCTTTCTTTCTCTTCAAATTGGGGGAAAGTCCCATTTTCTCTCTCATAGTCACCCCCTCCAAACATTGGATGGAAATCCAAGTAATTTTAGTCATGAGGACTTAGTGGATCACCATAATTGGGCCTAGCCCAATAGGATTGAGCCTTGGGCTTGATTTCCCAATTTGGTCGTAATTAACCATAATTGGTTTATCCCAACCCTAGATTAACTTAGGTGGTGTGACTGATCCAAATGGGTGTTCATAGGTCCCTTGACACCATCCAAGTCCAATTGTGACTTGGTGTGATCAAATTGTGTCAAGTTGAGTCACTTTGACCTAACTAGGTCAAATTAGGCTTTTTGGGTCCAAGTGTTGATTTTAGCCCATTCATGGTAATGGTTGGACCCAATGTATTGTTAGTGACTCATTGACATCATTTAAGGGTTAGGAAGAATTGGGTGAGGTCAATTTAACCAATTGGTCCTTAATAGGCTATTTTGACCTATCTAGGGTTAGGGTTGACTTTGGTCAACTTGACCACTTTGGTTGACCCCAATGGGCCCTAAGTGACCCAAGGGATTCCCTATGAGGTTAGAGGTGTTATGTTGGGGGCAAATAGTTAACATGAGGCCCAAAAGTCAAACCCTAGACTAAGTGACCATAATTTGTTATCTATAGACCAAGGTGATTTCACCGACTTGCCTTGGTTCTTATGGTCCTTTTGGTCTTCCTAGGGTAACATCCCCCAAACAACTAGACCCCTAGGTTGGTTTTGCCATGACTAGGTCATGACAAAACCCTAGGATGCGCGAAGAGACTATTAGATCTTGGGAAATAGGTGAAGACCACATTGGTTTGTAAATAGTGCATTCCAATTATCCAATCTAGGGTTGGCTTAGGGCGTCACCATGACCAATGACCCCACCATAACATGCCTAATCTATTAAGGGGTCACTTTGTAACACCCCAATTGTCCAATTATAGAAAGAGAAGTAATGAGAGTTCAGAGCTAGCGCTAGGCGCTAATGCTGGTGCTAGTAGTTGTCTAGACGAACCGCTGAGACAGGCTCCATACCGTTGAGATGAGCCCTATGCTATCGAGATGCTAGCGCTAGCGCTAACGCTAACATTGGCATAGTGGTGGTCTAGAAAAATCACTGAGACATGCTCCATACCGTTGAGACAAGCTCAATACAGTCGAGCTGCTAGCACTAGCGCTAGAGGTAGTGATCGAACTGGCGAGCTTTGTTCCATCGAGATGCTAGCGCTGGTGCTAGCGCGAGCGCATGCGGTAGCTGAACCGACAGAATGCAACTGGGATTAGTTTTGAAAGAGTAAATCATGGCCAAGGGAGGCCAAAAGCCTTCCCAATTGATGGAGATTCACTCCCCCAATCAATTAGGAGAAGATTAAGAGGTTTTCCAACTCACATGGGGGATGAATTTGATGGTTATTAGTGATGGCCAAAATTTCACCATTAATGGTGTTAATCGTGGAATCCCAAGCTTTGCCTCTTCTCCTCCCCAAATTGGCTCCTTAAAAAGCCTCAAGGGGTGAAGGGAGAGAGTTTCCCCCACTTTCCATAAGAAATAAAGCCTCTAAACTCATATCGGCATGATACCAAAAGCTCTACGGTCTATAATGACGGACCGGCGATTGGAACGGCTACAAGCCACCACTATGGTCCTCCCCTCCTCCTCTCTCTTTCTTGATAGATCGTATCATGTTGGACGCAAGGTTTTAGGCCAATTGGCCTTGAATCGGCAGGACAGAAAGCTTGGGTTCAAGCTTTACTTTTCTTGCTTAAAACCCTGATTCCCGCCAGCTCTGGCAGGCCAACCACCGTCCATCGCCCGCCGCCACCTGAACGGAAGTGGTGGTGGCATTGGCCGACCGGGAGATGGTCTAGGTGGCCGGGAAATCACCTCCCAAGTTGGTATTGGTCAGGCCAATCATGGTCGTTGGCTGATTGAAGAAGATGAACTGATGCCCTCCATTTTATTTAGACAGATTATACAATTTTATGATTATTTAACGTCATGATTTCTCCTAGAAATGCACATTTTTAAATTGAAAGTTGAACCACTTAGAGGTCGTTTTAGGAAAAGTGACTAGAGACAAAAGTTGTAGATCTTTATGTCTAGTTTAATTTAAAATTGATTTGAGCCGATTTGGCCCATGGTTTGACTACAACATTCAGATTGGTGCAAGGTGTCAAAAGGTTGACTAAAAATTAAGATGGGTGCCCCCGCTAAACTACTTATCCAAATGCTTTGAAATTTGGAGCATAAGCTAGATTTACCCTTACCCTCAACATATCCAAAATTGAAAATTTTTGGATGAACTTTTTCTATAGTTTTTGTAGAAATTTAATAAAACATATACGATTAAATTTTAGGGTCTAGAGACCTCCAAACCCTACCAAATTTTGCTGGGTGGTCCTTAGGGTCATGACATGACTCTGGTAGAAATTTCATCCTATTTGGGATTGATTTGCTTGGGTAATTAAGTAACCGAAACTTGGTCAAACAAGGGGATATTACGATAAGGGTGCACTTGATGGATTTGAGGGGTCAACCCTCATCAAAATGTTGTGAAACCTTGGCAACTGATTTAACATCATAAAAAACACATAAGTGGTTTTGGGTGGTTTGGGGTGTATGTACCCTAGAACCCTAGTGTGAACCTTAGGGTTGTATATTGAACCTATTAAAGGACATAAAGTCACATGTCCTTGGAGGACTTGAAACTTGGTAGGTAGTTTCATAAGGTTGAAATAAGCCCTGGATAATTTTGCAAGAATTTTAGTGACATTAATCCCCACTGAATTACTTATTATTTAATTAGGTCACCTTCTTCCAAGGTGAAATTTCATGTGCAGGCATGCTAGGATGATTATGAAACTTTGTTGGTGAGATTATATTGATGATAATATTCACTGATAATGTTTCTATTAATTTTGGGTCGATATATATAGTACCTCATTCATAACCACCAATATATGCCCTAGTGGTAAGATTATTAATTATGGACTTAATACTCGCTGGAAAAACATGAAACTTGATCAGAGGAGTTCTTAGGGAAAGAATATGATATGTAAATTTTAGTATAATTTTTGGAGGAGTTTTTATATGGTTCTCTTCACAAAGTGCCCTATGATTTATTTATTTAAATAAAGGATTTATATGGTCAAATGAATTTGGCAAATTTTGGAACTCAAGCAAAGAACATTTCTGATCACCTTAGATACTTATTAATTTTCTTGTAATTTTTGGATGAGTATTTTTGGTACCTTCTTTGTTAACCCTTGATTTTGATAAATTATTCCATATTTTAATGTGAGGTCAAAACCTTCCTAGAATTTTTTGAATTTCATATGTGGCTGTAATTTTGATGATATATAGTTGTACAAATTTTATTAAGGCCATAGCTTATCAAAAAACCATACTTAGTGTTCAAAGTCATAGGTTCCCTGATTTTGAAGAAATTATAATAAATGCCAAATAAATTAGGAAAATTATGAATTTCTGGAGCTAGTCTTAAAATGTCATAACACACCCACAATAATAATCTTGGGTCTTTTGGATGAGAATTTGGAGTCTTTATCTTTTTATCCATCATGTAGTTCAAATGGTCTATGTATAGTGAACACACTGAATTAAGACAAGCATGTAGGTCTTACATGGGAAGTTAAAGAATTTGGTGCACCCAGACTGACTAGGTTTGGAAGGAGTCACCAAAAGAGGGTAGGAGTGAGATGCTTGGTTGATTAGGAGGCAAGAGTATCCTTGGGATCGATGAAAGATCGGCATTCCCTTGGAATGAAGTAAAACACACTTAGCATTAGTAAGTGTAACATTAATGGTGGTCGGTTCAAGTGTAGACACCAATAAGAATAAGTGCCTTGGAAAGGGAGATTTGGGATTCATCCCATCATATCTCCTAGTACCGCTGCGATCCCCTCACAGGGTAGTCCTCGGGAAGTCCATGGTTAACCAAAAACCGTAAGAATAATTTGTTTTGCAAGATTAACTCAATAATACACTCACCCACACCCCATTGTTATGGGTGGTTTGTTGGTTTTGTCTTATGAGCAGTAGGATCGTGGTTATAGGTACGAATGGGTTAGTCCGACGGGATGGTGGCCTGGAAGATTATTGTGTTGGGCTGGTTAGCCCGGGGAGCCTATGGCTCAGAGATATATAGTAATCATGATTGCATGTGAATAAAGGTTGAGGGTCTTTATGTTGGAACATGGTCTTCCGCCTCTCCTAGGTTTGAGAATAACAAATCCTATGTGTATTTGATCTTTGGTGTTTAAGTGTGTAGGAAACAAAATCCATACGACTCAATGATATCATTAGTAGGTTGCCCCCAAAATTGAGCCAACAAATCCAACATGCCCACTAGCGCCGGCGGTAGCACCTAGCGCTCAGCGCTAGCGATGATTAGCGCAATCCCGAGAGCACATTTAGAAGGCGCTAGCGCCAGGCGGTAGCGGATTGCGCAGGCTGTAGCGCGGAGAACAAGAGGCATGACGGAAATGTTTCCTCGGATAGAAGATTCTCCCAAGCAGAATATGTCCTAATATGGGATAGTGCCGACGGTAGTGATAGCGCAGGCGCTAGTGCTGAGGCTATAAATAGCATCCTCTTCTCTTATTTTGCACAACCAACAGATAGAGAGGTTGAGTACTAGAATTCTAGAGCCTGATTTGGCTGAAAGTTGATCTCCCACCAAAGCTCTTCAAATTTTTGAAGGAGGACTTCTACACGCCGAATCCAAACGACGTCCACTTCTACAATGATTATTCTAGAATGGATCTTCGTCTCCAACTTCAGAAGTTTTTCTAAAGGGAGTTTTTTTATTAATATCATTTCATATTCTTTGTAAACCGTTAGAGAATTTGCCTCGTGTTGGCGACTAGGTCTGGGTAGGACATAGGGAAGAAATTCGCCTCGTGTTGGCTACTAGATCTATGTTAGGTCTAAGGGGTGCTCAATGTTGAAAATGTTGAAGTGTGAAGTTGGCAGTCTGGGAGGTGTTCGTGCAATCTGGTCTAACCGCGCGATCTCACAGTCTCCTCTGCGGTCTGACATATTCGGTCTAGCCGCAGTCTTATTCGGTCTGACCGTCGTTCTCTGTCTAAGGCTGCTGAAGTGAGGCCGCGCGGTCCAGTTCATGTGACTGCGTGGCGAGCTATTCTCAGTATTGTGCGGGTTAAGCGGTTAACCGCACAGGGTTGTTGTTGGTGCACGCCAACTAATGTTTTCTTAGTCACGCGGTCTCCTCTTTGTGTTTGCATAAGCTGGTCACTTGGCGATCTACTGATGCTTGCGGACACAGGTGTTGGTCGACTTGGTAGGCTGTTGCCTTAGTCGACTTGGCTGTGTTCGCGGTCTTTGGAGGAGGTCTCGTATATGCAAACACTGGTGGTGTGCGTCATGACTATGTGGGGTGTCATGATCGTGTGGAATCTTGGAGGAGTGGCGATCTCCTGGTCAGATTGAATTCAGCGAGCTCACTAAGTGCAGAGCAATCTTCTGCTGACAGCGTAGGTTGATCGATCTTGGTCGCGCGGTCAGGGCAGTGACTCTATCTCATAGAGTGGTGACTGGATCTGGTCCCATACTTATAAATAGGTGTCACTGTAGAAGTAACATAATCGCACCAATGTAAGCTTAACTCGTGACTAGAACTCGTGGTCTCGTTTTTCGTGACCGCCCGGTTTGCTGATTGAATTTCCTTTGTGCTGCTTCTGCGGATTGTGCGGATAGCAGAGGTCACCTCTTCTTCTAAGCTGTTTGAGCGGTCTTGCGGCTTGCAGTGTGGGTTGCTGGAGTTCGGGAGAATCAGTGGAGTTCGGGAGGTCGCAGAGTTTCTCCGGTGTTGTTCAAGTTGCCGACAGTCTATTCGCGTTGTCTCCTTTTCTAGTCGCGCGAACACCCTGGCCGCGCGGTTAGGAAGCTTCTGTGTTCAGACCTCCAGTTATCTTTCTTCAGCATTGTATTTTTCCTTTTGGTTTTGTGTACTGGTGAAATCATGTCTCTCCATGTATACCTCGCTCTGTAATGAAGATTTCTGCTGTTATCAATAAAGATTGCTTTGCTTCATGTGCTTCTGGTTATTGGCTGTAACTTTAAGTTGTACGATTCCTGCTCACTCCTAGATCTACGGAATATTTCACATGGTATCAGAGCTAGGTTGGAGTGGATAGAGCAGTGAACAACTTAAAGTTGCCATCGCCTTTATGAAGAAGGAACCAGTGGTAGAGCCATGTAAGCAGGTTTTGCAAGAGGTCTTGGAATTGAGATGCTCACGTCGACTAACTTCAAGATGTGGAAGTCGTGCATGCAGAGTTATCTTCTGGGCAAGGACCTCTGGAGGTTGTTGGAGGAGATAGCACGGAGGATGTTGTCCCAGTTTGGGATAATGGTCATGAGGTGAGGAATTGGAGGAGGATTAATGCGAAAGCAGAGTTCACTCTGAAAAGGGCTATATCACCTGACCTATTCGATCACATCTTAGGGTGTGGATCAGCTGCCGAGATCTAGAGAGCCCTGCATGGGCTGTTTAATAAGAAGAATGTATCGAGGCTACAGTTCCTAGAAAATGAGCTGGCTAGGTCGGCTCAGGGAGATCTGTCTATCTCTATGTTTTTCCTGAAGATGAAGAACCTGTGCGCTGAGATTTCAACACTGGATCCTGATGAGCCAATTTCTGAGGCAAAGCTGAAGAGACACATCTGTTAAATTGAGCTCCAATCAGAATTGTGAACATCTCATACCCGTTACCTGCGCACCATCAATAAAAATAGAATCAAATACAAACGGGATTTTGTTATTATCAAACTGGAAGAGTGCGAAACGCATGCTCCAACAATCTCCCCCTTTTGATAATAACAAATCCGTATAAAAAGAAATCATGTCTATTTAGGTTGTTGTTTTTTACATATGGTGTGTGCACAAAAATAACATGATATATTCCTCTTAAATGTAAGCTCCCCCTAGATGAATTCTCCCCCTAAATGAATGCTCCCCCTAAATGTTAAAGTAAATTGAAATGATGTATTGTTTAGGTGGAAGATTTAGGTGGAATTGTTCTTATTGTTCTTTGATTTCTTGAATATACTTATAATTCTCCCCCTTTTGGTATTAGCAAAAGTTAATTTGAAATGAATGAGTAGTTCTTAAGGGAAGAGATAGGATGTAGAAAATAAGAGTAAGCAGAAGCACTTGTGTTGAAAATGATTGAAAGTCTTGAAATAATAGTAATATGCCATAGTATTGAATAAACTCATGAAGAGATGGTATAGCCATATGAAGTAGTAGAATACAAAAAATAACTTAAACATGATTAATGTCATTTTAAAGTATCATAGAAAGACACAATTTGTGTATAGAAATTTGGAATCTTTTCGGTCCAATTCTCATGAGATGAAGGTTTATATAACATAATGATGTGTACAAGTGTCGTTTGATCAAACATATGAAATTATTTAATTTAAATGATCATTGGAATAGAAAACATAATATAAGCATATAAAAACAACTTTGACCTTGAAGATATAGCACAATAAGAATAGAATACCATTTTTTCTTTTGCACAAGACAATTTACAATTCTTTCCAAGGTGCTCAACCTCACAATGCTTATTAAGACTTATCAGGAGGGTAAGTAGTGCTTGGTGGAGTATCCTTGTCCTCAATTTAAACTTTTTGTTGATCACATATTTTGTGATATCTTAACTTTGTAGTTTGTATAGATATTTATATATTGTTTTATTTTTAATTGACCAAGGATCTCCGAATTCACTTGAATCGCAAAAGATGGTGTATATTTGGTTATGCTAACAAATCAAGCTTGAAAGTAGTATTTATGAAATGCTATTGTATTATGTTAAAGCAAACATGATTCATGTATATATTAAATAGAAAGACATATGTCTGGATCAAAAGAAGTGAACGTGATAGCTCATTATTATATATAAACAATTTCTCATACTTAGAGGCATGCGAGGTTCACTTTTATACTTAACCGCTTCTAGACCAGATATTATGTTTTCAGTTTGTTTATGTGCTAGATTTCAAGCTGATCCCAAAGAATCACATTTAAAAGCGGCAAAAAGAATTTTTAGATATTTAATTGGCACATCTAAACTTGGTTTGTGGTATCCTCATAGCGATGATTTTACTCTTTTTGGCTATTCTGATTCTGATTATGCTGGTTGTTCACTAGATAGGAAAAGCACTAGTGGCACTTATCACTTTTTAGGCCCTTCACTCATTTCATGGTCGAGTAGGAAATAGAATTCTGTTGCCCTCTCAACCACCGAGGCCGAATACATCGCACTTGGTAGTTGTTGTGCACAAGCTCATTGGATGAAACAAACTTTAGAAGACTTTAACATTAAACAACAAACTATAGAGCTATGGTGCAATAACAAAAGTGCAATTGATTTAACTTACAACCCGGTTCATCACTCTAGGTCTAAACATATTGACGTTAGGCATCATTTTATAAGAGACCACATTAAAAATAATCAGATTAAAATTTCCTTCATAGGAACGGATAATCAACTAGCCGATATATTCACAAAACCATTGCCGGATTCCTGGTTTTCAATGCTAAGGCTTGAATTAGGAATCCTAGATATTTCAAACTAAGCATATCCAATATGACAAATCAAGTTTAATATGATAAAGAACAATAGAAAAACATCATTTTAAATCAAAACATAGAATTTGAATGACTTAACAAAAATTCTCACATCATTAATAATTCATACAAATTGTTCCAGAAAAACAGTAAAAATAAACATAAGATTAAGTTCAGTAAACAGAAAATGAAATCTGCGTAAGTTCACTGTCGCCCAGGCGACAGTGAGTGTCGGAAAATTCCGACATCAGTCAGAAGTAGCAACCTGCTGGAAACTACTCAGAATCATCATATCCAGCCCCGCTACTTTCTGGACAGTCTTCTGAAGATCCACGTCTTACAGCCTTTCCACGTCGAGTCTGCCTAACCGATTGGCGTGGCGGTTCTTCATCTGGGACTTCCCATTCGTCCGCTTCTTCAGGACTTTAACTTCAATCCCTTCACCAGAAATTTCATAAATTTCTGCAGTCTACTGCGATCTTTCTTCATTTCTTTCTTGTGTTCTTCAAATGAATCACGAAGATCATCTATAGACTCTCGTAGTGATCCTCCTATAGGATTTGTAGGCTCTCTAATCTCTATTCCAGGATGAGGCTTTTTATGAGACTTCTTAACTTTCATGGTACCCGTATAGTATATTTCAGGAATACAATCATCTAAGTATGAATCTTGACTTATCCATTCATACTTCTTATAGAGAATACGTTGAATTATAGCCCCCATTGGCAAAGTATGAACCTTCACCCATTTTGGTTGTTTTAATCTAATAGCATAACGAATCTGGGCAAGGATGAGGTCCGCTACATCAAAGGGTTCCTTCTCTATAATAAAATATGTAAACAGCGTCAACTATGCTGTGATACTCCTTATATCACCACTTTTTAGCATGACTGAGTTTCTCAATATGTCTTGGACTAAATAGGCATCAGGAGTGAGTGAAGAGACTTCCGTGATTAGGGTCCTCTTTTTACCTCCATGTAAACTCATGTTTACAAGAGTCCAATCTCTGTCCCTTCTATAGCTTTCTACTATGTCTGGCATATGATCAATCATAAGAAGACCAAATTCATCTCTAAGATCAACATGTGTTATTTCCACTTGTTGACCTTGGATTCTCGATCGCACTCCCCCATCCAATTCAGTGTGTTTAGGGTCTTCCAAATGATTGTAAAACTCTCGGGTCAAGACAGATCAGAACAAATCTACTAAAATTACTGATAATATACCTGCATTTGCAAGAAGAGTGTAGATATGGTTGTGCTTAGGAGAGTCAAATTCAACATATTTTGAAACTCCAATAATTGCCTTCTCAATCCCCAGATATACTTAATATGAACTATGAGCATCTTCAGATATACTTTTACGAGCCTTAGAACTGGATGCCATTCTACAAACATAACAAAACTAAATTTAAGTTAATCACTATTTTGTGCACTGGGACAATGTCGCCTAGGCAATATTGACTGTCGGAAAATTCCGACATTGATCCAGTGAGAATTTTTTTCTATGTTTTTCAACATAGACTTCCAGATCTACTCAAAATCAAGCTATATTTCTGTTAAAAAATTTTTTTTGAACAAAACTAAACCTTCTCACATATCATTTACTATTCATCTTCTTCAACCATCTTCAAAAAGATCATCTACAGTATTTTTTTAAATTAATCAAATCTTAAACCCAAAAAAAACACAAGATTCAAACATACCTTCTTTCAAAAATTTAAGTCAAAAACCTAAAAATCAACCAAACATACCTTAGATCTAGGGTTGTCGCCGCACTCCGACACTTTCCTCTCGCCTTCCATTCCAGAAAATGATGTACAATCGGGTTTGACTCGGTTTTTTTTGCCGTTTTATACTTTTAGCTGTCGCCAAGGCGACCGTGCGTGTCGGAAAATTCCGACAGCTCCCAAATTTGATTAATCTTCAATTTTGGTCTCTCTGATACTCTACACTAGTTATATGTCATTATTAATGGCACAACTCATAAAATTGATGCCAAATCATGTGCTTTTTATTTTTTAAAAATGGCTATTTACATGATTATATGATTTCATTTCCACTCTATCATAGTATTGACACTCCTGCTAAGTGGTTTAGACTATTGGAAATTGTTTTCGCATGCCTCTAAGTGTCATTATTAATGGCACAACTCATAAAATTGATGCCAAATAATGAGCTATCACGTTCACTTCTTTTGATCCATACAGTTAAATTGAGGTCCAGTCAGAATTGTGAACATCTCATACCTGTTACCTGCACACCATTAATAAAAATAGAATCAAATACAAACGGGAATTTGCTATTATCAAACCGGAAGAGTGTGAAACGCATGCTCCAACAACATCATCCGCGGCTTGCGGAAGGAGTTTGTGGCTTTTGTGTCATCGGTGTAGGGTTGGGCAAATCAGTCATCTCTGCTGGAGCTGGAGAATCTGCTTGTCTCGCAGGAGAGCCTGGCACGGCAGATGGCGGGGGTGTCAGTGTCTGGGGGAGAAATCGAGGTACTATTCATAGGGAAGAAGAAGAGATGGGATAAGAAGAAGAAGAAGACCATTGGAGGCAATGGGCCTTCAACTTCTGGACAGCAGGAGAAGGGCTATGCTCCCAAGGCTGATGGGAAGAAGAAGGGAGAAGGACCCAAATGCATCAGGTGCGGAAAGCTTGGTCACATTAGGAAGGACTGTCGGGTAAATCCTCAGCCAGGGCATGCTGCTGCAGGGAAGGAGGAAACTGAGGCCAGGCAAAATGATGGAGGATGGGGAGGATCCTTCTCGGCTTCTGTCGGAGTTGCGGATCCTATCAACTATCAGGAGGACTGGATCATGGACTTGGGGTGTGGTCATTGATGCACGTTCGGCAAGTGCACCAGTCGCTGTCAAGTAATAAATTTGGGAATAGCTTCCCTGAATGTCGATCTCTTTAAGAATGCAGGTTCTGGTGAACGAAATGTGTGGTGAGTCGATTGTTACACGAGCGAATAAAATAAAATAGGGGCGTTGTGATTGGTGTCCTAAGTTATTGCGGAAATGAGAGAAATGCGGGTCGAAAAGCACCGCTTTCACAAGGTGTGGGTGAGTGCTGCGGCTGCGATGCCGCGCTTCGGCAAGTGGGTGGAATGGCCACAGAGCGAGGTTTTGTGAGGGTCATATTCACCTCATCCCCAACATCACCACTAGCTATTGCTAGATGGCTTCACACACAAACAACTTAGTACATCATAACAACAAGGAAAGCTATTCTCACCACCAAATCATCATTGCACATGAACAACAAGCAAGGATCTATAACATTACTCTAACGAGCGTTCATTACAATAACACAAAGAGAAAGCACAAGCATCAAAGTTTAGAAAGTACCAAATAGAGGATGTCACCGCGTCTTGGGTTCTCGGCCGGAATGAGAGGTTGTCGGGCTCTCTCCGAGCTCGGGTCTCAGATGGTGTGCGGACTCGAAGGAGGCTGTCACCGCTCCAACGATCTACAACATTTCTATGGCCTCCAATGGCGAAGAATGCTTGAACTAGTGGCGGAGAATACTTGCAAATGCTACCGGATGGAAGAATGGTGAAGGAGATCGCTGGAAATGGTTTCCTCTCGTCTCCTCCGGTGGAAGGGGCAAAAATGGCGGGATTCCTGGCTTTTCCCGCGAGGGCAATTGGGCTCTCCCGGCTCTCTGTTGACTGCAGTTGTTCCTGCTTTAAATACTAAATAGGCAGGGTTTTTGTCACGCATGGGCAAACGCATGATCGTGAGCTACCCGTGCGTTATTTAATGATAAAAACAAGCTTGAAGATGAAGCTGCGCCGCCCATGCGATTTACTCATGCACGGGCAAACCCACCAGTGCCTCAAACGCACGGGTAAATTCAGAAACGCTAAAACAACCAGAAGAAACAGGCAACCGTGCGTTTTACTCACGCACGAGCAAATTCGACCGTGTGTAGAAATGCACGACTAAACTCAGATCACCTTTTTTCTGCCCAGATGAGGATGCACGACCACAACCGTCCGGGCGTCAAGGAAACGCACGACCGTGCATTGTACACAATCTTGAATTCTGTTAGAAAACTGGAAGATCCAACCACCTGCACACAAGATCAAACAACTGGGAAAACACCTCCAGCACCAGATAAATACAGAAAATGGAATAGGGAGCACCATGTGCTTACCACCAATAACAAGGAGCGCAAATGCACACCGAAACAGGCCTAAGAGTGCACCTAGCAAGGAATAACAAATATGATCGAAAACATGCCTAAAGTGTAGTGCATTGACTAGAAATACGGCCCAGATGAGTCCATAAATGTGTATATAAACGGGACTCATCACACCCCCAGACTTAACCATTTGCACGTCCCGGGCAAACTACTCAGCTCTCCTGTCGGAACAATTGGATGTTAGAGTATGATTGAGCGGTGGAGACTCATGCAAAGTCGCATGCTCACGTGCGTAAAAATACATTAGAATAGAATTAAACTCAAGATTATATCTAACTATTTCTAGGACAGTAATTTGAAATCTACTTTACTTGGATGGTGAATCCCGGTGAATCTTTCGGTCGCGCACAAGGGAAAATAGCGTGACTAATGAGTAGAGTATTACTCAAATCAAAGCTCGGGACAATCTCCTAAGAAATCCATCAAAGTCGGTGTCCATAGGCTTGCACGTTCGTACTCTCTCTACTGCATGAGATGACTCGTATCTAAAATCAATATGACTTATAGGTTAAGATTTGGCTTAGGTTGAGTTTAAGCTAGATAAGTAGAAGGACGATGGGAATCGCACTCAACATAACCTGAGCACTCAAGCGAATAAAAATCACCAAAACAACATTTTTAAGAACTACACAACACCCCCAGACTTCAACTGAACACTAGGTGCGTGCTATGCGAATCATACTATGTTTTTTGTCGAGGGAAAGTAATTGAAAGTTCGTTTTTAACAATATATATATATATTTTTTCTTTCCTTTTCTCTACTCGACAGAATATCATTTGTAGGCTCAATAAAAACTTCTCCTTCAGCTTTTTCAAAGCTACCATACACCACAAAGATAACACCAAAGGTGATAGATAATTAAATTCCTTTCAGCTCATTTGTTGGTGCAAAAATAGGTTTGGCCATATGGCTTTGGTGAGATTTTAGTGGAGTTAAACACGGAGGCCAGGTAAGCTCAAGTGGGCTTGCAATGGTGATTACATTGGTAAGGATTTCAAAAGCACAAACGAATCAAGAAATTGCCTAAATCACACTTTATAACGAGTACTTCAACACAATCGTTTCAAGAGTCGCCTAGTGCAAGTTCTAGCCACCGAGAAAGGTTGTCCTTCCTTCCGACCCTAGTAATAAGTTACTACTAGTCCAGCTACACTCGACCCTATGCTACCGTTGGATTCACCGGATTCACCACTAAAGTAAAATAAATTGCAGCTACTATAATAGAAATAATTAAATTACAACATTGAGTTTTATTCTACTCTAATTGAATTTCTAGGCGCGACGGGAGCACTCGACTAGAGCACTACTTGAGTCGACATTTTTCTCTACTCCTCACTCCTACAATAACAATCAAATTCTTACGAGCGGGGGAACCTCGCAGCAATACACAATAAGCGCGCGTGATCAAGTGCGCGTGAACTAGGTACAAGTGTATGTAATGTGCACAATAAAATTGAAAATTCCTAACTCAGCACATTCTAACATACCATGCAAGTGTGTGCACGTGCACAGATCGCTCTCCCCCGGACTTGATCAAAAGCAAATAAAATATAGAATTCATGAATAAAGAAAGAGGGGTAGAGTGGACCTATGCTCACAAATGAGCATGCCAAAAGTGCGGTAATTCCATCTTTAAATTTTCTCCTTCCTCATCCACCACGCGAGAGCTTCATCCCCAATGGGTCCGCCACAGATGTCGCCAGACCTGCAAACTGACATCTCCAAACCCGCAAAAACAAAAATAATACAACCAGCACTGACATTCATTCATGATAAGGGATATGCGGCAGAGACAATCAATAAGACAATGACAAACATATATATTAGAGAAATGAAGCTGATCAAAACCACACTCTAGGGATGATGCCCTAGCAGAATAATATCCAGAATAGAATCCATAAAGAGTACATCTAAGATAGATTAAAGAAAATAAAACTACAAAAATAACTAAACGCCCTGGAAGCCGCATCGGAACAATCACGGGGAAGATGGCGGAGGAGACTGTGAAGGAGGAGGAGGAGAGAACGAGAGGCAATGGACGGGAAAGAGGGGGATCGCGCACGGGAGAGGAGGGTTTCGCAAATCGCACGGCAGGAGAGAACTCTGGAATTAAGGTCAGCGTGCAATTTTTGACGGGGCAGGAGCTGGTTTATAAAAAAGAGAAAATCGCACGGTCGTGCGATCCCTTCGTGCACGGACAATCTGGTCGTGCGATTGTAAATTTCTCCCAAAATTTCTCAAATTCCGCGGGCGGCAGAATCAGAAAATTTGCATGCTACAAGATGAATGGAGAGAATCGAGAAGAATACAATGACAGCAATTGCCTAACTACTGTCTGTTGGATCTTACGGCGCCCTTAGAGGGGGGGGGTGAATAAGGGAATAAAATTTTTTATAATTTTTTGCAAAATTGTTTAGAGTGAATTAGAATGAAATAATCAATTTAACTTAAGTAAAAAACAATTGTAATTTGCAATTCTAAAAATTATGCCAAATGATAGAAATCAAGTAAACACAAAAGAGACATGATTATTTATATGAAAAAAGAGTTTACATAAATTTGATTTCTATATCGCTAGAAATCGGAGGCGTACAAATGTAAATTTCTTTTCCTTTTCTATACCGACTTGTATCCCCACAAACTGGTTGGCTTTAGCCTATCCTTCCCCGGATAAGGCCTCAAGCCGCTCTAGCCAATCCTTCCCCGGATATGGCCTCGAGCCCCCTATCTTATCACCTAAAACTAGTTGCCAACACAAGGAGAATTTCCCCCTAAGTCCTACCCAGACCTAGTCGCCAACACAAGGCGAATTCTCTATGCGATTACAAAAATTATGGAATGAAAATAAATATAACAATAATGAAACTCCCTATATGAGATCTCTGAAGTCGGAGATGAAGGATCGCTGTAGTATCAGCGAGGTCGAAGCGATCGTCCTTCCGATGCGGTGTGGTGGCTTCCTTCTCCAGAAATCTTCTTTGAATTTGAGTGGGAGATGAACTTTTGGCAGAGTAGCAGCTCTGGAAATATGGCACAGATAATCTCTCTGGAAGCACTAGCTGAAACGAGAGAGAGCCCATCATTTTATATAACTTGGAGATAGCGCCTGCGGTAGCTCCTAGCACCTGCGGTAGCGTTCGTGTGGAGCGATTGCGAAACTGTCGGCGGCGTAGCGCTGTGCACGAATTTGAGATAGCGCCAGGCGGTAGCGCTAGCGCTGGCGGTACCGAAAACCGTCGGCGGCATGGCAGAACAGACTTTCGTCGATCGGAGCTTCAAGTTCGTCGAACAGAAATTTCGTCGAACGGAGACAAATTCGTCGAATGACATTTCGTCGAACGGAAATTTCATCGACCGAAATTTTCGTTGAATGCAGCTTCAATTTCGTCGAATGGCTAGCGCCTGGCGGTAGCGCTAGCGTCGGCGGTAGTGCATTATTCCAGATTTTTTAATTTTGCTGCTTTCTACCTGTGGAGGATTGCACCTATAGTTCCTGCACACTATAAACACAACAAAATACAAGATCAAATACAATTTGGGATTTGTTATTCTCAAATAAAGGGATGTGACACACATGTCCAACAATCTCCCACTTTTGATAATAACAAATCCACTTAGCAAGAAATCAACAATAGTGTTTATAGTATAGGATAAGCAAGATGATAGTGCAACTATAGTATATGATAAGCATGATAATGTGCATACCCCCCCCCCCCCCCCATCTTAATGCTCCCCCTACATAAATGCAATTTATGTTTTACTCCCCCTAAATGATAGATTACATGAATTATTCTCCCCTTAATGTTCTATATTTCTCCTATATAGATTTTTTCAATTAATCTCCACCTTTTGGTATTATCAAAAGAAGGTGGGGTGAGGGAAGTAAGGAGGCATTTCTTTTAAATGATAAAACATGATCGAGCTTTTTAATATAGAAAATGATAAAGATTTTAAGCATAGTATATAAGAGATTTCAAAATAAAAAAGATATGAGTTGTAAGCAAGCGGAAGATTATAAGAAACATCTTTTTGTAAGCATGAAAAGCATAAGTAAAAATATGAGTTTTAGTTCAAAATTGAAAGATGTTTTAACCTTTTTGAAATCTCAAAGTTTTTCATAAAGATACCAAGCATGAAATGAACATATCAAAAAGAGAATATACTACAATGTTACTTAATTTTACATTCAAGAGATACCAAAACATTGTAGAGATCATGCTAGGTTATCTAGTGCATTTCTTATATAAAGAGTAGTATAGATAAAGCATTAGAATCCAATACTCATGAGAAAAAAATTTATGAAAGATAATGATGTGCACATAAGTGTATTTTGGGCAATGTTAACAATTGATTTAAATCACAAAATACAAGACATATGTAGAGTAAAGTGCACAATAAAACACAAGTATGTTACTTTCACACACTTTAATGCACACTATTTTTTATAAAAAGTGGTGTAATAACCAAGGTTTGCACAAGACACTTTACTATTCTTTCCAATGTCTCAACCTCACAATGCTTATGAAGACTTATCAGGAGGTTCAAGTAGTGCTTGGTGGAGTTATAGTTGTCTACATATATAAATTTTTTGTTCACATTTCTGAGACAACATTCTCCGAATACACTTGTTTTGCAAACCCAATTTTTTAACTTAACCATTTTTTTAAATTTCATAAGTGCAATTCAAATGTATTGTATGTAATAAACTAATGCAAGTTTTAATTCATTGTACAAATACAATACACAAGCTAGCATTTTTAGATTTAAACACACATGTTGATTACCTAAATAAGTGAGTGAAAAGTATCATTATCAATCATAATACATTTACTCATACTTAGAGGCATGCTAAGCTTGGTTCTACACATATTTTCAATACAATTGATGCACTTTAAATAGATATATCAAAGCATGATAAGCAAAACAATGTTCATAGTAATTTCAAGGAATAAATTTTAACATTGTAAATAATTCTAAATAATAGAATTCATTCATGCTTGATATTAGCAATAAAGATCATACATTTTTTTGTTTTATCTTTTTTAAATCAATTAAAAATAGAAAATCACAAAAGACATATTTTTGTAATTTTTGAATTTTGAATTTTGGTAGTAGATTTTTCATAATATGAATAAAACACAAATATCAAAAACATATTTTGGTATTTTTGAATTTTGAATTTTTTTTAATATGAATAAAAACAGAAAATTTCAAAAAACATATTTTTTTTGTATTTTTGAATTTTGAACTTTTATAGTTGTTTTTTTTCATAATATGAATAAAACAAAAATAACAACAGTCAGTAACACAACAAATAAGTAGTACATATGAACTAACATATTTTTATAGATTTTTAAAAAATTTAAAAATCAGAAATATCAAACACCCACGCTAGCGTCGGCGCTAGTGATAGCGCGATAAATAGTACATGATTTTTTAAGAATCTTAATTTTTTTATTTTTGATATTGATTAGGGGTCTTAAGAGTAGTCTTATGCAGAAATTGTGTAATATTCAGAGATGTTTTGATTGCTCAAATTGCATAAAACATTAGTGTTATACATGTTGTTCATCCTAAGATGTCTAAGAATCCTAATTCCAACCTTAACATTTGAAACCTTGCATCGGGAAGAGGTTTAGTAAATATATCAACAAGTTGAGAGTCCGTGCCAATGTAACTAATCCTTATATTTTTCTTTTTAATGTGATCCCTTATGAAATGATGATGCACATCTATATGTTTGGATCTAGAGTGGTGTACCGGATTATTTGTGAAATCAATGGCACTTTTGTTGTCACATTTTAATTCAATATTTTTTAGATGAAAACCAATGTCCTCTAAAGTTTGGCTCATCCATAGTGCTTGTGCACAACAACTCGCTAATGCAATGTATTCGGCCTCTGTGGTGGACAGTGCAACCGAATTTTGTTTCCTACTAGACCATGCAATTAATGAAGGTCCTAGAAAATGACAAGTACCACTAGTGCTTTTTCTATCAAGTGAACAACCAGCATAGTCCGAGTCATAGTAGCCGTGAAGTGTAAATGAATTATTGTGCGGGTACCATAATCCTAGTCTAGATGACCCTATAAGATATCTAAAAATTCGTTTTACCGCTTTTAAATGAGATTCTTTTGGATTGGCTTGAAATCGAGCACATAAGCATACGGCAAACATAATATCAGGTCTAGTTGCACTTAGATAAAGTAGAGATCCTATCATACCTCTATATAAAGTTTGATCTATAGAAATTCCTGATTCATCTTTTCCTAATTTTAGTGATGCACTCATTGGTGTAGAAGCATGTTTAAGGTTTTCAAATCCAAAATGTTTAAGCATATCATGGACATATTTAGTTTGACATACAAAGATACCATCAACTCTTTGTGATATTTGAAAACAAAGGAAATAAGAAAGTTCTCCTACAAGACTCATTTCAAATTCATTTTTCATCACTAAAATAACTTCTTTACACATCTCTTCATTAGTAGATCCAAAAATAATATCATCAACATATATTTGTAAAATAATTATATCATCATTGTTGTGCTTAATGAAGAGAGTATTATCTGCACTTCCCATAATATAACTGTGCTTTAATAAAAAATGATGTAAGTCTTTCATACCATGCACGGGGCGCTTGTTTTAAACCATAAAGCACTTTCTCTAGTTTATAAACATGATTTGGATATTTTTCATTAATAAAATCGGGGGGTTGTTCAACATAAACTTCTTCTTTTACAAAACCGTTTAGAAAAGCACTTTTCACATCCATTTGAAATAATTTTATTCTTTTAAAGCTTGCAAATGCTAGAAAAATTCTTATAGACTCTAATCTAGCAACGGGTGCAAAAAATTCATCAAAATCTATCCCCTCAATTTGAGAATATCCTTGTGCTACTAATCGTGCTTTATTTATATAGATTCTTGACTCACCATCTAATTTATTTTTAAAAATCTATTTTACACCTACAACCAGATGATTATATGGTCTTTCAACTAATTTCCAAACATGATGTCGCTCAAATTGTTCTAACTCTTCATTCAAAGCCAAAAACTAAAATTCATCATTTAAAGCAGTAGAAACGTTTTTTGGTTCTATTTCGGAAACAAAACAAATATTTGAAAAAGATTCATGAAGAGAAGAGCGAGTTCTTACCCCGATGGATGGTTCACCAATTATAAGTTCCCGTGGATGATCCTTTGTGAATTTTAAGACGCTTGGAGGTACATATTCATCTTTCTTGGCCTCCTCTTCTTCTTCTTTGGAAGGTTCTTCATCACCATGCTCCAAAGGAGTTAATAGATCATCCTCTTTGCCTGTGGAAAGTCATTCTATACAAGGAACAAGCTCATCAAATTTCACATTAATTGACTCTTCAACTTTTCTAGTTCTTTTATTAAAAACTCTATAAGCTTTACTAGTTGAAGAGTATCCAAGAAATGTTCCTTCATCACATTTTTCATCAAACTTTCACAAGCTATCTTTTGTATTTAAAATAAAGCATTTACAAACAAAAACTTTAAAATAAGATACATTAGGCTTTTTTTGAAAATAGAGTTCATAAGGTGTGAGATTAAGAGATGGGCGAAGCATGATTCTATTCAAAACATAACACGATGTATTTACGGCTTCGGCCCAAAAGGACTTAGGTAATTTATATTCACATAACATAGTGCGTGCTAGCTCTTGAGGTGTCCTAATCTTTCTTTCTACAACACCGTTTTGTTGTGGTGTGCGTGGTGCGGAGAACTCATGTTTTATGCCTAACATATCACAATAAGATGTAAATTTTTCATTTTCAAATTCTCCTCCATGATCCGAGTGAATGCATTTAATTTTTAAATCACTTTCATTTTGAATACGAGTACATAATTTTGAAAATTCACAAAACGCTTCTGATTTGGATGAGAGAAATATTGTGCAACAATATCTAGAAAAATCATCTATTAAAACATATGTATATAATCTACCACCAAGACTTGCGGTGCTCACGGGACCAAAAAGATGCATACGAATTAATTGCAAAGGTCTTGTAGTAGAAATAACATTTTTACTTTTGAAAGAGGATCTAGTAATTTTACCTTTTTGACATGGTGAACAAAGTGAAGGTAAATTTCCATTTAATCTAGGCAATCCTCTAATTAAATCTCTTTTGGCAAGTTTTACAATAAGCTTTGTGCTAGCATGTCCTAGCCTTCTATGCCAAAGTTCAAGTTCATCATTTTTGGTAATAAAATATTTTAAAGATGATTTTGAAAGATCATGAAATGAAACTATATAAACATTGTGTATTCTTGGTGCAGTTAGTAAAATATTGTTTGTAATTGGATTAGATATTTTTCATAGATTAGTGGAAGATTCAAATAACACATCTAATCCTTTATCACATAATTGGCTAATAGAAATTAAATTGTGTTTTAATCCTTTCACATAAAGAACATTAGATATAGTAAAGGACTTGTTACCAACTGTACCAATTCCCATGACCCTTCCTTTTCCGTTATCACCAAACGTCACGATCCCTCTCTTCTTCTTTTCTAGGCTAAGGAACTTTGCTTTATTGCCCGTCATGTGCTTGGAGCATCCTGTATCCAAGTACCACACATCTTCATTGTCCATAGCCTGCATGTACATCTAGAAAGAAGATGAGAGTAAAGATCTAGATACCCAAGTGGTACCACCCATAGAATAAGTGGAAGCCTTAGGTACCCAGATTTATTTTAAAGCATTTTGTTTTATTTTCCTGCAAGAACTAGATGTGTGACCTAACCTATAATAGTTTGCACACGAAATAAAGGGGGTTGAGACCCTTTTCTGGAATATTTTCTTGCTGGAATAAATTGGATTTACAGAAGTGAAGCATTTTGAAAAGGAAAAATCAGGTTTCTGATATGAGGTGCTAGCGCCGGCGTTAGTGGATAGCATCGGGCGGTAACCCTCACCTCAATATCCGAGCCCATATTTTCCAGAACCATGGCACTGGTTCCCTAAGATCATTTCCAGAGATTTTTGGCATATTCCAAATTTTTTGATGGCCATGGTGAGATCATGAACTTGTGCTTTAAGTGAAGAGTTTTCTTTCACAAGCATGACACACCTATTTTCAAAACCTTTTTTATTATTTTTGATTTGCAAAAGAGAGGCTTCTAATTTCCTTTCTAATTCCCCCTTCTCTTTTGTAAGAGTTTTGGCATGAGAGAAGGCTTTAGAAAGTGACTCTTCAATGTCTTTTGCCAATTTTGTGGAGTGATCACATTCTTGGCAAGAAACCTTTCTCTTTTCTAAAATAATTACCTTTTTGGAAAGCTTTTGATTTTCTTTAATAAGAGATTCATTTTCACGATTTAATAAAATACTATCTTTCATATTTTTATCAAAAGCTTTGCAAGTTTCAAGGAATTCATAAAACAATTCATCATAAGTGGGAGGAGTTACCTCAGTGTCACTAGGAACACTGGTGTCATCGCCGTCATTTCCATGTCCCATGAGGCACATGTTTGCTTCCTCATCTTCACTTGATGAAGACCCGCTTGATTCTTCGGAGGAGGAGGAAGAGGAGTCATCCCATGTCTTTGCCTTTAGCACCTTCCTCTTTTCTTTCCCTTTGTGCCGTTTCTCCTTTTTCTCGTTCAAGAATTTTGGGCATTGGCTCCTTATGTGCCCCGTCTTCATCCAATGATAGCATTCCGGTGGAGGTATCTCTTCTTCATTGTCGCTCTCTTTTTCCTTCTTTGAAGATGACCCTTTCCATCTTTCACCCTTTTGGAAATATTTTTAAAAGGTGTTTCTCCTTTCCAGATTGCGCATGAATTTTTGGAAGTTCTTCACCAAAAGGCTTTCTTCATCTTCATCCTCATTCTCTTGGCACTCCTTCTTTGATTTTAATGCCAACTCTTTCTTCTTTGGCTCCTTGTTGTATTCATCATGTTGGATTTTGAGTTCTACCTCAAGGGTTTTGAGATTCCCAATGAGGCTCTCAACTTGGAGCGTTCTTAAGTTGTGCGACTACGAAATAGCCGTCACCTTTGGGTTGAATTTTGGAGGAAGAGAACAAAGGATCTTACGGACCAAGTCGCCATTTGAGAAGGTCTTTACAAGAGCTTTTGAGGCATTGATGATCTTGGTGAAGCGCGTGTACATACCATCAACATCTTCACTTTCATCCATTCGAAAATTTTCATATTACGACTCCAGTTGGAAAAGCTTGGAATCTTTAACCTGCGATGTACCTTCATGTGTAACTTCCAAATGATTCCAAATTTCATAAGCAGTAGTACAGGCAGAAATTCTATTAAATTCATTTCGATCTAACGCATAAAATAAAGCATTCATGGCCTTGGCGTTGTTTTTGCATTTTAGCTTATCCCTATCATCCCATTTGTCTTTTGGTTTCTCTAAAGTTATCTCTCCAACTACACATGTAGGAGGAGAGTATTCCTCTTCGACCATATTCCATACCTCAATATCGAGGGTCATAAGAAAGCAACGCATCCTATTTTTCCAATAATTATAATCTGACCCGGTAAAGAGTGGAGGTCTACTAATTCCCTAACCCTCAGAAAAAGCGAGATCATAAGACGCCATTATTCCTGGTTGTAAACCGTTTGGAATAACCTGGATCTGATACCACTTGTTGGATCTTACGGCGCCCTTAAAGGGAGGGGGGGGGGGGTGAATAAGGGAATAAATTTTTTTATAATTTTTTGCTAAATTGTTTAGAGTGAATTAGAATGAAATAATCAATTTAACTTAAAGTAGAAAAACAATTGTAATTTACAATTCTAAAAATTATGCCAAATGATAGAAATCAAGCAAACACAAAAGAGACATGATTATATTATATGAAAAAAGAGTTTACATAAATTTGATTTCTATATCGCTAGAAATCGGAGGCGTACAAATGTAAATTTCTTTTCCTTTTCTATACCGACTTGTATCCCCACAAACCAGTTGGTTTTAGCCTATCCTTCCGCGGATAAGGCCTCAAGCCACTCTAGCCAATCCTTCCCCAGATATGGCCTCAAGCCCCCCTAGATCTAATCACCTAGAACTAGTCGCCAACACAAGGCGAATTTCCCCTTAAGTTCTACCCAGACCTAGTCGCCAACACAAGGCGAATTCTCTAAACGATTACAAAAATTATTGAATGAAAATAAATATAACAATAATGAAACTCCCTATATGAGATCTTTGAAGTCGGAGATGAAGGATCGCTGTAGTATAAGCGAGGTCGAAGCGATCGTCCTTCGGATGCAGCGTGCTGGCTTCCTTCTCCAGAAATCTTCTTTGAAATTGAGTGGGAGATGAACTTTCGGCAGAGTAGCAGCGCTGGAAATATGGCACAGGTAATCTCTCTAGAAGCACTAGCAGAAACGAGAGAGAGCCCATCATTTTATACAACTTGGAGATAGCGCCTGCGGTAGCTCCTAGCGCCTGCGGTAGCGTTCGTGTGGAGCGGTTGCGAAACTGTCGGCGGCGTGGCGTTGTGCACAAATTTGAGATAGCGCCAAGCGGTAGCGCTAGCGCTGGCGGTAGCGAAAACCATCGGCGGCGTGGCAGAACAGACTTTCATCGATCGGAGCTTTAAGTTCGTCGAACAGAAATTTCGTCGAACGGAGACAATTTTGTCGAACGATATTTCGTCGAACGGAAATTTCGTCGACCGAAATTTTCGTCGAATGGCTAGCGCCTGGCGGTACCGTTAGCGCCGGCGGTAGTGCATTATTCCAGATTTTTTTATTCTGCTGGTTTCTACCTGTGGAGGATTGCACTTATAGTTCCTGCACACTATAAACACAACAAAATACAAGACCAAATACAATTTGGGATTTGTTATTCTCAAACAAAGGGATGTGACACACATGTCCAACACTGACTCCACAGGGCGCGCGGCGCACGAAAAACTCACAAAAACAAGAGATAACATTTGCAGAAAGCAAAAAGAAGTTAAAACTAATGAAGATAAACTCTAAATCAACTACTCCTATACCTAGATAACTGTTGGGCTACATGTCCTCCCAACGGGACTTATTCAAGCATTTAAAATGCAGATTAACTAATGGGTGGATGAAAGTGAAAATGGCCAGGTAACTGTTCGCGCTCAAGTTTCGGCAACAGGTGCCGAAACGGAGATATAACTGTTGCACAAAGACCAGTGAGAAAATAATGCCTGATATGAATATCAGGCAAGGGCACAATATGTGTTGTGAAGCTCACCGTATCTAGCTCCACCTGCACCTGATTCCTTTCAATGCTAGGCCTTGTTACAGGCACATACACCAACGGAACTGGATCTACAATATGGTCATGCAGAGTAGAAGATACAAGAGCAGGGTCTGGAAATAAAATAGATGAAAAACTAACAGAAATCTCATCTGAAGGGATAATCCTGGCTTCATCCCCCATAGGGTGCGACAATGACAAACTGATGACATCGTCGAAGATCTCACTAGACTTAACAGCGCAAATAATGACCTCCTCTATAACTTGGGCTTTCTCGCACTGGACAGAAATGGTTGCTTCAGCACAATCGAGACTGTCCGCCTCCATGAGAGAGGGCACGACACTGCACAGGTCTGCAGCATCCTACAAATTGACCTCAACGATAACATCAGAATTAGATGTAGCTTTGTGTGTAGTGGGAGAAGACATGCCATTTGAGAGTTCGGGCTCACTCTCCACACAAGGGCACAAATCCACGTAAAGTGGTACATGAACCGAAGAGGTATGGGGGGCGCATCAGAAACAGAGTCATGAGGACCACTGATACACGTGTCGATTCTAGAGACTTCAAGAAGTGAAGGTGGAAGGAATACGTAACCAGAGGAAGGAGCTGTGTTCGCAGAATTCGAGGATGGGACGATCTGTATATCCAGCTCATCGTCATCCGCCAATTGGCAAAGATAATCCGCACAGTCCTTCAAGGCGTGCTCTCTACTTTTGCAAAATAAACACTGCTTTACTGGCTTTGCCGGCACCCAAGGTGCGGTAGCCGCGAAATAGTGCGACAAGGGAGGCGCAGTAAAGGAGCCAAAAGATTTATGGGACCCGTACGGTTTCTGAACAACACCATACTCTTTGGGACACCTATCACTAGCGTGGGATATGTCCCCACACCAATGACATCGGATATTCAAATGTGCCCACATGAAACAGAAGAAGAAAATAGAATGAAAAAGAGTAAACTAAAAAGAATAAAAGACTCAATAGAAAACAATCGATTCACAACCAAAATATCATCACGCCTGCAATCCCCGGCAACGGCGCCAAAAACTTGATGCGCGTTCGGCAAGTGCACCAGTCGCTGTCAAGTAATAAATTTGGGAATAGCTTCCCCGAATGTCGATCTCTTGAGGAATGCAGGTTTTGGTGAACGAAATGTGTGGTGAGTCGATTGTTACACGAGCGAATAAAATAAAACATGGGCATTGTGATTGGTGTCCTCAGCTATTGCAGAAATGAGAGAAATGCAGGTCGAAAAGCACCGCATTGCAAGGTGTGAGTGAGTGCAGAGGCCGCGATGCCGCGCTTCGACAAGTGGGTGGAATGGCCACAGAAGGAGGTTTTGTGAGGGTCATATTCACCTCGTCGCCAACATCACCACTAGCTATTGCTAGATGGCTTCACACACAAACAACATAGAACATCATAACAACAAGGAAAGCTATTCTCACCACCAAAGCATCATTGCACATGAACAAGAAGCAAGGATCTATAACATTACTCTAACGAGCGTTCATTAAAACAACACAAAGAGAAAGCACAAGTGTCAAAGTTTAGAAAGGACCAAATAGAGGATGTCACCGCGTCTTGGGTTCTCAGCTGGAATGAGAGGTTGTCGGGCTCTCTCCGGGCTCGGCCCTCAGATGGTGTGCGGACTCGAAGGAGGCTGTCACCGCTCCAATGATCTACAACCTTTCTATGGCCTCCAATGGCGAAGAATGCTTGAACTAGTGGCAGAGAATACTTGCAAATGCTCCCGGATGGAAGAATGGTGAAGGAGATCGCTGGAAATGGTCTCCTCTCGTCTCCTCCGGTGGAAGGGGCAAAAATGGCGGGATTCCTGGCTTTTCCCACGAGGGAAATCGGGCTCTTCCGGCTCTCTGTTGACTGCAGCTGTTCATGCTTTAAATACTAAACAGGCAGAGTTTTGGTCACGCACGGGAGAACGCACGATCGTGCGCTGCCCGTGCGTTATTTAATGATAAAAACAAGCTTGATGATGAAGTTGCGCCGCCCATGCGATTTACTCACGCACGGGCATACCCGCCCGTGTGTCAAATGCACGGGTAAATTCAGAAATGCTAAAACAACCAGAAGAAACAGGCAACCATGCATTTTACACACGCACGAGCAAATCTGACCATGCGTAGAAACGCACGACTAAACTCAGATTGCCTGTTCTCTGCCCAGATGAGGATGCACGACCACAACTGTCCGTGCGTCAAGGAAACCCACGATCGTGCATTGTACACAGTCATGAATTCTGGGAGAAAACTGGAAGATCCGACCGCCTGCACATAAGACCAAACAGCTGGGAAAACACCTCCAGCACCAGATAAACACAGAAAAAGGAATGGGGAGCACCATGTGCTTACCCCCAATAACCAGGAGCGCAAATGCACACCGAAACGAGCCTAAGAGTGCACCTAGCAAGGAATAACAAATATGATCGAAAACCTGCCTAAAGTGTAGTGCATTGATTAGAAATACGGCCCAGATGAGTCCATAAATGTGTATATTAATGGGACTCATCAGGCATCACCTCACCGGGGATGAGTCGAAGCTTTCTTCAGCGCAGCCTTACTCAGGTAATGATGCCATCATAACTGCTGATGATACTATGCATACTGTCGAGAAGGTGGGAGTTGTTTCCTTGGGCACTGATAGGGGGCCACTAACTTTGAAGAGTGTCTATCATGTGCCCGGAATGAGGAAAAACCTCTTCTCCATGACCAACGATGTTGACGCTGAGTATCACGTTCTATTCGGTCCAACAAAAGTGAGGTTTCTACGAAACGTTGAGGCGGTAAAGGCCGATATCGTTCATGTCGGGAGAAGGGAAAAAGACTTGTTCATTTTATCAACAAGTTCTTATGTTGACAAGATGAGGACAAATGATAGTGCCGTTATATGGCACAAGAGGTTGGGGCATGTAGGGATGGATAAGCTGAAGGATATGACGACAAAAGGTGTATTCAAGGGCCTGCCTAGTCTATCTTCCTACGGTGATGGTCATGTTTGCACGGGATATCAGTTCGGCAAGTATCATTGACTACCGTTTGATAAGTCGCAGACAAGGTGTAGTGTGTCATTGGAGTGTATCCACGGTGACTTGATGGGACCAACTGCTACCCCAAGTCTCGGAGGCAGCAGGTATATGCTTGTGTTGATCAACGATTACACCAGATATGTCTGGGTCTATTTCCTAAAGGAGAAGGCGGAGGCGTTTGCCATGTTTATGGAGTTCAAGAAGCTAGTGGAGGGTTGGCTAGGCCTGCGGATAAAGAAGTTGAGAACTGATAATGGGGGGGAGTTCACCTCTGGTGAGTTCTCTGTTTTTTGCAGGAAGGCGGGCATTTGGAGGGAGCTTACTTGTGTGCATACTCCACAACAAAACAGAGTTGCAGAGCGAAAGATCCATCATCTGACGGAGACCTGCAAGTGTTGGCCGCATGCCAAGAGTATCCCAAGGTCCTTCTGGGCGGAGGGAATGTCTTGTGCTGCCTACATCATCAACAGGATGCCTCTCAGTCCCATCAACATGTAGACCCCACATGAGATGATGTTCAAGGAAAAGCCAAGCTTGGCGCACCTTCAGGTGTTTTGTTCCACCTGTTATGTGCACGTTCCAGATGCTCTTCAGACGAAGCTAGATGCAAAAGCAAGGAAGCTAGTATTCGTGGGATATGATGATCGGAGGAAGGGATGGAAGTGCATGGACCTAGAGACGCGGAGATTTGTTGTATCTCGCGACGTAGTGTTTGACGAGGTGACATCTTACAAGGGAAGTTTTGGTGTTGAGTTACCAGAAAGCAGGGTGTAGGAGCCGGAGAGAGCTATGGAAAATCTTCAGGTGGAGCTGCCTTTGTCACCAGGTGGTCCATCCATTTCTAGTTTTGAGACAGAGGCTTCTGGATCAGGAAGCAGGGGGGAGCGATGCTCCTAGCATGTATGGAAGGGGAGCTAGGGAAGAAGCAGCTGAAGATAATGCGAGTCAAGGGACGGTGTTGAGGAGATTGAAGCTAACGATCAGTGCCCCTGATCGCTATACAGGAGGAAATATGGTGAGCTTTGTCTCGTGTTTCTTCGCTGGTCCCCTGGATGAGCGGGAACTAGTGTGCTTTGAAAAGGCCAAAGGCATGAAACAATGGGATTCGGCTATGGAAGAAGAGATGGCAGCTCTTGAGAAGAATGAGACGTGGTCTTTGGTGCCCAGGCCCAAGGGTATCACCCCTGTGAAATGCAAATCGGTCTATAAGCTTAAGAAGAAGGTAGACGGCAGTATCGAGCGATATAAGGCTCGCCTTATGGCTCGTGGATATGATGAGTCCCATATATATATATATATATTTTGGACTCATTTGGGTTGATATTCTAGTGTTTGCACCACATTTTAGGCACGTTTTCATTTTTATGTACTATTCCATGCTAGGTGCACTATTATGCCCATTTCGGTGTGCAATTGCATTCCTTGTTGTTGGGGGTAAGCACATTGTGCTCCCCTTCCCTTCTTTCATGTATTTCTGTGCTGGACGTGTATTCCCAGCTGGTATATCTTGTTTGCAGGTGACCTGATCGTCCCATTTTCCCCCAAGAGTAATTTCTATGCATATCACACGGTCGTGTGTTTCCTTGACGCACGGTCTGTGCGGTCGTACGTTTGTGTCTGGGAAGAAAATGGAGCAAAAAAGTTTACTCGTGCCTTTTAACGCACGGGCGAATTCGCTCGTGCGTGAGTAAAACGCACGGTCTGTTGGACATGTGTGTCACATCCCTTTGTTTGAGAATAACAAATCCCATATTGTATTTGATATTGCTTGTCGTGTGTTTATAGTGTGCAGGAACTATAGGTGCAATACTCCACAGGTATAAAGCAGCTTGGAACAATCATTTGAAAGGAGCAGCGCTACCGCTACCGCCAGCGCTATCGCGAGCGCTACCGCTACCGCCATCACTACCGCCAGCGCTATCGCTACCGCCAGGCGTTATCTCGAGTTCGTGCACACGACGGTTTTGTAACCGCTACCGTTACCGCTACCGCTAGCGCTATCGCTACGGCTAGGCGCTATCTCCAGTTCGTGCACAGCGCCACGCCGCCGACGGTTTCGCAACCGCTCCACACGAACGCTACCGCCGGTGTTAGCCACTACCGCAGGCGCTATCTCCAAGTTATATAAAATGGTGGACTCTCTCTCATTTTGGTTAGAGATTCCAGAGAGGTTGCTTGTGCCACAACTCCAGTGCTGTTATGCTGCCGAAGATGGATCTCCCACAAAAAGCTTAAGGAGAATTCTGGAGGAGGACTACGTCACGCTGCATCCGAAGGACGGTCGCTTCTACCTCACTTATACTACAGCGATCCTTCATCCTCAACTCCAGAGATCTCATATAGGGAGTTTTATTATTATTTTCATTATTTCCATTCCATACTTTTGTAACCGTTTAGAGAATTCGCCTTGTGTTGGCGACTAGGTCTGGGTAGGACTTAGGGGGAAATTCGCCTTGTGTTGGCGACTAGTTCTAGGTGATTAGATCTAGGGGGCTCGAGGCCATATCCGGGGAAGGATTGGCTAGAGCGGCTTGAGGCCTTATCCGGGGAAGGATAGGCTAAAGCCAACCGGTTTGTGGGGATACAAGTCGGTATAGAAAAGGAAAAGAAATTTACTTTTGTACGCCTCCGATTTCTAGCGATATTGAAATCAATTTTTGTAAACACCTTTTTATATAAATACAATCATGTCTCTATTTGTGTTTACTTGATTTCTCTCCTTTGGCGTTTGTTGAAACCGATTTCTCGGTCTCTCATAGAGCTCGGGGCCCTCACCGAGATGAGGGGCGGCTAGTCCTTACTAATCCCTCGAGGAGGGTAGGCGGAAGATTAGGAAACTGACTAAGACCTTAGTCACAGCGAGGAGGTCCCTCCACTAACCCGGAAGATCGTTGAGCGCTTCCCCTCCCAAGCCAAAGCTGAGACACGGGCACCTTGGAGAGCTCTGGAAATGCTAACCAAAGGAAGCCTAAGGAGAGGGAAGCTGAAGTGAGATCTTCTCCAAAGGTGCCCTTGAGGTCCTATTTATAGATTTTCTGGTCTGGCCTGCAAATAGCAGGATTCCGCCTCTTGATTTTACTATCCGCACCCCAAATGGGTCTGCTACCAGCCCAACTCCGCTGTTTGGACGGGCTAATGGCAGGCCAACGGGTGATTTCGTCGATCAGAGATGATCAGCAGATTCGTCGAGCATGGCAGCTTGGAGAGTTCGTCGAACGCAGGGTTTTGGCGAATTCGTCGAACGCGGCCTGCACTTCGTCGGGCGTCGGGCTGAGCTCGTCGACCCTGACTGAGATTCGTCGATCACGGAGACTTTGGAAGAAATCTGGCTCGCTTGACTTCTCGCGATCCTTCGGCTAGTTTCTAGCTCGCTCGCTTCCTTGCGAGCATTCGGCGAGCACTTGGCTCGCTCGCTTTCTTGCTGGTCAACCTTGGGGCTCTGGCACGCGAAAACTTGACTCGCGACTCTTCCAGCGGGTGACCTTTGATGGATCTGGCTCGCCCCTCCCCTTTGGGTGAATGGCCCGTGAAGACCTCGTCCGCACTCCTGCCCCGCTCGCACTCCTGACTCGCTCGCCCTCTTGCGAGCAGCCGGCCAAATGTTCGTCCCAGTGGATCCGCTGAGACGGGATCATCGAGCGCTGTTTGGACTTCGTCGAGCGCTGGCTCGCATTACTTCTGTTCGATCGTCCACTAGGCGAATATCGGGGTTGTACACAATCCCCGCTCTTCGCGAGGCTTTTCAGACTCGCGAAGAATCGTCCAACCCTTGATATTCGTCGGCCCCTCGGTGACGTGGCGAGAATCTTTTGGTGGGTCCCACGCCTACCACTATAAATACCACTCTCCTTGGCTGTCACTCGAACTTTTCATTTTTCTCTGGCCTTTCTTACTCGGTCTCTCGCCCCCAACGCAATGTCGAAAAAGGACGAGATGCTGGCCCGCCTAAAGGCTTCGCATGCGGCCCAGAAGGGGAAGACCGCTGTGATCGCCTCCTGGAATTCTCCGTGACGCTCTCCGTCTCCCCCTTCCCTAAGGACGGCAAAGGCCGTCCGGCGCCCGGCTGGTGCGGGTGGGCCTTCCTCTTCGCCGCATTCTCTGGATGACGAGCGCGCCTCTCAGGTATTATCGCCCAGCTGCTTATTTGGTGCTCTTCCTTTTCGTCTTTATTTATCATATTCGCAGAATGATCCTCCGGACGAGAGCGAATCGGGAAGGCCAAACACGGAGATCCGTCTCTCCTCTACGGGTGGGGGTGACGTTCTTCTTGCGGATACGAGGGCTGTTGATAGACAGGACTCGCCTTCGCAACGAGGTGAGCGAACTACCTCATTTTCCCTTACATTCCTTGACTCGCTAAGTCGTACTTACTTTTCATGCAGTGTCTTCCCTCGCGGCGCCAGAGGATCAAGTTCCTCCTCCAGCGACCTCGCCCCTCATGCCGAATCAGAATATTTCCACTCCAGGATTCGGCGTCCTGGGTCAGAGGAGCCCAGGAGGGACGTTGATTGCCGAGCCTGGACTTGGCTTCAGACCCGCGATCGCCCCTGGTCTGGGTAAGGCCCTCACCCCTGCCTTTATTGAGGCATTCCGGGGTCAGCCGGGCACCTCCCGCCAGCGGCCCAGTACTCCAATTCCTCCACTAGGTTAGACTGTTGTCACTGAGTGTTGCTATTCACTTTGTAGCTGATCCCTACTTCGCAGGAAACCCGTCGACCCCTCTCTCCGAGTCTGAGTCTGGAGCGCTGGAGATGTCTCCACCCCCTTCGCCGAGCCAGGTTGCTGACTTTTTGGGGGATCTCTGCGATTCGGAGCGAATGAAGAGGCAGGTCACAGAGATATTTTAGAAGCATACCATCCTAATAAGGGATCTACACGAGCAGAATCGGCTAGACCGGCTCGCCAATGAAGAAAGGTTCGCCGCGATGGAGGACGCGAACGCGCGCGTTCTCGCTGAGATACGACCGACCGATCAGGGCGACGCGACCTCCCCCGGGGTGTATATTGCTCACATCGATGACTACATATGGCTGACGAGCCAGGCGAACCGGTCACTCCGCGAGTATCACTACCCACGAGTCCCCCCTCACTCCGGTGTCCGGGGTCGCGGTCGCTGGAAGTGTTTGCGATATTGAGGATCTTCGTATATCTTTTTTATTGTTTTTCTTTTCCCCTCCTCTTCATTAAGAGGGGTTGCGAACAATCTTTATGAGTCTGTAACAACAGTACTTTGACTCGCTTGCGAGCCTCTTATTTTTTTTGCTTTTTATCTAGCTCTTTTTCCCCGCTCGGTTTGCTCTCGTATGAATTACATCTCTACTACTCGCACTCGCGCACCTCCCTTTATGGTTCATTGTTTTTAGCGTGAGCTCGCCAATGGGGATAGCTTTTAACAGGTTGTCGACTCGCAGGGAGCGAATTGGATCCCTGGAGGCTGGAGAGTACCGCGCGGATCCGCTATCCGCAGATAACGACGCTTCGGCTTCTTCCCGCCTTCCTTATTCCTATAAATAGCCGACCGTTTTTCTTTTCAACCACCGCATTTACTGTTTCCTCCTCGCGCTCTTTCTCCTTCTGTTTCTCTCGCAGATTTTTAGCTTGTTTTCGCGACCTTCGCGACTCGGCGGATCACATACTATGGTTGGCGAGGCGGAAACAAAGGGGCGAGCCAAGTGCGCCAAGGCTTTCCTCGACGGCATTTTCTACTGCGCCAACCTCACGAAGGAGGAATATCGGGCCGCCGCTGACCAGTTCATCCACTCCGGTTTCGTGGCTCGCTGCCCTACCGATAGGGATTCCCTCAGCGACCTGCACCCGGACGAGCTCGCAATTCCTGTTGCCCATTTAGAAAATGGGTTTCGACTCCCTCTCTGGCCGGAAGTGCGCCAGGTATTATCTATTTCTCATCCTTGGCTTCCCTGAATTGCTTTGCGAACAGCGCTTAAGGTTTGTCGGCTTTTCCAGGTGCTAAAGTACTTTGGCGTCCTGCCGAGCCAGCTGACACCGAACGCGATCGCCGTGGTGGTCGCGTTCGCCAGTTACCTCAGGGCGGAGAGGATCGAGTTCAGCCTGCTCGCCTTCCGCAAGATCTTCTCATTTCGCGCGAACAGGGACGGAACGGCTCACTTTGCGAGCCAGCATGTTACCGTCTGCGAGGCGGTGAACAAAACTCATTACTGGACGCAAAAGTTCATCCTGGTGAAGGGTCCCTTCGGTAACATCTCTTACACCCCTATCCAGCGAGACGAGGCTGCCTTCCGCCCTCCGATCTCGCTAGGTGGTTGCGACGCTGCACTGTATCAGTTCCTCAAAGGAAAAAACTTCGAGGTCGCCTTCCTCCGAGAGCGAGTGGACCTCCTGCCACCCGTCCTTCCGGGAGAAGGTTTTGCTCGAACTCGCCCACTTTCTTAATCCTCTTTCTTTTGATCGTCTAACGCTCGTTATCTTTGTAGGAGAACGCGATCTTCCCCTTAATCCGCCTCATGCGCCTCCCTCTTCTCTTTCTCCCGGCTCGCTCGTGCGCATGGCCGCCGAGGCCTGCCGCGACGTCCCGAGCTCCTCATCGAGAAAGAAGCGTCCTCCCTCCCAACGCCGGCCTACTTCGCAGGAGGAGGGGAAGAAGCCCAGGAAGACTCCCTCTGCTGCCAAAGTGAAGGAGGTTGTGGACCTGTCTGAGCCCGACCTCCCCTCTCCTTCTGCAGATCAGGAGCTCGCCAAAGAGGGGGGCGAGCCAGGGGAGACCGTCGTTCAGCCCAAGCCGTCGAGCCATACTAACTTTGGGCTCGGCATGAAGCTGGTGGATGCGGTAGGCAAACCGGTACTCACGTGGGACCCTGACCAGAACAAGATCGCCTGCTCCTCTCTGCTCCCTTCCTGGGTAGAGGCCGGCAAGGCCGGGGGTGAGGCGTTCGCCCTCGCCTTTGGTCTCTATGGTCACGAGGACGCCTCCCTCTTTCGGTCCTTCATGCCGAGAGGGGTCGTGTACGAGGCGATGCGAGCCCAGTTCCGGGCGATGGAGCTAACACACATGGTGGGTCGTCGGTACCTCACGGCGGATAGGGAGATCAAGGAGCTCAAAGTCGAGCTTCAGAAGTCCGCGGATGAAGTCACGGAGCTTAAGGGGAAAGAGGCCTTGTCAGAGGGCCTCCTCGCCAACCTTCAAGGCGGGCTGGTAAGTATTGCTCGGTGGAAGTCTCTTCTAGTTTGGCTTCGTTCTCCTCTCGCTAACCCACCTCTTGCAGGACGCCGAGTCCGTCAGTCAGCTCCACGCGTGGATCGCTGACTTGGAGTTGGAGAACACTTGTCTCAAGGCCCAGGTCCACGACCTGGCCTCGGCGGTGCTACCTCCCCCTCCTTTGCGAACTGGGGCTCGCGGTCAATCGCGGGAAGAGAAGGAAGCCGACCGCAAGAGGTCGATGGAGATCGCGGAGCTCGTCCTCGACATTCTCAAGGGAGCAGGCATGATCATCCCCAATGCCATGGAGTTCACCGCGGAGCAAGTCGTTTCCGACTTGTTCGCGCCCATCTCCGAGGCGGAGGGTCGAGAGAGCGATTGAAGGGCTGTCCGGCGAGCCACCTTGGTTTTTCTTCTTGTTAATGATGTAAAAGTTTTCCTTTCTTTTTGTTTACGGCGAGACCGCCGCCGAATTGTAATCTTTTGTGAGGAATGAAAGGGAACGTTTTGTCAATCTTTTTCTGTGTTATGTTTTATTCATGGTTCGCACGCAGTCTTTTCCATTGTGTCCGTGAGGCCCCTATCTTTTCATGTTCGTGTATGTGGAACTTCATTTAGCGCTCGCGCTCGCCCTATTTTGTCGGCGGACTTTTCTCGTTGTATTATACCTGGGTCGCTCTCGCCTACCTCATTCGCACTCGCCACTGGCGGGTTCCCGCCGATATCCGCGGTTCGTCGCGAGAACGGACTCCTCCCGGGTCATTTTCCTTATTCGCTTCGATACCTTTTGCGAGTGACCTTGCGAGCCATCGACTCTATTACCCTGTCGTGAATGATCCTCGTGCGCGAGTGGACCTCTGGTCTCGCCTTGCCCGGGTCTTGGGGTCGCTCGCGAGCCAGAATCCCCTGGCGTGAGTATCTTGTCTTACCTGCTCAACCTACGCACGGATTTGCCGGCTTCTCCAGAGATCAACCTGGACCCCCCGTCTAGTGAGAGCCCGGGAGCGGAATCGATCTGGGGCATTCTAGCACCAATACTTGTTACCACGCTAGCCTCTCCAGAGATCAACTTGAACCTCCCGTCTAGTGAGAGCCCGGGAGCGGAATCGATCTGGGGCATTCCAGCACCATCCCTTGTTACTTTTCCAGCCTCTCCAGAGATCAACCTGAACCCCCCGTCTAGTGAAAGCCCGGGAGCGGAATCGATCTGGGGCATTCCAGCACCAACCCTTGTTACTTTGCCAGCCTCTCCAGAGATCAACCTGAACCCCCCGTCTAGTGAGAGCTCGGGAACGGAATCGATCTGGGGCATTCTAGCACCATCTCTTGTTACTTTGCCAGCCTCTCCAGAGATCAACCTGAACCCCCCGTCTAGTGAGAGCCCGGGAGCGGAATCGATCTGGGGCATTCCAGCACCATCATACCCAACCTTTGTCATGTCGGCACGGCAGTAGTTATAAGCGTCATAAGAAAGGAGCAAGGCGTTAATTAAACAACATAATAAAGCACTCAAGGGTAAAACCTTTTCAAATCATCCCCCACTTCGGGCTCGGTCGAGGTGTACCCCTTCCACATCCTGGAGTTGATACCCTCCCGACTTGAGCACCCTGCTTACAATATATGGACCTTCCCAGTTGGGGTTAAGCTTTCCCACCGTGGCCCCTCTGTCGGCCGCGTCGACCTTCTTCAGGACTAGATCTCCTTTCTGAAAGTGTTTTATCCGGATATGTCTGTCAAAATATCGAGCCATCCGCCGCTTGACCTCTTCCTGCCTGATGGTGGCCAAGTCTCGAAGTTCTTCCACCAGGTCCAAGGACAGCCTCTGCTCTGCATTGTTACCTTCCAGCCACTCTTCATCCCCCTCGCTCGCAGCGATCACCCGGGGGGTCTTTACCTCAAACTCTATGGGGAGAACGGCCTCGGACCCGTGAGAGAGCTTGAATGGAGTCTCCCCGGTGGCGGTATTCGGAGTAGTCCTCATGGCCCAGAGGACGGAGGGTAGCTGTTCCACCCAATTTCCTCGAAGGTTTTCCACTTTCTTTTTTTGCAGGTTAACGATTATCTTGTTCGCCGCCTCCACCTGCCCATTGCTCCTCCGGTGGTGGACCGAAGCGAACCTGAGGTCAATGCCGAGCTGAGTGCAGAAGCCGACAAACTCTTCACTCGCAAACTGCGGCCCATTGTCCATCACTATAGCTAGAGGGAGTACATGCCTGCAAATTATTTCTCCCCACACAAAACTCCTTACAACCTGAGAGGTTACCTTATCAAGTGCTTTCACCTCTACCCACTTGGTGAAGTAGTCGATCATGACCAGCAGGAACTTCCTCTGGCCGCTGGCTTGGGGAATGGGGCCGACCAGGTCCAGCCCCCATATGGCGAAGGGCCAGGGAGCCGTGATGGTCCGGAGTCTTTGAGCTGGGAGGAGCTGGAGCGAAGCGTAGAGCTGGCATTTCGGACACTTTCTTGCGAACTCTGTCGCATCCTTGCTGAGAGTGGGCCAAAAGTAGCCTTGTCTCAACACCCTCCCTTCCAGGGTCCAACTCCCGGAGTGACTGCCGCACTCCCCGGAGTGGATTTCTTCCAGCACTCTCGGGACCTCCTCCTCGGAGACACAACGGGCCAGGAGTCCCGAGAGGGTCTTTCTATATAGCCCCCCTGCATGCAAGGAGTAATAGGCGGACTTATACCTGAAGCGTCTCTTGTCCACATCCTCTCCAGGGAACTGCCCGGAGGATAGGAAGGTTATGAACGGATCCATCCACGAGGCTTGTTGATCCACCTCCATCAATTCTCCTTCCTCGATGGAGGGCCGGAAGAGTTCCGAAGTCGTCCCTCCCGCTCGGGGACCGAACTTAGCTAGGAGGTCCGCATGGGTGCTCTCCTCCCTCGGCACGTGCTTGATGGAGAAGGTGCGGAACTGCCCGATGACCCCCTTAACCTTTTCCAGGTATAGTAGGAGGGTCGGGTCCTTTGCTTCAAATCCCCCCTTGATCTGGCATGCTACCACCATGGAGTCCGTGGAGACCTCCACGTCCTGCACACCCAGTTCCCGGGCCAGCTGAAGGCCCGCTATCACTGCTTCGTACTCAGCCTGGTTGTTGGTGATTGGGAAATGGATGTTTAAGGCTTGCTCAATCTGAGTCCCCTAAGGACTTACCAGGACTATTCCTCCTCCATAGGAGTATTTTCCCGACGCTCCGTCCACCAACATCTTCCATGCTTCTGGGGGAGGTAGCTCGTGCTCCCCCACTTCGGCCGCATAGTCAGCCATGAAGTCTGCCACCGCTTGAGCCCTGATGGACGTCCTGGGCACGAACGTGATATTGAATTCGCTTAACTCCACGGACCACTTTGCCAACCTTCCTGAGTGCTCCCCCCCTTCCATGATTTTGCGGAGCGGGTGGTCCGTCACTACTTTAATTGAATGGGCTTGAAAGTAAGGCCGGAGCCTCCGGGCTGACACCACCAATGCGAAGGCCAACTTTTCCAAAATCGGGTACCGGAGCTCTGCCTTCTTCAACACTCGGCTGACGTAGTAGATAGGGAACTGTTTCTTCCCTTCCTCCCGGATTAACACGGAGCTTACTGCTTCGGACCCTACCCCCAGGTACAGGGATAGGTCTTCTCCTGGCCTCGGTCCCTGGAGCAGAGGGGTTTGGGTGAGCTGTTCTTTCAGAGCCTGGAAGGCCTTCTCGCACTCCGGGGTCCATTCAAACTTTTTGTTTCCCCGCAGTACTTTGAAAAAAGGTGCACACTTTTCTCCCGCCTTGGAGAGGAACCTGCTGAGCCCAGCCAATTTCCCTGTAAGGCTCTGAACCTCCTTCGGATTTCTTGGCGACCCCAACTCCATCACCGCTTTAACTTTGTCCGGGTTGGGTTCCACTCCTGCGGGGGTGAGCAAGTGGCCCAGGAACTTCCCTCGGCTCGCCCTAAAGACACACTTCAAGAGATTGAGTTTCATCTTGTACCTCCGCAGGGTCCCGAATGTCTCTTCGAGGTCTCGGAGGTGAGACCCAAGGTCTCGGCTCTTCACCATGAGGTCGTCAACATAGACTTCTAAATTTCTTCCTTTCAGCTCGCGGAAGACCCTATCCATCATCCTTTGGTACGTAGCCCCTGCGTTCTTAAGCCCGAAGGGCATCATCTTATAGCAATAACATCCATCCCCCGTGATGAAGGAAACATCCTTGATGTCCGGGGGATGCGTGCGGATTTGATGGTAACCTGAAAAAGCATCTAAGAAAGACATTACAGAAAAACCAACGGCTGAGTCAACCAGCGCGTCGATTCTGGGCAGGGGGTAGCAATCTTTCGGGCATGATTTATTAAGAAGCAAAAAGTCGATACACATACGCCACTTACCTCCTCCCTTTTTTACCATAACGACGTTGGAGACCCATCCTGGATACTGGATCTCCGATACAAATCTGTCCTGCAGGAGTTTGCCCACCTCCTCGCGGATGGGCCCTTCTAGCTTGTCTGCGACGGCCCTCCTCTTCCGGCAGATGGGGCGGGCGCCGGGGTCAAGGTTGAGGCGATGGCAAGCCACATCCGTGTCGATCCCGGGCATTTCCGCGGCGCTCCAAGCGAAGACGTCCACGTTCTTCTATACGCAAGCCAGAATCTCCGCTTGATCTTCTGGGCTGAGTTCTCCGCTGACCCGGACTTTTTCCACCACCCCCAGCCAGGTGGTGACCTCGAGCTCTATGACCTCGTCCACAGCCTCCAACCGGGACTGCTCTCCCCAAGCCTTCTCCTCTTCGACACACGTGGGAGCCTGGGATTCCTCCTCGACTTCCTTTTCTACCACCATCAGCTCTTCTGCCCTCCCTTCCTGGGCCTTCTCTTCTTCTTCCTCTCTTTCTGCGCGGGGTTCCTCAGCTACCCCTTCCTGGGCATGGACTTCATCTCCTTCCAACTTTTCCACAGCTACCTCCTTACCTCCGGCTTCGGCCGCCTCCTCCATCATCCTATCCCACTTCTCAGCTTCTCCCGTCCAGGAGATGGTGTTGACAGCCATTATGTAGCACTATCTTGCCACCTTGGGATCCCCTCTGATCCGCACATGAACCCCTCCATCGTTGAACTTGAGGCATTGATGAAAGGTGGAAGGGACACAGCGGAACGCACTAATAAGTGGCCGTCCAAAGATAGCGATGTAACTGCTTGGGGCGTCCACAATGAAAAAACGACAGTTCCGGGACTGCCCACCCAGGGTCACATGAAGCCCTACTCCCCCTTCTACTTCCTTCCTCTCCCCCGAGAATCCAAACAAAGGGCCATCTGAGGCCAACACCCTCCTAGGCTCCACCTCCATCTTGTCAAACGCCTTCTTGAAGATGACGTTGACCGAACTTTTATTGTCCACTAGGATCCGGGAGACGGTGAAGTTCTCAATCGCCGTATGGATGACCAGCGCGCCGCAGAACGGGTCCTCTTAGCCCGGCATGTCTTTCTGAGTGAAAACAATTTTTTCGGCCGGGGGTGGAGCGGTGGATGTCGAAGCCACGCTTCGGCAGTAGATGGCATGGAGGCTAGCCTTGCGGGTCGCCTCCACCCCTACCCCCCATGGATCACCCCGATCCCTCCTCTACTTCCCATATCGGTTCTATCCTCACACCTTTCCTCCTACTCCTCTCGAGGTTCAACCTCCACGATCCTTACTGGCTGCTGCTATGGTGGCGCGGGCGCTCTGCCCCTCTTCACTTCTAGGAACTCCGGATAGGTGTCCGTTGAGTGACCTTCCACATCATGGAAGATACAATATGGCAACGCCACTTCCCTTGCCTCGGCCTTTGCCACCCTATTCCTTCTCCTCCTAGCGGCTGCCGCTTCCGCCTCTCCTCCCCTTCCCCTTCCTCTTCCTCTTCCTCGTCCAATCGCCATGGCCTGTTGGGGAGGGGGAGGCCCTTGCATCGGACCTTGCCTCCACCCCAACTGGGGGGCCTCCATTGACCTCCGACATGGTTACCCCTTCCTGGGCCTTAACCTCTTCCTTGCCCTTGCACTCCTCCCCCTTGCGGCCTCCATTCTCCCTCCGGGGCCCGGGGCTCTTCCCTTCTCCTGGCCTCCTGCTGCCTCACCTCCGGCTCACTAAGCATTGCTAGCCTCCTGGTGAGCTCCGGATTGGCTTCCTCACTTGCGACTTCCTCCGACACCCTCTCCATCAGCTCTTCAAAGGAGACGGGGGCTTTTCTCTTCAGCGCCATCTTGAAGAAACTCTCTTTCAACTCGACCGTGAAGGCGAGTTGGAGTGCAAACCCAGGCATCTCCTGAGTGAGCTGTACATCCTCCTAGAACCGATCGGCATACTGAGCCAGCGACTCCCTGGGTCCCTGCTTCACTGCGAAGAGGGAATCAGCGTCCCTCTTCCTCTTTTTTGAGGTCGAGAACCTCAGCAAAAAACTTCGGCGCAAATCCTCGAACGAGTAAATTGACCCTGCTGGGAGATGATGGAACCAGTCCCTGGCCTTCTCCTTGAGGGTGACGGCAAAGATCCGACACTTGAAGGCATCTGACATCGGCCTGATGGAGACCGAGTCTTCGAAACTCTGCAGGTGCTGGACAGGGTCATCTCTACCGTTGTAGTACACCCGGTCCCATTCTCCGAATCCCCAGGGACGTGTGCGGAAAGCACCAGCTCGCAAAAGGAGCTTCCCCCTCCTGTCACTCTTCCTGGCTCCACTCGCCCCCCGAGCTCGCTCACCAAACTTGAACTCGCCGGGATTGTGCTCGTGAGGGCGGTGCTCGCCGGAACCACCCTGACCGTCGCCGCTTCCTCTTGGCGCGCACTCGCCTGCGTCGCGCCCGCTGGGACGGAGCTCGCCAACACTGAGCTCGCCGGCATGGAGCTCGCCGGACTGGCGAACAACACTCGCCCTTCTCTGCTCTGACCTAGACCAACGGTAACTTCCTTTCCTGCCCTTCCCCATGGTGCCTCCTCGCCGACTATTGTGGGGGGAGGGGGCGCCCGAGGGGCTGGGGTCGCAAATTCGTTTCGCAGAGCCGGGTGTCGAGCACCTCCTTTCTGAAATCCGCGAGCATCCTAGCCATCGCCTCCTGAGGAGTCTCGCCGAACTCCTCGCCCTGCTCCTCATCTCCCGCCATAACCCTTCGCTTGAATTTTCTTGAACCAGCCACGCTCCACGCTCACCGCACCAAAATGTTGAAACTGATTTCTCGATATCTCGTAGAGCTCGGGTCCCTCACCGAGATGAGGGGCGGCTAGTCCTTACTAATCCCTCGAGGAGGGTAGGCGGAAGATTAGGAAACTGACTAAGACCTTAGTCACAGCGAGGAGGTCCCTCCACTAACCCGGAAGATCGTTGAGCGCTTCCCCTCCCAAGCCAAAGCTGAGACTCGGGCACCTTGGAGAGCTCTGGAAATGCTAACCAAAGGAAGCCTAAGGAGAGGGAAGCTGAAGTGAGATCTTCTCCAAAGGTGCCCTTGAGGTCCTATTTATAGAATTTCTGGTCTGGCCTGCAAATAGCAGGATTCCGCCTCTTGATTTTACTATCCGCACCCCAAATGGGTCTGCTACCAGCCCAACTCCGCTGTTTGGACGGGCTAATGGCAGGCCGACGGGTGATTTCGTCGATCAGAGATGATCAGCAGATTCGTCGAGCGTGGCAGCTTGGAGAGTTCGTCGAACGCAGGGTTTTGGCGAATTCGTCGAACGCGGCCTGCACTTCGTCGGGCGTCGGGCTGAGCTCGTCGACCCTGACTGAGATTCGTCGATCACGGAGACTTTGGAAGAAATCTGGCTCGCTTGTCTTCTCGCGATCTTTCGGCGAGTTTCTAGCTCGCTCGCTTCCTTGCGAGCATTCGGCGAGCACTTGGCTCGCTCGCTTTCTTGCTGGTCGACCTTGGGGCTCTGGCACGCGAAAACTTGACTCGCGACTATTCCCGCGGGTGACCTTTGATGGATCTGGCTCGCCCCTCCCCTTTGGGTGAATGGCCCGTGAAGACCTCGTCCGCACTCCTGCCCCGCTCGCACTCCTGACTCGCTCGCCCTCTTGCGAGCAGCTGGCCAAATGCTTGTCCCAGCGGATCCGCTGAGACAGGATCATCGAGCGCTGTTTGGACTTCGTCGAGCGCTGGCTCGCATTACTTCTATTCGATCGTCCACTAGGCGAATATCGGGGTTGTACAACATTATCTTTAATATATTGGTTACAAAGCTTTCAATTCAAATCACTTTGTCTAACTTGTTTATCTTAATATATTTTATCATATAACCATTTAGTACTTGTTTCTAAATCCTAAACTTGTAAATTATGATATTTTCTTCCTTTAGCTAAATTGTTATTTTGTGTTCTAATATTATTTTAAACAATTTAGTAATTTCCATAAAATTATAAAAATATTTTTATTCCCTTATTCACCCCCCTCTAAGGGCGCCATAAGATCCAACACGGTCGACCTGTATCTTTGTGATTTCAGAGCGTCGGATTTTACCCGTGCATTTGAACGCACGGGCGGCGTTGGTTGTGCATGAGCAAAATGCACGGGCGCATGCCTTCTTCCCCTGCACGCCTGCTGAGCTTATGTATCGCACGGTCCACGCACGGTCGTGCGTTCGACCGTGCGTGACCAAATTTCTAACGTTTTTTTATAAAAGCTGCAGCTTCGACCTAAAACAGGAGAGTTCCGTACGCGCCGTACAGCAGCGCCGATTTCGCCATCTCCACCAGGGTTTCGTCCCTTTGGCCTCCTCCTTCATCCTAGAGCTTCAAGGGAGATCTAGCCACCATTTCCTTCAAGCAAGAGGAAGTTTGCAACCTCCGCCAGATCGTGAGACGAAGAAGACGGGTCCATTGGAGAGTCGTGACAGCTCTCTCTACCCCGGACGCAGTTGTTGACCGAGCTTGGACGCGGATTGACAACCTAGCGATTCCGACAGTGAATCTCCAACAAGCCTTTGGATTCAGTCGATTTCTTGCCTTGTTCTTCTCTTATTGAAGTGTATATGTGTAGATCTTTGTATTATGATGAAGTAGAGCACTTAAACTAGTTTGTATTTTTATATATTTCATGTCTATGTGAAATGCTTGTTGTTTGAGTTGCTTGAGGTGCGCCCCATTCCAACCCCCATCCCGACGTCACGTTCGTCGCCGCACTAGCAATTGCTAGTGGCGTGCTTGTCGAAGAGGTGCTTGCGACCATCATTCCGCTTGCCTACTCGTCCATCCGCCCTCACGAAGTAGCGTGCTCAAGTCCTACATAGTCCCCATCCCGCCAAGCGAAACATTGCATAGCGGCATTGCATAGGAGTAGTTGTAGCATTTTCTCTTTATTTTCCACAATCCAAAACCCCCGTTTCCGCATCCATCCGACTAAAGGACTTCGATCTCAAGTCCTGCCTCAATAGTGAACTCCACCTTACTGTGTTCCTTCGAGATTCGATACTCGGGGATTACTCCTCGTTTTATATTACTTGAACGATCAGTACACTGCCGTTTTGTGCTGCAGTCTTACTACCGCCTATCGCGGTGTGCTAGGATTTGCGCATCAAGTTTTTGGCGTCGTTGCCGGGGAACACAGACGTGTGAGTTGCTGGAGAGGGAGTCGAGAGATTATAGCTCTTCTCCATTTGTTTATACCATTTCTTTTGTTTATTTTAGTGTTAAAATTTGATATTTCTATTTCATTTCCTACTTTATCTAGTTTCGGCTTTTCTTTAGCAGGTGTTCATTTAATTCTGGTTGCGTGTAGTTTTATTTTGCAAGGAATTGTTGATTTTTGTTTTATCCACATATTTCTGTGATGTATTTTGAAGCCGAGTGTCACCTCTATGACACTTTGCGTTGATACATTGACTTCATGGCTGCTTTAAACGCTGAGCATTGTATTAGGTGCTTGCTATTCATGGTTTAGGCCATATGGTGAAGAATTGCCCTCGTCTGTGCGATCCTTCCCCCTCTGAGGACGTGTACGCAGCATCCCCCCATTTACGGGAGACTACTGCGGAGAGGCCCACCAGAGTGTTGTCTGGCCCCTACACTGACATCGCACATCTTGCTCGATCTTTGCCCTTGGAGATTACCGAGGAATCTCTCGCCGCGTACAGCTCTTTCATGGGTCCCTCAATCCCCTTTTATGATCTTCCCTTGAGTGATGATGTGCACTCAATCGATGGTCAACAAGGAGAGGATTAGGAACTCATGGATGCACCAGTATGGTGTGCAGATTCTGGTTCTTCCTGCGGGGAGGCGTCTGTGGATATTTTCGCGGAGGCGATTGCTCATTTATTTTCTGATCATGAGAGCAGTCTGGTTCCCCCGCATTCCTTGCAAAAGTCATATACTCCTATCTTTAGTGAGTCGGCTGATGATGTCATGCGGGTGGTTGATTCAGCGCCTGAGGTTGCGCCAAAGTGGGACGAGGATTTCATTCTCTCTGATGGGGAGTGTGATACCTTTGAACACGATGATGCACCGCGGTGGGATGAGGAGGATTCTCTTTACGAGGAGGAGGTATTTACTTACTTATTGGATGGGGACATCCAGCTCACCACCGAGGACCCCGAGCTCTTGGGTTCCCCTCGTTATGACTCATATGATACCGACAGTGATCTGTGCTTGGATCCTTCCAGGAGTGAAACCGGGATCACTCCTCCTTTGTTTGATTCTTTTAGTTCTTCGTCCATTTTATTTCCTAATCAACCTTCTTATAATGCTGATATTGATAAGTTCATCCTTCCTGCTTCCCCGCCTGCTTTAATGTCTGATATTTCATTTATCCCTCTGCAGATGCTTGAATATCTAGACCCATTTTTGGGTAAGTCTGAGTGGCAGTCTTTGAAGGAAGAGCAAATGGCAATGATAAATTCAATCGTCTATTCCACTTCATCATCATTGCTTGCTTTTTCCTTGAAAGACTGGGTGCAGGTTGGAGGAGAGGAAGAGGATGAAGAAAGACGAAATATGGAGATGGAAAGCTCCTGATCCTCTTGACTGCTGCTGTTGGGTCTCCGGACCCATTTCTTTTATTTCTAGTTACTATTTTAAATCAACATATAGTTGATCATTTTGAGGCATGTAATATTTAGGATTTACTATCTTTTGCTCTATGCTTGGACTATTATTAAAACTGCTTAATACAAGTATTAAGTCCAGCTTAAGGACGGTAAACAAAAGCGCTGATGGGAGACAACCCAAGTTTTTGTTTCTTTTATTTTTCCCTAATATGCTCATAGTTTAGTTTTTTATATTTTTGCGTGGAGTCTTTTGCCTGCAGGTGCGCGGCATTTTCCTTGGTGGTAGACTCTTGGAGCTAAATTTTCAGAGTTTAACGCCAATCTTCTGGTATGTTCATTTACTGAGCATTGGGTAACCTCTTCCCCTCTTCTTGCTTTAGATTGTAATGTTATATTGTTTCCACGCATAGTATGTCATAAGTCTGGGGAGAGTGTAACGAGCTTTATTACCCACATGCCCGTGCACCACTTCATCTGCATACCAAAAGCAAATTTCATTTTTACTTTTCAAAATTCAATAATTTTCAGCTTTTTCCATGCACATCACTACACCCACTTGAGCGCGTACTCACTTGTTTTGAGCGTCTTGGGTCAAACCCAATTTTTCATGTTCAATTGGAAAGTTTTTTTTGTGCTGGCATATGATTGAGTTGTGAAGTAACATGTCGACTCTTGTAGTGCTCCTAGTCGAGTGCTCGTGTTATGTGTAGAATTCATGTAGAATTAGCTTTTTCTCGTGCATTTAGTTTTATAATTTTCTAATTGCGTGAATACTGTTTATTCCACTCGTAATTCGTGAATCCAGTAGAATCCGACGGTAGTGTGGGTGAGTGTGTATGCGATCACTAGTGATGTATTGATCGAGTCGGGAGGAAGGATATTCTTTCTCGGTGGCTAAGAACTTGCCCCTAGCGACTCTTGAAGCATGGGTATAGATTAGTTCATTTGTGCAAGTGTGATATAGGCCATTCGTTGGCCCGGTTGAGCCTTTGCACCATTCCTACATGCTCTATCCTTGCTTAACCATTTTGTGCCTAACCCCCACCTCTTGATTCATCTCCACCTTCAATTCACCAAAGCCAAAATTACTATCCTAATCGCACACCAAATTATGAGCTCAAGCAATTTTTGCATTTAAAAAGGTTGGGTGTTGATGCGGTGTATATTTGTGATTGTGGTGGAAATGCGTTATTGAAGATATAACTGTCTTTGTTATTAATTGTGCAAAGTTATAAAGTTGAAAAGAAAAAAATGTGAAAAGAAATGAAAGTCGAAAAAAAATGTGCAAAGATATGTAAATAGGCGGTGTACACCCCCATAGGTTCATGTTTAAGTCTGGGGGTGTGGTGTACACATTTTTATTATTGTTGGGATAGTGTTTTTATTGCGAGCTCATTTGGGTTATGTGTGCTAAACCCCCATATTTATTATTGTTTACCACACCGTAGCCTAAGCGTAAATCATAACCTAAAGTCCTATTGATTTGCACTTTGAACGTAACCAGTGCCGTGGAGAGAGCGTGAACGGGCAAGCTTATGGCCATCATCATTGATGGATTTCTTTGGAGGTTGTCCCGATCTTCGATCTTTAGTAATACTCCACTTAGTGATCAAGCTACATTCCACATACGCGTGACCAAAGGATTCACCGCGATTCAAATTACGAGTAATAATAATAAGTAGATACGCAATTTAGAAAATGTTAATCTACTTTGCATGTTTAAAAGATTTTTCAACTAAAGTTTCTACAAGTGCGAGTAAGCGACTTCGCATGGTACTCCGCATATTCAATTACTACGCCAGCTTATGATTTTTCAAGTCCACATGGGAGATAGTTTGCTCGGGATGCGCAAATAGGTAAGTCTGGGGGTGTTATGAGTCGCATATATATATATATATATATATATATATATATATATATATATATATTTGGACTCATTTGGGCTGATATTCTAGTGTTTGCACCACATTTTAGGCACGTTTTCATTTATATGTACTATTCCATGCTAGATGCACTATTAAGCCCATTTCGGTGTGCAATTGCATTCCTTGTTGTTGGGGGTAAGCACATTGTGCTCCCCTTCCCTTCTTTCATGTATTTCTGTGCTGGACGTGTATTCCCAGCTGGTATATCTTGTTTGCAGGTGACATGATCGTCTCGTTTTCCCCCAAAAGTAATTTCTGTGCATATCGCACGGTCGTGCATTTCCTTGACGCACGGTCTGTGCGGTCGTGCGTTTGTGTCTGGGAAGAAAATGGAGCGTCGGAGATTACTCGTGCTTTTTAACGCACGGGCGAATTCGCCCGTGCGTGAGTAAAACACACGGTCGACCTGTATCTTTGTGATTTCAGAGCGTCGGATTTTACCCGTGCGTTTGAACGCATGGGCGGCGTTGGTCAGGCGTGAGCAAAACGCACGGACGCATGCCTTCTTTCCCTGCACAACTGCTGAGCTTAAGTATCGCACGGTCCACGCACGGTCGTGCGTTCGACCGTACGTGACCAAATTTCTAACATTTTTCTATAAAAGCTGCAGCTTCGACCTAAAACAAAAGAGTTCCGTACGCGCCGTACAACAGCGCCGATTTCTCCATCTCCAGCAGGGTTTCGTCCCTTTGGCCTCCTCCTTCATCCTAGAGCTTCAAGGGAGATCTAGCCACCATTTCCTTCAAGCAAGAGGAAGTTTGCAACCTCCGCCGGATCGTGAGACGAAGAAGATGGGTCCATTAGAGAGTCGTGACAGCTCTCTCTACCCCGGATGCAGTTGCTGACCGAGCTTGGACGCGGATTGACAACCCAGCGATTCCGACCACGAATCTCCAACAAGCCATCGGATTCGGTCGATTTCTTGCCTTGTTCTTCTCTTATTGAAGTGTATATGTGTAGATCTTTGTATTATGATAAAGTAGAGCACTTAAACTAGTTTTTATTTTTATATATTTCATGTCTATGTGAAATGCTTGTTGTTTGAGTTGCTTGAGGTGCGCCCCATTCCATCCTCCATCCCGCCGTCACGTTCGTCGCCGCACTAGCAATTGCTAGTGTCGTGTTTGTCGAAGAGGTGCTTGCGACCCTCATTCCGCTTGCCTACTCGTCCATCCGCCCTCACGAAGTAGCGCGCTCAAGGACTACGTAGTCCCCATCCCGCCAAGCGAAGCATTGCATAGCTGGATTGCATATGAGTAGTTGTAGCATTTTCTCTTTATTTTCCACAATCCAAAACCCCCATTTCCGCATCCATCCGACTAAAGGACTTCGATCTCAAGTCCTGCCTCAATAGTGAACTCCACCTTACTGTGTTCCTTCGAGATTCGATACTCGGGGATTTCTCCTCATTTTATATTACTTGAACGATCGGTACACTACCATTTCGTGCCGCAGTCTTACTACCGCCTATCGCGGTGTGTTAAGATTTGCGCATCAGGATACTCGCAGCAATACGGTGAAGATTATGAAGAGACATTTAGTCCGGTTGCGAAAATGACTTCAGTTCGGTTCATTATTGCCTTGGCAGCATTCTGTGGGTGGGAGATTTGGCAACTCGACGTATAGAATGCTTTCTCGTACGGCGAGATTGACAAGGATATTTTCATGATCCAGCCACCAGGCTTCGTATTTGAAGATTTTCCAGACTATGTCTGTAAGCTGAAGAAGGCCCTGTATGGGTTGAAGCAACCGCCGAGGGCATGGTACAGGAAGATCGCAGAATATCTCCTATTTTGTGGATTCGGTGCTTCAGACTTTGACTCAAGCATGTTTGTTAGGAAGAACGGGGAGCTTCAAGTCATCGTGCTGCTTTACGTCGACGATATGATCGTGACGGGGAATTTGAAGGAGGAGGTAGCAAAGCTTTGGGCTGAGCTATCTATCATATTTGAGATGAAGGAATTGGGGCAGCTCCACCATTTCCTTGGACTCGAAGTGCAGAGGAAGGAAAGTGGAGTGCTGGTGTCCCAGGCTAGATATGCGGAGCAAATCGTGGAGCAAATTGGCATGAAGGAAGGGAAATATATTTCTACACCTCTGGAGAAGGCCATGAAACTTCGGAAGAATGAGGGTAGGATTCTGGAAGATCCGATTGTGTTCCGAGCTCTGTTTGGGAGCTTGAATTATCTGATGATCACTAGGCCGGATATTGCGTATGCAGTTGGCAGGGTGATTCATTATATGGCAGAACCACGGATGCCTCATCTACTAGCGACCAAGAATATTTTGAAGTATGTCAAAGCGACTTCGGATATGGGTCTCCTATATAGGAGGGATGCGGGGTTCGAGGTGCATGGTTACATGGATGTTGATTACGGGGGAGATTCGGATGATCGGAAGTCGACGTCTGGATTCATCTTCATGGCTGGCCCTACGGCTATATCATGGTGCAGCAAGAAGCAGGATTCCATGTCTGTCTCTACCACGGATGCGGAATACAAGGCTTCGGCCTTGGAAGCTCAAGAAGCCATCTGGCTTAGGAGGTTGGTGGGAGATGTCCATAAGGAGGTTTAGTGTCCGACTCTGCTCCGCGGCGACAATGAGTGTGCACTCAAACTGGTTACTAATCCAGTATGTCACGCGATGACCAAACATATTAAGATCGAGCATCATTTCATTTGTAAGAAGGTGCTAGAGGGGTCTCTTTTGGTCGAGCATGTTCGGAGTCTGGACAATGTTGCTGACATATTCACAAAGGTGCTGGCGAAGGGCTCGTTCACTCGGCTAAGGAGTTTGCTTGGGCTGTTTTCAACTTCCCACTTCAAGGGGGAGTGTTGAAAATGTTGAAGTGTGAAGTTGGCGGTCTGGGAGGTGTTCGCGCGGTCTGGTCTAGCCATGCGATCTCGCGGTCTCCTCTGCGGTCTGACCTATTCGGTTTAGCCGCAGTCTTATTCGATCTGACCACCGTTCTCTATCCAAGGCTGCTGAGGTGAAGCTGCGCAGTCTGGTTTGTGTGACCGCGTGGTGAGCTGTTCTCTATACTGTGCTGGTTAAGCGGTTAACCGCACAGGGTTGTTGTTCTGGTATCGGGCAGTCCGGTCTGGCGACTGTCCGGGTTCTTGTTGGTGCGCGCCGACTAAGGTTTTCTTAGTCGCGCAGACTCCTCTTTGTGTTCGCATAAGCTGGTCACTTGGCGATCTACTGATGCTTGCGGACACTAGTGTTGGACGACTTGGCGGGTTGTTGCCTTTGCCGACTTGGCTGTGTTCGCGGTATCTGTAGGAAGTCTCATATATGCGAACATTAGTGGTGGGCGTCATGACCATGTGGGGTGTAATGATCGTGCGGCTTCTTGGAGGAGTGGCGATCTACTGGTCGGATTGAAGTTGGCGAGCTCACTAAGCGCAGAGCGATCTTCTTCTGACCGCGCGGGTTGACTAATCTTGGTCGCGCGGTCAGGGCGGTGACTCTATCTCATGGAGTGGTGACTTGATCTGGTCCCACGCTTATAAATAGGTATCACTGTAGAAGCAACATAATTGCACCAAATGTAAGCTTAACTCGTGACTAGAACTTGCGGTCTCATTTTTCGTGACCGCCCGGTTTGCTGATTGAATTTCCTTTGTGCAGCTTCTGCGGATTGTGCGGACAGCAGTGGTCACCTCTTCTTCTAAGGTGTTCGAGCGGTCTTGCGGCTTGCAGTGTGGGTTGCTAGAGTTTGGGAGAATCAGTGGAGTTCGGGAGGTCGTGTAGTTTCACTGGTGTTGTTCAAGTCGCCGACAGTCTGTTCGCGCGGTCTCCTTTTCTAGTCGCGCGAACACCTTGGTCGCGCGGTTAGGCGACTTATGTGTTCAGACTGCTAGTTATCTTTCTTTAGCATTGTATTTTTCCTTTTGGTTTTGTGTACTGGTGAAATCATGTCTCGCCATGTATACCTCGCTCTGTAATGAAGATTTCTGCTGTTATCAATAAAGATTGCTTTGCTTCATGTGCTTCTGGTTATTGGCTGTAACTTTAAGTTGTACGATTCCTTCTCACTCCTAGATCTACAGAAAATTTCACACTCAATGCCATATCTAGGGTTGGATTGGCTAGAGCCGCTTGAGGCCGAATCCGGGGAAGGATAGGCTAGGGCCACCGGTTCGTGGGTATGAGAGTCGGGATAGAAAACAAAATGAGTTTATTATTATTCGGCACTGATTTTCTTGCGTTATTGAAATCAATTTTTGAAAAACCATATTTCATATTAATAAAGCATGTCTCTAATTTATTATACTTGGTTTGTTTGATTTCTCCCCTTCATAATCACTTATTATTTCAAGATATTCAAAATATGTTGGAACAACCCTATTACTGTTTTGGGCTAGGATCACTATGTTTTACCTAAGGATCAAGTTGACCCCACTGTATAGCTTAAGGGTCAAGTCTTTAGGCTGATTGATTAGCTAGAACTTAAGGAATATTTAAGTTCCCAGCATTCGACAAATGGCGAGTGGCGTTCGACGAATGTCTAGCTTCGTTCGACAAATTCTTCTCAGCAGACTGAAGAATTATAGCCAGATCCAGTGCTCGACATTCTCTGAGCAGCGTTCGACAAATGGCAAGCAGCGTTCGACGAATTCCAGCCAGAGCTCGACAAATTCTATATTAAAGCTCAGTTCGACAAATACACGTCCAGATTATTTATATCAGTTATTTTGTCAACTCTCTGAACACAGATCAATGACCTTAACGGATCTATTCAAGTACTTTTGGACGTATTCAGTCAGGTTAGTAAGGATATCTTATTCATTTATTATATTCTTTTATTCCTTCTATTTCAAGACAAGAATAGCCGTTGACATTTAATGCTACGGCATCTTTCACGACAAAGGAATCAAAAAGGACCTGCCAAAATCGTTTTGATGGCTGTTACAGTTCCAAGAAGGATTTAAGACAGAATAATACATTCCTTAAGAACAGGTGATTTGAATTTAAAATCAGAAATCTATCAAAGAAGGAAGTATATACAAAAACAGTTGTACTCCTTTAGAGTGACACAGATTTTTCACAGTTATTTTTCTAAGTCTCTCAGAGATACAGTTCCTTTAGAACAACAAGAATACAGAAGGATTAGAGAAAGTAGAAAAAGAATAAACATACAGAGAACATATACTTTCAGTCTTCTTCTTCCAAAAGGCAGCATCTTCATCTTTCTGAAGAATAACATTCATTCTCTCAGATCTGTTGCAAGTTCAAGTCTTCCAAAGAGCAACAACAATATGAAGATTTATTTCTTCCAGATTAATCTGCTACAGAAGATTTCTATTTTAGTGAAAGCTTCATTCTCAAGTTGTCAACAACTCCAAACAGACAGGGGGAGCTTTCATCCTCAACATCCTTTGTCTTGTATCAGAAATATTGACAGAGAAGAACACTCTAAACCTTCATACCTTATCTTGTACAGGGTTAATTCTACCTTCAAAAGTTTACACAGTGGTGGCAAGACACCTTATCAAAAAATACTTGTGTGGTTTTTAAGCACCTTATCAAAAGCTTATTGGTGTGTGGACACCTTATCAAAAAAACCCCTGGACTTGAGCACCTTATCAAAAGCTCTGTGGTGTGTGGACACCTTATCAAAAACTCCTAGTGGATATCCTACCAGCTGTGGTAGAAGAGTAGACGTACCCAGATTTATTGGGGACTACTATAATTCCTTGTTTCCCCTGTGATTGTGATTTTTCTGTATTGTTCCTATGCTGTGTGCTTTTCTTTATTCAAATTATATAACACACTCTGCATTACACATATATATACATCAGTATTTTAATTCCGCTTTAAAAACTAATAAAAAGTTTCAATACTCTATTCACCCCCCCCCCCCCCCCCCCCCCCCCCCCCCCCCGAGAGTAACTTAAGATCTAACCTCCAATTTCAATTGGTATCAGAAGGGAGGTTGATTCTTTACAGGCAAACACCTGAATCACAAAGATCAATTAGATCTTAAATTTATCTAGAGTTTTTGTTTATCTTTTTTTTGTTAAAAACTCATGGCACAAAACAAGGAATACTCAAGCACAAGACCTCCAATGTGCAACCTTGGCAAGTTAGCACTTTGGAAAGCGAGGATTAGGCTTTATATGAACTCCATTGATGAAGAGATTTTTAATGTTATTCTGACAGGGCCTCCAGCACCTACAGCATCAACCAGCACTGAAGCTACAGGAGATAATCATGATGTCCCGCCTCCTGAGTAGACAGAAACTCAAAAGAAGCAAAGAAATGCAGATGCTAAGGCCATGAACATATTGGCTCAAACTATGTCTGATGACATATTTCAAAAAGTGGTTGAATGTACTTCAGCCAGAGAGATTTGGATCTCACTAAATAACATGGTTACAGGTTCTGCAGATGAGAGAAAAGACAAAAGATCACACTTGATCTCTCTGTATGAAAACTTCAAAAAAGGAGACACAGAGACAGTGGTTGACATGTACAACAGACTCAGTCTCATAATAAATGAGTTGAAGACCTTGGACAAAGTGATTTCTATCACTGAAATAAATGACAAGATCTTAATGTGCTTCCCCAGCACATGGGACTCAAGAATCTGGCCAATCAAGGATGCCAGGAGTCTCAATGAGATTACCATAGAAGCACTGTTGGGAAAGCTCAAATCTTATGAGAAGCTCATCAAGTCCAGGGAAGCAGAATCATCCACTACATCTCCAGCAACAAGGAAAGAAAAGAGCATAGCTTTCAAAGCAGCTGATGCAGAAGAAGGAAAAACTCCTGACAATGAGGAGATCATGAGTCTAGTAGCCAAAAGATTTTACAAGATGGCTAAAAAAGACATCAAGAAAAAGTTATCCAGAAGCTATGACAAGCCAAGGTATGCCAAAAATCATGCTAATGAAATTATATGTTTTGGTTGTAGGAAACCAAGACACATGGCACCTGATTGTCCAGAAAATCAAAACAAGAAGGACAAGAAGGAAAAGAGAAAAGAAAAGGAATAAAAGAGAAACTCCAGCAAATCTTCCTCCCACAATCACAAAAAGAAGGGGAGAGGATTTGTAGCAAAATCCTGGAGTGAAACAGAATCTGAATCAGAAACTTCATCCTGCTCTTCTGATGATGAAGAAACCAAAGAAAATGACCAATGCATAATGGCCATTTATGACTCAGACAGTGAGTCAGGATATGCTTCTTCATCCAGCTCCAATGATGATGAAGAAGAGAAGAATTTCTGCATGATGGCAATCAATGCCTCAGCCAACAATTCTGATGAAGAGAAATCAGAATCAGAAGCAGAAGATGATGCTGATCAGGTAATAGCTAACTTTGATTTTACTTCCATTGAATTCAAGGATGAATTCAAAGTTCTTTGCCTAGACTTAATTAAATCTGAGAAGGAAATAATCTCACTCAGACTTAAGCTAGCTGAAATGAATAAATTAAGTGAAGAAAATGCTACTCTTAAGAAAGAGTTGGTAGCCTCCAGAGAACATACTATTCTCATTGAGAATAAATTTTCTGAGGCCAAGAGATTTGAAGAATCCCTAAATGGGAGAAGTATCAAACTGATGAACATCACAAGCGCTGTCAATGCTAGACTTAATAGCAAACTGGGCTTGGGTGCTTCATCAAGTGAGCCACCTCTAATTAAGAAAAACATCCTCTCTACACCCATAAAATTCGTCTATGCTAAAGGCAAAGAGGCTACTGAAGCCAATAAAGATATTTCAAGCAAGAATATTAAGAATAAAAGAATTCAGAAGGATTCGTCGAACGAAGCTCGACAAAAAGATTCAGATCTGTCGAATGGAGATCGACGAAAACTGAGAACAGACTTTCAGTATAATTATCATATGGACGGCGCTCGACAAAATCATGCACATTCGTCGAACGGCGGTCGACGAATTTACCCAAATTTGTCGAACAGATATTATACATAAAGTTCTAAAAATTCTAATTCTAAATATGCTAAAAATCCTTTTACTGAGTGGGTAATACCTCCAAGGAGATTCCACCCATAAGGCTATAAGGATCAGCCTGAAATATCCTTTATTTCTGAATTTTGTGGTAAGACAAAAGGACCCAAGGTAGTCTGGGTCAAAAACCAACTAGTTTATTTTTCTGTCATTGCAGGTACACAGCTATCCAAGAATAAATGAAAAGTGGTATCTTGATAGTGGCTGCTCAAAGCATATGACAGGAAACAAGGCCAACTGTGGACAGAAGGTTGGACCAAGGCAAAGCTTGGACCAAAGGTTGTATTTGGAGACTCCAACTGTGGACAGACCAAAGGCTATGGAAAAGTCAAGGTTGGAGAAGTCACCTTCAAAGAGGTAGCTAATGTCAAGGGACTAAAGCACAACCTCATCAGCATAAGTCAATTATGTGATGAAGGGTATCAGGTAACTTTTAATAAATTGAATTGCCTTATTAAATCTACTGATAATACTACTGTTTTATCAGGTATTAGGCAAGGTAATATATATTTAGTGAATTTCAATTCATCTACTTCAGAAGTTTGTTTATTTAGTGATGGAAGCAAATCTAGTGAACTTTGGCATAAGAGACTAGGACATGTAAACCTTCGGACCATTGCTAAACTATCTAAGGACAATCTTGTTAGAGGATTACCCTCAGGTTTATACAAGAAACAAGGTCTTTGTAAGGCATGTCAACTAGGTAAGCAATCTAAAAATAGTTTTAAATCATTATCTAAAAGTGATTCACCTAGAATCTTATATTTGCTACATATGGACCTCTTTGGACCTATAGCAACAAAGAGTTTAGGGGGGAAGTCTTACACTCTAGTTATTGTAGATAACTTCTCTAGATTCACTTGGGTGTTCTTTTTGAGAGAAAAGTCAAGATAACTTTATAGTTCTTACAGACTTTCTTAAGAGCATACAGATTGAGTACTCTACTGTAGTTGCATTGATCAGAAGTGATCATGGTACTGAGTTTGAGTCTCTTCTTATGCAAGAATTCTGTGAGATGGAAGGTATCAGGCATTGTTTCTCAGCTCCTAGAACTCCTCAACAAAATGGGGTAGTTGAAAGGAAGAATAGAACTCTAATTGAATCACTAAGAACATTGCTTGCAGATGCTAATCTGTCCCTATCCTTTTGGACAGAGGCTGTTAGCACAGCAAATTATGTTCTTAATAGAAGTTTGATACACAAACTCAAGGGAAAGACTCCTTATGAATTACTTAAAGGGAAGAAACCTAAAGTTAACTATTTTAGAACATTTGGCTGTGGATGTTATATTCACAATAATGATAAGAAATGCCTTAGGAAATTTGAACCAAAATCAGATGAAGGAATTTTCTTAGGTTATTCTCAAATCAGTAAAGAATATAGGATTTATAATAAATCCACTCTTAAAATAGAAGAATCTATGCATGTCTCTTTTGATGAAACTAACATGTTTTACAAGGAGAAGATTCCTTCTACCATAGAAAATTTGCAGGTACCTATATTATGTGAGCAGCTAGATCAATTAGCTCTACATAAGGAAGGAATTCTGAATCTTGAACAACAGAATGATGAAGAGAGTGAAGAAGAAAATTTCCCAGTTTTTGCTGAAAATTCAGAACAGACAACAACAGATCACTCTTCACAATATATAGCAGCTGAACAAATTCCCCAAGTGGATATAATTGCTGAACCAACTCTTACTGTTGACCCCATCACAGTTATAGATCATCCAATTTCACAAGTGATTGGATATATTTCAGCAGGTGTTCAAACAAGGCATCAACTACACCAAAATCAGATGCATACTTATTTCCTATCACAAGTTGAACCTCAAACCATAAAAGATGTAGAATAAGATCAAAATTGGATTCTTTCAATGCAAGAGGAGCTCAACCAGTTTGAATGGAACAAGGTTTGGGATTTGGTTCCAAGACCAAAGAATTATCCAGTGATTGGAACAAAATGTGTCTACAAGAACAAGCTTGATGCAGAGGGAAATATTGTGAGAAACTAAGCTAGGCTAGTAGCTCAAGGATACTCACAGGAAGAAGGGATAGACTATGATCGGAAATTTTCCCCAGTTGCATGGCTAGAAGCAATCAGAATCTTCCTTGCATTTGCTGCATATAAAAGATTCAAAGTCTATCAAATGGATGTAAAGAGTGCATTCCTAAATGGAGAAATGAAAGAAGAAGTTTATGTGGAACAACCACCAAGTTTCATCTCTCCAACTAAACCCTCCTTTGTATTTAAGCTTAAGAAAGCTCTCTATGGTCTCAAACAAGCTCCTAGAGCATGGTATGAAACTTTATCTAGTTTTCTTTTGGAAAACAATTTTTGTAGAGGCATAGTAGACAAAACCTTATTTTATAAAGTACATAAAAATCAAACTTTGCTAGTTAAAATATATGTAGATGACATTATCTTTGGTTATATTGATTCAAAATTGTGCAAAAGATTTTCCAATCTAATGCAATCAAGATTTGAAATGAGTAGTATGGGTGAGTTGTCATACTTCCTTGGTCTTCAAGTGAAGCAAACTCCAAATGGAATCTTAATATCCCAATCTAAGTATGCAAAGGAATTAGTGTAAAGATTTGGTATGTCTGATTCTTCCACCATGAAAACACCCATGCCCTCAAATGCTGTTGTTGTTAATGATGAATCAGGGAAACCTGTTGATTCAAAAGTATACAGAGCAACTGTTGGCTCACTACTTTATCTAACAGCTAGTAGACCTGACATAATGTTTGCTACCTGTATTTGTGCTAGATTTAAAGTTAACCCCAAAGAATCTCACTTAATTTTATTAAAAAGGATTTTGAGATATATAAAGGGTTGCCCTAATCTAGGACTTTTGTATCCAACAACATCTGAATTTGAATTAACTGGATTCTCAGATTCAGATTATGCTGGATGTAGAGTAGACAGGAAAAGCACATCAGGAACATGTCAGTTTCTTGGTGATAGGCTTGTGTCTTGGTTTTGTAAAAAGCAAACATTTGTGTCTACATCAACATCTGAAGCTGAATATATGGTTGTTGGCAGTTGCTGCTCACAGATGTTGTGGATACAAAATCAGCTCCTAGACTATGGTATCAACTTAAATAAATCAACTATATTTTGTGACAATACAAGTGCAATATCTATAACACAAAATCCAGTTCTCCATAGTAGGACTAAACACATAGAAATTAGGCACCACTGTTGGATCGATCGGCGCCCTTAGAGGGGGGTGAATAAGGGTTTTCAAAAACTTTAGATTATATTTATAAAAACTTTGGAATATTGCAAGATTAATAAACAATAATAAAGAGATATGCTTTATTAATATCAAATAATGTTTTACAAAACTTGATTTCTATGACGCTAGAAATCGGGGGCGACTAATAAAAATTCTTTTTCGTTTTCTATACCGACTCGTATCCCCACGAACCGGTTGGCTTTAGCCAATCTCTACCCAGATACGGCCTCAAGCCGCTCTAGCCAATCTATCCCCATAAAGGCCTCGAGCACCCCCTAGACCTAGCCTAGATCTAGTCTCCAACACGAGGCGAATTTCAGCCCTAAGTCCTACCCCAGACCTAGTCGCCAACACGAGGCGATTTCACTACCGTTTACAGAAAAGATATGAAATGAAAAGACAATAATATAAAAACTCCCTCTATGTGGATATCTTGGAGAAGTGGACGAAGGCCCGCAGAGTATGATCGTAGTCGATGCGGCCTTTCATCATAATGATGACGCGTGTTGAAATCTTCTCCACGGATCTCCTTAAGGCTTTATGGAATTCTGGGAGTATCGCTCTGAATCTTCCTCTCTCTGCTGTGGCACGAAGCTCTGGAGTTTGGGATTGGAGGAGGATGATGAATTCGGAGCCAAAGGATCCAATTTATAGCCTTAGTGCTACCGCCGGCGCTAGCGCTACCGCCGGCGCTAGCCTCGATTAAGAAACAATTTGCGCGGCAGAATATCCCATCCGTGGCAGCATGCTGCACTATGCCTTTTATGCGTCACGCTACCGCCGGCGCTAGTAGCTTCCGCCGGCGCTATCCCCGATTAAGAAACTTCTTGCGTGGCAGGATCTTCAATCCGCGGCAACGAGGCTTTCATTTCTTCTGTGTTCACCGATACCGCCGGCGTTATCCGCTACCGCCAGGCGTTAGCGCCTTCCATAACCGCTCCCAGAAACGCGCTCATCATCGCTAGCGCCCGGCGCTAGTTGCTACCGCCGGCGCTAGTGAGCCTCTTCGAATTTTGGCCTCAATTTTGGGGGCAGTCATCATGTGTACTCCTTGAGTCATGTGGACCCAGTAAACCTGCACACTTGAACACACAAGATCAAATACACATAGGATTTGTTATTCTCAAACCTAGGAGATGCGGAAGACCATGTTCCAACAAACTCCCCCTTTTGATAATAACAAATCCATTAATGATAAATCAAAGCATTTATAAATAAGCCTGATGAAACTCTACTTGTGTGTGTGTGAGAGTGATGACTTAGGATAATTATTGATTTTAGCATTTAGAATTGCTCCCCCTAAATATATGCTCCCCCTATGTGAATGCTCCCCTAATATGTATGCTCTCAACTTAATCAATCATGTCGGGTTTGCATTTTGATAGCGGATTATATATTTATCATGTTAGTTCTCCCCATTTTGCATTTTATCATGTTAGTTCTCCCCCTTTGTTATTAGCAAAAGTGGGTAGGGAAACAAAGCACTAAAAAATGTGTAAATAAAAGAGAAGGCAAGATTGAGCTTTTTAAGTAAATGATAAGGAGTTTTAGACTTGCCTTTCATTGAAAATGATCAGAGTTATGACTTATTTTATCGCTTTTGTTTGTAGTTCTCCCTCTTTTATATATCAGAGTTTTAGCAAAAAAAAATGATTTCCCCTTTAAATAAGAGTTTTAAACCTAAAAACAAACATGATTTCCAAGTAACCAATCTACCCAGACAATATGTCAACACCCTAGCCCCGTACTAAGTGACGGATGGGCATGAGGAGCTGCAAACATGCCGTAGGTTGGGGTGTTAATCCCATATGCAAACACTAGACAAAAAACTTAACCTAACACTCTTTCCCCCCAGTGCCTCGCAAGGCCCCACTAGAACCCTCCCCGGTTAAGGACAAGACATGACTAGAGATAAGGTTATCTAATGTCTACAACCCTACGCCCCCGCTATGGTGAGAAATGAAGTCATGGATAACAATTATTGGAAACATTAAGCATTTAAATCTAATGGGAAATATCATAGCATATGGGTTTATATTTTTATTTGAATTTTTGAAATAAAACTCACATAACTATATTGAAATTCATGAATGAATCAGAGTTTGAGTATTGCGGAAGATTTTTAAAAAGAAACATCATAATACTAAATAAGAGTTTAAGTTAAAAAGAGATGTTTTATAAGCAATATTTCACTTGTTGGAGGAGTGTTTAGAATAGAAATAGATCAGAGTTATAAGCAAAAAAAATTCAACCAATATAAAGTTTACCAAGCAAGTCTACCACTTGTTGCAAGAAAGGAATTTGAAGATTCTAGTGATGATGCTTACAAGATGAAAGATTTTAAATAAGTATTAAAGTGCAAGGTAAAACAATTATATGGTTATGATGCGGAGGACATATAGAAGTACAAAAAACATCTTATGGTTATCAATGATGGTTCATAAAAAGATATATGAGTTCAATTTCAAAAAGAAGATGTTTTTGTAAATCATTTTGCTTTAAAAATTTTTGTTTTGACAATACAGTAACCAAGCATGAAATAATCTTATCAAAAAGAGATTACTACAATGTTACTTTAATTCACAATTTCAAAACATACCAAACATTGTAGAAAGCATGTTAGGTTATCTAGTGCATTTCATAAATAAAGAGTAGTATAGAATTTGAATTAGGATCCAATACTCATGAGAAGAAGTGTTATGGAAGATAATGATGTGCATAAAAGTGTATTTTGAATAGAGTAAACAAATGTTTTAATCAAAAACACAAGTAATATGTAAAGTAAAGAGCACAATAAAACACAAATAATTTTACTTCCACTCACTTCAATGCACAAAGAAAAATGTACAACTACCAAGGTGCTTTGCACACACAATGCTCATCAAGACTTATCAGGGTGCAAAGTAGTGCTTGGGGGATCACATAGTTTTATTCTTCAAGATTGATTTTTATTGTGATCCGGTGTACTTAAGAATAAGTGGTTTTTATTTTGAAAGAAAGTTATGGTTTGCACAAGATACTTTATTATTCTTTCCAAGGTGCTCAACCTCACAACGCTTATTAAGACTTTTCAGGAGGTTCAAGTAGTGCTTGGTGGAGTTATCTTTGTCACTTTATTTTATGATTTTGTTTTGTACAAAGTTCTCCGAATACACTTGTTTTGCAAACCAATATAATTTATGAAAAAGAACCACTTTTCTTAACTTTTAAAAGTGCAAATAAAGGTTGTGTAGGTAAGATACTTGTGCAATTTTAATTCATTGTACTATTACAAAACATACACAACCATTCTTAGATTAAACACATAAGTAGACAATGCCAAAATAAGTGAGTGAATTGCGATCATTATCAAACATAAAACATTACTCATACTTAGAAGCATGCTACGCATAGTTCTACACAACTTTTTCAATATAAATTATGCACATATTAATAGATGTATCAAATCATGATGAAGGCAATGTTCAAAGAAGTTTGAAAAGATAAATTGCAACATTATAGAAGTTCTAAATAATAGATTAAATCATGCTTGATTTTCAATGAAGTCCATACAATATTTTTTGATATTTTTGAGGAATAATTTTTATTTAAAGCTTGAACTCATAAAAATTGATCTTGGACTTCCCGATGACTACCTTGTGAAAGGTTCGCCCGGTACTAGGTGATATGATGGGATGATAGACCAAATCACCCTTTCGCAAGATACAAGTAAAAAGTTAAGTTCAAAAACTAACAATTTTTGTTATTTATATTTTTGTATTGATTTTTGCTTTAAGAAATAGAATTTAAACAAATGACAAACCACAAAGGCAAAATATATAATATTTTTGTAATTTGGCTTTTGTATTTTTGTATTTGATTTTTCAAAAATAAAGAAAAACAGAAGTGCAAAAACTAAAAAGAAAATATAGATTTATATATTTTTATGGATTTTTCGAATTTTAAAAAAAATATAGAAAATCGAACATGGACGCTAGCGCCTGCGATAGCGCTAGCGCGGGAGACAGTAAGTGATTTTTGAGGATATTGGAAATTTTGATTCTTGATCTTGATTAGGTGTCCCATTAGGAGTTTCTTGCTGAAATTGCAGAATTTAAGGAGATGTTTTTGATGGTTAAACACAAAAAAATGCATTTTTGAATTTGTGTTAATTTGAAAGATCTAGGACACCTAATCATCGCATGAGACATATTTTCTTATATCTTTATTATGATTTTTCAAAGGCTTGTGTTTACCAAAATAATGTAATAGATAGAGAATGTAGCCACAAGACATCATGTTTGAATTCACCAAATAAGCATGATTTTTTAATTATGAACTAATGTATATGCGAAGAATAAACTAGGTATGCCCTAGATACCAATATCCAGACAATATGTCTTGACAAAAACTTATGCCAAAGTTTGATAGTGTTTCAATTTATAAACCTAAAATGGAGTGACAATTCTATTTGGTTTGATATCAAAATGATTCATAGGTCTAAACTAGAAATAAATCACAATACACACATAATATACCAACCATAGTAAGCAATTATAATACAAATTGTCAGTATATAAAATGTGATAGATGATTCTTGATATGAATTATGATTTTAGAAAGTTTTAGCAAAAGATATCAATAGATCATGGTGGTGCGTATGACATCAATATTTATGACAATTAATCTTTCAATATGTCTTATGTGTTTTTCTTTTTAATTTAGATAAATATCTCATAGCAAATTCAGAATTTTATCCACTTGTTGGTTAAGGCTAAAAAATCTAGTAACAGGATTTAATTTGAAATATCTTATAGCAAATTTAGAGTTTGATTCATATGGATAATATAAGATATTTAGAAGCAATGAATATAATAATAAAAGATAGGTCATCAAAATATGATTTTGAATTTTGATCAATTTGTTTTATAAAACCATATTAAACTTTTAAGAGATAAAATCATATTTTCAATATTGTATAGGATGACCATGACATGATAGTTTTAAAGAAACACAAAAAAGAAAAAGATAGAAAAGACATTAAAGCACATCATGAAGTAGAAATTTCTGTATTTCATTTTAATTGATTTCTACTTCATGCAAATGATGGGATACTAATGAATAAGAGATTTAGGTATCCAAAGAGGACCCGGAGTGACGGTTCCTTTGGGTACCCAAATACATCGTGTTTGCTTTTGGGGAGATGTGATTGAATGGGCCCTTTTGATTTGAGTTTGTGTTTCATCTTTAACTTTTGGCCGCCATTCAAACATTGGTTTAATATTATTCTTATTTATCAAATTTCCATGACGATTTTGCAAAACATTCTTTATAGGAAATTTGTTTATCTTTAAATTTATGTTGGGAGAGTGGTTATTTTGTAAATGATAATGATTTGGAATTTTATTTTCAAGCATTTGATATTCTTTATTTCCTTTGTTGGATTTATCAACATTTTGAGAAATTATATTCAACTTGCTTTTAGATATACCTTGAGATTGTGAATGAATGTTTTGAGCGTTTTTCTTAATGATTTCCTTAAGCAAGTTGATTTTTGATTTTAGTTCATCATTCTTGATTTTTAAATTATGTCTAGCTTTATTATAATTTATTGTGCTATTTTTGAGAGTGGTAACAATTGAGTCAATATGTTTTTCATATTTATCCCTGTACTCATCAAATGTTTCATCCATATCTTTTATTTCAATTTCATAGTCCTTACACTTAGCACAATTAATTTTTAAAGATGAATTTTTTAGACATAATTTTTCATTTTGTTCTCTTATAAAAATAATTTCTTTTTCAAGTTCCTTAAATTTTTCTTTAATATCATTACAATCAAGACAAGGTTTTGTATTTTCAATTGAAGTGACATGAGTAAAGCTAGATAAATCAGATTTTGATATTACTTTAACTTTTGCTTTTAAATTTTTATTTTCTAAGCGCAATAGTTTATTAGTATTCTTTAATTTCTCAATTTTGCGCCTAGTATTTTGTAACAATTGTAATGAAGAGATAGAAGTACAAAAGATAGAATTTGATTTTCTTACATTGCTTTTGGATGAGGGAGGATTTGAACATATTGTTCCTTCGTCTTCTTCTTGGCATTCCTCTTCCAAAAGTAAGATTGCTTCATCTCTTTCTTTTGATGTGTGCTCCATTGATTCGTCATAAGGAGGGCATTCTTGAAGAGTTGTGCATGCTTGCGTATTCTCCGGTTCTTGCGATTGTTCCATACCTGTAGAATCATAAATTTCTTCAAGAAAATGCCATACTTTATATGCACTTGAAAAACAATATATTAATTTGAAAATTTCATTTGATAGACCACAAAATAAATAGTGTTTAGCTTTTGCATTTAATTGAAGTTCTTTTTTATTTGATTCATTTGCGGGTCTTGCTATTGCTAAATTCCAAACTTTGATGTCTAAAGTTTTAATAAATTTATCAATTAAGATTTTCCATCCTTTATAATTTGTCCCTTCAATTAAAGGTGGTGCAAGTGATTTTTCCTCTTCACAAAAATTTTCCCCACTAGTTGAAGCGAGATCATGAGACGCCATTATTCCCGGTTGTTAAGCCGATTGGAATAAAACCGCTCTGATACCAGTTGTTGGACCGGTCGGCGCCCTTAGAGGGGGGGTGAATAAGGGTTTTCAAAAACTTTAGATTATATTTATAAAAACTTTGGAATATTGCAAGATTAATAAACAATAATAAAGAGATATGCTTTATTAATATCAAATAATGTTTTACAAAACTTGATTTCTATGACGCTAGAAATCGGGGGTGACTAATAAAAATTCTTTTTCGTTTTCTATACCGACTCGTATCCCCACGAACCGGTTGGCTTTAGCCGATCTCTCCCCAGATATGGCCTCAAGCCGCTCTAGCCAATCTATCCCCAGAAAGGCCTCGAGCACCCCCTAGACCTAGCCTAGATCTAGTCGCCAACACGAGGCGAATTTCAGCCCTAAGTCCTACCCCAGACCTAGTCGCCAACACGAGGCGATTTCACTACCGTTTACAGAAAAGATATGAAATGAAAAGACAATAATATAAAAACTCCCTCTATGTGGATCTCTTGGAGAAGTGGACGAAGGCCCGCAGAGTATGATCGTAGTCGATGCGGCCTTTCATCACGATGATGACGCATGTTGAAATCTTCTCCACGGATCTCCTTAAGACTTTATGGAATTGTGGGAGTATCGCTCTGAATCTTCCTCTCTCTGTTGTGGCACGAAGCTCTGGAGTTTGGGATTGGAGGAGGATGATGAATTCGGAGCCAAAGGATCCAATTTATAGCCTTAGTGCTACCGCCGACGCTAGCCCGGATTAAGAAACAATTTGCGCGGCAGAATCTCCCATCCGTGGAAACATGCTGCACTATGCCTTATATGCGTCACGCTACCGCCGGCGCTAGTAGCTACCGCCGGCGCTAGTAGCTACCGCCGGCGCTATCCCCGATTAAGAAACTTCTTATGCGGAAGGATCTTCAATCCGCGGCAACGAGGCTTTCATTTCTTCTGTGTTCACCGATACCGCCGGCGTTATCCGCTACCGCCAGGCATTAGCGCCTTCCATAACCGCTCCCAGAAACGCGCTCATCATCGCTAGCGCCCGGCGCTAGTTGCTACCGCCGGCGCTAGTGAGCCTCTTCGAATTTTGGCCTCAATTTTGGGGGCAGTCATCAAGCGTACTCCTTGGGTCATGTGGACCTACTAAACCTGCACACTTGAAAACACAAGATCAAATACACATAGGATTTGTTATTCTCAAACCTAGGAGATGCGGAAGACCATGTTCCAACAACCACTTCCTTAGGGATAATGTGGATAAAAATAAAATCTGCCTACAATTCATTTCTACTGATTTACAAAGAGCTGACATTTTCACCAAGCCCTTGGATGAAAAGAAGCATATCTTCTTTATAAATCAACTAGGAATGATAGATGGAGATTCAATATGTAAAAAATTAATATTTCTATTTATCCCCTAAATTTGTCGAACGGAGGAAGGCGAATTTGAACCATTTGTCAAACGGCGGTCGACAAACCTGTTGACTTCAGAATCGATGAAGACAATTTCATTTGTCGAACGGTGGTCGACGAAAAGGATATTTTTATCGAACGCTGTCTGATGGAGACCTAAAGTCTTTTCGACTTCTAATTTTATTAGGTTTTTGCCAAACCCCGCTCCTCAAATGCGCCTCCTTCTTCGATCTATATAATATTTTTTTTCTATTTCGTAATAGATTGCGCCTATAGAAATCGTTTCCCTCCAGTTCCTCTCTGCTCTTTCTCTCTTGCAGGTACAAATGGCGATTTCTCAAGCCGCGCTATATTCGATGAAGTTCTATGCCGGGTTTGACATCGACATGGAATCGTTCACTCAATCTGACCAAATCTTCAAGGATATTCTTCAACTGTTTGAAGAGCAGCAGTTAAAGAAGTTAATGAGCATGAGGATAAAGCTGCACAGAGCAGAAATCAAGGAATGGTGTTTTACAGCTAAGCAGGAAGATGAAAGTCTGACAGGAACTATCTCAGGACACCAGGTCTCTCTTACCCCTACCATTTTAACTGAGGTTTTTGGTTTTGTTAATGGTGATGATGAAATAGAGCTCAACTCTGTTGAAACTGGTGAAGCACTGATTAAAATGGGTCATTCCACTAGAAACCCTAATCACCTGCTTAAGAAGAACTTTTCTGTGGAATATAAGTTTCTTTCTGATATAGTTCGCAAAGTGTTGTTAGGGAAAACAACATGACATGATTATATTAATAGGAACCAATTTATGTTGATGGTGGCCATAATGGAAAAGAAGAAAGTGAACTGGGGATCAATCTTCCTTGGATTAATTAAGAAGAAGATTTCAAAGGAAAATGTCTGCTTTGGAAGGATTATAGGAATTGTTTTGCAGGAAAGACGCCAAGACCTTATGGTCTCTCCCAAGGTGACCATTAATGCTAGCAAGAAGCTGACCTCAGCTCTCTTTGCTAAATGGGACAAGGTGTTTATCAAGAAGAACATAGGAGCAGTTATAAAGAAGAAAACTTCTGAAGGCACAAGGACTGATCCAGTCACTCCCTCACCCCTTCTAGAAGCTTCTTCTCCTCCTCCTATTGTTTCTTCTCCTCCTCTCCCATCTCCACCTCAAAATATTTCCTCTACACAATCTCCACCTCCAAACTCTCCCACACTCATTGATGACATTCCATCCTCATGTACCCTTCTAACCACTCATACTTCTCCACCTCCATCTCCAATGCATGATGACTATCATTCACCCATCCATCATTCTTGCCCCATTCATTCTGACATCCCTCAACAACATGCAAATGTTGCAAACATTTTTGTACCTACCCCGTTTCCATCCACTTCTCAACCATCTTCATCTCAACAACCTGAAATGTTATTTTTACATTTTCAATCTATTGCAGATCAAATTCTTGACTATATTCTTCCAAAAATTGATCAAATCCTCGATTCAAAACTTGCTCCAGTCTATAACATTCTTTCTACTCTTAACTCACATTGGATGCAAAAATTGCTCCAATTCTTTAAGCAATCTCTGAACTATCTTCTACTATATCTTCAATTCCCTCCTCCATTTCTGCCCCTTCTTCTAGGGGCCTAGATTCAGGTCTCCCTGAAGCTAGGCAGGGGGAGATGCCTCATGAAGAAGTTCTAGAAACTCAAATTTCAGAGGATACAATTTTTGATACAGATACAGTTTTTGCTGAAGAGGATACTGAAGAAACAGTTCAAACTTCTGATGTAGATATATTTGAAGAAGCTCCAGAAGTACCAATCATAGAAAATTTAAATAATATCTATATTCATCCCTCCCTAGATATTATCTCTTTGCTATCTAAGTTCAATCCTATTTACTCTAATCTGTCAAAACATCATAATTATTCTAGAGCAATTGTTCCTTATACTACTCCAATTGACAAAGTTTTGTTGAAAAAGATCATTAGCAGTTTTGCAGTTCAAAGAGCAGTTCCATCTCTTATTCTAGTTCTAGTTCAAAGTCTTGCAGATGAATTAGTTAAAATTTCAGAAGAAATTATCAATAATTTTGAATTTCCAACTTTTGTCTTTGATGAATCACCTATTCCAGACTTTGATGAAATCTGGAAAGCAGAGGATGAAGCTTATGAAGCTGAAGAGCAAAGAATCAAAGCTCTTAAAATGATCAATGATTTATATGATAATCCAATTCCTTCTTCTGACTCTAATGAAGAAGACAATGATAGTGATTCTGATGACACATTATCAACGAAAAAAAAAAGCAAAGTCAACGGCTGTTTCCAAGCCTCCAAATCCTGAGAATGATATCCCATATTATGTTCTTCATAATATTACTCTTGACAAAGATACACCACATTGGATGTTGTTTGACGCGCATTTTAGGGATTTTGCTAGAAATCCGATTACGACGAAAACGTCGTTCTGATGCCCTTGTATTTTCGTATGAGAACGAATATTGGTTTGTGGGCGGGGAAATATTGTGCGTGAGTTATGGCCGTGATGCCCGTTTGTATTGCGAAGGCGCGGAATTGTCTCGATGTCGGCTGGCCAGCCCGTGATAATGCAAGTCATATGTGGAGGGTGTCCCGGCAAGACAAATCCCCCCTTCTGTATTGATTATAGTGACATTTATGAGAATGGTTGTGATTGATGGTGGCAAGAATAGGTGGAGTTCTTGGCCATGGACTACGATGCCCTTTGGGGGAACTGATGAGTACCCTATGATGGTGGCAAGAACATGTGGAGTTCTTGTCCATGGGCCCGGTGGTGCCCGTTGGGGTAGTGATGAATACCCTGTGGTTGATGTTTGTTGTGGCAAGAACAGGTGAGGTTCTTAGCCATGGGCCCGGTGGTGCCCGTTGGGGTAGTGATGAATCCCTATTGGTTTGGATGGTATGCATGATGTATGATGATGTGCTAGATTCATGCGCTTTAGGGTGCCTTGGGTGAAACCCAGGTTTGCATTCATTTTGCATTGGTAGGCCCCTTTTATTATCAGCTCAACATAGAAACGTGGATGATGTTTGTGACACTCATGCCTGTATTTATGTTGCTTTTCTTTATGTACATTTGCAAACGAAGGGATGACTTGCAGGGTGAAGTAGTTCCCCGGGGTCCGCTAGGACGGCCGGGAGGAGGGATGTTTTTACACCGTTTGTGGTCAGCCATAGCTGACCCTCGTTTACCGCTCTTTGTGATTTGGATGCAGGGCAAGAATTGCAGGCTGGACCCAGCGCGCCAGCCAAAAAGGCCTAAAGCCTCATGAAGTGCTTATCTTTATTTCCATGCACTTTTATTATTGCATTTTGTTTTGACCGGCTTGCATGCCGAGGTAGTTTAGGTAAAACTACTATTTTTCCCCTTTTGTTGGTATGTCCTGTCGTGTTGAATGTTTGGTTTTGGACTGTGATTTTGTTAGGCCTTAAGGCCAATTGGACTCCTATGTAGTGTGGACAATCTCTGTGTTTTATGTTTGTTTCCACTGCGTGTTATCTGAGTTTTGAGTTGGGTAGTTAATATCATTTTTTAATACTAAAGCTGTGGCGGTTATATGCTGTGGGGTCCCGGCCGGACCCAAATTATATGGTCATTACAGGGGAGGTCTTACAATTTGTTATCAGAGCTAGGTTAGAGTATTCTTGCAAGGTCTAGTGTATTTGGATCGCGTAAGAGATTGTCCACATAGGAGTATTGTGTGGGATTATGAGCATCCCTGTGTTCGAGTTTTGCGAATAGAACTTTATTAGTGTGTTTCCTTGCTTATGCTAAGATGTTGGTGACAATGCGGGGACGTCGAGGAGGCAGGAGGAGCCTTCGGGGAGCAGTGCTACTGCTCCGGGCATCATTATTATGGGCATATCCCCGGCTCATTTCTGTCGTATGCTAGCAGATGCTTTGGTGTTAGCTCTAGCGGTGAGAGTGTCGTCGGGTGCGACGCATGTCACACTAGATGGAGCTCAAGAGTCGACAGTTCCTAGAGCGTTGGAGAGATATTCTGACCAAGTCCAGAGTCAAAAGGACGTTGGAGAAGGGCGAGGTAAAGGGAAACCTCCCATTTCACAGCGGAAATCGGAGGGGAGCCTAGGAAGGAAAAGATCTTGTTCTGGTAAGCTTAGTGAGAGAAGCGGTGCAGCTTCTGGGGAGATCCGCTGCAAGCGACCCATGTCGTGCTTTAGGTGTGGCAAGGTGGGCCACATCGCTCGGTTCTGTTCCGAGGGTAGAGCTGAGTCGGAGCAGGGGCTGGAACAGTCGGTGCGTACCAGTCTTAGTTATGCGGAAAAGGGAAAATCGGTGGAGTCGAGCGCTTCACTCTTTCCTCTAGTGCAGCCTGGTGAATCTGCCCTTGGGCAGCAAGAGACGTCTCGTCAACCCGATGTGACGGCAGGTACGAAAAGTTTAGATTTTTGTTTGTTAGTTTAAAGCTGGTTGCGACCTTTCGTATTTGTTATGCGCGTATCAAGGTTTCGTGCTGGTTTTGGTTACCCCTCTCGAGTGATGTTCGACATGGGAGCGTCACACTCTTTTCTTGCGGAAAGTTTCATCCGGAAGATTTGTGCCGAGTCCGTAGAGGCAGAAGTGGAGCTGAGTGTGCGTATGTCGAATTGGTCTTTCATGACTACCATGAGGAAGGGACGCATTGTGATGCAAATTGGCGATTGTGATTTCGTGTTGGTAGCAGCGATTCTGCCACTAGCCGAATTCGACGTTATCTTGGGGATGGACTAGCTTGCTGCGCAGCGAGCTAGTATCGACTACCAGTTGAGGGTGGTAACCCTGAGAGGTGAGGGTAGAGCAGAGGTCAAGTTCGAAGGCCTATGCGGAGTGGCTTGCTCCCTGATTTCCGCTATGCAGATGAGGCGTGTGGTAAACCAAGGAGGCAAGGCCTTTTTAGCTTTGTTGGAGACTCACTCCACAAAGTTGGCTATTGGAGAAGTTCTGGTGGTGGAAGAATTTTAGGAAGTATTCCCCGAGGAGCTTCCGGGAGCACCCCCTCAGCGTGAGATCGTTTTTTCGATCGAGTTGGTACCGGGTGCGAGGCCGGTGTCGCATCCTCCGTTTAGGATGGCACCGAAGGAACTGGCCGAGTTAAAGGTTCAGTTGCAGGAGTTGTTAGAGCAAGGGTACATTAGGCCCAGCTCTTCGCCGTGGAGCGCACCGGTATTGTTTGTGAAGAAGAAAGACGGAAGTATGCGATTGTGTATCGACTACCGTGAACTGAATAAATTGGCCGTTAAGAATAAATATCCGATTCCGCGAATCGATGATTTATTCGACCAGTTAGTAGGGTCGGTGGTGTACTCCAAGTTAGACTTGAAGTCAGGGTACTACCAGTTGAAGATTCGAGAAGAGGACATCGCTAAGACAGCGTTTGGGACTCGGTATGGCCATTACGAGTTTTCGGTGATGCCGTTCGGACTGACGAACGTGCCATCTGTCTTCATGGATCTGATGAACCGGGTTTTTCGACCGTTCTTAGATTCGTTCGTGGTGGTGTTTATTGATGACATTTTGGTGTACTCAAAAACAGAGGCAGAGCATGAGTCTCACTTTAGGCTGGTATTGCAGACTCTAAGGGAGAATCAGCTTTATGCTAAGTTCTCAAAATGGGAGTTTTGGATCGAGAAGGTGGCTTTCTTGGGTCATGTAATTAGTGGAGATGGGGTGACGGTAGATCCAACGAAGATTGAAGCCATTAGGGATTGGCCTGTATTGAGAACCGTGGCGGAAGTCCGGAGTTTCCTTGGACTAGCCGGTTATTATAGAAGGTTCGTGGAGAACTTTTCGCGTATGGCGTTGCCCCTCACCACTCTCACTCGCAAGGACCAAAGGTTCGTATGAACACAAGAGTGTTCCCGTGCATTTGAGAATTTGAAGGAAAGGTTGATGTCTGCTCCAATTCTTAGTCTTCCTAGGGGGACGGAAGGATTTCAGATCTTTAGCGACGCGTCAGGTTGCGGGTTGGGTTGCGTGCTGGTGCAGCACGGCAAGGTGATAGCGTATGGGTCAAGGAAGTTAAAGACTCATGAGAGGAATTATCCCGTCCACGATCTGGAGTTGGCGGCGGTAATTTTTGCGCTAAAATTGTGGCGGCACTACGTTTATGGTGCGAAGGTGGAGATCTTCACGGATCACAAGAGCCTGAGGTATCTCCTAGACCAGAAGGATTTGAATATGCGCCAGCGTAGATGGGTCGATTTCCTTGGGGATTACGACATGGAGATTCAGTATACGCCAGGTAAAGCCAACGTGGTGGCGGATGCCTTGAGTAGGAAGTACTCCGGGCAAGGTAATTGGATGGAAGTGCATGACAAGCGTTTGATTTGATACTTGGAGTCTCTTGACATTTCTTGTGCGGCTACAGGTGAGTCTGGCGCGGCTCGTTTTAACTAGATTAAAATGCAGTGTGATATAACGGATCGAATCCGAGAGGCGACCAGTGCGGACGAGGAGTGCCAATAGGTGGTGTTGGAGGCTCAGCAAAGCGAAGGCAATGCTTTGGAGATGGTTGGTGAGATCGTGAAAAGAGACGGAAGGGTTTGTGTTCCACGTTTTGGCAAGCTCCGTGAGGAGTTGATGTTGGGGCTCACTTTACGAAGTATTCCGTTCATCCAGGAAGTACAAAGATGTACGCGGATTTGAAGAAATCCTTTTGGTGGCCTGGGATGAAGCGGGATGTAGCTGAGTATGTAAGTCGGTGTAAGACGTGTGCCTTAGTAAAGGCTGAATGCCAAAGGTCGGGCGGGTTCTTGAAGCCTCTTCCTATCCCAGGGTGGAAATTTGACGATATCTCCATGGACTTTGTACATGGTTTGCCTCGATCGCAGCAGGGTAACGATGCGATTTGGGTGATAGTGGATCGCCTGACGAAGGTGGCTCACTTCATTTCCGAATCGGAAGGGTGATGGCGTGGTGGAGCTCGTGGAGCTCTATGTTCAAAACATTGTGCGGTTGCACGGGATTCCGAAGAGCATCGTTAGTGATCGTGTTGGGCGTTTCACTTCGAAGGACTGGAGGCTAGTTCAGAAGAGCTTAGGCATAAAGCTCAAGTTTAGTACCTCGTTCCATCCGCAGACCGATGGTCAGACAGAGCGAACGAACCGTATGATGGAGGACATGTTGAGAATGTGTGCTCTCGACTTTGGCAAAGGTTGGGAAGACCACCTCGTCTTGGTGGAGTTTGCCTATAACAATAGCTTCCAGGCGAGTATCAAAATGGCGCCCTATGAAGCTTTGTATGGAAGGAAGTGTCGAACGCCGATGTCTTGGGCGGAGTTGGGAGACACTAAGCTGTTGGGGAAGCAAGTGGTGGAAGATGCTTGCGAGTTTGTGCGGACGATTCAGGAGCGCATGAAGGTTGCTCAGGATCGTCAAGCGAAGTATTTCAATGCGCGCCACAGAAATGTGGAGTTTGCAGTGGGCCACATGGTCTACCTGAAGATCAAGCAGTTCAAGGGTGTTTCGCGGGTGCGCCGACTCAAGAAGTTGAGTCCGCGGTATCTGGGTCCGTTCGAGGTTACGGAACGTATAGGCGAAGCTGCCTATCATTTGGCTTTATCCGCAGAGCTGAGTAGATTACATGATGTCTTCCACATCTCTGTGTTGAGGAAAGCTCTGTTGGAGCTGAGCGCCGTAGTTGAAGCGGCGACGGTGCCCATGATGGAGGATTTGGGGACGATGGTTCATCCGGTTTGCGTGGAGGATTCAAAAGTCCAGCAGTTGCGCAACAAGGAAGTCAAACTTGTAAAGGTGCGATGGGACAACTGCGGGTGAGGCGAATTCTCTTGCGAGCATGAGCAAGCGATGCGGGAGGATTTCCCGGAACTTTTTGCTCCAGGTATGCTTTATGATTTTCCTGTTTAAATTCTGAAATTTTGAGGACGAAATTCTTTTAAGGGGGGTGGAGTTGTAACACCCCAAAAATCGTAGTCCAGCGAGGTAGGCGGAGTGGTAGCGTCGCGCTCGGAATAGGCTAAAAATTCTATAGCAGGTTCTTCGCGCACGCTCACTGGCCTCCTTCGCGCACGACCAGTGGTCGTGCGCCTGATCGTGCGTTAATTCACAAGGGTTGAAGGTCGGCTGATCGTGTAGTGCGCACGATCAGGGGATGTTGGCCGCGCACGATCACTGACCGTGCGTCGCTGCTCGTGCTCACTGTTTATTCTGCTCCACGAAAAGTGACGGGGGAGTTGATCCGGCCGTCCAAAAATGTTGTGATTTGATCCAACGGCTGCGATGGATGGCTGGGGGTTTTAGGTCTTGGTAGAGGAGTTAAACCCTCATTATTTCCAAGACTTTCTCTCTCTTAGGTTAGTGAAAGGAGGAGGAGGCAAGGAGGAAGAAGAAGGGGAATCCGCCATTGCCGGAGCTTCGGAGCTCCGTTCGCCGATCCGAGACCGGCAACGCGTAGAGGGCGTCGAGGCGCTTCTTCTCCACCGTTTGTTTGCAAGCTTCTCATGGATAGGAGGAGATCTCGAAAGGTAACGACATTTCTCCTCCCGGTCTTTAGGATGCGTGCATGGCATCCCTTTAATTTCTGCATTTTGGCACCGGATCCGTCGAGTGAGAGGGATCCGGGTCGCCTTGGTTCAAAAGGAACCATCGGGTTGATTGAGTCCGTCCCTGACATGATTTGTACTAGAGATCCGCTCCGTTAGCGGATTAGGCATTGTGGGTGAAGCCGAATTTGCGACCGTTGGTCCGATTCGGTGATGTTGTTTGACGCGCATTTTAGGGATTTTGCTAGAAATCCGATTACGACGAAAACGTCGTTTTGATGCCCTTTTATTTTCGTATGAGAACGAATGTTGGTTTGTGGGCGGGGAAATATTGTGCGTGAGTTATGGTCGTGATGCCCATTTGTATTGCGAAGGCGCAGAATTGTCTCGATGTCGGCTGGCCAGCCCGTGATATTGCAAGACATGTGTGGAGGGTGTCCCGGCGAGACAAATCCCCCCCTTCTGTATTGATTATAGTGACATTTTATGAGAATGGTTATGATTGATGGTGGCAAGAACAGGTGGAGTTCTTGGCCATGGGCAACGATGCCCTTTGGGGAAACTGATGAGTACCCTATGATGGTGGCAAGAACATATGGAGTTCTTGGCCATGGGCCCGGTGGTGCCCGTTGGGGTAGTGATGAATACCCTGTGGTTAATGTTTGTTGTGGCAGGAACAGGTGAGGTTCTTGGCCATGGTCCTGGTGGTGTTCGTTGGGGTAGTGATGAATACCCTATTGGTTTGGATGGTATGGATGATGTATGATGATGTGCTAGATTCATACGCTTTAGGGTGCCTTGGGTGAAACCCGGGTTTGCATTCATTTTGCATTGGTTGGCCCCTTTTATTATCTGCTCAACATAGAAACGTGGATGATGTTTGTGACACTCATGCCTGCATTTATGTTGCTTTTCTTTATTTACATTTGCATATGAAGTGCTGACTTGCAGGGTGAAGTAGTTCCCCGACGTTCGCTAGGACGGCTGGGAGGAGGGATGTTGTTACACCGTTTATGGTCATCCATAGCTGACCCTCGTTTACCGCTCTTTGTGATTTGGATGCAGGGCAAGAATCGCAGGCTGGACCCAGCGCGCCAGCCAAAAAGGCCTAAAGCCTCAAGAAGTGCTTATCTTTATTTCCATGCACTTTTATTATTGCATTTTGTTTTGACCGGCTTGCATGCCGAGGTAGATTAGGTAAAACTACTATTTTTCCCCTTTTGTTGGGATGTCCTGTCGTGTTGAATGTTTGGTTTTGGACTGTGATTTTGTAAGGCCTTAAGGCCAATTGGACTCCTATGTAGTGTGGACAATCTCTGTGTTTTATGTTTGTTTCCGATGCGTGTTATCTGAGTTTTGAGTTGGGTAGTTAATATCATCTTTTAATACTAAAGCTGTGGCGGTTATATGCTGTGGGGTCCTGGCCGGACCCATATTATATGGTCATTACAGGGGAGGTGTTACACCTATCTTCCAGATCCTGAAGAGGAAAGATTATCTCAAAGGCAAGACTCAAAGAAACAATTGCTTATGCCCAGATTAACAAACCAAAATCAGAAGGTAAAGATTTTACAAACATTTCTACCATGTCTGATTACAGAAGGAAAGAGCTTGACAAGTACAATTCCAAAGAATTATTTAATGCTGAAGAATATCTTGAGAAGCACCCAGAAGCTTTTGTACCTCATGTTAAATCTCAAACTATACTGGGAGCTCAAGATCTCTACATAAGCAAGAAGAAGTCTGAAGATCCAAACAGGATAATCATCTTCAAACCTCCATCAACAAAGAAGTAAAAGAGGTTCAGACTTAGTTATTTTTGTTATTGTTAAACATTTTGATTGTAATGAACTCAGAGCACTATCTTTATTCAATCTGCTGAAATGAATTTTCATTCTGTCAGATATATATCTTTTATGCTCTGCTCTTTATATTTTTCTATTGTATTTATTTGATTAATTGTCAAATAGTATCCTAACCCAAATAGTGGGAGATTGTTGGAACAACCCTATTACTGTTTTGGGCTAGGATCACTATGTTTTAACTAAGGATCAAGTTGACCCCACTGTATAGCTTAAGGGTCAAGTCTTTAGGCTGATTCATTAGCTAGAACTTAAGGAATATTTAAGTTCCCAGCATTCGACAAATGGCGAGTGGCGTTCGACGAATGTCTAGCTTCGTTCGACAAATTCTTCTCAGCAGACTGAAGAATTATAGCCAGATCCAGTGCTCGACATTCTCTGAGCAGCGTTCGACAAATGGCAAGCATCGTTCGACGAATTCCAGCCAGAGCTCGACAAATTCTATATTAAAGCTCAGTTCGACAAATACACGTCCAGATTATTTATATCAGTTATTTTGTCAACTCTCTGAACACAGATCAACGACCTTAACAGATCTATTCAAGTACTTTTGGACGTATTCAGTCAGTTTAGTAAGGATATCTTATTCATTTATTATATTCTTTTATTCCTTCTATTTCAAGACAAGAATAGTCATTGACATTTAATGCTACGACATCTTTCACGACAAAGGAATCAAAAAGGACCTGCCAAAATCGTTTTGATGGCTGTTATAGTTCCAAGAAGGATTTAAGCCTGAATAATATATTCCTTAAAAATAGATGATTTGAATTTAAAATCAGAAATCTATCAAAGAAGGAAGTATATTGATGAGTCCTGATCATATACACATATTTGGACTCATCTAGGCCGTTTTTCTAGTCGTTCCACTGCACTTTAGCCCTGTTTCAGCTCATATTTGTCTTTCTATGCTAGGTGCACTTCATGGGCTAATTTGGTGTGTTTTATGCTTATTCCCTTTTGATAGCCTTATCGTTTTGTTGAGTGCCACTTTTAGTGGCCTGATTAGCATTTCTGTAGAAACAAGAGTCGTGCAGGTGTTCCTGGTAAAATTCTGTACAGGAACACTGCGCACGATCACTGGTTCGATTGCGCACGACCACTGGTCGTCCGCCGCTGATCGTGTGCACTTAACCCTTTTTTCTGAGTTCTGTCTCGGACAGTGCGCACGACCGACTATGATAGTGCGCACGACCACCGGTCGTGCGCCACTGTTCGTGCGCACTTAACATCAATTTCATGAGTTCTGTTTCGACCAGTGCGCATGACCACCTACGATAATGCGCACGACCACCGGTCGTGCGCGACGGGTCGTGCGAACATGGTATTTTATAAATTTCTTACTTTGCAGGCTCCACCCAGGTAGGCGCACGATCACAGAACTCCAGCGCGCACGACCACTGGTCATGCGCCAATGACCGTGCGCACTGTTTATTCCAGCGCCTATAAATTGTCCTGCTCGCGATTTAGGTCGGGGACTCCGCATTTCTGCTGTCCAGTCCACCGTTTTCGCCCCTTCCGCCGGTTCTCCGCCCCCGTAGGCCTCCTCCATCATCCTTGAGCTCCAAGGAGAGGTTTCTAGCCCAAAGATCGCCAACGTCGAGCAAGGAGATCGTGTATCGGAGTAGATTTGATCGTGACACGAAGAAGACGAGCCATTGGGAGGAAGTGACAGCCCTCCTCTACCTCGGACGCAGTTGAAGACCGAGCTTGGACGCGGATTGACAACCCAGCGATTCCAACCGTGAATCTTCGGCAAGGCTTCGGATGTGGTCGACTCCTTTACCCTCTTTTTCCTTCTTTATGTTGATGATTGTTTAAGTTAGACTCTTCTATATTTTGATGATATACACAATGAATCTTATTATGTAATGTTTATTTCATTTATTTGAGATTATACTATTCATATGTATTTATGAGGTGCGCCCCCATCTAATTTCCATTTCGCTTTCATGTTCATGTGCCGCACTAGCAATTGCTAGTGGCGTGCTTGTCGACGAGGTGCTTGCGACCCTCATCCGTATGCCTACTCGTCCATCCGCCTACCGAAGCGTGGCATCGCGGCCCGTATTCCATTCGCCTAACAAAGCAGCGCGCTCAAGGCCTGCATAGTTCGATCCCGCTAGCCTACTCGTCCATCCGCCCAATGAAGTAGTGCGCTCAAGGCCTACGTAGTCTTCCATCCCGCCGAGCGAAGCTTTGCCTAGCGGCATTACATAGGAGTAGTTGTAATATTTTATTTTATTATTCACAAACCAAATCCCTTTCGTCCGCACTCCACCTATCGCTGGACTTCGATCTCAAGTCCTTCCTCGAACGTTAACTCCACCTTACTGTGTTCCTTGAGAGATTTGATACTCGGGGATTACTCCTCGTTTTATATTACTTGAACGATCGGTACACTGCCGTTTCGTGCCGCAGTCTTACTACCGCCTATAGCGGTGTGCTAAGATTTGCGCCATCAAGTTTTTGGCGTCGTTGCCGGGGAACTACAGTCGTGTGAGTTTTCTGGAGAGGGAGAACCTGAGAGAGAAGCCCTTCCATTTGTATATTGCATTCCTTTGTTTTATTTCCTCGTATTTTGTTTCCTGTTTTATATTAGGTTGCTTCAGTAATTTTTTTTTAGTTGTAGTATTTTGCACAATAGCTTTTTATTTTGAATCGTATTATCTTCACACTATGTGGGCACATCTCAATATCCGTTGCCGTTGGTGTAGAGATACCTCCCACTCTAGTGATGAATGCCCTACGGAGAATAGTAGGCATGATTCTTATAGCCCAGCATATGGAGCACCGACTTCGTCTGGTACTCCATATGGTGCGCGTAAGTCTTATGGCTACTCTGCTGAGCCTTTACCGTCATACTTCTTTTCGGCTTCAGCTCCCGCTGTACCAAAGTAGCCCGCAAGGCAGTGCCGGTTATGTCGGAGCACTGATCATGTCTTGAAGGACTGTGCCGAGTATCTTCGCCAATTGGACGAGGATGACGAGCCGGATATCTGGATCATCCCAACTCCTAACTCTGGCGAGACACCTTCAACATCCGGTTATGTGTCTTTGTCACCTTCACATCTTGAAGGGTATGGTATGGACACGGTCACCGGATATGCGGCTGATCTATGCACCGACATTGCTGAGCCTATTCTCCATGTACATCCACCACCTCTAGTGGATTCGATTCTTTGTGAGGAGTTGGTGCTCGACTTTTACCCGAGCACTATTCTTCCCCCTGTTGTGCAAACTACATTCGTCTCTGACGACATTGTCGATGATGTGTCACAAGAGGAGGCTGTTGATCTGAGTGTTGTGCCTACTCCTATGGAGGAGGACAACCTTCTAGGTGAAGAGGAGTTTACCTCAGCACCGGTGGAGGAAGTCCAAATCCTAAGCCTGGCCACCGTTGATCCCGCTGAACCTTGTAGCATTGATGACAATGCAAACATTATTTCACTTCCCCAACCTGATGGGAGTGAGACCGGGATCACTCCCCCGTTTGATTTTTATTTAAGTCATTCTTCTTCTTTATTTCTTGATCCCCTTTCTTTATCCGAGCCTGTGCAGGTCGAGTCTTCACAGGTACTTCAGGAGGGCTTGGAGCACGATGCTCAAGTCAATGATGCGAGCATCCTTTCATGTGAGGAGGCTGATTCCCCCTCCGTAGAGGAAGCTCCACTCATTGCCATTTCCACCTCCCACCTCCCTGTTGACGACACCTTGCTAGGCAAGGATGTGTTTGGTGAGTTGAGTGAGGATATCTCCTCCTCTTCTTACTTTCTGTTTCCTCTACCTGCGTTATGTAGGTATTATCATTTGGGTAGAGGAGTAACTGTTTTGTCACTGTATCGGTACCTATTACCGACACGCGTATTAGAACAGTTTCCTGTTCATTTCCTTTTTCATACGCCCATTAGCTAGAACCTTTGGTTTTTGAATAAGTCGTGCTGGGATGACATTAACCCCAGCAGTTATCTTTCTTTTTCCTGAATTTTTATTTTTCTTCTAGCTTAGTTAAGTTGTTCATAAGGTTGTGATTATCTCGCTGCATACGCTGAACCCTATTTGTACGCATACTGCACGGTGGATTGGGTTTTCACTACAAATTTGGCTGCCCAAAAATTCCCTTTGCGCACGACCATTGATCGTGCGCATTACTTATCGCGCACGACCACTGGTCTTGCGATCGGCCCAGATTATTATAAAACCCGATTCGCCCGAGCTATCTGCGCACATTCTAGGTTTCCGCTTTCTGGGTTCGTTCGCTGCTGTTCGTGCGTCGCTCCACTTGGTATCCCGCTGATCGTGCATGCCGCCTCTCCTCCGGTGAGTTCCGTAGCTTCCTCCCCTTTCTTATCCGCCTAGTGCTACCATGAATGCGGGAGATCGTCACTCTGCCAAGACCTACCGACGCTCAGGTCGGGCCTCTGCATCTCCGGCCCAGATCTTGGCATGTATGGGTAAATTCTCAAAGGATGTGCACACCCGACGCTACAACTCGCTAAAGGATAAACCATTTCTCTCTCAGAGATTGGTAGATTGGAATGAGCTTAGCTCAATCGGAGACAATGGAGTTTTGAGGGAGGCCGTCCTCCTCCGCTACTCGTTCGATCACTGGAGTAAGGTGTTTAAGTGCGATGATCTTGGATACAAAGAGCTCACCTTAGAGTTCCTTTCGACGTTCGAGTGGGAGGTGATGCCCTCCAGTTGCCGGCCGCCAACATGCTCTTTCCGAATTATGGGGAGTGTCGTCACATTGTCTTTGCCGGAGCTCGCTGTACACGCAGGCTTCTACACTGAAGCGGAGGCTGCTGCGATCAATTTTCAGAATATGGATGTCTCCTTCCCTAACGGCGTCACCCCGCGTGCCGCGTGGTGTGCTCTCACGGGACGGGACGAAGAGTTTGTGGCCAGGAAAAGTAAATCCACCTGGATCGTCGCGCCTGCTCTCCGATTCTTGCAGCATGTCCTTAGTCATTCTCTTGTCGACCGAGCTCTCAGTTAGAACGTCGTGGGGTGGCAAGATTTGATCTCCTTATATAGTATGGAATTCCGGCAGCCCGTGCATCTGGGCTACATGCTTGCTTTCTTCTTCCATCACGAGGCCACCTACTGTCTCACTGGTGCCATTGGTGGTGCCTATTTTATTACACGCATTGCAAAGGGATTGGGGGTTTGGAGTCAGCTGCCTCCGATGGTGCAGGTGACTGCGCCCTCCATCATCACCAAGGCCACCATGGTGAGCTTTCATCTACTTCGGGTCGTGGGGAAGAAGAGTAGCAGGAGTTTTGTGGTCGTGATGCCGGGTGATGCGCCTAGGGAGAGGCGTGATGATGAGGAGCATGGAGAGCCGGCTGAGCCACCGACTTCTCACCGTGAGATAGCCCTCTCACAGCCGCGGCGTCAGTCATTCAAGCAGGAGCGGAGACCCAAGGAGGAGGGCAGTTCTTCACGAGGACAGGAGATTCCAAACGTCAACCAGCGTCTCGCCGATTTGGAAGCAAATCAGTATTGGCTGACAGACTTTGTCTACCAGCAAGCTTTGCGGGGAGGGCTGCATGTACCTCCGCCTCCTGCTCGTTTTGCGTCTTCATCCAGGCGTCCTCCATCTCCTGTTATTATTCATGACACTTATAGCGACGAGGAGTGATTTTTAGTCATGTGTGCGAGTCAATCACAGCCGTGTCGTGTTTTTCTTGTTTTTATTAACTATCTTGTTATTTGACCAATCATCTCTTAGTATGTTTTGTATTATTATTAACATTAGTTTTGTGAATGCTCTTCTGGGCATCATTTTGGAACTTCATCTATATTATGTTCTCTTGTCTTTTTGGTGTTGTGCTTACTTTACTTGCAGGAGCAGTGATTTTTTGGGCAGGGAACCTGGTGATTTTCAGAATTTAACGCCAATTCTTCCGGTATGCTCACTTCTGAGCATGGGGTACACTCTTCCTTTTCTCCTTAGTTGAATGTTTATAGGATCATATTTTAGATTATGCTTTCACGTAAGTCTGGGGGAGAGTGAGAACCATGCACGTGCACGCACGCACGCATTCCGGTAGTATTATTATTTTAGCTTTTAGTTTATTTCAGTTTATAAGTTTTTCATATGCATTGCACACCACTACACCCACTTGGGCGCGTGCTTAGCTGTGTGTGTGCCGCGAGTTAAACTCATTTCTTGAGCAAGATTCGGGCAAATAATCGTGCTGACTTAGGATTGTGAAACGGAGTAAAATGTTGACTCCTGCAGTGTCCTAGTCGAGTGCTCTCGTTTCATGTAGAAATTTGAGTAGATTTAATTTTTCTGTATGCTTATAGTTTTATATTTTTCTATTTGCGTCAATACTGTTTATTCTACTCAAAAATGGTGAATTCGGTGTGAATCAAATGGTAGCTTAGGGATGTGTGTAGCCGGGCATTAGGTTTGCATTGCTCGAGTCGGGAGGACGGATAGTCTTTTTCGTTGGCTAAGAACTTGCCCCAAGCTATTCTCGAAGCATGGGTATAGGTTAGTTCAGTGCACGAACGTGATGTAGGCCTTCATTTTGGCCCGGTTGAGCTTTGTACCAATCCTAATGTTTTATCCTCATTAGCCCCGTTGTGCCTACCCCTTCTTTTGATTCAGCTCCACCATTATTTCACCAAAGCCTCATAGTCGATCCTAGTCGCGCACCAAAGTCGAGCTTTAGTATTTTATATATTCATTCAGGGTGTTGATGTGGTGAATATTTTTGTGAAAATGTGGATGTGCTTCAATGTTTAATCTGCTGATTTTGTTGTGAAAGAAAAGAAAAAAAATAGAAAAGAGAAAAAGAAAATTGAAAAAAAAAATGGATAAAGAAAGAAAAAGTTTAATTGAAAATAATTGTTGATTTGTATTTGGGAGTGGGCAGTGCACACACCCATTGTTAAAAAGTTAAGTCTGGGGTGTGGTGTACTCGCATATATTTGGGTTAACGGATAGATTATTTTTTGTTTATGCTAGCTCATTTGGGTTTGGTGCGTAGCCTCCATGTTTATCCTTGTTTACCGCACTGAAACCCAAGCCCCATCTTCACCTAAAGTCCTACTGATTCGTGAGTGAGCCAAACCAGTGCCGTGGAGAGAGTGCGAACAGGCAAGCCTATGGTCACCGACATTGGTGGATTCCTTTGGAGGTTGTCCTGAGCCCCGATCTTTAGCAATGCTCACCTTTGCGATTAGTTTATTTTCTCCCTACGCGTGACCGGATGATTCGCCGTGATTCTATTTTTGAGTAGTAATAAATTTTTGATACGCATTTGAGAAAAGTACAAACTGTTATGCATACTTAGAAATTTCCTCTGTTATATTTTTATGCGTGCGAGCACGCGACTTCGCATGGTACTCGGTGTCGCAATTTCTCTGTCAGCTAGTTGTTTTTCCCCGTCTGCTGAGATTTTTGTTTGCTCGGGACGTGCAAACAGGTAAGTCTGGGGGTGTGATGAGTCCTGATCATATACACATATTTGGACTCATCTAGGCCGGTTTTCTAGTCGTTTCACTGCACTTTAGCCCTGTTTCAGCTCATATTTGTCTTTCTATGCTAGGTGCACTTCTTGGCCTAATTTGGTGTGTTTTATACTTATTCCCTTTTGATAGCCTTATCGTTTTGTTGAGTGCCACTTTCAGTGGCCTGATTACCATTTCTGTAGAAACGGGAGTCGTGCAGGTGTTCCTGGTAAAATTCTGTACAGGAACACTGCGCACGATCATTGGTTCAATTGCGCACGACCACTGGTCGTGCGCCGCTGATCGTGTGCACTTAACCCTTTTTTCTGAGTTCTGTCTCGGACAGTGCGCACGACCACCTATGATAGTGCGCACGACCACCGGTCGTGCGCCACTGTTCGTGCGCACTTAACATCAATTTCATGAGTTCTGTTTCGACCAGTGCGCACGACCACCTACGATTGTGCGCACGACCACCGGTCGTGCGCGACTGGTCGTGCGAACATGGTATTTTATAAATTTTTTACTTTGCAGGCTACACCCAGGTAGGCGCACGATCACAGAACTCCAGCGCGCACGACCACTGGTCGTGCGCCAATGACCGTGCGCACTGTTTATTCCAGCGCCTATAAATTGTCCTGCCCGCGATTTAGGTCGGGGACTCCGCATTTCTGCTGTCCAGTCCGCCGTTTTTGCCCCTTCCGCCGGTTCTCCGCCCCCTGGGCCTCCTCCATCATCCTTGAGCTTCAAGGAGAGGTTTCTAGCCCAAAGATCGCCAACGTCGAGCAAGGAGATCGTGTATCGGAGTAGATTTGATTGTGACACAAAGAAGACGAGACATTGGGAGGAAGTGACATCCCTCCTCTACCTCGGACGCAGTTGAAGACCGAGCTTGGACGCGGATTGACAACCCAGCGATTCCAACCGTGAATCTTTGGCAAGGCTTCGGATGTGGTCGACTCCTTTACCCTCTTTTTCCATCTTTATGTTGATGATTGTTTAAGTTAGACTCTTCTATATTTTGATGATATACACAATGAATCTTGTTATGTAATGTCTATTTCATTTATTTGAGATTATACTATTCATATGTGTTTATGAGGTGCGCCCCCATCTAATTTCCATTCCGCTTTCGTGTTCGTGTGCCGCACTAGCAATTGCTAGTGGCGTGCTTGTCGACGAGGTGCTTGCGACCCTCATCCGTATGCCTACTCGTCCATCCGCCTACCGAAGCGTGGCATCGCGGCCCGTATTCCATTCGCCTAACGAAGCAGCGCGCTCAAGGCCTGCATAGTTCGATTCCGCTAGCCTACTCGTCCATCAGCCCAACAAAGTAGTGCGCTCAAGGACTACGTAGTCTTCCATCTCGCCGAGCGAAGCTTTGCCTAGCGGCATTGCATAGGAGTAGTTGTAATATTTTATTTTATTATTCACAAACCAAATTGTTTTACCCAGAAATCGGCGATCCCCTCCGAGCTAACTTTTTCAGGTATTGCGGTATTTTCAGAGATCCGGGCCGATCTCGCTCCTCCGGGGGGCGATCTCGCCCCTCCCAGGCGATCTCGCAGCAGGGAAGGTCGCCCCTTCCGGGCGACCTCGCAGAGGGAGATCGCCCCTCCCGACCGATCTCGCAGAGGAGAGATCGCCCCTCGTGGGCGATCTCGCAGGGAGATCGCCCCTCCCGGGCGATCTCGCAGCAGGGAAGGTTGCCCCTTCCGGGCAACCTCGCAGAGGGAGATCGCCTCTCCCAGGCGATCTCGTAGAGGAGAGATCGCCCCTCCTGGGCGATCTCGCAGGGAGATCGCCCCTCCCGGGCGATCTCGCAGCAGGGAAGGTCGCCCCTTCCGGGCGACCTCGCAGAGGGAGATCGCCCCTCCCGGCCGATCTCGCAGAGGAGAGATCGCCCCTCCTGGGCGATCTCATAGGGAGATCGCCCCTCCCAGGCGATCTCGCAGCAGGGAAGGTCGCCCCTTCCGGGCGACCTCGCAGAGGGAGATCGCCCCTCCCGGGCGATCTCGCAGAGGAGAGATCGCCCCTCCTGGGCGATCTCGCAGGGAGATCGCCCCTCCCAGGCGATCTCGCAGGGAGATCGCCCCTCCCAGGCGATCTCGCAGCAGGGAAGGTCGCCCCTTTCGGGCGACCTCGCTGAGGGAGATCGCCCCTCTCGGGCGATCTCACTCCAGAGGATCTTAGTCCTATGCTGACTCTGTTTTATATGGTCTGTTCAGGTAAGCAGGTCCAGTACAGACGATCTCAGCGGTCTCAGCAGATGATCTCAACAGGTCCAGACGATCTCAGCGATCTCAGTAGCGGTCTCAGGCGATCTCAGCAGTTCCGGGCAGCCCGTTACTTCCAGATCTGCCCATTCGGGCAGGCCCCTGCGTCTATAAATAGAGGGGTAGGGGTACCAGTTGGAGGACTTTTGGAGAGCTTCCAGTCCCAGCCAGTGGTTTGAGCGGTCTCAACTTTGAGTGACCGCTGAGACCTCTCCGATCTCCCTTCAGGCCCCCTTTTTCTTCATGTTTTATGCTGTTTCTTTCATACTTTTCTATTGTAACCTCAGCTGTAACTCAAGCTTTATATCAATAAAATAGTCTTTCCTCCAGCTCAAAGTAACCGGCCACCCAACAGTTTCACCCCCCATCCTTTAGCTCGAGCGAGTGTGGAGTTGGTACCATTTTTGGCACCAACAGATCTAACACGCGACCTTCAGATTTTGAGTAGTTGGTGAAACAGCGGTTGCGAGGAATTCGACCTGAAATACACCAAAACTTCAAACGGTCATAACTTTTGATCCGGGTGTCGGAATTCAGAAATTCAAAGCCTGTTGCGACCATCTCGGCCTGAACTATCCAAAAATTGAACGGGATTTCCCGTTCAGGCATTTTTCTGCCCTCAGATTTCCAAAATTTGACTCCGTTTGGAAGTTATCGCAGCTTTTTCCTTTTCGGCAATTCCTGTTTTTTGGGTATCAATGGAGATACCAGATGTTCAAGCTCCTGTTAAGAAAGCTCCTCCTCCTCCCCGATTTGTGGATCCATTTTTCCTTTGCCACCCCAAGCTGACGAGTTCACGGCCACTCGACCTGAATTTTTCAGGCCAGTTGCCCAGGGAGGTCCCGTAGAAATGTCTAACCCTCAGGAAAACTGTACTAATTTTCCAGCCCCAGCTGGTGCGTATTATCCTTCATCTCCTCCAGATTTTGTTGAAGAGGAAGATCCTTCTCCCTTCACAGATAGAGTTCGTTGGGTGACTGCTCCTGACAGTTTTAGAGAGCCTCGTCTGCCAACCTTCACTGGAAAAGAAGATCCCTTCTCCCATCTCCAAGCCTTTGAGTCAGCTATTTCTTTAAGAACATTAATGGATGGCGTCAAGTGCAAGCTCTTTGTTATGACCATTGACAGTCATGCTAGAGAATGGTTCTATAGCCTGCCATCTGGATCAATTGCTTGCCTTGTGGATTTGCGGAGATTGTTTCTTTTAAGGTTTTCTACAAACAAAAAGTGGAAAAAAGGTGTCGCAGCCCTTTTCCAAATCAAGCAAGGAGTTAACGAAACTCTCGCCCACTATGTCGATAGATTTCAGAGAGAAATTCTTCAAATTGTTAGTACAGATCAGGAACTGTATCAAGTTGCTTTAATCAACGGACTCCAAGAAGGCCCTCTCAAATTCAAAGTTACCGCAAATGAGCCCAAGTCTTATAGGTACCTCATCGAAATAGCAAACCGGTTCATTCAAGGTGAGGCAATGTATCCTAATTATATGAATTCTCGGAACCGGCGCACTAGGCGGTATCGGGTGAATAGATATCATTATCATCATCATTCATCTTCATCACAAATCCCTCCGCAAGATGAGCAATTCAAGTCTTATTCACCTCCTCCGGATATGTCTACTCCATCTCAACAAGATATGCCATCTCCATTCTTGGAAGTCTCTCCCATGATGTCTTACGATCCTACAACATTTAAATATGAAACTTACTCAGAAGGATTTGGTCAGTTGAATATCCCTTTCGAAGAGGTTTTTCCAATTATTCAGAATATGCCAGAGTGTAAAAGACCCCATCCTATGAGGTCTAATGTTGCAAAACGCAATCAAGAACTCTACTGCCTATACCATTTAGCTTCTGGTCATGATACAGAAGATTGTCGTGCGCTCCGAAAATTGATAGACCAACTATTGAAGGCAGGAAAATTATAGGATTATGTTGCTTAATAACATGAAGATCTTATTTTCCAGCAAAGACAACTTCACACAGCAAATTTTCTTTCATTCAATAAAAGAAATGCATGAAGTATAGATGTGATACATTGTCAATTTTGTTTTGCATGTCTCCCACCTGTTTGGAGTTTCTGCATCTTTTATTTTCTAAGTTTTGCTTGTAATAAGAATAGCAGTTATCTGTGTTCTATAAGCAACTATCATCGCAAGGATGTTATCCAGCAGTCAGCTATATCAATCTTCATACCCATATTCACTGCGGACATCCAGCCAAGTACGTTTAATACTCTTTCATTACTTTACTTTTCCTTACATTTACCTGTCTACATTCATATTTCTACAAATACGTTGATATGAAAAGTAGAAATTGGCCAGATCAACCGGAACGGGTAAAGCATTATCATCACTTTACTTTTTCTTGTTTACGTTAATACCTCGTGAAATACGTAGACATGGATATGAAAGGTAGAAATACCATCCCTATTGTTTGATAGGAAATATGGAAGTAACACCTCCAATTCTCTCTTCTCTGGGTCGTAAAACCCGCAACGACCGCATCACGCTCGAATCACTCGCAGATGCGTAGTGGGTAGCCCAACCCCCTTTCTCCCAACTTTTCTCTCCCTCAATCTCTTTCTATATGATGATTACCATCAATAGTTGAGATATCTGATTGAGATTAAAAAAGGTTATGTTCATTGATTTGTGAGCTCCCGCTACCGACTTTTATTAGGCGGTATGGCTGGGGCTGGGTTGATTTCACATGAAAGGTTACCAGGGAAAAGTTATGTTGAATTGCTCCAGATTATTTCATTCCCATATTTCGGTTAAATCAGTGGGTTCTGTGAGCAGTAAGTGATTATTTCACTAAAGGTGAATGGACTCAAGTATAAGAGATTACTGGGGAAATATTCAGAGTTTATTTGATCATTCAAGTTTCTTCAAAGAAGAGAAAGTTTTGAGACCGCCGGCTTAATTTTCTCCAAGATTTGGAAGTTTGAGATTGCCGGTGGGATTTCCAGAGTTTATTTAGTTTTTTAGGTTTCTTCAGCAATCTCAAAGTTTTGAGACCGCCGGCTTAATTTTCTCCAAGATTTGGAAGTTTGAGATTGCCGGTGGGATTTCCAGAGTTTATTTAGTTTTTCAGGTTTCTTCAGCAATCTCAAAATTTTGAGACCGCCGGCTTAATTTTCTCCAAGATTTGGAAGTTTGAAGATTGCCGGTGTTGCTGTGTGAATAGCCGTGGAGCTCGAGCTTGGCCGGCCAAGTGCGGGGATAGACGTTACGTTTGTTAGCCGTCAGATCTGGGCACGTTCCCATGCCTCCGAAGCACGCTTCAAGGGTAACGAAATTTCTCCTCGGGCAGGTGAAGCCCTAATTTATCATGATTGCATGGAAGCCCCTCTCCACCAACGGGTGGAGGAAGGGAGCTCTCTGACGGGTCGATGTGTACATCCCCGCTTGTAATTGCATTAGCTTCTAGAAGTGCGAGTACAGACTTAGGCATGCTGTGTGAAGCCCATCCGGATATGTCAATCCGGATTGGTGATGTTCTGGGGTTCCCGGAGAAGACTCCGGGAAGTTGCATACTACTTGCTTGCAGGGGAAAAATATTGCCACCCCAAAAAAGGGGTGGGGTCGAAAGGCTCCGGCCCGTTGTAGCTGATCGATGTTCATCTCGCCGCCGCTGGGCAGGACGTTGGCGTACAGGTGTTGCGGAAAAAAGCGGGAAATAGCAGGTTTAAACCCAAGGTTGTGCCGTCCCGAGAAGGCCTTATTTATTTATGTTGCCGGCCTGCGTGCCGAAGTATGGAATTCATATTCCTGTAATCTGTGACCCATGTTTTTTGTTTATCTTTTCTAACGTAGTCAAGTGGGGGGTCCAGAGGGAAATTTACTTGGAAACCCCTGAGAGTCCGCTAATAGTCTCCCGGAACAGCGGAGTCACGCTGTTAGCAGCCCCATTTGGTCTGCGTATAGTAAAATTGTTAGGTGGGAGTACGACATTGGTCGACCCGGCGAGAAAGGCTTTGCATAGATCCAGGGAGGTGCACCTATTGAGAGGAAAGGGTCGGCTCTGAGATTTTGGCCGGCCAAGAGAGCCTCCAAAGGTGCCCAAGTTTAGCATTGGCTCGGGAGGGGAAGCGCTTAACGATCTTCCGGGTGTGTGGTGGGACCTCCTCGCTAAGCCCTTGGCCTTGTTCTTAGTTCCTTAGCCTCTAGCCTAGAGTTCTCCCTTGAGAGGAGTAAGTGTGAGGTCACCCCTCAACTTGATGAGGGACCGAACTCCACAGAGACCGAGACTTGTTTGCAAGTCTTGGTTTCAACATTTATGGTGCGGTGAGCGTGGAGAGTGACCAACACAAGAAACTCTCAAGCGAACGTCATGGCTAGAGTAGGGGAACTAAGTGACGACCAGGGTCATGCGCTGACACCCGCGGGAAGATGTGAGAAGTTCTACTAAGATGGTTCGATCATGTGTAAAGGGGACCATTAGAGGCACCAGTTAGGCATCACATGATAAATAAGGGAGGGGTAGACCAATAAAGATTTGGAATGAAACTATACGGCAAGACACGATGCACTTAAGCATTAGTGAGGTTATTACTAAAGATAGGGCACAATGGCGACAAGGGATCCATGTAGCAAACCCCACTATAGTGGGATAAAGGCTTAAGTGTTGTTGTTGTTGTGTGTGAGCATGCTAAGTATAATGGTATAAACATATTACATTTTCTACTGGCAATAAAATAAGGTTTATCCCTTTTCATTTAATTCAGAGACATTTGGGGGTCATCTAATACTCGAATGTAAGTGGAGCTCATTGGTTTGTATCATTTAGTGATAATAGCATCAGGGTCACTTCGATTTTCCTCAAACCTATATATTTTGGTAGTATAACTCTTACAAATTGTCATGATCTAAAGTCACTTTGGCGGTAAAATACAAAGTTTAGGTATTAAAGATTATTTCCAAGACTGACTTTCTACTTTCATGTGTCTAAATCATATTGGGGAAGCCGTCATTACTACTCATCTTACGAATGATCTTCCATCTAGAATTTTGTGTTTTAAATGTCCTATGAGTATATAACTTAATACCTATCCTAGAAGTTTCAGTTGTCCTTTTGTTCATTATCATAGTCCTAATATGGAGAAATTAAATCACAGGGCTATTAAGTATGTTTCTAGGATAACTTTCAGCTCAAGCAATGTTATAAAATCACCATTGTCCATCTAAGAAATCATGTCTATGCGGATGTCACATTCGTGAGGGAGAATCATACTTTATACCATCTCATCACCAGGTGAGGATATTAACATGGAGGAGCTCCGGGACCTGGCCATCATTCGCCACGAGGAAATCAAGAGGCGGATGGCCAAGTATTTTGATCACCACGTCCGGGTAAAGCAGTTCGAAAAGGGGGACTTGGTCCTGAAGAAGGTAGATGCGGCAGGGAGAGGAGCCGCTATAGGTAAACTAGAGCCCAATTGGGAGGGGCCTTATGTTGTAAGTGAAGTGCTCAAGTCGGGGAGGGTATCACTCCCAGGATGTGGAAGGGTTACCTCTCGGCCGAGCCTTGAGTGGGGACGACTTGAAAAGATTCTATCTGTGAAATTTTTTGTAACCAACTTGTCGTGCGTTTCATTATCCATGCATATATTCTGAGGTCTTTTCTGAGTAGGTGACAGGTTCTTTTATGCTGGATTGCCCCAGATGGTCCCGCTGCCGGGCTCTCACTAGTCGGTGGGTCAGGTTGATCTCGCGGAGAGGCTGGCAAGGTGACAGGTTCTTTTATGCTGGATTGCCCCGGACGGTCCCGCTGCCGGGCTCTCACTAGCCGGTGGGTCAGGTTGATCTCGCGGAGAGGCTGGCAAGGTGACAGGTTCTTTTAAGCTGGATTGCCCCGGACGATCCCGCTGCCGGGCTCTCACTAGCTGGTGGGTCAAGTTAATCTCGCGGAGAGGCTGGCAAGGTGACAGGTTCTTTTATGCTGGATTGCCCCAGACGGTCCAACTGCTAGGCTCTCACTAGCCGGTGGGTCAGGTTGATCTCGCGGAGAGGATGGCAAGGTGACATGTTCTTTTATGCTGGATTGCCCCGGATGGTCCCTCTGCTGGGCTCTCACTAGCTGGTGGGTCAGGTTGATCTCGCGGAGAGGCTGGCATGGTGACAGGTTCTTTTATGTTGGATTGCCCCGGACGGTCCCACTGCCGGGCTCTCACTAGCTGGTGGGTCAGGTTGATCTCGCGGAGAGGCTGGCAAGGTGACAGGTTCTTTTATGCTGGATTGCCCCGGACGGTCCCGCTGTCGGGCTCTCACTAGTCGGTGGGTCAGGTTGATCTCGCGGAGAGGCTGGCAAGGTGACAGGTTCTTTTATGCTGGATTGCCCCGGACGGTCCCGCTGTCGGGCTCTCACTAGCCGGTGGGTCAGGTTGATCTCGCGGAGAGGCTGGCGAGGTTGACAGGTTCTTTTATGCTGGATTACCCCGGACGATCCCGCTGCCGGGCTCTCTCTAGCCGGTGGGTCAGGTCGATCTCGCAGAGAGGCTGGCAAGGTGACAAGTTCTTTATAATGGCAGGTTGACCTCTCGTGGAGGCTCTTTGGTTTCGGCTCCGTGATGGTTCCGCTGTTCGGGCTCTCATCTAACCGGCAGAGCGGGTAAACCTCTCGGATGACAGTTTGAGACAGGATGAGATTCAATATAAGGCTTTAGCATATAAGAGATCAGTTATGCTTGTTAAATTGATAGTTTTCACTGACAATCGAAGTTCTTTAAGAATAGTTTTGAAAACAGAAGCTTAAGATAGCGAATCCTACAATGGCACAACATTATTTGATTAGTTTTAGAAACAAAATCAGACTCATTCTAAACTGTCAATGCATGATTGTTTATGTAATCATTATAGATAAAGGTGAGCATTCTTTTCCTCAGCATTGTTAATCATCCCTGAGGCCCATACCTGAATAACACAATATGCAACAGTAAAAATAACTTCAATCTAAATTATGAGTTTGCTTGCTAATAGACATTAAGTTGCATGACATTTTGAGAACATGAAGAGCATAATGTTTCTACCATAAAAAAGAAGGCATAGTGTATAACCAATGTTGTTGACAACAAATTGATCATTTAAAGCCAACAAAGGGAAATGTTATCGCATTAGGACAAATATGAGTACGAAAAATAGAATAATAATCATTCGTATGATTGTATACTCATAATTTTTTTTCGGGTCGGCTCCCACCCGTCGGATACTTGGGGTTGGACATTTCTTTCCGAGCGTGGGACACGCTCGCAAAGAGCGGGGATTGTGTACAACCCCGTACCCGTCGGGTGGGACCCTCCCCAGATAGCAGGGACCCGAGGTGTCCTGTGATTGGCTAGCATTGATCGGGGTGCGGATAGCGGGTTTTGGTGTGCGTTTAGAGAAGTGGTCTGCGGATAGCAGTTTTGGCTAGGTTTTTTATAAAGCCTAAAGAATTAAAACCCTAGGGAAAAAATTCTTTCCCAGCCGACTCCCCCTCCCCTCTTTTTTGGCGTGAAGCAGCGGAGCTCCCCCCCCCCCCCCCCCCCCCCCCCCCCCCCCCCCCCCCCCCCCCCCCCCCGATCTCCCTTCCTCGTCCCTCTCTAGCCATCGGCCTGGAGCAAGGAGGAGCAGCGCCCCCGATTTCCCCTCTCCCGGTTAGCAGAAAAACGGCCGCAAACCCTCCCCTCTCCCGATCTCCTTCTCCCCCGTCGCCTCTCCTCCCCGTCGGCCTAGAGCAGGGAAAATGCAGCTCCATCCACCGATCTCCCTCTCTCGCCGTCTCCTGAAGCAAGGAAGGGCCTCCCCCGAGCCTTCCTCCTCCCTCTCTCGCCATTTTCCTGGAGTAAGGAGGAGCAGCGCCCCCGTCTCCCCTCCTCATTCCTGTCGTCGGCCTGAGCCCTCTCCTTCTTCCTCTCGTGGAGCTAGGGAAGCCACAGGCTAAGGGAGGAAGCTTCCTCCCTCCTCTCTCTCGTCGGCCTAGAGGAGGACCTGAGCCACCCCCTTGCCGACCTAGGGGAGGGCCGACCCATTTTGGTTGGGTGTTGCTGTGTGAACAGCCATGGAGCTCGAGCTTGGCCGGCCAAGTGCGGGGACAACCGTTACGTTCAATAACCATCAGATCTGGGCACGTTCCCGTGCCTCCGAAGCACGCTTCAAGGGTAACGAAATTTCTCCTCGGGCAGGTGAAGCCCTAATTTATCATGATTGCATGGAATCCCCTCTCCACCAACGGGTGGAGCAAGGGAGCTCTCCGACGGGTCGATGTGTACATCCCCGCTTGTAATTGCATTAGCGTCCGGAAGCGCGAGTACAGACTTAGGCATGCTGTGTGAAGCCCATTCGGATATGTCAATCCAGATTGGTGATGTTCTGGGGTTCCCGGAGAAGACTCCGAGGAAGTTGCATACTACTTGCTTTCGGGGGCGAAATATTGCCACCCCAAAAAAGGGGTGGGGTCGATAGGCTCCGGCCCGTTGTAGCTGATCGATGTTCAGCTCGCCACCGCTGGGCAGGACGTTGGCGTACAGGTGTTGCGGAACAAAGCGGGAAATAGCGGGTTTAAGCCCAAGGTTGTGCTGGCCCGAGAAGGCCTTATTTATTTATGTTGCCGGCCTGCGTGCCGAAGTATGGAATTCATATTCCTTTAATCTGTGATGCATGTTTTTTGTTTATCTTTTCTAACGTAGTCAAGTGGGGGGTCCAGAGGGAAATTTACTTAGAAACCCCTGAGATTCCGCTAATAGTCTCCGGGACAGCGGAGTCACGCTGTTGGCATCCTCATTTGGTCTGTGTATAGTAAAATTGTTAGGTGGGAGTACGACATTGGTCGACCGGGCGAGAAAGGCTTTGCATAGATCCAGGGAGGTGCACCTATTGAGAGGAAAGGGTCGGCTCTGAGATTTTGGCCGGCCAAGAGAGCCTCCAAAGGTGCCCAAGTTTAGCATTGGCTCGGGAGGGAAAGCGCTCAACGATCTTCCGGGTGTGTGGTGGGACCTCCTCGCTAAGCCCTTGGCCTTGTTCTTAGTTCCTTAGCCTCTAGCCTAGAGTTCTCCCTTGAGAGGAGTAAGTGTGAGGTCACCCCTCAACTTGTTGAGGACCCGAACTCCACAGAGACCGAGACTTGTTCGCAAGTCTTGGTTTCAACAAGAATGTTTATTTTTATTAACTCTTTTATAATTTTATTTTCAGATTTCATTGAACCTATACATGGTGAGTTGAAAACAGTTTTAACATCAGAGGTAGAAATAAAATTTTAAGATACCTCTTTTACCTTTTCTGAATCAGAATTAGATTCAGATTTGTAGTTTGAGCCATAAATTGCCAACATGCAGAAATTTCTGGCCTGCTGTTCTTCTTTTTCTTCTTCTTCACGTAGAGTAAATTCTGGTTCTACATCAAAAATGCAGTTAGTGAAGGAAGTAAAGGTGGATCCATTTACCATCCTTGAGAGGGAGTTTTAGATGCTCCTTGCTGAAGTGCAATCAGCCACTTTTTGAAGAATGTCTTTGGACATTGATTTAGCCAATATGTTCATGGCCATGGCATCAGCACTTTTCAGCATTTCTTCATCATCAAATGAAGGGATTGAAGATGAAAGTCCTATCAAAACAGATTTGTAAATATTTTCTTCTATGGCATTCATATATAACTTAATTCTTGTTTGCCATAAAGTAAATATATCCAAATTACAAATAGGTGGATATGAAAATGAAAATTCTGAATGTGCCATTTAGAAAAACCCTTTTACAAAAAAATCTTAAGAACTAAGTGAACTTTGTGATTTCAGGTGTTAGTCTGTGTGAAAAATCAACCTCCTCTGATACCAATTGAAAGGGACAATTGATATGCTCCGATGAGGGTGATTGATAAAATCAACCTGCTTTGATACAAATTGAAAAGAGATTAGATCTTAATATCTTAAAAGGTCTTGTTTAACTTTTACTTCAAAAGTAAATGATATATATAATATATATAAGTGTTTGCTGAGTAATAAAATCAAACAGTAAGATTGCATAAAAATCACAGCACATAAAAAACATTAAATAAAACAAGCAAACCAACAAGCATCCAGATGACACAAGGAAATATAGTAGTTCCCCAAAACCTGGGTACATCTACTCTTCTACCCACTTGTAGGAATCCACAGGAGGTTGTTGATAAGGTGCCCTCACACCAAGGTGTTTTTGTTTAGGTGTCCACACACCAATGGAGGTTTGATCAGGTGCCCAAATCACCTATAAGATTTTGATCAGGTGCTTATAAACTAAGATGCAGGTTTTTGCTAAGGTGGCCTGTCACCGGGAGTTAACTTTTGAAGGGAGTTATAACCCTTTACAAGATGGGAAGGAATAAAAGAAATCAGAAAAAGGTTTGTTGTTCTTCTCTTTTGCTGAGAAGACCCTTGATGAAGATGTTGACGAGAGCTCCCCCTGTCTGATTTAGTTTGATGACAACTTGCGAATGGAGCTCCTTCTCTAGATTCCAAATCCTATGTTCTTCTTCTTGCAGTTTTGATCCCTGAGCAATTGATATAGATTTGGTGTCTCAGGATGTATATGATCTGCAAAGAAGAAGTTAGGCAAAAAGAAGATATAATATATTTTGATCATCTCTTCTTCCTCTTTCTTTTCATGTACAACAATATTGATATGTTCTGTCTCTTTCTTCCTTGCTGCTAGCTGTTCTATGTTATCTGCTGCTTACTGTTCTTTGATCTTCCTCTGTATATTTAATCTGGAAGCTTTCGGCTGATTTGAATGATTGCCGACCAAAGAGGAAATAAATAATATATCTTTTATTTCCCAGATCCCCGAGAACATAACTTGGCGTCTTTGGCTTGCAGCAACGGCTACAACATTTATTATTTCTGCCAACGGCTAGAACATTTAATGCTTGCACAACTATAATGTCAGGTCAGCAATATATATATAGAAATATATATAAATAGAAATAATAAATTATTGCCTTAATAAAATCTGACAGGAAATATATATTTTAGTTGAGCTGAAAGATATCAATATATAAAGCTGGGAGAAATTCGTCAAGCTCAGCTTCACGTTCGTCGAGCTCATCATTTGATTTGTCGACCTGAACATTCGATTCACTGTTCTGAACATCTGCTGAATATTCGTCGAACGCAGACTGGAGTTCGTCGAACGGAAGGATTCGTCGACCGCTGAGACGGGCTGGATCGTCGACAGCTGAATATTGAGCTGTTCGTCGAATGCAGACTTGAGTTCGTCGAATGCAGGATTTTGTCGACCGCTGAGCCGGGTCTGTTCGTCGACCGTTGTAATAATCTATTCATCAACCACTGAGCCAATCTGTTCGTCGAACGCTGAGCTGAGGCGGGATTGTCGAGCGCTGCTTGGATTTCGTCGAACGCAGCTTTGAACCTTTTCGTCGACCGCAGGGCGCCGTTCGTCGAACGCAGATCACCTTCATCGAAAGCAAAGAACATATGTAAATTTTATTTTTCTCTTATTATTTTCTGCCTATTAATTATATATATATATATTTTTCTGCCAATTAATTATATATAAATTTCTCAGTATATTTGAAAGTGCATAGTTAACCTCAATAAAATTCTCTAGAGGGGGGGGGGGGGTGAATAGAGATTTAAAAATACTTTGTGCAATTATATATATATATATATATATATATATATATATATGTGTGTGTAATAGTCACAGAATTAAGTTTCCCACACACCAACAAGAATTAAGCAAGTACAGAAGAAAAACAGCAAGAAGAAAATCACAGCACAACACAAAGAAATATAGTGGTTCCCCAAACTTTGGGTAGTCCACTCTTCTACCCCCTTGGTAGGAATTCACTATCTTGCACTGAGTCTTTTGATAAGGAGACTCTTAGAACCAGCCCGAGTCTTTTGATAAGGAGACTCTTAGAACCAGCCCGAGTCTTTTTATAAGGAGACTCTTAGAACCAGTACAACTGAATTTTTTGAAGAGAGATTCTAAAAACTCTTTTACACAATTGAAGTTGAAATAAGAATGAGAAGAAGAATTAGAAGAAACAATTAAAACAAGAAAGAATCTTCTTCCTAGCAAGAAGATTAGAAGCACAAGAATAGTGAATGTAATCTCTCTTCTATAGTGAGAAGGAGATTGTAAGCTTCTCTCTTTTGTGAGAGCTTTCAGAATTTGCAGCAGAATGGCTTCAGAAGGAGGAGAAGATGAAGGATTTTCCTTTGCTGCAGCACACTCTCTTTCCTCAGCTTTTTGCAACGGCTACAACATTTATTATTTCTGCCAACGGCTAGAACATTTAATGCTTGCACAGTTGTAATGTCAGATCAGCAATATATATATAACAAATATATAAATAGAAATAATAAATTAGTGCCTTAATAAAATCTGACAGGAAATATATATTTTAGTCGAGCTGAAAGATATCAATATATACAGCTGGGAGAAATTCGTCGAGCTCAGCTTCACGGTCGTCGAGCTCATCATTTGATTTTGTCGACCTGAATATTTGATTCACTATTCTGAACATCTGCTGAATATTCGTCGAACGCAGACTGGAGTTCGTCGAACGGAAGGATTCGTCGACCGCTGAGACGGGCTGGATCATCGACAGCTGAATATTGAGCTATTCGTCGAACGCAGACTTGAGTTCGTCGAACGTAGGATTTCGTCGACCGCTGAGCCGGGTCTGTTCGTCGACCATTGTAATAATCTGTTCATCGACCGTTGAGCCAATCTGTTCGTCGACCGCAGAGCTGAGGTGGGATTGTCGAGCGCTGCTTGGATTTCGTCGAACGCATCTTTGAACCTTTTCGTCGACCGCAGGGCACCGTTCGTCGAACGCAGATCACCTTCGTCGAACGCAAAGAACATATGTAAATTTTATTTTTCTCTTATTATTTTCTGCCTATTAATTATATATATATATATTTTTCAGCCTATTAATTATATATAAATTTCTCAGTATATTTGAAAGTGCACAGTTAACCTCACTAGAATTCTCAAAAGGGGGGGGGGGGTGAATAGAGATTTAAAAATACTTTGTGCAATTATATATATATATATATATATGTGTAATAATCACAGAATTAAGCTTCCCACAAATCAACAAGAATTAAGCAAGTACAGAAGAAAAACAACAAGAAGAAAATCACAGCACAACACAAAGAAATATTGTGGTTCCCCAAACTTTGGGTAGTCCACTCTTCTACCCCCTTGGTAGGAATTCACTATCTTGCACTGAGTCTTTTGATAAGGAGACTCTTAGAACCAGCCCGAGTCTTTTGATAAGGAGACTCTTAGAACCAGCCTGAGTCTTTTGATAAGGAGACTCTTAGAACCAGTACAACTGAATTTTTTGAAGAGAGATTCTAAAAACTCTTTTACACAATTGAAGTTGAAATAAGAATGACAAGAAGAATTAGAAGAAACAATTAAAATAAGAAAGAATCTTCTTCCTAGCAAGAAGATTAGAAGCACAAGAATAGTGAATGTAATCTCTCTTCTATAGTGAGAAGGAGATTGTAAGCTTTTCTCTCTTTTGTGAGAGCTTTCAGAATTTGCAGCAGAATGTCTTCAGAAGGAGGAGAAGATGAAGGTTTTTTCTTTGCTGCAGCACACTCTCTTTTCTCAGCTTTCTCACTCTTCACCTGGGAGCTCTTCCTCTTTTTTTTTAAATGTATATGGTGGATCACTAGTCTTTATAATCTGTCGACCTCCTCTTTATTTATAACTCTGTTTAAAAAGATATTGCTAAAGGAGAATAATCAATTAGCAGACAAAGAATTAGGAAGAGATAAAAGTTTCCATAATCAATATTTCTGTAGAAGGAAAGAGATTATTTTGATTTCAAATAATATCCATAATAAATTTAATCAAATTAGCCAAGAATCAAATAGAAGGAAAGACTGATTCAGAACGGCTATAAAAGAATAATATCATTCCATAAAAATCAGATCTACAGAAAGAAGGAAAGAGATCTGGCGTGTTTTTGAATTTCTTATAGAAATCGACGTGCGTCAATTACTATTCGACGTGAACGTCGATTTCTTCCTGGCTGAATGTCGAGAGGAGAATAAGGAAGGTGCGTCGACTAAGGTACGTCGACTTTATTAAATGCGTCGACTAGAAGTCCGAGGTATGTCGACAAAGATTGCGTCGAATTCTTCTTAGAGTTACTTCGACTCATTCTGAGAGAAACGTCGACTACATTTTGACGTTGCGTCGAATATTACTCGACGCATATTTACTTAGCCTAATTTTTCATTCTTAGAATTTATATTCTACTCAATTCTAGTGGTTAAGATAAATCATTTCCCCAATAATCTCCCCCTATTTGTCTTAACCCTATTTAGAGAGAAATTGTATCAGCTTTTAATCAACACATCAAAGCATTTATATAGAGAAGAAATATGCTAAGTAATCAGAAGAAATCATATAACAAGTAATTGTCTTTCACAAGATTTAAACTTGGAACTTCTTGTTATACATGAAGTTGACAAAGGCAGAATAAAGTTTCCTAAATAAATTTTCAATAGCATCAAAAATATAGCCCCTGGCTCTATCAGGATGCTCCTGGACATTTCTGATGATTATGTGCAGTTTCTCCAGGATTTTGTCAGCATCAGGGAGAGTGTCATTTATAAAATAGCCCTTGTTGATGATAATTGCTGCCTTTTCATCAATCATCTTAATTGTAATGTTTTGAGGTTTCTTTTGTGTAGGCTTTGGCTCAGGTGGTCCTTTGTTGTCAACCTTTGGCCTATATATTCTCTTCTCTAATTCCTGTTTCTCAGGGATCTCAGACATTTTTCCTTTCCCTTTCCAGGTGAGTCATGCCATTTGTCTAACCTTGCAGGTCTTTTAGGCTTCTTATAGGGAATGTAGATATCTTCTGCACACCCTACACCCCTCTTGTGCTTTTGTCCTTTTTCTAGGATGAACCCTGCCTGAGGATTTTTCTTTTGATAAGCTTCAACATCAAACAATTTCTTTGGAAGTTTGATGGAAGATTCAGCAAGAATCTGTTCTTTAGTCATCCCTTTCTTGATCTTTTCCAACCATATATTCCTTTTATCTTCTACTTCTTTCATAGCTGCTTCATATTCATACAACTCTCTTTCTCTTATTTCTTCATGCCTCTTTTCCATGTCAGGATCATGGTACTCCTTTACAGGACTGTTAGGAGTGATATTAGGCATTCTTTCAAACCTTTTTATCTCCTCAACAGCCTTTCTATATTTCTTTTCCTTTGCATAGTCTTTTCTTTCTTCTTTGGAGAATTTTTGCCAATGAGGGATGGCTTCTCTTCTTCTTTCCATTTGTCCTCTTGGTTTTTCCCTAGATAGCATTTGTGGAGGTAAAGGTAGCAGAGGAGATAGAGATGGAGGTTGAAGTGGTGGAAGAGGCAGAGGTGGAGATGTAGTTTTCTTTTTAGAAGGAGAAGGTGGGGAAGGAACTTTTGAAGGAGAGGGAATTTGTTCTGTAACAGGAGGCAAAATGTCCTCTGGAGGAATATCCTCAAGTAAGGGTTTCTTGAGTTTGATATAGCTAGCAGAGAAGCCAGGAGAGTGATGCTGATATTCTTCCACACACAAGGGTGCCTCAATCCAGACTTGCCCTTTTAGGTCATCAGAAAAAGCTGTTTCTTCCTGCACCTGGACTTCTATATTTTGTACTGCAACAATCTCCCCCTGAACATATGGGGCATCTACTCTGAATGCTGAATCCACAACATGGTCTCCTTCTGTATGGTAGGAGGAGGATTCACCAAGGTGTTTGTTGAAGGTATAATCAGAGTGATTGGAGAAGATTTGAGCCTATGGTAAAGGAAAAATGAAGTTAGTTTAATACTAAAGATAGTATTTAGAGATTAGAGAAGATTTAGCCCTGAGCTTTAAGAAAATATGAAACCTGGATAGGGGGGTTTCTGGAGCAACTCTCCCCCTGGTTTATATCCTTCAGAAAGGAGGTAAACCCTTTTGGCGACAGAGGTTTTTCTTGAAGAAGAACATGAAGCTCAGGAAGAGAAGCAGAGAGGTTGGCCAATTTGGCTTCACAGGTGGTGAGCATGTCGGCACACTCATTTGAGAAGTTGGTCAGACGTGTCTGGAAGTAATTCAGAAGTTGTTCCAGAGCATCGTTGATTGTTTTGATGAGAGCAGATTGAGCAGGGGTTGGCGCCATTGATGCAGAGAGAGAGGTAGAAGACGAAGATTTTGGCGGTTTGGGAGAGTATGAGTTATGAAATAAGAGGTGTTATTTAAAGGAGGTGAAACGTCGAACAGGAAACAGAAATCAAGGTGTTGAAACTGATTTCTCGGTCTCTCGTAGAGCTCGGGGCCCTCACCGAAATGAGGGGCGGCTAGCCCTTACTGATCCCTCGAGGAGGGTAAACAAAAGATTAAGAAATTGACTAAGACCTTAGTCACAGCGAGGAGGTCCCTCCACTAACCCGGAAGATCGTTGAGCACTTCCCCTCCCAAGCCAAAGCTGAGACTTGGGCACCTTGGAGAGCTCTGGAAATGCTAACCAAAGAAAGCCTAAGGAGAGGGAAGCTGAAGTGACCTCTCTCCAAAGGTGCCCTTAAGGTCCTATTTATAGATTTTCTGATCTGGTCTGCAAATAACAGGATTCCGCCTTTTGATTTTACTATTCGCACCCCAAATGGGTCTGCTAACAGCCAAGCTCCGCTGTTCGGAGAGGCTAAGGGCAGACCACCAAGGGTAGAAGGGTAAATTGACCCTAATGATTTAGGGATGAAGGATTGCGAGAACCTTACTGTCGGAGCTCTTGCATGTCTCCTCGCGGACCCTGCCCGTGGTGTCTCTTTTAGAGGGTCGCCTTGCGAAAACCCCGCTGACGGAGCTCCCGCGGGTCTTCTTGCAAACACTGCTCGCGGCGCCTCTTCTAGAGGGTCGCCTTGCGAGGACCTCGCTGGCCCATTTTGGCGGTCTGCCGAGGTCTCATCGGCCGGGGGCTGATCTCGACGAGGTCAGGATCTCGCAACTCCTGTCTCGCTCGGTTTCCTTGCTTGGCGAATATCGGGGTTGTACACAAGGTATATTAGGTAACCAATCGTCAAAAGAAGAAGGGAAGATTTGTTTCCAGTTTTATTATGAAGTCGACGTTACGTCCAATTGGAGTCGACGCATGGTCGATGTGTCGGAGCATCTGTGACGTTGGTCATTTATGTCGACGTATGCGTCAATATGCAGTCGACGCTCCGTCGAAGCATTTTCAGCCTATTGTCCTGCCGACGTGGTCGCAGACTTGCGTCGAGATAAGATCGACGGTGCGTCGATAAGGGATCGACGCATCTTTGTTTTTTTTAATAAATCAATGCTAGCGTCGAGTTCCTCTCGACGGTGCGTCGATAGGTAATCGACGTGTCTTTTTAAGTACTTGCTTAGTTTTTCTGATCTCTTTTAGATTTCCCCAACAATGGTGTTTACAAGCTTCCATCAAGGATTCCCAAGGTGTTGATAAAGTAAGTATGCTTAGTTTCATCTAAGGGTTTGGTAAAAATGTCTGCTCTTTGACTATCTGTAGGAATATATTCAAAGGTTATCTTACCTTTTTCTACATTGTCTCTAAGAAAGTGATGTCTGATCTCTATATGTTTGGTTCTACTATGAAGGACTGGGTTGGATGCTATGGATATAGCACTAGAGCTATCACAATTAATTTTAGAGTTATTGACTTCTAATTTATAGTCAAGAAGCTGATTTTGCATCCAGAGGATTTGTGAAAAATAGCTCCCAGCAGCTATATATTCAGCTTCAGCTGTTGAGGTTGAGACTTAAGTTTGTTTCTTACTGAACCATGATATTAATCTGTCACCTAGGAATTGGCAAATACCAGATGTGCTTTTTCTATCAACCCTACATCGAGCATAGTCTGCATCTTAGAATCCTATTAATTCAAAATTTGTTTCTGCTGAGTACCACAGACCTAGTTCAGGTGTTCCCTTTAGGTATCTAAGAATCCTTTTTACAGAGGTGAGATGGGATTCTTTTGGATCAACCTGAAATCTAGCACATATGCAGGTTGCAAACATAATGTCAGGTATGCTAGCTGTTAGATAGAGAAGGGATCCTATGATTGCCCTATATGTCTTTTGATCTACTGATTTTTCCTTATCATCCTTTTCTATAATGGCATTAGTTGCCATAGGTGTTTTCATGGTAGAGGCTGATTCCATACCACACTTTTTGATTAATTCTTTAGTGTATTTAGATTGTGAGATAAAGATTCCCTCACTGCTTTGTTTCACTTGTAGCCCTAAGAAATAAGAGAGTTCTCCCATAGTACTCATTTCAAATTTTGATTGCATTAAATTATCAAATCTTTTACAAAGTTTGGGATGAGTTGAGCTAAAGATGATGTCATCTACATAGATTTGAACTAGAAGGAGTTGATTTTTATGGGATCTAGTAAAAAGTGTTTTATCTACTTTTCCTCTTTCAAAAGAATTTTCTAAAAGGAAGTTGGAGAGAGTTTCATACCAGGCTCTAGGTGCTTGCTGAAGACCATAAAGTGCTTTCTTAAGTCTATAAACAATGTTAGGTGAGGAGGGATTGACAAAACCTGGTGGTTCCTCTACATACACCTCTTCTTGAAGGTCACCATTCAGAAAAGCACTCTTGACATCCATCTGGTAGACTTTCATCTTCATGAAGGCTGCATAGGCAAGAAAGAGTCTGATTGCTTCCAATCTGGCTACTGGAGCAAAGGTTTGATTGTAGTCTATCCCTTCTTCTTGTCTGTATCCTTGGGCTATAAGTCTTGCCTTGTTCCTGACAATTACTCCAGTGGAATCTAGTTTATTTCTGTATACCCACTTTGTACCAATAACTGGGTAGTTTCTTGGTCTCTCAACTAGGTTCCACACTTTGTTTCTCTCAAATTGGCTTAGTTCTTCTTGCATGGCTATAATCCAGTGAGGATCACAATTTGCTTCCTCAAACTTCTTTGGTTCAACTTGAGATAAGAAGCATTGGAGCATCATCCCATTGGAGACTTGGTGTCTTGTTCTTACTCCAGTATTGGGGTCTCCAATTACTTGGGATTGTGGATGATTTTTCATATTGATTCCTGTTCTGCTTGGAGTTGTCATATGCTCTTCTTCCTCATTAACAATGGGATCATTGTCCAACTGTTCTTCCTGAACCATGTTCTCTTGTGGGAGTTGGTTTTGATTGCTCTTTTCTGGACCTTCTTCATGCTCTTGTTCAGACTCCTCACTTGGTTCCTGTAGCTGGTTTTCTTTCCCAGTGTCTCTGTTCTCTAGAGTCAGTTGTTCAAGCTGAGTCTCTATGCTTCTATTTTCCTGTGGAAAAGGATTGGTGGAAGTTTCCTCCCCCTTAAACAGCATGTTAGTTTCATCAAATATAATGTGCATAGATTCTTCAATTCTGAGAGTTCTCTTGTTATAGCATCTATAAGCTTTACTAGATGATGAGTACCCCAGAAATATTCCATCATCAGACTTCTTGTCAAACTTGGCAAGATGATCTTTCCCATTATTTAGAATAAAGCAAGCACATCCAAAAATTTTAAAGTATTTAACAATGGGTGTTTTTCCCTTCAGAAGCTCATATGGAGTTTTTGCCTTAGTTTTGTGAATGCGGCTTCTATTTAGAACATAGTTTGCAGTGTTGACTGCTTCAGCCCAGAAGGTTTTTGGTAATCCTGATTCTGCAAGTAAGGTCCTTCCTGATTCAATTAAAGTTCTATTCTTTCTTTCAGCAACTCCATTTTGTTGAGGAGTTCTAGGGGCTGAAAAACTTTATTTAATACCTATATTCTCACAGAAACTACAAATTGACTGATTTTCAAATTCAGTCCCATGATCACTCCTGATAATTGAAACATGAGTATTGAACTCAGATTGAATCTGTCTTATGAATCTTAAGAGAATCTTATGGGTTTCAGACTTAGCCCTTAGAAAGAATTCCCAGCTAAACCTAGAATATTCATCTACAATGACTAAGGTATAAGACTTTCCACCTAAGCTCTGAGTGGATATGGGACCAAAGAGATCCATGTGTAGTAAGTAGAGGATCCTAGGGGAGTCATCCTTACCAATTGGTTTGAAGGATGACTTGGTCTGTTTTCCTAGTTGGCAAGGTCTACATGGAGAGTCCTTAGATAATCTACCCTTTGGTAAGCCTCTGACTAGGTTATTCTTTGATAGTTTACTGATGGTTTTGTAGTTTAGATGACCCAGTATTCTATGCCATAATTCACTTTTATTAATAATATTGTTGAACAAACAAACTTCTGTGGGTGAGGAGCTAAAGTCTACTATATATACCTTCCCTTTTCTAATTCCATTGAGTACTATGGCCCCAGTCTTGATATCAGTAATATGGCAAAATAGTGTGGTGACTTTTACCTCATACTTACCACTGTCACATATCTGACTTATACTTATCAGATTGTGCTTCAGTCCTTTGACTACTGCCACATTCTTGAAGATAACTTTCCCTTCTTTGAAATCTCCAAAGCCCCTGGTTTGGCCACATCTAGAGTCTCCAAGAGTCACTCGTGGTCCAAGTCTATCCTCAAAATTGATTAATAGGTTTTTATACCCTGTCATGTGCATGGAGCATCCACTGTCCAAGTACCACACTAGCCTGGAGATGTGATACATCTGCACATAAAATTTTAAATATTAGTTTGGACCCTCCTAAGCTGGGGTCCCTTCCTCCCATCAGTGAAAGGTTTAATGAAAGAATAAGTGGGTTTTTGATGAGTGCCAATTATATACACATATATGGACTCATCTGGGCCGATTTTCTAGTCTATGCACTACACTTTAGGCATGTTTTCGCTCATATTTGTTATTCCATGCTATGTGCACTTCTAGGCCCGTTTTGGTGTTAATTCTTGTTTATCATTGTTATTAGTTTTCTTGCATGTTAAGTGTCACTTTCAGTGGTTTGATTAGTGTTGTATGCTGGAACAGGAGTCGTGCAGGTGTTCCCGATACAATTCTGTACAGGAACACTGCGCACGATCGCTGGTTCTATTACGCACGACCACTGGTCGTGCGCCACTGATCGTGCGCACTTAAAGCCCTTTTTATGAGTTCTGGCTAGCTTATCGCACGACCACTTACGATAGTGCGCACGACCACTGGTCGTGCGCCAATGGTCGTGCAACATTATATTTCATAAATTTCTTGCATTGCAGGCTCCGCCTAGGCAGGCGCACGATCACAGGTTGATAGTGCGCACGACCACTGGTCGTGCGCCAACGATCGTGCGCATTGTTTATTCCAGCGCCTATAAATTGCCCTGCTCGCGATTTAGGTCGGGATCCTCGCCATTTTTCCGCCCAGCTTCGCCGTTTTGCCCCTTCCGCAGGTTTTTCGCCCCATCCATCGCCGCCCACCATATGGAGGTGCTCCGGGCTTGTTCTTCACGCCAACCTTGAGCCGGAGCTTCCTCTCGGCCTCCTCCTTCATCCTAGCACTCCAAGGGAAGATCTAGCCTCCATCTCTATCAAGCAAGAGGAAGTTTGCAACCTCTACCGGATTGTGACACGAAGAAGACGGGCTCATTGGAGAGTAGTGACAGCTCTCTCTACCCCGGACGTAGTTGCGGACCGAGCTAGGACGCGGATTGACAACCCGGTGCTTCCTACCGTGAATCCACAACGAACCTTCGGATTCAGTCGATTTCTTGCCTTATTCTTCTCTTATTGATGTGTGTATGTAGTTAGATCTATGTATTAAGATGAAGTTGCACTTAAAACTAGTTTGTATTTATATATATTTCATGTCTATGTGAAATGTTTGTTGTTTGAGTTGCTTGAGGTGCGCCCCATTCCATCCTCCATCCCGCCGTCACGTTCGTCGCCGCACTAGCAATTGCTAGTGGCGTGCTTGTCGAAGAGGTGTCGGCGACCCTCATTCAGTTAGCCTACTCACCCATCTGCCTACCGAAGTGTGGCATAGCGGCCCGTGTATTCCACTCGCCCTTCGAAGCAGCGCGCTCAAGGCCTGCATAGTTCGATTCCGTCTGCCTACTCATCCATCCGCCCTTGCGACGCAGCGCGCTCAAGGCCTGCCTAGTCTCCATTCCGCCAAGTGAAGCATTGCATAGCGGCATTGCATAGGAGTAGTCATAGTATTTTCTCTTTATTGTTCACAATCCAAAACCCCCGTTTCCGCATCCATCCGACTAAAGGACTTCGATCTCAAGTCCTTCCTCGAACGTTAACTCCACCTTACTATGTTCCTTGAGAGATTCGATACTCAGGGATTACTCCTCGTTTTATATTACTTGAACGATCGGTACACTACCATTTCGTGTCGCAGTCGAGCTACCGCCTATAGCAGTGTGTGAGATTTGCGCCATCAGTTTTTCAGAATATCCTTCCTCCTTTAGGTATATTGGCTTATCATACCAATTTTCTTTGGTAATGTTGCAGAAATAGTGTTCATAATAAAAGGAAATGGATTGAGAAGTCTTTTTTGGAAAAGGAGACATTTCTGTTAGATTGGTTGCGCCGATATAAATTCGACGTATGTTTAAAGTTGCGTCGAGTGTAAGTCGATGCTTCCTTCATTCTGTGGTTACTTTTAGTCGAGGCATAGGAGAGATTGCGTTGACTGGGAGTCGACGTAGTTTGGTGTCTGCGTTGATTAGAAATCAATGCATTATTTGAGTTGCGTTGAGTAGAGTTCGACGCGCGTCGATAATGATTCGACGCAAGTTTGTTTCTTTTCTTAGGATATTTACCTAGGATTCCTTCATGCATAGTGAGATTATTTTTGTTAAAAACAGTGGTTGTTTCTGGATTTTCTTGTGATCTTTCTCCTGTCAAATGATTCTCCCTAGTGAAGTGAATATGATGTCTCCAAACAGATTTGTTGGGTGATTTAGGTTTGGGTTCTAAGTCAATGTTATATTATAGTTGTCTAAATCTATCAGTGAGATTGTTAGATATATTCTTGGCCTTCTGACTTCTGCCATTTAGAGAGTCTTCAAAGGCTTTTGCCTTTGCTAGCTCATTTCTTAGTGCTTGATTTTCAGTATTGATTTTATCTAGTTGTTCCTCTGAGAGTCCTAGACTGAGCTCATAGTTCTTATGTTGTGTATTTATTTGTTTGAGATTGTTTAGTTCATTTCTTAGTTCCTTTACTTCTTTCTCAGATTTGACTAGATCTAAACAGAATTCTTTGAAACTATTTTTGAAATCAGTGGAAGAGAAATCTATATCATCAAATATATTTACCAGAGATGTATCTTCAGGCTTTTCAGTAGCCATCAAACAGGTTTCCTCTTGCTTAGATTTTTCCTGATCATCTTCAGATGAGGTACTTCCTTCAGATTCTGAATCACTCCATGATTGAGCAATGAACCCTTTCTCTTTCTTCTTCTTCTTCTTTAGATCTGTTCTTTTCAGATCTTTCTTATTGCTGATCTCTTTAGGACATTCAGGTGCAATGTGTCCAAGTTTCCTGCAAGAGTAACATATAATCTCTTTATTAGGAGTTTTGTCATACCTGGTTTTTGAGTCTCCCCTTCTAGATCATTCTATTTTGATCCACTTCTTGAACCTTCTGGCCAGTAGACTGAACAGCTGTTCATCATTTGTAGAGGGTTCACCTTCAGTAGCCTTCAAAGCAATGCTCTTTTATTTTGAGAGTGGAGGAGCCTTTTCTTTCTCTTCTTTCTCAGCTCTTGTTTTCAACAACTGTTCATAAGATCTTAATTTACCCAACAGGACATCTGTTGAGATTTCTTTTTTACTTCTGGAGTTTTTAATTGGCCAGATTCTTGAATCCCAAGAGCTAGGGAAGCAAGTTAGCAATTTGTCATTTATCTCAGTGAGAGATATGTCCTTCTCAAGTGTTCTTAACTCATTTACAATGAGGCTGAATCTGACATACATGTCTGCAACACTTTCACTTTCTTTCTTCTGGAAGTTTTCATATTGAGAGATGAGTAATGCCTTCTGTCCTTTCTCTCATCAGCACTTCCTTCTACCATTTTAGAGAGAGCTTCCCATATTTCCTTAGCTGACTCACATTCAGCAATCTTTTAGAAGATTTCATCTGAGAGGGTTGAGACTAGGATATTCATAGCCTTGGCATCATATGCTTGGGCTTTCTTTTCTTCATTTGTCCATTCAGCCTTTGGAGCAAGTGTTTCAGTTACTTTTCCACTTGAGTCCTTTCTGAATGGCTTGAGAGGACCTGTCATAATAACATCAAATAATTCTTCATCAATAGAATTCATATAAATCCTAATTCTTGTTTTCCAAATTGCAAACATTTCAAGATTGCACATTGGTGGTCTGGTGGAAGCATAATCTTTGATTTGTGCCATGTGAAAAATAATTTTTAGAAATATATATATATATAAAAGGTAGGATCTTTTTGATCGAGGAGTTAACCTTTTTAGATCAACCTCCCTCTGATACCAATTGAAAGTGCACAGTTAACCTCACTAGAATTCTCTAGAGGGGGGGGGGGGGGTGAATAGAGATTTAAAAATACTTTGTGCAATTATATATATATATATATATGTGTAATAATCACAGAATTAAGCTTCTCACACACCAACAAGAACTAAGCAAGTACAGAAGAAAAACTGCAAGAAGAAAATCTCAGCACAACACAAAGAAATATAGTGGTTCCCCAAACTTTGGGTAGTCCACTCTTCTACCCCCTTGGTAGGAATTCACTATCTTGCACTGAGTCTTTTGATAAGGAGACTCTTAGAACCAGCCTGAGTCTTTTGATAAGGAGACTCTTAGAACCAGCCTGAGTCTTTTGATAAGGAGACTCTTAGAACCAGTACAACTAAATTTTTTGAAGAGAGATTCTAAAAACTCTTTTACACAATTGAAGTTGAAATAAGAATGAGAAGAAGAATTAGAAGAAACAATTCAAACAAGAAAGAATCTTCTTCCTAGCATAAGATTAGAAGCACAAGAATAGTGAATGTAATCTCTCTTCTATAGTGAGAAGGAGATTGTAAGTTTTTCTCTCTTTTGTGAGAGCTTTCAGAATTTGCAGCAGAATGGCTTCAGAAGGAGGAGAAGATGAAGGCTTTTTCTTTGCTGCAGCACACTCTCTTTTCTCAGCTTTCTCAATCTTCACTTGGGAGCTCTTCCTCTTTATTTTTTTAAATGTATATGGTGGATCACTAGTCTTTATTCTCTGTCGACCTCCTCTTTATTTATATCTCTGTTTAAAAAGATATTGCTAAAGGAGAATAATCAATTAGCAGACAGAGAATTAGGAAGAGATAAAAGTTTCCATAATCAATAATTCTATAGAAGGAAAGAGATCATTTTGATTTCAAATAATATCCATAATAAACTTAATCAAATTAGCCAAGAATCAAATAGAAGGAAAGACTGATTCAGAACAGCTATAAAAAAATAATATCATTCAAAAATCAGATCTACAGAAAGAAGGAAAGAGATCTGGCGTGTTTTTGAATTTCTTATAGAAATCAACGTGCGTCGATTACTATTCGACGTGAACGTCAATTTCTTACTGGCTGAACACCGAGAGGAGAATAAGGAAGGTGCGTAGACTAAGGTACGTCGACTTTATTAAATGCGTCGACTAGAAGTCAGAGGTACGTCGACAAAGATTGCGTCGAATTCTTCTTAGAGTTACTTCGACTCATTCAGAGAGAAACGTCGACTACATTTCGACGTTGCGTCGAATATTATTCGACGCATATTTACTTAGCCTAATTTTTCATTCTTAGAATTTATATTCTACTCAATTCTAGGGGTTAAGATAAATCATTTCCCCAACAATATTATTTATATTATATATATAATTTTCAGCCTTCTACCTTAATAGTTTATTTAATCTAAGTTACAAAATATGCTATGATATAAACTTGGTTACTAATGGTGGATCCTAAGTCAAATCAAAACTAAGGTTCCAACAGATTGCTGGGTGAATCTTCAGCCAGGGCATGCTGCTGCAGTGAAGGAGGAAGCTATGGCCAGACAAAGTGATGGAGGATGGGGAGGAGCCTTCTCGGCTTCTGTCGGAGTTGCAGCTCCTATCAACTATCAGGACGACTGGATCGTGGACTTGGGGTGGGGTCATCACCTCACCGGGGACGAGTCAAAGCTTTCTTCAGCGCAGCCTTATTCATATAATGATGCCATCATAACTGCTGATGATATTGTGCATGCTGTCGAGAAGGTGGGCGTTGTTTCCTTGGGCTGTGATAGGGGGCCACTAACTTTGAAGAGTGTCTATCATTTGCCCGGAATGAGTAAAAAACTCTTCTCTGTGACCAACGCTGTTGACGATGGGTATCACGTTCTGTTCGGTACAACATAAATGAAGTTTCTACGAAATGTTGAGGCAATAAAGGCCGACATCGTTCATGTCGGGAGAAGGGCAAAAGATTTGTTCGTTCTATCTACAACTTCTTATGTAGACAAGATGAGGACAAATGATAGTGCCGTTATATGGCACGAGAGGTTGGGGCATGTAGGGATGGATAAGCTGAAGGTTATGGCGATACAAGGTCAAGTCAAGGGTCTGCCTAGTCTATCTTCTTACGGTGATGGTCATGTTTGCGTGGGATGTCAGTTTGGCAAGTCTCATCGACTACCGTTTGATAAGTCGCAGACAAGGAGTAGTGTGCCATTGGAGTGTATCTACGATGACTTGATGGGACTGACTGCTACCCCAAGCCTCAGAGGCAGCAGGTATATGCTGGTGTTGATCGACGATTACACCAGATATGTCTGGGTTTATTTCCTGAAGGAGAAGGTGGAGGTGTTTTCCAGGTTTGTGGAGTTCAAGGAGCTAGTGGGGGGTCAGCTAGTCCTGCGGTTAAAGAAGCTGATAACGCGGGGGGGGGGGGGAGTTCACCTCTAGAGAGTTCTCTAGTTTTTGCAGGAAGGCGGGCATCCCGAGGGAGCTTACTTGTGAGCACACTCCACAACAAAACGGAGTTGCAGAGCGGAAGATCCTTCATCTGACGGAGACCTGCAAGTGTTGGTTGCATGCCAAGAGTATCCCAAGGTCCTTCTGGGCAGAGGGAATGTCTTGTGCTGCCTATGTCATCAACAGGATGCCTCTCAGTCTCATCAACATGTTGACCCCACATGAGATGATGTTCAAAGAACAGCCAAGCGTGGCACACATTTGGGTGTTTGGTTCCACCTGCTATGTTCATGTTCCAGATGCGCTTCAGACGAAGCTGGATGCTAAAGCTAGGAAGCTAGTCTTCGTGGGATATGATGATCAGAAGAAGGGCTGGAAGTGCATGGACCCAGAGACGCGGAGAATTGTTGTATCTCGCGATTTCCTGTTTGACGAGGTGACGTCTTACAACTGAAGTTCTGGTGTTGAGTTACCAGAAAGCAGGTTGGAGGAGCCAGAAAGAGCTGTGGAAAATCTTTTGGTGGAACTGCCTTTGTCACCAGGTGGTCCATTCATTTCTACTTCTGAGACGGAGTATTCTGGATTAGGAAGCAGGGGGAGCGATGCTCCTAGTACGTCTGGAAGGGTAGCTAGGGAAGAAGCAGCTGAGGATAATGCGAGTCAAGAGAAGGTGTTGAGGGGATCGAAGTGAACGATTGTTCCTCCTGATCACTATACAGGAGGAAACATGGTGAGCTTTGTCTCATGTTTCTTCGCTGGTCCCCTGGATGAGCGGGAACCAATGAGCTTTGAAAAGGCCAAAGGCATGAAACAATGGGATTCGGCTATCGAAGAAGAGATGGCAGCTCTTGAGAAGAATGAGACTTGGACTCTCGTGCCCAGGCCCAAGGGCATTACCCCTATGACATTCAAGTGGGTCTATAAGCTCAAGAAGAAGGCAGACGGCAGTATCGAGCGATACAAGGCTCGCCTTGTGGCTCGTGTATTCTCGCAGCAATATGGTGAAGATTATGAAGTGACATTTAGTCCGTTGGCGAAGATGACTTCAATAATGTTCGTTATTGCCTTGGAGGCGTTCTATGGGTGGGAGATTTGGCAACTCGACGTAAATAATGCCTTCTTGTACGGCAAGATTGACAATGATATTTTCATGATCCAGCCGTCAGGCTTCGTATCTGAAGATTTTCCAGGCTATGTATGTAAAGCTGAAGAAGGCCCTGTATGGTGAAGCAAGCGCCGAGGGCGTGGTACGGGAAAATTGCAGAATATCTCCTATTCTGTGGATTTGGTGCTTCAGACTCTGACTCAAGATTGTTTGTCAAGAAGAATGGGGAGCTTTAAGTCATCGTGCTGCTTTACGTCGACGATATGATTGTGACGGGGAATTCGAAGGAGGAGGTAGCAAAGCTTCAGGATGAGCTGTCTATCAGGTTCCAGAAGAAGGACTTGGGTGAACTCCACCATTTCCTTGGACTCGAAGTGCAGAGGAAGGAAAGTGGAGTGTTGGTGTCCCAGGCTAGATATGCAGAGCGAATCGTGGAGCGATTTGGCATGAAGGAAGGGAAATGCATTTCTACACCTCTGGAGAAGGCCATGAAACTTCGGAAGGATGAGGGGAGGATTCTGAAGGATCCGATGGTGTTCCGAGCTCTGGTTGGGAGCTTGATTTATCTGACGATTACTAGGCCGGAAATTGCATATGCAGTTGGCAGGGTGAGTCGTTATATGGCGGAACTGTGGGTGCCTCATCTACTAGCGGCCAAGAATATTTTGAAGTATGTCAAGGCGACATCGGATATGGGTCTCCTATACAGGAGGGATGCGGGCTTCGAGGTGCATGGCTATATGGATGCTAATTACGGGGGAGATTCGGATGATCGGAAGTCGACGTCTGGATTCGTCTTCATGGCGGGCCCTACGACTATATCATGGTGCAACAAGAAGCAGGATCCTGTATCTGTCTCTACCACAGAAGCGGAATAAAAGGCTTCAGCCTTGGCAGCTCAAGAATCCATTTGTCTTAGGAGGTTGGTAGGAGATGTCCATAAGGAGGTTCGGGGTCTGACTCTGCTCCGCGGCGACAATGAGAGTGCACTCAAACTGGTTACTAATCCAGTATGTCACGCAAGGACCAAACATATCAAGATCGAGCATCATTTCATTCGTGAAAAAGTGCTGGAGGGGTCTCTTTCAGTCGAGCATGTTCGGAGTTTGGATAACATTGCTGACATATTCACAAAGGCGCTGGAGAAGGGGTCGTTCACTCGGCTGAGGAGTTTACTTGGGCTTTTTCAACTTCCCACTTCAAGGGGGAGTGTTAAAAATGTTGAAGTGGAAGTTGGCGGTCTGGGAGGTGTTCGCGCGGTCTGATCTATCTGCGCGATCTCGCAGTCTCCCATGCAGTCTGACGCATCGGGTCTAGCCGCAGCCTTGTTCGGCTTGACCGCTGTTCTCTGTCCATGGTTGCCGAGGTGAGGCCGCGCGATCTGATTTGTGTGACCGCGTGGCAAGCTGGTGTTCTGTACTGTGTAGGTTAAGTTGTTGACAGCACAAGGTTGTTGTTCTGCTATTGGGCAGTCCGGTCTGGTGGCTGTCTGGGTTCTTATTGTTGTGCACGGACTAAGGTATTCTTAGTCGCGCGGTCTCCTATTTTGTTTTTTCATAAGCTGGTCTCTTGGCGATCTACTGGTGTATGTGGTCACTAGTGTTGGTCGACTTGGCGAGCTGTTGCCCTTGTCAACTTGACAGTGTTCGCAGTCTCTGGAGGAGGTCTCGTGTAGGTGAACACTGGTGGTGGGCGTCATGACCATGCGAGTTGTCATGATCGCGCGGCTTCTTGGGAGTGGCGATCTCCTGGTCGAATTGAAGTCGGCGAGCTCACAAATCGCAGAGCGATCTTCTGCTGACCGCGCGAATTGAAGTCAGGGCGGTGACTCTATCTCATAGGGTGTTGACTGGATCTGGTCTCACGCCTATAAATAGGAGTCACTGTAGCAGCAAAATCATCGCACCAAGTGTAAGCTGAACTCACGCATAGTTCTTGCGGTCTCGTTTTTTGTGACCGGACGGTTTACTGATTGAACTTTCCTTGTGCAGCTTCTACGGATTGTGCAGACAGCAGCGGTCACCTCTTCTTCTAAGGTGTTCGGGCGGTCTTGCGGCTTGCAGTGTGGGTTGCTGGAGTTCAGGAGAATCAGTGGAGTTCGGGAGGTCGCGGAGGTTCAGTTGGTGTTGTTCAAGTGGCCACAGTCTATTCACGCGGTCTTCTTTTCTAGTCGCGCGGACACTCAGGTCGCGTGGTCAGGCAGTCTCAGTGCTCAGACAACCAATTATCTTTCTTCATCTTGTATTTTTCCTTTTGGTGTTGTGTACTGGCGAAATCATGTCTCGCCATATATACCTCGCTCCGTACTGAAGATTTCTGCTATTTTTAATAAAGATTGCTTTGCATCATGTGCTTCTGGTTGTTGGCTATAATTTTAAGTTGTACGATTCCTGCTCACTCCTAGATCTTCGGTAAATTTCACAATCGTAACATTTGGAGATAACGGTAAAGGAGGAATAATGGGAGTAGGAATAGTGGTTAACGAATCCTTTCTCATCTCAAATGTTCTTCATGTAAAAGGATTAAAACATAACTTAATATATATTAGTCAATTGTGTGATATAGGATTAGATGTATTATTTGAATCATCCACTAATCTTTGCAAAATATTTAAGCCTAACCCAAAAGATGTTTTACTAACTGCACCTGGAATTCACAACGTTTACATAGTTTTGTTTCATGATCATTCCAAATCTTCTATAAAATGTTTTATAACTAAAAATGACGAGTTAGAACTATGTGATGAGTAATTTATTTACTCATCTTTTAGTTTAGGTTTATTATGTTTTTTATATAAAATTATGTTATTTTTAGGAATTTTATCATATAAATCCTTCCATTGTTATTTCATAAGCTAACTTAAGTTTATTTTGTGTTTTCAGGTTTTTCTGGGCTGTTTCGAGCAAAAAGTTAAAATTACACGCCCCAGGTCACGGGCGTGACCATGAGCGTGTAACCTACGAAATACTCCAGACCTGCTTCTGCCACTCCGGGGACGCTCCGTGAAGATTTCGCCAAGTACACGCCCCAGGTCACGGGCGTGACCAAGGGCGTGACCCAATGTCACGGCCACGACCCGCCACAAGCATCCGGAGCATGCCGCCACGTCAATTAAAATTAAACGCCCTCGGTCACGGGCGTGACCAGGGGCGTGACATCCAGCTCACGGGCGTGACTTTTCCCGCGCCAATTTCCAGCCGAAGCTTCCCGCCAGCAGCACTTAATTGAGATTACACGCCCAAGGTCACGGGCGTGACCTAGGGCGTGACATGTCCGTAATGCCTGCATTAAAGCCAGACGGCGCCTTCTCCGCTCACAGCAAATCACGCCCCTTACACGCCCTTGGTCACGGGCGTGACCAAGGGCGTGTAACACCAAAAATTCAGCTATTTAAAGGGAGCTTTTCCAGATGTTTGGGGACGAATTTTGGGAGTTCTAAGTTTATTTTCTTGCACTGTTTTTTGTCATTCTTAAGCTTGTAATCTTCCTTCTTAGCTTGCACTTTCATTTCAGGTTTGTAACTTCTTGTTTCCTAGTTGTAATTTCTTTTCAATTAATAAAATAGTACTTTTTCTCTTATTCTACTCTCAATCTTCATTATGCACTTCTTGTATTTCATCAATTCCTCCATATCCATGAGTAGCTAAATTTCATTAGTACTCGACCGAGATGATTCAAGGAAAATATAATTCATAATTTAGTTTAGAACTTCTTTTTCTCTTATTTAGATCGCTTAAGATTTATCCTTGAATTTATATTGATTGAGATTATATTATCGATATATAATCTCATTCTTGTTTTCGTAGTCTAATAATCGAGAGGTTTTAAGTTCGAATCGATCATTTCAAGGATAAAGAGATTGGAATGCACTCCTCGAGAGAGGACGACATAAACCTCCCGGATTGGAGTTATATCCAATAGAGGGGTTCACTTCGATAAAACGAGTTTTAGAGGTTTCGATTCTAGAACGACAGTTCGATTGATCAACCTAAACTCAGTTAGGCGTATCCTTGAGAGAGGTACGTTTATAAATCGGGAACCTCCACGGTCAAGCATTTCTCTTAAAGAGAATTAGAAGTTTTATTTCTTTATTTATTTATTTTTTCCAAGGTGATTCGAGGTTGAGTGCTAATCCTTCTTATCATAGTTTAACAATTTATTTCTCTTTCTTGCAACCAACCAACCCAAGTTTCTTTCGATAAAATAATAGAGATTTTCCGAAGTAAGAGTACTCAACCGCCGCGAGTCTAATACGACCTTGTTTTAACAACCTATACTACATTCGATACGGTACACTTGCCGTTATCGTTTGCAAGCATAGTTTTGCGCATCAAGTTTTTGGCGCCGTTGCCGGGGACTCGGTTGATATTTCGAAAACCGAAATATCTATTAATTTTATCATTTTTTTTCTTTTTCTTAATTTTAAGGTGGAACTAAATTCCTGGAAAGGACGCTTTGAGTTTGAATTCCCATCATAGCCTCTAGTACCTTGCAAACCCTTCACCGGGTAGATCTTGGGAAGTCCAGGACTAATTTTAATTCACCTAATAATAATAAAAAAATAAAAATCTAAAAAAATATAATAAAATAAAAATAAATTTATTTATCTAAAATCTTATTTTCCCTTTTTCTTTTTCCGCTTCTTTTCTTTTCTTTTGGTTTATGACCCGAGGAAACTCTTCAATTGATTTTGAATTTGGTTTTGATCCGGAAATCGAGCGCACCTTGCGACGACGTCTCCGATTTAGTGATCTACCAATAATTCGCGAAGAGTCAGTCGAAGAGACTAACGAAGATATAATGGGTGACCCTGACCATAATGAGGCTCCGCTACGGACTATGTCCTATTATGCGAGGCCAAATTGGGAGGGAACACAATCAAGTATTATTCGCCCGGCGGTGGCAAATAATAATTTTGAAATCAAAACGAGTATCATTCAAATGGTACAGCAAACCGTCATCTTTGACGGGTTACCAGATGAAGATCCAAATTTACATTTATTGAATTTTTTGGAAATTTGCGATGCGTTTAAAATTAATGGCGTCACCGATGACGTCATTCGCTTGCATTTATTTCCATTTTCTTTGCGGACTAAGGCCAAACAATGGTTGGGATCTCTTCCTAGAGGTTCCATCACTACATGGGCCGAGATGACGGAGAAATTTTTAACTAAATATTTTCCTCTGGCGAAGTCCGCTAAATTACGTACGGACATTCTTTCATTTACGCAAATAGACTCGGAGTCTCTCTATGACACATGGGAGCGCTTCAAGGAATTATTGTGGAGATGTCCTCACCACGCCCTTCCTTTATGGTAACAAGTTCAAACATTCTATAATGGTTTGAATCTCCAAACGAGGCAGATGATTGATGCAGCAGCTGGGGGAACTCTAAATAACAAAACCCCAGATGCCGCTCAAGAGCTTTTTGAGGAGATGGCCATGAATGCTTATCAGTGGAATGCGCCACGGTCGCGTCCTAACAAACCGACCGGACTCTTTGAAGTCGAGGCCACCCCGAATTTAGCATATCAAGTAGAATGGCTTACTAAGCAAATAGCGGAGATGTCTGCTTCCTCCGCCATTAACGGGGCTAATAATTAAAATAATAATAATAATAATAATAATAATAATAATTATTATTATTATTATTATTATTATTATTATAATTATAATTATAATCAAGAACAAGTTGATTATATGGGGAACTCCTATCGTCCTCCTTATAACCCAAATAATAATCTTCCTAATAGTTATAATCCGGGTTTAAGGAACCACCCGAATTTTTCATGGAGCAACCCAAATAATGCTCAACGCCCCCCACAAATGAATCCTCCTGGATTCGCTCCACCACAACCACCAAAGGCCCCTTCACTTGAAGAGGTCTTCACCAAATACGTCGCTTCTACTGATGTCAATATCCGGAACCTTTCTGGATCTATTAAAAGCCTAGAAAATCAGATTGGACAACTCACCAAGATGTTCTCCGAACGCCAACAGGGAGCTCTACCGGGCAATACTGAGCCCAATCCATGGGAGAGCGCCAACGCCATAACCCTTCGCAGCGGTAAGGAGGTAAAAAGTTCAAATTTGGCCGAGCCTAAGGTAAACGTTTCAACTCCAACTCCGCATTTAAACTCTTCTGATTTAGCTCTGCGCATTATTCAAACGTCTTCTATTCCGTATCCTTCTAAATTACAAAATGAGCGCAACGAGGAGCAGTATAAAAAATTTATAAATATTTTAAAACAAATACAAATTAATGTACCATTTTGCAAGGCACTCTCTCAAATGCCTAAATACGCGAAATATCTCAAGGATTTATTATCAAATAAAAAGAAACTTGAAGATATTTCGCGTATTTCTCTTAATGCAGAATGTTCGGCGATAGTTCTTAATAAATTACCGGAAAAATTAAATGATCCGGGACGGTTTTCCATCCCGTGTTTGTTCGGAAATTTACTAATTAAAAACTCCTTGGCCGATCTAGGGGCGAGCATAAATCTTATGCCATTCTCCTTATTTAAGAAGCTTGGTTTGGGCACCCCAAGCCCAACCAATATAAGCATCCAACTAGCGGATCGGTCCGTAAAGTATCCAATCGGGATCATTGAGGATGTGCTAGTGAAGGTTGACAAGTTTATCTTTCCGGTAGACTTTGTCATCCTCGATATCGAAGAGGACGCTGAAGTACCACTCATACTTGGCCGACCCTTCCTAGCCACCGCTCGGGCTATAATTGACGTAAGTAACGGAAACCTTCTCCTACGAGTTGGGGAGGAAGAAGTTATTTTTAATATAAATCAATCGATGAGAAATGCGTTTCCAAACGACGACTCTTGTTTTACTCTAGAAACAAATTTTGAAGAGGAAATAACGTCGTTTTCTGAAATAATTTCGCCTTTATTTGAAAATCCGGAAATTGCAAATTTACTTTGTTTAGAAGAAAAAACTCAGCCAACAAAATTTGAAGAAGTAAACTTAAATATTTCTAAAATAAAAATATCTTACGAGGAGCCACCGAGTTTAGAACTAAAACAATTGCCGGAACATTTAAAATACATATTTTTCGAAAAAAATTCAAAACTGCCCGTAATAATATCTTCCGCACTTAACGATTCGGAAACTTCCGAATTAATTAAAATTTTAAATAATCACCGCCATGCAATTGCATGGCAAATTTCGGATATAAAGGGGATTAGACCCTCGTTTTGCACGCACAAAATAAGTTTAGAAAATAATTCTCGCGGCGCTATTCAGCCCCAACGACGCCTTAACCCAAACATGAAGGATGTAGTTAAGGCCGAAATTATAAAATTATTAAACGCGGGAATTATTTATCCAATTTCTGATAGCACTTGGGTTAGCCCAGTGTAAGTCGTGCCTAAAAAGGGAGGAATAACGGTAATCACCAACGAAAATAATGAGTTGATTCCGACCCGTACTATTACGGGTTGGCGTGTATGCATCGATTACAGAAAATTAAATGATGCTACCCGCAAGGATCGCTTTCCGTTACCATTTGACCAAATTTTAGAACGCTTATCCGGTCATTCGCACTATTGTTTTCTCGATGGTCTTTCGGGATATTTTCAAATCCCAATTGCCCCTGAAGATCAAGAGAAAACCACCTTCACTTGTCCGTTCGGCACCTTCGCATATCGAAGAATGCCGTTTGGACCTTGCAACGCGCCGGCTACATTCCAAAGATGTATGTTGAAAATTTTTAATGAACTTATCGAAGACGTCATGGAAGTATTCATGGATGATTTTTCTGTTTTTGGCGATTCTTTCACTAATTGTCTAAATAATCTTGATCGTGTTCTTCAACGCTGCGAAGACACGAATTTGGCACTCAACTGGGAGAAGTGCCACTTTATGGTCCGAGAGGGGTTAGTCCTCGGACATAAAGTTTCTAGTAAGGGGATCGAGGTCGATAGGGCCAAGATCGAGGTCATAGAAAAACTTCCCCCTCCTACCAATATAAAATCTATTAGAAGTTTTCTAGGACATGCGGGTTTTTATAGGCGGTTTATAAAAGATTTCTCAAAAATTACGAAACCACTAACTCATCTCCTAGAAAAAGAATCCGCGTTTAATTTTGATGAGGAATGTTTAAAAGCGTTTAATAAAATAAAAAATGAACTAATCAAATCCAAGATTTTAATCGCACCAATCTGGTCTCTTCCACTTGAAATCATGTGCGACGCTAGCGATTTTGCTGTAGGTGCAGTTTTAGGCCAACGGGTGAATAAATATTTTCACCCGATTTAGTAAGCAAGCAAAATGCTAAGATCCGCACAAGCAAATTATACAACAACGGAAAAAGAATTTTTGGCTATAATTTTTGCGTTTGATAAATTTCGATCATATTTAACGCTAACAAAAGTTATTGTTTTTACAGATCACTCCGCTCTCCGGTATTTACTACAAAAAGGGGAAGCAAAGCCTCGACTGCTAAGGTGGATCCTCCTACTACAAGAATTCGATTTGGAGATCCAAGACAAAAGGGGAACGGAGAATGTTGCGGCCGACCACCTCTCACGGTTGGAGAATCCGGCTGCAGGAGCGCTAGCGGAAGCCGAAATTGACGACAAATTCCCTGAAGAGCGCCTCCTTGCCATCGAAAAGGTAACGACTTCTTCCACCCCTTGGTACGCGGATTTGGCCAACTATTTAGTGGCCCGGGTCCTGCCAAAAGATTTTTCAAGTCAACAAAAGATGAAATTCTTTTCAGATTTGAAAAATTATTTTTGGGAGGACCCCTTTTTATTTCGTGTCTGCGCGGACCAAGTGGTAAGAACGTGTATTTCGGGCGAGGAAGGCGCCCAAATTCTGCGGCACTGCCACGAAGGGCCAACCGGTGGCCATTATCAAGCGAACCGGACCGCAAGAAAGGCGCTAGAGTCGGGCTTCTATTGGCCCACCTTATTTAAAGATGCTCACAATTTCGTGAGTAACGTGTGCCAACGGTCAGGTAACATTTCTAACCGGGACGAAATGCCCCAAAATATTTTTTTAGAATGCGAAATTTTTGATATTTGGGGAATAGATTTTGTAGGTCCTTTACCCTCCTCTTTTAATAATAAATATATCCTTGTTGCGGTCGATTACGTGTCAAGGTGGGCGGAAGCACAAGCTTTCCCACTAACGACGTGAGAGTCATTGTAAATTTTTAAAAAAAATTATTTTCACGATTTGGCACACCCCGAGCACTAATTAGTGATCGGGGCACACATTTTTGTAACAACCAACTTGCTTAAATTTTAGCAAAGTATGGAGTTACCCACAAGCTATCTACCGCCTACCACCCTCAAGCAAATGGCCAAGTGGAGGTGGTGAACCGTGAACTTAAAAGAATTTTAAAAAAAACTGTGTCTGTTAATAGGAAGGATTGGTCGCTAAAATTAGACGACGCTCTATTGGCATATCGGACAGCATACAAAACCGCCATCGGATGTACACCGTACCGATTAGTCTATGGAAAAGCTTGTCATCTACCGGTGGAATTAGAACATCGCGCCTTTTGGGCGCTAAAATTGTTAAATTTGGATTTAAACTTAGCCTCCGAGCACAGAAAACTACAATTAAATGAATTAGACGAGTGGCGCGCAAACACTTACGAAAATAATAAGATTTATAAGGAGCGCACAAAATTTTATTATGCTAAAAAAATCAAAAATCCAAAAACTTTTTCACCGGGAGACTTACTCCTAATATTTAATTCAAGACTTAGGCTTTTTCCGGGTAAATTAAAATCACGATGGTCCGGTCCCTTCATAGTTAAAGAAGTTTGGCCATACGGAACGGTGCTAATAGAGCACCCGGAAAAAGATTCTTTCAAAGTCAACGGACAACGCTTAAAGTTATATCACCCGGGCGACCCAGCGCCCGGAAACATCGAAACCATTCACTTCCAAAATCTTTAAAATTACCACTTAGTCAAGATAGGCGACGATAAACAAAGCGCTTTTGGGAGGCAACCCAATGTTAACCTCTTTATTTTTGTCTTTCTTTTCTTGTTTGTTTTTCTAATTTAACTCTGCAGGTGTTCGACCGGCAACCCCGACTAATATTCAGGGAAGCCCTCTTTACACTTTAGTAATTTATCTTGATTTTTCTTTTTTTTTTAGTTTTATCTTTCGTACTTAGTTTTAAACATTGGGGACAATGTTTAATTTTAAGTATGGGGGTGTAGCATAGCTTTCTTTGTAGTTTTACTTGAAAAATAAAAACCAAAAAAATTATAAAAAAAAACTGAAATTAAATTTCTTGGAAAGGACGCTTTGGGCTTGAATTCCTATCATAGCCTCTAGTACCTTGCAAACCCTTCACCGGGCAGATCTTGGGAAGTCCAAGAACAAAAAAAATCTATTAGAAAATGTTCTTTTTATTCATCAAAACTCCCACTTGCTAAATTGTAAGTTCTAAGTAGACTGTTTTTCATATGGACTAAAAATAATTTTATGCTAGAATAGTTTTTGAAACTTTTGAGTAAAATTTTTGACTCATGTAGTGCTCCTAGTCATATGCTTGTCTTTGAGTAGTTTTGGTGTAAAATTAAATTTTGGCATAGATCTAAAATTATGTTTTATTAATTTGCGTAGTAATAATTTATTTCACTTTTAAATTCTAATCCGGTCTTATCCAAAAGTAGTTTAGGTGAGTGTGTAGAAGATTGTTAGAAAGCTATTACTCGAATTGAACAAAAGGGTGTCCTTTCTCGATGTCTAGAACTTGCCCCAAGCTATTTTTGAAACATGTGCGCTTTAGACAAATTAACTTTACGGAAATGATTTAGGCCTTTCTTTGGATAGTTTGAGCATTTGCACCCAACCTAGATTTACCACCATTGTTCACACAAATTTGAGCCTTACACCTTTATTTGATCTACCCTCATCATTTCGGCACCAAAGCTAAAAAGCCCAAAACCCAAATGAAAACTTTGAAATTTTGAGCTAAATTGAAAAAAATATTTGGGTACGATTCTATGAAAAAATTATGGGTATCAATTCAAAAAAAAAATGTTTAAATCTCAAAAAGCAATAATCTCATAATGATATGCGGCCTAGGTATGAACATGCATACTTGGAATGATCCCAATTATGAAGATTCATGATTTAAATAAAAGAGTATGAGAGTGTTTCCCCTTTGAAAAAATGCGAGTATGGGGGTAAAGCTTCATTATTTTGTGGTGGCAATCATTTTCTTTTAGTTCAAAAATTTTGTTTAAGTGGAATGCGCCTTCGTGTTTATCATTGTTACCTCACCCTTAAACCCAAGCCTTAAAATGTACCCTATTTAAGTCCTAAAGATCCATAGAGTCGATTTAGTTCGAAGTGTAGTGGAGAAAGTGCAAACGGGCAAGCCTATGGCCGTCGACATTGATGGATTTCTTTGGAGGCCACCCCGAACGTCTACATCTAGTAGTTTAAATCTCAGCAATCACGCTATTTTCTCCCTTCACATAACTTTTTGATTGACCGTCGACTCATTTTTAAAGTAATGATAAATAATTATAACGCATTTTTGAAGTATTTCATAAATTAAAATTTATGCCAAGAACATCTTTTTACTAAAATATCTACACATGCCAGCATAATACTTCGCATTTTATTCTCTAGTCTTGATAATTCTATCTTTCATTAATTTTTCTTACCCTTGTGAAAAATGGATTGCTCGGGACGAGCAATGAGCAAGTATAGGGGTATTTGATGAGTAATTATTTACTCATCTTTTAGTTTTGGTTTATTATGTTTTTTTATATAAAATTATGTTATTTTTAGGAATTTTATCATATAAATCCGTTCATTGTTATTTCATAAGCTAACTTAAGTTTATTTTGTGTTTTCAGGTTTTTCTGGGCTGTTTCGAGCAAAAAGTTAAAATTACACGCCCCAGGTCACAGGCGTGACTATGGGCGTGTAACCTACGAAATACTCCAGACCTGCGTCTGCCACTCCGGGGACGCTCTGTGAAGGTTTCGCCAAGTACACGCCCCAGGTCACGGGCGTGACCAAGGGCGTGACCCAATGTCACGGCCACGACCCGCCACAAGCATCCGGAGCACGCCGCCACGTCAATTAAAATTACACGCCCTCGGTCACGGGCGTGACCAAGGGCGTGACATCCAGCACACAGGCGTGACTTTTCCCGCGCCAATTTCCCGCCGAAGCTTCCCGCCAGCAGCACATAATTGAGTTTACACGCCCTAGGTCACGGGCGTGACCTAGGGCGTGACACGTCCGTAACGCCTGCATTGAAGCCAGACAGCGCCTTCTCCGCTCACAGCAAATCACGCCCCTTACACGCCCTTGGTCACGGGCGTGACCAAGGGCGTGTAACACCAAAAATTCAGCTATTTAAAGGGAGCTTTTCCAGATGTTTGGGGACGATTTTTGGGAGTTCTAAGTTTATTTTCTTGCACTATTTTTTGTCATTCTTAAGCTTGTAATCTTCCTTCTTAGCTTGCACTTTCATTTCAGATTTGTAACTTCTTGTTTCCTAGTTGTAATTTCTTTTCAATTAAAAAAATAGTGCTTTTTCTCTTATTCTACTCTCAATCTTCATTATGCACTTCTTGTATTTCATCAATTCCTCCATCTCCATGAGTAGCTAAATTTCATTAGTACTCGGCCGAGATGATCCAAGGAAAATATAATTCATAATTTAGTTTAGAACTTCTTTTTCTCTTATTTAGATCGCTTAAGATTTATCCTTGAATTTATATTGATTGAGATTATTATCGATATATAATCTCATTCTTGTTTTCGTAGTCTAATAATCGAGAGGTTTTGAGTTCGAATCGATCATTTCAAGGATAAAGAGATTTGAATGCACTCCTCGAGAGAGGACGACATAAATCTCCCGGATTGGAGTTATATCCAATAGAGGGGTTCACTTCGATAAAGCGAGTTTTAGGGGTTTCGATTCTAGAATGAGAGTTCGATTGATCAACCTAAACTCAGTTAGGCGTATCCTTGAGAGAGGTACGTTTAAAAATCGGGAACCTCCACGGTCAATCATTTCTCTTAAAGAGAATTAGAAGTTTTATTTCTTTATTTATTTATTTTTTCCAGGGTGATTCGAGGTTGAGTGCTAATCCTTCTTATCATAGTTTAACAATTTATTTCTCTTTCTTGCAACCAACCAACCCAAGTTTCTTTCGATAAAATAATAGAGATTTTCTGAAGTAAGAGTACTCAACCGCCCCGAGTCTAATACGACCTTGTTTTGACAACCTATACTACATTCGATACAGTACACTTGCCGTTATCGTTTGCAAGCATAGTTTTGCGCATCACTATGACATAGACATTTATGTTACACTAGTACAAAGCTCATTTTAAAACTAGCCAAAAAGGAATTGATTAGAGGATTGCCTTAATTGAATGGAAATTTGTCTTCACTATGTTCTCCATGTCAAAAAGGAAAATTTACAAAATCGTCCTTTAAAAACAAAAATGAAATCTCTACTTCAAAACCATTGCAATTAATTCATATGGATCTCTTTGGTCCCGTTAGCACCGTAAGTCTTGGTGGTAGAATATATACTTTCTTTCTAATAAATGATTTCTCTAGATATTATTGGACTTTATTTCTCTCTTCCAAATCTGATGCGTTTTGCGAATTCTCAAAATTATGTACTCCTATTCAGAATGAACTAGATTTAAAAATAAAATGCATTCGCTCAAATCATGGAGGAGAATTTGAAAATGAAAATTTTAAATCCTTTTGTGAAATGCTAGGTATTAAGCATGAGTTCTCCGCTCCACGCACACCTCAACAAAATGGTGTTATAGAAAGAAAGAATAGGACAATCCAAGAACTACCACATACTATGCTATTTGAATATAAATTACCTAAGTCCTTTTGGGACAAAGCCGTAAGCACATCATGTTATGAAATGAATAGAGTCATGCTTCGTCAATCTTTAAATCTCACGCCATATGAACTATATTATCAAAAGAAACCAAACATATCATATTTTAAAGTATTCGGTTGTAAATGTTTTATTCTAAATACAAAAGATTCTTTAGGAAAATTTGATGAAAAATGTGATGAAGGAATATTTCTTGGATACTCTTCAACAAGTAAAGCCTATAGAATATTTAACAATAGAACAAGTAAGGTTGAAGAGTCTATTAATGTAAAATTTGATGAATTTATTCCTGGTATATAAAGACTTCCTACAGGTACAAATGATGAACCCTTGTCATCTTTGGATCATGACGAAGAGGACCCTTCCAAAGAAGAGGAGGAGAAGGCCAAGGAAGATGAATATGTGCCCCCAAGCATCTTGAACTTCTCAAAAAATCATCCAAAGGAGCTAGTCATTGGGGAACCATCTATTGGGGTAAGAACTCGATCTTCTCTTCATAAAACATTTTCAAATATTTGCTTCATTTCGGAAATTGAACCTAAAAATGTTTCAACTGCTTTAAATGATGAATTTTAGTTTTGGCTATGAATGAAGAGTTAGATCAATTTGAAAGAAATAAAGTTTGGAACCTAGTAGAACGTCCATCTAATCATCCTGTTGCTGGTGTAAAATGTATCTTTAAAAATAAATTAGATGGTGAATCTAGGATTACAAGAAATAAAGCTCGCTTAGTGGCTCAAGGTTTTTCTCAAATTGAGGGGGGAAATTTTGAAGAAACTTTTGCACCCGTGGCTCGCTTAGAATCTATACGAATATTTTTGGCATTTGTGAGTTTTAAAAGGATTAAATTATTTCAAATGGATGTTCAAAGTGCTTTCTTAAACGAGTTTATAAAAGAAGAAGTTTACGTAGAACAACCCCCCAGTTTTATAAACGAAAAATTTCCAAATCATGTTTATAAATTACAAAAAGCGCTTTATGGTTTAAAGCAAGCGCCCCATGCATGGTATGATAGACTTACATCGTTTTTTATTACAGCAGGTTATGTTATGGGAAGTGCCGACAACACACTCTTCATTAAGCATAATTATAACGATTTAATTATCTTACAAATATATGTTGATGATATAATTATTGGAGCCACTAATGAAGAGTTGTGTAATGAAGTAGTCGTAGTAATGAAAATGAATTTGGAATGAGTCTTGTAGGAGAACTATCGTATTTTCTTGGATTTCAAATTTCACAATGAAATGATGGTATATTTATTTGCCAAACAAAATATGTTCACGATATGCTTAAACGATTTGGATTTGAAAACCTTAAACAAGCTTCTACTCCTATGAGTGCTTCTTTAAAACTAGGAAAAGATGAATCTGGAATTTCCATTGATCAAACTTTATATAGAGGAATGATAGGATCTCTTCTTTACATAAGTGCATCTAGACCAGATATAATGTTTGTCGTATGTCTATGTGCTCGCTTTTAAGCTAATCCAAAAGAATCTCATTTAAAAGCAGTAAAACATATTTTTCATTATTTATTAGGGTCATCTAAATTAGGATTATGGAACCCACACAATGATTCTTTTACACTTCACGGCTATTCCGATCTGGATTACGCCGGTTGTTCACTAGATCGAAAAAGCACTAGTGATAAAAAAATTTAGGGTTTTGCAAAGTGAAATGATTAAAGATTTTCTCCAAAACTATATCCGATAAAGGCAAGTGTACCTTATCGTCTATAGTATAGGATATTTAGAAATACCAAGGTCGTATTCCACCGGGCGCGTTGATTACTTCTACTTCGAGGAAAATCACTTTTATCTTATCTAATCGATTTTTGAGTCTTGCTTTACTAGCAAAATAGAGACAAATTGCAAGCTAAAAGAAGGGATTAAACGATGGTAAAAGAGATTAGTGCTCAATCAAAAGTCACCTTGGAGTAAGAATAATAAAGCGAAAGGAAAATAAATCTAATTCCGTTTAATTAAACTACTTGACCATGGAGGTTCCCGAAGCTCGAACATGCCTCTCTCGAGGTTAATGCCCAACTAGGTTTAGTAAAAATCAACCGGACTCTCGTGCTATAATTGATTACCTAAAACTTGCTTTACGAAGTGAACCCCACTATTGGATTTGACTCAAATCCGGGAGATTTACGTCATCCTCACTCGAGGGGTGCATGCAACTCTCTTTACCCTTGAGTGATCGATTCATACTTTGAGCCTCTCGGCTAACTAAGTATGATAACTTAAGCGAAAACCATACATCGATAATATGCCCTCACTAGTTAAAAATCAAGGGTAATTCAAGTGTTTACAAAAATGGAAAAAGAGAGCTTAGAAAATCATAACTTGATTATCTCATCCTCGGATCATTTCGATCGAGCACTAATGAGAATTAGTTAATCATAATGGAGGGGGAAGAGAAAGAAAAATAAAATTGCATGAACGAAAATTACTAAGGTGGAAAGAGGCAAATCAAAAAAAGAGCCAACTTAATTTTTATTTAGATGAAAACTATTACAAGCCTTAAAGAAAAGAGATTACAAGCTAGGAAAAATAAGATTACAAGCTAAAACTAGGCTATTGTAAGAAGGAAAATTAAAGCATTGCTTGACATGAAGAGAAAGAGAAGATGAAATGGAAAGACATGAAAATGAACATGAAAAACTCACTAACAGCTCTAGCAGCACCTCCCCCTCTCCAAATTTCTGAACCCTGGACTCAAGGAGTGCCCTGGAATTTATAGGAAGAATTTTCAAGTTACACGCCCCTTGGTGACGGGCGTGACCTGAGGCGTGAACACTAATCTGTGTGGCTGGGATAGTGGCGTGGGCTTTGCGTGACGACGGGAGATATTCGGACATTACATGCCCGTGTAACTTGGGTCACGGGCGTGTACTTGGACGGCTTCATTTAATGCGGCGTGGATCATTCTTGCTGCGCGACGATGTGCTGGGATCACGCAGGAAAGTCACGGCCATGACATATGGGACACGAGCGTGACTAATGTTGACACACCCTTTGGTCACGGGCATGACTCTGGGTCACGGGCGTGACCGAGGGTGTGACTTGCTGTGGGCTAGTTCAATCAGCGCGGCATCGACTCTGGTTTGCTCTTCAGGTTACACCACCCTTGGTCACGGGCGTGACCTTAGGCATGGCTTGTAAATTTCACCAATTTCTTTTAAAATTCTACAAATATTGGAATTAAGCTAAGTTAAAATCAAAATTGCAAAACGAACTACTTATAACATAAAATTGACATGAAAAGGAAAAATTCATTTTAAATAATTACAAAAATTTCTATTAAAAACATATTTTAAAACAACTTATCAAATACCCCCATACTTGAGGTTTTGCTATTCCAGAGCAAAAGTGTGAGACATAATATATAAGACATCCATAAAATTTTTAATTTCAAACTAAAATTTCATTTAAACCAAAAGTTAAGTAAAAAAAAAATCTAGGAGGTGTTAAGTCCTAAATTATGATGATGATTTGAAAAGAGAGAAAAGTGTTTAGGCAAGGACTTCTCAAGATAATTAACGAGCTTACCAAAATTGTAGAAATTATAAAAACTAGATAAAATTATTATTATAAGAACTCTAAATTAAAATAAACTTAAGGACAAGTAACCTACTAAAAATTGCTCTCTCCATAACTTAAGTTAATCGTAGATCAAATATATTGGCGGGGGGGGGGGGGGGGTTTACATTGCTTGGCATAAGAAGAGATTTTTGAATTGAAGTGAGGAATTTTATCCTCTCACCTCTATATTTTTTTATATGTTTAGGGAATAATAAATTTTATCCTCTTATTCCCATGCATATAGTCTTTTAAATTCTCTTCTAAAAAAACACAAAATATATATGTTTAGGAGTAATGAATTTTATCCTCTTACTCCATGCCATATAATCTTTTAAATGATTTTGGGTGCATATGTTTAGGGAATAATGAATTTTATCCTCTTATTCCCATGCATATGATCTTTTAAAATACCTTTTTTATGCCATCAAAAGGGTAGGGTAGGAAAAATATGTAGTTTATAAATTAAATTATATTGAGAGCAAATTCTAGTAAATTTAAATTTCCTACGATCTAAAAAGCTAGAAGAAAATATAATTGAAATCTAAAGTGGTTTAGCAAATTTACTACAAAATGAAGCCATTTAAAGATAAAAAGAGAAGTCATGCTAACAAAAATTCTCTAATCAAACTCAAATCATAAGATGATTCGTAAAACAAGATTACCTAAAATTTAAAATTAACAAACTATGATTATCAAAATTTTAGCCAATTAAAAACCTAAAAATGCTTATAAACATTCTCAACTAGATTTCTAAGAAATCACAAAACAACAAGTAGGAGGGGTATAAGAATTTTTTTGTTCTTTTGTTCTAAATTTTTCATATTTTTTTTGGAATTTTTTGATATTATCTTTTTTTTGAATTTGTAAATATAAAAGAAAGGAAACTAGCTTTAAACCTAACAATTTGGTTAACTCTTGGACTTCCTGAGGTATACCCCATGAAGGGTTCTCAACGGTACTAGGAGCTGAGATGGGGTGAGGTCCCAAACATCCCTTTCCAAGATTTAAATTTTTTATTTTTGAGTTTTATTTTTGAATTTTTGGGTTTTACAAGTGCTTAAATAAAAGAAAGCATAAGAATTTTTTTTTGAAGATTTTCTAAATTAAGAACTACATTTTTAAAGAACTATTTACACCCCCATACTTAAAGTTAAACATTGTCCCCAATGTTTAAAACTAAGTATGAAGTAAAAGAAAAAGGCAAAAAGAATTGCAAGGAAAAAAAACGAAAAAGAACTTCCCTGATTTTTTTGAAGCTATCGTGGGGAAGCGACGATTACCTACAAGATTTGTTAAAGAAGAAAAAGCAAGAGAAAACAATAGAAAGATAACTTTGGGGTGCCTCCCAAAAGCACTTTGTTTAAGGTCGCGTAGATGATGAGTTCCAACTTTATACACATTTTTGGGCTCATCTGGGCCGATTTTCTAGTCTTTGCACGTCACTTTAGACAAGTTTTCATTCCTATTTAATAATCCATGCTAAGTGCACTTCTAGGCCCATTTTGATGTTATTTCTTGATCATCGTCGTTTCTAGTTTTCATGCAGTGTTAAGTGCCACCTTCAGTGGCTAGACTGGTGTTGTATGCTGGGACAGGAGTCGTGCAGGTGTTCCCGGTACAATTCTGCAAAGGAACACTGCGCACGATCACTGGCTCCAACACGTACGATCACTGGTCGTGCGCTACTGATCGTGCGCACTTAACGCCCATTTTATGAGTTCTGTTTGGGATTATCGCACGACCATTTACGATAGTGCGCACGACCACTGGTCGTGCGCTACTGGTTGTGCGAACATGTATTTTATAAATTTCTTTCCTTTCAGGCTCCGCCCAGGCAGCGCGCACGATCGCAGAACTCCAGTGCGCACGACCACTGGTCGTGATATATACCCTGTTCGCGAATTAGGGCGGAATCGGGCTTCCGAGAGCGGGTTTTTCAGTCCGTACGCCACCGATTTCCATCCCTGGACGCCTCCACTTCATCTCCTACGCTAGGGGAAGTCCTCTCCAACCATTCCGAGCATTTCTCCATTGTCCGGGAGCATTCTCCACCATCCGCAAGCCCTCAAGCAGCTTTTCTCCACTCTAGTCCGGTGAGAAGAAGAGGAGTCCTGAGGTAGAAGACGACGGAACCACGTAGAGAGATCGTGACAGTTTCTCTACACTGGAAGCACAGTCCGCCCGAGTCCGGAGGCAGCTTGACAAACTACCATTCCGGCCGTGAACGGCCGCTAGTCTTCATCCATTGGTTATCTCTTTCCTCTCTCCTTCGTTGTAATCTTTGAATCCTTTAAGCTTGAATCTCATGATATTTGGTCTAAATGAAATGAATGTTTCTCTTTTTTCATCATTACTTGCTTATGAATCGTTTCTCCTCCATTCATCCACTCACTCACTCACGCACTCTAGGTGTTCGATCCGCGTTAGCAAGAGCTAACGGCGTTTGTGAGGAGGTGTTTGCGACCCTCACCTTCCCGCACTAGAGCACGCTCCATCCGCCTCACGAAGCACGACATCGCGGTCGTTGCATCCATCTCGCCTTGCGAAGCGGTGCTTTCAACCCGCATTTCCTTCTTTGTTGTTAAGAGTAGGAAAAACCCAACCAAAACCCACCTCTTTTTGTGTGTTTGTTCATGCTTGTGTAACAATAGTCACACAATGTGATTCGTTCACCCAACCTGCATTCCTCAAGAGACCGACACTCGGGGATCATATTCCCAAACTTTATTACTTGCGTGACCGGTGCACTTGCCGAAATTATCGCATCAAGTTTTTGGCGCCGTTGCCGGGGAATGTTCAGGCGTGTAACGTCTTGAGTTGTGAGCTTTTGTTACAAGAGCAGTTGTCTTTTATTTCCTTTGTTTTGTTTTCTTTTTGTTGTGACTGTGCATGCAAAGACAAGCCGCGGGGGAACTCGTACCCTTTGATCCAGAGATCGAACGAACTTCTCGCGCACGAAGGCGCGCAGCAGCCGTACAGGCGGCAATGGGTGACCACATAGACCCAGACAATGTTGAACAAAGAGTGCCCGCCGTGGGGCAGCACCAACCCGGAGATGAGCAAGAGGTAGTGAGACCTCGACCCAGAACGATGAGAGATTATACCACTCCGACAGCTGGGAGTGTTTATCCTGGGTTCGGTCCCAATATTATGAATAACCAGTTCGAGATCAAACCTGCGATCTTGAACATCATCCGAAACAATGCCCAATTCTCCGGAATGGCCAATGAAGATCCGCACCTGCACCTGGCTGAGTTTTCTGATATCTGCGGAACTTTCCGCTACGCTGGGATTCCTGATGACACAGTCAAGCTGCGACTGTTCCCATTCTCGCTTCGCGACAAGGCCAAGGTGTGGCTTCATTCTATTCCTCCGGGGACTGCTGCGACTTGGGATGTTCTTGCATCCAAGTTCTTAGCCAAATTTCACCCCGTCGATAAAATTGTAAGTTTGCGGCGGGAGATCGCCACCTTTCGTCAAGCCGATCAAGAGACCCTTGCCGAGGCGTGGGAGCGTCTTAACGATCTTCTCCGCCATTGCCTGAACCACGAGCTCCAACCGTGGAATGTGGTAGAGACATTTTACTTTGCGATCGAGCCCAACTATAGGGAAATGATCGATGCTGCTGCGGGTTGTACTCTAATGAACCACACTCCAGAGGAGGCCCTTCGGATTCTGCGCGACACTGCCTCCCACAGTACATTCTGGACAGCCAGGAGAAATGCACCAAGGAACGCCCGCGGTCTCTTTGTGGTAGACTCACTTCCTCCTACACCCGCGCCTGCTGCTGTCATTACGTGCGAAGGATGTGGAGGCGGCGGCCACCACGCGTACGAATGCTCGGGGAACAACGTATCAGGTGACTTTGCGCACTTATCCTTGAATGAATCCGTTAATTTTGTAGGAAATCAGTCTAAGGGGGTGCCATTTAATAATGCTTATCATCCGGGAGTGAGAAGTCACCCGAACTTCTCATGGAACCCAAACACGCATGGCCAACGATGGGCATCGGGGCAGCATCAAAATGATGCTTATGCCTCCGGGAGCCAACCGAGGCCACCACAACCGGATTATAACCAAGGCCCCCCTGCCCAAAAAAAAGTAATCTGGAGGAGATGATGGAAAAATTTATGCAAGCGACTACCTCAAATATGGTGAACCAAACCGCATCCATGCGGAACTTGGAAACGCAGTTGGGCCAATTGGCCCAAGTGCTAACCGAGCGGTCACATGGGACCCTTCCTAGCAACACTGAAAAGAACCCAATAGATCAAGGGAAGAGTCTCGGCGATGTGGTAGAGGCTGATCCAAGTGAGTTAGTGATTTCTTGTTCCATCAATAATATTGAAACGAAAGCTTTGTGCGATTCTGGCTCCTCCCGCAACGTCATTGCGTTGCAAGACGTTGCTAAATTGCAACTTGAGTTGAACACGGAGGATCGGAAATCCTTTACGCTTGCTAATGGGACCGTTATACAATCTGAGGGGGAAGTGAAAAACGTGGAAGTGATAATTGAGGGGACGATTGTGGTTGCTAATTTTCAGGTGTTGGGACCCCAGGAAAATCACTCTATCCCCATCTTGGGCGTGCCGTTCTTGAAAGAGAGCGGTGCCACCCTTGATTTCGCTACGGGGTGTGTCTTCCTACCCAATAAGGCGCTGCAGCCCACTTGCCCCAAAGCTATACCTGAAACATTCACTCCTCCCCCTCTCTTTATTTTTGATGAATCTCCGAGTTGTGCAAGAAATGAAAAAGATAAAGAACCAATTGAAGGAGAAAAGGAGGAGCACCGGCCCAGTGAGGAAGAAGTAGATCTTCGGAGAGAATTTGATGCCGAGACGGAGGAAGATTGCATTTCGAAGAATATTGACTTGAATTTAGTTCGGGACATTGTCCCAATATCTTCGTGTTTTGATTCTTGTAATAAACAATTTAAGCGCTCGATCTCTTGGGCTGATCCGGTAGTCACCGCGACGCCGGAAGTGACGCCACCCACCACCAAGGTGGAAAAATCTGAAAACTTTCAACGTTGGCAGTCCCCGACTGTCACTAAACTTAAACAGGAGAAACTTCTGCGTGACGCTCGCGCTGCCGCTCTCCGTGGCAAGAGGGCGGAGGTTAGGGGAACACTGGGAGACACCAATGTTGGCCCTAAAACCTTCACCTCCCGCCTACAAGCTACGGGAGACGCGCACTATAAGAGCGCCTATAGCTGATTTGTGTTGTCTGAATGTGTGAAACTGCTTCTGTGAACTTCTCCTTTAATTTATGCACTCTTTAAACAATCATAATACATGTATTTGGTCCAGCTTAAGGACATAAAACAAAAGCGTTGCTGGGAGACAACCCAGATTTCCTGATCTTATTTTTATCTAACATGTTTAGTCCAGTTTCTATATTTGTTTTTGCTGTTTTTAGTTTTGTGCTTGCAGGTGTGTTGTGTTCTTTGGTGCGGACGCTGCAGACTGCTCTTTATCCTAATCGCCAATCGTCTGGTATGCTCAATTCTGAGCATTGGGTAACACTTCTTCACCCCTTAGCTTCCAATTTCTGTGATGTAATGTTTAGATTAAGTCTGGGGGGAGAATATGTTGTCATCCGCTATGCACGAGTTGCACTGCATACTAGAAGTTTGTTTATTATTTATCTTTATCATCATCATTGTTTTCATGCTTCCTACACCACTTCACCCACATGAGTGCGCGCTTACCTATTTGTTTTGTTTCTGAATGAACTGTTTTGATCAGGAATGTGAATTGGGGTGTTAGCTTAGGAATTACTATTTGGAGTGTGATGTTGACTCGAGCAGTGTTCTAGTCGCATCCGCATGCTACAATAGAATTCGAGTAAAACTAGATTATCTCTATGCATTTAATTTATGTTTAGTATTTTTGCGTAGTTTTAGATTTATTATACTCAAATGGTGAATGTGAATGAAATTGGTGATAACCCGGTGTTGTGTGTGTACGAGCACTAGTCGTGTGTTGCTCGAGTCGGGAGGAAGGTTTACCTTTCTCGTGGGCTAAGAACTTGCCCCAAGCGACTCTCGAAGCATGGGCGAGAGCGACTCGTCGAGTTAAACGTGATGTAGGCCACCTTTTGGCTAGTTTGAGCCTTGTCGTTCCATGACCTTTTCGCTCACCCTTGCAAGCCAAAATTGTGCCAACCACTCTTTTGTTCAGCTCCTCTTCATTCACCAAGGCCTGAAGCTTTGCCCACTTTCGCAACCAAATAGATGTTTATCTGCACTCATGTTCTTGATTTGGTGTGATTTTTGGAATCTTTGTGATGTGATGAAGAAATAAATTTTATTTCCTGATTATGAACCAA